>BRZY01000009.1:2855981-4283972 GCA_030159175.1 Glycyrrhiza uralensis | reverse complement strand
TTGATCCGTAGGTCTTCTTTGGACCAAGTTCGTCTCGTTCGTCCATCTTCGTCCTCCCATTTGATCCCTTGGCCTTCTTTGTACCAAGTTCGTCTCGTTCGTCCCTCTTCGTCCTCCAATTTGATCCCTAGGCCTTCTTTCGACCAAGTTCGTCTCGTTCGTCCCTCTTCGTCCTCCCATTTGATCCCTAGGCCTTCTTTGGACCAAGTTCGTCTCGTTCGTCCATCTTCGTCCTCCCATTTGATCTGTAGGCCTTCTTTGGACCAAGTTCGTCTCGTTCGTCCATCTTCGTGCTCCCATTTGATCCGTCGGCCTTCTTTGGACAAAGTTCGTCTCGTTCGTCCATCTTCGTCCTCCCATTTGATCCGTTGGCCTTCTTTGTACCATGTTCGTCTCGTTCGTCCATCTTCGTCCTCCCATTTGATCCCTTGGCCTTCTTTGTACCAAGTTCGTCTCGTTCGTCCCTCTTCGTCCTCCCATTTGATCCCTAGGCCTTCTTTGGACAAAGTTCTTCTCGTTCGTCCATCTTCGTCCTCCCATTTGATCCCTAGTCCTTCTTTGGACCAAGTTCGTCTCGTTCGTCCGTCTTCGTGCTCCCATTTGATCCGTAGGCCTTCTTTGTACCAAGTTCGTCTCGTTCGTCCATCTTCGTCCTCCCATTTGATCCCTAGGCCTTCTTTGTACCAAGTTCGTCTCGTTCGTCCCTCTTCGTCCTCCCATTTGATCCCTAGGCCTTCTTTGTACCAAGTTCGTCTCGTTCGTCCCTCTTCGTCCTCCCATTTGATCCCAAGGCCTTCTTTAGACAAAGTTCGTCTCGTTCGTCCATCTTCGTCCTCCCATTTGATCCGTTGGCCTTCTTTGGACCAAGTTCGTCCCGTTCGTACATCTTCGTCCTCCCATTTGATACCTTGGCCTTCTTTGTACCATGTTCGTCTCGTTCGTCCCTCTTCGTCTTCCCATTTGATCCGTAGGCCTTCTTTGGACAAAGTTCGTCTCGTTCGTCCATCTTCGTCCTCCCATTTGATCCCTAGGCCTTCTTTGTACCATGTTCGTCTCGTTCGTCCATCTTCGTCCTCCCATTTGATCCCTAGGCCTTCTTTGTACCAAGTTCGTCTCGTTCGTCCCTCTTCGTCCTCCCATTTGATCCCTAGGCCTTCTTTGGACCAAGTTCTTCTCGTTCGTCCATCTTCGTCCTCCCATTTGATCCCTAGTCCTTCTTTGGACCAAGTTCGTCTCGTTCGTCCGTCTTCGTGCTCCCATTTGATCCGTAGGCCTTCTTTGGACAAAGTTCGTCTCGTTCGTCCATCTTCGTCCTCCCATTTGATCCGTTGGCCTTCTTTGTACCATGTTTGTCTCGTTCGTCCATCTTCGTCCTCCCATTTGATCTCTAGGCCTTCTTTGTACTAAGTTCGTCTCGTTCGTCCCTCTTCGTCCTCCCATTTGATCCCTAGGCCTTCTTTGTACCAAGTTCGTCTCGTTCGTCCCTCTTCGTCCTCCCATTTGATCCGTAGGCCTTCTTTGGACAAAGTTCGTCTCGTTCGTCCATCTTCGTCCTCCCATTTGATCCGTTGGCCTTCTTTGTACCATGTTCGTCTCGTTCGTCCATCTTCGTCCTCCCATTTGATCCGTTGGACTTCTTTGTACCATGTTCGTCTCGTTCGTCCCTCTTCGTCCTCCCATTTGATCCGAAGGCCTTCTTTAGACAAAGTTTGTCTCGTTCGTCCATCTTCGTCCTCCCATTTGATCCGTTGGTCTTCTTTGGACCAAGTTCGCCCCGTTCGTCCATCTTCGTCCTCCCATTTGATCCCTTGGCCTTCTTTGTACCATGTTCGTCTCGTTCGTCCCTCTTCGTCTTCCCATTTGATCCGTAGGCCTTCTTTGGGCAAAGTTCGTCTCGTTCGTCCATCTTCGTCCTCCCATTTGATCCCTTGGCCTTCTTTGTACCATGTTCGTCTCGTTCGTCCATCTTCGTCCTCCCATTTGATCCCTTGGCCTTCTTTGTACCAAGTTCGTCTCGTTCGTCCCTCTTCGTCCTCCCATTTGATCCCTAGGCCTTCTTTGGACAAAGTTCTTCTCGTTCGTCCATCTTCGTCCTCCCATTTGATCCCTAGTCCTTCTTTGGACCAAGTTCGTCTCGTTCGTCCGTCTTCGTGCTCCCATTTGATCCGTAGGCCTTCTTTGTACCAAGTTCGTCTCGTTCGTCCATCTTCGTCCTCCCATTTGATCCCTAGGCCTTCTTTGTACCAAGTTCGTCTCGTTCGTCCCTCTTCGTCCTCCCATTTGATCCCTAGGCCTTCTTTGTACCAAGTTCGTCTCGTTCGTCCCTCTTCGTCCTCCCATTTGATCCCAAGGCCTTCTTTAGACAAAGTTCGTCTCGTTCGTCCATCTTCGTCCTCCCATTTGATCCGTTGGCCTTCTTTGGACCAAGTTCGTCCCGTTCGTACATCTTCGTCCTCCCATTTGATACCTTGGCCTTCTTTGTACCATGTTCGTCTCGTTCGTCCCTCTTCGTCTTCCCATTTGATCCGTAGGCCTTCTTTGGACAAAGTTCGTCTCGTTCGTCCATCTTCGTCCTCCCATTTGATCCCTAGGCCTTCTTTGTACCATGTTCGTCTCGTTCGTCCATCTTCGTCCTCCCATTTGATCCCTAGGCCTTCTTTGTACCAAGTTCGTCTCGTTCGTCCCTCTTCGTCCTCCCATTTGATCCCTAGGCCTTCTTTGGACCAAGTTCTTCTCGTTCGTCCATCTTCGTCCTCCCATTTGATCCCTAGTCCTTCTTTGGACCAAGTTCGTCTCGTTCGTCCGTCTTCGTGCTCCCATTTGATCCGTAGGCCTTCTTTGGACAAAGTTCGTCTCGTTCGTCCATCTTCGTCCTCCCATTTGATCCGTTGGCCTTCTTTGTACCATGTTTGTCTCGTTCGTCCATCTTCGTCCTCCCATTTGATCTCTAGGCCTTCTTTGTACTAAGTTCGTCTCGTTCGTCCCTCTTCGTCCTCCCATTTGATCCCTAGGCCTTCTTTGTACCAAGTTCGTCTCGTTCGTCCCTCTTCGTCCTCCCATTTGATCCGTAGGCCTTCTTTGGACAAAGTTCGTCTCGTTCGTCCATCTTCGTCCTCCCATTTGATCCGTTGGCCTTCTTTGTACCATGTTCGTCTCGTTCGTCCATCTTCGTCCTCCCATTTGATCCGTTGGACTTCTTTGTACCATGTTCGTCTCGTTCGTCCCTCTTCGTCCTCCCATTTGATCCGAAGGCCTTCTTTAGACAAAGTTTGTCTCGTTCGTCCATCTTCGTCCTCCCATTTGATCCGTTGGTCTTCTTTGGACCAAGTTCGCCCCGTTCGTCCATCTTCGTCCTCCCATTTGATCCCTTGGCCTTCTTTGTACCATGTTCGTCTCGTTCGTCCCTCTTCGTCTTCCCATTTGATCCGTAGGCCTTCTTTGGGCAAAGTTCGTCTCGTTCGTCCATCTTCGTCCTCCCATTTGATCCCTTGGCCTTCTTTGTACCATGTTCGTCTCGTTCGTCCATCTTCGTCCTCCCATTTGATCCCTTGGCCTTCTTTGTACCAAGTTCGTCTCGTTCGTCCCTCTTCGTCCTCCCATTTGATCCCTAGGCCTTCTTTGGACAAAGTTCTTCTCGTTCGTCCATCTTCGTCCTCCCATTTGATCCCTAGTCCTTCTTTGGACCAAGTTCGTCTCGTTCGTCCGTCTTCGTGCTCCCATTTGATCCGTAGGCCTTCTTTGTACCAAGTTCGTCTCGTTCGTCCATCTTCGTCCTCCCATTTGATCCCTAGGCCTTCTTTGTACCAAGTTCGTCTCGTTCGTCCCTCTTCGTCCTCCCATTTGATCCCTAGGCCTTCTTTGTACCAAGTTCGTCTCGTTCGTCCCTCTTCGTCCTCCCATTTGATCCCAAGGCCTTCTTTAGACAAAGTTCGTCTCGTTCGTCCATCTTCGTCCTCCCATTTGATCCGTTGGCCTTCTTTGGACCAAGTTCGTCCCGTTCGTACATCTTCGTCCTCCCATTTGATACCTTGGCCTTCTTTGTACCATGTTCGTCTCGTTCGTCCCTCTTCGTCTTCCCATTTGATCCGTAGGCCTTCTTTGGACAAAGTTCGTCTCGTTCGTCCATCTTCGTCCTCCCATTTGATCCCTAGGCCTTCTTTGTACCATGTTCGTCTCGTTCGTCCATCTTCGTCCTCCCATTTGATCCCTAGGCCTTCTTTGTACCAAGTTCGTCTCGTTCGTCCCTCTTCGTCCTCCCATTTGATCCCTAGGCCTTCTTTGGACCATGTTCTTCTCGTTCGTCCATCTTCGTCCTCCCATTTGATCCCTAGTCCTTCTTTGGACCAAGTTCGTCTCGTTCGTCCGTCTTCGTGCTCCCATTTGATCCGTAGGCCTTCTTTGGACAAAGTTCGTCTCGTTCGTCCATCTTCGTCCTCCCATTTGATCCGTTGGCCTTCTTTGTACCATGTTTGTCTCGTTCGTCCATCTTCGTCCTCCCATTTGATCTCTAGGCCTTCTTTGTACTAAGTTCGTCTCGTTCGTCCCTCTTCGTCCTCCCATTTGATCCCTAGGCCTTCTTTGTACCAAGTTCGTCTCGTTCGTCCCTCTTCGTCCTCCCATTTGATCCGTAGGCCTTCTTTGGACAAAGTTCGTCTCGTTCGTCCATCTTCGTCCTCCCATTTGATCCGTTGGCCTTCTTTGTACCATGTTCGTCTCGTTCGTCCATCTTCGTCCTCCCATTTGATCCGTTGGACTTCTTTGTACCATGTTCGTCTCGTTCGTCCCTCTTCGTCCTCCCATTTGATCCGAAGGCCTTCTTTAGACAAAGTTTGTCTCGTTCGTCCATCTTCGTCCTCCCATTTGATCCGTTGGTCTTCTTTGGACCAAGTTCGCCCCGTTCGTCCATCTTCGTCCTCCCATTTGATCCCTTGGCCTTCTTTGTACCATGTTCGTCTCGTTCGTCCCTCTTCGTCTTCCCATTTGATCCGTAGGCCTTCTTTGGGCAAAGTTCGTCTCGTTCGTCCATCTTCGTCCTCCCATTTGATCCCTTGGCCTTCTTTGTATCATGTTCGTCTCGTTCGTCCCTCTTCGTCTTCCCATTTGATCCGTAGGCCTTCTTTGGACAAAGTTCGTCTCGTTCGTCCATCTTCGTCCTCCCATTTGATCCCTAGGCCTTCTTTGTACCATGTTCGTCTCGTTCGTCCATCTTCGTCCTCCCATTTGATCCCTAGGCCTTCTTTGTACCAAGTTCGTCTCGTTCGTCCCTCTTCGTCCTCCCATTTGATCCCTAGGCCTTCTTTGGACCAAGTTCTTCTCGTTCGTCCATCTTCGTCCTCCCATTTGATCCCTAGCCCTTCTTTGGACCAAGTTCGTCTCGTTCGTCCGTCTTCGTGCTCCCATTTGATCCGTAGGCCTTCTTTGGACAAAGTTCGTCTCGTTCGTCCATCTTCGTCCTCCCATTTGATCCGTTGGCCTTCTTTGTACCATGTTTGTCTCGTTCGTCCATCTTCGTCCTCCCATTTGATCTCTAGGCCTTCTTTGTACTAAGTTCGTCTCGTTCGTCCCTCTTCGTCCTCCCATTTGATCCCTAGGCCTTCTTTGTACCAAGTTCGTCTCGTTCGTCCCTCTTCGTCCTCCCATTTGATCCGTAGGCCTTCTTTGGACAAAGTTCGTCTCGTTCGTCCATCTTCGTCCTCCCATTTGATCCGTTGGCCTTCTTTGTACCATGTTCGTCTCGTTCGTCCATCTTCGTCCTCCCATTTGATCCGTTGGACTTCTTTGTACCATGTTCGTCTCGTTCGTCCCTCTTCGTCCTCCCATTTGATCCGAAGGCCTTCTTTAGACAAAGTTTGTCTCGTTCGTCCATCTTCGTCCTCCCATTTGATCCGTTGGTCTTCTTTGGACCAAGTTCGCCCCGTTCGTCCATCTTCGTCCTCCCATTTGATCCCTTGGCCTTCTTTGTACCATGTTCGTCTCGTTCGTCCCTCTTCGTCTTCCCATTTGATCCGTAGGCCTTCTTTGGACAAAGTTCGTCTCGTTCGTCCATCTTCGTCCTCCCATTTGATCCCTTGGCCTTCTTTGTATCATGTTCGTCTCGTTCGTCCCTCTTCGTCTTCCCATTTGATCCGTAGGCCTTCTTTGGACAAAGTTCGTCTCGTTCGTCCATCTTCGTCCTCCCATTTGATCCCTAGGCCTTCTTTGTACCATGTTCGTCTCGTTCGTCCATCTTCGTCCTCCCATTTGATCCCTAGGCCTTCTTTGTACCAAGTTCGTCTCGTTCGTCCCTCTTCGTCCTCCCATTTGATCCCTAGGCCTTCTTTGGACCAAGTTCTTCTCGTTCGTCCATCTTCGTCCTCCCATTTGATCCCTAGCCCTTCTTTGGACCAAGTTCGTCTCGTTCGTCCGTCTTCGTGCTCCCATTTGATCCGTAGGCCTTCTTTGGACAAAGTTCGTCTCGTTCGTCCATCTTCGTCCTCCCATTTGATCCGTTGGCCTTCTTTGTACCATGTTTGTCTCGTTCGTCCATCTTCGTCCTTCCATTTGATCTCTAGGCCTTCTTTGTACCAAGTTCGTCTCGTTCGTCCCTCTTCGTCCTCCCATTTGATCCCTAGGCCTTCTTTGTACCAAGTTCGTCTCGTTCGTCCCTCTTCGTCCTCCCATTTGATCCGTAGGCCTTCTTTGGACAAAGTTCGTCTCGTTCGTCCATCTTCGTCCTCCCATTTGATCCGTTGGCCTTCTTTGTACCATGTTCGTCTCGTTCGTCCATCTTCGTCCTCCCATTTGATCCGTTGGCCTTCTTTGTACCATGTTCGTCTCGTTCGTCTCTCTTCGTCCTCCCATTTGATCCGAAGGCCTTCTTTAGACAAAGTTTGTCTCGTTCGTCCATCTTCGTCCTCCCATTTGATCCGTTGGTCTTCTTTGGACCAAGTTCGCCCCGTTCGTCCATCTTCGTCCTCCCATTTGATCCCTTGGCCTTCTTTGTACCATGTTCGTCTCGTTCGTCCCTCTTCGTCTTCCCATTTGATCCGTAGGCCTTCTTTGGAAAAAGTTCGTCTCGTTCGTCCATCTTCGTCCTCCCATTTGATCCCTTGGCCTTCTTTGTACCATGTTCGTCTCGTTCGTCCCTCTTCGTCTTCCCATTTGATCCGTAGGCCTTCTTTGGACCAAGTTCGTCTCGTTCGTCCATCTTCGTCCTCCCATTTGATCTGTTGGAATTATTTGGACCAAGTTCGTCTCGTTCGTCCATCTTCGTCCACCCATTTGATCCCTTGGCCTTCTTTGTACCAAGTTCGTCTCATTCGTCCCACTTCGTCCTCCCATTTGATCCCTAGGCCTTCTTTGGACCAAGTTCGTCTCGTTCGTCCGTCTTCGTGCTCCCATTTGATCCGTAGGCCTTCTTTGGACAAAGTTCGTCTCGTTCGTCCATCTTCGTCCTCCCATTTGATCCCTAGGCCTTCTTTGTACCAAGTTCGTCTCGTTCGTCCATCTTCGTCCTCCCATTTGATCCCTAGGCCTTCTTTGTACCAAGTTCGTCTCGTTCGTCCCTCTTCGTCCTCCCATTTGATCCCTAGGCCTTCTTTGTACCAAGTTCGTCTCGTTCGTCCCTCTTCGTCCTCCCATTTGATCCGTAGGCCTTCTTTGGACAAAGTTCGTCTCGTTCGTCCATCTTCGTCCTCCCATTTGATCCGTTGGCCTTCTTTGTACCATGTTCGTCTCGTTCGTCCATCTTCGTCCTCCCATTTGATCCCTAGTCCTTCTTTGGACCAAGTTCGTCTCGTTCGTCCGTCTTCGTGCTCCCATTTGATCCGTAGGCCTTCTTTGGACAAAGTTCGTCTCGTTCGTCCATCTTCGTCCTCCCATTTGATCCGTTGGCCTTCTTTGTACCATGTTTGTCTCGTTCGTCCATCTTCGTCCTCCCATTTGATCCCTAGGCCTTCTTTGTACCAAGTTCGTCTCGTTCGTCCCTCTTCGTCCTCCCATTTGATCCCTAGGCCTTCTTTGTACCAAGTTCGTCTCGTTCGTCCCTCTTCGTCCTCCCATTTGATCCCTAGGCCTTCTTTGGACCAAGTTCTTCTCGTTCGTCCATCTTCGTCCTCCCATTTGATCCGCAGTCCTTCTTTGGACCAAGTTCGTCTCGTTCGTCCGTCTTCGTGCTCCCATTTGATCCGTAGGCCTTCTTTGGACCAAGTTCGTCTCGTTCGTCCATCTTCGTCCTCCCATTTGATCCCTTGGCCTTCTTTGTACCAAGTTCGTCTCGTTCGTCCCTCTTCGTCCTCCAATTTGATCCCTAGGCCTTCTTTCGACCAAGTTCGTCTCGTTCGTCCCTCTTCGTCCTCCCATTTGATCCCTAGGCCTTCTTTGGACCAAGTTCGTCTCGTTCGTCCATCTTCGTGCTCCCATTTGATCCGTCGGCCTTCTTTGGACAAAGTTCGTCTCGTTCGTCCATCTTCGTCCTCCCATTTGATCCGTTGGCCTTCTTTGTACCATGTTCGTCTCGTTCGTCCATCTTCGTCCTCCCATTTGATCCCTTGGCCTTCTTTGTACCAAGTTCGTCTCGTTCGTCCCTCTTCGTCCTCCCATTTGATCCCTAGGCCTTCTTTGGACAAAGTTCGTCTCGTTCGTCCATCTTCGTCCTCCCATTTGATCCCTAGGCCTTCTTTGTACCATGTTCGTCTCGTTCGTCCATCTTCGTCCTCCCATTTGATCCCTAGGCCTTCTTTGTACCAAGTTCGTCTCGTTCGTCCCTCTTCGTCCTCCCATTTGATCCCTAGGCCTTCTTTGGACCAAGTTCTTCTCGTTCGTCCATCTTCGTCCTCCCATTTGATCCCTAGTCCTTCTTTGGACCAAGTTCGTCTCGTTCGTCCGTCTTCGTGCTCCCATTTGATCCGTAGGCCTTCTTTGGACAAAGTTCGTCTCGTTCGTCCATCTTCGTCCTCCCATTTGATCCGTTGGCCTTCTTTGTACCATGTTTGTCTCGTTCGTCCATCTTCGTCCTCCCATTTGATCGCTAGGCCTTCTTTGTACCAAGTTCGTCTCGTTCGTCCCTCTTCGTCCTCCCATTTGATCCCTAGGCCTTCTTTGTACCAAGTTCGTCTCGTTCGTCCCTCTTCGTCCTCCCATTTGATCCGTAGGACTTCTTTGGACAAAGTTCGTCTCGTTCGTCCATCTTCGTCCTCCCATTTGATCCGTTGGCCTTCTTTGTACCATGTTCGTCTCGTTCGTCCATCTTCGTCCTCCCATTTGATCCGTTGGCCTTCTTTGTACCATGTCCGTCTCGTTCGTCCCTCTTCGTCCTCCCATTTGATCCGAAGGCCTTCTTTAGACAAAGTTTGTCTCGTTCGTCCATCTTCGTCCTCCCATTTGATCCGTTGGTCTTCTTTGGACCAAGTTCGCCCCGTTCGTCCATCTTCGTCCTCCCATTTGATCCCTTGGCCTTCTTTGTACCATGTTCGTCTCGTTCGTCCCTCTTCGTCTTCCCATTTGATCCGTAGGCCTTCTTTGGACAAAGTTCGTCTCGTTCGTCCATCTTCGTCCTCCCATTTGATCCCTTGGCCTTCTTTGTACCATGTTCGTCTCGTTCGTCCCTCTTCGTCTTCCCATTTGATCCGTAGGCCTTCTTTGGACCAAGTTCGTCTCGTTCGTCCATCTTCGTCCTCCCATTTGATCTGTTGGAATTATTTGGACCAAGTTCGTCTCGTTCGTCCATCTTCGTCCACCCATTTGATCCCTTGGCCTTCTTTGTACCAAGTTCGTCTCATTCGTCCCACTTCGTCCTCCCATTTGATCCCTAGGCCTTCTTTGGACCAAGTTCGTCTCGTTCGTCCATCTTCGTCCTCCCATTTGATCCGTAGGCCTTCTTTGGACCAAGTTCGTCTCGTTCGTCCATCTTCGTGCTCCCATTTGATCCGTAGGCCTTCTTTGGACAAAGTTCGTCTCGTTCGTCCATCTTCGTCCTCCCATTTGATCCGTTGGCCTTCTTTGTACCATGTTTGTCTCGTTCGTCCATCTTCGTCCTCCCATTTGATCCCTAGGCCTTCTTTGTACCAAGTTCGTCTCGTTCGTCCCTCTTCGTCCTCCCATTTGATCCCTAGGCCTTCTTTGTACCAAGTTCGTCTCGTTCGTCCCTCTTCGTCCTCCCATTTGATCCGTAGGCCTTCTTTGGACAAAGTTCGTCTCGTTCGTCCATCTTCGTCCTCCCATTTGATCCGTTGGCCTTCTTTGTACCATGTTCGTCTTGTTCGTCCATCTTCGTCCTCCCATTTGATCCCTAGTCCTTCTTTGGACCAAGTTCGTCTCGATCGTCCGTCTTCATGCTCCCATTTGATCCGTAGGCCTTCTTTGGACAAAGTTCGTCTCGTTCGTCCATCTTCGTCCTCCCATTTGATCCGTTGGCCTTCTTTGTACCATGTTTGTCTCGTTCGTCCATCTTCGTCCTCCCATTTGATCCCTAGGCCTTCTTTGTACCATGTTTGTCTCGTTCGTCCATCTTCGTCCTCCCATTTGATCCCTAGGCCTTCTTTGTACCAAGTTCGTCTCGTTCGTCCCTCTTCGTCCTCCCATTCGATCCGTTCGTCTCGTTCGTCCCTCTTCGTCCTCCCATTCGATCCGTAGGCCTTCTTTGGACAAAGTTCATCTCGTTCGTCCATCTTCGTCCTTCCATTTGATCCGTTGGCCTTCTTTGTACCATGTTCGTCTCGTTCGTCCATCTTCGTCCTCCCATTTGATCCCTAGGCCTTCTTTGTACCAAGTTCGTCTCGTTCGTCCCTCTTCGTCCTCCCAAATGATCCGTAGGCCTTCTTTGGACAAAGTTCGTCTCGTTCGTCCATCTTCGTCCTCCCATTTGATCCGTTGGCCTTCTTTGTACCATGTTCGTCTCGTTCGTCCATCTTCGTCCTCCCATTTGATCCCTTGGCCTTCTTTGTACCAAGTTCGTCTCGTTCGTCCCTCTTCGTCCTCCCAATTGATCCCTAGGCCTTCTTTGTACCAAGTTCGTCTCGTTCGTCCCTCTTCGTCCTCCCATTTGATCCGAAGGCCTTCTTTAGACAAAGTTTGTCTCGTTCGTCCATCTTCGTCCTCCCATTTGATCCGTTGGCCTTCTTTGGACCAAGTTCGTCTCGTTCGTCCCTCTTCGTCTTCCCATTTGATCCGTAGGCCTTCTTTGGACAACGTTCGTCCCGTTCGTCCATCTTCGTCCTCCCATTTGATCCCTTGGCCTTCTTTGTACCATGTTCGTCTCGTTCGTCCCTCTTCGTCTTCCCATTTGATCCGTAGGCCTTCTTTGGACAAAGTTCGTCTCGTTCGTCCATCTTCGTCCTCCCATTTGATCCCTTGGCCTTCTTTGTACCATGTTCGTCTCGTTCGTCCCTCTTCGTCTTCCCATTTGATCCGTAGGCCTTCTTTGGACAAAGTTCTTCTCGTTCGTCCATCTTCGTCCTCCCATTTGATCTGTTGGAATTATTTGGACCAAGTTCGTCTCGTTCGTCCATCTTCGTCCACCCATTTGATCCCTTGGCCTTCTTTGTACCAAGTTCGTCTCATTCGTCCCACTTCGTCCTCCCATTTGATCCCTAGGCCTTCTTTGGACCAAGTTCGTCTCGTTCGTCCATCTTCGTCTTCCCATTTGATCCGTAGGCCTTCTTTGGACCAAGTTCGTCTCGTTCGTCCATCTTCGTGCTCCCATTTGATCCGTAGGCCTTCTTTGGACAAAGTTCGTCTCGTTCGTCCATCTTCGTCCTCCCATTTGATCCCTTGGCCTTCTTTGTACCATGTTCGTCTCGTTTGTCCCTCTTCGTCTTCCCATTTGATCCGTAGGCCTTCTTTGGACCAAGTTCGTCTCGTTCGTCCATCTTCGTCCTCCCATTTGATCTGTTGGAATTATTTGGACCAAGTTCGTCTCGTTCGTCCATCTTCGTCCACCCATTTGATCCCTTGGCCTTCTTTGTACCAAGTTCGTCTCATTCGTCCCACTTCGTCCTCCCATTTGATCCCTAGGCCTTCTTTGGACCAAGTTCGTCTCGTTCGTCCATCTTCGTCCTCCCATTTGATCCGTAGGCCTTCTTTGGACCAAGTTCGTCTCGTTCGTCCATCTTCGTGCTCCCATTTGATCCGTAGGCCTTCTTTGGACAAAGTTCGTCTCGTTCGTCCATCTTCGTCCTCCCATTTGATCCGTTGGCCTTCTTTGTACCATGTTTGTCTCGTTCGTCCATCTTCGTCCTCCCATTTGATCCCTAGGCCTTCTTTGTACCAAGTTCGTCTCGTTCGTCCCTCTTCGTCCTCCCATTTGATCCCTAGGCCTTCTTTGTACCAAGTTCGTCTCGTTCGTCCCTCTTCGTCCTCCCATTTGATCCGTAGGCCTTCTTTGGACAAAGTTCGTCTCGTTCGTCCATCTTCGTCCTCCCATTTGATCCGTTGGCCTTCTTTGTACCATGTTCATCTCGTTCGTCCATCTTCGTCCTCCCATTTGATCCCTAGTCCTTCTTTGGACCAAGTTCGTCTCGATCGTCCGTCTTCGTGCTCCCATTTGATCCGTAGGCCTTCTTTGGACAAAGTTCGTCTCGTTCGTCCATCTTCGTCCTCCCATTTGATCCGTTGGCCTTCTTTGTACCATGTTTGTCTCGTTCGTCCATCTTCGTCCTCCCATTTGATCCCTAGGCCTTCTTTGTACCATGTTTGGCTCGTTCGTCCATCTTCGTCCTCCCATTTGATCCCTAGGCCTTCTTTGTACCAAGTTCGTCTCGTTCGTCCCTCTTCGTCCTCCTATTTGATCCCTAGGCCTTCTTTGTACCAAGTTCGTCTCGTTCGTCCCTCTTCGTCCTCCCATTCGATCCGTAGGCCTTCTTTGGACAAAGTTCGTCTCGTTCGTCCATCTTCGTCCTTCCATTTGATCCGTTGGCCTTCTTTGTACCATGTTCGTCTCGTTCGTCCATCTTCGTCCTCCCATTTGATCCCTAGGCCTTCTTTGTACCAAGTTCGTCTCGTTCGTCCCTCTTCGTCCTCCCAAATGATCCGTAGGCCTTCTTTGGACAAAGTTCGTCTCGTTCGTCCATCTTCGTCCTCCCATTTGATCCGTTGGCCTTCTTTGTACCATGTTCGTCTCGTTCGTCCCTCTTCGTCCTCCCAAATGATCCGTAGGCCTTCTTTGGACAAAGTTCGTCTCGTTCGTCCATCTTCGTCCTCCCATTTGATCCGTTGGCCTTCTTTGTACCATGTTCGTCTCGTTCGTCCATCTTCGTCCTCCCATTTGATCCCTTGGCCTTCTTTGTACCAAGTTCGTCTCGTTCGTCCCTCTTCGTCCTCCCAATTGATCCCTAGGCCTTCTTTGTACCAAGTTCGTCTCGTTCGTCCCTCTTCGTCCTCCCATTTGATCCGAAGGCCTTCTTTAGACAAAGTTCGCCCCGTTCGTCCATCTTCGTCCTCCCATTTGATCCCTTGGCCTTCTTTGTACCATGTTCGTCTCGTTCGTCCCTCTTCGTCTTCCCATTTGATCCGTAGGCCTTCTTTGGACAAAGTTCGTCTCGTTCGTCCATCTTCGTCCTCCCATTTGATCCCTTGGCCTTCTTTGTACCATGTTCGTCTCGTTCGTCCCTCTTCGTCTTCCCATTTGATCCGTAGGCCTTCTTTGGACCAAGTTCGTCTCGTTCGTCCATCTTCGTCCTCCCATTTGATCTGTTGGAATTATTTGGACCAAGTTCGTCTCGTTCGTCCATCTTCGTCCACCCATTTGATCCCTTGGCCTTCTTTGTACCAAGTTCGTCTCGTTCGTCCCACTTCATCCTCCCATTTGATCCCTAGGCCTTCTTTGGACCAAGTTCGTCTCGTTCGTCCATCTTCGTCTTCCCATTTGATCCGTAGGCCTTCTTTGGACCAAGTTCGTCTCGTTCGTCCATCTTCGTGCTCCCATTTGATCCGTAGGCCTTCTTTGGACAAAGTTCGTCTCGTTCGTCCATCTTCGTCCTCCCATTTGATCCCTTGGCCTTCTTTGTACCATGTTCGTCTCGTTCGTCCCTCTTCGTCTTCCCATTTGATCCGTAGGCCTTCTTTGGACCAAGTTCGTCTCGTTCGTCCATCTTCGTCCTCCCATTTGATCTGTTGGAATTATTTGGACCAAGTTCGTCTCGTTCGTCCATCTTCGTCCACCCATTTGATCCCTTGGCCTTCTTTGTACCAAGTTCGTCTCATTCGTCCCACTTCGTCCTCCCATTTGATCCCTAGGCCTTCTTTGGACCAAGTTCGTCTCGTTCGTCCATCTTCGTCCTCCCATTTGATCCGTAGGCCTTCTTTGGACCAAGTTCGTCTCGTTCGTCCATCTTCGTGCTCCCATTTGATCCGTAGGCCTTCTTTGGACAAAGTTCGTCTCGTTCGTCCATCTTCGTCCTCCCATTTGATCCATTGGCCTTCTTTGTACCATGTTTGTCTCGTTCGTCCATCTTCGTCCTCCCATTTGATCCCTAGGCCTTCTTTGTACCATGTTCGTCTCGTTCGTCCCTCTTCGTCCTCCCATTTGATCCCTAGGCCTTCTTTGTACCAAGTTCGTCTCGTTCGTCCCTCTTCGTCCTCCCAATTGATCCCTAGGCCTTCTTTGTACCAAGTTCGTCTCGTTCGTCCCTCTTCGTCCTCCCATTTGATCCGAAGGCCTTCTTTAGACAAAGTTCGCCCCGTTCGTCCATCTTCGTCCTCCCATTTGATCCCTTGGCCTTCTTTGTACCATGTTCGTCTCGTTCGTCCCTCTTCGTCTTCCCATTTGATCCGTAGGCCTTCTTTGGACAAAGTTCGTCTCGTTCGTCCATCTTCGTCCTCCCATTTGATCCCTTGGCCTTCTTTGTACCATGTTCGTCTCGTTCGTCCCTCTTCGTCTTCCCATTTGATCCGTAGGCCTTCTTTGGACCAAGTTCGTCTCGTTCGTCCATCTTCGTCCTCCCATTTGATCTGTTGGAATTATTTGGACCAAGTTCGTCTCGTTCGTCCATCTTCGTCCACCCATTTGATCCCTTGGCCTTCTTTGTACCAAGTTCGTCTCGTTCGTCCCACTTCGTCCTCCCATTTGATCCCTAGGCCTTCTTTGGACCAAGTTCGTCTCGTTCGTCCATCTTCGTCTTCCCATTTGATCCGTAGGCCTTCTTTGGACCAAGTTCGTCTCGTTCGTCCATCTTCGTGCTCCCATTTGATCCGTAGGCCTTCTTTGGACAAAGTTCGTCTCGTTCGTCCATCTTCGTCCTCCCATTTGATCCCTTGGCCTTCTTTGTACCATGTTCGTCTCGTTCGTCCCTCTTCGTCTTCCCATTTGATCCGTAGGCCTTCTTTGGACCAAGTTCGTCTCGTTCGTCCATCTTCGTCCTCCCATTTGATCTGTTGGAATTATTTGGACCAAGTTCGTCTCGTTCGTCCATCTTCGTCCACCCATTTGATCCCTTGGCCTTCTTTGTACCAAGTTCGTCTCATTCGTCCCACTTCGTCCTCCCATTTGATCCCTAGGCCTTCTTTGGACCAAGTTCGTCTCGTTCGTCCATCTTCGTCCTCCCATTTGATCCGTAGGCCTTCTTTGGACCAAGTTCGTCTCGTTCGTCCATCTTCGTGCTCCCATTTGATCCGTAGGCCTTCTTTGGACAAAGTTCGTCTCGTTCGTCCATCTTCGTCCTCCCATTTGATCCATTGGCCTTCTTTGTACCATGTTTGTCTCGTTCGTCCATCTTCGTCCTCCCATTTGATCCCTAGGCCTTCTTTGTACCATGTTCGTCTCGTTCGTCCCTCTTCGTCCTCCCATTTGATCCCTAGGCCTTCTTTGTACCAAGTTCGTCTCGTTCGTCCCTCTTCGTCCTCCCATTTGATCCGTAGGCCTTCTTTGGACAAAGTTCGTCTCGTTCGTCCATCTTCGTCCTCCCATTTGATCCGTTGGCCTTCTTTGTACCATGTTCTTCTCGTTCGTCCATCTTCGTCCTCCCATTTGATCCCTAGTCCTTCTTTGGACCAAGTTCGTCTCGTTCGTCCGTATTCGTGCTCCCATTTGATCCGTAGGCCTTCTTTGGACAAAGTTCGTCTCGTTCGTCCATCTTCGTCCTCCCATTTGATCTGTTGGCCTTCTTTGTACCATGTTTGTCTCGTTCGTCCATCTTCGTCCTCCCATTTGATCCCTAGGCCTTCTTTGTACCAAGTTCGTCTCGTTCGTCCCTCTTCGTCCTCCCATTTGATCCCTAGGCCTTCTTTGTACCAAGTTCGTCTCGTTCGTCCCTCTTCGTCCTCCCATTCGATCCGTAGGCCTTCTTTGGACAAAGTTCGTCTCGTTCGTCCATTTTCGTCCTCCCATTTGATCCGTTGGCCTTCTTTGTACCATGTTCGTCTCGTTCGTCCATCTTCGTCCTCCCATTTGATCCCTAGGCCTTCTTTGTACCAAGTTCGTCTCGTTCGTCCCTCTTCGTCCTCCCATTTGATCCGAAGGCCTTCTTTGGACAAAGTTTGTCTCGTTCGTCCATCTTCGTCCTCCCATTTGATCCGTTGGCCTTCTTTGGACCAAGTTCGTCTCGTTCGTCCCTCTTCGTCTTCCCATTTGATCCGTAGGCCTTCTTTGGACAAAGTTCGTCCCGTTCGTCCATCTTCGTCCTCCCATTTGATCCCTTGGCCTTCTTTGTACCATGTTCGTCTCGTTCGTCCCTCTTCGTCTTCCCATTTGATCCGTAGGCCTTCTTTGGACAAAGTTCGTCTCGTTCGTCCATCTTCGTCCTCCCATTTGATCCCTTGGCCTTCTTTGTACCATGTTCGTCTCGTTCGTCCCTCTTCGTCTTCCCATTTGATCCGTAGGCCTTCTTTGGACCAAGTTCGTCTCGTTCGTCCATCTTCGTCCTCCCATTTGATCTGTTGGAATTATTTGGACCAAGTTCGTCTCGTTCGTCCATCTTCGTCCACCCATTTGATCCCTTGGCCTTCTTTGTACCAAGTTCGTCTCATTCGTCCCACTTCGTCCTCCCATTTGATCCCTAGGCCTTCTTTGGACCAAGTTCGTCTCGTTCGTCCATCTTCGTCTTCCCATTTGATCCGTAGGCCTTCTTTGGACCAAGTTCGTCTCGTTCGTCCATCTTCGTGCTCCCATTTGATCCGTAGGCCTTCTTTGGACAAAGTTCGTCTCGTTCGTCCATCTTCGTCCTCCCATTTGATCCGTTGGCCTTCTTTGTACCATGTTTGTCTCGTTCGTCCATCTTCGTCCTCCCATTTGATCCCTAGGCCTTCTTTGTACCAAGTTCGTCTCGTTCGTCCCTCTTCGTCCTCCCATTTGATCCCTGCAACACCCTTTCTCCAAAAAGGATATTACACCATAGTAACCAAGATTCTCGTAATAATTTTCTAAGTAACTTTGATTTAAAACAAGTTTAGTTCCCAAAAATGCGGATAAAATTTTTGCCTTTTTAAAAGATGAGAAGAATGGGGAGTCCATTCTTTCCTTTTCTATCACGTGGTGAAATAAGAATAGTATTAGTAGAAACACTGAATAAAAACAACCTCCTCAAGTATATGTATCAAAAGAGCTTGCATCAGCACAAGCCAGGAGTTTTAAAACTACTATACATCAAAAAGCAGTAAAAACTCTGAAATCAAAAGACTGAAATAAAAAGCTACTAAGTAATATTAAAGCCAGGTCCAATCTAAGCTACTCATGACGGAGAGACTCAGTAGCTGAGCCTCCAAGAACTTCGCCCTCATGCTCCTCAGATACCTTCCCCTTGCCCTTGCGGAGACGCTCTAAAATCCTATCCTGGGCCTCCAGAGATCCATCCGAGACGCCCGTCTCTCCAGAAGGCCCTGCTGAGGTAGGGTGATACCCCTCCATACTGGCTGCTCTAACTCTACTCTGCGTCTCTCCAGGTGGTGATCGAGGCGTGTAAGTCCTCGGCTCATCGTCTGAAGTCCTGTCATGTGCGGTAACAACCTCTCTGCTGGGATGTGAAGACGGAGTCCTAAAAGCTGACCTCCGCATCCTCCCATAAAATCTTCCCCATCTACCATAGACACGCCTAGCTGCTGGATGCCTAGGGATGTACTCCGACCCATTCTCTGAGTCGGTAGGCCCCTCTGTAATCTGCCTGAGTGGTAACTTCACAGAAAGTACCACCGGTTCCCTCCATTCCCTACAGTTACCATCAACAGTGCCATCAGTGACACATATCCTGCCCACAAAGGTACCCCACTGAGTGATGTGATCTATCTCCCAGATCACATCTATACCCCCCAACGGGGTGATGCTAAGACGTCTCACTGGGTCCAATCCTGTCCGAGGATAACTCATCTACTCAACCACATACAAAACAACATGGAAAGTAGGCAGGGTGAAAAACTTACACAAGTTAAGAATGTTAGTTTCAAAAAGTATACATACAATACTTATACAGTATATTTTCAAAGTCTTACCACCCAAATCACACTTAGGAATAAAACACTGTAAAACCAAGAAACAATCAAGAATAGATCACCAATCACAGAAGTAACGTCAATCATAGATAACATCAATCACAGATAAATTGCCAATCACAGATAAAACATCAATCATAGACCAATTGTCAATCACAGATATATTTATGCATGATACTTCAATCTCTCTCATAATACACCGGTGTGCTGCTCCAAGGAGACTTTTCCCACCAAACTCCATTGAGCGATAGGCCTGCGACAAGTCTTAACAGAACAACCAGGAAATCCCCCTCAGACCCCTGGCAGCCATTCCGAAATGCGCATTCACATCCATATCATGATATAGGTCTGTCAGTCAGATTTATCCAAGCCGGGTATACGACTCGTCTCAGCTCAAGGGTATTCACCATGCAAGGCTATTGAGACTTTCGAAACCTGGATAATCCCAGAAGGCAATTGTAGCCCAACGCAACTCTATTCTCAACCCTCTCTGGGTTGTACTGCTCAAAAACCTTTATGCAAATGACACTCAAAAATTTGCATAATATCACTTTGGTTTCTCTTGTAAAACCTTCTCTGTTTTACTGTATTAAATCCCTGAATACAAAACCACACAAAATACACTTATTCTATCACCACAGAAATACTCTTGAAAACTTAACCATTTTTATTACTCTTTTCGACTGTACTCATTTATTTTAATAATAATTACACTGTGATAGAGTCAAACGCAGTAACGAACTTAACCAGAATAATATTAACGGGAATTATTACTCAAGTTCATTCTTTTTGGGAAAGCCCTTTGGAAGCTAATCAAGTAATCTTCGCCACGTATATACAAACTTATTAAAATAGGAAAAATAGCACATCGGTATGGTTCCCAGGAAAGATCTTGGTGAGCTTTTGGGCTCCTTCAAAGACCTTTGTCTTTCCTAGACAGATCCATACAAATGAACTACCTTAACCCATCATCAGTCTGTATATAAACAGTAAAAATCACAAGTTTTATATATTTTTGAAAAGAACATGGAAATGGAAGAAAAATATCGGTTTAGGAATTTTTAGCGTATTTAGTCACTTGCTCTCGTCCCAATGGCGTAATAGAGATACGGCCCCTGAGCCCGACCGTATGAGTACACCGAAGATGTATTCTTACGCCTGACCAAAGCACCCCATCCATATCCGTCAAAAGAACTACAGAGGTTCAATTTTACAATTTCTTAGATTTGTTGATCACGGAGGCATAGCCCACTGGGTGATCGAGCCTTTATCGATAAAATTTCGCCAGCGTAACGGTACAATTATTAAACTTTATAAATAAATTGGGCATTATAACTTTACTATTTGAAAAATCATATATAAAAATAAAAATAAGGCATAGTAAAATTTTAAAACAATTTTACAAATAAATAACAATTATTTAAAGCATAAACACCCAAAACTTAAAAACTCAACAAAATAAAGATCAAACTAACTTGGAAAGAAATTCCCCATACCTTAGCCTTATGGAGATGGAAGAACAAGCTAAGAATAATAAGAACAACACAAGAAAAGCTTGATTAGAAAATAAAGGAAACTTAAAGAAAAACAAAGGAAAAGAAAAGAATTTTGGAGTGAATTTTGGGAGGAATTCTTCAAGTGAGTTTATGATGAAAATGAAGAGCACCCCCCCTCTATTTATAGCCAAAATTTCGTGCAAGGGGGTGGGGTTAAGACCAACCATGGTTTGGTTTAATTTAACCATGATTTAATTAAAGAAAAAACCAAAATTAATTATTTAAAACCCCATTGGCCAACTTTTATGACTCATATACAACTAGGACCACTTGGACTGCCCACTTGCATGCTTGAGGCGGCCAGAATCAAGGCTGGGAGGGGAGAATGTGATTTTCCAAAAATACCCCTAGGGTTTAGATGAAAACAAGGGTATTTTGGTCTTTTTATAAATCAAAAATAGAAATAATTAGCTAAAAATGATGAGAACCAATAAGAATGCTAGAAAATGCCATAAGAAGTCCAAATAATTTCGTGGCATCCATTTTTGAAATTTATAGATAGTGCAAACTCTTCGGTTTTCATCGTTTCGCAGGTATAACCCCGAAAAATACAGAAAAATAGGGTTTTCAAAACTTACATAGAAATAATTTTAAAAATCATAAAATAAATAATTAAAAATAAAATATAAATTGTTTATGGACCTTTGTCACGAAAATTATACCTGTTAAACAAGGTTTTTGCGTTAAAACATCACCGGGGTAGCGTAGTTTTCGGTATTTTTTTGAAAGTTTTCCAAAAATTTCAGAAAAATTCCAGAAAATCTAAAATAATAAAAGAACCAACTTTTGTGAAGGAAGTTTATTTATTGAGTTGGTTTAACACACTCAAGCTATTTAAATCACTTTCTGTCAGTTAGACGTAAACCGTTTTCTGTAAAAAGACCCGATTTTGACTGAAAAACTACCGTTTCAGAAGTATTTCGGAATACATGTATTTTATTACTAATTTTAAGCCAAAAATAAATCACACATCATTTATGGAACAAAACTTCATATAAAACAGAAAAAGGACGAAAAACGCAAAGAAACGAATGCTGTAATTAGACCTAATAGAAGCTATAAATCAACCACTTTCAGAAGTATTTTTAAACATGTATATTTAACTACTATTTTTAAGCTAAAAATAAATCTCAAAACAATTATATCGCAAAAATTCAAATAAAACAAAAATAAATAGTTAGTCAAAACAGCGGATGTTACAACTCTTCCCCTCTAAAAATAATTTCGTCCTCGAAATTACGTACCTAGAACAAAGCTGGATATAACTCCCGCATATTATCCTCTAACTCCCATGTTGCATCCTCTGTAACATCATCCCAAATGACCTTGACTAAAGAAAGTTGTTTACCCCTGAGCTGTTTGATCCTCCGATCGTCGATTCGCACAGGGTGTGTATCATAAGTCAAGTTCTCTTTTAACTGTACTATGTCTGGCTCAATTATATGAGATGGGTCAGCAACATACTTCCTTAATTGTGAAACGTGAAAAACACTATGAAGATTTGAAAGAAACGGGGGTAAGGCAATCTGGTAAGCTACAGGACCTATCCGACGAAGAATTTGATAGGGTCCTAAGAATTTTGGAGTAAGTTTCTTAGATTTTATGACTCTACCAACCCCAGTCGTTGGAGTGACTCTCAGAAAAACGTGTTCACCTTCCTGAAATTCAAGAGGTCTCCTCCTTTTGTCGGAGTAACTCTTTTGCCTGCTTTGTGCTGCTTTCATTCTTTCTCTGATTTGCCGTACTTGCGCATTAGTTTGCTGCAAAAACTCAGGTCCTACAGTTGTACTTACCCCTTCCTGGTACCAACACAAAGGTGTCTGGCACTTTCTCCCATACAAAGCCTCAAAAGGCGCCATCCCTATACTGGAATGATAACTATTGTTATATGTGAACTCTATCAACGGTAGAATATCATCCCAGCTTCCTCTTTGATCTAACACACATGCCCTCAACAAGTCTTCTAATGACTGAATTGTTCTTTCTGTCTGACCATCCGTTTGAGGATGATAGGCAGAACTCAACCTTAACTTAGTCCCTAAGGCTTGTTGTAAACTCTGCCAAAACCTAGAAGTAAACCTAGGATCTCTATCGGAAACGATACTAGAGGGTACTCCATGCAGTTTAATAATCTCTCCCACATACAGTCGGGTTAGTCTCTCTAAAGTCCACTTCATACTAACAGGTAAGAAATGTGATGTTTTTGTCAGTCTATCAATAATCACCCAAATCCCATCACATCCCTTTGAAGTTTTTGGTAAACTTGTTACAAAATCCATGGATATACTTTCCCACTTCCATTCTGGGATGTCTAGAGACTGTAACATTCCTGCAGGTCTTTGATGTTCTATCTTAGATTTCTGGCAAACCAGACATGCTGCTACATATTCCTCGACCTGTTTCTTCATTCCTGGCCACCAAAATCGTTGTTTTAGATCCTGATACATCTTTGTGGCTCCAGGGTGAATACTCAGCTTACTCTTATGCGCCTCATCTAAGATCAATTTCCTCATCTCCTCATTATCAGGCACACAAATTCTATCCTTACACCTTAGGATTCCATCAACTCCAAGACTAAACTCCGGAACTCTCCCTTGCTTTAGCAGCTCTCTTTTCTCTATCAAATGTTCATCTGTTGCCTGCTGCTCCTTAATCTCACTCATCAAAGTGCTAGATATCTTAATCATATTCAAGCACATCTTACCTTGATGAAAATCTACACTTAGGTTTAAGTCACGAAAACCTTCTATCAACTCTAACTCCTTGATCATCATGCTTGATATATGAATGGTCTTCCTACTCAGGGCATCAGCTACAACGTTTGCTTTACCTGGATGGTACATCAACGAAAAATCATAGTCTTTTAAAAATTCCATCCATCTCCTCTGTCTCATATTGAGTTCCTTCTGATCAAACAAGTACTTCAAACTCTTATGATCACTGAAGACATTAAACGTAGATCCATACAAATAATGTCTCCAAATCTTCAAAGCAAATACTACCGCAGCTAATTCTAGATCATGAGTCGGATAATTCTTCTCATGAGGTTTTAACTGACGAGATGCATAAGCTACAACCTTTCTGTGCTGCATCAACACACCTCCTAATCCCTGATATGAAGCATCACAGTATACCTCCATTGGTTCCTCTGGGTTTGGTAATACTAACACAGGTGATGTTGTTAACAACCTCTTAATCTTGGTAAAACTCTCTTCACACTCTTCAGTCCAAACAAACGGCTGATTCTTCCTAGTCAACTGGGTCATCGGAGCTACTATTTTGGAAAAGTCTTGAATAAATCTCCGATAATACCCTGCTAAACCTACAAAACTCCGAATCTCCGTTACTGTAGTTGGCTTTTCCCATGAAAGTACTGCTTCTACTTTTGCAGGATCCACTGCAATTCCTTCTTCCGAAATCACATGACCTAAAAACTGTACTTTACTTAGCCAAAACTCACACTTAGACAGCTTAGCGTACAACTGTTTCTCGCTTAACACTTGCAATACCTGTCGCAAATGCTGCTCATGTTCCTTGCGAGTCCTAGAATAGATCAGGATATCATCTATGAATACAACCACAAACTGATCTAAGAACGGGCTAAAGACTCTATTCATGTAATCCATGAATATAGCAGGTGCATTTGTTACACCGAATGGCATCACAAGATATTCATAATGACCATATCGTGTTCTAAACGCAGTCTTAGGTATATCCTCCGTCTTGACTCTAATCTGGTGATAACCACTTCTCAAATCTATCTTAGAGAAAACAGTGGCCCCACGAAGCTGATCCAACAAATCATCTATTCTTGGCAGAGGGTATCTATTCTTAATGGTTACCTTGTTCAACTGCCTATAGTCAACACATAACCTAGATGTTCCATCTTTCTTCTTCACCAACAGAACTGGTGCTCCCCACGGGGATACACTAGGCCTAATAAACTGTTTAGACAACAGATCCTCCAACTGCTTCTTCAGCTCAGCTAACTCTATTGGTGACATACGATATGGAGCTATGGAAATTGGTCCAGAACCGGGTATAAGATCTATGGTAAACTCTATCTCACGGACTGGTGGCAAACCTGGTATTTCTTCTGGAAATACCTTCGAAAATTCTTTAATAACAGGCACGTCGCTCAATTCAACTTCCCTCTTTCCTTCCAATGAGGTGAGTATCAAGTTTTTCTGAACTTCTTCTTTCGAAGAAATTTCTGATTGGTTGGTAGAAAAAAATCCAAGATTCTCAGAGTTAGGAAAAACTAGAGTTTTATTCGAACAGTCCAATAGGATATGGTTGGAAGATAACCAATCCATGCCTAAAATCACATCTAACTGTGTTAAAGGCAAACATATCAAATTAACAAGATATTCCTTATCATAAATAATGATAGGACAATTTATGCAGACAATATTTACAGTGACTGGCTCAGCAGTAGGTAAGGAAACAATTAAGTCAAAAGACATCAAGGACACAGGTAAGTCTAATCGTTTCACACAATCAAAGGAAATAAAAGAGTGAGTTGCACCCGAGTCATATAGTACAATTAAAGGATTACCAGCTATGCTACACGTACCTTGTATCAAATCCTCAGATTGCGAAGCCTCAAGTCCACTCATGGTGTAAACTCGTCCCTTTGCCTTCGGTCTCGCCGCTTGCACGTTGTTGTTAACTGGTGCCGGCTTCTGCTCCCTACAGTTACTTGCCAAGTGTCCAACCTTCCCACACCTGTAGCAAGTCGCCCCCTTCTGATTGCAGGTACTAGAGTGATGTCCTAGCTTCCCACGGTTAAAACACCTAATAACATTCTGCCCTTGGTAGCCAAAACCTCCATTCCCACTAACAGGTACATTGCTCCGGTTCTGCTGTGGAGCTCTAAAGTTCCCAGGGTTCCGTGCATAGGGTTTGTTCTGGAACTGCTTCCTATACTGGTTCTGTGGCTGAAACCTAGATGGTCCGCCAACATTGGTCTTTCCTACTACCTTTCCCTTCTTCAGAACCTCCATCTTCCTACACTTCTCAACTAGAGGCTGGAACTGTCGGATCTCTAAAGCAGACACCGCTTCCCTAAGGTCATAACGAAGCCCTGCTTCGAAACGTTCGCACTTCCATGATTCATCAGGCTGAAGCTGGAAGAAACGAAAGTACTTGGCCAAGGATTCGAACTTGGCTGCGTACGCATCTACAGACATATCCTTCTGCTGCAGACTCAGGAACTCCTGCTCCCTCTCACTTCGAGCACTTTGTGGAAAATACTTCGCTAAAAACTTCGTGCGAAATATCGTCCAAGTAACTTCCTGATGCTCTGCTTCCAAGAGCTGTTGTTGCCCTTTCCACCAGTACTCAGCATCCCCTATCAGCAGGTAAGATGCATAGGACACCTTTACCCCTTCCTCACAACGAAGAGATGTAAAAATCTTCTCCATCTCCTGAATCCAAAGATCAGCTTTCTCCGGATCAGGTTCCCCGTTAAACTGCTGAGGATCATGCTTCCTAAAGTCTGAAAGCCCCTTCCCAATAGCTGCTATATCAGCTCTAGCCTGTTTCTGTAGATCTCTCTGTTCTGCTCTCTCAGCTTGTTGTGCCATAGTGGCAGCCATCTGATTCATTGCCCCTATTGCCCTTTCCATAGCTTCGTTGTTACGTGCCATCTGCCTATAAGTTAACCCGAAACATAAGCACTAACTCACAATCAAAGAAAACACAGAGAAACAATCAATGTCACACATCACTTCACAAAGAAATAAATCAAACAATGTTAGTCAGAGTCACACAACCTAAGCTTAATAGACCTACAACCTGACACTTCCCCCTAAAAGATTGAACCGGGCTCTGATACCACAAAATGCAACACCCTTTCTCCAAAAAGGATATTACACCATAGTAACCAAGATTCTCGTAATAATTTTCTAAGTAACTTTGATTTAAAACAAGTTTAGTTCCCAAAAATGCGGATAAAATTTTTGCCTTTTTAAAAGATGAGAAGAATGGGGAGTCCATTCTTTCCTTTTCTATCACGTGGTGAAATAAGAATAGTATTAGTAGAAACACTGAATAAAAACAACCTCCTCAAGTATATGTATCAAAAAAGCTTGCATCAGCACAAGCCAGGAGTTTTAAAACTACTATACATCAAAAAGCAGTAAAAACTCTGAAATCAAAAGACTGAAATAAAAAGCTACTAAGTAATATTAAAGCCAGGTCCAATCTAAGCTACTCATGACGGAGAGACTCAGTAGCTGAGCCTCCAAGAACTTCGCCCTCATGCTCCTCAGATACCTTCCCCTTGCCCTTGCGGAGACGCTCTAAAATCCTATCCTGGGCCTCCAGAGATCCATCCGAGACGCCCGTCTCTCCAGAAGGCCCTGCTGAGGTAGGGTGATACCCCTCCATACTGGCTGCTCTAACTCTACTCTGCGTCTCTCCAGGTGGTGATCGAGGCGTGTAAGTCCTCGGCTCATCGTCTGAAGTCCTGTCATGTGCGGTAACAACCTCTCTGCTGGGATGTGAAGACGGAGTCCTAAAAGCTGACCTCCGCATCCTCCCATAAAATCTTCCCCATCTACCATAGACACGCCTAGCTGCTGGATGCCTAGGGATGTACTCCGACCCATTCTCTGAGTCGGTAGGCCCCTCTGTAATCTGCCTGAGTGGTAACTTCACAGAAAGTACCACCGGTTCCCTCCATTCCCTACAGTTACCATCAACAGTGCCATCAGTGACACATATCCTGCCCACAAAGGTACCCCACTGAGTGATGTGATCTATCTCCCAGATCACATCTATACCCCCCAACGGGGTGATGCTAAGACGTCTCACTGGGTCTAATCCTGTCCGAGGATAACTCATCTACTCAACCACATACAAAACAACATGGAAAGTAGGCAGGGTGAAAAACTTACACAAGTTAAGAATGTTAGTTTCAAAAAGTATACATACAATACTTATACAGTATATTTTCAAAGTCTTACCACCCAAATCACACTTAGGAATAAAACACTGTAAAACCAAGAAACAATCAAGAATAGATCACCAATCACAGAAGTAACGTCAATCATAGATAACATCAATCACAGATAAATTGCCAATCACAGATAAAACATCAATCATAGACCAATTGTCAATCACAGATATATTTATGCATGATACTTCAATCTCTCTCATAATACACCGGTGTGCTGCTCCAAGGAGACTTTTCCCACCAAACTCCATTGAGCGATAGGCCTGCGACAAGTCTTAACAGAACAACCAGGAAATCCCCCTCAGACCCCTGGCAGCCATTCCGAAATGCGCATTCACATCCATATCATGATATAGGTCCGTCAGTCAGATTTATCCAAGCCGGGTATACGACTCGTCTCAGCTCAAGGGTATTCACCATGCAAGGCTATTGAGACTTTCGAAACCTGGATAATCCCAGAAGGCAATTGTAGCCCAACGCAACTCTATTCTCAACCCTCTCTGGGTTGTACTGCTCAAAAACCTTTATGCAAATGACACTCAAAAATTTGCATAATATCACTTTGGTTTCTCTTGTAAAACCTTCTCTGTTTTACTGTATTAAATCCCTGAATACAAAACCACACAAAATACACTTATTCTATCACCACAGAAATACTCTTGAAAACTTAACCATTTTTATTACTCTTTTCGACTGTACTCATTTATTTTAATAATAATTACACTGTGATAGAGTCAAACGCAGTAACGAACTTAACCAGAATAATATTAACGGGAATTATTACTCAAGTTCATTCTTTTTGGGAAAGCCCTTTGGAAGCTAATCAAGTAATCTTCGCCACGTATATACAAACTTATTAAAATAGGAAAAATAGCACATCGGTATGGTTCCCAGGAAAGATCTTGGTGAGCTTTTGGGCTCCTTCAAAGACCTTTGTCTTTCCTAGACAGATCCATACAAATGAACTACCTTAACCCATCATCAGTCTGTATATAAACAGTAAAAATCACAAGTTTTATATATTTTTGAAAAGAACATGGAAATGGAAGAAAAATATCGGTTTAGGAATTTTTAGCGTATTTAGTCACTTGCTCTCGTCCCAATGGCGTAATAGAGATACGGCCCCTGAGCCCGACCGTATGAGTACACCGAAGATGTATTCTTACGCCTGACCAAAGCACCCCATCCATATCCGTCAAAAGAACTACAGAGGTTCAATTTTACAATTTCTTAGATTTGTTGATCACGGAGGCATAGCCCACTGGGTGATCGAGCCTTTATCGATAAAATTTCGCCAGCGTAACGGTACAATTATTAAACTTTATAAATAAATTGGGCATTATAACTTTACTATTTGAAAAATCATATATAAAAATAAAAATAAGGCATAGTAAAATTTTAAAACAATTTTACAAATAAATAACAATTATTTAAAGCATAAACACCCAAAACTTAAAAACTCAACAAAATAAAGATCAAACTAACTTGGAAAGAAATTCCCCATACCTTAGCCTTATGGAGATGGAAGAACAAGCTAAGAATAATAAGAACAACACAAGAAAAGCTTGATTAGAAAATAAAGGAAACTTAAAGAAAAACAAAGGAAAAGAAAAGAATTTTGGAGTGAATTTTGGGAGGAATTCTTCAAGTGAGTTTATGATGAAAATGAAGAGCACCCCCCCTCTATTTATAGCCAAAATTTCGTGCAAGGGGGTGGGGTTAAGACCAACCATGGTTTGGTTTAATTTAACCATGATTTAATTAAAGAAAAAACCAAAATTAATTATTTAAAACCCCATTGGCCAACTTTTATGACTCATATACAACTAGGACCACTTGGACTGCCCACTTGCATGCTTGAGGCGGCCAGAATCAAGGCTGGGAGGGGAGAATGTGATTTTCCAAAAATACCCCTAGGGTTTAGATGAAAACAAGGGTATTTTGGTCTTTTTATAAATCAAAAATAGAAATAATTAGCTAAAAATGATGAGAACCAATAAGAATGCTAGAAAATGCCATAAGAAGTCCAAATAATTTCGTGGCATCCATTTTTGAAATTTATAGATAGTGCAAACTCTTCGGTTTTCATCGTTTCGCAGGTATAACCCCGAAAAATACAGAAAAATAGGGTTTTCAAAACTTACATAGAAATAATTTTAAAAATCATAAAATAAATAATTAAAAATAAAATATAAATTGTTTATGGACCTTTGTCACGAAAATTATACCTGTTAAACAAGGTTTTTGCGTTAAAACATCACCGGGTAGCGTAGTTTTCGGTATTTTTTTGAAAGTTTTCCAAAAATTTCAGAAAAATTCCAGAAAATCTAAAATAATAAAAGAACCAACTTTTGTGAAGGAAGTTTATTTATTGAGTTGGTTTAACACACTCAAGCTATTTAAATCACTTTCTGTCAGTTAGACGTAAACCGTTTTCTGTAAAAAGACCCGATTTTGACTGAAAAACTACCGTTTCAGAAGTATTTCGGAATACATGTATTTTATTACTAATTTTAAGCCAAAAATAAATCACACATCATTTATGGAACAAAACTTCATATAAAACAGAAAAAGGACGAAAAACGCAAAGAAACGAATGCTGTAATTAGACCTAATAGAAGCTATAAATCAACCACTTTCAGAAGTATTTTTAAACATGTATATTTAACTACTATTTTTAAGCTAAAAATAAATCTCAAAACAATTATATCGCAAAAATTCAAATAAAACAAAAATAAATAGTTAGTCAAAACAACGGATGTTACAATCCCTAGGCCTTCTTTGTACCAAGTTCGTCTCGTTCGTCCCTCTTCGTCCTCCCATTTGATCCGTAGGCCTTCTTTGGACAAAGTTCGTCTCGTTCGTCCATCTTCGTCCTCCCATTTGATCCGTTGGCCTTCTTTGTACCACGTTCGTCTCGTTCGTCCATCTTCGTCCTCCCATTTGATCCCTAGTCCTTCTTTGGACCAAGTTCGTCTCGATCGTCCGTCTTCGTGCTCCCATTTGATCCGTAGGCCTTCTTTGGACAAAGTTCGTCTCGTTCGTCCATCTTCGTCCTCCCATTTGATCCGTTGGCCTTCTTTGTACCATGTTTGTCTCGTTCGTCCATCTTCGTCCTCCCATTTGATCCCTAGGCCTTCTTTGTACCATGTTTGTCTCGTTCGTCCATCTTCGTCCTCCCATTTGATCCCTAGGCCTTCTTTGTACCAAGTTCGTCTCGTTCGTCCCTCTTCGTCCTCCCATTTGATCCCTAGGCCTTCTTTGTACCAAGTTCGTCTCGTTCGTCCCTCTTCGTCCTCCCATTCGATCCGTAGGCCTTCTTTGGACAAAGTTCGTCTCGTTCGTCCATCTTCGTCCTTCCATTTGATCCGTTGGCCTTCTTTGTACCATGTTCGTCTCGTTCGTCCATCTTCGTCCTCCCATTTGATCCCTAGGCCTTCTTTGTACCAAGTTCGTCTCGTTCGTCCCTCTTCGTCCTCCCAAATGATCCGTAGGCCTTCTTTGGACAAAGTTCGTCTCGTTCGTCCATCTTCGTCCTCCCATTTGATCCGTTGGCCTTCTTTGTACCATGTTCGTCTCGTTCGTCCATCTTCGTCCTCCCATTTGATCCCTTGGCCTTCTTTGTACCAAGTTCGTCTCGTTCGTCCCTCTTCGTCCTCCCAATTGATCCCTAGGCCTTCTTTGTACCAAGTTCGTCTCGTTCGTCCCTCTTCGTCCTCCCATTTGATCCGAAAGGCCTTCTTTAGACAAAGTTTGTCTCGTTCGTCCATATTCGTCCTCCCATTTGATCCGTTGGCCTTCTTTGGACCAAGTTTGCCCCGTTCGTCCATCTTCGTCCTCCCATTTGATCCCTTGGCCTTCTTTGTACCATGTTCGTCTCGTTCGTCCCTCTTCGTCTTCCCATTTGATCCGTAGGCCTTCTTTGGACAAAGTTCGTCTCGTTCGTCCATCTTCGTCCTCCCATTTGATCCCTTGGCCTTCTTTGTACCATGTTCGTCTCGTTCGTCCCTCTTCGTCTTCCCATTTGATCCGTAGGCCTTCTTTGGACCAAGTTCGTCTCGTTCGTCCATCTTCGTCCTCCCATTTGATCTGTTGGAATTATTTGGACCAAGTTCGTCTCGTTCGTCCATCTTCGTCCACCCATTTGATCCCTTGGCCTTCTTTGTACCAAGTTCGTCTCGTTCGTCCCACTTCGTCCTCCCATTTGATCCCTAGGCCTTCTTTGGACCAAGTTCGTCTCGTTCGTCCATCTTCGTCTTCCCATTTGATCCGTAGGCCTTCTTTGGACCATGTTCGTCTCGTTCGTCCATCTTCGTGCTCCCATTTGATCCGTAGGCCTTCTTTGGACAAAGTTCGTCTCGTTCGTCCATCTTCGTCCTCCCATTTGATCCCTTGGCCTTCTTTGTACTATGTTCGTCTAGTTCGTCCCTCTTCGTCTTCCCATTTGATCCGTAGGCCTTCTTTGGACCAAGTTCGTCTCGTTCGTCCATCTTCGTCCTCCCATTTGATCTGTTGGAATTATTTGGACCAAGTTCGTCTCGTTCGTCCATCTTCGTCCACCCATTTGATCCCTTGGCCTTCTTTGTACCAAGTTCGTCTCATTCGTCCCACTTCGTCCTCCCATTTGATCCCTAGGCCTTCTTTGGACCAAGTTCGTCTCGTTCGTCCATCTTCGTCCTCCCATTTGATCCGTAGGCCTTCTTTGGACCAAGTTCGTCTCGTTCGTCCATCTTCGTGCTCCCATTTGATCCGTAGGCCTTCTTTGGACAAAGTTCGTCTCGTTCGTCCATCTTCGTCCTCCCATTTGATCCGTTGGCCTTCTTTGTACCATGTTTGTCTCGTTCGTCCATCTTCGTCCTCCAATTTGATCCCTAGGCCTTCTTTGTACCATGTTCGTCTCGTTCGTCCCTCTTCGTCCTCCCATTTGATCCCTAGGCCTTCTTTGTACCAAGTTCGTCTCGTTCGTCCCTCTTCGTCCTCCCATTTGATCCGTAGGCCTTCTTTGGACAAAGTTCGTCTCGTTCGTCCATCTTCGTCCTCCCATTTGATCCGTTGGCCTTCTTTGTACCATGTTCTTCTCGTTCGTCCATCTTCGTCCTCCCATTTGATCCCTAGTCCTTCTTTGGACCAAGTTCGTCTCGTTCGTCCGTCTTCGTGCTCCCATTTGATCCGTAGGCCTTCTTTGGACAAAGTTCGTCTCGTTCGTCCATCTTCGTCCTCCCATTTGATCCGTTGGCCTTCTTTGTACCATGTTTGTCTCGTTCGTCCATCTTCGTCCTCCCATTTGATCCCTAGGCCTTCTTTGTACCAAGTTCGTCTCGTTCGTCCCTCTTCGTCCTCCCATTTGATCCCTAGGCCTTCTTTGTACCAAGTTCGTCTCGTTCGTCCCTCTTCGTCCTCCCATTCGATCCGTAGGCCTTCTTTGGACAAAGTTCGTCTCGTTCGTCCATTTTCGTCCTCCCATTTGATCCGTTGGCCTTCTTTGTACCATGTTCGTCTCGTTCGTCCATCTTCGTCCTCCCATTTGATCCCTAGGCCTTCTTTGTACCAAGTTCGTCTCGTTCGTCCCTCTTCGTCCTCCCATTTGATCCGTAGGCCTTCTTTGGACAAAGTTCGTCTCGTTCGTCCATCTTCGTCCTCCCATTTGATCCCTTGGCCTTCTTTGTACCATGTTCGTCTCGTTCGTCCCTCTTCGTCTTCCCATTTGATCCGTAGGCCTTCTTTGGACCAAGTTCGTCTCGTTCGTCCATCTTCGTCCTCCCATTTGATCTGTTGGAATTATTTGGACCAAGTTCGTCTCGTTCGTCCATCTTCGTCCACCCATTTGATCCCTTGGCCTTCTTTGTACCAAGTTCGTCTCATTCGTCCCACTTCGTCCTCCCATTTGATCCCTAGGCCTTCTTTGGACCAAGTTCGTCTCGTTCGTCCATCTTCGTCCTCCCATTTGATCCGTAGGCCTTCTTTGGACCAAGTTCGTCTCGTTCGTCCATCTTCGTGCTCCCATTTGATCCGTAGGCCTTCTTTGGACAAAGTTCGTCTCGTTCGTCCATCTTCGTCCTCCCATTTGATCCGTTGGCCTTCTTTGTACCATGTTCGTCTCGTTCGTCCATCTTCGTCCTCCCATTTGATCCCTAGGCCTTCTTTGTACCAAGTTCGTCTCGTTCGTCCCTCTTCTTCGTCCCATTTGATCCCTAGGCCTTCTTTGTACCAAGTTCGTCTCGTTCGTCCCTCTTCGTCCTCCCATTTGATCCCTAGGCCTTCTTTGGACCAAGTTCGTCTCGTTCGTCCATCTTCGTCCTCCCATTTGATCCCTTGGTCTTCTTTGTACCATGTTCGTCTCGTTCGTCCCTCTTCGTCTTCCCAATTGATCCCTAGGCCTTCTTTGTACCAAGTTCGTCTCGTTCGACCCTCTTCGTCCTCCCATTTGATCCCTAGGCCTTCTTTGTACCAAGTTCGTCTCGTTCGTCCCTCTTCGTCCTCCCATTTGATCCCAAGGCCTTCTTTGGACAAAGTTTGTCTCGTTCGTCCCTCTTCGTCTTCCCATTTGATCCGTAGGCCTTCTTTGGATCAAGTTCGTCTCGTTCGTCCATCTTCGTCCTCCCATTTGATCCCTTGGCCTTCTTTGTACCATGTTCGTCTCGTTCGTCCCTCTTCGTCTTCCCATTTGATCCGTAGGCCTTCTTTGGACCAAGTTCGTCTCGTTCGTCCATCTTCGTCCTCCCATTTGATCTGTTGGAATTATTTGGACCAAGTTCGTCTCGTTCGTCCATCTTCGTCCACCCATTTGATCCCTTGGCCTTCTTTGTACCAAGTTCGTCTCATTCGTCCCACTTCGTCCTCCCAATTGATCCCTAGGCCTTCTTTGGACCAAGTTCGCCTCGTTCGTCCATCTTCGTCCTCCCATTTGATCTGTAGGCCTTCTTTGGACCAAGTTCGTCTCGTTCGTCCATCTTCGTCCTCCCATTTGATCTGTAGGCCTTCTTTGTACCATGTTCGTCTCGTTCGTCCATCTTCGTCCTCCCATTTGATCCCTAGGCCTTCTTTGTACCAAGTTCGTCTCGTTCGTCCCTCTTCGTCCTCCCATTTGATCCCTAGGCCTTCTTTGGACCAAGTTCTTCTCGTTCGTCCATCTTCGTCCTCCCATTTGATCCCCAGTCCTTCATTGGACCAAGTTCGTCTCGTTCGTCCGTCTTCGTGCTCCCATTTGATCCGTAGGCCTTCTTTGGACAAAGTTCGCCTCGTTCGTCCATCTTCGTCCTCCCATTTGATCTGTAGGCCTTCTTTGGACCAAGTTCGTGTCGTTCGTCCATCTTCGTCCTCCCATTTGATCCGTTGGCGTTCTTTGTACCATGTTCGTCTCGTTCGTCCATCTTCGTCCTCCCATTTGATCCCTAGGCCTTCTTTGTACCAAGTTCGTCTCGTTCGTCCCTCTTCGTCCTCCCATTTGATCCCTAGGCCTTCTTTGTACCAAGTTCGTCTCGTTCGTCCCTCTTCGTCCTCCCATTTGATCCGTAGGCCTTCTTTGGACAAAGTTCGTCTCGTTCGTCCATCTTCGTCCTCCCATTTGATCCCCAGTCCTTCATTGGACCAAGTTCGTCTCGTTCGTCCGTCTTCGTGCTCCCATTTGATCCCTAGGCCTTCTTTGGACCAAGTTCGCCTCGTTCGTCCATCTTCGTCCTCCCATTTGATCTGTAGGCCTTCTTTGGACCAAGTTCGTGTCGTTCGTCCATCTTCGTCCTCCCATTTGATCCGTTTGCCTTCTTTGTACCATGTTCGTCTCGTTCGTCCATCTTCGTCCTCCCATTTGATCCCTAGGCCTTCTTTGTACCAAGTTCGTCTCGTTCGTCCCTCTTCGTCCTCCCATTTGATCCCTAGGCCTTCTTTGTACCAAGTTCGTCTCGTTCGTCCCTCTTCGTCCTCCCATTTGATCCGTAGGCCTTCTTTGGACAAAGTTCGTCTCGTTCGTCCATCTTCGTCCTCCCATTTGATCCGTTGGCCTTCTTTGTACCATGTTCGTCTCGTTCGTCCATCTTCGTCCTCCCATTTGATCCCTAGGCCTTCTTTGTACCAAGTTCGTCTCGTTCGTCCCTCTTCGTCCTCCCATTTGATCCGTAGGCCTTCTTTGGACAAAGTTCGTCTCGTTCGTGCATCTTCGTCCTGCCATTTGATCCGTTGGCCTTCTTTGTACCATGTTCGTCTCGTTCGTCCATCTTCGTCCTCCCATTTGATCCCAAGGCCTTCTTTGTACCAAGTTCGTCTCGTTCTTCCATCTTCGTTCTCCCATTTGATCCCTAGGCCTTCTTTGTACCAAGTTCGTCTCGTTCGTCCCTCTTCGTCCTCCCATTTGATCCGTAGGCCTTCTTTGGACAAAGTTCGTCTCGTTCGTCCATCTTCGTCCTCCCATTTGATCCGTTGGCCTTCTTTGTACCATGTTCGTCTCGTTCGTCCATCTTCGTCCTCCCATTTGATCCCTAGGCCTTCTTTGTACCAAGTTCGTCTCGTTCGTCCCTCTTCGTCCTCCCATTTGATCCCTAGGCCTTCTTTGTACCAAGTTCGTCTCGTTCGTCCCTCTTCGTCCTCCCATTTGATCCGTAGGCCTTCTTTGGACAAAGTTCGTCTCGTTCGTCCATCTTCGTCCTCCCATTTGATCCGTTGGCCTTCTTTGGACCAAGTTCGTCCCGTTCGTCCATCTTCGTCCTCCCATTTGATCCCTTGGCCTTCTTTTTACCATGTTCGTCTCGTTCGTCCCTCTTCGTCTTCCCATTTGATCCGTAGGCCTTCTTTGGACAAAGTTCGTCTCGTTCGTCCATCTTCGTCCTCCCATTTGATCCCTTGGCCTTCTTTGTACCATGTTCGTCTCGTTCGTCCCTCTTAGTCTTCCCATTTGATCCGTAGGCCTTCTTTGGACCAAGTTCGTCTCGTTCGTCCATCTTCGTCCTCCCATTTGATCTGTTGGAATTATTTGGACCAAGTTCGTCTCGTTCGTCCATCTTCGTCCACTCATTTGATCTGTAGGCCTTCTTTGGACCAAGTTCGTCTCGTTCGTCCCTCTTCGTCCTCCCATTTGATCCCAAGGCCTTCTTTAGACAAAGTTCGTCTTGTTCGTCCATCTTCGTCCTCCCATTTGATCCGTTGGCCTTCTTTGGACCAAGTTCGTCCCGTTCGTCGATCTTCGTCCTCCCAGTTGATCCCTTGGCCTTCTTTGTACCATGTTAGTCTCGTTCGTCCCTCTTCGTCTTCCCATTTGATCCGTAGGCCTTCTTTGGATCAAGTTCGTCTCGTTTGTCCATCTTCGTCCTCCCATTTGATCCCTTGGCCTTCTTTGTACCATGTTCGTCTCGTTCGTCCCTCTTCGTCTTCCCATTTGATCCGTAGGCCTTCTTTGGACCAAGTTCGTCTCGTTCGTCCATCTTCGTCCTCCCATTTGATCTGTTGGAATTATTTGGACCAAGTTCGTCTCGTTCGTCCATCTTCGTCCACCCATTTGATCCCTTGGCCTTCTTTGTACCAAGTTCGTCTCATTCGTCCCACTTCGTCCTCCCATTTGATCCCTAGGCCTTCTTTGGACCAAGTTCGCCCCTCGTTCGTCCATCTTCGTCCTCCCATTTGATCTGTAGGCCTTCTTTGGACCAAGTTCGTCTCGTTCGTCCATCTTCGTCCTCCCATTTGATCTGTAGGCCTTCTTTGTACCATGTTCGTCTCGTTCGTCCATCTTCGTCCTCCCATTTGATCCCTAGGCCTTCTTTCTACCAAGTTCGTCTCGTTCGTCCCTCTTCGTCCTCCCATTTGATCCCTAGGCCTTCTTTGGACCAAGTTCTTCTCGTTCGTCCATCTTCGTCCTCCCATTTGATCCCCAGTCCTTCTTTGGACCAAGTTCGTCTCGTTCGTCCGTCTTCGTGCTCCCATTTGATCCGTAGGCCTTCTTTGGACAAAGTTCGTCTCGTTCGTCCATCTTCGTCCTCCCATTTGATCCGTTGGCCTTCTTTGTACCATGTTCGTCTCGTTCGTCCATCTTCGTCCTCCCATTTGATCCCTAGGCCTTCTTTGTACCAAGTTCGTCTCGTTCGTCCCTCTTCGTCCTCCCATTTGATCCCTAGGCCTTCTTTGTACCAAGTTCGTCTCGTTCGTCCCTCTTCGTCCACCCATTTGATCCGTAGGCCTTCTTTGGACAAAGTTCGTCTCGTTCGTCCATCTTCGTCCTCCCATTTGATCCGTTGGCCTTCTTTGTACCATGTTCGTCTCGTTCGTCCATCTTCGTCCTCCCATTTGATCCCTAGGCCTTCTTTGTACCAAGTTCGTCTCGTTCGTCCCTCTTCGTCCTCCCATTTGATCCGTAGGCCTTCTTTGGACAAAGTTCGTCTCGTTCGTCCATCTTCGTCCTGCCATTTGATCCGTTGGCCTTCTTTGTACCATGTTCGTCTCGTTCGTCCATCTTCGTCCTCCCATTTGATCCCTAGGCCTTCTTTGTACCAAGTTCGTCTCGTTCGTCCCTCTTCGTCCTCCCATTTGATCCCTAGGCCTTCTTTGTACCAAGTTCGTCTCGTTCGTCCCTCTTCGTCCTCCCATTTGATCCGTAGGCCTTCTTTGGACAAAGTTCGTCTCGTTCGTCCATCTTCGTCCTCCCATTTGATCCGTTGGCCTTCTTTGTACCATGTTCGTCTCGTTCGTCCATCTTCGTCCTCCCATTTGATCCCTAGGCCTTCTGTGTACCAAGTTCGTCTCGTTCGTCCCTCTTCGTCCTCCCATTTGATCCCTAGGCCTTCTTTGTACCAAGTTCGTCTCGTTCGTCCCTCTTCGTCCTCCCATTTGATCCGTAGGCCTTCTTTGGACAAAGTTCGTCTCGTTCGTCCATCTTCGTCCTCCCATTTGATCCGTTGGCCTTCTTTGGACCAAGTTCGTCCCGTTCGTCGATCTTCGTCCTCCCAGTTGATCCCTTGGCCTTCTTTGTACCATGTTAGTCTCGTTCGTCCCTCTTCGTCTTCCCATTTGATCCGTAGGCCTTCTTTGGATCAAGTTCGTCTCGTTTGTCCATCTTCGTCCTCCCATTTGATCCCTTGGCCTTCTTTGTACCATGTTCGTCTCGTTCGTCCCTCTTCGTCTTCCCATTTGATCCGTAGGCCTTCTTTGGACCAAGTTCGTCTCGTTCGTCCATCTTCGTCCTCCCATTTGATCTGTTGGAATTATTTGGACCAAGTTCGTCTCGTTCGTCCATCTTCGTCCACCCATTTGATCCCTTGGCCTTCTTTGTACCAAGTTCGTCTCATTCGTCCCACTTCGTCCTCCCATTTGATCCCTAGGCCTTCTTTGGACCAAGTTCGCCCCTCGTTCGTCCATCTTCGTCCTCCCATTTGATCTGTAGGCCTTCTTTGGACCAAGTTCGTCTCGTTCGTCCATCTTCGTCCTCCCATTTGATCTGTAGGCCTTCTTTGTACCATGTTCGTCTCGTTCGTCCATCTTCGTCCTCCCATTTGATCCCTAGGCCTTCTTTCTACCAAGTTCGTCTCGTTCGTCCCTCTTCGTCCTCCCATTTGATCCCTAGGCCTTCTTTGGACCAAGTTCTTCTCGTTCGTCCATCTTCGTCCTCCCATTTGATCCCCAGTCCTTCTTTGGACCAAGTTCGTCTCGTTCGTCCGTCTTCGTGCTCCCATTTGATCCGTAGGCCTTCTTTGGACAAAGTTCGTCTCGTTCGTCCATCTTCGTCCTCCCATTTGATCCGTTGGCCTTCTTTGTACCATGTTCGTCTCGTTCGTCCATCTTCGTCCTCCCATTTGATCCCTAGGCCTTCTTTGTACCAAGTTCGTCTCGTTCGTCCCTCTTCGTCCTCCCATTTGATCCCTAGGCCTTCTTTGTACCAAGTTCGTCTCGTTCGTCCCTCTTCGTCCACCCATTTGATCCGTAGGCCTTCTTTGGACAAAGTTCGTCTCGTTCGTCCATCTTCGTCCTCCCATTTGATCCGTTGGCCTTCTTTGTACCATGTTCGTCTCGTTCGTCCATCTTCGTCCTCCCATTTGATCCCTAGGCCTTCTTTGTACCAAGTTCGTCTCGTTCGTCCCTCTTCGTCCTCCCATTTGATCCGTAGGCCTTCTTTGGACAAAGTTCGTCTCGTTCGTCCATCTTCGTCCTGCCATTTGATCCGTTGGCCTTCTTTGTACCATGTTCGTCTCGTTCGTCCATCTTCGTCCTCCCATTTGATCCCTAGGCCTTCTTTGTACCAAGTTCGTCTCGTTCGTCCCTCTTCGTCCTCCCATTTGATCCCTAGGCCTTCTTTGTACCAAGTTCGTCTCGTTCGTCCCTCTTCGTCCTCCCATTTGATCCGTAGGCCTTCTTTGGACAAAGTTCGTCTCGTTCGTCCATCTTCGTCCTCCCATTTGATCCGTTGGCCTTCTTTGTACCATGTTCGTCTTGTTCGTCCATCTTCGTCCTCCCATTTGATCCCTAGGCCTTCTGTGTACCAAGTTCGTCTCGTTCGTCCCTCTTCGTCCTCCCATTTGATCCCTAGGCCTTCTTTGTACCAAGTTCGTCTCGTTCGTCCCTCTTCGTCCTCCCATTTGATCCGTAGGCCTTCTTTGGACAAAGTTCGTCTCGTTCGTCCATCTTCGTCCTCCCATTTGATCCGTTGGCCTTCTTTGGACCAAGTTCGTCCCGTTCGTCCATCTTCGTCCTCCCATTTGATCCCTTGGCCTTCTTTTTACCATGTTCGTCTCGTTCGTCCCTCTTCGTCTTCCCATTTGATCCGTAGGCCTTCTTTGGACAAAGTTCGTCTCGTTCGTCCATCTTCGTCCTCCCATTTGATCCCTTGGCCTTCTTTGTACCATGTTCGTCTCGTTCGTCCCTCTTCGTCTTCCCATTTGATCCGTAGGCCTTCTTTGGACCAAGTTCGTCTCGTTCGTCCATCTTCGTCCTCCCATTTGATCTGTTGGAATTATTTGGACCAAGTTCGTCTCGTTCGTCCATCTTCGTCCACCCATTTGATCTGTAGGCCTTCTTTGGACCAAGTTCGTCTCGTTCGTCCCTCTTCGTCCTCCCATTTGATCCCAAGGCCTTCTTTAGACAAAGTTCGTCTTGTTCGTCCATCTTCGTCCTCCCATTTGATCCGTTGGCCTTCTTTGGACCAAGTTCGTCCCGTTCGTCCATCTTCGTCCTCCCAGTTGATCCCTTGGCCTTCTTTGTACCATGTTAGTCTCGTTCGTCCCTCTTCGTCTTCCCATTTGATCCGTAGGCCTTCTTTGTACCATGTTCGTCTCGTTCGTCCATCTTCGTCCTCCCATTTGATCCCTAGGCCTTCTTTGTACCAAGTTCGTCTCGTTCGTCCCTCTTCGTCCTCCCATTTGATCCGTAGGCCTTCTTTGGACAAAGTTCGTCTCGTTCGTTCATCTTCGTCCTCCCATTTGATCCGTTGGCCTTCTTTGTACCATGTTCGTCTCGTTCGTCCATCTTCGTCCTCCCATTTGATCCCTAGGCCTTCTTTGTACCAAGTTCGTCTCGTTCGTCCCTCTTCGTCCTCCCATTTGATCCCTAGGCCTTCTTTGTACCAAGTTCGTCTCGTTCGTCCCTCTTCGTCCTCCCATTTGATCCGTAGGCCTTCTTTGGACAAAGTTCGTCTCGTTCGTCCATCTTCGTCCTCCCATTTGATCCGTTGGCCTTCTTTGTACCATGTTCGTCTCGTTCGTCCATCTTCGTCCTCCCATTTGATCCCTAGGCCTTCTGTGTACCAAGTTCGTCTCGTTCGTCCCTCTTCGTCCTCCCATTTGATCCCTAGGCCTTCTTTGTACCAAGTTCGTCTCGTTCGTCCCTCTTCGTCCTCCCATTTGATCCGTAGGCCTTCTTTGGACAAAGTTCGTCTCGTTCGTCCATCTTCGTCCTCCCATTTGATCCGTTGGCCTTCTTTGGACCAAGTTCGTCCCGTTCGTCCATCTTCGTCCTCCCATTTGATCCCTTGGCCTTCTTTTTACCATGTTCGTCTCGTTCGTCCCTCTTCGTCTTCCCATTTGATCCGTAGGCCTTCTTTGGACAAAGTTCGTCTCGTTCGTCCATCTTCGTCCTCCCATTTGATCCCTTGGCCTTCTTTGTACCATGTTCGTCTCGTTCGTCCCTCTTCGTCTTCCCATTTGATCCGTAGGCCTTCTTTGGACCAAGTTCGTCTCGTTCGTCCATCTTCGTCCTCCCATTTGATATGTTGGAATTATTTGGACCAAGTTCGTCTCGTTCGTCCATCTTCGTCCACCCATTTGATCTGTAGGCCTTCTTTGGACCAAGTTCGTCTCGTTCGTCCCTCTTCGTCCTCCCATTTGATCCCAAGGCCTTCTTTAGACAAAGTTCGTCTTGTTCGTCCATCTTCGTCCTCCCATTTGATCCGTTGGCCTTCTTTGGACCAAGTTCGTCCCGTTCGTCCATCTTCGTCCTCCCAGTTGATCCCTTGGCCTTCTTTGTACCATGTTAGTCTCGTTCGTCCCTCTTCGTCTTCCCATTTGATCCGTAGGCCTTCTTTGTACCATGTTCGTCTCGTTCGTCCATCTTCGTCCTCCCATTTGATCCCTAGGCCTTCTTTGTACCAAGTTCGTCTCGTTCGTCCCTCTTCGTCCTCCCATTTGATCCGTAGGCCTTCTTTGGACAAAGTTCGTCTCGTTCGTTCATCTTCGTCCTCCCATTTGATCCGTTGGCCTTCTTTGTACCATGTTCGTCTCGTTCGTCCATCTTCGTCCTCCCATTTGATCCCTAGGCCTTCTTTGTACCAAGTTCGTCTCGTTCGTCCCTCTTCGTCCTCCCAATTGATCCCTAGGCCTTCTTTGTACCAAGTTCGTCTCGTTCGTCCCTCTTCGTCCTCCCATTTTATCCGAAGGCCTTCTTTAGACAAAGTTCGTCTCGTTCGTCCATCTTCGTCCTCCCATTTGATCCGTTGGCATTCTTTGGACCAAGTTCGTCCCGTTCGCCCATCTTCGTCCTCCCATTTGATCCCTTGGCCATCTTTGTACCATGTTCGTCTCGTTCGTCCCTCTTCGTCTTCCCATTTGATCCGTAGGCCTTCTTTGGACGAAGTTCGTCTCGTTCGTCCATCTTCGTCCTCCCATTTGATCCCTTGGCCTTCTTTGTACCATGTTCGTCTCGTTCGTCCCTCTTCGTCTTCCCATTTGATCCGTAGGCCTTCTTTGGACCAAGTTCGTCTCGTTCGTCCATCTTCGTCCTCCCATTTGATCTGTTGGAATTATTTGGACCAAGTTCGTCTCGTTCGTCCATCTTCGTCCACCCATTTGATCTGTAGGCCTTCTTTGGACCAAGTTCGTCTCGTTCGTCCCTCTTCGTCCTCCCATTTGATCCCAAGGCCTTCTTTAGACAAAGTTCGTCTTGTTCGTCCATCTTCGTCCTCCCATTTGATCCGTTGGCCTTCTTTGGACCAAGTTCGTCCCGTTCGTCCATCTTCGTCCTCCCATTTGATCCCTTGGCCTTCTTTGTACCAAGTTCGTCTCGTTCGTCCCTCTTCGTCCTCCCATTTGATCCGAAGGCCTTCTATAGACAAAGTTCGTCTCGTTCGTCCATCTTCGTCCTCCCATTTGATCCGTTGGCCTTCTTTGGATCAAGTTCGTCCCGTTCGTCCATCTTCATCCTCCCATTTGATCCCTTGGCCTTCTTTGTACCATGTTCGTCTCGTTCGTCCCTCTTCGTCTTCCCATTTGATCCGTAGGCCTTCTTTGGACAAAGTTTGTCTCGTTCGTCCATCTTCGTCCTCCCATTTGATCCCTTGGCCTTCTTTGTACCATGTTCGTCTCGTTCGTCCCTCTTCGTCTTCCCATTTGATCCGTAGGCCTTCTTTGGACCAAGTTCGTCTCGTTCGTCCATCTTCGTCCTCCCATTTGATCTGTTGGAATTATTTGGACCAAGTTCGTCTCGTTCGTCGATCTTCGTCCACCCATTTGATCTGTAGGCCTTCTTTGGACCAAGTTCGTCTCGTTCTTCCCTCTTCGTCCTCCCATTTGATCCCAAGGCCTTCTTTAGACAAAGTTCGTCTTGTTCGTCCATCTTCGTCCTCCCATTTGATCCGTTGGCCTTCTTTGGACCAAGTTCGTCCCGTTCGTCCATCTTCGTCCTCCCATTTGATCCCTTGGCCTTCTTTGTACCATGTTTGTCTCGTTCGTCCCTCTTCGTCTTCCCATTTGATCCGTAGGCCTTCTTTGGACCAAGTTCGTCTCGTTCGTCCATCTTCGTCCTCCCATTTGATCCCTTGGCCTTCTTTGTACCATGTTCGTCTCGTTCGTCCCTCTTCGTCTTCCCATTTGATCCGTAGGCCTTCTTTGGACCAAGTTCGTCTCGTTCGTCCATCTTCGTCCTCCCATTTGATCTGTTGGAATTATTTGGACCAAGTTCGTCTCGTTCGTCCATCTTCGTCCACCCATTTGATCCCTTGGCCTACTTTGTACCAAGTTCGTCTCATTCGTCCCACTTCGTCCTCCCATTTGTTCCCTAGGCCTTCTTTGGACCAAGTTCGCCTCGTTCGTCCATCTTCGTCCTCCCATTTGATCTGTAGGCCTTCTTTGGACCAAGTTCGTCTCGTTCGTCAATCTTCGTGCTCCCATTTGATCCGTCGGCCTACTTTGGACAAAGTTCGTCTCGTTCGTCCATCTTCGTCCTCCCATTTGATCCGTTGGCCTTCTTTGTACCATGTTCGTCTCGTTCGTCCATCTTCGTCCTCCCATTTGATCCCTAGGCCTTCTTTGTACCAAGTTCGTCTCGTTCGTCCCTCTTCATCCTCCCATTTGATCCGTTGGCATTCTTTGGACCAAGTTCGTCCCGTTCGTCCATCTTCGTCCTCCCATTTGATCCCTTGGCCATCTTTGTACCATATTCGTCTCGTTCGTCCCTCTTCGTCTTCCCATTTGATCCGTAGGCCTTCTTTGGACAAAGTTCGTCTCGTTCGTCCATCTTCGTCCTCCCATTTGATCCCTTGGCCTTCTTTGTACCATGTTCGTCTCGTTCGTCCCTCTTCGTCTTCCCATTTGATCCGTAGGCCTTCTTTGGACCAAGTTCGTCTCGTTCGTCCATCTTCGTCCTCCCATTTGATCTGTTGGAATTATTTGGACCAAGTTCGTCTCGTTCGTCCCTCTTCGTCTTCCCATTTGATCCGTAGGCCTTCTTTGGACCAAGTTCGTCTCGTTCTTCCCTCTTCGTCCTCCCATTTGATCCCAAGGCCTTCTTTAGACAAAGTTCGTCTTGTTCGTCCATCTTCGTCCTCCCATTTGATCCGTAGGCCTTCTTTGGACCAAGTTCGTCTCGTTCGTCCATCTTCGTCCTCCCATTTGATCCCTTGGCCTTCTTTGTACCAAGTTCGTCTCGTTCGTCCCTCTTCGTCCTCCCATTTGATCCGTTGGCATTCTTTGGACCAAGTTCGTCCCGTTCGTCCATCTTCGTCCTCCCGTTTGATCCCTTGGCCATCTTTGTACCATGTTCGTCTCGTTCGCCCCTCTTCGTCTTCCCATTTGATCCGTAGGCCTTCTTTGGACAAAGTTCGTCTCGTTCGTCCATCTTCGTCCTCCCATTTGATCCCTTGGCCTTCTTTGTACCATGTTCGTCTCGTTCGTCCCTCTTCGTCTTCCCATTTGATCCGTAGGCCTTCTTTGGACCAAGTTCGTCTCGTTCGTCCATCTTCGTCCTCCCATTTGATCTGTTGGAATTATTTGGACCAAGTTCGTCTCGTTCGTCCCTCTTCGTCTTCCCATTTGATCCGTAGGCCTTCTTTGGACCAAGTTCGTCTCGTTCTTCCCTCTTCGTCCTCCCGTTTGATCCCAAGGCCTTCTTTAGACAAAGTTCGTCTTGTTCGTCCATCTTCGTCCTCCCATTTGATCCGTTGGCCTTCTTTGGACCAAGTTCGTCCCGTTCGTCCATCTTCGTCCTCCCATTTGATCCCTTGGCCTTCTTTGTACCATGTTAGTCTCGTTCGTCCCTCTTCGTCTTCCCATTTGATCCGTAGGCCTTCTTTGGACCAAGTTCGTCTCGTTCGTCCATCTTCGTCCTCCCATTTGATCCCTTGGCCTTCTTTGTACGATGTTCGTCTCGTTCGTCCCTCTTCGTCTTCCCATTTGATCCGTAGGCCTTCTTTGGACAAAGTTCGTCTCGTTCGTCCATCTTCGTCCTCCCATTTGATCCGTTGGCCTTCTTTGTACCATGTTCGTCTCGTTCGTCCATCTTCGTCCTCCCATTTGATCCCTAGGCCTTCTTTGTACCAAGTTCGTCTCGTTCGTCCCTCTTCGTCCTCCCATTTGATCCGTAGGCCTTCTTTGGACAAAGTTCGTCTCGTTCGTCCATCTTCGTCCTCCCATTTGATCCGTTGGCCTTCTTTGTACCATGTTCGTCTCGTTCGTCCATCTTCGTCCTCCCATTTGATCCCTAGGCCTTCTTTGTACCAAGTTCGTCTCGTTCGTCCTTCTTCGTCCTCCCAATTGATCCCTAGGCCTTCTTTGTACCAAGTTCGTCTCGTTCGTCCCTCTTCGTCCTCCCATTTGATCCGAAGGCCTTCTTTAGACAAAGTTCGTCTCGTTCGTCCATCTTCGTCCTCCCATTTGATCCGTTGGCATTCTTTGGACCAAGTTCGTCCCGTTCGTCCATCTTCGTCCTCCCATTTGATCCCTTGGCCATCTTTGTACCATGTTCGTCTCGTTCGTCCCTCTTCGTCTTCCCATTTGATCCGTAGGCCTTCTTTGGACAAAGTTCGTCTCGTTCGTCCATCTTCGTCCTCCCATTTGATCCCTTGGCCTTCTTTGTACCATGTTCGTCTCGTTCGTCCCTCTTCGTCTTCCCATTTGATCCGTAGGCCTTCTTTGGACCAAGTTCGTCTCGTTCGTCCATCTTCGTCCTCCCATTTGATCTGTTGGAATTATTTGGACCAAGTTCGTCTCGTTCGTCCATCTTCGTCCACCCATTTGATCTGTAGGCCTTCTTTGGACCAAGTTCGTCTCGTTCGTCCCTCTTCGTCCTCCCATTTGATCCCAAGGCCTTCTTTAGACAAAGTTCGTCTTGTTCGTCCATCTTCGTCCTCCCATTTGATCCGTAGGCCTTCTTTGGACCAAGTTCGTCCCGTTCGTCCATCTTCGTCCTCCCATTTGATCCCTTGGCCTTCTTTGTACCAAGTTCTTCTCGTTCGTCCCTCTTCGTCCTCCCATTTGATCTGAAGGCCTTCTTTAGACAAAGTTCGTCTCGTTCGTCCATCTTCGTCCTCCCATTTGATCCGTTGGCCTTCTTTGGACCAAGTTCGTCTCGTTCGTCCATCTTCGTCCTCCCATTTGATCCCTTGGCCTTCTTTGTACCATGTTAGTCTCGTTCGTCCCTCTTCGTCTTCCCATTTGATCCGTAGGCCTTCTTTGGACAAAGTTCGTCTCGTTCGTCCATCTTCGTCCTCCCATTTGATCCCTTGGCCTTCTTTGTACCATGTTCGTCTCGTTCGTCCCTCTTCGTCTTCCCATTTGATCCGTAGGCCTTCTTTGGACCAAGTTCATCTCGTTCGTCCATCTTCGTCCTCCCATTTGATCTGTTGGAATTATTTGGACCAAGTTCGTCTCGTTCGTCCATCTTCGTCCCCCCATTTGATCTGTAGGCCTTCTTTGGACCAAGTTCGTCTCGTTCTTCCCTCTTCGTCCTCCCATTTGATCCCAAGGCCTTCTTTAGACAAAGTTCGTCTTGTTCGTCCATCTTCGTCCTCCCATTTGATCCGTTGGCCTTCTTTGGACCAAGTTCGTCCCGTTTGTCCAGCTTCGTCCTCCCATTTGATCCCTTGGCCTTCTTTGTACCATGTTTGTCTCGTTCGTCCCTCTTCGTCTTCCCATTTGATCCGTAGGCCTTCTTTGGACCAAGTTCGTCTCGTTCGTCCATCTTCGTCCTCCCATTTGATCCCTTGGCCTTCTTTGTACCATGTTCGTCTCGTTCGTCCCTCTTCGTCTTCCCATTTGATCCGTAGGCCTTCTTTGGACCAAGTTCGTCTCGTTCGTCCATCTTCGTCCTCCCATTTGATCTGTTGGTATTATTTGGACCAAGTTCGTCTCGTTCGTCCATCTTCGTCCACCCATTTGATCCCTTGGCCTTCTTTGTACCAAGTTCGTCTCATTCGTCCCACTTCGTCCTCCCATTTGTTCCCTAGGCCTTCTTTGGACCAAGTTCGCCTCGTTCGTCCATCTTCGTGCTCCCATTTGATCCGTCGGCCTACTTTGGACAAAGTTCGTCTCGTTCGTCCATCTTCGTCCTCCCATTTGATCCGTTGGCCTTCTTTGTACCATGTTCGTCTCGTTCGTCCATCTTCGTCCTCCCATTTGATCTGTAGGCCTTCTTTGGACCAAGTTCGTCTCGTTCGTCCATCTTCGTGCTCCCATTTGATCCGTCGGCCTACTTTGGACAAAGTTCGTCTCGTTCGTCCATCTTCGTCCTCCCATTTGATCCGTTGGCCTTCTTTGTACCATGTTCGTCTCGTTCGTCCATCTTCGTCCTCCCATTTGATCCCTAGGCCTTCTTTGTACCAAGTTCGTCTCGTTCGTCCCTCTTCGTCCTCCCATTTGATCCCTAGGCCTTCTTTGTACCAAGTTCGTCTCATTCGTCCCTCTTCGTCCTCCCATTTGATCCGTAGGCCTTCTTTGGACAAAGTTCGTCTCGTTCGTCCATCTTCGTCCTCCCATTTGATCCGTTGGCCTACTTTGTACCATGTTCGTCTCGTTCGTCCATCTTCGTCCTCCCATTTGATCCCTAGGCCTTCTTTGTACCAAGTTCGTCTCGTTCGTCCCTCTTCGTCCTCCCATTTGATCCCTAGGCCTTCTTTGTACCAAGTTCGTCTCGTTCGTCCCTCTTCGTCCTCCCATTTGATCCGTAGGCCTTCTTTGGACAAAGTTCGTCTCGTTCGTCCATCTTCGTCCTCGCATTTGATCCGTTGGTCTTCTTTGGACCTAGTTCGTCCTGTTCGTCCATCTTCGTCCTCCCATTTGATCCCTTGGCCTTCTTTGTACCATGTTTGTCTCGTTCGTCCATCTTCGTCCTCCCATTTGATCTGTAGGCCTTCTTTGGACCAAGTTCGTCTCGTTCGTCCATCTTCGTGCTCCCATTTGATCCGTCGGCCTACTTTGGACAAAGTTCGTCTCGTTCGTCCATCTTCTTCCTCCCATTTGATCCATTGGCCTTCTTTGTACCATGTTCGTCTCGTTCGTCCATCTTCGTCCTCCCATTTGATCCCTAGGCCTTCTTTGTACCAAGTTCGTCTCGTTCGTCCCTCTTCGTCCTCCCATTTGATCCCAAGGCCTTCTTTGGACCAAGTTCTTCTCGTTCGTCCATCTTCGTCCTCCCATTTGATCCCCAGTCCTTCTTTGGACCAAGTTCGTCTCGTTCGTCCGTCTTCGTGCTCCCATTTGATCCGTAGCCCTTCTTTGGACAAAGTTCGTCTCGTTCGTCCATCTTCGTCCTCCCATTTGATCCGTTGGCCTTCTTTGTACCATGTTCGTCCCGTTCGTCCATCTTCATCCTCCCATTTGATCCGTTGGCCTTCTTTGGACCAAGTTCGTCCCGTTCGTCCATCTTCGTCCTCCCATTTGATCCGTTGGCCTTCTTTGGACCAAGTTCGTCCCGTTCGTCCATCTTCGTCCTCCCATTTGATCCCTTGGTCTTCTTTGTACCATGTTCGTCTCGTTCGTCCCTCTTCGTCTTCCCAATTGATCCCTAGGCCTTCTTTGTACCAAGTTCGTCTCGTTCGTCCCTCTTCGTCCTCCCATTTGATCCCTTGGCCTTCTTTGTACCATGTTTGTCTCGTTCGTCCCTCTTCGTCTTCCCATTTGATCCGTAGGCCTTCTTTGGACCAAGTTCGTCTCGTTCGTTCATCTTCGTCCTCCCATTTGATCCCTTGACCTTCTTTGTACCATGTTCGTCTCGTTCGTCCCTCTTCGTCTTCCCATTTGATCCGTAGGCCTTCTTTGGACCAAGTTCGTCTCGTTCGTCCATCTTCGTCCTCCCATTTGATCTGTTGGAATTATTTGAACCAAGTTCGTCTCGTTCGTCCATCTTCGTCCACCCATTTGATCCCTTGGCCTTCTTTGTACCAAGTTCGTCTCATTCGTCCCACTTCGTCCTCCCATTTGTTCCCTAGGCCTTCTTTGGACCAAGTTCGCCTCGTTCGTCCATCTTCGTGCTCCCATTTGATCCGTTGGCCTACTTTGGACAAAGTTCGTCTCGTTCGTCCATCTTCGTCCTCCCATTTGATCCGTTGGCCTTCTTTGTACCATGTTCGTCTCGTTCGTCCATCTTCGTCCTCCCATTTGATCTGTAGGCCTTCTTTGGACCAAGTTCGTCTCGTTCGTCCATCTTCGTGCTCCCATTTGATCCGTCGGCCTACTTTGGACAAAGTTCGTCTCGTTCGTCCATCTTCGTCCTCCCATTTGATCCGTTGGCCTTCTTTGTACCATGTTCGTCTCGTTCGTCCATCTTCGTCCTCCCATTTGATCCCTAGGCCTTCTTTGTACCAAGTTCGTCTCGTTCGTCCCTCTTCGTCCTCCCATTTGATCCCTAGGCCTTCTTTGTACCAAGTTCGTCTCGTTCGTCCATCTTCGTCCTCCCATTTGATCTGTAGGCCTTCTTTGGACCAAGTTCGTCTCGTTCGTCCCTCTTCGTCCTCCCATTTGATCCGTAGGCCTTCTTTGGACAAAGTTCGTCTCGTTCGTCCATCTTCGTCCTCCCATTTGATCCGTTGGCCTACTTTGTACCATGTTCGTCTCGTTCGTCCATCTTCGTCCTCCCATTTGATCCCTAGGCCTTCTTTGTACCAAGTTCGTCTCGTTCGTCCCTCTTCGTCCTCCCATTTGATCCCTAGGCCTTCTTTGTACCAAGTTCGTCTCGTTCGTCCCTCTTCGTCCTCCCATTTGATCCGTAGGCCTTCTTTGGACAAAGTTCGTCTCGTTCGTCCATCTTCGTCCTCCCATTTGATCCGTTGGTCTTCTTTGGACCTAGTTCGTCCTGTTCGTCCATCTTCGTCCTCCCATTTGATCCCTTGGCCTTCTTTGTACCATGTTTGTCTCGTTCGTCCATCTTCGTCCTCCCATTTGATCTGTAGGCCTTCTTTGGACCAAGTTCGTCTCGTTCGTCCATCTTCGTGCTCCCATTTGATCCGTCGGCCTACTTTGGACAAAGTTCGTCTCGTTCGTCCATCTTCTTCCTCCCATTTGATCCATTGGCCTTCTTTGTACCATGTTCGTCTCGTTCGTCCATCTTCGTCCTCCCATTTGATCCCTAGGCCTTCTTTGTACCAAGTTCGTCTCGTTCGTCCCTCTTCGTCCTCCCATTTGATCCCTAGGCCTTCTTTGGACCAAGTTCTTCTCGTTCGTCCATCTTCGTCCTCCCATTTGATCCCCAGTCCTTCTTTGGACCAAGTTCGTCTCGTTCGTCCGTCTTCGTGCTCCCATTTGATCCGTAGGCCTTCTTTGGACAAAGTTCGTCTCGTTCGTCCATCTTCGTCCTCCCATTTGATCCGTTGGCCTTCTTTGTACCATGTTCGTCCCGTTCGTCCATCTTCGTCCTCCCATTTGATCCGTTGGCCTTCTTTGGACCAAGTTCGTCCCGTTCGTCCATCTTCGTCCTCCCATTTGATCCCTTGGTCTTCTTTGTACCATGTTCGTCTCGTTCGTCCCTCTTCGTCTTCCCAATTGATCCCTAGGCCTTCTTTGTACCAAGTTCGTCTCGTTCGTCCCTCTTCGTCCTCCCATTTGATCCCTAGGCCTTCTTTGTACCAAGTTCGTCTCGTTCGTCCCTCTTCGTCCTCCCATTTGATCCCAAGGCCTTCTTTGGACAAAGTTTGTCTCGTTCGTCCATCTTTGTCCTCCCATTTGATCCGTTGGTCTTCTTTGGACCTAGTTCGTCCTGTTCGTCCATCTTCGTCCTCCCATTTGATCCCTTGGCCTTCTTTGTACCATGTTTGTCTCGTTCGTCCCTCTTCGTCTTCCCATTTGATCCGTAGGCCTTCTTTGGACCAAGTTCGTCTCGTTCGTCCATCTTCGTCCTCCCATTTGATCCCTTGGCCTTCTTTGTACCAAGTTCGTCTCATTCGTCCCACTTCGTCCTCCCATTTGATCCCTAGGCCTTCTTTGGACCAAGTTCTCCTCGTTCGTCCATCTTCGTCCTCCCATTTGATCTGTAGGCCTTCTTTGGACCAAGTTCATCTCGTTCGTCCATCTTCGTCCTCCCATTTGATCTGTTGGAATTATTTGGACCAAGTTCGTCTCGTTCGTCCATCTTCGTCCACCCATTTGATCCCTTGGCCTTCTTTGTACCAAGTTCGTCTCATTCGTCCCACTTCGTCCTCCCATTTGATCCCTAGGCCTTCTTTGGACCAAGTTCGTCTCGTTCGTCCATCTTCGTCCTCCCATTTGAACTGTAGGCCTTCTTTGGACCAAGTTCGTCTCGTTCGTCCCTCTTCGTCCTCGCATTTGATCCCAAGGCCTTCTTTAGACAAAGTTCGTCTTGTTCGTCCATCTTCGTCCTCCCATTTGATCCGTTGGCCTTCTTTGGACCAAGTTCGTCCCGTTCGTCCATCTTCGTCCTCCCATTTGATCCCTTGGCCTTCTTTGTACCATGTTTGTCTCGTTCGTCCCTCTTCGTCTTCCCATTTGATCCGTAGGCCTTCTTTGGACCAAGTTCGTCTCGTTCGTCCATCTTCGTCCTCCCATTTGATCCCTTGGCCTTCTTTGTACCATGTTCGTCTCGTTCGTCCCTCTTCGTCTTCCCATTTGATCCGTAGGCCTTCTTTGGACCAAGTTCGTCTCGTTCGTCCATCTTCGTCCTCCCATTTGATCTGTTGGAATTATTTGGACCAAGTTCGTCTCGTTCGTCCATCTTCGTCCACCCATTTGATCCCTTGGCCTTCTTTGTACCAAGTTCGTCTCATTCGTCCCACTTCGTCCTCCCATTTGATCCCTAGGCCTTCTTTGGACCAAGTTCTCCTCGTTCGTCCATCTTCGTCCTCCCATTTGATCTGTAGGCCTTCTTTGGACCAAGTTCGTCTCGTTCGTCCATCTTCGTGCTCCCATTTGATCCGTCGGCCTACTTTGGACAAAGTTCGTCTCGTTCGTCCATCTTCGTTCTCCCATTTGATCCGTTGGCCTTCTTTGTACCATGTTCGTCTCGTTCGTCCATCTTCGTCCTCCCATTTGATCCCTAGGCCTTCTTTGTACCAAGTTCGTCTCGTTCGTCCCTCTTCGTCCTCCCATTTGATCCCTAGGCCTTCTTTGGACCAAGTTCTTCTCGTTCGTCCATCTTCGTCCTCCCATTTGATCCCCAGTCCTTCTTTGGACCAAGTTCGTCTCGTTCGTCCGTCTTCGTGCTCCCATTTGATCCGTAGGCCTTCTTTGGACAAAGTTCGTCTCGTTCGTCCATCTTCGTCCTCCCATTTGATCCGTTGGCCTTCTTTGTACAATGTTCGTCTCGTTCGTCCATCTTCGTCCTCCCATTTGATCCCTAGGCCTTCTTTGTACCAAGTTCGTCTCGTTCGTCCCTCTTCGTCCTCCCATTTGATCCCTAGGCCTTCTTTGTACCAAGTTCGTCTCGTTCGTCCCTCTTCATCCTCCCATTTGATCCCAAGGCCTTCTTTAGACAAAGTTCGTCTCGTTCGTCCATCTTCGTCCTCCCATTTGATCCGTTGGCCATCTTTGGACCAAGTTCGTCCCGTTCGTCCATCTTCGTCCTCCCATTTGATACCTTGGCCTTCTTTGTACCATGTTCGTCTCGTTCGTCCCTCTTCGTCTTCCCATTTGATCCGTAGGCCTTCTTTGGACAAAGTTCGTCTCGTTCGTCCATCTTCGTCCTCCCATTTGATCCCTAGGCCTTCTTTGTACCAAGTTCGTCTCGTTCGTCCATCTTCGTCCTCCCATTTGATCCCTAGGCCTTCTTTGTACCAAGTTCGTCTCGTTCGTCCCTTTTCGTCCTCCCATTTGATCCCTAGGCCTTCTTTGGACCAAGTTCTTCTCGTTCGTCCATCTTCGTCCTCCCATTTGATCCCCAGTCCTTCTTTGGACCAAGTTCGTCTCGTTCGTCCGTCTTCGTGCTCCCATTTGATCCGTAGGCCTTCTTTGGACAAAGTTCGTCTCGTTGGTCCATCTTCGTCCTCCCATTTGATCCGTTGGCCTTCTTTGTACCATGTTCGTCCCGTTCGTCCATCTTCGTCCTCCCATTTGATCCGTTGGCCTTCTTTGGACCAAGTTCGTCCCGTTCGTCCATCTTCGTCCTCCCATTTGATCCGTTGGCCTTCTTTGGACCAAGTTCGTCCCGTTCGTCCATCTTCGTCCTCCCATTTGATCCCTTGGTCTTCTTTGTACCATGTTCGTCTCGTTCGTCCCTCTTCGTCTTCCAAATTGATCCCTAGGCCTTCTTTGTACCAAGTTCGTCTCGTTCGTCCCTCTTCGTCCTCCCATTTGATGCCTTGGCCTTCTTTGTACCATGTTCGTCTCGTTCATCCCTCTTCGTCTTCCCATTTGATCCGTAGGCCTTCTTTGGACCAAGTTCATCTCGTTCGTCCATCTTCGTCCTCCCATTTGATCTGTTGGAATTATTTGGACCAAGTTCGTCTCGTTCGTCCATCTTCGTCCACCCATTTGATCCCTTGGCCTTCTTTGTACCAAGTAAGTCTCATTCGTCCCACTTCGTCCTCCCATTTGATCCCTAGGCCTTCTTTGGACCAAGTTCGCCTCGTTCGTCCATCTTCGTCCTCCCATTTGATCTGTAGGCCTTCTTTGGACCAAGTTCGTCTCGTTCGTCCATCTTCGTGCTCCCATTTGATCCGTCGGCATACTTTGGACAAAGTTCGTCTCGTTCGTCCATCTTCGTCCTCCCATTTGATCCGTTGGCCTTCTTTGTACCATGTTCGTCTCGTTCGTCCATCTTCGTCCTCCCACTTGATCCCTAGGCCTTCTTTGTACCAAGTTCGTCTCGTTCGTCCCTCTTCGTCCTCCCATTTGATCCCTAGGCCTTCTTTGGACCAAGTTCTTCTCGTTCGTCCATCTTCGTCCTCCCATTTGATCCCCAGTCCTTCTTTGGACCAAGTTCGTCTCGTTCGTCCGTCTTCGTGCTCCCATTTGATCCGTAGGCCTTCTTTGGACAAAGTTCGTCTCGTTCGTCCATCTTCGTCCTCCCATTTGATCCGTTGGCCTTCTTTGTACCATGTTCGTCTCGTTCGTCCATCTTCGTCCTCCCATTTGATCCCTAGGCCTTCTTTGTACCAAGTTCGTCTCGTTCGTCCCTCTTCGTCCTCCCATTTGATCCCTAGGCCTTCTTTGTACCAAGTTCGTCTCGTTCGTCCCTCTTCGTCCTCCCATTTGATCCCAAGGCATTCTTTAGACAAAGTTCGTCTCGTTCGTCCATCTTCGTCCTCCCATTTGATCCGTTGGCCATTTTTGGACCAAGTTCGTCCCGTTCGTCTATCTTCGTCCTCCCATTTGATACCTTGGCCTTCTTTGTACCATGTTCGTCTCGTTCGTCCCTCTTCGTCTTCCCATTTGATCCGTAGGCCTTCTTTGGACAAAGTTCGTCTCGTTCGTCCATCTTCGTCCTCCCATTTGATCCCTAGGCCTTCTTTATACCAAGTTCGTCTCGTTCGTCCATCTTCGTCCTCCCATTTGATCCCTAGGCCTTCTTTGTACCAAGTTCGTCTCGTTCGTCCCTTTTCGTCCTCCCATTTGTTCCCTAGGCCTTCTTTGGACCAAGTTCTTCTCGTTCGTCCATCTTCGTCCTCCCATTTGATCCCCAGTCCTTCTTTGGACCAAGTTCGTCTCGTTCGTCCGTCTTCGTGCTCCCATTTGATCCGTAGGCCTTCTTTGGACAAAGTTCGTCTCGTTCGTCCATCTTCGTCCTCCCATTTGATCCGTTGGCCTTCTTTGTACCATGTTCGTCCCGTTCGTCCATCTTCGTCCTCCCATTTGATCAGTTGGCCTTCTTTGGACCAAGTTCGTCCCGTTCGTCCATCTTCGTCCTCCCATTTGATCCGTTGGCCTTCTTTGGACCAAGTTCGTCCCGTTCGTCCATCTTCGTCCTCCCATTTGATCCCTTGGCCTTCTTTGCACCATGTTTGTCTCGTTCGTCCCTCTTCGTCTTCCCATTTGATCCGTAGGCCTTCTTTGGACCAAGTTCGTCTCGTTCGTCCATCTTCGTCCTCCCATTTGATCCCTTGGCCTTCTTTGTACCATGTTCGTCTCGTTCGTCCCTCTTCGTCTTCCCATTTGATCCGTAGGCCTTCTTTGGACCAAGTTCATCTCGTTCGTCCATCTTCGTCCTCCCATTTGATCTGTTGGAATTATTTGGACCAAGTTCGTCTCGTTCGTCCATCTTCGTCCACCCATTTGATCCCTTGGCCTTCTTTGTACCAAGTTCGTCTCATTCGTCCCACTTCGTCCTCCCATTTGATCCCTAGGCCTTCTTTGGACCAAGTTCGTCTCGTTCGTCCATCTTCGTCCTCCCATTTGATCTGTAGGCCTTCTTTGGACCAAGTTCATCTCGTTCGTCGCTCTTCATCCTCCCATTTGATCCCATGGCCTTCTTTAGACAAAGTTCGTCTTGTTCGTCCATCTTCGTCCTCCCATTTGATCCGTTGGCCTTCTTTGGACCAAGTTCGTCCCGTTCGTCCATCTTCGTCCTCCCATTTGATCCGTTGGCCTTCTTTGTACCATGTTCGTCCCGTTCGTCCATCTTCGTCCTCCCATTTGATCCGTTGGCCTTCTTTGGACCAAGTTCGTCCCGTTCGTCCATCTTCGTCCTCCCATTTGATCCGTTGGCCTTCTTTGGACCAAGTTCGTCCCGTTCGTCCATCTTCGTCCTCCCATTTGATCCCTTGGTCTTCTTTGTACCATGTTCGTCTCGTTCGTCCCTCTTCGTCTTCCCAATTGATCCCTAGGCCTTCTTTGTACCAAGTTCGTCTCGTTCGTCCCTCTTCGTCCTCCCATTTGATGCCTTGGCCTTCTTTGTACCATGTTCGTCTCGTTCATCCTTCTTCGTCTTCCCATTTGATCCGTAGGCCTTCTTTGGACCAAGTTCATCTCGTTCGTCCATCTTCGTCCTCCCATTTGATCTGTTGGAATTATTTGGACCAAGTTCGTCTCGTTCGTCCATCTTCGTCCACCCATTTGATCCCTTGGCCTTCTTTGTACCAAGTTCGTCTCATTCGTCCCACTTCGTCCTCCCATTTGATCCCTAGGCCTTCTTTGGACCAAGTTCGCCTCGTTCGTCCATCTTCGTCCTCCCATTTGATCTGTAGGCCTTCTTTGGACCAAGTTCGTCTCGTTCGTCCATCTTCGTGCTCCCATTTGATCCGTCGGCATACTTTGGACAAAGTTCGTCTCGTTCGTCCATCTTCGTCCTCCCATTTGATCCGTTGGCCTTCTTTGTACCATGTTCGTCTCGTTCGTCCATCTTCGTCCTCCCACTTGATCCCTAGGCCTTCTTTGTACCAAGTTCGTCTCGTTCGTCCATCTTCGTCCTCCCATTTGATCCCTAGGCCTTCTTTGTACCAAGTTCGTCTCGTTCGTCCCTCTTCGTCCTCCCATTTGATCCCTAGGCCTTCTTTGTACCAAGTTCGTCTCGTTCGTCCCTCTTCGTCCTCCCATTTGATCCCAAGGCCTTCTTTAGACAAAGTTCCTCTCGTTCGTCCATCTTCGTCCTCCCATTTGATCCGTTGGCCATCTTTGGACCAAGTTCGTCCCGTTCGTCCATCTTCGTCCTCCCATTTGATACCTTGGCCTTATTTGTACCATGTTCGTCTCGTTCGTCCCTCTTCGTCTTCCCATTTGATCCGTAGGCCTTCTTTGGACAAAGTTCGTCTCGTTCGTCCATCTTCGTCCTCCCATTTGATCCCTTGGCCTTCTTTATACCAAGTTCGTCTCGTTCGTCCATCTTCGTCCTCCCATTTGATCCCTAGGCCTTCTTTGTACCAAGTTCGTCTCGTTCGTCCCTTTTCGTCCTCCCATTTGTTCCCTAGGCCTTCTTTGGACCAAGTTCTTCTCGTTCGTCCATCTTCGTCCTCCCATTTGATCCCCAGTCCTTCTTTGGACCAAGTTCGTCTCGTTCGTCCGTCTTCGTGCTCCCATTTGATCCGTAGGCCTTCTTTGGACAAAGTTCGTCTCGTTCGTCCATCTCCGTCCTCCCATTTGATCCGTTGGCCTTCTTTGTACCATGTTCGTCCCGTTCGTCCATCTTCGTCCTTCCATTTGATCTGTTGGCCTTCTTTGGACCAAGTTCGTCCCGTTCGTCCATATTCGTCCTCCCATTTGATCCGTTGGCCTTCTTTGGACCAAGTTCGTCCCGTTCGTCCATCTTCGTCCTCCCATTTGATCCCTTGGCCTTCTTTGCACCATGTTTGTCTCGTTCGTCCCTCTTCGTCTTCCCATTTGATCCGTAGGCCTTCTTTGGACCAAGTTCGTCTCGTTCGTCCATCTTCATCCTCCCATTTGATCCCTTGGCCTTCTTTGTACCATGTTCGTCTCGTTCGTCCCTCTTCGTCTTCCCATTTGATCCGTAGGCCTTCTTTGGACCAAGTTCATCTCGTTCGTCCATCTTCGTCCTCCCATTTGATCTGTTGGAATTATTTGCACCAAGTTCGTCTCGTTCGTCCATCTTCGTCCACCCATTTGATCCCTTGGCCTTCTTTGTACCAAGTTCGTCTCATTCGTCCCACTTCGTCCTCCCATTTGATCCCTAGGCCTTCTTTGGACCAAGTTCGTCTCGTTCGTCCATCTTCGTCCTCCCATTTCATCTGTAGGCCTTCTTTGGACCAAGTTCATCTCGTTCGTCGCTCTTCGTCCTCCCATTTGATCCCATGGCCTTCTTTAGACAAAGTTCGTCTTGTTCGTCCATCTTCGTCCTCCCATTTGATCCGTTGGCCTTCTTTGGACCAAGTTCGTCCCGTTCGTCCATCTTCGTCCTCCCATTTGATCCCTTGGCCTTCTTTGTACCATGTTTGTCTCGTTCGTCCCTCTTCGTCTTCCCATTTGATCCGTTGGCCTTCTTTGTACCATGTTCGTCCCGTTCGTCCATCTTCGTCCTCCCATTTGATCCGTAGGCCTTCTTTGGACCAAGTTCGTCCCGTTCGTCCATCTTCGTCCTCCCATTTGATCCGTTGGCCTTCTTTGGACCAAGTTCGTCCCGTTCGTCCATCTTCGTCCTCCCATTTGATCCGTTGGCCTTCTTTGGATCAAGTTCGTCCCGTTCGTCCATCTTCGTCCTCCCATTTGATCCCTTGGTCTTCTTTGTACCATGTTCGTCTCGTTCGTCCCTCTTCGTCTTCCCAATTGATCCCTAGGATTTCTTTGTACCAAGTTCGTCTCGTTCGTCCCTCTTCGTCCTCCCATTTGATGCCTTGGCCTTCTTTGTACCATGTTCGTCTCGTTCATCCCTCTTCGTCTTCCCATTTGATCCGTAGGCCTTCTTTGGACCAAGTTCATCTCGTTCGTCCATCTTCGTCCTCCCATTTGATCTGTTGGAATTATTTGGACCAAGTTCGTCTCGTTCGTCCATCTTCGTCCACCCATTTGATCCCTTGGCCTTCTTTGTACCAAGTTCGTCTCATTCGTCCCACTTCGTCCTCCCATTTGATCCCTAGGCCTTCTTTGGACCAAGTTCGCCTCGTTCGTCCATCTTCGTCCTCCCATTTGATCTGTAGGCCTTCTTTGGACCAAGTTCGTCTCGTTCGTCCATCTTCGTGCTCCCATTTGATCCGTCGGCATACTTTGGACAAAGTTCGTCTCGTTCGTCCATCTTCGTCCTCCCATTTGATCCGTTGGCCTTCTTTGTACCATGTTCGTCTCGTTCGTCCATCTTCGTCCTCCCACTTGATCCCTAGGCCTTCTTTGTACCAAGTTCGTCTCGTTCGTCCATCTTCGTCCTCCCATTTGATCCCTAGGCCTTCTTTGTACCAAGTTCGTCTCGTTCGTCCCTCTTCGTCCTCCCATTTGATCCCTAGGCCTTCTTTGTACCAAGTTCGTCTCGTTCGTCCCTCTTCGTCCTCCCATTTGATCCCAAGGCCTTCTTTAGACAAAGTTCGTCTCGTTCGTCCATCTTCGTCCTCCCATTTGATCCGTTGGCCCTCTTTGGACCAAGTTCGTCCCGTTCGTCCATCTTCGTCCTCCCATTTGATACCTTGGCCTTATTTGTACCATGTTCGTCTCGTTCGTCCCTCTTCGTCTTCCCATTTGATCCGTAGGCCTTCTTTGGACAAAGTTCGTCTCGTTCGTCCATCTTCGTCCTCCCATTTGATCCCTTGGCCTTCTTTATACCAAGTTCGTCTCGTTCGTCCATCTTCGTCCTCCCATTTGATCCCTAGGCCTTCTTTGTACCAAGTTCGTCTCGTTCGTCCCTTTTCGTCCTCCCATTTGTTCCCTAGGCCTTCTTTGGACCAAGTTCTTCTCGTTCGTCCATCTTCGTCCTCCCATTTGATCCCCAGTCCTTCTTTGGACCAAGTTCGTCTCGTTCGTCCGTCTTCGTGCTCCCATTTGATCCGTAGGCCTTCTTTGGACAAAGTTCGTCTCGTTCGTCCATCTCCGTCCTCCCATTTGATCCGTTGGCCTTCTTTGTACCATGTTCGTCCCGTTCGTCCATCTTCGTCCTCCCATTTGATCTGTTGGCCTTCTTTGGACCAAGTTCGTCCCGTTCGTCCATCTTCGTCCTCCCATTTGATCCGTTGGCCTTCTTTGGACCAAGTTCGTCCCGTTCGTCCATCTTCGTCCTCCCATTTGATCCCTTGGCCTTCTTTGCACCATGTTTGTCTCGTTCGTCCCTCTTCGTCTTCCCATTTGATCCGTAGGCCTTCTTTGGACCAAGTTCGTCTCGTTCGTCCATCTTCATCCTCCCATTTGATCCCTTGGCCTTCTTTGTACCATGTTCGTCTCGTTCGTCCCTCTTCGTCTTCCCATTTGATCCGTAGGCCTTCTTTGGACCAAGTTCATCTCGTTCGTCCATCTTCGTCCTCCCATTTGATCTGTTGGAATTATTTGGACCAAGTTCGTCTCGTTCGTCCATCTTCGTCCACCCATTTGATCCCTTGGCCTTCTTTGTACCAAGTTCGTCTCATTCGTCCCACTTCGTCCTCCCATTTGATCCCTAGGCCTTCTTTGGACCAAGTTCGTCTCGTTCGTCCATCTTCGTCCTCCCATTTCATCTGTAGGCCTTCTTTGGACCAAGTTCATCTCGTTCGTCGCTCTTCGTCCTCCCATTTGATCCCATGGCCTTCTTTAGACAAAGTTCGTCTTGTTCGTCCATCTTCGTCCTCCCATTTGATCCGTTGGCCTTCTTTGGACCAAGTTCGTCCCGTTCGTCCATCTTCGTCCTCCCATTTGATCCCTTGGCCTTCTTTGTACCATGTTTGTCTCGTTCGTCCCTCTTCGTCTTCCCATTTGATCCGTAGGCCTTCTTTGGACCAAGTTCGTCTCGTTCGTCCATCTTCGTCCTCCCATTTGATCCGTTGGCCTTCTTTGTACCATGTTCGTCCCGTTCGTCCATCTTCGTCCTCCCATTTGATCCGTTGGCCTTCTTTGGACCAAGTTCGTCCCGTTCGTCCATCTTCGTCCTCCCATTGGATCCCTTGGTCTTCTTTGTACCATGTTCGTCTCGTTCGTCCCTCTTCGTCTTCCCAATTGATCCCTAGGCCTTCTTTGTACCAAGTTCGTCTCGTTCGTCCCTCTTCGTCCTCCCATTTGATCCCTAGGCCTTCTTTGTACCAAGTTCGTCTCGTTCGTCCCTCTTCGTCCTCCCATTTGATCCCAAGGCCGTCTTTGGACAAAGTTTGTCTCGTTCGTCCATCTTCGTCCTCCCATTTGATCCGTTGGTCTTCTTTGGACCTAGTTCGTCCCGTTCGTCCATCTTCATCCTCCCATTTGATCCCTTGGCCTTCTTTGTACCATGTTTGTCTCGTTCGTCCCTCTTCGTCTTCCCATTTGATCCGTAGGCCTTCTTTGGACCAAGTTCGTCTCGTTCGTCCATCTTCGTCCTCCCATTTGATCCCTTGGCCTTCTTTGTACCATGTTCGTCTCGTTCGTCCCTCTTCGTCTTCCCATTTGATCCGTAGGCCTTCTTTGGACCAAGTTCATCTCGTTCGTCCATCTTCGTCCTCCCATTTGATCTGTTGGAATTATTTGGACCAAGTTCGTCTCGTTCGTCCATCTTCGTCCACCCATTTGATCCCTTGGCCTTCTTTGTACCAAGTTCGTCTCATTCGTCCCACTTCGTCCTCCCATTTGATCCCTAGGCCTTCTTTGGACCAAGTTCGTCTCGTTCGTCCATCTTCGTCCTCCCATTTGATCTGTAGGCCTTCTTTGTACCAAGTTCGTCTCGTTCGTCCATCTTCGTCCTCCCATTTGATCCGTTGGCCTTCTTTGTACCATGTTCGTCTCGTTCGTCCATCTTCGTCCTCCCATTTGATCCCTAGGCCTTCTTTGTACCAAGTTCGTCTCGTTCGTCCCTCTTCGTCCTCCCATTTGATCCCTAGGCCTTCTTTGTACCAAGTTCGTCTCGTTCGTCCATCTTCGTCCTCCCATTTGATCCCTAGGCCTTCTTTGTACCAAGTTCGTCTCGTTCGTCCCTCTTCGTCCTCCCATTTGATCCCTAGGCCTTCTTTGTACCAAGTTCGTCTCGTTCGTCCCTCTTCGTCCTCCCATTTGATCCCAAGGCCTTCTTTAGACAAAGTTCGTCTCGTTCGTCCATCTTCGTCCTCCCATTTGATCCGTTGGCCATCTTTGGACCAAGTTCGTCCCGTTCGTCCATCTTCGTCCTCCCATTTGATACCTTGGCCTTCTTTGTACCATGTTCGTCTCGTTCGTCCATCTTCGTCCTCCCATTTGATCCCTAGGCCTTCTTTGTACCAAGTTCGTCTCGTTCGTCCATCTTCGTCCTCCCATTTGATCCCTAGGCCTTCTTTGTACCAAGTTCGTCTCGTTCGTCCCTTTTCGTCCTCCCATTTGTTCCCTAGGCCTTCTTTGGACCAAGTTCTTCTCGTTCGTCCATCTTCGTCCTCCCATTTGATCCCCAGTCCTTCTTTGGACCAAGTTCGTCTGTTCGTCCGTCTTCGTGCTCCCATTTGATCCGTATGCCTTCTTTGGACAAAGTTCGTCTCGTTCGTCCATCTTCGTCCTCCCATTTGATCCGTTGGCGTTCTTTGTACCATGTTCGTCCCGTTCGTCCATCTTCGTCCTCCCATTTGATCTGTTGGCCTTCTTTGGACCAAGTTCGTCCCGTTCCCCCATCTTCGTCCTCCCATTTGATCCGTTGGCCTTCTTTGGACCAAGTTCGTCCCGTTCGTCCATCTTCGTTCTCCCATTTGATCCCTTGGCCTTCTTTGCACCATGTTTGTCTCGTTCGTCCCTCTTCGTCTTCCCATTTGATCCGTAGGCCTTCTTTGGACCAAGTTCGTCTCGTTCGTCCATCTTCGTCCTCCCATTTGATCCCTTGGCCTTCTTTGTACCATGTTCGTCTCGTTCGTCCCTATTCGTCTTCCCATTTGATCCGTAGGCCTTCTTTGGACCAAGTTCATCTCGTTCGTCCATCTTCGTCCTCCCATTTGATCTGTTGGAATTATTTGGACCAAGTTCGTCTCGTTCGTCCATCTTCGTCCACCCATTTGATCCCTTGGCCTTCTTTGTACCAAGTTCGTCTCATTCGTCCCACTTCGTCCTCCCATTTGATCCCTAGGCCTTCTTTGGACCAAGTTCGTCTCGTTCGTCCATGTTCGTCCTCCCATTTGATCTGTAGGCCTTCTTTGGACCAAGTTCGTCTCGTTCGTCGCTCTTCGTCCTCCCATTTGATCCCATGGCCTTCTTTAGACAAAGTTCGTCTTGTTCGTCCATCTTCGTCCTCCCATTTGATCCGTTGGCCTTCTTTGGACCAAGTTCGTCCCGTTCGTCCATCTTCGTCCTCCCATTTGATCCCTTGGCCTTCTTTGTACCATGTTTGTCTCGTTCGTCCCTCTTCGTCTTCCCATTTGATCCGTAGGCCTTCTTTGGACCAAGTTCGTCTCGTTCGTCCATCTTCGTCCTCCCATTTGATCCGTTGGCCTTCTTTGTACCATGTTCGTCCCGTTCGTCCATCTTCGTCCTCCCAGTTGATCCGTTGGCCTTCTTTGGACCAAGTTCGTCCCGTTCGTCCATCTTCGTCCTCCCATTTGATCCGTTGGCCTTCTTTGGACCAAGTTCGTCCCGTTCGTCCATCTTCGTCCTCCCATTGGATCCCTTGGTCTTCTTTGTACCATGTTCGTCTCGTTCGTCCCTCTTCGTCTTCCCAATTGATCCCTAGGCCTTCTTTGTACCAAGTTCGTCTCGTTCGTCCCTCTTCGTCCTCCCATTTGATCCCTAGGCCTTCTTTGTACCAAGTTCGTCTCGTTCGTCCCTCTTCGTCCTCCCATTTGATCCCAAGGCCGTCTTTGGACAAAGTTTGTCTCGTTCGTCCATCTTCGTCCTCCCATTTGATCCGTTGGTCTTCTTTGGACCTAGTTCGTCCCGTTCGTCCATCTTCATCCTCCCATTTGATCCCTTGGCCTTCTTTGTACCATGTTTGTCTCGTTCGTCCCTCTTCGTCTTCCCATTTGATCCGTAGGCCTTCTTTGGACCAAGTTCGTCTCGTTCGTCCATCTTCGTCCTCCCATTTGATCCCTTGGCCTTCTTTGTACCATGTTCGTCTCGTTCGTCCCTCTTCGTCTTCCCATTTGATCCGTAGGCCTTCTTTGGACCAAGTTCATCTCGTTCGTCCATCTTCGTCCTCCCATTTGATCTGTTGGAATTATTTGGACCAAGTTCGTCTCGTTCGTCCATCTTCGTCCACCCATTTGATCCCTTGGCCTTCTTTGTACCAAGTTCGTCTCATTCGTCCCACTTCGTCCTCCCATTTGATCCCTAGGCCTTCTTTGGACCAAGTTCGTCTCGTTCGTCCATCTTCGTCCTCCCATTTGATCTGTAGGCCTTCTTTGGACCAAGTTCGTCTCGTTCGTCCCTCTTCGTCCTCCCATTTGATCCCATGGCCTTCTTTAGAGAAAGTTCGTCTTGTTCGTCCATCTTCGTCCTCCCATTTGATCCGTTGGCCTTCTTTGGACCAAGTTCGTCCCGTTCGTCCATCTTCGTCCTCCCATATGATCCCTTGGCCTTCTTTGTACCATGTTTGTCTCGTTCGTCCCTCTTCGTCTTCCCATTTGATCCGTAGGCCTTCTTTGGACCAAGTTCGTCTCGTTCGTCGATCTTCGTCCTCCCATTTGATCCCTTGGCCTTCTTTGTACCATGTTCGTCTCGTTTGTCCCTCTTCGTCTTGCCATTTGATCCGTAGGCCTTCTTTGGACCAAGTTCGTCTCGTTCGTCCATCTTCGTCCTCCCACTTGATCTGTTGGAATTATTTGGACCAAGTTCGTCTCGTTCGTCCATCTTCGTCCACCCATTTGATCCCTTGGCCTTCTTTGTACCAAGTTCGTCTCATTCGTCCCACTTCGTCCTCCCATTTGATCCCTAGGCCTTCTTTGGACCAAGTTCGCCTCGTTCGTCCATCTTCGTCCTCCCATTTGATCTGTAGGCCTTCTTTGGACCAAGTTCGTCTCGTTCGTCCATCTTCGTGCTCCCATTTGATCCGTCGGCCTACTTTGGACAAAGTTCGTCTCGTTCGTCCATCTTCGTCCTCCCATTTGATCCGTTGGCCTTCTTTGTACCATGTTCGTCTCGTTCGTCCATCTTCGTCCTCCCATTTGATCCCTAGGCCTTCTTTGTACCAAGTTCGTCTCGTTCGTCCCTCTTCGTCCTCCCATTTGATCCCTAGGCCTTCTTTGGACCAAGTTCTTCTCGTTCTTCCATCTTCGTCCTCCCATTTGATCCCCAGTCCTTCTTTGGACCAAGTTCGTCTCGTTCGTCCGTCTTCGTGCTCCCATTTGATCCGTAGGCCTTCTTTGGACAAAGTTCGTCTCGTTCGTCCATCTTCGTCCTCCCATTTGATCCGTTGGCCTTCTTTGTACCATGTTCGTCTCGTTCGTCCATCTTCGTCCTCCCATTTGATCCCTAGGCCTTCTTTGTACCAAGTTCGTCTCGTTCGTCCCTCTTCGTCCTCCCATTTGATCCCTAGGCCTTCTTTGTACCAAGTTCGTGTCGTTCGTCCCTCTTCGTCCTCCCATTTGATCCCAAGGCCTTCTTTAGACAAAGTTCGTCTCGTTCGTCCATCTTCGTCCTCCCATTTGATCCGTTGGCCTTCTTTGGACCAAGTTCGTCCCGTTCGTCCATCTTCGTCCTCCCATTTGATCCCTAGGCCTTCTTTGTACCAAGTTCGTCTCGTTCGTAACTCTTCGTCCTCCCATTTGATCCCTAGGCCTTCTTTGTACCAAGTTCGTCTCGTTCGTCCCTCTTCGTCCTCCAATTTGATCCGTAGGCCTTCTTTGGACAAAGTTCGTCTCGTTCGTCCATCTTCGTCCTCCCATTTGATCCGTTGGCCTTCTTTGTACCATGTTCGTCTCGTTCGTCCATCTTCGTCCTCCCATTTGATCCCTAGGCCTTCTTTGTACCAAGTTCGTCTCGTTCGTCCCTCTTCGTCCTCCCATTTGATCCGTGGACCTTCTTTGGACAAAGTTCGTCTCGTTCGTCCATCTTCGTCCTCCCATTTGATCCGTTGGCCTTCTTTGTACCATGTTCGTCTCGTTCGTCCATCTTCGTCCTCTCATTTGATCCCTAGGCCTTCTTTGTACCAAGTTCGTCTCGTTCGTCCCTCTTCGTCCTCCCATTTGATCCCTAGGCCTTCTTTGTACCAAGTTCGTCTCGTTCGTCCCTCTTCGTCCTCCCATTTTATCCGTAGGCCTTCTTTGGACAAAGTTCGTCTCGTTCGTCCATCTTCGTCCTCCCATTTGATCCGTTGGTCTTCTTTGTACCATGTTCGTCTCGTTCGTCCATCTTCGTCCTCCCATTTGATCCCTAGGCCTTCTTTGTACCAAGTTCGTCTCGTTCGTCCCTCTTCGTCCTCCCATTTGATCCCTAAGCCTTCTTTGTACCAAGTTCGTCTCGTTCGTCCATCTTCGTCCTCCCATTTGATCTGTAGGCCTTCTTTGGACCAAGTTCGTCTCGTTCGTCCATCTTCGTGCTCCCATTTGATCCGTCGGCCTACTTTGGACAAAGTTCGTCTCGTTCGTCCATCTTCGTCCTCCCATTTGATCCGTTGGCCTTCTTTGTACCATGTTCGTCTCGTTTATCCCTCTTCGTCTTCCCATTTGATCCGTAGGCCTTCTTTGGACCAAGTTCATCTCGTTCGTCCATCTTCGTCCTCCCATTTGATCTGTTGGAATTATTTGGACCAAGTTCGTCTCGTTCGTCCATCTTCGTCCACCCATTTGATCCCTTGGCCTTCTATGTACCAAGTTCGTCTCATTCGTCCCACTTCGTCCTCCCATTTGATCCCTAGGCCTTCTTTGGACCAAGTTCGTCTCGTTCGTCCATCTTCGTCCTCCCATTTGATCTGTAGGCCTTCTTTGGACCAAGTTCGTCTCGTTCGTCCCTCTTCGTCCTCCCATTTGATCCCATGGCCTTCTTTAGACAAAGTTCGTCTTGTTCGTCCATCTTCGTCCTCCCATTTGATCCGTTGGCCTTCTTTGGACCAAGTTCGTCCCGTTCGTCCATCTTCGTCCTCCCATTTGATCCCTTGGCCTTCTTTGTACCATGTTTGTCTCGTTCGTCCCTCTTCGTCTTCCCATTTGATCCGTAGGCCTTCTTTGGACCAAGTTCGTCTCGTTCGTCCATCTTCGTCCTCCCATTTGATACATTGGCCTTCTTTGTACCATGTTTGTCTCGTTTGTCCCTCTTCGTCTTGCCATTTGATCCGTAGGCCTTCTTTGGACCAAGTTCGTCTCGTTCGTCCATCTTCGTCCTCCCATTTGATCTGTTAGAATTATTTGGACCAAGTTCGTCTCGTTCGTCCATCTTCGTCCACCCATTTGATCCCTTGGCCTTCTTTGTACCAAGTTCGTCTCATTCGTCCCACTTCGTCCTCCCATTTGATCCCTAGGCCTTCTTTGGACCAAGTTCGCCTCGTTCGTCCATCTTCGTCCTCCCATTTGATCTGTAGGCCTTCTTTGGACCAAGTTCGTCTCGTTCGTCCATCTTCGTGCTCCCATTTGATCCGTCGGCCTACTTTGGACAAAGTTCGTCTCGTTCGTCCATCTTCGTCCTCCCATTTGATCCGTTGGCCTTCTTTGTACCATTTTCGTCTCATTCGTCCATCTTCGTCCTCCCATTTGATCCCTAGGCCTTCTTTGTACCAAGTTCGTCTCGTTCGTCCCTCTTCGTCCTCCCATTTGATCCCTAGGCCTTCTTTGGACCAAGTTCTTCTCGTTCGTCCATCTTCGTCCTCCCATTTGATCCCCAGTCCTTCTTTGGACCAAGTTCGTCTCGTTCGTCCGTCTTCGTGCTCCCATTTGATCCGTAGGCCTTCTTTGGACAAAGTTCGTCTCGTTCGTCCATCTTCGTCCTCCCATTTGATCCGTTGGCCTTCTTTGTACCATGTTCGTCTCGTTCGTCCATCTTCGTCCTCCCATTTGATCCGTTGGCCTTCTTTGGACCAAGTTCGTCCCGTTCGTCCATCTTCGTCCTCCCATTTGATACCTTGGCCTTCTTTGTACCATGTTCGACTCGTTCGTCCCTCTTCGTCTTCCCATTTGATCCGTAGGCCTTCTTTGGACAAAGTTCGTCTCGTTCGTCCATCTTCGTCCTCCCATTTGATCCCTAGGCCTTCTTTGTACCAAGTTCGTCTCGTTCGTCCCTCTTCGTCCTCCCATTTGATCCCTAGGCCTTCTTTGTACCAAGTTCGTCTCGTTCGTCCCTCTTCGTCCTCCAATTTGATCCGTAGGCCTTCTTTGGACAAAGTTCGTCTCGTTCGTCCATCTTCGTCCTCCCATTTGATCCGTTGGCCTTCTTTGTACCATGTTCGTCTCATTCGTCCATCTTCGTCCTCCCATTTGATCCCTAGGCCTTCTTTGTACCAAGTTCGTCTCGTTCGTCCCTCTTCGTCCTCCCATTTGATCCCTAGGCCTTCTTTGGACCAAGTTCTTCTCGTTCGTCCATCTTCGTCCTCCCATTTGATCCCCAGTCCTTCTTTGGACCAAGTTCGTCTCGTTCGTCCGTCTTCGTGCTCCCATTTGATCCGTAGGCCTTCTTTGGACAAAGTTCGTCTCGTTCGTCCATCTTCGTCCTCCCATTTGATCCGTTGGCCTTCTTTGTACCATGTTCGTCTCGTTCGTCCATCTTCGTCCTCCCATTTGATCCCTAGGCCTTCTTTGTACCAAGTTCGTCTCGTTCGTCCCTCTTCGTCCTCCCATTTGATCCCTAGGCCTTCTTTGTACCAAGTTCGTCTCGTTCGTCCCTCTTCGTCCTCCCATTTGATCCCAAGGCCTTCTTTAGACAAAGTTCGTCTCGTTCGTCCATCTTCGTCCTCCCATTTGATCCGTTGGCCTTCTTTGGACCAAGTTCGTCCCGTTCGTCCATCTTCGTCCTCCCATTTGATACCTTGGCCTTCTTTGTACCATGTTCGACTCGTTCGTCCCTCTTCGTCTTCCCATTTGATCCGTAGGCCTTCTTTGGACAAAGTTCGTCTCGTTCGTCCATCTTCGTCCTCCCATTTGATCCCTAGGCCTTCTTTGTACCAAGTTCGTCTCGTTCGTCCCTCTTCGTCCTCCCATTTGATCCCTAGGCCTTCTTTGTACCAAGTTCGTCTCGTTCGTCCCTCTTCGTCCTCCAATTTGATCCGTAGGCCTTCTTTGGACAAAGTTCGTCACGTTCGTCCATCTTCGTCCTCCCATTTGATCCGTTGGCCTTCTTTGTACCATGTTCGTCTCGTTCGTCCATCTTCGTCCTCCCATTTGATCCCTAGGCCTTCTGTGGACCAAGTTCGTCTCGTTCGTCGATCTTCGTCCTCCCATTTGATCCCTTGGCCTTCTTTGTACCATGTTCGTCTCGTTCGTCCCTCTTCGTCTTGCCATTTGATCCGTAGGCCTTCTTTGGACCAAGTTCGTCTCGTTCGTCCATCTTCGTCCTCCCACTTGATCTGTTGGAATTATTTGGACCAAGTTCGTCTCGTTCGTCCATCTTCGTCCACCCATTTGATCCCTTGGCCTTCTTTGTACCAAGTTCGTCTCATTCGTCCCACTTCGTCCTCCCATTTGATCCCTAGGCCTTCTTTGGACCAAGTTCGCCTCGTTCGTCCATCTTCGTCCTCCCATTTGATCCGTGGACCTTCTTTGGACAAAGTTCGTCTCGTTCGTCCATCTTCGTCCTCCCATTTGATCCGTTGGCCTTCTTTGTACCATGTTCGTCTCGTTCGTCCATCTTCGTCCTCTCATTTGATCCCTAGGCCTTCTTTGTACCAAGTTCGTCTCGTTCGTCCCTCTTCGTCCTCCCATTTGATCCCTAGGCCTTCTTTGTACAAAGTTCGTCTCGTTCGTCCCTCTTCGTCCTCCCATTTTATCCGTAGGCCTTCTTTGGACAAAGTTCGTCTCGTTCGTCCATCTTCGTCCTCCCATTTGATCCGTTGGCCTTCTTTGTACCATGTTAGTCTCGTTCGTCCATCTTCGTCCTCCCATTTGATCCCTAGGCCTTCTTTGTACCAAGTTCGTCTCGTTCGTCCCTCTTCGTCCTCCCATTTGATCCCTAGGCCTTCTTTGTACCAAGTTCGTGTCGTTCGTCCCTCTTCGTCCTCCCATTTGATCCCAAGGCCTTCTTTAGACAAAGTTCGTCTCGTTCGTCCATCTTCGTCCTCCCATTTGATCCGTTGGCCTTCTTTGTACCATGTTCGTCTCGTTCTTCCATCTTCGTCCTCCCATTTGATCCCCAGTCCTTCTTTGGACCAAGTTCGTCTCGTTCGTCCGTCTTCGTGCTCCCATTTGATCCGTAGGCCTTCTTTGGACAAAGTTCGTCTCGTTCGTCCATCTTCGTCCTCCCATTTGATCCGTTGGCCTTCTTTGTACCATGTTCGTCTCGTTCTTCCATCTTCGTCCTCCCATTTGATCCCCAGTCCTTCTTTGGACCAAGTTCGTCTCGTTCGTCCGTCTTCGTGCTCCCATTTGATCCGTAGGCCTTCTTTGGACAAAGTTCGTCTCGTTCGTCCATCTTCGTCCTCCCATTTGATCCGTTGGCCTTCTTTGTACCATGTTCGTCTCATTCGTCCATCTTCGTCCTCCCATTTGATCCCTAGGCCTTCTTTGTACCAAGTTCGTCTCGTTCGTCCCTCTTCGTCCTCCCATTTGATCCCTAGGCCTTCTTTGTACCAAGTTCGTGTCGTTCGTCCCTCTTCGTCCTCCCATTTGATCCCAAGGCCTTCTTTAGACAAAGTTCGTCTCGTTCGTCCATCTTCGTCCTCCCATTTGATCCGTTGGCCTTCTTTGGACCAAGTTCGTCCCGTTCGTCCATCTTCGTCCTCCCATTTGATCCCTAGGCCTTCTTTGTACCAAGTTCGTCTCGTTCGTAACTCTTCGTCCTCCCATTTGATCCCTAGGCCTTCTTTGTACCAAGTTCGTCTCGTTCGTCCCTCTTCGTCCTCCAATTTGATCCGTAGGCCTTCTTTGGACAAAGTTCGTCTCGTTCGTCCATCTTCGTCGTCCCATTTGATCCGTTGGCCTTCTTTGTACCATGTTCGTCTCGTTCGTCCATCTTCGTCCTCCCATTTGATCCCTAGGCCTTCTTTGTACCAAGTTCGTCTCGTTCGTCCCTCTTCGTCCTCCCATTTGATCCGTGGACCTTCTTTGGACAAAGTTCGTCTCGTTCGTCCATCTTCGTCCTCCCATTTGATCCGTTGGCCTTCTTTGTACCATGTTCGTCTCGTTCGTCCATCTTCGTCCTCTCATTTGATCCCTAGGCCTTCTTTGTACCAAGTTCGTCTCGTTCGTCCCTCTTCGTCCTCCCATTTGATCCCTAGGCCTTCTTTGTACCAAGTTCGTCTCGTTCGTCCCTCTTCGTCCTCCCATTTTATTCGTAGGCCTTCTTTGGACAAAGTTCGTCTCGTTCGTCCATCTTCGTCCTCCCATTTGATCCGTTGGCCTTCTTTGTACCATGTTCGTCTCGTTCGTCCATCTTCGTCCTCCCATTTGATCCCTAGGCCTTCTTTGTACCAAGTTCGTCTCGTTCGTCCCTCTTCGTCCTCCCATTTGATCCCTAAGCCTTCTTTGTACCAAGTTCGTCTCGTTCGTCCATCTTCGTCCTCCCATTTGATCTGTAGGTCTTCTTTGGACCAAGTTCGTCTCGTTCGTCCATCTTCGTGCTCCCATTTGATCCGTCGGCCTACTTTGGACAAAGTTCGTCTCGTTCGTCCATCTTCGTCCTCCCATTTGATCCGTTGGCCTTCTTTGTACCATGTTCGTCTCGTTCGTCCCTCTTCGTCTTCCCATTTGATCCGTAGGCCTTCTTTGGACCAAGTTCATCTCGTTCGTCCATCTTCGTCCTCCCATTTGATCTGTTGGAATTATTTGGACCAAGTTCGTCTCGTTCGTCCATCTTCGTCCACCCATTTGATCCCTTGGCCTTCTATGTACCAAGTTCGTCTCATTCGTCCCACCTTCGTCCTCCCATTTGATCCCTAGGCCTTCTTTGGACCAAGTTCGTCTCGTTCGTCCATCTTCGTCCTCCCATTTGATCTGTAGGCCTTCTTTGGACCAAGTTCGTCTCGTTCGTCCCTCTTCGTCCTCCCATTTGATCCCATGGCCTTCTTTAGACAAAGTTCGTCTTGTTCGTCCATCTTCGTCCTCCCATTTGATCCGTTGGCCTTCTTTGGACCAAGTTCGTCCCGTTCGTCCATCTTCGTCCTCCCATTTGATCCCTAGGCCTTCTTTGTACCAAGTTCGTCTCGTTCGTAACTCTCCGTCCTCCCATTTGATCCCTAGGCCTTCTTTGTACCAAGTTCGTCTCGTTCGTCCCTCTTCGTCCTCCAATTTGATCCGTAGGCCTTCTTTGGACAAAGTTCGTCTCGTTCGTCCATCTTCGTCCTCCCATTTGATCCGTTGGCCTTCTTTGTACCATGTTCGTCTCGTTCGTCCATCTTCGTCCTCCCATTTGATCCCTAGGCCTTCTTTGTACCAAGTTCGTCTCGTTCGTCCCTCTTCGTCCTCCCAATTGATCCCAAGGCCTTCTTTGTACCAAGTTCGTCTCGTTCGTTCCTCTTCGTCCTCCAATTTGATCCGTAGGCCTTCTTTGGACAATGTTCGTCTCGTTCGTCCATCTTCGTCCTCCCATTTGATCCGTTGGCCTTCTTTGTACCATGTTCGTCTCGTTCGTCCATCTTCGTCCTCCCATTTGATCCCTAGGCCTTCTTTGTACCAAGTTCGTCTCGTTCGTCCCTCTTCGTCCTCCCATTTGATCCGTAGGCCTTCTTTGGACAAAGTTCGTCTCGTTCGTCCATCTTCGTCCTCCCATTTGATCCGTTGGCCTTCTTTGTACCATGTTCGTCTCGTTCGTCCATCTTCGTCCTCCCATTTGATCCCTAGGCCTTCTTTGTACCAAGTTCGTCTCGTTCGTCCCTCTTCGTCCTCCCATTTGATCCCTAGGCCTTCTTTGTACCAAGTTCGTCTCGTTCGTCCATCTTCGTCCTCCCATTTGATCCGTAGGCCTTCTTTGGACAAAGTTCGTCTCGTTCGTCCATCTTCGTCCTCCCATTTGATCCGTTGGCCTTCTTTGTACCATGTTCGTCTCGTTCGTCCATCTTCGTCCTCCCATTTGATCCCTAGGCCTTCTTTGTACCAAGTTCGTCTCGTTCGTCCCTCTTCGTCCTCCCATTTGATCCCTAGGCCTTCTTTGTACCAAGTTCGTCTCGTTCGTCCATCTTCGTCCTCCCATTTGATCTGTAGGCCTTCTTTGGACCAAGTTCGTCTCGTTCGTCCATCTTCGTGCTCCCATTTGATCCGTCGGCCTACTTTGGACAAAGTTCGTCTCGTTCGTCCATCTTCGTCCTCCCATTTGATCCGTTGGCCTTCTTTGTACCATGTTCGTCTCGTTCGTCCATATTCGTCCTTCCATTTGATCCCTAGGCCTTCTTTGTATCAAGTCCGTCTCGTTCGTCCCTCTTCGTCCTCCCATTTGATCCCTAGGCCTTCTTTGGACCAAGTTCTTCTCGTTCGTCCATCTTCGTCCTCCCATTTGATCCCTAGGCCTTCTTTGTACCAAGTTCGTCTCGTTCGTCCCTCTTCGTCCTCCCATTTGATCCCTAGGCCTTCTTTGTACCAAGTTCGTCTCGTTCGTCCCTCTTCGTCCTCCAATTTGATCCGTAGGCCTTCTTTGGACAAAGTTCGTCTCGTTCGTCCATCTTCGTCCTCCCATTTGATCCGTTGGCCTTCTTTGTACCATGTTCGTCTCGTTCGTCCATCTTCGTCCTCCCATTTGATCCCTAGGCCTTCTTTGTACCAAGTTCGTCTCGTTCGTCCCTCTTCGTCCTCCCATTTGATCCGTGGGCCTTCTTTGGACAAAGTTCGTCTCGTTCGTCCATCTTCGTCCTCCCATTTGATCCGTTGGCCTTCTTTGTACCATGTTCGTCTCGTTCGTCCATCTTCGTCCTCCCATTTGATCCCTAGGCCTTCTTTGTACCAAGTTCGTCTCGTTCGTCCCTCTTCGTCCTCCCATTTGATCCCTAGGCCTTCTTTGTACCAAGTTCGTCTCGTTCGTCCCTCTTCGTCCTCCCATTTGATCTGTAGGCCTTCTTTGGACCAAGTTCGTCTCGTTCGTCCATCTTCGTGCTCCCATTTGATCCGTCGGCCTACTTTGGACAAAGTTCGTCTCGTTCGTCCATCTTCGTCCTCCCATTTGATCCGTTGGCCTTCTTTGTACCATGTTCGTCTCGTTCGTCCATATTCGTCCTTCCATTTGATCCCTAGGCCTTCTTTGTATCAAGTTCGTCTCGTTCGTCCCTCTTCGTCCTCCCATTTGATCCCTAGGCCTTCTTTGGACCAAGTTCTTCTCGTTCGTCCATCTTCGTCCTCCCATTTGATCCGTAGGCCTTCTTTGGACAAAGTTCGTCTCGTTCGTCCATCTTCGTCCTCCCATTTGATCCGTTGGCCTTCTTTGTACCATGTTCGTCTCGTTCGTCCATCTTCGTCCTCCCATTTGATCCCTAGGCCTTCTTTGTACCAAGTTCGTCTCGTTCGTCCCTCTTCGTCCTCCAATTTGATCCGTAGGCCTTCTTTGGACAAAGTTCGTCTCGTTCGTCCATCTTCGTCCTCCCATTTGATCCGTTGGCCTTCTTTGTACCATGTTCGTCTCGTTCGTCCATCTTCGTCCTCCCATTTGATCCCTAGGCCTTCTTTGTACCAAGTTCGTCTCGTTCGTCCCTCTTCGTCCTCCCATTTGATCCGTGGGCCTTCTTTGGACAAAGTTCGTCTCGTTCGTCCATCTTCGTCCTCCCATTTGATCCGTTGGCCTTCTTTGTACCATGTTCGTCTCGTTCGTCCATCTTCGTCCTCCCATTTGATCCCTAGGCCTTCTTTGTACCAAGTTCGTCTCGTTCGTCCCTCTTCGTCCTCCCATTTGATCCCTAGGCCTTCTTTGTACCAAGTTCGTCTCGTTCGTCCCTCTTCGTCCTCCCATTTGATCTGTAGGCCTTCTTTGGACCAAGTTCGTCTCGTTCGTCCATCTTCGTGCTCCCATTTGATCCGTCGGCCTACTTTGGACAAAGTTCGTCTCGTTCGTCCATCTTCGTCCTCCCATTTGATCCGTTGGCCTTCTTTGTACCATGTTCGTCTCGTTCGTCCATATTCGTCCTTCCATTTGATCCCTAGGCCTTCTTTGTATCAAGTTCGTCTCGTTCGTCCCTCTTCGTCCTCCCATTTGATCCCTAGGCCTTCTTTGGACCAAGTTCTTCTCGTTCGTCCATCTTCGTCCTCCCATTTGATCCGTAGGCCTTCTTTGGACAAAGTTCGTCTCGTTCGTCCATCTTCGTCCTCCCATTTGATCCGTTGGCCTTCTTTGTACCATGTTCGTCTCGTTCGTCCATCTTCGTCCTCCCATTTGATCCCTAGGCCTTCTTTGTACCAAGTTCGTCTCGTTCGTCCTCCCATTTGATCCCTAGGCCTTCTTTGTACCAAGTTCGTCTCGTTCGTCCATCTTCGTCCTCCCATTTGATCTGTAGGCCTTCTTTGGACCAAGTTCGTCTCGTTCGTCCATCTTCGTGCTCCCATTTGATCCGTCGGCCTACTTTGGACAAAGTTCGTCTCGTTCGTCCATCTTCGTCCTCCCATTTGATCCGTTGGCCTTCTTTGTACCATGTTCGTCTCGTTCGTCCATATTCGTCCTTCCATTTGATCCCTAGGCCTTCTTTGTATCAAGTTCGTCTCGTTCGTCCCTCTTCGTCCTCCCATTTGATCCCTAGGCCTTCTTTGGACCAAGTTCTTCTCGTTCGTCCATCTTCGTCCTCCCATTTGATCCCTAGGCCTTCTTTGTACCAAGTTCGTCTCGTTCGTCCCTCTTCGTCCTCCCATTTGATCCCTAGGCCTTCTTTGTACCAAGTTCGTCTCGTTCGTCCCTCTTCGTCCTCCAATTTGATCCGTAGGCCTTCTTTGGACAAAGTTCGTCTCGTTCGTCCATCTTCGTCCTCCCATTTGATCCGTTGGCCTTCTTTGTACCATGTTCGTCTCGTTCGTCCATCTTCGTCCTCCCATTTGATCCCTAGGCCTTCTTTGTACCAAGTTCGTCTCGTTCGTCCCTCTTCGTCCTCCCATTTGATCCGTGGGCCTTCTTTGGACAAAGTTCGTCTCGTTCGTCCATCTTCGTCCTCCCATTTGATCCGTTGGCCTTCTTTGTACCATGTTCGTCTCGTTCGTCCATCTTCGTCCTCCCATTTGATCCCTAGGCCTTCTTTGTACCAAGTTCGTCTCGTTCGTCCCTCTTCGTCCTCCCAATTGATCCCTAGGCCTTCATTGTACAAGTTCGTCTCGTTCGTCCCTCTTCGTCCTCCCATTTGATCCGTGGGCCTTCTTTGGACAAAGTTCGTCTCGTTCGTCCATCTTCGTCCTCCCATTTGATCCGTTGGCCTTCTTTGTACCATGTTCGTCTCGTTCGTCCATCTTCGTCCTCCCATTTGATCCCTAGGCCTTCTTTGTACCAAGTTCGTCTCGTTCGTCCCTCTTCGTCCTCCCATTTGATCCCTAGGCCTTCTTTGTACCAAGTTCGTCTCGTTCGTCCATCTTCGTCCTCCCATTTGATCCGTAGGCCTTCTTTGGACAAAGTTCGTCTCGTTCGTCCATCTTCGTCCTCCCATTTGATCCGTTGGCCTTCTTTGTACCATGTTCATCTCGTTCGTCCATCTTCGTCCTCCCATTTGATCCCTAGGCCTTCTTTGTACCAAGTTCGTCTCGTTCGTCCCTCTTCGTCCTCCCAATTGATCCCAAGGCCTTCTTTGTACCAAGTTCGTCTCGTTCGTCCCTCTTCGTCCTCCAATTTGATCCGTAGGCCTTCTTTGGACAAAGTTCGTCTCGTTCGTCCATCTTCGTCCTCCCATTTGATCCGTTGGCCTTCTTTGTACCATGTTCGTCTCGTTCGTCCATATTCGTCCTTCCATTTGATCCCTAGGCCTTCTTTGTATCAAGTTCGTCTCGTTCGTCCCTCTTCGTCCTCCCATTTGATCCCTAGGCCTTCTTTGGACCAAGTTCTTCTCGTTCGTCCATCTTCGTCCTCCCATTTGATCCCTAGGCCTTCTTTGTACCAAGTTCGTCTCGTTCGTCCCTCTTCGTCCTCCCATTTGATCCCTAGGCCTTCTTTGTACCAAGTTCGTCTCGTTCGTCCCTCTTCGTCCTCCAATTTGATCCGTAGGCCTTCTTTGGACAAAGTTCGTCTCGTTCGTCCATCTTCGTCCTCCCATTTGATCCGTTGGCCTTCTTTGTACCATGTTCGTCTCGTTCGTCCATCTTCGTCCTCCCATTTGATCCCTAGGCCTTCTTTGTACCAAGTTCGTCTCGTTCGTCCCTCTTCGTCCTCCCATTTGATCCGTGGGCCTTCTTTGGACAAAGTTCGTCTCGTTCGTCCATCTTCGTCCTCCCATTTGATCCGTTGGCCTTCTTTGTACCATGTTCGTCTCGTTCGTCCATCTTCGTCCTCCCATTTGATCCCTAGGCCTTCTTTGTACCAAGTTCGTCTCGTTCGTCCCTCTTCGTCCTCCCAATTGATCCCAAGGCCTTCTTTGTACCAAGTTCGTCTCGTTCGTCCCTCTTCGTCCTCCAATTTGATCCGTAGGCCTTCTTTGGACAAAGTTCGTCTCGTTCGTCCATCTTCGTCCTCCCATTTCATCCGTTGGCCTTCTTTGTACCATGTTCGTCTCGTTCGTCCATCTTTGTCCTCCCATTCGATCCCTAGGCCTTCTTTGTACCAAGTTCGTCTCGTTCGTCCCTCTTCGTCCTCCCATTTGATCCGTAGGCCTTCTTTGGACAAAGTTCGTCTCGTTCGTCCATCTTCGTCCTCCCATTTGATCCGTTGGCCTTCTTTGTACCATGTTCGTCTCGTTCGTCCATCTTCGTCCTCCCATTTGATCCCTAGGCCTTCTTTGGACCAAGTTCTTCTCGTTCGTCCATCTTCGTCCTCCCATTTGATCCGTAGGCCTTCTTTGGACAAAGTTCGTCTCGTTCGTCCATCTTCGTCCTCCCATTTGATCCGTTGGCCTTCTTTGTACCATGTTCGTCTCGTTCGTCCATCTTCGTCCTCCCATTTGATCCCTAGGCCTTCTTTGTACCAAGTTCGTCTCGTTCGTCCCTCTTCGTCCTCCCATTTGATCCCTAGGCCTTCTTTGTACCAAGTTCGTCTCGTTCGTCCATCTTCGTCCTCCCATTTGATCTGTAGGCCTTCTTTGGACCAAGTTCGTCTCGTTCGTCCATCTTCGTGCTCCCATTTGATCCGTCGGCCTACTTTGGACAAAGTTCGTCTCGTTCGTCCATCTTCGTCCTCCCATTTGATCCGTTGGCCTTCTTTGTACCTTGTTCGTCTCGTTCGTCCATATTCGTCCTTCCATTTGATCCCTAGGCCTTCTTTGTATCAAGTTCGTCTCGTTCGTCCCTCTTCGTCCTCCCATTTGATCCCTAGGCCTTCTTTGGACCAAGTTCTTCTCGTTCGTCCATCTTCGTCCTCCCATTTGATCCCTAGGCCTTCTTTGTACCAAGTTCGTCTCGTTCGTCCCTCTTCGTCCTCCCATTTGATCCCTAGGCCTTCTTTGTACCAAGTTCGTCTCGTTCGTCCCTCTTCGTCCTCCAATTTGATCCGTAGGCCTTCTTTGGACAAAGTTCGTCTCGTTCGTCCATCTTCGTCCTCCCATTTGATCCGTTGGCCTTCTTTGTACCATGTTCGTCTCGTTCGTCCATCTTCGTCCTCCCATTTGATCCCTAGGCCTTCTTTGTACCAAGTTCGTCTCGTTCGTCCCTCTTCGTCCTCCCATTTGATCCGTGGGCCTTCTTTGGACAAAGTTCGTCTCGTTCGTCCATCTTCGTCCTCCCATTTGATCCGTTGGCCTTCTTTGTACCATGTTCGTCTCGTTCGTCCATCTTCGTCCTCCCATTTGATCCCTAGGCCTTCTTTGTACCAAGTTCGTCTCGTTCGTCCCTCTTCGTCCTCCCAATTGATCCCTAGGCCTTCTTTGTACAAGTTCGTCTCGTTCGTCCCTCTTCGTCCTCCCATTTGATCCGTGGGCCTTCTTTGGACAAAGTTCGTCTCGTTCGTCCATCTTCGTCCTCCCATTTGATCCGTTGGCCTTCTTTGTACCATGTTCGTCTCGTTCGTCCATCTTCGTCCTCCCATTTGATCCCTAGGCCTTCTTTGTACCAAGTTCGTCTCGTTCGTCCCTCTTCGTCCTCCCATTTGATCCCTAGGCCTTCTTTGTACCAAGTTCGTCTCGTTCGTCCATCTTCGTCCTCCCATTTGATCCGTAGGCCTTCTTTGGACAAAGTTCGTCTCGTTCGTCCATCTTCGTCCTCCCATTTGATCCGTTGGCCTTCTTTGTACCATGTTCATCTCGTTCGTCCATCTTCGTCCTCCCATTTGATCCCTAGGCCTTCTTTGTACCAAGTTCGTCTCGTTCGTCCCTCTTCGTCCTCCCAATTGATCCCAAGGCCTTCTTTGTACCAAGTTCGTCTCGTTCGTCCCTCTTCGTCCTCCAATTTGATCCGTAGGCCTTCTTTGGACAAAGTTCGTCTCGTTCGTCCATCTTCGTCCTCCCATTTGATCCGTTGGCCTTCTTTGTACCATGTTCGTCTCGTTCGTCCATATTCGTCCTTCCATTTGATCCCTAGGCCTTCTTTGTATCAAGTTCGTCTCGTTCGTCCCTCTTCGTCCTCCCATTTGATCCCTAGGCCTTCTTTGGACCAAGTTCTTCTCGTTCGTCCATCTTCGTCCTCCCATTTGATCCCTAGGCCTTCTTTGTACCAAGTTCGTCTCGTTCGTCCCTCTTCGTCCTCCCATTTGATCCCTAGGCCTTCTTTGTACCAAGTTCGTCTCGTTCGTCCCTCTTCGTCCTCCAATTTGATCCGTAGGCCTTCTTTGGACAAAGTTCGTCTCGTTCGTCCATCTTCGTCCTCCCATTTGATCCGTTGGCCTTCTTTGTACCATGTTCGTCTCGTTCGTCCATCTTCGTCCTCCCATTTGATCCCTAGGCCTTCTTTGTACCAAGTTCGTCTCGTTCGTCCCTCTTCGTCCTCCCATTTGATCCGTGGACCTTCTTTGGACAAAGTTCGTCTCGTTCGTCCATCTTCGTCCTCCCATTTGATCCGTTGGCCTTCTTTGTACCATGTTCGTCTCGTTCGTCCATCTTCGTCCTCCCATTTGATCCCTAGGCCTTCTTTGTACCAAGTTCGTCTCGTTCGTCCCTCTTCGTCCTCCCAATTGATCCCAAGGCCTTCTTTGTACCAAGTTCGTCTCGTTCGTCCCTCTTCGTCCTCCAATTTGATCCGTAGGCCTTCTTTGGACAAAGTTCGTCTCGTTCGTCCATCTTCGTCCTCCCATTTGATCCGTTGGCCTTCTTTGTACCATGTTCGTCTCGTTCGTCCATCTTTGTCCTCCCATTCGATCCCTAGGCCTTCTTTGTACCAAGTTCGTCTCGTTCGTCCCTCTTCGTCCTCCCATTTGATCCGTAGGCCTTCTTTGGACAAAGTTCGTCTCGTTCGTCCATCTTCGTCCTCCCATTTGATCCGTTGGCCTTCTTTGTACCATGTTCGTCTCGTTCGTCCATCTTCGTCCTCCCATTTGATCCCTAGGCCTTCTTTGTACCAAGTTCGTCTCGTTCGTCCCTCTTCGTCCTCCCATTTGATCCCTAGGCCTTCTTTGTACCAAGTTCGTCTCGTTCGTCCATCTTCGTCCTCCCATTTGATCCGTAGGCCTTCTTTGGACAAAGTTCGTCTCGTTCGTCCATCTTCGTCCTCCCATTTGATCCGTTTGCCTTCTTTGTACCATGTTCGTCTCGTTCGTCCATCTTCGTCCTCCCATTTGATCCCTAGGCCTTCTTTGTACCAAGTTCGTCTCGTTCGTCCATCTTCGTCCTCCCATTTGATCCGTAGGCCTTCTTTGGACAAAGTTCGTCTCGTTCGTCCATCTTCGTCCTCCCATTTGATCCGTTGGCCTTCTTTGTACCATGTTCGTCTCGTTCGTCCATCTTCGTCCTCCCATTTGATCCCTAGGCCTTCTTTGTACCAAGTTCGTCTCGTTCGTCCCTCTTCGTCCTCCCATTTGATCCCTAGGCCTTCTTTGTACCAAGTTCGTCTCGTTCGTCCATCTTCGTCCTCCCATTTGATCTGTAGGCCTTCTTTGGACCAAGTTCGTCTCGTTCGTCCATCTTCGTGCTCCCATTTGATCCGTCGGCCTACTTTGGACAAAGTTCGTCTCGTTCGTCCATCTTCGTCCTCCCATTTGATCCGTTGGCCTTCTTTGTACCATGTTCGTCTCGTTCGTCCATATTCGTCCTTCCATTTGATCCCTAGGCCTTCTTTGTATCAAGTTCGTCTCGTTCGTCCCTCTTCGTCCTCCCATTTGATCCCTAGGCCTTCTTTGGACCAAGTTCTTCTCGTTCGTCCATCTTCGTCCTCCCATTTGATCCCTAGGCCTTCTTTGTATCAAGTTCGTCTCGTTCGTCCCTCTTCGTCCTCCCATTTGATCCCTAGGCCTTCTTTGTACCAAGTTCGTCTCGTTCGTCCCTCTTCGTCCTCCAATTTGATCCGTAGGCCTTCTTTGGACAAAGTTCGTCTCGTTCGTCCATCTTCGTCCTCCCATTTGATCCGTTGGCCTTCTTTGTACCATGTTCGTCTCGTTCGTCCATCTTCGTCCTCCCATTTGATCCCTAGGCCTTCTTTGTACCATGTTCGTCTCGTTCGTCCCTCTTCGTCCTCCCATTTGATCCCTAGGCCTTCTTTGTACCAAGTTCGTCTCGTTCGTCCATCTTCGTCCTCCCATTTGATCTGTAGGCCTTCTTTGGACCAAGTTCGTCTCGTTCGTCCATCTTCGTGCTCCCATTTGATCCGTGGGCCTTCTTTGGACAAAGTTCGTCTCGTTCGTCCATCTTCGTCCTCCCATTTGATCCGTTGGCCTTCTTTGTACCATGTTCGTCTCGTTCGTCCATCTTCGTCCTCCCATTTGATCCCTAGGCCTTCTTTGTACCAAGTTCGTCTCGTTCGTCCCTCTTCGTCCTCCCATTTGATCCCTAGGCCTTCTTTGTACCAAGTTCGTCTCGTTCGTCCATCTTCGTCCTCCCATTTGATCCGTAGGCCTTCTTTGGACAAAGTTCGTCTCGTTCATCCATCTTCGTCCTCCCATTTGATCCGTTGGCCTTCTTTGTACCATGTTCGTCTCGTTCGTCCATCTTCGTCCTCCCATTTGATCCCTAGGCCTTCTTTGTACCAAGTTCGTCTCGTTCGTCCCTCTTCGTCCTCCCATTTGATCCCTAGGCCTTCTTTGTACCAAGTTCGTCTCGTTCGTCCATCTTCGTCCTCCCATTTGATCTGTAGGCCTTCTTTGGACCAAGTTCGTCTCGTTCGTCCATCTTCGTGCTCCCATTTGATCCGTCGGCCTACTTTGGACAAAGTTCGTCTCGTTCGTCCATCTTCGTCCTCCCATTTGATCCGTTGGCCTTCTTTGTACCATGTTCGTCTCGTTCGTCCATATTCGTCCTTCCATTTGATCCCTAGGCCTTCTTTGTATCAAGTTCGTCTCGTTCGTCCCTCTTCGTCCTCCCATTTGATCCCTAGGCCTTCTTTGGACCAAGTTCTTCTCGTTCGTCCATCTTCGTCCTCCCATTTGATCCCTAGGCCTTCTTTGTACCAAGTTCGTCTCGTTCGTCCCTCTTCGTCCTCCCATTTGATCCCTAGGCCTTCTTTGGACAAAGTTCGTCTCGTTCGTCCATCTTCGTCCTCCCATTTGATCCGTTGGCCTTCTTTGTACCATGTTCGTCTCGTTCGTCCATCTTCGTCCTCCCATTTGATCCCTAGGCCTTCTTTGTACCAAGTTCGTCTCGTTCGTCCCTCTTCGTCCTCCCATTTGATCCGTGGGCCTTCTTTGGACAAAGTTCGTCTCGTTCGTCCATCTTCGTCCTCCCATTTGATCCGTTGGCCTTCTTTGTACCATGTTCGTCTCGTTCGTCCATCTTCGTCCTCCCATTTGATCCCTAGGCCTTCTTTGTACCAAGTTCGTCTCGTTCGTCCCTCTTCGTCCTCCCAATTGATCCCTAGGCCTTCTTTGTACCAAGTTCGTCTCGTTCGTCACTCTTCGTCATCCCATTTGATCCGTGGGCCTTCTTTGGACAAAGTTCGTCTCGTTCGTCCATCTTCGTCCTCCCATTTGATCCGTTGGCCTTCTTTGTACCATGTTCGTCTCGTTCGTCCATCTTCGTCCTCCCATTTGATCCCTAGGCCTTCTTTGTACCAAGTTCGTCTCGTTCGTCCCTCTTCGTCCTCCCATTTGATCCCTAGGCCTTCTTTGTACCAAGTTCGTCTCGTTCGTCCATCTTCGTCCTCCCATTTGATCCGTAGGCCTTCTTTGGACAAAGTTCGTCTCGTTCGTCCATCTTCGTCCTCCCATTTGATCCGTTGGCCTTCTTTGTACCATGTTCGTCTCGTTCGTCCATCTTCGTCCTCCCATTTGATCCCTAGGCCTTCTTTGTACCAAGTTCGTCTCGTTCGTCCCTCTTCGTCCTCCCATTTGATCCCTAGGCCTTCTTTGTACCAAGTTCGTCTCGTTCGTCCATCTTCGTCCTCCCATTTGATCTGTAGGCCTTCTTTGGACCAAGTTCGTCTCGTTCGTCCATCTTCGTGCTCCCATTTGATCCGTCGGCCTACTTTGGACAAAGTTCGTCTCGTTCGTCCATCTTCGTCCTCCCATTTGATCCGTTGGCCTTCTTTGTACCATGTTCGTCTCGTTCGTCCATATTCGTCCTTCCATTTGATCCCTAGGCCTTCTTTGTATCAAGTTCGTCTCGTTCGTCCCTCTTCGTCCTCCCATTTGATCCCTAGGCCTTCTTTGGACCAAGTTCTTCTCGTTCGTCCATCTTCGTCCTCCCATTTGATCCCTAGGCCTTCTTTGTACCAAGTTCGTCTCGTTCGTCCCTCTTCGTCCTCCCATTTGATCCCTAGGCCTTCTTTGTACCAAGTTCGTCTCGTTCGTCCCTCTTCGTCCTCCAATTTGATCCGTAGGCCTTCTTTGGACAAAGTTCGTCTCGTTCGTCCATCTTCGTCCTCCCATTTGATCCGTTGGCCTTCTTTGTACCATGTTCGTCTCGTTCGTCCATCTTCGTCCTCCCATTTGATCCCTAGGCCTTCTTTGTACCAAGTTCGTCTCGTTCGTCCCTCTTCGTCCTCCCATTTGATCCGTGGGCCTTCTTTGGACAAAGTTCGTCTCGTTCGTCCATCTTCGTCCTCCCATTTGATCCGTTGGCCTTCTTTGTACCATGTTCGTCTCGTTCGTCCATCTTCGTCCTCCCATTTGATCCCTAGGCCTTCTTTGTACCAAGTTCGTCTCGTTCGTCCCTCTTCGTCCTCCCAATTGATCCCAAGGCCTTCTTTGTACCAAGTTCGTCTCGTTCGTCCCTCTTCGTCCTCCCAATTGATCCCAAGGCCTTCTTTGTACCAAGTTCGTCTCGTTCGTCCCTCTTCGTCCTCCAATTTGATCCGTAGGCCTTCTTTGGACAAAGTTCGTCTCGTTCGTCCATCTTCGTCCTCCCATTTGATCCGTTGGCCTTCTTTGTACCATGTTCGTCTCGTTCGTCCATCTTTGTCCTCCCATTCGATCCCTAGGCCTTCTTTGTACCAAGTTCGTCTCGTTCGTCCCTCTTCGTCCTCCCATTTGATCCGTAGGCCTTCTTTGGACAAAGTTCGTCTCGTTCGTCCATCTTCGTCCTCCCATTTGATCCGTTGGCCTTCTTTGTACCATGTTCGTCTCGTTCGTCCATCTTCGTCCTCCCATTCGATCCCTAGGCCTTCTTTGTACCAAGTTCGTCTCGTTCGTCCCTCTTCGTCCTCCCATTTGATCCCTAGGCCTTCTTTGTACCAAGTTCGTCTCGTTCGTCCATCTTCGTCCTCCCATTTGATCCGTAGGCCTTCTTTGGACAAAGTTCGTCTCGTTCGTCCATCTTCGTCCTCCCATTTGATCCGTTTGCCTTCTTTGTACCATGTTCGTCTCGTTCGTCCATCTTCGTCCTCCCATTTGATCCCTAGGCCTTCTTTGTACCAAGTTCGTCTCGTTCGTCCCTCTTCGTCCTCCCATTTGATCCCTAGGCCTTCTTTGTACCAAGTTCGTCTCGTTCGTCCATCTTCGTCCTCCCATTTGATCTGTAGGCCTTCTTTGGACCAAGTTCGTCTCGTTCGTCCATCTTCGTGCTCCCATTTGATCCGTCGGCCTACTTCGGACAAAGTTCGTCTCGTTCGTCCATCTTCGTCCTCCCATTTGATCCGTTGGCCTTCTTTGTACCATGTTCGTCTCGTTCGTCCATATTCGTCCTCCCATTTGATCCCTAGGCCTTCTTTGTACCAAGTTCGTCTCGTTCGTCCCTCTTCGTCCTCCCATTTGATCCCTAGGCCTTCTTTGGACCAAGTTCTTCTCGTTCGTCAATCTTCGTCCTCCCATTTGATCCCCAGTCCTTCTTTGGACCAAGTTCGTCTCGTTCGTCCGTCTTCGTGCTCCCATTTGATCCGTAGGCCTTCTTTGGACAAAGTTCGTCTCGTTCGTCCATCTTCGTCCTCCCATTTGATCCGTTGGCCTTCTTTGTACCATGTTCGTCTCGTTCGTCCATCTTCGTCCTCCCATTTGATCCCTAAGCCTTCTTTGTACCAAGTTCGTCTCGTTCGTCCCTCTTCGTCCTCCCATTTGATCCCTAGGCCTTCTTTGTACCAAGTTCGTCTCGTTCGTCCCTCTTCGTCCTCCCATTTGATCCCAAGGCCTTCTTTAGACAAAGTTCGTCTCGTTCGTCCATCTTCGTCCTCCCATTTGATCCGTTGGCCTTCTTTGGACCAAGTTCGTCCCGTTCGTCCATCTTCGTCCTCCCATTTGATACCTTGGCCTTCTTTGTACCATGTTCGTCTCGTTCGTCCCTCTTCGTCTTCCCATTTGATCCGTAGGCCTTCTTTGGACAAAGTTCGTCTCGTTCGTCCATTTTCGTCCTCCCATTTGATCCCTAGGCCTTCTTTGTACCAAGTTCGTCTCGTTCGTCCCTCTTCGTCCTCCCATTTGATCCCTAGGCCTTCTTTGTACCAAGTTCGTCTCGTTCGTCCATCTTCGTCCTCCCATTTGATCTGTAGGCCTTCTTTGGACCAAGTTCGTCTCGTTCGTCCATCTTCGTGCTCCCATTTGATCCGTCGGCCTACTTTGGACAAAGTTCGTCTCGTTCGTCCATCTTCGTCCTCCCATTTGATCCGTTGGCCTTCTTTGTACCATGTTCGTCTCGTTCGTCCATCTTCGTCCTCCCATTTGATCCCTAGGCCTTCTTTGTACCAAGTTCGTCTCGTTCGTCTCGTTCGTCCCTCTTCGTCCTCCCATTTGATCCCTAGGCCTTCTTTGTACCAAGTTCGTCTCGTTCGTCCATCTTCGTCCTCCCATTTGATCTGTAGGCCTTCTTTGGACCAAGTTCGTCTCGTTCGTCCATCTTCGTGTTCCCATTTGATCCGTCGGCCTACTTTGGACAAAGTTCGTCTCGTTCGTCCATCTTCGTCCTCCCATTTGATCCGTTGGCCTTCTTTGTACCATGTTCGTCTCGTTCGTCCATATTCGTCCTCCCATTTGATCCCTAGGCCTTCTTTGTACCAAGTTCGTCTCGTTCGTCCCTCTTCGTCCTCCCATTTGATCCCTAGGCCTTCTTTGGACCAAGTTCTTCTCGTTCGTCCATCTTCGTCCTCCCATTTGATCCCCAGTCCTTGTTTGGACCAAGTTCGTGTCGTTCGTCCGTCTTCGTGCTCCCATTTGATCCGTAGGCCTTCTTTGGACAAAGTTCGTCTCGTTCGTCCATCTTCGTCCTCCCATTTGATCCGTTGGCCTTCTTTGTACCATGTTCGTCTCGTTCGTCCATCTTCGTCCTCCCATTTGATCCCTAGGCCTTCTTTGTACCAAGTTCGTCTCGTTCGTCCCTCTTCGTCCTCCCAATTGATCCCAAGGCCTTCTTTGTACCAAGTTCGTCTCGTTCGTCCCTCTTCGTCCTCCAATTTGATCCGTAGGCCTTCTTTGGACAAAGTTCGTCTCGTTCGTCCATCTTCGTCCTCCCATTTGATCCGTTGGCCTTCTTTGTACCATGTTCGTCTCGTTCGTCCATCTTTGTCCTCCCATTCGATCCCTAGGCCTTCTTTGTACCAAGTTCGTCTCGTTCGTCCCTCTTCGTCCTCCCATTTGATCCGTAGGCCTTCTTTGGACAAAGTTCGTCTCGTTCGTCCATCTTCGTCCTCCCATTTGATCCGTTGGCCTTCTTTGTACCATGTTCGTCTCGTTCGTCCATCTTCGTCCTCCCATTCGATCCCTAGGCCTTCTTTGTACCAAGTTCGTCTCGTTCGTCCCTCTTCGTCCTCCCATTTGATCCCTAGGCCTTCTTTGTACCAAGTTCGTCTCGTTCGTCCATCTTCGTCCTCCCATTTGATCCGTAGGCCTTCTTTGGACAAAGTTCGTCTCGTTCGTCCATCTTCGTCCTCCCATTTGATCCGTTTGCCTTCTTTGTACCATGTTCGTCTCGTTCGTCCATCTTCGTCCTCCCATTTGATCCCTAGGCCTTCTTTGTACCAAGTTCGTCTCGTTCGTCCCTCTTCGTCCTCCCATTTGATCCCTAGGCCTTCTTTGTACCAAGTTCGTCTCGTTCGTCCATCTTCGTCCTCCCATTTGATCTGTAGGCCTTCTTTGGACCAAGTTCGTCTCGTTCGTCCATCTTCGTGCTCCCATTTGATCCGTCGGCCTACTTCGGACAAAGTTCGTCTCGTTCGTCCATCTTCGTCCTCCCATTTGATCCGTTGGCCTTCTTTGTACCATGTTCGTCTCGTTCGTCCATATTCGTCCTCCCATTTGATCCCTAGGCCTTCTTTGTACCAAGTTCGTCTCGTTCGTCCCTCTTCGTCCTCCCATTTGATCCCTAGGCCTTCTTTGGACCAAGTTCTTCTCGTTCGTCAATCTTCGTCCTCCCATTTGATCCCCAGTCCTTCTTTGGACCAAGTTCGTCTCGTTCGTCCGTCTTCGTGCTCCCATTTGATCCGTAGGCCTTCTTTGGACAAAGTTCGTCTCGTTCGTCCATCTTCGTCCTCCCATTTGATCCGTTGGCCTTCTTTGTACCATGTTCGTCTCGTTCGTCCATCTTCGTCCTCCCATTTGATCCCTAAGCCTTCTTTGTACCAAGTTCGTCTCGTTCGTCCCTCTTCGTCCTCCCATTTGATCCCTAGGCCTTCTTTGTACCAAGTTCGTCTCGTTCGTCCCTCTTCGTCCTCCCATTTGATCCCAAGGCCTTCTTTAGACAAAGTTCGTCTCGTTCGTCCATCTTCGTCCTCCCATTTGATCCGTTGGCCTTCTTTGGACCAAGTTCGTCCCGTTCGTCCATCTTCGTCCTCCCATTTGATACCTTGGCCTTCTTTGTACCATGTTCGTCTCGTTCGTCCCTCTTCGTCTTCCCATTTGATCCGTAGGCCTTCTTTGGACAAAGTTCGTCTCGTTCGTCCATCTTCGTCCTCCCATTTGATCCCTAGGCCTTCTTTGTACCAAGTTTGTCTCGTTCGTCCCTCTTCGTCCTCCCATTTGATCCCTAGGCCTTCTTTGTACCAAGTTCGTCTCGTTCGTCCATCTTCGTCCTCCCATTTGATCTGTAGGCCTTCTTTGGACCAAGTTCGTCTCGTTCGTCCATCTTCGTGCTCCCATTTGATCCGTCGGCCTACTTTGGACAAAGTTCGTCTCGTTCGTCCATCTTCGTCCTCCCATTTGATCCGTTGGCCTTCTTTGTACCATGTTCGTCTCGTTCGTCCATCTTCGTCCTCCCATTTGATCCCTAGGCCTTCTTTGTACCAAGTTTGTCTCGTTCGTCCCTCTTCGTCCTCCCATTTGATCCCTAGGCCTTCTTTGTACCAAGTTCGTCTCGTTCGTCCATCTTCGTCCTCCCATTTGATCTGTAGGCCTTCTTTGGACCAAGTTCGTCTCGTTCGTCCATCTTCGTGCTCCCATTTGATCCGTCGGCCTACTTTGGACAAAGTTCGTCTCGTTCGTCCATCTTCGTCCTCCCATTTGATCCGTTGGCCTTCTTTGTACCATGTTCGTCTCGTTCGTCCATCTTCGTCCTCCCATTTGATCCCTAGGCCTTCTTTGTACCAAGTTCGTCTCGTTCGTCTCGTTCGTCCCTCTTCGTCCTCCCATTTGATCCCTAGGCCTTCTTTGTACCAAGTTCGTCTCGTTCGTCCATCTTCGTCCTCCCATTTGATCTGTAGGCCTTCTTTGGACCAAGTTCGTCTCGTTCGTCCATCTTCGTGTTCCCATTTGATCCGTCGGCCTACTTTGGACAAAGTTCGTCTCGTTCGTCCATCTTCGTCCTCCCATTTGATCCGTTGGCCTTCTTTGTACCATGTTCGTCTCGTTCGTCCATATTCGTCCTCCCATTTGATCCCTAGGCCTTCTTTGTACCAAGTTCGTCTCGTTCGTCCCTCTTCGTCCTCCCATTTGATCCCTAGGCCTTCTTTGGACCAAGTTCTTCTCGTTCGTCCATCTTCGTCCTCCCATTTGATCCCCAGTCCTTCTTTGGACCAAGTTCGTGTCGTTCGTCCGTCTTCGTGCTCCCATTTGATCCGTAGGCCTTCTTTGGACAAAGTTCGTCTCGTTCGTCCATCTTCGTCCTCCCATTTGATCCTTTGGCCTTCTTTGTACCATGTTCGTCTCGTTCGTCCATCTTCGTCCTCCCATTTGATCCCTAGGCCTTCTTTGTACCAAGTTCGTCTCGTTCGTCCCTCTTCGTCCTCCCATTTGATCCCTAGGCCTTCTTTGTACCAAGTTCGTCTCGTTCGTCCCTCTTCGTCCTCCCATTTGATCCCAAGGCCTTCTTTAGACAAAGTTCGTCTCGTTCGTCCATCTTCGTCCTCCCATTTGATCCGTTGGCCTTCTTTGGACCAAGTTCGTCCCGTTCGTCCATCTTCGTCCTCCCATTTGATACCTTGGCCTTCTTTGTACCATGTTCGTCTCGTTCGTCCCTCTTCGTCTTCCCATTTGATCCGTAGGCCTTCTTTGGACAAAGTTCGTCTCGTTCGTCCATCTTCGTCCTCCCATTTGATCCCTAGGCCTTCTTTGTACCAAGTTCGTCTCGTTCGTCCATCTTCGTCCTCCCATTTGATCCCTAGGCCTTCTTTGTACCAAGTTCGTCTCGTTCGTCCCTCTTCGTCCTCCCAATTGATCCCTAGGCCTTCTTTGTACCAAGTTCGTCTCGTTCGTCCCGCTTCGTCCTCCCATTTGATCCGAAGGCCTTCTTTAGACAAAGTTCGTCTCGTTCGTCCATCTTCGTCCTCCCATTTGATCCGTTGGCCTTCTTTGGACCAAGTTCGTCCCGTTCGTCCATCTTCGTCCTCCCATTTGATACCTTGGCCTTCTTTGTACCATGTTCGTCTCGTTCGTCCCTCTTCGTCTTCCCATTTGATCCGTAGGCCTTCTTTGGACAAAGTTCGTCTCGTTCGTCCATCTTCGTCCTCCCATTTGATCCCTAGGCCTTCTTTGTACCAAGTTCGTCTCGTTCGTCCATCTTCGTCCTCCCATTTGATCCCTAGGCCTTCTTTGTACCAAGTTCGTCTCGTTCGTCCCTCTTCGTCCTCCCAATTGATCCCTAGGCCTTCTTTGTACCAAGTTCGTCTCGTTCGTCCCTCTTCGTCCTCCCATTTGATCCGAAGGCCTTCTTTAGACAAAGTTCGTCTCGTTCGTCCATCTTCGTCCTCCCATTTGATCCGTTGGCCTTCTTTGGACCAAGTTCGTCCCGTTCGTCCATCTTCGTCCTCCCATTAGATCCCTTGGCCTTCTTTGTACCATGTTCGTCTCGTTCGTCCCTCTTCGTCCTCCAATTTGATCCGTAGGCCTTCTTTGGACAAAGTTCGTCTCGTTCGTCCATCTTCGTCCTCCCATTTGATCCGTTGGCCTTCTTTGTACCATGTTCGTCTCGTTCGTCCATCTTCGTCCTCCCATTTGATCCCTAGGCCTTCTTTGTACCAAGTTCGTCTCGTTCGTCCCTCTTCGTCCTCCCATTTGATCCGTAGGCCTTCTTTGGACAAAGTTCGTCTCGTTCGTCCATCTTCGTCCTCCCATTTGATCCGTTGGCCTTCTTTGTACCATGTTCGTCTCGTTCGTCCATCTTCGTCCTCCCATTTGATCCCTAGGCCTTCTTTGTACCAAGTTCGTCTCGTTCGTCCCTCTTCGTCCTCCCATTTGATCCCTAGGCCTTCTTTGTACCAAGTTCGTCTCGTTCGTCCATCTTCGTCCTCCCATTTGATCCGTAGGCCTTCTTTGGACAAAGTTCGTCTCGTTCGTCCATCTTCGTCCTCCCATTTGATCCGTTGGCCTTCTTTGTACCATGTTCGTCTCGTTCGTCCATCTTCGTCCTCCCATTTGATCCCTAGGCCTTCTTTGTACCAAGTTCGTCTCGTTCGTCCCTTTTCGTCCTCACATTTGATCCCTAGGCCTTCTTTGTACCATGTTCGTCTCGTTCGTCCATCTTCGTCCTCCCATTTGATCTGTAGGCCTTCTTTGGACCAAGTTCGTCTCGTTCGTCCATCTTCGTGCTCCCATTTGATCCGTCGGCCTACTTTGGACAAAGTTCGTCTCGTTCGTCCATCTTCTTCCTCCCATTTGATCCGTTGGCCTTCTTTGTACCATGTTCGTCTCGTTCGTCCATCTTCGTCCTCCCATTTGATCCCTAGGCCTTCTTTGTACCAAGTTCGTCTCGTTCGTCCCTCTTCGTCCTCCCATTTGATCCCTAGGCCTTCTTTGGACCAAGTTCTTCTCGTTCGTCCATCTTCGTCCTCCCATTTGATCCCCAGTCCTTCTTTGGACCAAGTTCGTCTCGTTCGTCCGTCTTCGTGCTACCATTTGATCCGTAGGCCTTCTTTGGACAAAGTTCGTCTCGTTCGTCCATCTTCGTCCTCCCATTTGATCCGTTGGCCTTCTTTGTACCATGTTCGTCTCGTTCGTCCATCTTCGTCCTCCCATTTGATCCCTAGGCCTTCTTTGTACCAAGTTCGTCTCGTTCGTCCCTCTTCGTCCTCTCATTTGATCCGTGGGCCTTCTTTGGACAAAGTTCGTCTCGTTCGTCCATCTTCGTCCTCCCATTTGATCCCTAGGCCTTCTTTGTACCAAGTTCGTCTCGTTCGTCCCTCTTCGTCCTCCCATTTGATCCGTAGGCCTTCTTTGGACAAAGTTCGTCTCGTTCGTCCATCTTCGTCCTCCCATTTGATCCGTTGGCCTTCTTTGTACCATGTTCGTCTCGTTCGTCCATCTTCGTCCTCCCATTTGATCCCTAGGCCTTCTTTGTACCAAGTTCGTCTCGTTCGTCCCTCTTCGTCCTCCCAATTGATCCCTAGGCCTTCTTTGTACCAAGTTCGTCTCGTTCGTCCCTCTTCGTCCTCCCATTTGATCCGAAGGCCTTCCTTAGACAAAGTTCGTCTCGTTCGTCCATCTTCGTCCTCCCATTTGATCCGTTGGCCTTCTTTGGACCAAGTTCGTCCCGTTCGTCCATCTTCGTCCTCCCATTTGATCCCTTGGCCTTCTTTGTACCATGTTCGTCTCGTTCGTCCCTCTTCGTCCTCCAATTTGATCCGTAGGCCTTCTTTGGACAAAGTTCGTCTCGTTCGTCCATCTTCGTCCTCCCATTTGATCCGTTGGCCTTCTTTGTACCATGTTCGTCTCGTTCGTCCATCTTCGTCCTCCCATTTGATCCCCAGTCCTTCTTTGTACCAAGTTCGTCTCGTTCGTCCCTCTTCGTCCTCCCATTTGATCCGTGGGCCTTCTTTGGACAAAGTTCGTCTCGTTCGTCCATCTTCGTCCTCCCATTCGATCCGTTGGCCTTCTTTGTACCATGTTCGTCTCGTTCGTCCATCTTCGTCCTCCCATTTGATCCCTAGGCCTTCTTTGTACCAAGTTCGTCTCGTTCGTCCCTCTTCGTCCTCCCATTTGATCCCTAGGCCTTCTTTGTACCAAGTTCGTCTCGTTCGTCCCTCTTCGTCCTCCCATTTGATCCCAAGGCCTTCTTTAGACAAAGTTCGTCTCGTTCGTCCATCTTCGTCCTCCCATTTGATCCGTTGGCCTTCTTTGGACCAAGTTCGTCCCGTTCGTCCATCTTCGTCCTCCCATTTGATACCTTGGCCTTCTTTGTACCATGTTCGTCTCGTTCGTCCCTCTTCGTCTTCCCATTTGATCCGTAGGCCTTCTTTGGACAAAGTTCGTCTCGTTCGTCCATCTTCGTCCTCCCATTTGATCCCTAGGCCTTCTTTGTACCAAGGTCGTCTCGTTCGTCCCTCTTCGTCCTCCCATTTGATCCCTAGGCCTTCTTTGTACCAAGTTCGTCTCGTTCGTCCCTCTTCGTCCTCCCATTTGATCCGTAGGCCTTCTTTGGACAAAGTTCGTCTCGTTCGTCCATCTTCATCCTCCCATTTGATCCGTTGGCCTTCTTTGTACCATGTTCGTCTCGTTCGTCCATCTTCGTCCTCCCATTTGATCCCTAGGCCTTCTTTGTACCAAGTTCGTCTCGTTCGTCCCTCTTCGTCCTCCCAATTGATCCCTAGGCCTTCTTTGTACCATGTTCGTCTCGTTCGTCCCTCTTCGTCCTCCCATTTGATCCGAAGGCCTTCTTTAGACAAAGTTCGTCTCGTTCGTCCATCTTCGTCCTCCCATTTGATCCGTTGGCCTTCTTTGTACCATGTTCGTCTCGTTCGTCCATCTTCGTCCTCCCAATTGATCCCTAGGCCTTCTTTGTACCAAGTTCGTCTCGTTCGTCCCTCTTCGTCCTCCCATTTGATCCGAAGGCCTTCTTTAGACAAAGTTCGTCTCGTTCGTCCATCTTCGTCCTCCCATTTGATCCGTTGGCCTTCTTTGGACCAAGTTCGTCCCGTTCGTCCATCTTCGTCCTCCCATTTGATCCCTTGGCCTTCTTTGTACCATGTTCGTCTCGTTCGTCCCTCTTCGTCCTCCCATTTGATCCCTAGGCCTTCTTTGTACCAAGTTCGTCTCGTTCGTCCCTCTTCATCCTCCCATTTGATCCGAAGGCCTTCTTTAGACAAAGTTCGTCTCGTTCGTCCATCTTCGTCCTCCCATTTGATCCGTTGGCCTTCTTTGTACCATGTTCGTCTCGTTCGTCCATCTTCGTCCTCCCAATTGATCCCTAGGCCTTCTTTGTACCAAGTTCGTCTCGTTCGTCCCTCTTCGTCCTCCCATTTGATCCGAAGGCCTTCTTTAGACAAAGTTCGTCTCGTTCGTCCATCTTCGTCCTCCCATTTGATCCGTTGGCCTTCTTTGTACCATGTTCGTCTCGTTCGTCCATCTTCGTCCTCCCATTTGATCCCTAGGCCTTCTTTGTACCAAGTTCGTCTCGTTCGTCCCTCTTCGTCCTCCCAATTGATCCCTAGGCCTTCTTTGTACCAAGTTCGTCTCGTTCGTCCCTCTTCGTCCTCCCATTTGATCCGAAGGCCTTCTTTAGACAAAGTTCGTCTCGTTCGTCCATCTTCGTCCTCCCATTTGATCCGTTGGCCTTCTTTGGACCAAGTTCGTCCCGTTCGTCCATCTTCGTCCTCCCATTTGATCCCTTGGCCTTCTTTGTACCATGTTCGTCTCGTTCGTCCCTCTTCGTCCTCCCATTTGATCCCTAGGCCTTCTTTGTACCAAGTTCGTCTCGTTCGTCCATCTTCGTCCTCCCATTTGATCTGTAGGCCTTCTTTGGACCAAGTTCGTCTCGTTCGTCCATCTTCGTGCTCCCATTTGATCCGTCGGCCTACTTTGGACAAAGATCGTCTCGTTCGTCCATCTTCGTCCTCCCATTTGATCCGTTGGCCTTCTTTGTACCATGTTCGTCTCGTTCGTCCATATTCGTCCTCCCATTTGATCCCTAGGCGTTCTTTGTACCAAGTTCGTCTCGTTCGTCCCTCTTCGTCCTCCCATTTGATCCCTAGGCCTTCTTTGGACCAAGTTCTTCTCGTTCGTCCATCTTCGTCCTCCCATTTGATCCCCAGTCCTTCTTTGGACCAAGTTCGTCTCGTTCGTCCGTCTTCGTGCTCCCATTTGATCCGTAGGCCTTCTTTGGACAAAGTTCGTCTCGTTCGTCCATCTTCGTCCTCCCATTTGATCCGTTGGCCTTCTTTGTACCATGTTCGTCTCGTTCGTCCATCTTCGTCCTCCCATTTGATCCCTAGGCCTTCTTTGTACCAAGTTCGTCTCGTTCGTCCCTCTTCGTCCTCCCATTTGATCCCTAGGCCTTCTTTGTACCAAGTTCGTCTCGTTCGTCCCTCTTCGTCCTCCCATTTGATCCCAAGGCCTTCTTTAGACAAAGTTCGTCTCGTTCGTCCATCTTCGTCCTCCCATTTGATCCGTTGGCCTTCTTTGGACCAAGTTCGTCCCGTTCGTCCATCTTCGTCCTCCCATTTGATACCTTGGCCTTCTTTGTACCATGTTCGTCTCGTTCGTCCCTCTTCGTCTTCCCATTTGATCCGTAGGCCTTCTTTGGACAAAGTTCGTCTCGTTCGTCCATCTTCGTCCTCCCATTTGATCCCTAGGCCTTCTTTGTACCAAGTTCGTCTCGTTCGTCCCTCTTCGTCCTCCCATTTGATCCCTAGGCCTTCTTTGGACCAAGTTCTTCTCGTTCGTCCATCTTCGTCCTCCCATTTGATCCCCAGTCCTTCTTTGGACCAAGTTCGTCTCGTTCGTCCGTCTTCGTGCTCCCATTTGATCCGTAGGCCTTCTTTGGACAAAGTTCGTCTCGTTCGTCCATCTTCGTCCTCCCATTTGATCCGTTGGCCTTCTTTGTACCATGTTCGTCTCGTTCGTCCATCTTCGTCCTCCCATTTGATCCCTAGGCCTTCTTTGTACCAAGTTCGTCTCGTTCGTCCCTCTTCGTCCTCCCATTTGATCCCTAGGCCTTCTTTGTACCAAGTTCGTCTCGTTCGTCCCTCTTCGTCCTCCCATTTGATCCCAAGGCCTTCTTTAGACAAAGTTCGTCTCGTTCGTCCATCTTCGTCCTCCCATTTGATCCGTTGGCCTTCTTTGGACCAAGTTCGTCCCGTTCGTCCATCTTCGTCCTCCCATTTGATACCTTGGCCTTCTTTGTACCATGTTCGTCTCGTTCGTCCCTCTTCGTCTTCCCATTTGATCCGTAGGCCTTCTTTGGACAAAGTTCGTCTCGTTCGTCCATCTTCGTCCTCCCATTTGATCCCTAGGCCTTCTTTGTACCAAGTTCGTCTCGTTCGTCCCTTTTCGTCCTCCCATTTGATCCCTAGGCCTTCTTTGTACCAAGTTCGTCTCGTTCGTCCATCTTCGTCCTCCCATTTGATCTGTAGGCCTTCTTTGGACCAAGTTCGTCTCGTTCGTCCATCTTCGTGCTCCCATTTGATCCGTCGGCCTACTTTGGACAAAGTTCGTCTCGTTCGTCCATCTTCGTCCTCCCATTTGATCCGTTGGCCTTCTTTGTACCATGTTCGTCTCGTTCGTCCATCTTCGTCCTCCCATTTGATCCCTAGGCCTTCTTTGTACCAAGTTCGTCTCGTTCGTCTCGTTCGTCCCTCTTCGTCCTCCCATTTGATCCCTAGGCCTTCTTTGTACCAAGTTCGTCTCGTTCGTCCATCTTCGTCCTCCCATTTGATCTGTAGGCCTTCTTTGGACCAAGTTCGTCTCGTTCGTCCATCTTCGTGCTCCCATTTGATCCGTCGGCCTACTTTGGACAAAGTTCGTCTCGTTCGTCCATCTTCGTCCTCCCATTTGATCCGTTGGCCTTCTTTGTACCATGTTCGTCTCGTTCGTCCATATTCGTCCTCCCATTTGATCCCTAGGCCTTCTTTGTACCAAGTTCGTCTCGTTCGTCCCTCTTCGTCCTCCCATTTGATCCCTAGGCCTTCTTTGGACCAAGTTCTTCTCGTTCGTCCATCTTCGTCCTCCCATTTGATCCCCAGTCCTTCTTTGGACCAAGTTCGTGTCGTTCGTCCGTCTTCGTGCTCCCATTTGATCCGTAGGCCTTCTTTGGACAAAGTTCGTCTCGTTCGTCCATCTTCGTCCTCCCATTTGATCCGTTGGCCTTCTTTGTACCATGTTCGTCTCGTTCGTCCATCTTCGTCCTCCCATTTGATCCCTAGGCCTTCTTTGTACCAAGTTCGTCTCGTTCGTCCCTCTTCGTCCTCCCATTTGATCCCTAGGCCTTCTTTAGACAAAGTTCGTCTCGTTCGTCCATCTTCGTCCTCCCATTTGATCCGTTGGCCTTCTTTGGACCAAGTTCGTCCCGTTCGTCCATCTTCGTCCTCCCATTTGATACCTTGGCCTTCTTTGTACCATGTTCGTCTCGTTCGTCCCTCTTCGTCTTCCCATTTGATCCGTAGGCCTTCTTTGGACAAAGTTCGTCTCGTTCGTCCATCTTCGTCCTCCCATTTGATCCCTAGGCCTTCTTTGTACCAAGTTCGTCTCGTTCGTCCATCTTCGTCCTCCCATTTGATCCCTAGGCCTTCTTTGTACCAAGTTCGTCTCGTTCGTCCCTCTTCGTCCTCCCAATTGATCCCTAGGCCTTCTTTGTACCAAGTTCGTCTCAATCGTCCCTCTTCGTCCTCCCATTTGATCCGAAGGCCTTCTTTAGACAAAGTTCGTCTCGTTCGTCCATCTTCGTCCTCCCATTTGATCCGTTGGCCTTCTTTGGACCAAGTTCGTCCCGTTCGTCCATCTTCGTCCTCCCATTAGATCCCTTGGCCTTCTTTGTACCATGTTCGTCTCGTTCGTCCCTCTTCGTCCTCCAATTTGATCCGTAGGCCTTCTTTGGACAAAGTTCGTCTCGTTCGTCCATCTTCGTCCTCCCATTTGATCCGTTGGCCTTCTTTGTACCATGTTCGTCTCGTTCGTCCATCTTCGTCCTCCCATTTGATCCCTAGGCCTTCTTTGTACCAAGTTCGTCTCGTTCGTCCCTCTTCGTCCTCCCATTTGATCCGTAGGCCTTCTTTGGACAAAGTTCGTCTCGTTCGTCCATCTTCGTCCTCCCATTTGATCCGTTGGCCTTCTTTGTACCATGTTCGTCTCGTTCGTCCATCTTCGTCCTCCCATTTGATCCCTAGGCCTTCTTTGTACCAAGTTCGTCTCGTTCGTCCCTCTTCGTCCTCCCATTTGATCCCTAGGCCTTCTTTGTACCAAGTTCGTCTCGTTCGTCCATCTTCGTCCTCCCATTTGATCCGTAGGCCTTCTTTGGACAAAGTTCGTCTCGTTCGTCCATCTTCGTCCTCCCATTTGATCCGTTGGCCTTCTTTGTACCATGTTCGTCTCGTTCGTCCATCTTCGTCCTCCCATTTGATCCCTAGGCCTTCTTTGTACCAAGTTCGTCTCGTTCGTCCCTTTTCGTCCTCCCATTTGATCCCTAGGCCTTCTTTGTACCAAGTTCGTCTCGTTCGTCCATCTTCGTCCTCCCATTTGATCTGTAGGCCTTCTTTGGACCAAGTTCGTCTCGTTCGTCCATCTTCGTGCTCCCATTTGATCCGTCGGCCTACTTTGGACAAAGTTCGTCTCGTTCGTCCATCTTCTTCCTCCCATTTGATCCGTTGGCCTTCTTTGTACCATGTTCGTCTCGTTCGTCCATCTTCGTCCTCCCATTTGATCCCTAGGCCTTCTTTGTACCAAGTTCGTCTCGTTCGTCCCTCTTCGTCCTCCCATTTGATCCCTAGGCCTTCTTTGGACCAAGTTCTTCTCGTTCGTCCATCTTCGTCCTCCCATTTGATCCCCAGTCCTTCTTTGGACCAAGTTCGTCTCGTTCGTCCGTCTTCGTGCTCCCATTTGATCCGTAGGCCTTCTTTGGACAAAGTTCGTCTCGTTCGTCCATCTTCGTCCTCCCATTTGATCCGTTGGCCTTCTTTGTACCATGTTCGTCTCGTTCGTCCATCTTCGTCCTCCCATTTGATCCCTAGGCCTTCTTTGTACCAAGTTCGTCTCGTTCGTCCCTCTTCGTCCTCTCATTTGATCCGTGGGCCTTCTTTGGACAAAGTTCGTCTCGTTCGTCCATCTTCGTCCTCCCATTTGATCCCTGGGCCTTCTTTGTACCAAGTTCGTCTCGTTCGTCCCTCTTCGTCCTCCCATTTGATCCGTAGGCCTTCTTTGGACAAAGTTCGTCTCGTTCGTCCATCTTCGTCCTCCCATTTGATCCGTTGGCCTTCTTTGTACCATGTTCGTCTCGTTCGTCCATCTTCGTCCTCCCATTTGATCCCTAGGCCTTCTTTGTACCAAGTTCGTCTCGTTCGTCCCTCTTCGTCCTCCCAATTGATCCCTAGGCCTTCTTTGTACCAAGTTCGTCTCGTTCGTCCCTCTTCGTCCTCCCATTTGATCCGAAGGCCTTCTTTAGACAAAGTTCGTCTCGTTCGTCCATCTTCGTCCTCCCATTTGATCCGTTGGCCTTCTTTGGACCAAGTTCGTCCCGTTCGTCCATCTTCGTCCTCCCATTTGATCCCTTGGCCTTCTTTGTACCATGTTCGTCTCGTTCGTCCCTCTTCGTCCTCCAATTTGATCCGTAGGCCTTCTTTGGACAAAGTTCGTCTCGTTCGTCCATCTTCGTCCTCCCATTTGATCCGTTGGCCTTCTTTGTACCATGTTCGTCTCGTTCGTCCATCTTCGTCCTCCCATTTGATCCCCAGTCCTTCTTTGTACCAAGTTCGTCTCGTTCGTCCCTCTTCGTCCTCCCATTTGATCCGTGGGCCTTCTTTGGACAAAGTTCGTCTCGTTCGTCCATCTTCGTCCTCCCATTTGATCCGTTGGCCTTCTTTGTACCATGTTCGTCTCGTTCGTCCATCTTCGTCCTTCCATTTGATCCCTAGGCCTTCTTTGTACCAAGTTCGTCTCGTTCGTCCCTCTTCGTCCTCCCATTTGATCCCTAGGCCTTCTTTGTACCAAGTTCGTCTCGTTCGTCCCTCTTCGTCCTCCCATTTGATCCCAAGGCCTTCTTTAGACAAAGTTCGTCTCGTTCGTCCATCTTCGTCCTCCCATTTGATCCGTTGGCCTTCTTTGGACCAAGTTCGTCCCGTTCGTCCATCTTCGTCCTCCCATTTGATACCTTGGCCTTCTTTGTACCATGTTCGTCTCGTTCGTCCCTCTTCGTCTTCCCATTTGATCCGTAGGCCTTCTTTGGACAAAGTTCGTCTCGTTCGTCCATCTTCGTCCTCCCATTTGATCCCTAGGCCTTCTTTGTACCAAGTTCGTCTCGTTCGTCCCTCTTCGTCCTCCCATTTGATCCCTAGGCCTTCTTTGTACCAAGTTCGTCTCGTTCGTCCCTCTTCGTCCTCCCATTTGATCCGTAGGCCTTCTTTGGACAAAGTTCGTCTCGTTCGTCCATCTTCATCCTCCCATTTGATCCGTTGGCCTTCTTTGTACCATGTTCGTCTCGTTCGTCCATCTTCGTCCTCCCATTTGATCCCTAGGCCTTCTTTGTACCAAGTTCGTCTCGTTCGTCCCTCTTCGTCCTCCCAATTGATCCCTAGGCCTTCTTTGTACCAAGTTCGTCTCGTTCGTCCCTCTTCGTCCTCCCATTTGATCCGAAGGCCTTCTTTAGACAAAGTTCGTCTCGTTCGTCCATCTTCGTCCTCCCATTTGATCCGTTGGCCTTCTTTGTACCATGTTCGTCTCGTTCGTCCATCTTCGTCCTCCCATTTGATCCCTAGGCCTTCTTTGTACCAAGTTCGTCTCGTTCGTCCCTCTTCGTCCTCCCAATTGATCCCTAGGCCTTCTTTGTACCAAGTTCGTCTCGTTCATCCCTCTTCGTCCTCCCATTTGATCCGTTGGCCTTCTTTGTACCATGTTCGTCTCGTTCGTCCATCTTCGTCCTCCCATTTGATCCCTAGGCCTTCTTTGTACCAAGTTCGTCTCGTTCGTCCCTCTTCGTCCTCCCATTTGATCCCTAGGCCTTCTTTGTACCAAGTTCGTCTCGTTCGTCCCTCTTCGTCCTCCCAATTGATCCCTAGGCCTTCTTTGTACCAAGTTCGTCTCGTTCGTCCCTCTTCGTCCTCCCAATTGATCCCTAGGCCTTCGTTGTACCATGTTCGTCTCGTTCGTCCATCTTCGTCCTCCCATTTGATCCCTAGGCCTTCTTTGTACCAAGTTCGTCTCGTTCGTCCCTCTTCGTCCTCCCATTTGATCCCTAGGCCTTCTTTGTACCAAGTTCGTCTCGTTCGTCCCTCTTCGTCCTCCCATTTGATCCCAAGGCCTTCTTTAGACAAAGTTCGTCTCGTTCGTCCATCTTCGTCCTCCCATTTGATCCGTTGGCCTTCTTTGGACCAAATTCGTCCCGTTCGTCCATCTTCGTCCTCCCATTTGATACCTTGGCCTTCTTTGTACCATGTTCGTCTCGTTCGTCCCTCTTCGTCTTCCCATTTGATCCGTAGGCCTTCTTTGGACAAAGTTCGTCTCGTTCGTCCATCTTCGTCCTCCCATTTGATCCCTAGGCCTTCTTTGTACCAAGTTCGTCTCGTTCGCATTTGATCCCTAGGCCTTCTTTGTACCAAGTTCGTCTCGTTCGTCCCTCTTCGTCCTCCCATTTGATCCGTAGGCCTTCTTTGGACAAAGTTCGTCTCGTTCGTCCATCTTCGTCCTCCCATTTGATCCGTTGGCCTTCTTTGTACCATGTTCGTCTCGTTCGTCCATCTTCGTCCTCCCATTTGATCCCTAGGCCTTCTTTGTACCAAGTTCGTCTCGTTCGTCCCTCTTCGTCCTCCCAATTGATCCCTAGGCCTTCTTTGTACCAAGTTCGTCTCGTTCGTCCCTCTTCGTCCTCCCAGTTGATCCGAAGGCCTTCTTTAGACAAAGTTCGTCTCGTTCGTCCATCTTCGTCCTCCCATTTGATCCGTTGGCCTTCTTTGGACCAAGTTCGTCCCGTTCGTCCATCTTCATCCTCCCATTTGATCCCTTGGCCTTCTTTGTACCATGTTCGTCTCGTTCGTCCCTCTTCGTCCTCCCATTTGATCCGTAGGCCTTCTTTGGACAAAGTTCGTCTCGTTCGTCCATCTTCGTCCTCCCATTTGATCCGTTGGCCTTCTTTGTACCATGTTCGTCTCGTTCGTCCATCTTCGTCCTCCCATTTGATCCCTAGGCCTTCTTTGTACCAAGTTCGTCTCGTTCGTCCCTCTTCGTCCTCCCATTTGATCCGTAGGCCTTCGTTGGACAAAGTTCGTCTCGTTCGTCCATCTTCGTCCTCCCATTTGATCCGTTGGCCTTCTTTGTACCATGTTCGTCTCGTTCGTCCATCTTCGTCCTCCCATTTGATCGCTAGGCCTTCTTTGTACCAAGTTCGTCTCGTTCGTCCCTCTTCGTCCTCCCATTTGATCCCAAGGCCTTCATTGGACAAAGTTTGTCGCGTCGTCCATCTTCGTCCTCCCATTTGATCCGTTGGCCTTCTTTGGACCTAGTTCGTCCTGTTCGTCCATCTTCGTCCTCCCATTTGATCCCTTGGCCTTCTTTGTACCATGTTTGTCTCGTTCGTCCCTCTTCGTCTTCCCATTTGATCCGTAGGCCTTCTTTGGACCAAGTTCGTCTCGTTCGTCCATCTTCGTCCTCCCATTTGATCCCTTGGCCTTCTTTGTACCATATTCGTCTCATTCGTCCCTCTTCGTCTTCCCATTTGATCCGTAGGCCTTCTTTGGACCAAGTTCATCTCGTTCGTCCATCTTCGTCCTCCCATTTGATCTGTTGGAATTATTTGGACCAAGTTCGTCTCGTTCGTCCATCTTCGTCCACCCATTTGATCCCTTGGCCTTCTTTGTACCAAGTTCGTCTCATTCGTCCCACTTCGTCCTCCCATTTGATCCGTAGGCCTTCTTTGGACCAAGTTCGTCTCGTTCGTCCATCTTCGTCCTCCCATTTGATCGGTTGGAATTATTTGGACCAAGTTCGTCTCGTTCGTCCATCTTCGTCCACCCATTTGATCCCTTGGCCTTCTTTGTACCAAGTTCGTCTCATTCGTCCCACTTCGTCCTCCCATTTGATCCCTAGGCCTTCTTTGTACCAAGTTCGCCACGTTCGTCCATCTTCGTCCTCCCATTTGATCTGTAGGCCTTCTTTGGACCAAGTTCGTCTCGTTCGTCCATCTTCGTGCTCCCATTTGATCCGTCGGCCTACTTTGGACAAAGTTCGTCTCGTTCGTCCATCTTCGTCCTCCCATTTGATCCGTTGGCCTTCTTTGTACCATGTTCGTCTCGTTCGTCCATCTTCGTCCTCCCATTTGATCCCTAGGCCTTCTTTGTACCAAGTTCGTCTCGTTCGTCCCTCTTCGTCCTCCCATTTGATCCCTAGGCCTTCTTTGTACCAAGTTCGTCTCGTTCGTCCCTCTTCGTCCTCCCATTTGATCCGTAGGCCTTCTTTGGACAAAGTTCGTCTCGTTCGTCCATCTTCGTCCTCCCATTTGATCCGTTGGCTTTCTTTGTACCATGTTCGTCTCGTTCGTCCATCTTCGTCCTCCCATTTGATCCCTAGGCCTTCTTTGTACCAAGTTCGTCTCGTTCGTCCCTCTTCGTCCTCCCATTTGATCCGTTGGCCTTCTTTGTACCATGTTCGTCTCGTTCGTCCATCTTCGTCCTCCCATTTGATCTGTTGGAATTATTTGGACCAAGTTCGTCTCGTTCGTCCATCTTCGTCCACCCATTTGATCTGTAGGCCTTCTTTGGACCATGTTCGTCTCGTTCGTCCCTCTTCGTCCTCCCATTTGATCCCAAGGCCTTCTTTAGACAAAGTTCGTCTTGTTCGTCCATCTTCGTCCTCCCATTTGTTCCGTTGGCCTTCTTTGGACCAAGTTCGTCCCGTTCGTCCATCTTCGTCCTCCCATTTGATCCCTTGGCCTTCTTTGTACCATGTTTGTCTCGTTCGTCCCTCTTCGTCTTCCCATTTGATCCGTAGGCCTTCTTTGGACCATGTTCGTCTCGTTCGTCCATCTTCGTCCTCCCATTTGATCCGTTGGCCTTCTTTGTACCATGTTCGTCTCGTTCGTCCCTCTTCGTCTTCCCATTTGATCCGTAGGCCTTCTTTGGACCAAGTTCGTCTCGTTCGTCCATCTTCGTCCTCCCATTTGATCTGTTGGAATTATTTGGACCAAGTTCGTCTCGTTCGTCCATCTTCGTCCACCCATTTGATCCCTTGGCCTTCTTTGTACCAAGTTCGTCTCATTCGTCCCACTTCGTCCTCCCATTTGATCCCTAGGCCTTCTTTGGACCAAGTTCGCCTCGTTCGTCCATCTTCGTCCTCCCATTTGATCTGTAGGCCTTCTTTGGACCAAGTTCGTCTCGTTCGTCCATCTTCGTGCTCCCATTTGATCCGTCGGCCTAATTTGGACAAAGTTCGTCTCGTTCGTCCATCTTCGTCCTCCCATTTGATCCGTTGGCCTTCTTTGTACCATGTTCGTCTCGTTCGTCCATCTTCGTCCTCCCATTTGATCCCTAGGCCTTCTTTGTACCAAGTTCGTCTCGTTCGTCCCTCTTCGTCCTCCCATTTGATCCCTAGGCCTTCTTTGTACCAAGTTCGTCTCGTTCGTCCCTCTTCGTCCTCCCAATTGATCCCTAGGCCTTCTTTGTACCAAGTTCGTCTCGTTCGTCCCTCTTCGTCCTCCCAATTGATCCCTAGGCCTTCGTTGTACCATGTTCGTCTCGTTCGTCCATCTTCGTCCTCCCATTTGATCCCCAGTCCTTCTTTGTACCAAGTTCGTCTCGTTCGTCCCTCTTCGTCCTCCCATTTGATCCGTGGGCCTTCTTTGGACAAAGTTCGTCTCGTTCGTCCATCTTCGTCCTCCCATTTGATCCGTTGGCCTTCTTTGTACCATGTTCGTCTCGTTCGTCCATCTTCGTCCTCCCATTTGATCCCTAGGCCTTCTTTGTACCAAGTTCGTCTCGTTCGTCCCTCTTCGTCCTCCCATTTGATCCCTAGGCCTTCTTTGTACCAAGTTCGTCTCGTTCGTCCCTCTTCGTCCTCCCATTTGATCCCAAGGCCTTCTTTAGACAAAGTTCGTCTCGTTCGTCCATCTTCGTCCTCCCATTTGATCCGTTGGCCTTCTTTGGACCAAATTCGTCCCGTTCGTCCATCTTCGTCCTCCCATTTGATACCTTGGCCTTCTTTGTACCATGTTCGTCTCGTTCGTCCCTCTTCGTCTTCCCATTTGATCCGTAGGCCTTCTTTGGACAAAGTTCGTCTCGTTCGTCCATCTTCGTCCTCCCATTTGATCCCTAGGCCTTCTTTGTACCAAGTTCGTCTCGTTCGCATTTGATCCCTAGGCCTTCTTTGTACCAAGTTCGTCTCGTTCGTCCCTCTTCGTCCTCCCATTTGATCCGTAGGCCTTCTTTGGACAAAGTTCGTCTCGTTCGTCCATCTTCGTCCTCCCATTTGATCCGTTGGCCTTCTTTGTACCATGTTCGTCTCGTTCGTCCATCTTCGTCCTCCCATTTGATCCCTAGGCCTTCTTTGTACCAAGTTCGTCTCGTTCGTCCCTCTTCGTCCTCCCAATTGATCCCTAGGCCTTCTTTGTACCAAGTTCGTCTCGTTCGTCCCTCTTCGTCCTCCCAGTTGATCCGAAGGCCTTCTTTAGACAAAGTTCGTCTCGTTCGTCCATCTTCGTCCTCCCATTTGATCCGTTGGCCTTCTTTGGACCAAGTTCGTCCCGTTCGTCCATCTTCATCCTCCCATTTGATCCCTTGGCCTTCTTTGTACCATGTTCGTCTCGTTCGTCCCTCTTCGTCCTCCCATTTGATCCGTAGGCCTTCTTTGGACAAAGTTCGTCTCGTTCGTCCATCTTCGTCCTCCCATTTGATCCGTTGGCCTTCTTTGTACCATGTTCGTCTCGTTCGTCCATCTTCGTCCTCCCATTTGATCCCTAGGCCTTCTTTGTACCAAGTTCGTCTCGTTCGTCCCTCTTCGTCCTCCCATTTGATCCGTAGGCCTTCGTTGGACAAAGTTCGTCTCGTTCGTCCATCTTCGTCCTCCCATTTGATCCGTTGGCCTTCTTTGTACCATGTTCGTCTCGTTCGTCCATCTTCGTCCTCCCATTTGATCGCTAGGCCTTCTTTGTACCAAGTTCGTCTCGTTCGTCCCTCTTCGTCCTCCCATTTGATCCCAAGGCCTTCATTGGACAAAGTTTGTCGCGTCGTCCATCTTCGTCCTCCCATTTGATCCGTTGGCCTTCTTTGGACCTAGTTCGTCCTGTTCGTCCATCTTCGTCCTCCCATTTGATCCCTTGGCCTTCTTTGTACCATGTTTGTCTCGTTCGTCCCTCTTCGTCTTCCCATTTGATCCGTAGGCCTTCTTTGGACCAAGTTCGTCTCGTTCGTCCATCTTCGTCCTCCCATTTGATCCCTTGGCCTTCTTTGTACCATATTCGTCTCATTCGTCCCTCTTCGTCTTCCCATTTGATCCGTAGGCCTTCTTTGGACCAAGTTCATCTCGTTCGTCCATCTTCGTCCTCCCATTTGATCTGTTGGAATTATTTGGACCAAGTTCGTCTCGTTCGTCCATCTTCGTCCACCCATTTGATCCCTTGGCCTTCTTTGTACCAAGTTCGTCTCATTCGTCCCACTTCGTCCTCCCATTTGATCCGTAGGCCTTCTTTGGACCAAGTTCGTCTCGTTCGTCCATCTTCGTCCTCCCATTTGATCGGTTGGAATTATTTGGACCAAGTTCGTCTCGTTCGTCCATCTTCGTCCACCCATTTGATCCCTTGGCCTTCTTTGTACCAAGTTCGTCTCATTCGTCCCACTTCGTCCTCCCATTTGATCCCTAGGCCTTCTTTGTACCAAGTTCGCCACGTTCGTCCATCTTCGTCCTCCCATTTGATCTGTAGGCCTTCTTTGGACCAAGTTCGTCTCGTTCGTCCATCTTCGTGCTCCCATTTGATCCGTCGGCCTACTTTGGACAAAGTTCGTCTCGTTCGTCCATCTTCGTCCTCCCATTTGATCCGTTGGCCTTCTTTGTACCATGTTCGTCTCGTTCGTCCATCTTCGTCCTCCCATTTGATCCCTAGGCCTTCTTTGTACCAAGTTCGTCTCGTTCGTCCCTCTTCGTCCTCCCATTTGATCCCTAGGCCTTCTTTGTACCAAGTTCGTCTCGTTCGTCCCTCTTCGTCCTCCCATTTGATCCGTAGGCCTTCTTTGGACAAAGTTCGTCTCGTTCGTCCATCTTCGTCCTCCCATTTGATCCGTTGGCTTTCTTTGTACCATGTTCGTCTCGTTCGTCCATCTTCGTCCTCCCATTTGATCCCTAGGCCTTCTTTGTACCAAGTTCGTCTCGTTCGTCCCTCTTCGTCCTCCCATTTGATCCGTTGGCCTTCTTTGTACCATGTTCGTCTCGTTCGTCCATCTTCGTCCTCCCATTTGATCTGTTGGAATTATTTGGACCAAGTTCGTCTCGTTCGTCCATCTTCGTCCACCCATTTGATCTGTAGGCCTTCTTTGGACCATGTTCGTCTCGTTCGTCCCTCTTCGTCCTCCCATTTGATCCCAAGGCCTTCTTTAGACAAAGTTCGTCTTGTTCGTCCATCTTCGTCCTCCCATTTGTTCCGTTGGCCTTCTTTGGACCAAGTTCGTCCCGTTCGTCCATCTTCGTCCTCCCATTTGATCCCTTGGCCTTCTTTGTACCATGTTTGTCTCGTTCGTCCCTCTTCGTCTTCCCATTTGATCCGTAGGCCTTCTTTGGACCATGTTCGTCTCGTTCGTCCATCTTCGTCCTCCCATTTGATCCGTTGGCCTTCTTTGTACCATGTTCGTCTCGTTCGTCCCTCTTCGTCTTCCCATTTGATCCGTAGGCCTTCTTTGGACCAAGTTCGTCTCGTTCGTCCATCTTCGTCCTCCCATTTGATCTGTTGGAATTATTTGGACCAAGTTCGTCTCGTTCGTCCATCTTCGTCCACCCATTTGATCCCTTGGCCTTCTTTGTACCAAGTTCGTCTCATTCGTCCCACTTCGTCCTCCCATTTGATCCCTAGGCCTTCTTTGGACCAAGTTCGCCTCGTTCGTCCATCTTCGTCCTCCCATTTGATCTGTAGGCCTTCTTTGGACCAAGTTCGTCTCGTTCGTCCATCTTCGTGCTCCCATTTGATCCGTCGGCCTAATTTGGACAAAGTTCGTCTCGTTCGTCCATCTTCGTCCTCCCATTTGATCCGTTGGCCTTCTTTGTACCATGTTCGTCTCGTTCGTCCATCTTCGTCCTCCCATTTGATCCCTAGGCCTTCTTTGTACCAAGTTCGTCTCGTTCGTCCCTCTTCGTCCTCCCATTTGATCCCTAGGCCTTCTTTGGACCAAGTTCTTCTCGTTCGTCCATCTTCGTCCTCCCATTTGATCCCCAGTCCTTCTTTGGACCAAGTTCGTCTCGTTCGTCCGTCTTCGTGCTCCCATTTGATCCGTAGGCCTTCTTTGGACAAAGTTCGTCTCGTTCGTCCATCTTCGTCCTCCCATTTGATCCGTTGGCCTTCTTTGTACCATGTTCGTCCCGTTCGTCCATCTTCGTCCTCCCATTTGATCCGTTGGCCTTCTTTGGACCAAGTTCGTCCCGTTCGTCCATCTTCGTCCTCCCATTTGGTCCCTTGGTCTTGTTTGTACCATGTTCGTCTCGTTCGTCCCTCTTCGTCTTCCCAATTGATCCCTAGGCCTTCTTTGTACCAAGTTCGTCTCGTTCGTCCCTCTTCGTCCTCCCATTTGATCCCTAGGCCTTCTTTGAACCAAGTTCGTCTCGTTCGTCCCTCTTCGTCCTCCCATTTGATCCCAAGGCCTTCTTTGGACAAAGTTTGTCTCGTTCGTCCATCTTCGTCCTCCCATTTGATCCGTTGGTCTTCTTTGGACCTAGTTCGTCCTGTTCGTCCATCTTCGTCGTCCCATTTGATCCCTTGGCCTTCTTTGTACCATGTTTGTCTCGTTCGTCCCTCTTCGTCTTCCCATTTGATCCGTAGGCCTTCTTTGGACCAAGTTCGTCTCGTTCGTCCATCTTCGTCCACCCATTTGATCCCTTGGCCTTCTTTGTACCAAGTTCGTCTCATTCGTCCCACTTCGTCCTCCCATTTGATCCCTAGGCCTTCTTTGGACCAAGCTCGCCTCGTTCGTCCATCTTCGTCCTCCCATTTGATCTGTAGGCCTTCTTTGGACCAAGTTCGTCTCGTTCGTCCATCTTCGTGCTCCCATTTGATCCGTCGGCCTACTTTGGACAAAGTTCGTCTCGTTCGTCCATCTTCGTCCTCCCATTTGATCCGTTGGCCTTCGTTGTACCATGTTCGTCTCGTTCGTCCATCTTCGTCCTCCCATTTGATCCCTAGGCCTTCTTTGTACCAAGTTCGTCTCGTTCGTCCCTCTTTGTCCTCCCATTTGATCCCTAGGCCTTCTTTGGACCAAGTTCTTCTCGTTCGTCCATCTTCGTCCTCCCATTTGATCCCCAGTCCTTCTTTGGACCAAGTTCGTCTCGTTCGTCCGTCTTCGTGCTCCCATTTGATCCGTAGGCCTTCTTTGGACAAAGTTCGTCTCGTTCGTCCATCTTCGTCCTCCCATTTGATCCGTTGGCCTTCTTTGTACCATGTTCGTCCCGTTCGTCCATCTTCGTCCTCCCATTTGATCCGTTGGCCTTCTTTGGACCAAGTTCGTCCCGTTCGTCCATCTTCGTCCTCCCATTTGATCCGTTGGCCTTCTTTGGACCAAGTTCGTCCCGTTCGTCCATCTTCGTCCTCCCATTTGGTCCCTTGGTCTTCTTTGTACCATGTTCGTCTCGTTCGTCCCTCTTCGTCCTCCCATTTGATCCCTAGGCCTTCTTTGTACCAAGTTCGTCTCGTTCGTCCCTCTTCGTCCTCCCATTTGATCCCAAGGCCTTCTTTGGACAAAGTTTGTCACGTTCGTCCATCTTCGTCTTCCCATTTGATCCGTTGGTCTTCTTTGGACCTAGTTCGTCCATCTTCGTCCTCCCATTTGATCCCTAGGCCTTCTTTGTACCAAGTTCGTCTCGTTCGTCCCTCTTCGTCCTCCCATTTGATCGCTAGGCCTTCTTTGGACCAAGTTCTTCTCGTTCGTCCATCTTCGTCCTCCCATTTGATCCCCAGTCCTTCTTGGGACCAAGTTCTTCTCGTTCGTCCGTCTTCGTGCTCCCATTTGATCCGTAGGCCTTCTTTGGACAAAGTTCGTCTCGTTCGTCCGTCTTCGTCCTCCCATTTGATCCGTTGGCCTTCTTTGTACCATGTTCGTCCCGTTCGTCCATCTTCGTCCTCCCATTTGATCCGTTGGCCTTCTTTGGACCAAGTTCGTCCCGTTCGTCCATCTTCGTCCTCCCATTTGATCCGTTGGCCTTCTTTGGACCAAGTTCGTCCCGTTCGTCCATCTTCGTCCTCCCATTTGGTCCCTTGGTCTTCTTTGTACCATGTTCGTCTCGTTCGTCCCTCTTCGTCTTCCCAATTGAACCCTAGGCCTTCTTTGTACCAAGTTCGTCTCGTTCGTCCCTCTTCGTCCTCCCATTTGATCCCTAGGCCTTCTTTGTACCAAGTTCGTCTCGTTCGTCCCTCTTCGTCCTCCCATTTGATCCCAAGGCCTTCTTTGGACAAAGTTTGTCTCGTTCGTCCATCTTCGTCCTCCCATTTGATCCGTTGGTCTTCTTTGGACCTAGTTCGTCCTGTTCGTCCATCTTCGTCCTCCCATTTGATCCCTTGGCCTTCTTTGTACCATGTTTGTCTCGTTCGTCCCTCTTCGTCTTCCCATTTGATCCGTAGGCCTTCTTTGGACCAAGTTCGTCTCGTTCGTCCATCTTCGTCCACCCATTTGATCCCTTGGCCTTCTTTGTACCAAGTTCGTCTCATTCGTCCCACTTCGTCCTCCCATTTGATCCCTAGGCCTTCTTTGGACCAAGCTCGCCTCGTTCGTCCATCTTCGTCCTCCCATTTGATCTGTAGGCCTTCTTTGGACCAAGTTCGTCTCGTTCGTCCATCTTCGTGCTCCCATTTGATCCGTCGGCCTACTTTGGACAAAGTTCGTCTCGTTCGTCCATCTTCGTCCTCCCATTTGAACCGTTGGCCTTCTTTGTACCATGTTCGTCTCGTTCGTCCATCTTCGTCCTCCCATTTGATCCCTAGGCCTTCTTTGTACCAAGTTCGTCTCGTTCGTCCCTCTTTGTCCTCCCATTTGATCCCTAGGCCTTCTTTGGACCAAGTTCTTCTCGTTCGTCCATCTTCGTCCTCCCATTTGATCCCCAGTCCTTCTTTGGACCAAGTTCGTCTCGTTCGTCCGTCTTCGTGCTCCCATTTGATCCGTAGGCCTTCTTTGGACAAAGTTCGTCTCGTTCGTCCATCTTCGTCCTCCCATTTGATCCGTTGGCCTTCTTTGTACCATGTTCGTCTCGTTCGTCCATCTTCGTCCTCCCATTTGATCCCTAGGCCTTCTTTGTACCAAGTTCGTCTCGTTCGTCCCTCTTTGTCCTCCCATTTGATCCCTAGGCCTTCTTTGGACCAAGTTCTTCTCGTTCGTCCATCTTCGTCCTCCCATTTGATCCCCAGTCCTTCTTTGGACCAAGTTCGTCTCGTTCGTCCATCTTCGTGCTCCCATTTGATCCGTCGGCCTACTTTGGACAAAGTTCGTCTCGTTCGTCCATCTTCGTCCTCCCATTTGAACCGTTGGCCTTCTTTGTACCATGTTCGTCTCGTTCGTCCATCTTCGTCCTCCCATTTGATCCCTAGGCCTTCTTTGTACCAAGTTCGTCTCGTTCGTCCCTCTTTGTCCTCCCATTTGATCCCTAGGCCTTCTTTGGACCAAGTTCGTCTCATTCGTCCCACTTCGTCCTCCCATTTGATCCCTAGGCCTTCTTTGGACCAAGTTCGCCTCGTTCGTCCATCTTCGTCCTCCCATTTGATCTGTAGGCCTTCTTTGGACCAAGTTCGTCTCGTTCGTCCATCTTCGTGCTCCCATTTGATCCGTCGGCCTACTTTGGACAAAGTTCGTCTCGTTCGTCCATCTTCGTCCTCCCATTTGATCCGTTGGCCTTCTTTGTACCATGTTCGTCTCGTTCGTCCATCTTCGTCCTCCCATTTGATCCCTAGGCCTTCTTTGTACCAAGTTCGTCTCGTTCGTCCCTCTTCGTCCTCCCATTTGATCCCTAGGCCTTCTTTGGACCAAGTTCTTCTCGTTCGTCCATCTTCGTCCTCCCATTTGATCCCCAGTCCTTCTTTGGACCAAGTTCGTCTCGTTCGTCCGTCTTCGTGCTCCCATTTGATCCGTAGGCCTTCTTTGGACAAAGTTCGTCTCGTTCGTCCATCTTCGTCCTCCCATTTGATCCGTTGGCCTTCTTTGTACCATGTTCGTCCCGTTCGTCCATCTTCGTCCTCCCATTTGATCCGTTGGCCTTCTTTGGACCAAGTTCGTCCCGTTCGTCCATCTTCGTCCTCCCATTTGGTCCCTTGGTCTTGTTTGTACCATGTTCGTCTCGTTTGTCCCTCTTCGTCTTCCCAATTGATCCCTAGGCCTTCTTTGTACCAAGTTCGTCTCGTTCGTCCCTCTTCGTCCTCCCATTTGATCCCTAGGCCTTCTTTGAACCAAGTTTGTCTCGTTCGTCCCTCTTCGTCCTCCCATTTGATCCCAAGGCCTTCTTTGGACAAAGTTTGTCTCGTTCGTCCATCTTCGTCCTCCCATTTGATCCGTTGGTCTTCTTTGGACCTAGTTCGTCCTGTTCGTCCATCTTCGTCGTCCCATTTGATCCCTTGGCCTTCTTTGTACCATGTTTGTCTCGTTCGTCCCTCTTCGTCTTCCCATTTGATCCGTAGGCCTTCTTTGGACCAAGTTCGTCTCGTTCGTCCATCTTCGTCCACCCATTTGATCCCTTGGCCTTCTTTGTACCAAGTTCGTCTCATTCGTCCCACTTCGTCCTCCCATTTGATCCCTAGGCCTTCTTTGGACCAAGCTCGCCTCGTTCGTCCATCTTCGTCCTCCCATTTGATCTGTAGGCCTTCTTTGGACCAAGTTCGTCTCGTTCGTCCATCTTCGTGCTCCCATTTGATCCGTCGGCCTACTTTGGACAAAGTTCGTCTCGTTCGTCCATCTTCGTCCTCCCATTTGATCCGTTGGCCTTCGTTGTACCATGTTCGTCTCGTTCGTCCATCTTCGTCCTCCCATTTGATCCCTAGGCCTTCTTTGTACCAAGTTCGTCTCGTTCGTCCCTCTTTGTCCTCCCATTTGATCCCTAGGCCTTCTTTGGACCAAGTTCTTCTCGTTCGTCCATCTTCGTCCTCCCATTTGATCCCCAGTCCTTCTTTGGACCAAGTTCGTCTCGTTCGTCCGTCTTCGTGCTCCCATTTGATCCGTAGGCCTTCTTTGGACAAAGTTCGTCTCGTTCGTCCATCTTCGTCCTCCCATTTGATCCGTTGGCCTTCTTTGTACCATGTTCGTCCCGTTCGTCCATCTTCGTCCTCCCATTTGATCCGTTGGCCTTCTTTGGACCAAGTTCGTCCCGTTCGTCCATCTTCGTCCTCCCATTTGATCCGTTGGCCTTCTTTGGACCAAGTTCGTCCCGTTCGTCCATCTTCGTCCTCCCATTTGGTCCCTTGGTCTTCTTTGTACCATGTTCGTCTCGTTCGTCCCTCTTCGTCCTCCCATTTGATCCCTAGGCCTTCTTTGTACCAAGTTCGTCTCGTTCGTCCCTCTTCGTCCTCCCATTTGATCCCAAGGCCTTCTTTGGACAAAGTTTGTCACGTTCGTCCATCTTCGTCTTCCCATTTGATCCGTTGGTCTTCTTTGGACCTAGTTCGTCCATCTTCGTCCTCCCATTTGATCCCTAGGCCTTCTTTGTACCAAGTTCGTCTCGTTCGTCCCTCTTCGTCCTCCCATTTGATCGCTAGGCCTTCTTTGGACCAAGTTCTTCTCGTTCGTCCATCTTCGTCCTCCCATTTGATCCCCAGTCCTTCTTGGGACCAAGTTCTTCTCGTTCGTCCGTCTTCGTGCTCCCATTTGATCCGTAGGCCTTCTTTGGACAAAGTTCGTCTCGTTCGTCCGTCTTCGTCCTCCCATTTGATCCGTTGGCCTTCTTTGTACCATGTTCGTCCCGTTCGTCCATCTTCGTCCTCCCATTTGATCCGTTGGCCTTCTTTGGACCAAGTTCGTCCCGTTCGTCCATCTTCGTCCTCCCATTTGATCCGTTGGCCTTCTTTGGACCAAGTTCGTCCCGTTCGTCCATCTTCGTCCTCCCATTTGGTCCCTTGGTCTTCTTTGTACCATGTTCGTCTCGTTCGTCCCTCTTCGTCTTCCCAATTGAACCCTAGGCCTTCTTTGTACCAAGTTCGTCTCGTTCGTCCCTCTTCGTCCTCCCATTTGATCCCTAGGCCTTCTTTGTACCAAGTTCGTCTCGTTCGTCCCTCTTCGTCCTCCCATTTGATCCCAAGGCCTTCTTTGGACAAAGTTTGTCTCGTTCGTCCATCTTCGTCCTCCCATTTGATCCGTTGGTCTTCTTTGGACCTAGTTTGTCCTGTTCGTCCATCTTCGTCCTCCCATTTGATCCCTTGGCCTTCTTTGTACCATGTTTGTCTCGTTCGTCCCTCTTCGTCTTCCCATTTGATCCGTAGGCCTTCTTTGGACCAAGTTCGTCTCGTTCGTCCATCTTCGTCCACCCATTTGATCCCTTGGCCTTCTTTGTACCAAGTTCGTCTCATTCGTCCCACTTCGTCCTCCCATTTGATCCCTAGGCCTTCTTTGGACCAAGCTCGCCTCGTTCGTCCATCTTCGTCCTCCCATTTGATCTGTAGGCCTTCTTTGGACCAAGTTCGTCTCGTTCGTCCATCTTCGTGCTCCCATTTGATCCGTCGGCCTACTTTGGACAAAGTTCGTCTCGTTCGTCCATCTTCGTCCTCCCATTTGAACCGTTGGCCTTCTTTGTACCATGTTCGTCTCGTTCGTCCATCTTCGTCCTCCCATTTGATCCCTAGGCCTTCTTTGTACCAAGTTCGTCTCGTTCGTCCCTCTTTGTCCTCCCATTTGATCCCTAGGCCTTCTTTGGACCAAGTTCTTCTCGTTCGTCCATCTTCGTCCTCCCATTTGATCCCCAGTCCTTCTTTGGACCAAGTTCGTCTCGTTCGTCCGTCTTCGTGCTCCCATTTGATCCGTAGGCCTTCTTTGGACAAAGTTCGTCTCGTTCGTCCATCTTCGTCCTCCCATTTGATCCGTTGGCCTTCTTTGTACCATGTTCGTCCCGTTCGTCCATCTTCGTCCTCCCATTTGATCCGTTGGCCTTCTTTGGACCAAGTTCGTCCCGTTCGTCCATCTTCGTCCTCCCATTTGATCCGTTGGCCTTCTTTGGACCAAGTTCGTCCCGTTCGTCCATCTTCGTCCTCCCATTTGGTCCCATGGTCTTCTTTGTACCATGTTCGTCTCGTTCGTCCCTCTTCGTCCTCCCATTTGATCCCTAGGCCTTCTTTGTACCAAGTTCGTCTCGTTCGTCCCTCTTCGTCCTCCCATTTGATCCCAAGGCCTTCTTTGGACAAAGTTTGTCACGTTCGTCCATCTTCGTCTTCCCATTTGATCCGTTGGTCTTCTTTGGACCTAGTTCGTCCATCTTCGTCCTCCCATTTGATCCCTAGGCCTTCTTTGTACCAAGTTCGTCTCGTTCGTCACTCTTCGTCCTCCCATTTGATCGCTAGGCCTTCTTTGGACCAAGTTCTTCTCGTTCGTCCATCTTCGTCCTCCCATTTGATCCCCAGTCCTTCTTGGGACCAAGTTCTTCTCGTTCGTCCGTCTTCGTGCTCCCATTTGATCCGTAGGCCTTCTTTGGACAAAGTTCGTCTCGTTCGTCCGTCTTCGTCCTCCCATTTGATCCGTTGGCCTTCTTTGTACCATGTTCGTCCCGTTCGTCCATCTTCGTCCTCCCATTTGATCCGTTGGCCTTCTTTGGACCAAGTTCGTCCCGTTCGTCCATCTTCGTCCTCCCATTTGATCCGTTGGCCTTCTTTGGACCAAGTTCGTCCCGTTCGTCCATCTTCGTCCTCCCATTTGGTCCCTTGGTCTTCTTTGTACCATGTTCGTCTCGTTCGTCCCTCTTCGTCTTCCCAATTGAACCCTAGGCCTTCTTTGTACCAAGTTCGTCTCGTTCGTCCCTCTTCGTCCTCCCATTTGATCCCTAGGCCTTCTTTGTACCAAGTTCGTCTCGTTCGTCCCTCTTCGTCCTCCCATTTGATCCCAAGGCCTTCTTTGGACAAAGTTTGTCTCGTTCGTCCATCTTCGTCCTCCCATTTGATCCGTTGGTCTTCTTTGGACCTAGTTCGTCCTGTTCGTCCATCTTCGTCCTCCCATTTGATCCCTTGGCCTTCTTTGTACCATGTTTGTCTCGTTCGTCCCTCTTCGTCTTCCCATTTGATCCGTAGGCCTTCTTTGGACCAAGTTCGTCTCGTTCGTCCATCTTCGTCCACCCATTTGATCCCTTGGCCTTCTTTGTACCAAGTTCGTCTCATTCGTCCCACTTCGTCCTCCCATTTGATCCCTAGGCCTTCTTTGGACCAAGTTCGCCTCGTTCGTCCATCTTCGTCCTCCCATTTGATCTGTAGGCCTTCTTTGGACCAAGTTCGTCTCGTTCGTCCATCTTCGTGCTCCCATTTGATCCGTCGGCCTACTTTGGACAAAGTTCGTCTCGTTCGTCCATCTTCGTCCTCCCATTTGAACCGTTGGCCTTCTTTGTACCATGTTCGTCTCGTTCGTCCATCTTCGTCCTCCCATTTGATCCCTTGGCCTTCTTTGTACCAAGTTCGTCTCGTTCGTCCCTCTTCGTCCTCCCATTTGATCCCTAGGCCTTCTTTGGACCAAGTTCTTCTCGTTCGTCCATCTTCGTCCTCCCATTTGATCCCCAGTCCTTCTTTGGACCAAGTTCGTCTCGTTCGTCCGTCTTCGTGCTCCCATTTGATCCGTAGGCCTTCTTTGGACAAAGTTCGTCTTGTTCGTCCATCTTCGTCCTCCCATTTGATCCGTTGGCCTTCTTTGTACCATGTTCGTCCCGTTCGTCCATCTTCGTCCTCCCATTTGATCCGTTGGCCTTCTTTGGACCAAGTTCGTCCCGTTCGTCCATCTTCGTCCTCCCATTTGATCCGTCGGCCTTCTTTGGACCAAGTTCGTCCCGTTCGTCCATCTTCGTCCACCCATTTGGTCCCTTGGTCTTCTTTGTACCATGTTCGTCTCGTTCGTCCCTCTTCGTCTTCCCAATTGATCCCTAGGCCTTCTTTGTACCAAGTTCGTCTCGTTCGTCGCTCTTCGTCCTCCCATTTGATCCCTAGGCCTTCTTTGTACCAAGTTCGTCTCGTTCGTCCCTCTTCGTCCTCCCATTTGATCCCTAGGCCTTCTTTGGACCAAGTTCTTCTCGTTCGTCCATCTTCGTCCTCCCATTTGATCCCCAGTCCTTCTTTGGACCAAGTTCGTCTCGTTCGTCCGTCTTCGTGCTCCCATTTGATCTGTAGGCCTTCTTTGGACAAAGTTCGTCTCGTTCGTCCATCTTCGTCCTCCCATTTGATCCGTTGGCCTTCTTTGTACCATGTTCGTCCCGTTCGTCCATCTTCGTCCTCCCATTTGATCCGTTGGCCTTCTTTGGACCAAGTTCGTCCCGTTCGTCCATCTTCGTCCTCCCATTTGATCCGTTGGCCTTCTTTGGACCAAGTTCGTCCCGTTCGTCCATCTTCGTCCTCCCATTTGGTCCCTTGGTCTTCTTTGTACCATGTTCGTCTCGTTCGTCCCTCTTCGTCTTCTCAATTGATCCCTAGGCCTTCTTTGTACCAAGTTCGTCTCGTTCGTCCCTCTTCGTCCTCCCATTTGATCCCTAGGCCTTCTTTGTACCAAGTTCGTCTCGTTCGTCCCTCTTCGTCCTCCCATTTGATCCCAAAGCCTTCTTTGGACAAAGTTTGTCACGTTCGTCCATCTTCGTCCTCCCATTTGATCCGTTGGTCTTCTTTGGACCTAGTTCGTCCTGTTCGTCCATCTTCGTCCTCCCATTTGATCCCTAGGCCTTCTTTGTACCAAGTTCGTCTCGTTCGTCCCTCTTCGTCCTCCCATTTGATCCCTAGGCCTTCTTTGGACCAAGTTCTTCTCGTTCGTCCATCTTCGTCCTCCCATTTGATCCCCAGTCCTTCTTTGGACCAAGTTCGTCTCGTTCGTCCGTCTTCGTGCTCCCATTTGATCCGTAGGCCTTCTTTGGACAAAGTTCGTCTCGTTCGTCCATCTTCGTCCTCCTATTTGATCCGTTGGCCTTCTTTGTACCATGTTCGTCCCGTTCGTCCATCTTCGTCCTCCCATTTGATCCGTTGGCCTTCTTTCGACCAAGTTCGTCCCGTTCGTCCATCTTCGTCCTCCCATTTGATCCGTTGGCCTTCTTTGGACCAAGTTCGTCCCGTTCGTCCATCTTCGTCCTCCCATTTGGTCCCTTGGTCTTCTTTGTACCATGTTCGTCTCGTTAGTCCCTCTTCGTCTTCCCAATTGATCCCTAGGCCTTCTTTGTACCAAGTTCGTCTCGTTCGTCCCTCTTCGTCCTCCCATTTGATCCCTAGGCCTTCTTTGTACCAAGTTCGTCTCGTTCGTCCCTCTTCGTCCTCCCATTTGATCCCAAGGCCTTCTTTGGACAAAGTTTGTCTCGTTCGTCCATCTTCGTCCTCCCATATGATCCGTTGGTCTTCTTTGGACCTAGTTCGTCCTGTTCGTCCATCTTCGTCCTCCCATTTGATCCCTTGGCCTTCTTTGTACCATGTTTGTCTCGTTCGTCCCTCTTCGTCTTCCCATTTGATCCGTAGGCCTTCTTTGGACCAAGTTCGTCTCGTTTGTCCATCTTCGTCCACCCATTTGATCCCTTGGCCTTCTTTGTACCATGTTCGTCTCATTCGTCCCACTTCGTCCTCCCATTTGATCCCTAGGCCTTCTTTGGACCAAGTTCGCCTCGTTCGTCCATCTTCGTCCTCCCATTTGATCTGTAGGCCTTCTTTGGACCAAGTTCGTCTCGTTCGTCCATCTTCGTGCTCCCATTTGATCCGTCGGCCTACTTTGGACAAAGTTCGTCTCGTTCGTCCATCTTCGTCCTCCCATTTGATCCGTTGGCCTTCTTTGTACCATGTTCGTCTCGTTCGTCCATCTTCGTCCTCCCATTTGATCCCTAGGCCATCTTTGTACCAAGTTCGTCTCGTTCGTCCCTCTTCGTCCTCCCATTTGATCCCTAGGCCTTCTTTGGACCAAGTTCTTCTTGTTCGTCCATCTTCGTCCTCCCATTTGATCCCCAGTCCTTCTTTGGACCAAGTTCGTCTCGTTCGTCCGTCTTCGTGCTCCCATTTGATCCGTAGTCCTTCTTTGGACAAAGTTCGTCTCGTTCGTCCATCTTCGTCCTCCCATTTGATCCGTTGGCCTTCTTTGTACCATGTTCGTCCCGTTCGTCCATCTTCGTCCTCCCATTTGATCCGTTGGCCTTCTTTGGACCAAGTTCGTCCCGTTCGCCCATCTTCGTCCTCCCATTTGATCCGTTGGCCTTCTTTGGACCAAGTTCGTCCCGTTCGTCCATCTTCGTCCTCCCATTTGGTCCCTTGGTCTTCTTTGTACCATGTTCGTCTCGTTCGTCCCTCTTCGTCTTCCCAATTGATCCCTAGGCCTTCTTTGTACCAAGTTCGTCTCGTTCGTCCCTCTTCGTCCTCCCATTTGATCCCTAGGCCTTCTTTGTACCAAGTTCGTCTCGTTCGTCCCACTTCGTCCTCCCATTTGATCCCAAGGCCTTCTTTGGACAAAGTTTGTCACGTTCGTCCATCTTCGTCCTCCCATTTGATCCGTTGGTGTTCTTTGGACCTAGTTCGTCCTGTTCGTCCATCTTCGTCCTCCCATTTGATCCCTTGGCCTTCTTTGTACCATGTTTGTCTCGTTCGTCCCTCTTCGTCTTCCCATTTGATCTGTAGGCCTTCTTTGGACCAAGTTCGTCTCGTTCGTCCATCTTCGTCCTCCCATTTGATCCCTTGGCCTTCTTTGTACCATGTTTGTCTCGTTCGTCCCTCTTCGTCTTCCCATTTGATCCGTAGGCCTTCTTTGGACCAAGTTCATCTCGTTCGTCCATCTTCGTCCTCCCATTTGATCTGTTGGAATTATTTGGACCAAGTTCGTCTCGTTCGTCCATCTTCGTCCACCCATTTGATCCCTTGGCCTTCTTTGTACCAAGTTCGTCTCATTCGTCCCACTTTGTCCTCCCATTTGATCCCTAGGCCTTCTTTGGACCAAGTTCGTCTCGTTCATCCATCTTCGTCCTCCCATTTGATCTGTAGGCCTTCTTTGGACCAAGTTCGTCTCGTTCGTCCCTCTTCGTCCTCCCATTTGATCCCAAGGCCTTCTTTAGACAAAGTTCGTCTTGTTCGTCCATCTTCGTCCTCCCATTTGATCCGTTGGCCTTCTTTGGACCAAGTTCGTCCCGTTCGTCCATCTTCGTCCTCCCATTTGATCCCTTGGCCTTCTTTGTACCATGTTTGTCTCGTTCGTCCCTCTTCGTCTTCCCATTTGATCCGTAGGCCTTCTTTGGACCAAGTTCGTCTCGTTCGTCCATCTTCGTCCTCCCATTTGATCCCTAGGCGTTCTTTGTACCAAGTTCGTCTCGTTCGTCCCTCTTCGTCCTCCCATTTGATCCCTAGGCCTTCTTTGTACCAAGTTCGTCTCGTTCATCCCTCTTCGTCCTCCAATTTGATCCGTAGGCCTTCTTTGGACAAAGTTCGTCTCGTTCGTCCATCTTCGTCCTCCCATTTGATCCGTTGGCCTTCTTTGTACCATGTTCGTCTCGTTCGTCCATCTTCGTCCTCCCATTTGATCCCTAGGCCTTCTTTGTACCAAGTTCGTCTCATTCGTCCCACTTCGTCCTCCCATTTGATCTGTAGGCCTTCTTTGGACCAAGTTCGTCTCGTTCGTCCCTCTTCGTCCTCCCATTTGATCCCAATGCCTTCTTTAGACAAAGTTCGTCTTGTTCGTCCATCTTCGTCCTCCCGTTTGATCCGTTGGCCTTCTTTGGACCAAGTTCGTCCCGTTCGTCCATCTTCGTCCTCCCATTTGATTCCTTGGCCTTCTTTGTACCATGTTTGTCCCGTTCGTCCCTCTTCGTCTTCCCATTTGATCCGTAGGCCTTCTTTGGACCAAGTTCGTCTCGTTCGTCCATCCCTCCCATTTGATCCCTTGGCCTTCTTTGTACCATGTTCGTCTCGTTCGTCCCTCTTCGTCTTCCCATTTGATCCGTAGGCCTTCTTTGGACCAAGTTCGTCTCGTTCGTCCATCTTCGTCCTCCCATTTGATCTGTTGGAATTATTTGGACCAAGTTCGTCTCGTTCGTCCATCTTCGTCCACCCATTTGATCCCTTGGCCTTCTTTGTACCAAGTTCGTCTCATTCGTCCCACTTCGTCCTCCCATTTGATCCCTAGGCCTTCTTTGGACCAAGTTCGCCTCGTTCGTCCATCTTCGTCCTCCCATTAGATCTGTAGGCCTTCTTTGGACCAAGTTCGTCTCGTTCGTCCATCTTCGTGCTCCCATTTGATCCGTCGGCCTACTTTGGACAAAGTTCGTCTCGTTCGTCCATCTTCGTGCTCCCATTTGATCCCTAGGCCTTCTTTGTACCAAGTTCGTCTCGTTCGTCCCTCTTCGTCATCCCATTTGATCCCTAGGCCTTCTTTGTACCAAGTTCGTCTCGTTCGTCCCTCTTCGTCCTCCCATTTGATCCCAAGGCCTTCTTTAGACAAAGTTCGTCTCGTTCGTCCATCTTCGTCCTCCCATTTGATCCGTTGGCCTTCTTTGGACCAAGTTCGTCCCGTTCGTCCATCTTCGTCCTCCCATTTGATACCTTGGCCTTCTTTGTACCATGTTCGTCTCGTTCGTCCCTCTTCGTCTTCCCATTTGATCCGTAGGCCTTCTTTGGACAAAGTTCGTCTCGTTCGTCCATCTTCGTCCTCCCATTTGATCCCTAGGCCTTCTTTGTACCAAGTTCGTCTCGTTCGTCCCTCTTCGTCCTCCCATTTGATCCCTAGGCCTTCTATGTACCAAGTTCGTCTCGTTCGTCCCTCTTCGTCCTCCCATTTGATCCGTAGGCCTTCTTTGGACAAAGTTCGTCTCGTTCGTCCATCTTCGTCCTCCCATTTGATCCGTTGGCCTTCTTTGTACCATGTTCGTCTCGTTCGTCCATCTTCGTCCTCCCATTTGATCCCTAGGCCTTCTTTGTACCAAGTTCGTCTCGTTCGTCCCTCTTCGTCCTCCCATTTGATCCGTGGGCCTTCTTTGGACAAAGTTCGTCTCGTTCGTCCATCTTCGTCCTCCCATTTGATCCGTTGGCCTTCTTTGTACCATGTTCGTCTCGTTCGTCCATCTTCGTCCTCCCATTTGATCCCTAGGCCTTCTTTGGACAAAGTTCGTCTCGTTCGTCCATCTTCGTCCTCCCATTTGATCCGTTGGCCTTCTTTGTACCATGTTCGTCTCGTTCGTCCATCTTCGTCCTCCCATTTGATCCCTAGGCCTTCTTTGTACCAAGTTCGTCTCGTTCGTCCATCTTCGCCCTCCCATTTGATCTGTTGGAATTATTTGGACCAAGTTCGTCTCGTTCGTCCATCTTCGTCCACCCATTTGATCCCTTGGCCTTCTTTGTACCAAGTTAGTCTCATTCGTCCCACTTCGTCCTCCCATTTGATCCCTAGGCCTTCTTTGGACCAAGTTCGCCTCGTTCGTCCATCTTCGTCCTCCCATTAGATCTGTAGGCCTTCTTTGGACCAAGTTCGTCTCGTTCGTCCATCTTCGTGCTCCCATTTGATCCGTCGGCCTACTTTGGACAAAGTTCGTCTCGTTCGTCCATCTTCGTCCTCCAATTTGATCCGTTGGCCTTCATTGTGCCATGTTCGTCTCGTTCGTCCATCTTCGTCCTCCCATTTGATCCCTAGGCCTTCTTTGTACCAAGTTCGTCTCGTTCGTCCCTCTTCGTCCTCCCATTTGATCCCTAGGCCTTCTTTGGACCAAGTTCTTCTCGTTCGTCCATCTTCGTCCTCCCTTTTGATCCCCAGTCCTTCTTTGTACCATGTTCGTCTCGTTCGTCCGTCTTCGTCCTCCCATTTGATCCCTAGGCCTTCTTTGTACCAAGTTCGTCTCGTTCGTCCCTCTTCGTCTTCCCATTTGATCCGTAGGCCTTCTTTGTACCATGTTCGTCTCGTTCGTCCATCTTCGTCCTCCCATTTGATCTGTTGGAATTATTTGGACCAAGTTCGTCTCGTTCGTCCATCTTCGTCCACCCATTTGATCCCTTGGCCTTCTTTGTACCAAGTTCGTCTCATTCGTCCCACTTCGTCCTCCCATTTGATCCCTAGGCCTTCTTTGGACCAAGTTCGTCTCGTTCGTCCATCTTCGTCCTCCCATTTGATCCGTAGGCCTTCTTTGGACCAAGTTCGTCTCGTTCGTCCATCTTCGTGCTCCCATTTGATCCGTAGGCCTTCTTTGGACAAAGTTCGTCTCGTTCGTCCATCTTCGTCCTCCCATTTGATCCGTTGGCCTTCTTTGTACCATGTTCGTCTCGTTCGTCCATCTTCGTCCTCCCATTTGATCTGTAGGCCTTCTTTGGACCAAGTTCGTCTCGTTCGTCCCTCTTCGTCCTCCCATTTGATCCCAAGGCCTTCTTTAGACAAAGTTCGTCTCGTTCGTCCATCTTCGTCCTCCCATTTGATCCGTTGGCCTTCTTTGTACCATGTTCGTCTCGTTCGTCCATCTTCGTCCTCCCATTTGATCCCTAGGCCTTCTTTGTACCAAGTTCGTCTCGTTCGTCCCTCTTCGTCTTCCCATTTGATCCGTAGGCCTTCTTTGGACCAAGTTCGTCTCGTTCGTCCATCTTCGTCCTCCCATTTGATCTGTTGGAATTATTTGGACCAAGTTCGTCTCGTTCGTCCATCTTCGTCCACCCATTTGATCCCTTGGCCTTCTTTGTACCAAGTTCGTCTCATTCGTCCCACTTCGTCCTCCCATTTGATCCCTAGGCCTTCTTTGGACCAAGTTCGTCTCGTTCGTCCATCTTCGTCCTCCCATTTGATCCGTAGGCCTTCTTTGGACCAAGTTCGTCTCGTTCGTCCATCTTCGTGCTCCCATTTGATCCGTTGGCCTTCTTTGGACCTAGTTCGTCCTGTTCGTCCATCTTCGTCCTCCCATTTGATCCCTTGGCCTTCTTTGTACCATGTTTGTCTCGTTCGTCCCTGTTCGTCTTCCCATTTGATCCGTAGGCCTTCTTTGGACCAAGTTCGTCTCGTTCGTCCATCTTCGTCCTCCCATTTGATCCCTTGGCCTTCTTTGTACCATGTTCGTCTCGTTCGTCCCTCTTCGTCTTCCCATTTGATCCGTAGGCCTTCTTTGGACCAAGTTCATCTCGTTCGTCCATCTTCGTCCTCCCATCTGTTGGAATTATTTGGACCAAGTTCGTCTCGTTCGTCCATCTTCGTCCACCCATTTGATCCCTTGGCCTTCTTTGTACCAAGTTCGTCTCATTCGTCCCACTTCGTCCTCCCATTTGATCCCTAGGCCTTCTTTGGACCAAGTTCGTCTCGTTCGTCCATCTTCGTCCTCCCATTTGATCTGTAGGCCTTCTTTGGACCAAGTTCGTCTCGTTCGTCCCTCTTCGTCCTCCCATTTGATCCCAAGGCCTTCTTTAGACAAAGTTCGTCTCGTTCGTCCATCTTCGTCCTCCCATTTGATCCGTTGGCCTTCTTTGTACCATGTTTGTCTCGTTCGTCCCTCTTCGTCATCCCATTTGATCCGTAGGCCTTCTTTGGACCAAGTTCGTCTCGTTCGTCCATCTTCGTCCTCCCATTTGATCCCTTGGCCTTCTTTGTACCATGTTCGTCTCGTTCGTCCCTCTTCGTCTTCCCATTTGATCCGTAGGCCTTCTTTGGACCAAGTTCGTCTCGTTCGTCCATCTTCGTCCTCCCATTTGATCTGTTGGAATTATTTGGACCAAGTTCGTCTCGTTCGTCCATCTTCGTCCACCCATTTGATCCCTTGGCCTTCTTTGTACCAAGTTCGTCTCATTCGTCCCACTTCGTCCTCCCATTTGATCCCTAGGCCTTCTTTGGACCAAGTTCGCCTCGTTCCTCCATCTTCGTCCTCCCATTTGATCTGTAGGCCTTCTTTGGACCAAGGTCGTCTCGTTCGTCCATCTTCGTGCTCTCATTTGATCCGTCGGCCTACTTTGGACAAAGTTCGTCTCGTTCGTCCATCTTCGTCCTCCCATTTGATCCGTTGGCCTTCTTTGTACCATGTTCGTCTCGTTCGTCCATCTTCGTCCTCCCATTTGATCCCTAGGCCTTCTTTGTACCAAGTTCGTCTCGTTCGTCCCTCTTCGTCCTCCCATTTGTTCCAAAGGCCTTCTTTGGACAAAGTTTGTCTCGTTCGTCCATCTTCGTCCTCCCATTTGATCTGTTGGCCTTCTTTGGACCTAGTTCGTCCTGTTCGTCCATCTTCGTCCTCCCATTTGATCCCTTGGCCTTCTTTGTACCATTTTGTCTCGTTCGTCCCTCTTCGTCTTCCCATTTGATCCGTAGGCCTTCTTTGGACCAAGTTCGTCTCGTTCGTCCATCTTCGTCCTCCCATTTGATCCCTTGGCCTTCTTTGTACCATGTTCGTCTCGTTCGTCCCTCTTCGTCCTCCCATTTGATCCCAAGGCCTTCTTTAGACAAAGTTCGTCTCGTTCGTCCATCTTCGTCTTCCCATTTGATCCGTAGGCCTTCTTTGGACAAAGTTCATCTCGTTCGTCCATCTTCGTCCTCCCATTTGATCCGTTGGCCTTCTTTGTACCATGTTCGTCTCGTTCGTCCATCTTCGTCCTCCCATTTGATCCCTTGGCCTTCTTTGTACCATGTTCGTCTCGTTCGTCCCTCTTCGTCTTCCCATTTGATCCGTAGGCCTTCTTTGGACCAAGTTCATCTCGTTCGTCCATCTTCGTCCTCCCATCTGTTGGAATTATTTGGACCAAGTTCGTCTCGTTCGTCCATCTTCGTCCACCCATTTGATCCCTTGGCCTTCTTTGTACCAAGTTCGTCTCATTCGTCCCACTTCGTCCTCCCATTTGATCCCTAGGCCTTCTTTGGACCAAGTTCGTCTCGTTCGTCCATCTTCGTCCTCCCATTTGATCTGTAGGCCTTCTTTGGACCAAGTTCGTCTCGTTCGTCCCTCTTCGTCCTCCCATTTGATCCCAAGGCCTTCTTTAGACAAAGTTCGTCTCGTTCGTCCATCTTCGTCCTCCCATTTGATCCGTTGGCCTTCTTTGTACCATGTTTGTCTCGTTCGTCCCTCTTCGTCATCCCATTTGATCCGTAGGCCTTCTTTGGACCAAGTTCGTCTCGTTCGTCCATCTTCGTCCTCCCATTTGATCCCTTGGCCTTCTTTGTACCATGTTCGTCTCGTTCGTCCCTCTTCGTCTTCCCATTTGATCCGTAGGCCTTCTTTGGACCAAGTTCGTCTCGTTCGTCCATCTTCGTCCTCCCATTTGATCTGTTGGAATTATTTGGACCAAGTTCGTCTCGTTCGTCCATCTTCGTCCACCCATTTGATCCCTTGGCCTTCTTTGTACCAAGTTCGTCTCATTCGTCCCACTTCGTCCTCCCATTTGATCCCTAGGCCTTCTTTGGACCAAGTTCGCCTCGTTCCTCCATCTTCGTCCTCCCATTTGATCTGTAGGCCTTCTTTGGACCAAGGTCGTCTCGTTCGTCCATCTTCGTGCTCTCATTTGATCCGTCGGCCTACTTTGGACAAAGTTCGTCTCGTTCGTCCATCTTCGTCCTCCCATTTGATCCGTTGGCCTTCTTTGTAACATGTTCGTCTCGTTCGTCCATCTTCGTCCTCCCATTTGATCCCTAGGCCTTCTTTGTACCAAGTTCGTCTCGTTCGTCCCTCTTCGTCCTCCCATTTGTTCCAAAGGCCTTCTTTGGACAAAGTTTGTCTCGTTCGTCCATCTTCGTCCTCCCATTTGATCCGTTGGCCTTCTTTGGACCTAGTTCGTCCTGTTCGTCCATCTTCGTCCTCCCATTTGATCCCTTGGCCTTCTTTGTACCATTTTGTCTCGTTCGTCCCTCTTCGTCTTCCCATTTGATCCGTAGGCCTTCTTTGGACCAAGTTCGTCTCGTTCGTCCATCTTCGTCCTCCCATTTGATCCCTTGGCCTTCTTTGTACCATGTTCGTCTCGTTCGTCCCTCTTCGTCCTCCCATTTGATCCCAAGGCCTTCTTTAGACAAAGTTCGTCTCGTTCGTCCATCTTCGTCTTCCCATTTGATCCGTAGGCCTTCTTTGGACAAAGTTCATCTCGTTCGTCCATCTTCGTCCTCCCATTTGATCCGTTGGCCTTCTTTGTACCATGTTCGTCTCGTTCGTCCATCTTCGTCCTACCATTTGATCCGTTGGCCTTCTTTGTACCGTGTTTGTCTCGTTCGTCCCTCTTCGTCTTCCCATTTTATCCGTAGGCCTTCTTTGGACCAAGTTCGTTTCGTTCGTCCATCTTCGTCCTCCCATTTGATCCCTTGGCCTTCTTTGTACCATGTTCGTCTCGTTCGTCCCTCTTCGTCTTCCCATTTGATCCGTAGGCCTTCTTTGGACCAAGTTCGTCTTGTTCGTCCATCTTCGTCCTCCCATTTGATCTGTTGGAATTATTTGGACCAAGTTCGTCTCGTTCGTCCATCTTCGTCCACCCATTTGATCCCTTGGCCTTCTTTGTACCAAGTTCGTCTCATTCGTCCCACTTCGTCCTCCCATTTGATCCCTAGGCCTTCTTTGGACCAAGTTCGCCTCGTTCGTCCATCTTCGTCCTCCCATTTGATCTGTAGGCCTTCTTTGGACCAAGTTCGTCTCGTTCGTCCATCTTCGTGCTCCCATTTGATCCGTCGGCCTACTTTGGACAAAGTTCGTCTCGTTCGTCCATCTTCGTCCTCCCATTTGATCCGTTGGCCTTCTTTGTACCATGTTCGTCTCGTTCGTCCATCTTCGTCCTCCCATTTGATCCCTAGGCCTTCTTTGTACCAAGTTCGTCTCGTTCGTCCCTCTTCGTCCTCCCATTTGATCCCTAGGCCTTCTTTGGACCAAGTTCTTCTCGTTCGTCCATCTTCGTCCTCCCATTTGATCCCTAGTCCTTCTTTGGACCAAGTTCGTCTCGTTCGTCCGTCTTCGTGCTCCCATTTGATCCGTAGGCCTTCTTTGGACAAAGTTCGTCTCGTTCGTCCATCTTCGTCCTCCCATTTGATCCGTTGGCCTTCTTTGTACCATGTTCGTCTCGTTCGTCCATCTTCGTCCTCCCATTTGATCCCTAGGCCTTCTTTGTACCAAGTTCGTCTCGTTCGTCCCTCTTCGTCCTCCCATTTGATCCCTAGGCCTTCTTTGTACCAAGTTCATCTCGTTCGTCCCTCTTCGTCCTCCCATTTGATCCCAAGGCCTTCTTTAGACAAAGTTCGTCTCGTTCGTCCATCTTCGTCCTCCCATTTGATCCGTTGGCCTTCTTTGGACCAAGTTCGTCCCGTTCGTCCATCTTCGTCCTCCCATTTGATACCTTGGCCTTCTTTGTACCATGTTCGTCTCGTTCGTCCCTCTTCGTCTTCCCATTTGATCCGTAGGCCTTCTTTGGACAAAGTTCGTCTCGTTCGTCCATCTTCGTCCTCCCATTTGATCCGTTGGACTTCTTTGTACCATGTTTGTCTCGTTCGTCCATCTTCGTCCTCCCATTTGATCCCTAGGCCTTCTTTGTACCAAGTTCGTCTCGTTCGTCCCTCTTCGTCCCTCTTCGTCCTCCCATTTGATCCCTAGGCCTTCTTTGTACCAAGTTCGTCTCGTTCGTCCCTCTTCGTCCTCCCATTTGATCCGTAGGCCTTCTTTGGACAAAGTTCATCTCGTTCGTCCATCTTCGTCCTCCCATTTGATCCGTTGGCCTTCTTTGTACCATGTTCGTCTCGTTCGTCCATCTTCGTCCTCCCATTTGATCCCTAGGCCTTCTTTGTACCAAGTTCGTCTCGTTCGTCCCTCTTCGTCCTCCCAATTGATCCCTAGGCCTTCTTTGTACCAAGTTCGTCTCGTTCGTCCCTCTTCGTCCTCCCATTTGATCCGAAGGCCTTCTTTAGACAAAGTTCGTCTCGTTCGTCCATCTTCGTCCTCCCATTTGATCCGTTGGCCTTCTTTGGACCAAGTTCGTCCCGTTCGTCCATCTTCGTCCTCCCATTTGATCCCTTGGCCTTCTTTGTACCATTTTCGTCTCGTTCGTCCCTCTTCGTCTTCCCATTTGATCCGTAGGCCTTCTTTGGACAAAGTTCGTCTCGTTCGTCCATCTTCGTCCTCCCATTTGATCCCTTGGCCTTCTTTGTACCATGTTCGTCTCATTCGTCCCTCTTCGTCTTCCCATTTGATCCGTAGGCCTTCTTTGGACCAAGTTCGTCTCGTTCGTCCATCTTCGTCCTCCCATTTGATCTGTTGGAATTATTTGGACCAAGTTCGTCTCGTTCGTCCATCTTCGTCCACCCATTTGATCCCTTGGCCTTCTTTGTACCAAGTTCGTCTCATTCGTCCCACTTCGTCCTCCCATTTGATCCCTTGGCCTTCTTTGGACCAAGTTCGTCTCGTTCGTCCATCTTCGTCCTCCCATTTGATCCGTAGGCCTTCTTTGGACCAAGTTCGTCTCGTTCGTCCATCTTCGTCCTCCCATTTGATCCGTTGGCCTTCTTTGGACCTAGTTCGTCCTGTTCGTCCATCTTCGTCCTCCCTATTGATCCCTTGGCCTTCTTTGTACCATGTTTGTCTCGTTCGTCCCTCTTCGTCTTCCCATTTGATCCGTAGGCCTTCTTTGGACCAAGTTCGTCTCGATCGTCCATCTTCGTCCTCCCATTTGATCCCTTGGCCTTCTTTGTACCATGTTCGTATCGTTCGTCCCTCTTCGTCTTCCCATTTGATCCGTAGGCCTTCTTTGGGCCAAGTTCGTCTCGTTCGTCCATCTTCGTCCTCCCATTTGATCTGTTGGAATTATTTGGACCAAGTTCGTCTCGTTCGTCCATCTTCGTCCACCCATTTGATCCCTTGGCCTTCTTTGTACCATGTTCGTCTCATTCATCCCACTTCGTCCTCCCATTTGATCCCTAGGCCTTCTTTGGACCAAGTTCGTCTCGTTCGTCCATCTTCGTCCTCCCATTTGATCTGTAGGCCTTCTTTGGACCAAGTTCGTCTCGTTCGTCCCTCTTCGTCCTCCCATTTTATCCCAAGGCCTTCTTTAGACCAAGTTCGTCTCGTTCGTCCATCTTCGTCCTCCCATTTGATCCGTTGGCCTTCTTTGGACCAAGTTCGTCCCGTTCGTCCATCTTCGTCCTCCCATTTGATCCCTTGGCCTTCTTTGTACCATTTTCGTCTCGTTCGTCCCTCTTCGTCTTCCCATTTGATCCGTAGGCCTTCTTTGGACAAAGTTCGTCTCGTTCGTCCATCTTCGTCCTCCCATTTGATCCCTAGGCCTTCTTTGGACCAAGTTCGTCTCGTTCGTCCATCTTCGTCCTCCCATTTGATCCGTAGGCCTTCTTTGGACGAAGTTCGTCTCGTTCGTCCATCTTCGTGCTCCCATTTGATCCGTAGGCCTTCTTTGGACAAAGTTCGTCTCGTTCGTCTCGTTCGTCCTCCCATTTGATCCGTTGGCCTTCTTTGTACCATGTTCATCTCGTTTGTCCATCTTCGTCCTCCCATTTGATCCCAAGGCCTTCTTTGTACCAAGTTCGTCTCGTTCGTCCCTCTTCTTCGTCCCATTTGATCCCTAGGCCTTCTTTGTACCAAGTTCGTCTCGTTCGTCCCTCTTCGTCCTCCCATTTGATCCCTAGGCCTTCTTTGGACCAAGTTCTTCTCGTTCATCCATCTTCGTCCTCCCATTTGATCGGTTGGCCTTCTTTGGACCAAGTTCGTCCCGTTCGTCCATCTTCGTCCACCCATTTGATCCCTTGGCCTTCTTTGTACCAAGTTTGTCTCGTTCGTCCATCTTCGTCCTCCCATTTGATCCGTTGGCCTTCTTTGGACCAAGTTCGTCCCGTTCGTCCATCTTCGTCCTCGCATTTGATCTGTTGGAATTATTTGGACCATGTTCGTCTCGTTCGTCCATCTTCGTCCACCCATTTGATCCCTTGGCCTTCTTTGTACCATGTTCGTCTCATTCGTCCCACTTCGTCCTCCCATTTGATCCCTAGGCCTTCTTTGGACCAAGTTCGTCTCGTTCGTCCATCTTCGTCCTCCCATTTGATCTGTAGGCCTTCTTTGGACCAAGTTCGTCTCGTTCGTCCCTCTTCGTCCTCCCATTTGATCCCAAGGCCTTCTTTAGACAAAGTTTGTCTCGTTCGTCCATCTTCGTCCTCCCATTTGATCCGTTGGCCTTCTTTGGACCAAGTTCGTCCCGTTCGTCCATCTTCGTCCACCCATTTGATCCCTTGGCCTTCTTTGTACCAAGTTTGTCTCGTTCGTCTATCTTCGTCCTCCCATTTGATCCGTTGGCCTTCTTTGGACCAAGTTCGTCCCGTTCGTCCATCTTCGTCCTCCCATTTGATCCCTTGGCCTTGTTTGTACCATGTTTGTCTCGTTCGTCCCTCTTCGTCTTCCCATTTGATCCGTAGGCCTTCTTTGGACCAAGTTCGTCTCGTTCGTCCATCTTCGTCCTCCCATTTGATCCCTTGGCCTTCTTTGTACCATGTTCGTCTCGTTCGTCCCTCTTCGTCTTCCCATTTGATCCGTAGGCCTTCTTTGGACCAAGTTCGTCTCGTTCGTCCATCTTCGTCCTCCCATTTGATATGTTGGAATTATTTGGACCAAGTTCGTCTCGTTCGTCCCACTTCGTCCTCCCATTTGATCCCTAGGCCTTCTTTGGACCAAGTTCGCCTCGTTCGTCCATCTTCGCCCTCCCATTTGATCTGTAGGCCTTCTTTGGACCAAGTTCGTCTCGTTCGTCCATCTTCGTGCTCCCATTTGATCCGTCGACCTTCTTTGGACAAAGTTCGTCTCGTTCGTCCATCTTCGTCCTCCCATTTGATCCGTTGGCCTTCTTTGTACCATGTTCGTCTCGTTCGTCCATCTTCGTCCTCCCATTTGATCCCTAGGCCTTCTTTGTACCAAGTTCGTCTCGTTCGTCCCTCTTCGTCCTCCCATTTGATCCCTAGGCCTTCTTTGGACCAAGTTCTTCTCGTTCGTCCATCTTCGTCCTCCCATTTGATCCCTACTCCTTCTTTGGACCAAGTTCGTCTCGTTCGTCCGTCTTCGTGCTCCCATTTGATCCGTAGGCCTTCTTTGGACAAAGTTCGTCTCGTTCGTCCATCTTCGTCCTCCCATTTGATCCGTTGGCCTTCTTTGTACCATGTTCGTCTCGTTCGTCCATCTTCGTCCTCACATTTGATCCCTAGGCCTTCTTTGTACCAAGTTCGTCTCGTTCGTCCCTCTTCGTCCTCCCATTTGATCCCTAGGCCTTCTTTGTACCAAGTTCGTCTCGTTCGTCCCTCTTCGTCCTCCCATTTGATCCCAAGGCCTTCTTTAGACAAAGTTCGTCTCGTTCGTCCATCTTCGTCCTCCCATTTGATCCGTTGGCCTTCTTTGGACCAAGTTCGTCCCGTTCGTCCATCTTCGTCCTCCCATTTGATCCCTTGGCCTTCTTTGTACCATGTTCGTCTCGTTCGTCCCTCTTCGTCTTCCCATTTGATCCGTAGGCCTTCTTCGGACAAAGTTCGTCTCGTTCGTCCATCTTCGTCCTCCCATTTGATCCCTTGGCCTTCTTTGTACCATGTTCGTCTCGTTCGTCCCTCTTCGTCTTCCCATTTGATCCGTAGGCCTTCTTTGGACCAAGTTCGTCTCGTTCGTCCATCTTCGTCCTCCCATTTGATCTGTTGGAATTATTTGGACCAAGTTCGTCCCGTTCGTCCATCTTCGTCCACCCATTTGATCCCTTGGCCTTCTTTGTACCAAGTTCGTCTCATTCGTCCCACTTCGTCCTCCCATTTGATCCCTAGGCCTTCTTTGGACCAAGTTCGTCTCGTTCGTCCATCTTCGTCCTCCCATTTGATCCGTAGGCCTTCTTTGGACCAAGTTCATCTTGTTCGTGCATCTTCGTGCTCCCATTTGATCCGTAGGCCTTCTTTGGACAAAGTTCGTCTCGTTCGTCCATCTTCGTCCTCCCATTTGATCCGTTGGCCTTCTTTGTACCATGTTCGTCTCGTTCGTCCATCTTCGTCCTCCCATTTGATCCCTAGGCCTGCCTTCTTTGTACCAGTTCGTCTCGTTCGTCCCTCTTCTTCTTCCCATTTGATCCCTAGGCCTTCTTTGTACCAAGTTCGTCTCGTTCGTCCATCTTCGTCCTCCCATTTGATCCCTTGGCCTTCTTTGGACCAATTTCGTCCCGTTCGTCCATCTTCGTCCTCCCATTTGATCCCTTGGCCTTCTTTGTACCATGTTCGTCACGTTCGTCCCTCTTCGTCTTCCCATTTGATCCGTAGGCCTTCTTTGGACCAAGTTCGTCTCGTTCGTCCATCTTCGTCCTCCCATTTGATCCCTTGGCCTTCTTTGTAAAATGTTCATCTCGTTCGACCCTCTTCGTCTTCCCATTTGATCCGTAGGCCTTCTTTGGACCAAGTTCGTCTCGTTCGTCCATCTTCGTCCTCCCATTTGATCTGTTGGAATTATTTGGACCAAGTTCGTCCCGTTCGTCCATCTTCGTCCACCCATTTGATCCCTTGGCCTTCTTTGTACCAAGTTCGTCTCATTCGTCCCACTTCGTCCTCCCATTTGATCCCTAGGCCTTCTTTGGACCAAGTTCGTCTCGTTCGTCCATCTTCCTCCTCCCATTTGATCCCTAGTCCTTCTTTGGACCAAATTCGTCTCGTTCGTCCGTCTTCGTGCTCCCATTTGATCCGTAGGCCTTCTTTGGACAAAGTTCGTCTCGTTCGTCCATCTTCGTCCTCCCATTTGATCCGTTGGCCTTCTTTGTACCATGTTCGTCTCGTTCGTCCATCTTCGTCCTCACATTTGATCCCTAGGCCTTCTTTGTACCAAGTTCGTCTCGTTCGTCCCTCTTCGTCCTCCCATTTGATCCCTAGGCCTTCTTTGTACCAAGTTCGTCTCGTTCGTCCCTCTTCGTCCTCCCATTTGATCCCAAGGCCTTCTTTAGACAAAGTTCGTCTCGTTCGTCCATCTTCGTCCTCCCATTTGATCCGTTGGCCTTCTTTGGACCAAGTTCGTCCCGTTCGTCCATCTTCGTCCTCCCATTTGATCCCTTGGCCTTCTTTGTACCATGTTCGTCTCGTTCGTCCCTCTTCGTCTTCCCATTTGATCCGTAGGCCTTCTTCGGACAAAGTTCGTCTCGTTCGTCCATCTTCGTCCTCCCATTTGATCCCTTGGCCTTCTTTGTACCATGTTCGTCTCGTTCGTCCCTCTTCGTCTTCCCATTTGATCCGTAGGCCTTCTTTGGACCAAGTTCGTCTCGTTCGTCCATCTTCGTCCTCCCATTTGATCTGTTGGAATTATTTGGACCAAGTTCGTCCCGTTCGTCCATCTTCGTCCACCCATTTGATCCCTTGGCCTTCTTTGTACCAAGTTCGTCTCATTCGTCCCACTTCGTCCTCCCATTTGATCCCTAGGCCTTCTTTGGACCAAGTTCGTCTCGTTCGTCCATCTTCGTCCTCCCATTTGATCCGTAGGCCTTCTTTGGACCAAGTTCATCTCGTTCGTGCATCTTCGTGCTCCCATTTGATCCGTAGGCCTTCTTTGGACAAAGTTCGTCTCGTTCGTCCATCTTCGTCCTCCCATTTGATCCGTTGGCCTTCTTTGTACCATGTTCGTCTCGTTCGTCCATCTTCGTCCTCCCATTTGATCCCTAGGCCTGCCTTCTTTGTACCAGTTCGTCTCGTTCGTCCCTCTTCTTCTTCCCATTTGATCCCTAGGCCTTCTTTGTACCAAGTTCGTCTCGTTCGTCCATCTTCGTCCTCCCATTTGATCCCTTGGCCTTCTTTGGACCAATTTCGTCCCGTTCGTCCATCTTCGTCCTCCCATTTGATCCCTTGGCCTTCTTTGTACCATGTTCGTCACGTTCGTCCCTCTTCGTCTTCCCATTTGATCCGGTGGCCTTCTTTGGACCAAGTTCGTCTCGTTCGTCCATCTTCGTCCTCCCATTTGATCCCTTGGCCTTCTTTGTAAAATGTTCATCTCGTTCGACCCTCTTCGTCTTCCCATTTGATCCGTAGGCCTTCTTTGGACCAAGTTCGTCTCGTTCGTCCATCTTCGTCCTCCCATTTGATCTGTTGGAATTATTTGGACCAAGTTCGTCTCGTTCGTCCATCTTCGTCTTCCCATTTGATCCCTTGGCCTTCTTTGTACCAAGTTCGTCTCGTTCGTCCCTCTTCGTCCTCCCATTTGATCCCTAGGCCTTCTTTGTACCAAGTTCGTCTCGTTCGTCCCTCTTCGTCCTCCCATTTGATCCCAAGGCCTTCTTTAGACAAAGTTCGTCTCGTTCGTCCATCTTCGTCCTCCCATTTGATCCGTTGGCCTTCTTTGGACCAAGTTCGTCCCGTTCGTCCATCTTCGTCCTCCCATTTGATCCCTTGGCCTTCTTTGTACCATGTTCGTCTCGTTCGTCCCTCTTCGTCTTCCCATTTGATCCGTAGGCCTTCTTCGGACAAAGTTCGTCTCGTTCGTCCATCTTCGTCCTCCCATTTGATCCCTTGGCCTTCTTTGTACCATGTTCGTCTCGTTCGTCCCTCTTCGTCTTCCCATTTGATCCGTAGGCCTTCTTTGGACCAAGTTCGTCTCGTTCGTCCATCTTCGTCCTCCCATTTGATCTGTTGGAATTATTTGGACCAAGTTCGTCCCGTTCGTCCATCTTCGTCCACCCATTTGATCCCTTGGCCTTCTTTGTACCAAGTTCGTCTCATTCGTCCCACTTCGTCCTCCCATTTGATCCCTAGGCCTTCTTTGGACCAAGTTCGTCTCGTTCGTCCATCTTCGTCCTCCCATTTGATCCGTAGGCCTTCTTTGGACCAAGTTCATCTCGTTCGTGCATCTTCGTGCTCCCATTTGATCCGTAGGCCTTCTTTGGACAAAGTTCGTCTCGTTCGTCCATCTTCGTCCTCCCATTTGATCCGTTGGCCTTCTTTGTACCATGTTCGTCTCGTTCGTCCATCTTCGTCCTCCCATTTGATCCCTAGGCCTGCCTTCTTTGTACCAGTTCGTCTCGTTCGTCCCTCTTCTTCTTCCCATTTGATCCCTAGGCCTTCTTTGTACCAAGTTCGTCTCGTTCGTCCATCTTCGTCCTCCCATTTGATCCCTTGGCCTTCTTTGGACCAATTTCGTCCCGTTCGTCCATCTTCGTCCTCCCATTTGATCCCTTGGCCTTCTTTGTACCATGTTCGTCACGTTCGTCCCTCTTCGTCTTCCCATTTGATCCGTAGGCCTTCTTTGGACCAAGTTCGTCTCGTTCGTCCATCTTCGTCCTCCCATTTGATCCCTTGGCCTTCTTTGTAAAATGTTCATCTCGTTCGACCCTCTTCGTCTTCCCGTTTGATCCGTAGGCCTTCTTTGGACCAAGTTCGTCTCGTTCATCCATCTTCATCCTCCCATTTGATCTGTTGGAATTATTTGGACCAAGTTCGTCTCGTTCGTCCATCTTCGTCCTCCCATTTGATCCCTTGGCCTTCTTTGTACCAAGTTCGTCTCGTTCGTCCCTCTTTGTCCTCCCAGTTGATTCCTAGGCCTTCTTTAGACCAAGTTCGTCTCGTTCGTCCATCTTCGTCCTCCCATTTGATCTGTAGGCCTTCTTTGGACCAAGTTCGTCTCGTTCGTCCATCTTCGTGCTCCCATTTGATCCGTCGGCCTTCTTTGGACAAAGTTCGTCTCGTTCGTCCATCTTCGGCCTCCCATTTGATCCGTTGGCCTTCTTTGTACCATGTTCGTCTCGTTCGTCCATCTTCGTCCTCCCATTTGATCCCTAGGTCTTCTTTGTACCATGTTCGTCTCGTTCGTCCCTCTTCGTCCTCCCATTTGATCCCTAGGCCTTCTTTGGACGAAGTTCTTCTCGTTCGTCCATCTTCGTCCTCCCATTTGATCCCTAGTCCTTCTTTGGACCAAGTTCGTCTCGTTCGTCCGTCTTCGTGCTCCCATTTGATCCGTAGGCCTTCTTTGGACAAAGTTCGTCTCGTTCGTCCATCTTCGTCCTCCCATTTGATCCGTTGGCCTTCTTTGTACCATGTTCGTCTCGTTCGTCCATCTTCGTCCACCCATTTGATCCCTAGGCCTTCTTTGTACCAAGTTCGTCTCGTTCGTCCCTCTTCGTCCTCCCATTTGATCCCTAGGCCTTCTTTCTACCAAGTTCGTCTCGTTCGTCCCTCTTCGTCCTCCCATTTGATCCGTAGGCCTTCTTTGGACAAAGTTCGTCTCGTTCGTCCATCTTCGTCCTCCCATTTGATCCGTTGGCCTTCTTTGTACCATGTTCGTCTCGTTCGTCCATCTTCGTCCTCCCATTTGATCCCTAGGACTTCTTTGTACCAAGTTCGTCTCGTTCGTCCCTCTTCGTCCTCCCATTTGATCCCTAGGCCTTCTTTGGACCAAGTTCTTCTCGTTCGTCCATCTTCGTCCTCCCATTTGATCCCTAGTCCTTCTTTGGACCAAGTTCGTCTCGTTCGTCCATCTTCGTCCTCCCATTTGATCCGTTGGCCTTCGTTGTACCATGTTCGTCTCGTTCGTCCATCTTCGTCCACCCATTTGATCCCTAGGCCTTCTTTGTACCAAGTTCGTCTCGTTCGTCCCTCTTCGTCCTCCCATTTGATCCGAAGGCCTTCTTTAGACAAAGTTCGCCTCGTTCGTCCATCTTCGTCCTCCCATTTGATCCGTTGCCCTTCTTTGGACCAAGTTCGTCCCGTTCGTCCATCTTCGTCCTCCCATTTGATCCCTGGGCCTTCTTTGTGCCATGTTCGTCCCTCTTCGTCTTCCCATTTGATCCGTAGGCCTTCTTTGGACAAAGTTCGTCTCGTTCGTCCATCTTCGTCCTCCCATTTGATCCCTTGGCCTTCTTTGTACCATGTTCGTCTCGTTCGTCCCTCTTCGTCTTCCCATTTGATCCGTAGGCCTTCTTTGGACCAAGTTCGTCTCGTTCGTCCATCTTCGTCCTCCCATTTGATCCCTTGGCCTTCTTTGTACCATGTTCGTCTCGTTCGTCCCTCTTCGTCTTCCCATTTGATCCGTAGGCCTTCTTTGGACCAAGTTCGTCTCGTTCGTCCATCTTCGTCCTCCCATTTGATATGTTGGAATTATTTGGACCAAGTTCGTCTCGTTCGTCCCACTTCGTCCTCCCATTTGATCCCTAGGCCTTCTTTGGACCAAGTTCGCCTCGTTCGTCCATCTTCGCCCTCCCATTTGATCTGTAGGCCTTCTTTGGACCAAGTTCGTCTCGTTCGTCCATCTTCGTGCTCCCATTTGATCCGTCGACCTTCTTTCGACAAAGTTCGTCTCGTTCGTCCATCTTCGTCCTCCCATTTGATCCGTTGGCCTTCTTTGTACCATGTTCGTCTCGTTCGTCCATCTTCGTCCTCCCATTTGATCCCTAGGCCTTCTTTGTACCAAGTTCATCTCGTTCGTCCCTCTTCGTCCTCCCATTTGATCCCTAGGCCTTCTTTGGACCAAGTTCTTCTCGTTCGTCCATCTTCGTCCTCCCATTTGATCCCTAGTCCTTCTTTGGACCAAGTTCGTCTCGTTCGTCCGTCTTCGTGCTCCCATTTGATCCGTAGGCCTTCTTTGGACAAAGTTCGTCTCGTTCGTCCATCTTCGTCCTCCCATTTGATCCGTTGGCCTTCTTTGTACCATGTTCGTCTCGTTCGTCCATCTTCGTCCTCACATTTGATCCCTAGGCCTTCTTTGTACCAAGTTCGTCTCGTTCGTCCCTCTTCGTCCTCCCATTTGATCCCTAGGCCTTCTTTGTACCAAGTTCGTCTCGTTCGTCCCTCTTCGTCCTCCCATTTGATCCCAAGGCCTTCTTTAGACAAAGTTCGTCTCGTTCGTCCATCTTCGTCCTCCCATTTGATCCGTTGGCCTTCTTTGGACCAAGTTCGTCCCGTTCGTCCATCTTCGTCCTCCCATTTGATCCCTTGGCCTTCTTTGTACCATGTTCGTCTCGTTCGTCCCTCTTCGTCTTCCCATTTGATCCGTAGGCCTTCTTTGGACCAAGTTCGTCTCGTTCGTCCCTCTTCGTCCTCCCATTTGATCCCAAGGCCTTCTTTAGACAAAGTTCGTCTCGTTCGTCCATCTTCGTCCTCCCATTTGATCCGTAGGCCTTCTTCGGACAAAGTTCATCTCGTTCGTCCATCTTCGTCCTCCCATTTGATCCCTTGGCCTTCTTTGTACCATGTTCGTCTCGTTCGTCCCTCTTCGTCTTCCCATTTGATCCGTAGGTCTTCTTTGGACCAAGTTCGTCTCGTTCGTCCCTCTTCGTCTTCCCATTTGATCCGTAGGCCTTCTTTGGACCAAGTTCGTCTCGTTCATCCATCTTCATCCTCCCATTTGATCTGTTGGAATTATTTGGACCAAGTTCGTCTCGTTCGTCCATCTTCGTCCTCCCATTTGATCCCTTGGCCTTCTTTGTACCAAGTTCGTCTCGTTCGTCCCTCTTTGTCCTCCCAGTTGATTCCTAGGCCTTCTTTAGACCAAGTTCGTCTCGTTCGTCCATCTTCGTCCTCCCATTTGATCTGTAGGCCTTCTTTGGACCAAGTTCGTCTCGTTCGTCCATCTTCGTGCTCCCATTTGATCCGTCGGCCTTCTTTGGACAAAGTTCGTCTCGTTCGTCCATCTTCGGCCTCCCATTTGATCCGTTGGCCTTCTTTGTACCATGTTCGTCTCGTTCGTCCATCTTCGTCCTCCCAATTGATCCCTAGGTCTTCTTTGTACCATGTTCGTCTCGTTCGTCCCTCTTCGTCCTCCCATTTGATCCCTAGGCCTTCTTTGGACGAAGTTCTTCTCGTTCGTCCATCTTCGTCCTCCCATTTGATCCCTAGTCCTTCTTTGGACCAAGTTCGTCTCGTTCGTCCGTCTTCGTGCTCCCATTTGATCCGTAGGCCTTCTTTGGACAAAGTTCGTCTCGTTCGTCCATCTTCGTCCTCCCATTTGATCCGTTGGCCTTCTTTGTACCATGTTCGTCTCGTTCGTCCATCTTCGTCCACCCATTTGATCCCTAGGCCTTCTTTGTACCAAGTTCGTCTCGTTCGTCCCTCTTCGTCCTCCCATTTGATCCCTAGGCCTTCTTTCTACCAAGTTCGTCTCGTTCGTCCCTCTTCGTCCTCCCATTTGATCCGTAGGCCTTCTTTGGACAAAGTTCGTCTCGTTCGTCCATCTTCGTCCTCCCATTTGATCCGTTGGCCTTCTTTGTACCATGTTCGTCTCGTTCGTCCATCTTCGTCCTCCCATTTGATCCCTAGGACTTCTTTGTACCAAGTTCGTCTCGTTCGTCCCTCTTCGTCCTCCCATTTGATCCCTAGGCCTTCTTTGGACCAAGTTCTTCTCGTTCGTCCATCTTCGTCCTCCCATTTGATCCCTAGTCCTTCTTTGGACCAAGTTCGTCTCGTTCGTCCATCTTCGTCCTCCCATTTGATCCGTTGGCCTTCGTTGTACCATGTTCGTCTCGTTCGTCCATCTTCGTCCACCCATTTGATCCCTAGGCCTTCTTTGTACCAAGTTCGTCTCGTTCGTCCCTCTTCGTCCTCCCATTTGATCCGAAGGCCTTCTTTAGACAAAGTTCGTCTCGTTCGTCCATCTTCGTCCTCCCATTTGATCCGTTGCCCTTCTTTGGACCAAGTTCGTCCCGTTCGTCCATCTTCGTCCTCCCATTTGATCCCTGGGCCTTCTTTGTGCCATGTTCGTCCCTCTTCGTCTTCCCATTTGATCCGTAGGCCTTCTTTGGACAAAGTTCGTCTCGTTCGTCCATCTTCGTCCTCCCATTTGATCCCTTGGCCTTCTTTGTACCATGTTCGTCTCGTTCGTCCATCTTCGTCCTCCCATTTGATCCCTAGGACTTCTTTGTACCAAGTTCGTGTCGTTCGTCCCTCTTCGTCCTCCCATTTGATCCCTAGGCCTTCTTTGGACCAAGTTCTTCTCGTTCGTCCATCTTCGTCCTCCCATTTGATCCCTAGTCCTTCTTTGGACCAAGTTCGTCTCGTTCGTCCATCTTCGTCCTCCCATTTGATCCGTTGGCCTTCGTTGTACCATGTTCGTCTCGTTCGTCCATCTTCGTCCACCCATTTGATCCCTAGGCCTTCTTTGTACCAAGTTCGTCTCGTTCGTCCCTCTTCGTCCTCCCATTTGATCCGAAGGCCTTCTTTAGACAAAGTTCGTCTCGTTCGTCCATCTTCGTCCTCCCATTTGATCCGTTGCCCTTCTTTGGACCAAGTTCGTCCCGTTCGTCCATCTTCGTCCTCCCATTTGATCCCTGGGCCTTCTTTGTGCCATGTTCGTCCCTCTTCGTCTTCCCATTTGATCCGTAGGCCTTCTTTGGACAAAGTTCGTCTCGTTCGTCCATCTTCGTCCTCCCATTTGATCCCTTGGCCTTCTTTGTACCATGTTCGTCTCGTTCGTCCCTCTTCGTCTTCCCATTTGATCCGTAGGCCTTCTTTGGACCAAGTTCGTCTCGTTCGTCCATCTTCGTCCTCCCATTTGATATGTTGGAATTATTTGGACCAAGTTCGTCTCGTTCGTCCCACTTCGTCCTCCCATTTGATCCCTAGGCCTTCTTTGGACCAAGTTCGCCTCGTTCGTCCATCTTCGCCCTCCCATTTGATCTGTAGGCCTTCTTTGGACCAAGTTCGTCTCGTTCGTCCATCTTCGTGCTCCCATTTGATCCGTCGACCTTCTTTCGACAAAGTTCGTCTCGTTCGTCCATCTTCGTCCTCCCATTTGATCCGTTGGCCTTCTTTGTACCATGTTCGTCTCGTTCGTCCATCTTCGTCCTCCCATTTGATCCCTAGGCCTTCTTTGTACCAAGTTCATCTCGTTCGTCCCTCTTCGTCCTCCCATTTGATCCCTAGGCCTTCTTTGGACCAAGTTCTTCTCGTTCGTCCATCTTCGTCCTCCCATTTGATCCCTAGTCCTTCTTTGGACCAAGTTCGTCTCGTTCGTCCGTCTTCGTGCTCCCATTTGATCCGTAGGCCTTCTTTGGACAAAGTTCGTCTCGTTCGTCCATCTTCGTCCTCCCATTTGATCCGTTGGCCTTCTTTGTACCATGTTCGTCTCGTTCGTCCATCTTCGTCCTCCCATTTGATCCCTAGGCCTTCTTTATACCAAGTTCATCTCGTTCGTCTCTCTTCGTCCTCCCATTTGATCCCTAGGCCTTCTTTGGACCAAGTTCTTCTCGTTCGTCCATCTTCGTCCTCCCATTTGATCCCTAGTCCTTCTTTGGACCAAGTTCGTCTCGTTCGTCCGTCTTCGTGCTCCCATTTGATCCGTAGGCCTTCTTTGGACAAAGTTCGTCTCGTTCGTCCATCTTCGTCCTCCCATTTGATCCGTTGGCCTTCTTTGTACCATGTTCGTCTCGTTCGTCCATCTTCGTCCTCACATTTGATCCCTAGGCCTTCTTTGTACCAAGTTCGTCTCGTTCGTCCCTCTTCGTCCTCCCATTTGATCCCTAGGCCTTCTTTGTACCAAGTTCGTCTCGTTCGTCCCTCTTCGTCCTCCCATTTGATCCCAAGGCCTTCTTTAGACAAAGTTCGTCTCGTTCGTCCATCTTCGTCCTCCCATTTGATCCGTTGGCCTTCTTTGGACCAAGTTCGTCCCGTTCGTCCATCTTCGTCCTCCCATTTGATCCCTTGGCCTTCTTTGTACCATGTTCGTCTCGTTCGTCCCTCTTCGTCTTCCCATTTGATCCGTAGGCCTTCTTTGGACCAAGTTCGTCTCGTTCGTCCCTCTTCGTCCTCCCATTTGATCCCAAGGCCTTCTTTAGACAAAGTTCGTCTCGTTCGTCCATCTTCGTCCTCCCATTTGATCCGTAGGCCTTCTTCGGACAAAGTTCATCTCGTTCGTCCATCTTCGTCCTCCCATTTGATCCCTTGGCCTTCTTTGTACCATGTTCGTCTCGTTCGTCCCTCTTCGTCTTCCCATTTGATCCGTAGGTCTTCTTTGGACCAAGTTCGTCTCGTTCGTCCATCTTCGTCCTCCCATTTGATCTGTTAGAATTATTTGGACCAAGTTCGTCCCGTTCGTCCATCTTCGTCCACCCATTTGATCCCTTGGCCTTCTTTGTACCAAGTTCGTATCATTCGTCCCACTTCGTCCTCCCATTTGATCCCTAGGCCTTCTTTGGACCAAGTTCGTCTCGTTCGTCCATCTTCGTCCTCCCATTTGATCCGTAGGCCTTCTTTGGACCAAGTTCGTCTCGTTCGTGCATCTTCGTGCTCCCATTTGATCCGTAGGCCTTCTTTGGACAAAGTTCGTCTCGTTCGTCCATCTTCGTCCTCCCATTTGATCCGTTGGCCTTCTTTGTACCATGTTCGTCTCGTTCGTCCATCTTCGTCCTCCCATTTGATCCCTAGGCCTTCTTTGTACCATGTTCGTCTCGTTCGTCCCTCTTCTTCTTCCCATTTGATCCCTAGGCCTTCTTTGGACCAAGTTCGTCCCTTTCGTCCATCTTCGTCCTCCCATTTGATCCCTTGGCCTTCTTTGTACCATGTTCGTCACGTTCGTCCCTCTTCGTCTTCCCATTTGATCCCTAGGCCTTCTTTGGACCAAGTTCGTCCCGTTCGTCCATCTTCGTCCTCCCATTTGATCCCTTGGCCTTCTTTGTACCATGTTCGTCACGTTCGTCCCTCTTCGTCTTCCCATTTGATCCATAGGCCTTCTTTGGACCAAGTTCGTCTCGTTCGTCCATCTTCGTCCTCCCATTTGATCCCTTGGCCTTCTTTGGACCATGTTCGTCCCGTTCGTCCATCTTCGTCCACCCATTTGATCCCTTGGCCTTCTTAGTACAAAGTTCGTCTCATTCGTCCCACTTCGTCCTCCCATTTGATCCCTAGGCCTTCTTTGGACCAAGTTCGTCTCGTTCGTCCATCTTCGTCCTCCCATTTGATCCGTAGGCCTTCTTTGGACCAAGTTCGTCTCGTTCGTCCATCTTCGTCCTCCCATTTGATCCCTTGGCCTTCTTTGTACCATGTTCGTCTCGTTCGTCCCTCTTCGTCTTCCCATTTGATCCGTAGGCCTTCTTTGGACCAAGTTCGTCTCGTTCGTCCATCTTCGTCCTCCCATTTGATCTGTTGGAATTATTTGGACCAAGTTCGTCCCGTTCGTCCATCTTCGTCCACCCATTTGATCCCTTGGCCTTCTTTGTACCAAGTTCGTCTCATTCGTCCCACTTCGTCCTCCCATTTGATCCCTAGGCCTTCTTTGGACCAAGTTCGTCTCGTTCGTCCATCTTCGTCCTCCCATTTGATCCGTTGGCCTTCTTTGGACCATGTTCGTCTCGTTCGTCCATCTTCGTCCTCCCATTTGATCCCTAGGCCTTCTTTGTACCAACTTCGTCTCGTTCGTCCCTATTCTTCTTCCCATTTGATCCCTTGGCCTTCTTTGGACAAAGTTCGTCCATCTTCGTCCTCCCATTTGATCCCTTGGCCTTCTTTGTACCATGTTCGTCACGTTCGTCCCTCTTCGTCTTCCCATTTGATCCGTAGGCCTTCTTTGGACCAAGTTCGTCTCGTTCGTCCATCTTCGTCCTCCCATTTGATCCCTTGGCCTTCTTTGTACCATGTTCGTCACGTTCGTCCCTCTTCGTCTTCCCATTTGATCCGTAGGCCTTCTTTGGACCAAGTTCGTCTCGTTCGTCCATCTTCGTCCTCCCTTTTGATCCCTTGGCCTTCTTTGTACCATGTTCATCTCGTTCGTCCCTCTTCGTCTTCGCATTTGATCCGTAGACCTTTTTTGGACCAAGTTCGTCTCGTTCGTCCATCTTCGTCCTCCCATTTGATCTGTTGGAATTATTTGGACCAAGTTCGTCTCGTTCGTCCATCTTCGTCCTCCCATTTGATCCCTTGGCCTTCTTTGTACCAAGTTCGTCTCGTTCGTCCATCTTCGTCCTCCCATTTGATCCCTAGGCCTTCTTTCGACCAAGTTCGTCTCGTTCGTCGCTCTTCGTCCTCCCATTTGATCCCTAGGCCTTCTTTGGACCAAGTTCGTCTCGTTCGTCCATCTTCGTCCTCCCATTTGATCTGTAGGCCTTCTTTGGACCAAGTTCGTCTCGTCCGTCCATCTTCGTGCTCCCATTTGATCCGTCGGCCTTCTTTGGACAAAGTTCGTCTCGTTCGTCCATCTTCGTCCTCCCATTTGATCCGTTGGCCTTCTTTGTACCAAGTTCGTCTCGTTCGTCCATCTTCGTCCTCCCATTTGATCTGTAGGCCTTCTTTGGACCAAGTTCGTCTCGTTCGTCCATCTTCGTGCTCCCATTTGATCCGTCGGCCTTCTTTGGACAAAGTTCGTCTCGTTCGTCCATCTTCGTCCTCCCATTTGATCCGTAGGCCTTCTTTGGACAAAGTTCGTCTCGTTCGTCCCTCTTCGTCCTCCCATTTGATCCCTAGGCCTTCTTTGGACCATGTTCGTCTCGTTCGTCCATCTTCGTGCTCCCATTTGATCCGTAGGCCTTCTTTGGACAAAGTTCGTCTCGTTCGTCCATCTTCGTCCTCCCATTTGATCCCTTGGCCTTCTTTGTACCATGTTCGTCTCGTTCGTCCCTCTTCGTCTTCCCATTTGATCCGTAGGCCTTCTTTGGACCAAGTTCGTCTCGTTCGTCCATCTTCGTCCTCCCATTTGATATGTTGGAATTATTTGGACCAAGTTCGTCCCGTTCGTCCCGTTCGTCCATCTTCGTCCACCCATTTGATCCCTTGGCCTTCTTTGTACCAAGTTCGTCTCATTCGTCCCACTTCGTCCTCCCATTTGATCCCTAGGCCTTCTTTGGACCAAGTTCGTCTCGTTCGTCCATCTTCGTCCTCCCATTTGATCCGTAGGCCTTCTTTGGACCATGTTCGTCTCATTCGTCCATCTTCGTCCTCCCATTTGATCCCTAGGCCTTCTTTGTACCAACTTCGTCTCGTTCGTCCCTCTTCTTCTTCCAATTTGATCCCTAGGCCTTCTTTGTACCAAGTTCGTCTCTTTCGTCCATCTTCGTCCTCCCATTTCATCCCTTGGCCTTCTTTGGACCAAGTTCATCTCGTTCATCCATCTTCGTCCTCCCATTTGATCCCTTGGCCTTCTTTGTACCAAGTTCGTCTCGTTCGTCCCTCTTCGTCCTCCCATTTGATCCCTAGGCCTTCTTTGGACCAAGTTCGTCTCGTTCGTCCCTCTTCGTCCTCGCATTTGATCCCTTGGCCGTCTTTGCAGCAAGTTCGTCTCGTTCGTCCATATTCGTCCTCCCATTTGATCCCTAGGCCTTCTTTGGACCAAGTTCGTCTCGTTCGTCCATCTTCGTCCCCCCATTTGATCCGTTGCAATCCTTTGGACCATGTTCGTCTCGTTCGTCCCTCTTCGTCCTCCCATTTGATCCGTTGGCCTTCTTTGGACCAATTTCGTCTCGTTCATCGATCTTCGTCCTTCCATTTGATCCGTAGGCCTTCTTTGGACCAAGTTCGTCTCGTTCGTCCATCTTCGTCCTCCCATTTGATCCCTAGGCCTTCTTTGGACCAAGTTCGTCTCATTCGTCCCTCTTCGTCCTCCCATTTGATCCCAAGGCCTTCTTTGGACCATGTTCGTGTCGTTCATCCATTTTCGTCCTCCCATTTGATCCGTTGGTATTCTTTGGACCAAGTTCGTCTCGTTCGTCCCTCTTCGTCCTCCCATGTGATCCCTATGCCGTCTTTGCAGCAAGTTCGTCTCGTTCGTCCATATTCGTCCTCCCATTTGATCCCTAGGCCTTCTTTGGACCAAGTTCGTCTCGTTCGTCCATCTTCGTCCTCCCATTTGATCCGTTGGAATCGTTTGGACCAAGTTCGTCTCGTTCGTCCCTCTTTGTCCTCCCATTTGATCCGTAGGCCTTCTTTGGACCAATTTTGTCTCGTTCGTCCATCTTCGTACTTCCATTTGATCCGTAGGCCTTCTTTGGACCATGTTCGTCTCGTTCGTCCATCTTCGTCATCCCATTTGATCCGTTGGCATTCTTTGGACCAAGTTCGTCTCGTTCGTTTCTCTTCGTCCTCCCATGTGATCCCTATGCCGTCTTTGCAGCAAGTTCGTCTCGTTCGTCCATATTCGTCCTCCCATTTGATCCCTAGGCCTTCTTTGGACCAAGTTCGTCTCGTTCGTCCATCTTCGTCCTCCCATTTGATCCGTTGGAATCGTTTGGACCAAGTTCATCTCGTTCGTCCCTCTTCGTCCTCCCATTTGATCCGTAGGCCTTCTTTGGACCAATTTCGTCTCGTTCGTCCATCTTCGTCCTTCCATTTGATCCGTAGGCCTTCTTTGGACCAAGTTCGTCTCGTTCGTCCATCTTCGTCCTCCCATTTGATCCCTAGGCCTTCTTTGGACCAAGTTCATCTCGTTCCTCCATCTTCGTCCTCCCATTTGATCCCTTGGCCTTCTTTGTACCAAGTTCGTCTCGTTCGTCCCTCTTCGTCCTCCCATTTGATCCCTAGGCCTTCTTTGGACCAAGTTCGTCTCGTTCGTCCCTCTTCGTCCTCGCATTTGATCCCTTGGCCGTCTTTGCAGCAAGTTCGTCTCGTTCGTCCATATTCGTCCTCCCATTTGATCCCTAGGCCTTCTTTGGACCAAGTTCGTCTCGTTCATCCATCTTCGTCCCCCCATTTGATCCGTTGCAATCCTTTGGACCATGTTCGTCTCGTTCGTCCCTCTTTGTCCTCCCATTTGATCCGTTGGCCTTCTTTGGACCAATTTCGTCTCGTTCATCGATCTTCGTCCTTCCATTTGATCCGTAGGCCTTCTTTGGACCAAGTTCGTCTCGTTCGTCCATCTTCGTCCTCCCATTTGATCCCTAGGCCTTCTTTGGACCAAGTTCGTCTCATTCGTCCCTCTTCGTCCTCCCATTTGATCCCTAGGCCTTCTTTGGACCATGTTCGTGTCGTTCATCCATTTTCGTCCTCCCATTTGATCCGTTGGTATTCTTTGGACGAAGTTCGTCTCGTTCGTCCCTCTTCGTCCTCCCATTTGATCCCTAGGCCTTCTTTGTACCAAGTTCGTCTCGTTCGTCCCTCTTCGTCCTCCCATTTGATCCCTAGGCCTTCTTTGGACCATGTTCGTCTCGTTCGTCCATCTTCGTGCTCCCATTTGATCCGTAGGCCTTCTTTGGACAAAGTTCGTCTCGTTCGTCCATCTTCGTCCTCCCATTTGATCCCTTGGCCTTCTTTGTACCATGTTCGTCTCGTTCGTCCCTCTTCGTCTTCCCATTTGATCCGTAGGCCTTCTTTGGACCAAGTTCGTCTCGTTCGTCCATCTTCGTCCTCCCATTTGATATGTTGGAATTATTTGGACCAAGTTCGTCCCGTTCGTCCCGTTCGTCCATCTTCGTCCACCCATTTGATCCCTTGGCCTTCTTTGTACCAAGTTCGTCTCATTCGTCCCACTTCGTCCTCCCATTTGATCCCTAGGCCTTCTTTGGACCAAGTTCGTCTCGTTCGTCCATCTTCGTCCTCCCATTTGATCCGTAGGCCTTCTTTGGACCATGTTCGTCTCATTCGTCCATCTTCGTCCTCCCATTTGATCCCTAGGCCTTCTTTGTACCAACTTCGTCTCGTTCGTCCCTCTTCTTCTTCCAATTTGATCCCTAGGCCTTCTTTGTACCAAGTTCGTCTCTTTCGTCCATCTTCGTCCTCCCATTTGATCCCTTGGCCTTCTTTGGACCAAGTTCGTCCCGTTCGTCCATCTTCGTCCTCCCATTTGATCCCTTGGCCTTCTTTGTACCATGTTCGTCACGTTCGTCCCTCTTCGTCTTCCCATTTGATCCGTAGGCCTTCTTTGGACCAAGTTCGTCTCGTTCGTCCATCTTCGTCCTCCCATTTGATCTGTAGGCCTTCTTTGGACCAAGTTCGTCTCGTTCGTCCATCTTCGTGCTCCCATTTGATCCGTCGGCCTTCTTTGGACAAAGTTCGTCTCGTTCGTCCATCTTCGTGCTCCCATTTGATCCGTCGGCCTTCTTTGGACAAAGTTCGTCTCGTTCGTCCAGCTTCGTCCTCCCATTTGATCCGTTGGCCTTCTTTGTACCAAGTTCGTCTCGTTCGTCCATCTTCGTCCTCCCATTTGATCTGTAGGCCTTCTTTGGACCAAGTTCGTCTCGTTCGTCCATCTTCGTGCTCCCATTTGATCCGTCGGCCTTCTTTGCACAAAGTTCGTCTCATTCGTCCATCTTCGTCCTCCCATTTGATCCGTAGGCCTTCTTTGGACAAAGTTCGTCTCGTTCGTCCATCTTCGTCCTCCCATTTGATCCGTTGGCCTTCTTTGTACCATGTTCGTCTCGTTCGTCCATCTTCGTCCTCCCATTTGATCCCTAGGCCTTCTTTGTACCAAGTTCATCTCGTTCGTCCCTCTTCGTCCTCCCATTTGATCCCTAGGCCTTCTTTGGACCATGTTCTTCTCGTTCGTCCATCTTCGTCCTCCCATTTGATCCCTAGTCCTTCTTTGGACCAAGTTCGTCTCGTTCGTCCGTCTTCGTGCTCCCATTTGATCCGTAGGCCTTCTTTGGACAAAGTTCGTCTCGTTCGTCCATCTTCGTCCTCCCATTTGATCCGTTGGCCTTCTTTGTACCATGTTCGTCTCGTTCGTCCATCTTCGTCCTCACATTTGATCCCTAGGCCTTCTTTGTACCAAGTTCGTCTCGTTCGTCCCTCTTCGTCCTCCAATTTGATCCCTAGGCCTTCTTTGTACCAAGTTCGTCTCGTTCGTCCCTCTTCGTCCTCCCATTTGATCCCTAGTCCTTCTTTGGACCAAGTTCGTCTCGTTCGTCCGTCTTCGTGCTCCCATTTGATCCGTAGGCCTTCTTTGGACAAAGTTCGTCTCGTTCGTCCATCTTCGTCCTCCCATTTGATCCGTTGGCCTTCTTTGTACCATGTTCGTCTCGTTCGTCCATCTTCGTCCTCCCATTTGATCCGTAGGCCTTCTTTGGACCATGTTCGTCTCGTTCGTCCATCTTCGTCCTCCCATTTGATCCCTAGACCTTCTTTGTACCAACTTCGTCTCGTTCGTCCCTCTTCTTCTTCTTCCAATTTGATCCCTAGGCCTTCTTCGTACCAAGTTCGTCTCGTTCGTCCATCTTCGTCCTCCCATTTGATCCCTTGGCCTTCTTTGGACCAAGTTCGTCCCGTTCGTCCATCTTCGTCCTCCCATTTGATCCCTTGGCCTTCTTTGTACCATGTTCGTCACGTTCGTCCCTCTTCGTCTTCCCATTTGATCCGTAGGCCTTCTTTGGACCAAGTTCGTCTCGTTCGTCCATCTTCGTCCTACCATTTGATCTGTAGGCCTTCTTTGGACCAAGTTCGTCTCGTTCGTCCATCTTCGTGCTCCCATTTGATCCGTCGGCCTTCTTTGGACCAAGTTCGTCTCGTTCGTCCATCTTCGTGCTCCCATTTGATCCGTCGGCCTTCTTTGGACAAAGTTCGTCTCGTTCGTCCATCTTCGTCCTCCCATTTGATCCGTAGGCCTTCTTTGGACAAAGTTCGTCTCATCCGTCCCACTTCGTCCTCCCATTTGATCCCTAGGCCTTCTTTGGACCAAGTTCGTCTCGTTCGTCCATCTTCGTCCTCCCATTTGATCCGTTGGCCTTCTTTGGACCATGTTCGTCTCGTTCGTCCATCTTCGTCCTCCCATTTGATCCCTAGGCCTTCTTTGTACCAACTTCGTCTCGTTCGTCCCTATTCTTCTTCCCATTTGATCCCTAGGCCTTCTTTGTACCAAGTTCGTCTCGTTCGTCCATCTTCGTCCTCCCATTTGATCCCTTGGCCTTCTTTGGACCAAGTTCGTCCCGTTCGTCCATCTTCGTCCTCCCATTTGATCCCTTGGCCTTCTTTGTACCATGTTCGTCACGTTCGTCCCTCTTCGTCTTCCCATTTGATCCGTAGGCCTTCTTTGGACCAAGTTCGTCTCGTTCGTCCATCTTCGTCCTCCCATTTGATCCCTTGGCCTTCTTTGTACCATGTTCATCTCGTTCGTCCGTCTTCGTCTTCGCATTTGATCCGTAGACCTTCTTTGGACCAAGTTCGTCTCGTTCGTCCATCTTCGTCTTCCCATTTGATCTGTTGGAATTATTTGGACCAAGTTCGTCTCGTTCGTCCATCTTCGTCCTCCCATTTGATCCCTAGGCCTTCTTTCGACCAAGTTCGTCTCGTTCGTCCCTCTTCGTCCTCCCATTTGATCCCTAGGCCTTCTTTGGACCAAGTTCGTCTCGTTCGTCCATCTTCGTCCTCCCATTTGGTCTGTAGGCCTTCTTTGGACCAAGTTCGTCTCGTTCGTCCATCTTCGTGCTCCCATTTGATCCGTCGGCCTTCTTTGGACAAAGTTCGTCTCGTTCGTCCATCTTCGTCCTCCCATTTGATCCGTTGGCCTTCTTTGTACCAAGTTCGTCTCGTTCGTCCATCTTCGTCCTCCCATTTGATCTGTAGGCCTTCTTTGGACCAATTCGTCTCGTTCGTCCATCTTCGTGCTCCCATTTGATCCGTCGGCCTTCTTTGGACAAAGTTCGTCTCGTTCGTCCATCTTCGTCCTCCCATTTGATCCGTAGGCCTTCTTTGGACAAAGTTAGTCTCGTTCGTCCATCTTCGTCCTCCCATTTGATCCGTTGGCCTTCTTTGTACCATGTTCGTCTCGTTCGGTCATCTTCGTGCTCCCATTTGATCCCTAGGCCTTCTTTGTACCAAGTTCGTCTCGTTCGTCCCTCTTCGTCCTCCCATTTGATCCCTACGCCTTCTTTGGACCAAGTTCGTCTCGTTCGTCCATCTTCGTGCTCCCATTTGATCCGTAGGCCTTCTTTGGACAAAGTTCGTCTCTTTCGTCCATCTTCGTCCTCCCATTTGATCCCTTGGCCTTCTTTGTACCATGTTCGTCTCGTTCGTCCCTCTTCGTCTTCCCATTTGATCCGTAGGCCTTCTTTGGACCAAGTTCGTCTCGTTCGTCCATCTTCGTCCTCCCATTTGATCTGTTGGAATTATTTGGACCAAGTTCGTCCCGTTCGTCCCGTTCGTCCATCTTCGTCCACCCATTTGATCCCTTGGCCTTCTTTGTACCAAGTTCGTCTCATTCGTCCCACTTCGTCCTCCCATTTGATCCCTAGGCCTTCTTTGGACCAAGTTCGTCTCGTTCGTCCATCTTCGTCCTCCCATTTGATCCGTAGGCCTTCTTTGGACCATGTTCGTCTCGTTCGTCCATCTTCGTCCTCCCATTTGATCCCTAGGCCTTCTTTGTACCAACTTCGTCTCGTTCGTCCCTCTTCTTCTTCCAATTTGATCCCTAGGCCTTCTTTGTACCAAGTTCGTCTCGTTCGTCCATCTTCGTCCTCCCATTTGATCCCTTGGCCTTCTTTGGACCAAGTTCGTCCCGTTCGTCCATCTTCGTCCTCCCATTTGATCCCTTGGCCTTCTTTGTACCATGTTCGTCACGTTCGTCCCTCTTCGTCTTCCCATTTGATCCGTAGGCCTTCTTTGGACCAAGTTCGTCTCGTTCGTCCATCTTCGTGCTCCCATTTGATCCGTCGGCCTTCTTTGGACAAAGTTCGTCTCGTTCGTCCATCTTCGTCCTCCCATTTGATCCGTTGGCCTTCTTTGTACCAAGTTCGTCTCGTTCGTCCATCTTCGTCCTCCCATTTGATCTGTAGGCCTTCTTTGGACCAAGTTCGTCTCGTTCGTCCATCTTCGTGCTCCCATTTGATCCGTCGGCCTTCTTTGGACATAGTTCGTCTCGTTCGTCCATCTTCGTCCTCCCATTTGATCCGTAGGCCTTCTTTGGACAAAGTTCGTCTCGTTCGTCCATCTTCGTCCTCCCATTTGATCCGTTGGCCTTCTTTGTACCATGTTCGTCTCGTTCGTCCATCTTCGTCCTCCCATTTGATCCCTAGGCCTTCTTTGTACCAAGTTCATCTCGTTCGTCCCTCTTCGTCCTCCCATTTGATCCCTAGGCCTTCTTTGGACCAAGTTCTTCTCGTTCGTCCATCTTCGTCCTCCCATTTGATCCCTAGTCCTTCTTTGGACCAAGTTCGTCTCGTTCGTCCGTCTTCGTGCTCCCATTTGATCCGTAGGACTTCTTTGGACAAAGTTCGTCTCGTTCGTCCATCTTCGTCCTCCCATTTGATCCGTTGGCCTTCTTTGTACCATGTAAGTCTCGTTCGTCCATCTTCGTCCTCACATTTGATCCCTAGGCCTTCTTTGTACCAAGTTCGTCTCGTTCGTCCCTCTTCGTCCTCCCATTTGATCCCTAGGCCTTCTTTGTACCAAGTTCGTCTCGTTCGTCCCTCTTCGTCCTCCCATTTGATCCCAAGGCCTTCTTTGGACCAAGTTCGTCTCGTTCGTCCATCTTCGTCCTCCCATTTGATCCGTAGGGCTTCTTTGGACCATGTTCGTCTCGTTCGTCCATCTTCGTCCTCCCATTTGATCCCTAGGCCTTCTTTGTACCAACTTCGTCTCGTTCGCCCCTCTTCTTCTTCCAATTTGATCCCTAGGCCTTCTTTGTACCAAGTTCGTCTCGTTCGTCCATCTTCGTCCTCCCATTTGATCCCTTGGCCTTCTTTGGACCAAGTTCGTCCCGTTCGTCCATCTTCGTCCTCCCATTTGATCCCTTGGCCTTCTTTGTACCATGTTCGTCATGTTCGTCCCTCTTCGTCTTCCCATTTGATCCGTAGGCCTTCTTTGGACCAAGTTCGTCTCGTTCGTCCATCTTCGTCCTCCCATTTGATCTGTAGGCCTTCTTTGGACCAAGTTCGTCTCGTTCGTCCATCTTCGTGCTCCCATTTGATCCGTCGGCCTTCTTTGGACAAAGTTCGTCTCGTTCGTCCATCTTCGTCCTCCCATTTGATCCGTTGGCCTTCTTTGTACCAAGTTCGTCTCGTTCGTCCATCTTCGTCCTCCCATTTGATCTGTTGGCCTTCTTTGGACCAAGTTCGTCTCGTTCGTCCATCTTCGTGCTCCCATTCGATCCGTCGGCCTTCTTTGGACAAAGTTCGTCTCGTTCGTCCATCTTCGTCCTCCCATTTGATCCGTAGGCCTTCTTTGGACAAAGTTCGTCTCGTTCGTCCATCTTCGTCCTCCCATTTGATCCGTTGGCCTTCTTTGTACCATGTTCGTCTCGTTCGTCCATCTTCGTCCTCCCATTTGATCCCTAGGCCTTCTTTCGACCAAGTTCGTCTCGTTCGTCCCTCTTCGTCCTCCCATTTGATCCCTAGGCCTTCTTTGGACCAAGTTCGTCTCGTTCGTCCATCTTCGTCCTCCCATTTGATCTGTAGGCCTTCTTTGGACCAAGTTCGTCTCGTTCGTCCATCTTCGTGCTCCCATTTGATCCGTCGGCCTTCTTTGGACAAAGTTCGTCTCGTTCGTCCATCTTCGTCCTCCCATTTGATCCGTTGGCCTTCTTTGTACCAAGTTCGTCTCGTTCGTCATCTTCGTCCTCCCATTTGATCTGTAGGCCTTCTTTGGACCAAGTTCGTCTCGTTCGTCCATCTTCGTCCTCCCATTTGATCCGTAGGCCTTCTTTGGACAAAGTTAGTCTCGTTCGTCCATCTTCGTCCTCCCATTTGATCCGTTGGCCTTCTTTGTACCATGTTCGTCTCGTTCGGCCATCTTCGTGCTCCCATTTGATCCCTAGGCCTTCTTTGTACCAAGTTCGTCTCGTTCGTCCCTCTTCGTCCTCCCATTTGATCCCTAGGCCTTCTTTGGACCAAGTTCGTCTCGTTCGTCCATCTTCGTGCTCCCATTTGATCCGTAGGCCTTCTTTGGACAAAGTTCGTCTCGTTCGTCCATCTTCGTCCTCCCATTTGATCCCTTGGCCTTCTTTGTACCATGTTCGTCTCGTTCGTCCCTCTTCGTCTTCCCATTTGATCCGTAGGCCTTCTTTGGACCAAGTTCGTCTCGTTCGTCCATCTTCGTCCTCCCATTTGATCTGTTGGAATTATTTGGACCAAGTTCGTCCCGTTCGTCCCGTTCGTCCATCTTCGTCCACCCATTTGATCCCTTGGCCTTCTTTGTACCAAGTTCGTCTCATTCGTCCCACTTCGTCCTCCCATTTGATCCCTAGGCCTTCTTTGGACCAAGTTCGTCTCGTTCGTCCATCTTCGTCCTCCCATTTGATCCGTAGGCCTTCTTTGGACCATGTTCGTCTCGTTCGTCCATCTTCGTCCTACCATTTGATCCGTTGGCCTTCTTTGTACCATGTAAGTCTCGTTCGTCCATCTTCGTCCTCACATTTGATCCCTAGGCCTTCTTTGTACCAAGTTCATCTCGTTCGTCCCTCTTCGTCCTCCCATTTGATCCCTAGGCCTTCTTTGTACCAAGTTCGTCTCGTTCGTCCCTCTTCGTCCTACCATTTGATCCCAAGGCCTTCTTTGGACCAAGTTCGTCTCGTTCGTCCATCTTCGTCCTCCCATTTGATCCGTAGGGCTTCTTTGGACCATGTTCGTCTCGTTCGTCCATCTTCGTCCTCCCATTTGATCCCTAGGCCTTCTTTGTACCAACTTCGTCTCGTTCGTCCCTCTTCTTCTTCCAATTTGATCCCTAGGCCTTCTTTGTACCAAGTTCGTCTCGTTCGTCCATCTTCGTCCTCCCATTTGATCCCTTGGCCTTCTTTGGACCAAGTTCGTCCCGTTCGTCCATCTTCGTCCTCCCATTTGATCCCTTGGCCTTCTTTGTACCATGTTCGTCATGTTCGTCCCTCTTCGTCTTCCCATTTGATCCGTAGGCCTTCTTTGGACCAAGTTCGTCTCGTTCGTCCATCTTCGTCCTCCCATTTGATCTGTAGGCCTTCTTTGGACCAAGTTCGTCTCGTTCGTCCATCTTCGTGCTCCCATTTGATCCGTCGGCCTTCTTTGGACAAAGTTCGTCTCGTTCGTCCATCTTCGTCCTCCCATTTGATCCGTTGGCCTTCTTTGTACCAAGTTCGTCTCGTTCGTCATCTTCGTCCTCCCATTTGATCTGTAGGCCTTCTTTGGACCAAGTTCGTCTCGTTCGTCCATCTTCGTGCTCCCATTTGATCCGTCGGCCTTCTTTGGACAAAGTTCGTCTCGTTCGTCCATCTTCGTCCTCCCATTTGATCCGTAGGCCTTCTTTGGACAAAGTTAGTCTCGTTCGTCCATCTTCGTCCTCCCATTTGATCCGTTGGCCTTCTTTGTACCATGTTCGTCTCGTTCGGCCATCTTCGTGCTCCCATTTGATCCCTAGGCCTTCTTTGTACCAAGTTCGTCTCGTTCGTCCCTCTTCGTCCTCCCATTTGATCCCTAGGCCTTCTTTGGACCAAGTTCGTCTCGTTCGTCCATCTTCGTGCTCCCATTTGATCCGTAGGCCTTCTTTGGACAAAGTTCGTCTCGTTCGTCCATCTTCGTCCTCCCATTTGATCCCTTGGCCTTCTTTGTACCATGTTCGTCTCGTTCGTCCCTCTTCGTCTTCCCATTTGATCCGTAGGCCTTCTTTGGACCAAGTTCGTCTCGTTCGTCCATCTTCGTCCTCCCATTTGATCTGTTGGAATTATTTGGACCAAGTTCGTCCCGTTCGTCCCGTTCGTCCATCTTCGTCCACCCATTTGATCCCTTGGCCTTCTTTGTACCAAGTTCGTCTCATTCGTCCCACTTCGTCCTCCCATTTGATCCCTAGGCCTTCTTTGGACCAAGTTCGTCTCGTTCGTCCATCTTCGTCCTCCCATTTGATCCGTAGGCCTTCTTTGGACCATGTTCGTCTCGTTCGTCCATCTTCGTCCTCCCATTTGATCCCTAGGCCTTCTTTGTACCAACTTCATCTCGTTCGTCCCTCTTCTTCTTCCAATTTGATCCCTAGGCCTTCTTTGTACCAAGTTCGTCTCGTTCGTCCATCTTCGTCCTCCCATTTGATCCCTTGGCCTTCTTTGGACCAAGTTCGTCCCGTTCGTCCATCTTCGTCCTCCCATTTGATCCCTTGGCCTTCTTTGTACCATGTTCGTCATGTTCGTCCCTCTTCGTCTTCCCATTTGATCCGTAGGCCTTCTTTGGACCAAGTTCGTCTCGTTCGTCCATCTTCGTCCTCCCATTTGATCTGTAGGCCTTCTTTGGACCAAGTTCGTCTCGTTCGTCCATCTTCGTGCTCCCATTTAATCCGTCGGCCTTCTTTGGACAAAGTTCGTCTCGTTCGTCCATCTTCGTCCTCCCATTTGATCCGTTGGCCTTCTTTGTACCAAGTTCGTCTCGTTCGTCCATCTTCGTCCTCCCATTTGTTCTGTAGGCCTTCTTTGGACCAAGTTCGTCTCGTTCGTCCATCTTCGTGCTCCCATTCGATCCGTCGGCCTTCTTTGGACAAAGTTCGTCTCGTTCGTCCATCTTCGTCCTCCCATTTGATCCGTAGGCCTTCTTTGGACAAAGTTCGTCTCGTTCGTCCATCTTCGTCCTCCCATTTGATCCGTTGGCCTTCTTTGTACCATGTTCGTCTCGTTCGTCCATCTTCGTCCTCCCATTTGATCCCTAGGCCTTCTTTCGACCAAGTTCGTCTCGTTCGTCCCTCTTCGTCCTCCCATTTGATCCCTAGGCCTTCTTTGGACCAAGTTCGTCTCGTTCGTCCATCTTCGTCCTCCCATTTGATCTGTAGGCCTTCTTTGGACCAAGTTCGTCTCGTTCGTCCATCTTCGTGCTCCCATTTGATCCGTCGGCCTTCTTTGGACAAAGTTCGTCTCGTTCGTCCATCTTCGTCCTCCCATTTGATCCGTTGGCCTTCTTTGTACCAAGTTCGTCTCGTTCGTCCATCTTCGTGCTCCCATTTGATCTGTAGGCCTTCTTTGGACCAAGTTCGTCTCGTTCGTCCATCTTCGTGCTCCCATTTAATCCGTCGGCCTTCTTTGGACAAAGTTCGTCTCGTTCGTCCATCTTCGTCCTCCCATTTGATCCGTTGGCCTTCTTTGTACCAAGTTCGTCTCGTTCGTCCATCTTCGTCCTCCCATTTGATCTGTAGGCCTTCTTTGGACCAAGTTCGTCTCGTTCGTCCATCTTCGTGCTCCCATTCGATCCGTCGGCCTTCTTTGGACAAAGTTCGTCTCGTTCGTCCATCTTCGTCCTCCCATTTGATCCGTAGGCCTTCTTTGGACAAAGTTCGTCTCGTTCGTCCATCTTCGTCCTCCCATTTGATCCGTTGGCCTTCTTTGTACCATGTTCGTCTCGTTCGTCCATCTTCGTCCTCCCATTTGATCCCTAGGCCTTCTTTCGACCAAGTTCGTCTCGTTCTTCCCTCTTCGTCCTCCCATTTGATCCCTAGGCCTTCTTTGGACCAAGTTCGTCTCGTTCGTCCATCTTCGTGCTCCCATTCGATCCGTCGGCCTTCTTTGGACAAAGTTCGTCTCGTTCGTCCATCTTCGTCCTCCCATTTGATCCGTAGGCCTTCTTTGGACAAAGTTCGTCTCGTTCGTCCATCTTCGTCCTCCCATTTGATCCGTTGGCCTTCTTTGTACCATGTTCGTCTCGTTCGTCCATCTTCGTCCTCCCATTTGATCCCTAGGCCTTCTTTCGACCAAGTTCGTCTCGTTCGTCCCTCTTCGTCCTCCCATTTGATCCCTAGGCCTTCTTTGGACCAAGTTCGTCTCGTTCGTCCATCTTCGTCCTCCCATTTGATCTGTAGGCCTTCTTTGGACCAAGTTCGTCTCGTTCGTCCATCTTCGTGCTCCCATTCGATCCGTCGGCCTTCTTTGGACAAAGTTCGTCTCGTTCGTCCATCTTCGTCCTCCCATTTGATCCGTAGGCCTTCTTTGGACAAAGTTCGTCTCGTTCGTCCATCTTCGTCCTCCCATTTGATCCGTTGGCCTTCTTTGTACCATGTTCGTCTCGTTCGTCCATCTTCGTCCTCCCATTTGATCCCTAGGCCTTCTTTCGACCAAGTTCGTCTCGTTCGTCCCTCTTCGTCCTCCCATTTGATCCCTAGGCCTTCTTTCGACCAAGTTCGTCTCGTTCGTCCCTCTTCGTCCTCCCATTTGATCCCTAGGCCTTCTTTGGACCAAGTTCGTCTCGTTCGTCCATCTTCGTCCTCCCATTTGATCTGTAGGCCTTCTTTGGACCAAGTTCGTCTCGTTCGTCCATCTTCGTGCTCCCATTTGATCCGTCGGCCTTCTTTGGACAAAGTTCGTCTCGTTCGTCCATCTTCGTCCTCCCATTTGATCCGTTGGCCTTCTTTGTACCAAGTTCGTCTCGTTCGTCCATCTTCGTGCTCCCATTTGATCTGTAGGCCTTCTTTGGACCAAGTTCGTCTCGTTCGTCCATCTTCGTGCTCCCATTTAATCCGTCGGCCTTCTTTGGACAAAGTTCGTCTCGTTCGTCCATCTTCGTGCTCCCATTTGATCCGTCGGCCTTCTTTGGACAAAGTTCGTCTCGTTCGTCCATCTTCGTCCTCCCATTTGATCCGTTGGCCTTCTTTGTACCAAGTTCGTCTCGTTCGTCCATCTTCGTGCTCCCATTTGATCTGTAGGCCTTCTTTGGACCAAGTTCGTCTCGTTCGTCCATCTTCGTGCTCCCATTTAATCCGTCGGCCTTCTTTGGACAAAGTTCGTCTCGTTCGTCCATCTTCGTCCTCCCATTTGATCCGTTGGCCTTCTTTGTACCAAGTTCGTCTCGTTCGTCCATCTTCGTCCTCCCATTTGATCTGTAGGCCTTCTTTGGACCAAGTTCGTCTCGTTCGTCCATCTTCGTCCTCCCATTTGATCCGTTGGCCTTCTTTGTACCATGTTCGTCTCGTTCGTCCATCTTCGTCCTCCCATTTGATCCCTAGGCCTTCTTTCGACCAAGTTCGTCTCGTTCGTCCCTCTTCGTCCTCCCATTTGATCCCTAGGCCTTCTTTGGACCAAGTTCGTCTCGTTCGTCCATCTTCGTCCTCCCATTTGATCTGTAGGCCTTCTTTGGACCAAGTTCGTCTCGTTCGTCCATCTTCGTCCTCCCATTTGATCCGTTGGCCTTCTTTGTACCAAGTTCGTCTCGTTCGTCCATCTTCGTCCTCCCATTTGATCTGTAGGCCTTCTTTGGACCAAGTTCGTCTCGTTCGTCCATCTTCGTGCTCCCATTTGATCCGTCGGCCTTCTTTGGACAAAGTTCGTCTCGTTCGTCCATCTTCGTCCTCCCATTTGATCCGTTGGCCTTCTTTGTACCAAGTTCGTCTCGTTCGTCCATCTTCGTCCTCCCATTTGATCTGTAGGCCTTCTTTGGACCAAGTTCGTCTCGTTCGTCCATCTTCGTGCTCCCATTCGATCCGTCGGCCTTCTTTGGACAAAGTTCGTCTCGTTCGTCCATCTTCGTCCTCCCATTTGATCCGTAGGCCTTCTATGGACAAAGTTCGTCTCGTTCGTCCATCTTCGTCCTCCCATTTGATCCGTTGGCCTTCTTTGTACCATGTTCGTCTCGTTCGTCCATCTTCGTCCTCCCATTTGATCCCTAGGCCTTCTTTCGACCAAGTTCGTCTCGTTCTTCCCTCTTCGTCCTCCCATTTGATCCCTAGGCCTTCTTTGGACCAAGTTCGTCTCGTTCGTCCATCTTCGTCCTCCCATTTGATCTGTAGGCCTTCTTTGGACCAAGTTCGTCTCGTTCGTCCATCTTCGTGCTCCCATTTGATCCGTCGGCCTTCTTTGGACAAAGTTCGTCTCGTTCGTCCATCTTCGTCCTCCCATTTGATCCGTTGGCCTTCTTTGTACCAAGTTCGTCTCGTTCGTCATCTTCGTCCTCCCATTTGATCTGTAGGCCTTCTTTGGACCAAGTTCGTCTCGTTCGTCCATCTTCGTGCTCCCATTTGATCCGTCGGCCTTCTTTGGACAAAGTTCGTCTCGTTCGTCCATCTTCGTCCTCCCAATTGATCCGTAGGCCTTCTTTGGACAAAGTTAGTCTCGTTCGTCCATCTTCGTCCTCCCATTTGATCCGTTGGCCTTCTTTGTACCATGTTCGTCTCGTTCGGCCATCTTCGTGCTCCCATTTGATCCCTAGGCCTTCTTTGTACCAAGTTCGTCTCGTTCGTCCCTCTTCGTCCTCCCATTTGATCCCTAGGCCTTCTTTGGACCAAGTTCGTCTCGTTCGTCCATCTTCGTGCTCCCATTTGATCCGTAGGCCTTCTTTGGACCAAGTTCGTCCCGTTCGTCCATCTTCGTCCTCCCATTTGATCCCTTGGCCTTCTTTGTACCATGTTCGTCCCTCTTCGTCTTCCCATTTGATCCGTAGGCCTTCTTTGGACCAAGTTCGTCTCGTTCGTCCATCTTCGTCCTCCCATTTGATCTGTAGGCCTTCTTTGGACCAAGTTCGTCTCGTTCGTCCATCTTCGTGCTCCCATTTGATCCGTCGGCCTTCTTTGGACAAAGTTCGTCTCGTTCGTCCATCTTCGTCCTCCCATTTGATCCGTTGGCCTTCTTTGTACCAAGTTCGTCTCGTTCGTCCATCTTCGTCCTCCCATTTGATCTGTAGGCCTTCTTTGGACCAAGTTCGTCTCGTTCGTCCATCTTCGTCCTCCCATTTGATCCGTAGGCCTTCTTTGGACCATGTTCGTCTCGTTCGTCCATCTTCGTCCTCCCATTTGATCCCTAGGCCTTCTTTGTACCAACTTCGTCTCGTTCGTCCCTCTTCTTCTTCCAATTTGATCCCTAGGCCTTCTTTGTACCAAGTTCGTCTCGTTCGTCCATCTTCGTCCTCCCATTTGATCCCTTGGCCTTCTTTGTACCATGTTCGTCACGTTCGTCCCTCTTCGTCTTCCCATTTGATCCGTAGGCCTTCTTTGGACCAAGTTCGTCTCGTTCGTCCATCTTCGTCCTCCCATTTGATCTGTAGGCCTTCTTTGGACGAAGTTCGTCTCGTTCGTCCATCTTCGTGCTCCCATTTGATCCGTCGGCCTTCTTTGGACAAAGTTCGTCTCGTTCGTCCATCTTCGTCCTCCCATTTGATCCGTTGGCCTTCTTTGTACCAAGTTCGTCTCGTTCGTCCATCTTCGTCCTCCCATTTGATCTGTAGGCCTTCTTTGGACCAAGTTCGTCTCGTTCGTCCATCTTCGTGCTCCCATTTGATCCGTCGGCCTTCTTTGGACAAAGTTCGTCTCGTTCGTCCATCTTCGTCCTCCCATTTGATCCGTAGGCCTTCTTTGGACAAAGTTCGTCTCGTTCGTCCATCTTCGTCCTCCCATTTGATCTGTTGGCCTTCTTTGTACCATGTTCGTCTCGTTCGTCCATCTTCGTCCTCCCATTTGATCCCTAGGCCTTCTTTGTACCAAGTTCATCTCGTTCGTCCCTCTTCGTCCTCCCATTTGATCCCTAGGCCTTCTTTGGACCAAGTTCTTCTCGTTCGTCCATCTTCGTCCTGCCATTTGATCCCTAGTCCTTCTTTGGACCAAGTTCGTCTCGTTCGTCCGTCTTCGTGCTCCCATTTGATCCGTAGGACTTCTTTGGACAAAGTTCGTCTCGTTCGTCCATCTTCGTCCTCCCATTTGATCCGTTGGCCTTCTTCGTACCATGTAAGTCTCGTTCGTCCATCTTCGTCCTCACATTTGATCCCTAGGCCTTCTTTGTACCAAGTTCGTCTCGTTCGTCCCTCTTCGTCCTCCCATTTGATCCCTAGGCCATCTTTGTACCAAGTTCGTCTCTTTCGTCCCTCTTCGTCCTCCCATTTGATCCCAAGGCCTTCTTTGGACCAAGTTCGTCTCGTTCGTCCCTCTTCGTCCTCCCATTTGATCCCTAGGCCTTCTTTGTACCAAGTTCGTCTCGTTCGTCCCTCTTCGTCCTCCAATTTGATCCGAAGGCCTTCTTTAGACAAAGTTCGTCTCGTTCGTCCATCTTCGTCCTCCCATTTGATCCGTTGGCCTTCTTTGGACCAAGTTCGTCCCGTTCGTCCATCTTCGTCCTCCCATTTGATCCCTTGGCCTTCTTTGGACCAAGTTCGTCCCGTTCGTCCATCTTCGTCCTCCCATTTGATCCCTTGGCCTTCTTTGTACCATGTTCGTCCCTCTTCGTCTTCCCATTTGATCCGTAGGCCTTCTTTGGACCAAGTTCGTCTCGTTCGTCCATCTTCGTCCTCCCATTTGATCTGTAGGCCTTCTTTGGACCAAGTTCGTCTCGTTCGTCCATCTTCGTGCTCCCATTTGATCCGTCGGCCTTCTTTGGACAAAGTTCGTCTCGTTCGTCCATCTTCGTCCTCCCATTTGATCCGTTGGCCTTCTTTGTACCAAGTTCGTCTCGTTCGTCCATCTTCGTCCTCCCATTTGATCTGTAGGCCTTCTTTGGACCAAGTTCGTCTCGTTCGTCCATCTTCGTGCTCCCATTCAATCCGTCGGCCTTCTTTGGACAAAGTTCGTCTCGTTCGTCCATCTTCGTCCTCCCATTTGATCCGTAGGCCTTCTTTGGACAAAGTTCGTCTCGTTCGTCCATCTTCGTCCTCCCATTTGATCCGTTGGCCTTCTTTGTACCATGTTCGTCTCGTTCGTCCATCTTCGTCCTCACATTTGATCCCTAGGCCTTCTTTGTACCAAGTTCGTCTCGTTCGTCCCTCTTCGTCCTCCCATTTGATCCCTAGGCCTTCTTTGTACCAAGTTCGTCTCGTTCGTCCCTCTTCGTCCTCCCATTTGATCCCAAGGCCTTCTTTAGACAAAGTTCGTCTCATTCGTCCATCTTCGTCCTCCCATTTGATCCGTTGGCCTTCTTTGGACCAAGTTCGTCCCGTTCGTCCATCTTCGTCCTCCCATTTGATCCCTTGGCCTTCTTTGTACCATGTTCGTCTCGTTCGTCCCTCTTCGTCTTCCCATTTGATCCGTAGGCCTTCTTTGGACCAAGTTCGTCTCGTTCGTCCATCTTCGTCCTCGCATTTGATCTGTTGGAATTATTTGGACCATGTTCGTCCCGTTCGTCCATCTTCGTCCACCCATTTGATCCCTTGGCCTTCTTTGTACCAAGTTCGTCTCATTCGTCCCACTTCGTCCTCCCATTTGATCCCTAGGCCTTCTTTGGACCAAGTTCGTCTCGTTCGTACGTCTTCGTGCTCCCATTTGATCCGTTGGCCTTCTTTGGACAAAGTTCGTCTCGTTCGTCCATCTTCGTCCTCCCATTTGATCCGTTGGCGTTCTTTGTACCATGTTCGTCTCGTTCGTCCATCTTCGTCCACCCATTTGATCCCTAGGCCTTCTTTGTACCAAGTTCGTCTCGTTCGTCCCTCTTCGTCCTCCCATTTGATCCCTAGGCCTTCTTTGTAAAAAGTTCGTCTCGTTCGTCCCTCTTCGTCCTCCCATTTGATCCGTAGGCCTTCTTTGGACAAAGTTCGTCTCGTTCGTCCATCTTCGTTCTCCCATTTGATCCGTTGGCCTTCTTTGTACCATGTTCGTCTCGTTCGTCCATCTTCGTCCTCCCATTTGATCCCTAGGCCTTCTTTGTACCAAGTTGGTCTCGTTCGTCCCTCTTCGTCCTCCCATTTGATCCCTAGGCCTTCTTTGTACCAAGTTCGTCTCGTTCGTCCCTCTTCGTCCTCCAATTTGATCCGAAGGCCTTCTTTAGACAAAGTTCGTCTCGTTCGTCCATCTTCGTCCTCCCATTTGATCCGTTGGCCTTCTTTGGACCAAGTTCGTCCCGTTCGTCCATCTTCGTCCTCCCATTTGATCCCTGGGCCTTCTTTGTACCATGTTCGTCTCGTTCGTCCCTCTTCGTCCTCCCATTTGATCCCTAGGCCTTCTTTGTACCAAATTGGTCTCGTTCGTCCCTCTTCGTCCTCCCATTTGATCCCTAGGCCTTCTTTGTACCAATTTCGTCTCGTTCGTCCCTCTTCGTCCTCCCATTTGATCCGAAGGCCTTCTTTAGACAAAGTTCGTCTCGTTCGTCCATCTTCGTCCTCCCATTTGATCCGTTGGCCTTCTTTGGACAAAGTTCGTCTCGTTCGTCCATCTTCGTCCTCCCATTTGATCCCTTGGCCTTCTTTGTACCATGTTCGTCTCGTTCGTCCCTCTTCGTCTTCCCATTTGATCCCTAGGCCTTCTTTGTACCAAGTTCGTCTCGTTCGTCCCTCTTCGTCCTCCCATTTGATCCCTAGGCCTTCTTTGTACCAAGTTCGTCTCGTTCGTCCCTCTTCGTCCTCCCATTTGATCCCTAGGCCTTCTTTGTACCAAGTTGGTCTCGTTCGTCCCTCTTCGTCCTCCCATTTGATCCCTAGGCCTTCTTTGTACCAAGTTCGTCTCGTTCGTCCCTCTTCGTCCTCCAATTTGATCCGAAGGCCTTCTTTAGACAAAGTTCGTCTCGTTCGTCCATCTTCGTCCTCCCATTTGATCCGTTGGCCTTCTTTGGACCAAGTTCGTCCCGTTCGTCCATCTTCGTCCTCCCATTTGATCCCTGGGCCTTCTTTGTACCATGTTCGTCTCGTTCGTCCCTCTTCGTCCTCCCATTTGATCCCTAGGCCTTCTTTGTACCAAGTTGGTCTCGTTCGTTCCTCTTCGTCCTCCCATTTGATCCCTAGGCCTTCTTTGTACCAATTTCGTCTCGTTCGTCCCTCTTCGTCCTCCCATTTGATCCGAAGGCCTTCTTTAGACAAAGTTCGTCTCGTTCGTCCATCTTCGTCCTCCCATTTGATCCGTTGGCCTTCTTTGGACAAAGTTCGTCTCGTTCGTCCATCTTCGTCCTCCCATTTGATCCCTTGGCCTTCTTTGTACCATGTTCGTCTCGTTCGTCCCTCTTCGTCTTCCCATTTGATCCGTAGGCCTTCTTTGGACCAAGTTCGTCTCGTTCGTCCATCTTCGTCCTCCCATTTGATCCCTTGGCCTTCTTTGTACCATGTTCATCTCGTTCGTCCCTCTTCGTCTTCCCATTTGATCCGTAGGCCTTCTTTGGACCAAGTTCGTCTCGTTCGTCCATCTTCGTCCTCCCATTTGTTCTGTTGGAATTATTTGGACCAAGTTCGTCTCGTTCGTCCATCTTCGTCCTCCCATTTGATCCCTTGGCCTTCTTTGTACCAAGTTCGTCTCGTTCGTCCCTCTTCGTCCTCCCAGTTGATCCCTAGGCCTTCTTTCGACCAAGTTCGTCTCGTTCGTCCCTCTTCGTCCTCCCATTTGATCCCTAGGCCTTCTTTGGACCAAGTTCGTCTCGTTCGTCCATCTTCGTCCTCCCATTTGATCTGTAGGCCTTCTTTAGACCAAGTTCGTCTCGTTCGTCCATCTTCGTGCTCCCATTTGATCCGTCGGCCTTCTTTGGACAAAGTTCGTCTCGTTCGTCCATCTTCGTCCTCCCATTTGATCCATTGGCCTTCTTTGTACCATGTTCGTCTCGTTCGTCCATCTTCGTCCACCCATTTGATCCCTAGGCCTTCTTTGTACCAAGTTGGTCTCGTTCGTCCCTCTTCGTCCTCCCATTTGATCCCTAGGCCTTCTTTGTACCAATTTCGTCTCGTTCGTCCCTCTTCGTCCTCCCATTTGATCCGAAGGCCTTCTTTAGACAAAGTTCGTCTCGTTCGTCCATCTTCGTCCTCCCATTTGATCCGTTGGCCTTCTTTGGACAAAGTTCGTCTCGTTCGTCCATCTTCGTCCTCCCATTTGATCCCTTGGCCTTCTTTGTACCATGTTCGTCTCGTTCGTCCCTCTTCGTCTTCCCATTTGATCCGTAGGCCTTCTTTGGACCAAGTTCGTCTCGTTCGTCCCTCTTCGTCCTCCCATTTGATCCCTAGGCCTTCTTTGTAAAAAGTTCGTCTCGTTCGTCCCTCTTCGTCCTCCCATTTGATCCCTAGGCCTTCTTTGTAAAAAGTTCGTCTCGTTCGTCCCTCTTCGTCCTCCCATTTGATCCCTAGGCCTTCTTTGTACCAAGTTCGTCTCGTTCGTCCCTCTTCGTCCTCCCATTTGATCCCTAGGCCTTCTTTGTAAAAAGTTCGTCTCGTTCGTCCCTCTTCGTCCTCCCATTTGATCCGTAGGCCTTCTTTGGACAAAGTTCGTCTCGTTCGTCCATCTTCGTTCTCCCATTTGATCCGTTGGCCTTCTTTGTACCATGTTCGTCTCGTTCGTCCATCTTCGTCCTCCCATTTGATCCCTAGGCCTTCTTTGTACCAAGTTGGTCTCGTTCGTCCCTCTTCGTCCTCCCATTTGATCCCTAGGCCTTCTTTGTACCAAGTTCGTCTCGTTCGTCCCTCTTCGTCCTCCAATTTGATCCGAAGGCCTTCTTTAGACAAAGTTCGTCTCGTTCGTCCATCTTCGTCCTCCCATTTGATCCGTTGGCCTTCTTTGGACCAAGTTCGTCCCGTTCGTCCATCTTCGTCCTCCCATTTGATCCCTGGGCCTTCTTTGTACCATGTTCGTCTCGTTCGTCCCTCTTCGTCCTCCCATTTGATCCCTAGGCCTTCTTTGTACCAAATTGGTCTCGTTCGTCCCTCTTCGTCCTCCCATTTGATCCCTAGGCCTTCTTTGTACCAATTTCGTCTCGTTCGTCCCTCTTCGTCCTCCCATTTGATCCGAAGGCCTTCTTTAGACAAAGTTCGTCTCGTTCGTCCATCTTCGTCCTCCCATTTGATCCGTTGGCCTTCTTTGGACAAAGTTCGTCTCGTTCGTCCATCTTCGTCCTCCCATTTGATCCCTTGGCCTTCTTTGTACCATGTTCGTCTCGTTCGTCCCTCTTCGTCTTCCCATTTGATCCCTAGGCCTTCTTTGTACCAAGTTCGTCTCGTTCGTCCCTCTTCGTCCTCCCATTTGATCCCTAGGCCTTCTTTGTACCAAGTTCGTCTCGTTCGTCCCTCTTCGTCCTCCCATTTGATCCCTAGGCCTTCTTTGTACCAAGTTGGTCTCGTTCGTCCCTCTTCGTCCTCCCATTTGATCCCTAGGCCTTCTTTGTACCAAGTTCGTCTCGTTCGTCCCTCTTCGTCCTCCAATTTGATCCGAAGGCCTTCTTTAGACAAAGTTCGTCTCGTTCGTCCATCTTCGTCCTCCCATTTGATCCGTTGGCCTTCTTTGGACCAAGTTCGTCCCGTTCGTCCATCTTCGTCCTCCCATTTGATCCCTGGGCCTTCTTTGTACCATGTTCGTCTCGTTCGTCCCTCTTCGTCCTCCCATTTGATCCCTAGGCCTTCTTTGTACCAAGTTGGTCTCGTTCGTTCCTCTTCGTCCTCCCATTTGATCCCTAGGCCTTCTTTGTACCAATTTCGTCTCGTTCGTCCCTCTTCGTCCTCCCATTTGATCCGAAGGCCTTCTTTAGACAAAGTTCGTCTCGTTCGTCCATCTTCGTCCTCCCATTTGATCCGTTGGCCTTCTTTGGACAAAGTTCGTCTCGTTCGTCCATCTTCGTCCTCCCATTTGATCCCTTGGCCTTCTTTGTACCATGTTCGTCTCGTTCGTCCCTCTTCGTCTTCCCATTTGATCCGTAGGCCTTCTTTGGACCAAGTTCGTCTCGTTCGTCCATCTTCGTCCTCCCATTTGATCCCTTGGCCTTCTTTGTACCATGTTCATCTCGTTCGTCCCTCTTCGTCTTCCCATTTGATCCGTAGGCCTTCTTTGGACCAAGTTCGTCTCGTTCGTCCATCTTCGTCCTCCCATTTGTTCTGTTGGAATTATTTGGACCAAGTTCGTCTCGTTCGTCCATCTTCGTCCTCCCATTTGATCCCTTGGCCTTCTTTGTACCAAGTTCGTCTCGTTCGTCCCTCTTCGTCCTCCCAGTTGATCCCTAGGCCTTCTTTCGACCAAGTTCGTCTCGTTCGTCCCTCTTCGTCCTCCCATTTGATCCCTAGGCCTTCTTTGGACCAAGTTCGTCTCGTTCGTCCATCTTCGTCCTCCCATTTGATCTGTAGGCCTTCTTTAGACCAAGTTCGTCTCGTTCGTCCATCTTCGTGCTCCCATTTGATCCGTCGGCCTTCTTTGGACAAAGTTCGTCTCGTTCGTCCATCTTCGTCCTCCCATTTGATCCATTGGCCTTCTTTGTACCATGTTCGTCTCGTTCGTCCATCTTCGTCCACCCATTTGATCCCTAGGCCTTCTTTGTACCAAGTTGGTCTCGTTCGTCCCTCTTCGTCCTCCCATTTGATCCCTAGGCCTTCTTTGTACCAATTTCGTCTCGTTCGTCCCTCTTCGTCCTCCCATTTGATCCGAAGGCCTTCTTTAGACAAAGTTCGTCTCGTTCGTCCATCTTCGTCCTCCCATTTGATCCGTTGGCCTTCTTTGGACAAAGTTCGTCTCGTTCGTCCATCTTCGTCCTCCCATTTGATCCCTTGGCCTTCTTTGTACCATGTTCGTCTCGTTCGTCCCTCTTCGTCTTCCCATTTGATCCGTAGGCCTTCTTTGGACCAAGTTCGTCTCGTTCGTCCATCTTCGTCCTCCCATTTGATCCCTTGGCCTTCTTTGTACCATGTTCATCTCGTTCGTCCCTCTTCGTCTTCCCATTTGATCCGTAGGCCTTCTTTGGACCAAGTTCGTCTCGTTCGTCCATCTTCGTCCTCCCATTTGTTCTGTTGGAATTATTTGGACCAAGTTCGTCTCGTTCGTCCATCTTCGTCCTCCCATTTGATCCCTTGGCCTTCTTTGTACCAAGTTCGTCTCGTTCGTCCCTCTTCGTCCTCCCAGTTGATCCCTAGGCCTTCTTTCGACCAAGTTCGTCTCGTTCGTCCCTCTTCGTCCTCCCATTTGATCCCTAGGCCTTCTTTGGACCAAGTTCGTCTCGTTCGTCCATCTTCGTCCTCCCATTTGATCTGTAGGCCTTCTTTAGACCAAGTTCGTCTCGTTCGTCCATCTTCGTGCTCCCATTTGATCCGTCGGCCTTCTTTGGACAAAGTTCGTCTCGTTCGTCCATCTTCGTCCTCCCATTTGATCCATTGGCCTTCTTTGTACCATGTTCGTCTCGTTCGTCCATCTTCGTCCACCCATTTGATCCCTAGGCCTTCTTTGTACCAAGTTGGTCTCGTTCGTCCCTCTTCGTCCTCCCATTTGATCCCTAGGCCTTCTTTGTACCAAGTTCGTCTCGTTCGTCCCTCTTCGTCCTCCCATTTGATCTGTAGGCCTTCTTTAGACAAAGTTCGTCTCGTTCGTCCATCTTCGTCCTCCCATTTGATCCGTTGGCCTTCTTTGTACCGTGTTCGTCTCGTTCGTCCATCTTCGTCCTCCCATTTGATCCCTAGGCCTTCTTTGTACCAAGTTCGTCTCGTTCGTCCCTCTTCGTCCTCCCATTTGATCCCTAGGCCTTCTTTGGACCAAGTTCTTCTCGTTCGTCCATCTTCGTCCTCCCATTTGATCCCTAGTCCTTCTTTGGACCAAGTTCGTCTCGTTCGTCCGTCTTCGTGCTCCCATTTGATCCGTAGGCCTTCTTTGGACAAAGTTCGTCTCGTTCGTCCATCTTCGTCCTCCCATTTGATCCGTTGGCCTTCTTTGTACCAAGTTCGTCTCGTTCGTCCATCTTCGTCCTCACATTTGATCCCTAGGCCTTCTTTGTACCAAGTTGGTCTCGTTCGTCCCTCTTCGTCCTCCCATTTGATCCCTAGGCCTTCTTTGTACCAATTTCGTCTCGTTCGTCCCTCTTCGTCCTCCCATTTGATCCGAAGGCCTTCTTTAGACAAAGTTCGTCTCGTTCGTCCATCTTCGTCCTCCCATTTGATCCGTTGGCCTTCTTTGGACAAAGTTCGTCTCGTTCGTCCATCTTCGTCCTCCCATTTGATCCCTTGGCCTTCTTTGTACCATGTTCGTCTCGTTCGTCCCTCTTCGTCTTCCCATTTGATCCGTAGGCCTTCTTTGGACCAAGTTCGTCTCGTTCGTCCATCTTCGTCCTCCCATTTGATCCCTTGGCCTTCTTTGTACCATGTTCATCTCGTTCGTCCCTCTTCGTCTTCCCATTTGATCCGTAGGCATTCTTTGGACCAAGTTCGTCTCGTTCGTCCATCTTCGTCCTCCCATTTGTTCTGTTGGAATTATTTGGACCAAGTTCGTCTCGTTCGTCCATCTTCGTCCTCCCATTTGATCCCTTGGCCTTCTTTGTACCAAGTTCGTCTCGTTCGTCTCGTTCGTCCCTCTTCGTCCTCCCAGTTGATCCCTAGGCCTTCTTTCGACCAAGTTCGTCTCGTTCGTCCCTCTTCGTCCTCCCATTTGATCCCTAGGCCTTCTTTGGACCAAGTTCGTCTCGTTCGTCCATCTTCGTCCTCCCATTTGATCTGTAGGCCTTCTTTAGACCAAGTTCGTCTCGTTCGTCCATCTTCGTGCTCCCATTTGATCCGTCGGCCTTCTTTGGACAAAGTTCGTCTCGTTCGTCCATCTTCGTCCTCCCATTTGATCCATTGGCCTTCTTTGTACCATGTTCGTCTCGTTCGTCCATCTTCGTCCACCCATTTGATCCCTAGGCCTTCTTTGTACCAAGTTGGTCTCGTTCGTCCCTCTTCGTCCTCCCATTTGATCCCTAGGCCTTCTTTGTACCAAGTTCGTCTCGTTCGTCCCTCTTCGTCCTCCCATTTGATCTGTAGGCCTTCTTTAGACAAAGTTCGTCTCGTTCCTCCATCTTCGTCCTCCCATTTGATCCGTTGGCCTTCTTTGTACCATGTTCGTCTCGTTCGTCCATCTTCGTCCTCCCATTTGATCCCTAGGCCTTCTTTGTACCAAGTTCGTCTCGTTCGTCCCTCTTCGTCCTCCCATTTGATCCCTAGGCCTTCTTTGGACCAAGTTCTTCTCGTTCGTCCATCTTCGTCCTCCCATTTGATCCCTAGTCCTTCTTTGGACCAAGTTCGTCTCGTTCGTCCGTCTTCGTGCTCCCATTTGATCCGTAGGCCTTCTTTGGACAAAGTTCGTCTCGTTCGTCCATCTTCGTCCTCCCATTTGATCCGTTGGCCTTCTTTGTACCAAGTTCGTCTCGTTCGTCCATCTTCGTCCTCACATTTGATCCCTAGGCCTTCTTTGTACCAAGTTCGTCTCGTTCGTCCCTCTTCGTCCTCCCATTTGATCCCTAGGCCTTCTTTGTACCAAGTTCGTCTCGTTCGTCCCTCTTCGTCCTCCCATTTGATCCGAAGGCCTTCTTTAGACAAAGTTCGTCTCGTTCGTCCATCTTCGTCCTCCCATTTGATCCGTTGGCCTTATTTGGACCAAGTTCGTCCCGTTCGTCCATCTTCGTCCTCCCATTTGATCCCTTGGCCTTCTTTGTACCATGTTCGTCTCGTTCGTCCCTCTTCGTCTTCCCATTTGATCCGTAGGCCTTCTTCGGACAAAGTTCGTCTCGTTCGTCCATCTTCGTCCTCCCATTTGATCCCTTGGCCTTCTTTGTACCATGTTCGTCTCGTTCGTCCCTCTTCGTCTTCCCATTTGATCCGTAGGCCTTCTTTGGACCAAGTTCGTCTCGTTCGTCCATCTTCGTCCTCGCATTTGATCTGTTGGAATTATTTAGACCAAGTTCGTCCCGTTCGTCCATCTTCGTCCACCCATTTGATCCCTTGGCCTTCTTTGTACCAAGTTCGTCTCATTCGTCCCACTTCGTCCTCCCATTTGATCCCTAGGCCTTCTTTGGACCAAGTTCGTCTCGTTCGTACGTCTTCGTGCTCCCATTTGATCCGTAGGCCTTCTTTGGACAAAGTTCGTCTCGTTCGTCCATCTTCGTCCTCCCATTTGATCCGTTGGCCTTCTTTGTACCATGTTCGTCTCGTTCGTCCATCTTCGTGCACCCATTTGATCCCTAGGCCTTCTTTGTACCAAGTTCGTCTCGTTCGTCCCTCTTCGTCCTCCCATTTGATCCCTAGGCCTTCTTTGTAAAAAGTTCGTCTCGTTCGTCCCTCTTCGTCCTCCCATTTGATCCCTAGGCCTTCTTTGTACCAAGTTCGTCTCGTTCGTCCCTCTTCGTCCTCCCATTTGATCCGAAGGCCTTCTTTAGACAAAGTTCGTCTCGTTCGTCCATCTTCGTCCTCCCATTTGATCCGTTGGCCTTCTTTGGACAAAGTTCGTCTCGTTCGTCCATCTTCGTCCTCCCATTTGATCCCTTGGCCTTCTTTGTACCATGTTCGTCTCGTTCGTCCCTCTTCGTCTTCCCATTTGTTCCGTAGGCCTTCTTTGGACCAAGTTCGTCTCGTTCGTCCATCTTCGTCCTCCCATTTGATCCCTTGGCCTTCTTTGTACCATGTTCATCTCGTTCGTCCCTCTTCGTCTTCCCATTTGATCCGTAGGCCTTCTTTGGACCAAGTTCGTCTCGTTCGTCCATCTTCGTCCTCCCATTTGTTCTGTTGGAATTATTTGGACCAAGTTCGTCTCGTTCGTCCATCTTCGTCCTCCCATTTGATCCCTTGGCCTTCTTTGTACCAAGTTCGTCTCGTTCGTCCCTCTTCGTCCTCCCAGTTGATCCCTAGGCCTTCTTTCGACCAAGTTCGTCTCGTTCGTCCCTCTTCGTCCTCCCATTTGATCCCTAGGCCTTCTTTGGACAAAGTTCGTCTCGTTCGTCCATCTTCGTCCTCCCATTTGATCTGTAGGCCTTCTTTAGACCAAGTTCGTCTCGTTCGTCCATCTTCGTGCTCCCATTTGATCCGTCGGCCTTCTTTGGACAAAGTTCGTCTCGTTCGTCCATCTTCGTCCTCCCATTTGATCCGTTGGCCTTCTTTGTACCATGTTCGTCTCGTTCGTCCATCTTCGTCCACCCATTTGATCCTTAGGCCTTCTTTGTACCAAGTTGGTCTCGTTCGTCCCTCTTCGTCCTCCCATTTGATCCCTAGGCCTTCTTTGTACCAAGTTCGTCTCGTTCGTCCCTCTTCGTCCTCCCATTTGATCTGTAGGCCTTCTTTAGACAAAGTTCGTCTCGTTCGTCCATCTTCGTCCTCCCATTTGATCCGTTGGCCTTCTTTGTACCATGTTCGTCTCGTTCGTCCATCTTCGTCCTCCCATTTGATCCCTTGGCCTTCTTTGTACCATGTTCGTCTCGTTCGTCCCTCTTCGTCTTCCCATTTGATCCGTAGGCCTTCTTTGGACCAAGTTCGTCTCGTTCGTCCATCTTCGTCCTCGCATTTGATCTGTTGGAATTATTTAGACCAAGTTCGTCCCGTTCGTCCATCTTCGTCCACCCATTTGATCCCTTGGCCTTCTTTGTACCAAGTTCGTCTCATTCGTCCCACTTCGTCCTCCCATTTGATCCCTAGGCCTTCTTTGGACCAAGTTCGTCTCGTTCGTACGTCTTCGTGCTCCCATTTGATCCGTAGGCCTTCTTTGGACAAAGTTCGTCTCGTTCGTCCATCTTCGTCCTCCCATTTGATCCGTTGGCCTTCTTTGTACCATGTTCGTCTCGTTCGTCCATCTTCGTGCACCCATTTGATCCCTAGGCCTTCTTTGTACCAAGTTCGTCTCGTTCGTCCCTCTTCGTCCTCCCATTTGATCCCTAGGCCTTCTTTGTAAAAAGTTCGTCTCGTTCGTCCCTCTTCGTCCTCCCATTTGATCCCTAGGCCTTCTTTGTACCAAGTTGGTCTCGTTCGTCCCTCTTCGTCCTCCCATTTGATCCCTAGGCCTTCTTTGTACCAAGTTCGTCTCGTTCGTCCCTCTTCGTCCTCCCATTTGATCCGAAGGCCTTCTTTAGACAAAGTTCGTCTCGTTCGTCCATCTTCGTCCTCCCATTTGATCCGTTGGCCTTCTTTGGACAAAGTTCGTCTCGTTCGTCCATCTTCGTCCTCCCATTTGATCCCTTGGCCTTCTTTGTACCATGTTCGTCTCGTTCGTCCCTCTTCGTCTTCCCATTTGATCCGTAGGCCTTCTTTGGACCAAGTTCGTCTCGTTCGTCCATCTTCGTCCTCCCATTTGATCCCTTGGCCTTCTTTGTACCATGTTCATCTCGTTCGTCCCTCTTCGTCTTCCCATTTGATCCGTAGGCCTTCTTTGGACCAAGTTCGTCTCGTTCGTCCATCTTCGTCCTCCCATTTGTTCTGTTGGAATTATTTGGACCAAGTTCGTCTCGTTCGTCCATCTTCGTCCTCCCATTTGATCCCTTGGCCTTCTTTGTACCAAGTTCGTCTCGTTCGTCCCTCTTCGTCCTCCCAGTTGATCCCTAGGCCATCTTTCGACCAAGTTCGTCTCGTTCGTCCCTCTTCGTCCTCCCATTTGATCCCTTGGCCTTCTTTGTACCATGTTCGTCTCGTTCGTCCCTCTTCGTCTTCCCATTTGATCCGTAGGCCTTCTTTGGACCAAGTTCGTCTCGTTCGTCCATCTTCGTCCTCCCATTTGATCCCTTGGCCTTCTTTGTACCATGTTCATCTCGTTCGTCCCTCTTCGTCTTCCCATTTGATCCGTAGGCCTTCTTTGGACCAAGTTCGTCTCGTTCGTCCCTCTTCGTCCTCCCATTTGATCCGTTGGCCTTCTTTGTACCATGTTCGTCTCGTTCGTCCATCTTCGTCCTCCCATTTGATCCCTTGGCCTTCTTTGTACCAAGTTCGTCTCGTTCGTCCCTCTTCGTCCTCCCAGTTGATCCCTAGGCCTTCTTTCGACCAAGTTCGTCTCGTTCGTCCCTCTTCGTCCTCCCATTTGATCCCTAGGCCTTCTTTGGACCAAGTTCGTCTCGTTCGTCCATCTTCGTCCTCCCATTTGATCTGTAGGCCTTCTTTAGACCAAGTTCGTCTCGTTCGTCCATCTTCGTGCTCCCATTTGATCCGTCGGCCTTCTTTGGACAAAGTTCGTCTCGTTCGTCCATCTTCGTCCTCCCATTTGATCCATTGGCCTTCTTTGTACCATGTTCGTCTCGTTCGTCCATCTTCGTCCACCCATTTGATCCTTAGGCCTTCTTTGTACCAAGTTGGTCTCGTTCGTCCCTCTTCGTCCTCCCATTTGATCCCTAGGCCTTCTTTGTACCAAGTTCGTCTCGTTCGTCCCTCTTCGTCCTCCCATTTGATCTGTAGGCCTTCTTTAGACAAAGTTCGTCTCGTTCGTCCATCTTCGTCCTCCCATTTGATCCGTTGGCCTTCTTTGTACCATGTTCGTCTCGTTCGTCCATCTTCGTCCTCCCATTTGATCCCTTGGCCTTCTTTGTACCATGTTCGTCTCGTTCGTCCCTCTTCGTCTTCCCATTTGATCCGTAGGCCTTCTTTGGACCAAGTTCGTCTCGTTCGTCCATCTTCGTCCTCGCATTTGATCTGTTGGAATTATTTAGACCAAGTTCGTCCCGTTCGTCCATCTTCGTCCACCCATTTGATCCCTTGGCCTTCTTTGTACCAAGTTCGTCTCATTCGTCCCACTTCGTCCTCCCATTTGATCCCTAGGCCTTCTTTGGACCAAGTTCGTCTCGTTCGTACGTCTTCGTGCTCCCATTTGATCCGTAGGCCTTCTTTGGACAAAGTTCGTCTCGTTCGTCCATCTTCGTCCTCCCATTTGATCCGTTGGCCTTCTTTGTACCATGTTCGTCTCGTTCGTCCATCTTCGTGCACCCATTTGATCCCTAGGCCTTCTTTGTACCAAGTTCGTCTCGTTCGTCCCTCTTCGTCCTCCCATATGATCCCTAGGCCTTCTTTGTAAAAAGTTCGTCTCGTTCGTCCCTCTTCGTCCTCCCATTTGATCCCTAGGCCTTCTTTGTACCAAGTTGGTCTCGTTCGTCCCTCTTCGTCCTCCCATTTGATCCCTAGGCCTTCTTTGTACCAAGTTCGTCTCGTTCATCCCTCTTCGTCCTCCCATTTGATCCGAAGGCCTTCTTTAGACAAAGTTCGTCTCGTTCGTCCATCTTCGTCCTCCCATTTGATCCGTTGGCCTTCTTTGGACAAAGTTCGTCTCGTTCGTCCATCTTCGTCCTCCCATTTGATCCCTTGGCCTTCTTTGTACCATGTTCGTCTCGTTCGTCCCTCTTCGTCTTCCCATTTGATCCGTAGGCCTTCTTTGGACCAAGTTCGTCTCGTTCGTCCATCTTCGTCCTCCCATTTGATCCCTTGGCCTTCTTTGTACCATGTTCATCTCGTTCGTCCCTCTTCGTCTTCCCATTTGATCCGTAGGCCTTCTTTGGACCAAGTTCGTCTCGTTCGTCCCTCTTCGTCCTCCCATTTGATCCGTTGGCCTTCTTTGTACCATGTTCGTCTCGTTCGTCCATCTTCGTCCTCCCATTTGATCCCTTGGCCTTCTTTGTACCAAGTTCGTCTCGTTCGTCCCTCTTCGTCCTCCCAGTTGATCCCTAGGCCTTCTTTCGACCAAGTTCGTCTCGTTCGTCCCTCTTCGTCCTCCCATTTGATCCCTAGGCCTTCTTTGGACCAAGTTCGTCTCGTTCGTCCATCTTCGTCCTCCCATTTGATCTGTAGGCCTTCTTTAGACCAAGTTCGTCTCGTTCGTCCATCTTCGTGCTCCCATTTGATCCGTCGGCCTTCTTTGGACAAAGTTCGTCTCGTTCGTCCATCTTCGTCCTCCCATTTGATCCATTGGCCTTCTTTGTACCATGTTCGTCTCGTTCGTCCATCTTCGTCCACCCATTTGATCCCTAGGCCTTCTTTGTACCAAGTTGGTCTCGTTCGTCCCTCTTCGTCCTCCCATTTGATCCCTAGGCCTTCTTTGTACCAAGTTCGTCTCGTTCGTCCCTCTTCGTCCTCCCATTTGATCTGTAGGCCTTCTTTAGACAAAGTTCGTCTCGTTCGTCCATCTTCGTCCTCCCATTTGATCCGTTGGCCTTCTTTGTACCATGTTCGTCTCGTTCGTCCATCTTCGTCCTCCCATTTGATCTGTAGGCCTTCTTTGGACCAAGTTCTTCTCGTTCGTCCATCTTCGTCCTCCCATTTGATCCCTAGTCCTTCTTTGGACCAAGTTCGTCTCGTTCGTCCGTCTTCGTGCTCCCATTTGATCCGTAGGCCTTCTTTGGACAAAGTTCGTCTCGTTCGTCCATCTTCGTCCTCCCATTTGATCCGTTGGCCTTCTTTGTACCAAGTTCGTCTCGTTCGTCCATCTTTGTCCTCACATTTGATCCCTAGGCCTTCTTTGTACCAAGTTCGTCTCGTTCGTCCCTCTTCGTCCTCCCATTTGATCCCTAGGCCTTCTTTGTACCAAGTTCGTCTCGTTCGTCCCTCTTCGTCCTCCCATTTGATCTGTAGGCCTTCTTTAGACAAAGTTCGTCTCGTTCGTCCATCTTCGTCCTCCCATTTGATCCGTTGGCCTTCTTTGTACCAAGTTCGTCTCGTTCGTCCATCTTTGTCCTCACATTTGATCCCTAGGCCTTCTTTGTACCAAGTTCGTCTCGTTCGTCCATCTTCGTCCTCCCATTTGATCCCTAGTCCTTCTTTGGACCAAGTTCGTCTCGTTCGTCCGTCTTCGTGCTCCCATTTGATCCGTAGGCCTTCTTTGGACAAAGTTCGTCTCGTTCGTCCATCTTCGTCCTCCCATTTGATCCGTTGGCCTTCTTTGTACCAAGTTCGTCTCGTTCGTCCATCTTTGTCCTCACATTTGATCCCTAGGCCTTCTTTGTACCAAGTTCGTCTCGTTCGTCCCTCTTCGTCCTCCCATTTGATCCCTAGTCCTTCTTTGGACCAAGTTCGTCTCGTTCGTCCGTCTTCGTGCTCCCATTTGATCCGTAGGCCTTCTTTGGACAAAGTTCGTCTCGTTCGTCCATCTTCGTCCTCCCATTTGATCCGTTGGCCTTCTTTGTACCATGTTCGTCTCGTTCGTCCATCTTCGTCCTCCCATTTGATCCCTTGGCCTTCTTTGTACCATGTTCGTCTCGTTCGTCCCTCTTCGTCTTCCCATTTGATCCGTAGGCCTTCTTTGGACCAAGTTCGTCTCGTTCGTCCATCTTCGTCCTCGCATTTGATCTGTTGGAATTATTTAGACCAAGTTCGTCCCGTTCGTCCATCTTCGTCCACCCATTTGATCCCTTGGCCTTCTTTGTACCAAGTTCGTCTCATTCGTCCCACTTCGTCCTCCCATTTGATCCCTAGGCCTTCTTTGGACCAAGTTCGTCTCGTTCGTACGTCTTCGTGCTCCCATTTGATCCGTAGGCCTTCTTTGGACAAAGTTCGTCTCGTTCGTCCATCTTCGTCCTCCCATTTGATCCGTTGGCCTTCTTTGTACCATGTTCGTCTCGTTCGTCCATCTTCGTGCACCCATTTGATCCCTAGGCCTTCTTTGTACCAAGTTCGTCTCGTTCGTCCCTCTTCGTCCTCCCATTTGATCCCTAGGCCTTCTTTGTAAAAAGTTCGTCTCGTTCGTCCCTCTTCGTCCTCCCATTTGATCCCTAGGCCTTCTTTGTACCAAGTTGGTCTCGTTCGTCCCTCTTCGTCCTCCCATTTGATCCCTAGGCCTTCTTTGTACCAAGTTCGTCTCGTTCGTCCCTCTTCGTCCTCCCATTTGATCCGAAGGCCTTCTTTAGACAAAGTTCGTCTCGTTCGTCCATCTTCGTCCTCCCATTTGATCCGTTGGCCTTCTTTGGACAAAGTTCGTCTCGTTCGTCCATCTTCGTCCTCCCATTTGATCCCTTGGCCTTCTTTGTACCATGTTCGTCTCGTTCGTCCCTCTTCGTCTTCCCATTTGATCCGTAGGCCTTCTTTGGACCAAGTTCGTCTCGTTCGTCCATCTTCGTCCTCCCATTTGATCCCTTGGCCTTCTTTGTACCATGTTCATCTCGTTCGTCCCTCTTCGTCTTCCCATTTGATCCGTAGGCCTTCTTTGGACCAAGTTCGTCTCGTTCGTCCATCTTCGTCCTCCCATTTGTTCTGTTGGAATTATTTGGACCAAGTTCGTCTCGTTCGTCCATCTTCGTCCTCCCATTTGATCCCTTGGCCTTCTTTGTACCAAGTTCGTCTCGTTCGTCCCTCTTCGTCCTCCCAGTTGATCCCTAGGCCATCTTTCGACCAAGTTCGTCTCGTTCGTCCCTCTTCGTCCTCCCATTTGATCCCTTGGCCTTCTTTGTACCATGTTCGTCTCGTTCGTCCCTCTTCGTCTTCCCATTTGATCCGTAGGCCTTCTTTGGACCAAGTTCGTCTCGTTCGTCCATCTTCGTCCTCCCATTTGATCCCTTGGCCTTCTTTGTACCATGTTCATCTCGTTCGTCCCTCTTCGTCTTCCCATTTGATCCGTAGGCCTTCTTTGGACCAAGTTCGTCTCGTTCGTCCCTCTTCGTCCTCCCATTTGATCCGTTGGCCTTCTTTGTACCATGTTCGTCTCGTTCGTCCATCTTCGTCCTCCCATTTGATCCCTTGGCCTTCTTTGTACCAAGTTCGTCTCGTTCGTCCCTCTTCGTCCTCCCAGTTGATCCCTAGGCCTTCTTTCGACCAAGTTCGTCTCGTTCGTCCCTCTTCGTCCTCCCATTTGATCCCTAGGCCTTCTTTGGACCAAGTTCGTCTCGTTCGTCCATCTTCGTCCTCCCATTTGATCTGTAGGCCTTCTTTAGACCAAGTTCGTCTCGTTCGTCCATCTTCGTGCTCCCATTTGATCCGTCGGCCTTCTTTGGACAAAGTTCGTCTCGTTCGTCCATCTTCGTCCTCCCATTTGATCCATTGGCCTTCTTTGTACCATGTTCGTCTCGTTCGTCCATCTTCGTCCACCCATTTGATCCTTAGGCCTTCTTTGTACCAAGTTGGTCTCGTTCGTCCCTCTTCGTCCTCCCATTTGATCCCTAGGCCTTCTTTGTACCAAGTTCGTCTCGTTCGTCCCTCTTCGTCCTCCCATTTGATCTGTAGGCCTTCTTTAGACAAAGTTCGTCTCGTTCGTCCATCTTCGTCCTCCCATTTGATCCGTTGGCCTTCTTTGTACCATGTTCGTCTCGTTCGTCCATCTTCGTCCTCCCATTTGATCCCTTGGCCTTCTTTGTACCATGTTCGTCTCGTTCGTCCCTCTTCGTCTTCCCATTTGATCCGTAGGCCTTCTTTGGACCAAGTTCGTCTCGTTCGTCCATCTTCGTCCTCGCATTTGATCTGTTGGAATTATTTAGACCAAGTTCGTCCCGTTCGTCCATCTTCGTCCACCCATTTGATCCCTTGGCCTTCTTTGTACCAAGTTCGTCTCATTCGTCCCACTTCGTCCTCCCATTTGATCCCTAGGCCTTCTTTGGACCAAGTTCGTCTCGTTCGTACGTCTTCGTGCTCCCATTTGATCCGTAGGCCTTCTTTGGACAAAGTTCGTCTCGTTCGTCCATCTTCGTCCTCCCATTTGATCCGTTGGCCTTCTTTGTACCATGTTCGTCTCGTTCGTCCATCTTCGTGCACCCATTTGATCCCTAGGCCTTCTTTGTACCAAGTTCGTCTCGTTCGTCCCTCTTCGTCCTCCCATATGATCCCTAGGCCTTCTTTGTAAAAAGTTCGTCTCGTTCGTCCCTCTTCGTCCTCCCATTTGATCCCTAGGCCTTCTTTGTACCAAGTTGGTCTCGTTCGTCCCTCTTCGTCCTCCCATTTGATCCCTAGGCCTTCTTTGTACCAAGTTCGTCTCGTTCGTCCCTCTTCGTCCTCCCATTTGATCCGAAGGCCTTCTTTAGACAAAGTTCGTCTCGTTCGTCCATCTTCGTCCTCCCATTTGATCCGTTGGCCTTCTTTGGACAAAGTTCGTCTCGTTCGTCCATCTTCGTCCTCCCATTTGATCCCTTGGCCTTCTTTGTACCATGTTCGTCTCGTTCGTCCCTCTTCGTCTTCCCATTTGATCCGTAGGCCTTCTTTGGACCAAGTTCGTCTCGTTCGTCCATCTTCGTCCTCCCATTTGATCCCTTGGCCTTCTTTGTACCATGTTCATCTCGTTCGTCCCTCTTCGTCTTCCCATTTGATCCGTAGGCCTTCTTTGGACCAAGTTCGTCTCGTTCGTCCATCTTCGTCCTCCCATTTGTTCTGTTGGAATTATTTGGACCAAGTTCGTCTCGTTCGTCCATCTTCGTCCTCCCATTTGATCCCTTGGCCTTCTTTGTACCAAGTTCGTCTCATTCGTCCCACTTCGTCCTCCCATTTGATCCCTAGGCCTTCTTTGGACCAAGTTCGTCTCGTTCGTACGTCTTCGTGCTCCCATTTGATCCGTAGGCCTTCTTTGGACAAAGTTCGTCTCGTTCGTCCATCTTCGTCCTCCCATTTGATCCGTTGGCCTTCTTTGTACCATGTTCGTCTCGTTCGTCCATCTTCGTGCACCCATTTGATCCCTAGGCCTTCTTTGTACCAAGTTCGTCTCGTTCGTCCCTCTTCGTCCTCCCATATGATCCCTAGGCCTTCTTTGTAAAAAGTTCGTCTCGTTCGTCCCTCTTCGTCCTCCCATTTGATCCCTAGGCCTTCTTTGTACCAAGTTGGTCTCGTTCGTCCCTCTTCGTCCTCCCATTTGATCCCTAGGCCTTCTTTGTACCAAGTTCGTCTCGTTCGTCCCTCTTCGTCCTCCCATTTGATCCGAAGGCCTTCTTTAGACAAAGTTCGTCTCGTTCGTCCATCTTCGTCCTCCCATTTGATCCGTTGGCCTTCTTTGGACAAAGTTCGTCTCGTTCGTCCATCTTCGTCCTCCCATTTGATCCCTTGGCCTTCTTTGTACCATGTTCGTCTCGTTCGTCCCTCTTCGTCTTCCCATTTGATCCGTAGGCCTTCTTTGGACCAAGTTCGTCTCGTTCGTCCATCTTCGTCCTCCCATTTGATCCCTTGGCCTTCTTTGTACCATGTTCATCTCGTTCGTCCCTCTTCGTCTTCCCATTTGATCCGTAGGCCTTCTTTGGACCAAGTTCGTCTCGTTCGTCCATCTTCGTCCTCCCATTTGTTCTGTTGGAATTATTTGGACCAAGTTCGTCTCGTTCGTCCATCTTCGTCCTCCCATTTGATCCCTTGGCCTTCTTTGTACCAAGTTCGTCTCGTTCGTCCCTCTTCGTCCTCCCAGTTGATCCCTAGGCCTTCTTTCGACCAAGTTCGTCTCGTTCGTCCCTCTTCGTCCTCCCATTTGATCCCTAGGCCTTCTTTGGACCAAGTTCGTCTCGTTCGTCCATCTTCGTCCTCCCATTTGATCTGTAGGCCTTCTTTAGACCAAGTCCGTCTCGTTCGTCCATCTTCGTGCTCCCATTTGATCCGTCGGCCTTCTTTGGACAAAGTTCGTCTCGTTCGTCCATCTTCGTCCTCCCATTTGATCCATTGGCCTTCTTTGTACCATGTTCGTCTCGTTCGTCCATCTTCGTCCACCCATTTGATCCCTAGGCCTTCTTTGTACCAAGTTGGTCTCGTTCGTCCCTCTTCGTCCTCCCATTTGATCCCTAGGCCTTCTTTGTACCAAGTTCGTCTCGTTCGTCCCTCTTCGTCCTCCCATTTGATCTGTAGGCCTTCTTTAGACAAAGTTCGTCTCGTTCGTCCATCTTCGTCCTCCCATTTGATCCGTTGGCCTTCTTTGTACCATGTTCGTCTCGTTCGTCCATCTTCGTCCTCCCATTTGATCTGTAGGCCTTCTTTGGACCAAGTTCTTCTCGTTCGTCCATCTTCGTCCTCCCATTTGATCCCTAGTCCTTCTTTGGACCAAGTTCGTCTCGTTCGTCCGTCTTCGTGCTCCCATTTGATCCGTAGGCCTTCTTTGGACAAAGTTCGTCTCGTTCGTCCATCTTCGTCCTCCCATTTGATCCGTTGGCCTTCTTTGTACCAAGTTCGTCTCGTTCGTCCATCTTTGTCCTCACATTTGATCCCTAGGCCTTCTTTGTACCAAGTTCGTCTCGTTCGTCCCTCTTCGTCCTCCCATTTGATCCCTAGGCCTTCTTTGTACCAAGTTCGTCTCGTTCGTCCCTCTTCGTCCTCCCATTTGATCCGAAGGCCTTCTTTAGACAAAGTTCGTCTCGTTCGTCCATCTTCGTCCTCCCATTTGATCCGTTGGCCTTATTTGGACCAAGTTCGTCCCGTTCGTCCATCTTCGTCCTCCCATTTGATCCCTTGGCCTTCTTTGTACCATGTTCGTCTCGTTCGTCCCTCTTCGTCTTCCCATTTGATCCGTAGGCCTTCTTCGGACAAAGTTCGTCTCGTTCGTCCATCTTCGTCCTCCCATTTGATCCCTTGGCCTTCTTTGTACCATGTTCATCTCGTTCGTCCCTCTTCGTCTTCCCATTTGATCCGTAGGCCTTCTTTGGACCAAGTTCGTCTCGTTCGTCCATCTTCGTCCTCCCATTTGTTCTGTTGGAATTATTTGGACCAAGTTCGTCTCGTTCGTCCATCTTCGTCCTCCCATTTGATCCCTTGGCCTTCTTTGTACCAAGTTCGTCTCGTTCGTCCCTCTTCGTCCTCCCAGTTGATCCCTAGGCCTTCTTTCGACCAAGTTCGTCTCGTTCGTCCCTCTTCGTCCTCCCATTTGATCCCTAGGCCTTCTTTGGACCAAGTTCGTCTCGTTCGTCCATCTTCGTCCTCCCATTTGATCTGTAGGCCTTCTTTAGACCAAGTTCGTCTCGTTCGTCCATCTTCGTGCTCCCATTTGATCCGTCGGCCTTCTTTGGACAAAGTTCGTCTCGTTCGTCCATCTTCGTCCTCCCATTTGATCCATTGGCCTTCTTTGTACCATGTTCGTCTCGTTCGTCCATCTTCGTCCACCCATTTGATCCCTAGGCCTTCTTTGTACCAAGTTGGTCTCGTTCGTCCCTCTTCGTCCTCCCATTTGATCCCTAGGCCTTCTTTGTACCAAGTTCGTCTCGTTCGTCCCTCTTCGTCCTCCCATTTGATCCGAAGGCCTTCTTTAGACAAAGTTCGTCTCGTTCGTCCATCTTCGTCCTCCCATTTGATCCGTTGGCCTTCTTTGTACCATGTTCGTCTCGTTCGTCCATCTTCGTCCTCCCATTTGATCCCTTGGCCTTCTTTGTACCATGTTCGTCTCGTTCGTCCCTCTTCGTCTTCCCATTTGATCCGTAGGCCTTCTTTGGACCAAGTTCGTCTCGTTCGTCCATCTTCGTCCTCGCATTTGATCTGTTGGAATTATTTAGACCAAGTTCGTCCCGTTCGTCCATCTTCGTCCACCCATTTGATCCCTTGGCCTTCTTTGTACCAAGTTCGTCTCATTCGTCCCACTTCGTCCTCCCATTTGATCCCTAGGCCTTCTTTGGACCAAGTTCGTCTCGTTCGTACGTCTTCGTGCTCCCATTTGATCCGTAGGCCTTCTTTGGACAAAGTTCGTCTCGTTCGTCCACCTTCGTCCTCCCATTTGATCCGTTGGCCTTCTTTGTACCATGTTCGTCTCGTTCGTCCCTCTTCGTCCTCCCATTTGATCCGTCGGCCTTCTTTGGACAAAGTTCGTCTCGTTCGTCCATCTTCGTCCTCCCATTTGATCCATTGGCCTTCTTTGTACCATGTTCGTCTCGTTCGTCCATCTTCGTCCACCCATTTGATCCCTAGGCCTTCTTTGTACCAAGTTGGTCTCGTTCGTCCCTCTTCGTCCTCCCATTTGATCCCTAGGCCTTCTTTGTACCAAGTTCGTCTCGTTCGTCCCTCTTCGTCCTCCCATTTGATCCGAAGGCCTTCTTTAGACAAAGTTCGTCTCGTTCGTCCATCTTCGTCCTCCCATTTGATCCGTTGGCCTTCTTTGGACAAAGTTCGTCTCGTTCGTCCATCTTCGTCCTCCCATTTGATCCCTTGGCCTTCTTTGTACCATGTTCATCTCGTTCGTCCCTCTTCGTCTTCCCATTTGATCCGTAGGCCTTCTTTGGACCAAGTTCGTCTCGTTCGTCCATCTTCGTCCTCCCATTTGTTCTGTTGGAATTATTTGGACCAAGTTCGTCTCGTTCGTCCATCTTCGTCCTCCCATTTGATCCCTTGGCCTTCTTTGTACCAAGTTCGTCTCGTTCGTCCCTCTTCGTCCTCCCAGTTGATCCCTAGGCCTTCTTTCGACCAAGTTCGTCTCGTTCGTCCCTCTTCGTCCTCCCATTTGATCCCTAGGCCTTCTTTGGACCAAGTTCGTCTCGTTCGTCCATCTTCGTCCTCCCATTTGATCTGTAGGCCTTCTTTAGACCAAGTTCGTCTCGTTCGTCCATCTTCGTGCTCCCATTTGATCCGTCGGCCTTCTTTGGACAAAGTTCGTCTCGTTCGTCCATCTTCGTCCTCCCATTTGATCCATTGGCCTTCTTTGTACCATGTTCGTCTCGTTCGTCCATCTTCGTCCACCCATTTGATCCCTAGGCCTTCTTTGTACCAAGTTGGTCTCGTTCGTCCCTCTTCGTCCTCCCATTTGATCCCTAGGCCTTCTTTGTACCAAGTTCGTCTCGTTCGTCCCTCTTCGTCCTCCCATTTGATCTGTAGGCCTTCTTTAGACAAAGTTCGTCTCGTTCGTCCATCTTCGTCCTCCCATTTGATCCGTTGGCCTTCTTTGTACCATGTTCGTCTCGTTCGTCCATCTTCGTCCTCCCATTTGATCCCTAGGCCTTCTTTGTACCAAGTTCGTCTCGTTCGTCCCTCTTCGTCCTCCCATTTGATCCCTAGGCCTTCTTTGGACCAAGTTCTTCTCGTTCGTCCATCTTCGTCCTCCCATTTGATCCCTAGTCCTTCTTTGGACCAAGTTCGTCTCGTTCGTCCGTCTTCGTGCTCCCATTTGATCCGTAGGCCTTCTTTGGACAAAGTTCGTCTCGTTCGTCCATCTTCGTCCTCCCATTTGATCCGTTGGCCTTCTTTGTACCAAGTTCGTCTCGTTCGTCCATCTTCGTCCTCACATTTGATCCCTAGGCCTTCTTTGTACCAAGTTCGTCTCGTTCGTCCCTCTTCGTCCTCCCATTTGATCCCTAGGCCTTCTTTGTACCAAGTTCGTCTCGTTCGTCCCTCTTCGTCCTCCCATTTGATCCGAAGGCCTTCTTTAGACAAAGTTCGTCTCGTTCGTCCATCTTCGTCCTCCCATTTGATCCGTTGGCCTTATTTGGACCAAGTTCGTCCCGTTCGTCCATCTTCGTCCTCCCATTTGATCCCTTGGCCTTCTTTGTACCATGTTCGTCTCGTTCGTCCCTCTTCGTCTTCCCATTTGATCCGTAGGCCTTCTTCGGACAAAGTTCGTCTCGTTCGTCCATCTTCGTCCTCCCATTTGATCCCTTGGCCTTCTTTGTACCATGTTCGTCTCGTTCGTCCCTCTTCGTCTTCCCATTTGATCCGTAGGCCTTCTTTGGACCAAGTTCGTCTCGTTCGTCCATCTTCGTCCTCGCATTTGATCTGTTGGAATTATTTAGACCAAGTTCGTCCCGTTCGTCCATCTTCGTCCACCCATTTGATCCCTTGGCCTTCTTTGTACCAAGTTCGTCTCATTCGTCCCACTTCGTCCTCCCATTTGATCCCTAGGCCTTCTTTGGACCAAGTTCGTCTCGTTCGTACGTCTTCGTGCTCCCATTTGATCCGTAGGCCTTCTTTGGACAAAGTTCGTCTCGTTCGTCCATCTTCGTCCTCCCATTTGATCCGTTGGCCTTCTTTGTACCATGTTCGTCTCGTTCGTCCATCTTCGTGCACCCATTTGATCCCTAGGCCTTCTTTGTACAAAGTTCGTCTCGTTCGTCCCTCTTCGTCCTCCCATTTGATCCCTAGGCCTTCTTTGTAAAAAGTTCGTCTCGTTCGTCCCTCTTCGTCCTCCCATTTGATCCGTAGGCCTTCTTTGGACAAAGTTCGTCTCGTTCGTCCATCTTCGTTCTCCCATTTGATCCGTTGGCCTTCTTTGTACCATGTTCGTCTCGTTCGTCCATCTTCGTCCTCCCATTTGATCCCTAGGCCTTCTTTGTACCAAGTTGGTCTCGTTCGTTCCTCTTCGTCCTCCCATTTGATCCGTAGGCCTTCTTTGGACCAAGTTCGTCTCGTTCGTCCATCGTCGTCCTCTCATTTGATCTGTTGGAATTATTTAGACCAAGTTCGTCCCGTTCGTCCATCTTCGTCCACCCATTTGATCCCTTGGCCTTCTTTGTACCAAGTTCGTCTCATTCGTCCCACTTCGTCCTCCCATTTGATCCCTAGGCCTTCTTTCGACCAAGTTCGTCTCGTTCGTACGTCTTCGTGCTCCCATTTGATCCGTAGGCCTTCTTTGGACAAAGTTCGTCTCGTTCGTCCATCTTCGTCCTCCCATTTGATCCGTTGGCCTTCTTTGTACCATGTTCGTCTCGTTCGTCCATCTTCGTGCACCCATTTGATCCCTAGGCCTTCTTTGTACAAAGTTCGTCTCGTTCGTCCCTCTTCGTCCTCCCATTTGATCCCTAGGCCTTCTTTGTAAAAAGTTCGTCTCGTTCGTCCCTCTTCGTCCTCCCATTTGATCCGTAGGCCGTCTTTGGACAAAGTTCGTCTCGTTCGTCCATCTTCGTTCTCCCATTTGATCCGTTGGCCTTCTTTGTACCATGTTCGTCTCGTTCGTCCATCTTCGTCCTCCCATTTGATCCCTAGGCCTTCTTTGTACCAAGTTGGTCTCGTTCGTCCCTCTTCGTCCTCCCATTTGATCCCTAGGCCTTCTTTGTACCAAGTTCGTCTCGTTCGTCCCTCTTCGTCCTCCCATTTGATCCGAAGGCCTTCTTTAGACAAAGTTCGTCTCGTTCGTCCATCTTCGTCCTCCCATTTGATCCGTTGGCCTTCTTTGGACCAAGTTCGTCCCGTTCGTCCATCTTCGTCCTCCCATTTGATCCCTGGGCCTTCTTTGTACCATGTTCGTCTCGTTCGTCCCTCTTCGTCTTCCCATTTGATCCGTAGGCCTTCTTTGGACAAAGTTCGTCTCGTTCGTCCATCTTCGTCCTCCCATTTGATCCCTTGGCCTTCTTTGTACCATGTTCGTCTCGTTCGTCCCTCTTCGTCTTCCCATTTGATCCGTAGGCCTTCTTTGGACCAAGTTCGTCTCGTTCGTCCATCTTCGTCCTCCCATTTGATCCCTTGGCCTTCTTTGTACCATGTTCATCTCGTTCGTCCCTCTTCGTCCTCCCATTTGATCCCTTGGCCTTCTTTGTACCAAGTTCGTCTCGTTCGTCCCTCTTCGTCCTCCCAGTTGATCCCGAGGCCTTCTTTCGACCAAGTTCGTCTCGTTCGTCCCTCTTCGTCCTCCCATTTGATCCCTAGGCCTTCTTTGGACCAAGTTCGTCTCGTTCGTCCATCTTCGTCCTCCCATTTGATCTGTAGGCCTTCTTTAGACCAAGTTCGTCTCGTTCGTCCATCTTCGTGCTCCCATTTGATCCGTCGGCCTTCTTTGGACAAAGTTCGTCTCGTTCGTCCATCTTCGTCCTCCCATTTGATCCATTGGCCTTCTTTGTACCATGTTCGTCTCGTTCGTCCATCTTCGTCCACCCATTTGATCCCTAGGCCTTCTTTGTACCAAGTTCGTCTCGTTCATCCCTCTTCGTCTTCCCATTTGATCCCTAGGCCTTCTTTGTACCAAGTTCGTCTCGTTCGTCCCTCTTCGTCCTCCCATTTGATCTGTAGGCCTTCTTTAGACAAAGTTCGTCTCGTTCGTCCATCTTCGTCCTCCCATTTGATCCGTTGGCCTTCTTTGTACCATGTTCGTCTCGTTCGTCCATCTTCGTCCTCCCATTTGATCCCTAGGCCTTCTTTGTACCAAGTTCGTCTCGTTCGTCCCTCTTCGTCCTCCCATTTGATCCCTAGGCCTTCTTTGGACCAAGTTCTTCTCGTTCGTCCATCTTCGTCCTCCCATTTGATCCCTAGTCCTTCTTTGGACCAAGTTCGTCTCGTTCGTCCGTCTTCGTGCTCCCATTTGATCCGTAGGCCTTCTTTGGACACAGTTCGTCTCGTTCGTCCATCTTCGTCCTCCCATTTGATCCGTTGGCCTTCTTTGTACCAAGTTCGTCTCGTTCGTCCATCTTCGTCCTCACATTTGATCCCTAGGCCTTCTTTGTACCAAGTTCGTTTCGTTCGTCCCTCTTCGTCCTCCCATTTGATCCCTAGGCCTTCTTTGTACCAAGTTCGTCTCGTTCGTCCCTCTTCGTCCTCCCATTTGATCCGAAGGCCTTCTTTAGACAAAGTTCGTCTCGTTCGTCCATCTTCGTCCTCCCATTTGATCCGTTGGCCTTATTTGGACCAAGTTCGTCCCGTTCGTCCATCTTCGTCCTCCCATTTGATCCCTTGGCCTTCTTTGTACCATGTTCGTCTCGTTCGTCCCTCTTCGTCTTCCCATTTGATCCGTAGGCCTTCTTCGGACAAAGTTCGTCTCGTTCGTCCATCTTCGTTCTCCCATTTGATCCGTTGGCCTTCTTTGTACCATGTTCGTCTCGTTCGTCCATCTTCGTCCTCCCATTTGATCCCTAGGCCTTCTTTGTACCAAGTTGGTCTCGTTCGTCCCTCTTCGTCCTCCCATTTGATCCCTAGGCCTTCTTTGTACCAAGTTCGTCTCGTTCGTCCCTCTTCGTCCTCCCATTTGATCCGAAGGCCTTCTTTAGACAAAGTTCGTCTCGTTCGTCCATCTTCGTCCTCCCATTTGATCCGTTGGCCTTCTTTGGACCAAGTTCGTCCCGTTCGTCCATCTTCGTCCTCCCATTTGATCCCTTGGCCTTCTTTGGACCAAGTTCGTCTCGTTCGTCCATCTTCGTCCTCCCATTTGATCCGTTGGCCTTCTTTGGACCAAGTTCGTCCCGTTCGTCCATCTTCGTCCTCCCATTTGATCCCTTGGCCTTCTTTGTACCAAGTTCATCTCATTCGTCCCACTTCGTCCTCCCATTTGATCCCAAGGCCTTCTTTAGACAAAGTTCGTCTCATTCGTCCATCTTCGTCCTCCCATTTGATCCGTTGGCCTTCTTTGGACCAAGTTCATCCCGTTCGTCCATCTTCGTCCTCCCATTTGATCCCTTGGTCTTCTTTGTACCATGTTCGTCTCGTTCGTCCCTCTTCGTCCTCCCATTTGATCCCTAGGCCTTCTTTGGACCAAGTTCGTCTCGTTCGTCCATCTTCGTCCCCCCATTTGATCAGTAGGCCTTCTTTGGACCAAGTTCGTCTCGTTCGTCCATCTTCGTGCTCCCATTTGATCCGTTGGCCTTCTTTGTACCATGTTCGTCTCGTTCGTCCCTCTTCGTCCTCCCATTTGATCCATTGGCCTTCTTTGTACCATGTTCGTCTAGTTCGTCCATCTTCGTCCACCCATTTGATCCCTAGGCCTTCTTTGTACCAAGTTCGTCTCGTTCATCCCTCTTCGTCCTCCCATTTGATCCCTAGGCCTTCTTTGTACCAAGTTCGTCTCGTTCGTCCCTCTTCGTCCTCCCATTTGATCTGTAGGCCTTCTTTAGACAAAGTTCGTCTCGTTCGTCCATCTTCGTCCTCCCATTTGATCCGTTGGCCTTCTTTGTACCATGTTCATCTCGTTCGTCCATCTTCGTCCTCCCATTTGATCCCTAGGCCTTCTTTGTACCAAGTTCGTCTCGTTCGTCCCTCTTCGTCCTCCCATTTGATCCCTAGGCCTTCTTTGGACCAAGTTCTTCTCGTTCGTCCATCTTCGTCCTCCCATTTGATCCCTAGTCCTTCTTTGGACCAAGTTCGTCTCGTTCGTCCGTCTTCGTGCTCCCATTTGATCCGTAGGCCTTCTTTGGACAAAGTTCGTCTCGTTCGTCCATCTTCGTCCTCCCATTTGATCCGTTGGCCTTCTTTGTACCATGTTCGTCTCGTTCGTCCATCTTCGTCCTCACATTTGATCCCTAGGCCTTCTTTGTACCAAGTTCGTCTCGTTCGTCCCTCTTCGTCCTCCCATTTGATCCCTAGGCCTTCTTTGTACCAAGTTCGTCTCGTTCGTCCCTCTTCGTCCTCCCATTTGATCCCTAGGCCTTCTTTGTACCAAGTTCGTCTCGTTCGTCCCTCTTCGTCCTCCCATTTGATCCAAAGGCCTTCTTTAGACAAAGTTCGTCTCGTTCGTCCATCTTCGTCCTCCAATTTGATCCGTTGGCCTTACTTGGACCAAGTTCGTCCCGTTCGTCCATCTTCGTCCTCCCATTTGATCCCTTGGCCTTCTTTGTACCATGTTCGTCTCGTTCGTCCCTCTTCGTCTTCCCATTTGATCCGTAGGCCTTCTTCGGACAAAGTTCGTCTCGTTCGTCCATCTTCGTCCTCCCATTTGATCCCTTGGCCTTCTTTGTACCATGTTCGTCTCGTTCGTCCCTCTTCGTCTTCCCATTTGATCCGTAGGCCTTCTTTGGACCAAGTTCGTCTCGTTCGTCCATCTTCGTCCTCGCATTTGATCTGTTGGAATTATTTGGACCAAGTTCGTCCCGTTCGTCCATCTTCGTCCACCCATTTGATCCCTTGGCCTTCTTTGTACCAAGTTCGTCTCATTCGTCCCACTTCGTCCTCCCATTTGATCCCAAGGCCTTCTTTAGACAAAGTTCGTCTCATTCGTCCATCTTCGTCCTCCCATTTGATCCGTTGGCCTTCTTTGGACCAAGTTCGTCCCGTTCGTCCATCTTCGTCCTCCCATTTGATCCCTTGGCCTTCTTTGTACCATGTTCGTCTCGTTCGTCCCTCTTCGTCTTCCCATTTGATCCGTAGGCCTTCTTTGGACCAAGTTCGTCACGTTCGTCCATCTTCGTCCTCGCATTTGATCTGTTGGAATTATTTGGACCATGTTCGTCCCGTTCATCCATCTTCGTCCACCCATTTGATCCCTTGGCCTTCTTTGTACCAAGTTCGTCTCATTCGTCCCACTTCGTCCTCCCATTTGATCCCTAGGCCTTCTTTGGACCAAGTTCGTCTCGTTCGTACGTCTTCGTGCTCCCATTTGATCCGTAGGCCTTCTTTGGACAAAGTTCGTCTCGTTCGTCCATCTTCGTCCTCCCATTTGATCCGTTGGCCTTCTTTGTACCATGTTCGTCTCGTTCGTCCATCTTCGTCCACCCATTTGATCCCTAGGCCTTCTTTGTACCAAGTTCGTCTCGTTCGTCCCTCTTCGTCCTCCCATTTGATCCCTAGGCCTTCTTTGTACCAAGTTCGTCTCGTTCGTCCCTCTTCGTCCTCCCATTTGATCCGTAGGCCTTCTTTGGACAAAGTTCGTCTCGTTCGTCCATCTTCGTCCTCCCATTTGATCCGTTGGCCTTCTTTGTACCATGTTCGTCTCGTTCGTCCATCTTCATCCTCCCATTTGATCCCTAGGCCTTCTTTGTACCAAGTTGGTCTCGTTCGTCCCTCTTCGTCCTCCCATTTGATCCCTAGGCCTTCTTTGTACCAAGTTCGTCTCGTTCGTCCCTCTTCGTCCTCCCATTTGATCCGAAGGCCTTCTTTAGACAAAGTTCGTCTCGTTCGTCCATCTTCGTCCTCCCATGTGATCCGTTGGCCTTCTTTGGACCAAGTTCGTCCCGTTCGTCCATCTTCGTCCTCCCATTTGATCCCTGGGCCTTCTTTGTACCATGTTCGTCTCGTTCGTCCCTCTTCGTCTTCCCATTTGATCCGTAGGCCTTCTTTGGACAAAGTTCGTCTCGTTCGTCCATCTTCGTCCTCCCATTTGATCCCTTGGCCTTCTTTGTACCATGTTCGTCTCGTTCGTCCCTCTTCGTCTTCCCATTTGATCCGTAGGCCTTCTTTGGACCAAGTTCATCTCGTTCGTCCATCTTCGTCCTCCCATTTGATCCCTTGGCCTTCTTTGTACCATGTTCATCTCGTTCGTCCCTCTTCGTCTTCCCATTTGATCCGTAGGCCTTCTTTGGACCAAGTTCGTCTCGTTCGTCCATCTTCGTCCTCCCATTTGATCCCTTGGCCTTCTTTGTACCAAGTTCGTCTCGTTCGTCCCTCTTCGTCCTCCCAGTTGATCCCTAGGCCTTCTTTCGACCAAGTTCGTCTCGTTCGTCCCTCTTCGTCCTCCCATTTGATCCCTAGGCCTTCTTTGGACCAAGTTCGTCTCGTTCGTCCATCTTCGTCCTCCCATTTGATCTGTAGGCCTTCTTTAGACCAAGTTCGTCTCGTTCGTCCATCTTCGTGCTCCCATTTGATTCGTCGGCCTTCTTTGTACCATGTTCGTCTCGTTCGTCCATCTTCGTCCACCCATTTGATCCCTAGGCCTTCTTTGTACCAAGTTCGTCTCGTTCGACCCTCTTTGTCCTCCCATTTGATCTGTAGGCCTTCTTTGGACAAAGTTCGTCTCGTTCGTCCATCTTCGTCCTCCCATTTGATCCGTTGGCCTTCTTTGTACCATGTTCGTCTCGTTCGTCCATCTTCGTCCTCCCATTTGATCCCTAGGCCTTCTTGGTACCAAGTTCGTCTCGTTCGTCCCTCTTCGTCCTCCCATTTGATCCCTAGGCCTTCTTTGGACCAAGTTCTTCTCGTTCGTCCATCTTCGTCCTCCCATTTGATCCCTAGTCCTTCTTTGCACCAAGTTCGTCTCGTTCGTCCGTCTTCGTGCTCCCATTTGATCCGTAGGCCTTCTTTGGACAAAGTTCGTCTCGTTCGTCCATCTTCGTCCTCCCATTTGATCCGTTGGCCTTCTTTGTACAATGTTCGACTCGTTCGTCCATCTTCGTCCTCACATTTGATCCCTAGGCCTTCTTTGTACCAAGTTCGTCTCGTTCGTCCCTCTTCGACCTCCCATTTGATCCCTAGGCCTTCTTTGTACCAAGTTCGTCTCGTTCGTCCCTCTTCGACCTCCCATTTGATCCCTAGGCCTTCTTTGTACCAAGTTCGTCTCGTTCGTCCCTCTTCGTCCTCCCATTTGATCCCTAGGCCTTCTTTGTACCAAGTTCGTGTCGTTCGTCCATCTTCGTCCTCGGATTTGATCTGTTGGAATTATTTGGACCATGTTCGTTCCGTTCGTCCATCTTCGTCCACCCATTTGATCCCTTGGCCTTCTTTGTACCAAGTTCGTCTCATTCGTCCCACTTCGTCCTCCCATTTGATCCCTAGGCCTTCTTTGGACCAAGTTCGTCTTGTTCGTCCATCTTCGTCCTCCCATTTGATCTGTAGGCCTTCTTTGGACCAAGTTCGTCTCGTTCGTCCATCTTCGAGCTCCCATTTGATCCGTAGGCCTTCTTTGGACAAAGTTCGTCTCGTTCGTCCATCTTCGTCCTCCCATTTGATCCGTTGGCCTTCTTTGTACAATGTTCGTCTCGTTCGTCCATCTTCGTCCTCACATTTGATCCCTAGGCCTTCTTTGTACCAAGTTCGTCTCGTTCGTCCCCTCTTCGACCTCCCATTTGATCCCTAGGCCTTCTTTGTACCAAGTTCGTCTCGTTCGTCCCTCTTCGTCCTCCCATTTGATCCCAAGGCCTTCTTTGTACCAAGTTCGTGTCGTTCGTCCATCTTCGTCCTCGCATTTGATCTGTTGGAATTATTTGGACCATGTTCGTTCCGTTCGTCCATCTTCGTCCACCCATTTGATCCCTTGGCCTTCTTTGTACCAAGTTCGTCTCATTCGTCCCACTTCGTCCTCCCATTTGATCCCTAGGCCTTCTTTGGACCAAGTTCGTCTTGTTCGTCCATCTTCGTCCTCCCATTTGATCTGTAGGCCTTCTTTGGACCAAGTTCGTCTCGTTCGTCCATCTTCGAGCTCCCATTTGATCCGTAGGCCTTCTTTGGACAAAGTTCGTCTCGTTCGTCCATCTTCGTCCACCCATTTGATCCCTTGGCCTTCTTTGTACCAAGTTCGTCTCATTCGTCCCACTTCGTCCTCCCATTTGATCCCTAGGCCTTCTTTGGACCAAGTTCGTCTTGTTCGTCCATCTTCGTCCTCCCATTTGATCTGTAGGCCTTCTTTGGACAAAGTTCGTCTCGTTCGTCCATCTTCGTCCTCCCATTTGATCCCTTGGCCTTCTTTGTACCATGTTCGTCTCGTTCGTCCCTCTTCGTCTTCCCATTTGATCCGTAGGCCTTCTTTGTACCAACTTCGTATCGTTCGTCCCTCTTCTTCTTCCCATTTGATCCCTAGGCCTTCTTTGTACCAAGTTCGTCTTGTTCGTCCATCTTCGTCCTCCCATTTGATCCCTTGGCCTTCTTTGGACCAAGTTCGTCCCGTTCGTCCATCTTCGTCCTCCCATTTGATCCCTTGGCCTTCTTTGTACCATGTTCGTCACGTTCGTCCCTCTTCGTCTTCCCATTTGATCCGTAGGCCTTCTTTGGACCAAGTTCGTCTCGTTCGTCCATCTTCGTCCTCCCATTTGATCCCTTGGCCTTCTTTATACCATGTTCATCTCGTTCGTCCATCTTCGTCGTCCCATTTGATCCCTTGGCCTTCTTTGTACCATGTTCGTGTCGTTCATCCCTCTTCGTCTTCCCATTTGATCCGTAGGCCTTCTTTGGACCAAGTTCGTCTCGTTCGTCCATCTTCGTCCTCCCATTTGATCTGTTGGAATTATTTGGACCAAGTTCATCCCGTTCGTCCATCTTCGTCCACCCATTTGATCCCTTGGCCTTCTTTGGACCAAGTTCGTCTCGTTCGTCCGTCTTCGTGCTCCCATTTGATCCGTAGGCCTTCTTTGGACAAAGTTCGTCTCGTTCGTCCATCTTCGTCCTCCCATTTGATCCGTTGGCCTTCTTTGTACCATGTTCGTCTCGTTCGTCCATCTTCGTCCTCACATTTGATCCCTAGGCCTTCTTTGTACCAAGTTCGTCTCGTTCGTCCCTCTTCGACCTCCCATTTGATCCCTAGGCCTTCTTTGTACCAAGTTCGTCTCGTTCGTCCCTCTTCGTCCTCCCATTTGATCCCTAGGCCTTCTTTGTACCAAGTTCGTGTCGTTCGTCCATCTTCGTCCTCGGATTTGATCTGTTGGAATTATTTGGACCATGTTCGTTCCGTTCGTCCATCTTCGTCCACCCATTTGATCCCTTGGCCTTCTTTGTACCAAGTTCGTCTCATTCGTCCCACTTCGTCCTCCCATTTGATCCCTAGGCCTTCTTTGTACCAAGTTGGTCTCGTTCGTCCCTCTTCGTCCTCCCATTTGATCCCTAGGCCTTCTTTGTACCAAGTTCGTCTCGTTCGTCCCTCTTCGTCCTCCCATTTGATCCGAAGGCCTTCTTTAGACAAAGTTCGTCTCGTTCGTCCATCTTCGTCCTCCCATGTGATCCGTTGGCCTTCTTTGGACCAAGTTCGTCCCGTTCGTCCATCTTCGTCCTCCCATTTGATCCCTGGGCCTTCTTTGTACCATGTTCGTCTCGTTCGTCCCTCTTCGTCTTCCCATTTGATCCGTAGGCCTTCTTTGGACAAAGTTCGTCTCGTTCGTCCATCTTCGTCCTCCCATTTGATCCCTTGGCCTTCTTTGTACCATGTTCGTCTCGTTCGTCCCTCTTCGTCTTCCCATTTGATCCGTAGGCCTTCTTTGGACCAAGTTCATCTCGTTCGTCCATCTTCGTCCTCCCATTTGATCCCTTGGCCTTCTTTGTACCATGTTCATCTCGTTCGTCCCTCTTCGTCTTCCCATTTGATCCGTAGGCCTTCTTTGGACCAAGTTCGTCTCGTTCGTCCATCTTCGTCCTCCCATTTGATCCCTTGGCCTTCTTTGTACCAAGTTCGTCTCGTTCGTCCCTCTTCGTCCTCCCAGTTGATCCCTAGGCCTTCTTTCGACCAAGTTCGTCTCGTTCGTCCCTCTTCGTCCTCCCATTTGATCCCTAGGCCTTCTTTGGACCAAGTTCGTCTCGTTCGTCCATCTTCGTCCTCCCATTTGATCTGTAGGCCTTCTTTAGACCAAGTTCGTCTCGTTCGTCCATCTTCGTGCTCCCATTTGATTCGTCGGCCTTCTTTGTACCATGTTCGTCTCGTTCGTCCATCTTCGTCCACCCATTTGATCCCTAGGCCTTCTTTGTACCAAGTTCGTCTCGTTCGTCCCTCTTCGTCCTCCCATTTGATCCCTAGGCCTTCTTTGTACCAAGTTCGTCTCGTTCGACCCTCTTTGTCCTCCCATTTGATCTGTAGGCCTTCTTTGGACAAAGTTCGTCTCGTTCGTCCATCTTCGTCCTCCCATTTGATCCGTTGGCCTTCTTTGTACCATGTTCGTCTCGTTCGTCCATCTTCGTCCTCCCATTTGATCCCTAGGCCTTCTTGGTACCAAGTTCGTCTCGTTCGTCCCTCTTCGTCCTCCCATTTGATCCCTAGGCCTTCTTTGGACCAAGTTCTTCTCGTTCGTCCATCTTCGTCCTCCCATTTGATCCCTAGTCCTTCTTTGCACCAAGTTCGTCTCGTTCGTCCGTCTTCGTGCTCCCATTTGATCCGTAGGCCTTCTTTGGACAAAGTTCGTCTCGTTCGTCCATCTTCGTCCTCCCATTTGATCCGTTGGCCTTCTTTGTACAATGTTCGTCTCGTTCGTCCATCTTCGTCCTCACATTTGATCCCTAGGCCTTCTTTGTACCAAGTTCGTCTCGTTCGTCCCTCTTCGACCTCCCATTTGATCCCTAGGCCTTCTTTGTACCAAGTTCGTCTCGTTCGTCCCTCTTCGACCTCCCATTTGATCCCAAGGCCTTCTTTGTACCAAGTTCGTCTCGTTCGTCCCTCTTCGTCCTCCCATTTGATCCCTAGGCCTTCTTTGTACCAAGTTCGTGTCGTTCGTCCATCTTCGTCCTCGGATTTGATCTGTTGGAATTATTTGGACCATGTTCGTTCCGTTCGTCCATCTTCGTCCACCCATTTGATCCCTTGGCCTTCTTTGTACCAAGTTCGTCTCATTCGTCCCACTTCGTCCTCCCATTTGATCCCTAGGCCTTCTTTGGACCAAGTTCGTCTTGTTCGTCCATCTTCGTCCTCCCATTTGATCTGTAGGCCTTCTTTGGACCAAGTTCGTCTCGTTCGTCCATCTTCGAGCTCCCATTTGATCCGTAGGCCTTCTTTGGACAAAGTTCGTCTCGTTCGTCCATCTTCGTCCTCCCATTTGATCCGTTGGCCTTCTTTGTACAATGTTCGTCTCGTTCGTCCATCTTCGTCCTCACATTTGATCCCTAGGCCTTCTTTGTACCAAGTTCGTCTCGTTCGTCCCTCTTCGACCTCCCATTTGATCCCTAGGCCTTCTTTGTACCAAGTTCGTCTCGTTCGTCCCTCTTCGTCCTCCCATTTGATCCCAAGGCCTTCTTTGTACCAAGTTCGTGTCGTTCGTCCATCTTCGTCCTCGCATTTGATCTGTTGGAATTATTTGGACCATGTTCGTTCCGTTCGTCCATCTTCGTCCACCCATTTGATCCCTTGGCCTTCTTTGTACCAAGTTCGTCTCATTCGTCCCACTTCGTCCTCCCATTTGATCCCTAGGCCTTCTTTGGACCAAGTTCGTCTTGTTCGTCCATCTTCGTCCTCCCATTTGATCTGTAGGCCTTCTTTGGACCAAGTTCGTCTCGTTCGTCCATCTTCGAGCTCCCATTTGATCCGTAGGCCTTCTTTGGACAAAGTTCGTCTCGTTCGTCCATCTTCGTCCACCCATTTGATCCCTTGGCCTTCTTTGTACCAAGTTCGTCTCATTCGTCCCACTTCGTCCTCCCATTTGATCCCTAGGCCTTCTTTGGACCAAGTTCGTCTTGTTCGTCCATCTTCGTCCTCCCATTTGATCTGTAGGCCTTCTTTGGACAAAGTTCGTCTCGTTCGTCCATCTTCGTCCTCCCATTTGATCCCTTGGCCTTCTTTGTACCATGTTCGTCTCGTTCGTCCCTCTTCGTCTTCCCATTTGATCCGTAGGCCTTCTTTGTACCAACTTCGTATCGTTCGTCCCTCTTCTTCTTCCCATTTGATCCCTAGGCCTTCTTTGTACCAAGTTCGTCTTGTTCGTCCATCTTCGTCCTCCCATTTGATCCCTTGGCCTTCTTTGGACCAAGTTCGTCCCGTTCGTCCATCTTCGTCCTCCCATTTGATCCCTTGGCCTTCTTTGTACCATGTTCGTCACGTTCGTCCCTCTTCGTCTTCCCATTTGATCCGTAGGCCTTCTTTGGACCAAGTTCGTCTCGTTCGTCCATCTTCGTCCTCCCATTTGATCCCTTGGCCTTCTTTATACCATGTTCATCTCGTTCGTCCATCTTCGTCGTCCCATTTGATCCCTTGGCCTTCTTTGTACCATGTTCGTGTCGTTCATCCCTCTTCGTCTTCCCATTTGATCCGTAGGCCTTCTTTGGACCAAGTTCGTCTCGTTCGTCCATCTTCGTCCTCCCATTTGATCTGTTGGAATTATTTGGACCAAGTTCGTCCCGTTCGTCCATCTTCGTCCACCCATTTGATCCCTTGGCCTTCTTTGGACCAAGTTCGTCTCGTTCGTCCGTCTTCGTGCTCCCATTTGATCCGTAGGCCTTCTTTGGACAAAGTTCGTCTCGTTCATCCATCTTCGTCCTCCCATTTGATCCGTTGGCCTTCTTTGTACCATGTTCGTCTCGTTCGTCCATCTTCGTCCTCACATTTGAAACCTAGGCCTTCTTTGTACCAAGTTCGTCTCGTTCGTCCCTCTTCGACCTCCCATTTGATCCCTAGGCCTTCTTTGTACCAAGTTCGTCTCGTTCGTCCCTCTTCGTCCTCCCATTTGATCCCTAGGCCTTCTTTGTACCAAGTTCGTGTCGTTCGTCCATCTTCGTCCTCGCATTTGATCTGTTGGAATTATTTGGACCATGTTCGTTCCGTTCGTCCATCTTCGTCCACCCATTTGATCCCTTGGCCTTCTTTGTACCAAGTTCGTCTCATTCGTCCCACTTCGTCCTCCCATTTGATCCCTAGGCCTTCTTTGGACCAAGTTCGTCTTGTTCGTCCATCTTCGTCCTCCCATTTGATCTGTAGGCCTTCTTTGGACCAAGTTCGTCTCGTTCGTCCATCTTCGAGCTCCCATTTGATCCGTAGGCCTTCTTTGGACAAAGTTCGTCTCGTTCGTCCATCTTCGTCCACCCATTTGATCCCTTGACCTTCTTTGTACCAAGTTCGTCTCATTCGTCCCACTTCGTCCTCCCATTTGATCCCTAGGCCTTCTTTGGACCAAGTTCGTCTTGTTCGTCCATCTTCGTCCTCCCATTTGATCTGTAGGCCTTCTTTGGACCAAGTTCGTCTCGTTCGTCCATCTTCGAGCTCCCATTTGATCCGTAGGCCTTCTTTGGACAAAGTTCGTCTCGTTCGTCCATCTTCGTCCTCCCATTTGATCCCTTGGCCTTCTTTGTACCATGTTCGTCTCGTTCGTCCCTCTTCGTCTTCCCATTTGATCCGTAGGCCTTCTTTGTACCAACTTCGTATCGTTCGTCCCTCTTCTTCTTCCCATTTGATCCCTAGGCCTTCTTTGTACCAAGTTCGTCTTGTTCGTCCATCTTCGTCCTCCCATTTGATCCCTTGGCCTTCTTTGGACCAAGTTCGTCCCGTTCGTCCATCTTCGTCCTCCCATTTGATCCCTTGGCCTTCAATGTACCATGTTCGTCACGTTCGTCCCTCTTCGTCTTCCCATTTGATCCGTAGGCCTTCTTTGGACCAAGTTCGTCTCGTTCGTCCATCTTCGTCCTCCCATTTGATCCCTTGGCCTTCTTTATACCATGTTCATCTCGTTCGTCCATCTTCGTCGTCCCATTTGATCCCTTGGCCTTCTTTGTACCAAGTTCGTCTCGTTCGTCCCTCTTCGTCCTCCCATTTGATCCCTAGGCCTTCTTTGTACCAAGTTCGTGTCGTTCGTCCATCTTCGTCCTCGCATTTGATCTGTTGGAATTATTTGGACCATGTTCGTTCCGTTCGTCCATCTTCGTCCACCCATTTGATCCCTTGGCCTTCTTTGTACCAAGTTCGTCTCATTCGTCCCACTTCGTCCTCCCATTTGATCCCTAGGCCTTCTTTGTACCAAGTTCGTCTCGTTCGTCCCTCTTCGACCTCCCATTTGATCCCTAGGCCTTCTTTGTACCAAGTTCGTCTCGTTCGTCCCTCTTCGTCCTCCCATTTGATCCCTAGGCCTTCTTTGTACCAAGTTCGTGTCGTTCGTCCATCTTCGTCCTCGCATTTGATCTGTTGGAATTATTTGGACCATGTTCGTTCCGTTCGTCCATCTTCGTCCACCCATTTGATCCCTTGGCCTTCTTTGTACCAAGTTCGTCTCATTCGTCCCACTTCGTCCTCCCATTCGATCCCTAGGCCTTCTTTGGACCAAGTTCGTCTTGTTCGTCCATCTTCGTCCTCCCATTTGATCTGTAGGCCTTCTTTGGACCAAGTTCGTCTCGTTCGTCCATCTTCGAGCTCCCATTTGATCCGTAGGCCATCTTTGGACAAAGTTCGTCTCGTTCGTCCATCTTCGTCCACCCATTTGATCCCTTGGCCTTCTTTGTACCAAGTTCGTCTCATTCGTCCCACTTCGTCCTCCCATTTGATCCCTAGGCCTTCTTTGGACCAAGTTCGTCTTGTTCGTCCATCTTCGTCCTCCCATTTGATCTGTAGGCCTTCTTTGGACCAAGTTCGTCTCGTTCGTCCATCTTCGAGCTCCCATTTGATCCGTAGGCCTTCTTTGGACAAAGTTCGTCTCGTTCGTCCATCTTCGTCCTCCCATTTGATCCCTTGGCCTTCTTTGTACCATGTTCGTCTCGTTCGTCCCTCTTCGTCTTCCCATTTGATCCGTAGGCCTTCTTTGTACCAACTTCGTATCGTTCGTCCCTCTTCTTCTTCCCATTTGATCCCTAGGCCTTCTTTGTACCAAGTTCGTCTTGTTCGTCCATCTTCGTCCTCCCATTTGATCCCTTGGCCTTCTTTGGACCAAGTTCGTCCCGTTCGTCCATCTTCGTCCTCCCATTTGATCCCTTGGCCTTCTTTGTACCATGTTCGTCACGTTCGTCCCTCTTCGTCTTCCCATTTGATCCGTAGGCCTTCTTTGGACCAAGTTCGTCTCGTTCGTCCATCTTCGTCCTCCCATTTGATCCCTTGGCCTTCTTTATACCATGTTCATCTCGTTCGTCCATCTTCGTCGTCCCATTTGATCCCTTGGCCTTCTTTGTACCATGTTCGTGTCGTTCATCCCTCTTCGTCTTCCCATTTGATCCGTAGGCCTTCTTTGGACCAAGTTCGTCTCGTTCGTCCATCTTCGTCCTCCCATTTGATCTGTTGGAATTATTTGGACCAAGTTCGTCCCGTTCGTCCATCTTCGTCCACCCATTTGATCCCTTGGCCTTCTTTGTACCAAGTTCGTCTCATTCGTCCCACTTCGTCCTCCCATTTGATCCCTAGGCCTTCTTTGGACCAAGTTCGTCTCGTTCGTCCATCTTCGTCCTCCCATTTGATCCGTAGGCCTTCTTTGGACCATGTTCGTCTCGTTCGTCCATCTTTGTCCTCCCATTTGATCCCTAGGCCTTCTTTGTACCAACTTCGTATCGTTCGTCCCTCTTCTTCTTCCCATTTGATCCCTAGGCCTTCTTTGTACCAAGTTCATCTTGTTCGTCCATCTTCGTCCTCCCATTTGATCTGTAGGCCTTCTTTGGACCAAGTTCGTCTCGTTCGTCCATCTTCGAGCTCCCATTTGATCCGTAGGCCATCTTTGGACAAAGTTCGTCTCGTTCGTCCATCTTCGTCCACCCATTTGATCCCTTGGCCTTCTTTGTACCAAGTTCGTCTCATTCGTCCCACTTCGTCCTCCCATTTGATCCCTAGGCCTTCTTTGGACCAAGTTCGTCTTGTTCGTCCATCTTCGTCCTCCCATTTGATCTGTAGGCCTTCTTTGGACCAAGTTCGTCTCGTTCGTCCATCTTCGAGCTCCCATTTGATCCGTAGGCCTTCTTTGGACAAAGTTCGTCTCGTTCGTCCATCTTCGTCCTCCCATTTGATCCCTTGGCCTTCTTTGTACCATGTTCGTCTCGTTCGTCCCTCTTCGTCTTCCCATTTGATCCGTAGGCCTTCTTTGTACCAACTTCGTATCGTTCGTCCCTCTTCTTCTTCCCATTTGATCCCTAGGCCTTCTTTGTACCAAGTTCGTCTTGTTCGTCCATCTTCGTCCTCCCATTTGATCCCTTGGCCTTCTTTGGACCAAGTTCGTCCCGTTCGTCCATCTTCGTCCTCCCATTTGATCCCTTGGCCTTCTTTGTACCATGTTCGTCACGTTCGTCCCTCTTCGTCTTCCCATTTGATCCGTAGGCCTTCTTTGGACCAAGTTCGTCTCGTTCGTCCATCTTCGTCCTCCCATTTGATCCCTTGGCCTTCTTTATACCATGTTCATCTCGTTCGTCCATCTTCGTCGTCCCATTTGATCCCTTGGCCTTCTTTGTACCATGTTCGTGTCGTTCATCCCTCTTCGTCTTCCCATTTGATCCGTAGGCCTTCTTTGGACCAAGTTCGTCTCGTTCGTCCATCTTCGTCCTCCCATTTGATCTGTTGGAATTATTTGGACCAAGTTCGTCCCGTTCGTCCATCTTCGTCCACCCATTTGATCCCTTGGCCTTCTTTGTACCAAGTTCGTCTCATTCGTCCCACTTCGTCCTCCCATTTGATCCCTAGGCCTTCTTTGGACCAAGTTCGTCTCGTTCGTCCATCTTCGTCCTCCCATTTGATCCGTAGGCCTTCTTTGGACCATGTTCGTCTCGTTCGTCCATCTTTGTCCTCCCATTTGATCCCTAGGCCTTCTTTGTACCAACTTCGTATCGTTCGTCCCTCTTCTTCTTCCCATTTGATCCCTAGGCCTTCTTTGTACCAAGTTCGTCTTGTTCGTCCATCTTCGTCCTCCCATTTGATCCCTTGGCCTTCTTTGGACCAAGTTCGTCCCGTTCGTCCATCTTCGTCCTCCCATTTGATCCCTTGGCCTTCTTTGTACCATGTTCGTCACGTTCGTCCCTCTTCGTCTTCCCATTTGATCCGTAGGCCTTCTTTGGACCAAGTTCGTCTCGTTCGTCCATCTTCGTCCTCCCATTTGATCCCTTGGCCTTCTTTATACCATGTTCATCTCGTTCGTCCCTCTTCGTCTTCCCATTTGATCCGTAGGCCTTCTTTGGACCAAGTTCGTCTCGTTCGTCCATCTTCGTCCTCCCATTTGATCTGTTGGAATTATTTGGACCAAGTTCGTCTCGTTCGTCCATCTTCGTCCTCCCATTTGATCTGTTGGAATTATTTGGACCAAGTTCGTCTCGTTCGTCCATCTTCGTCCTCCCATTTGATCCCTTGGCCTTCTTTGTACCAAGTTCGTCTCGTTCGTCCCTCTTCGTCCTCCCATTTGATCCCTAGGCCTTCTTTCGACCAAGTTCGTCTCGTTCGTCCCTGTTCGTCCTCCCATTTGATCCCTAGGCCTTCTTTGGAGCAAGTTCGTCTCGTTCGTCCATCTTCGTCCTCCCATTTGATCTGTAGGCCTTCTTTGGACCAAGTTCGTCTCGTTCGTCCATCTTCGTGCTCCCATTTGATCCGTCGGCCTTCTTTGGACAAAGTTCGTCTCGTTCGTCCATCTTCGTCCTCCCATTTAATCCGTTGGCCTTCTTTGTACCACGTTCGTCTCGTTCGTCCATCTTCGTCCTCCCATTTGATCCCTAGGCCTTCTTTGTACCAAGTTCGTCTCGTTCGTCCCTCTTCGTCCTCCCATTTGATCCCTAGGCCTTCTTTGGACCAAGTTCTTCTCGTTCGTCCATCTTCGTCCTCCCATTTGATCCCTAGTCCTTCTTTGGACCAAGTTCGTCTCGTTCGTACGTCTTCGTGCTCCCATTTGATCCGTAGGCCTTCTTTGGACAAAGTTCGTCTCGTTCGTCCATCTTCGTCCTCCCATTTGATCCGTTGGCCTTCTTTGTGCCATGTTCGTCTCGTTCGTCCATCTTCGTCCACCCATTTGATCCCTAGGCCTTCTTTGTACCAAGTTCATCTCGTTCGTCCCTCTTCGTCCTCCCATTTGATCCCTAGGCCTTTTTTGTACCAAGTTAGTCTCGTTCGTCCCTCTTCGTCCTCCCATTTGATCCGTAGGCCTTCTTTGGACAAAGTTCGTCTCGTTCGTCCATCTTCGTCCTCCCATTTGATCCGTTGGCCTTCTTTGTACCATGTTCGTCTCGTTCGTCCATCTTCGTCCTCCCATTTGATCCCTAGGCCTACTTTGTACCAAGTTCGTCTCCTTCGTCCCTCTTCGTCCTCCCATTTGATCCCTAGGCCTTTTTTGTACCAAGTTCGTCTCGTTCGTCCATCTTCGTCCTCCCATTTGATCCGTAGGCCTTCTTTGGACAAAGTTCGTCTCGTTCGTCCATCTTCGTCCTCCCATTTGATCCGTTGGCCTTCTTCGTACCATGTTTGTCCCGTTCGTCCATCTTCGTCCTCCCATTTGATCCGTTGGCCTTCTTTGTACCATGTTCGTCTCGTTCGTCCATCTTCGTCCACCCATTTGATCCCTAGGCCTTCTTTGTACCAAGTTCGTCTCGTTCGTCCCTCTTCGTCCTCCCATTTGATCCCTAGGCCTTTTTTGTACCAAGTTCGTCTCGTTCGTCCCTCTTCGTCCTCCCATTTGATCCGTAGGCCTTCTTTGGACAAAGTTCGTCTCGTTCGTCCATCTTCGTCCTCCCATTTGATCCGTTGGCCTTCTTTGTACCATGTTCGTCTCGTTCGTCCATCTTCGTCCTCTCATTTGATCCCTAGGCCTACTTTGTACCAAGTTCGTCTCGTTCGTCCCTCTTCGTCCTCCCATTTGATCCCTAGGCCTTCTTTGTACCAAGTTCGTCTCGTTCGTCCCTCTTCGTCCTCCCATTTGATCCGAAGGCCTTCTTTAGACAAACTTCGTCTCGTTCGTCCATCTTCGTCCTCCCATTTGATCCGTTGGCCTTATTTGGACCAAGTTCGTCCCGTTCGTCCATCTTCGTCCTCCCATTTGATCCGTTGGCCTTCTTTGTACCATGTTCGTCTCGTTCGTCCATCTTCGTCCACCCATTTGATCCCTAGGCCTTCTTTGTACCAAGTTCGTCTCGTTCGTCCCTCTTCGTCCTCCCATTTGATCCCTAGGCCTTTTTTGTACCAAGTTCGTCTCGTTCGTCCCTCTTCGTCCTCCCATTTGATCCGTAGGCCTTCTTTGGACAAAGTTCGTCTCGTTCGTCCATCTTCGTCCTCCCATTTGATCCGTTGGCCTTCTTTGTACCATGTTCGTCTCGTTCGTCCATCTTCGTCCTCCCATTTGATCCCTAGGCCTACTTTGTACCAAGTTCGTCTCGTTCGTCCCTCTTCGTCCTCCCATTTGATCCCTAGGCCTTTTTTGTACCAAGTTCGTCTCGTTCGTCCCTCTTCGTCCTCCCATTTGATCCGTAGGCCTTCTTTGGACAAAGTTCGTCTCGTTCGTCCATCTTCGTCCTCCCATTTGATCCGTTGGCCTTCTTTGGACAAAGTTCGTCCCGTTCGTCCATCTTCGTCCTCCCATTTGATCCCTTGGCCTTCTTTGTACCATGTTCGTCTCGTTCGTCCCTCTTCGTCTTCCCATTTGATCCGTAGGCCTTCTTTGGACAAAGTTCGTCTCGTTCGTCCATCTTCGTCCTCCCATTTGATCCCTAGGCCTTCTTTGGACCACGTTCTTCTCGTTCATCCATCTTCGTCCTCCCATTTGATCCCTAGTCCTTCTTTGGACCAAGTTCGTCTCGTTCGTCCCTCTTCGTGCTCCCATTTGATCCGTTGGCCTTCTTTGTACCATGTTCGTCTCGTTCGTCCATCTTCGTCCTCCCATTTGATCCCTAGGCCTTCTTTCTACCAAGTTCGTCTCGTTCGTCCCTCTTCGTCCTCCCGTTTGATCCCTAGGCCTTCTTTCTACCAAGTTCGTCTCGTTCGTCCCTCTTCGTCCTCCCATTTGATCCGAAGGCCTTCTTTAGACAAAGTTCGTCTCGTTCGTCCATCTTCGTCCTCCCACTTGATCCGTTGGCCTTCTTCGGACCAAGTTCGTCCCGTTCGTCCATCTTCGTCCTCCCATTTGATCCCTTGGCCTTCTTTGTACCATGTTCGTCTCGTTCGTCCCTCTTCGTCTTCCCATTTGATCCGTAGGCCTTCTTTGGACCAAGTTCGTCTCGTTCGTCCATCTTCGTCCTCCCATTTGATCCCTTGGCCTTCTTTGTACCAAGTTCGTCTCGTTCGTCCATCTTCGTCCTCCCATTTGATCCCTAGGACTTCTTTCGACCAAGTTCATCTCGTTCGTCCCTCTTCGTCCTCCCATTTGATCCCTAGGCCTTCTTTGGACCAAGTTCGTCTCGTTCGTCCATCTTCGTCCTCCCATTTGATCTGTAGGCCTTCTTTGGACCAAGTTCGTCTCGTTCGTCCATCTTCGTGCTCCCATTTGATCCGTCGGCCTTCTTTGGACAAAGTTCGTCTCGTTCGTCCATCTTCGTCCTCCCATTTGATCCCTAGGCCTTCTTTCGACCAAGTTCATCTCGTTCGTCCATCTTCGTCCTCCCATTTGATCCCTAGGCCTTCTTTGGACCAAGTTCTTCTCGTTCGTCCATCTTCGTCCTCCCATTTGATCCCTAGTCCTTCTTTGGACCAAGTTCGTCTCGTTCATCCGTCTTCGTGCTCCCATTTGATCCGTAGGCCTTCTTTGGACAAAGTTCGTCTCGTTCGTCCCTCTTCGTGCTCCCATTTGATCCGTTGGCCTTCTTTGTACCATGTTCATCTCGTTCGTCCATCTTCGTCCTCCCATTTGATCCCTAGGCCTTCTTTGTACCAAGTTCGTCTTGTTCGTCCCTCTTCGTCCTCCCGTTTGATCCCTAGGCCTTCTTTCTACCAAGTTCGTCTCGTTCGTCCCTCTTCGTCCTCCCATTTGATCCGAAGGCCTTCTTTACACAAAGTTCGTCTCGTTCGTCCATCTTCGTCCTCCCATTTGATCCGTTGGCCTTCTTTGGACCAAGTTCGTCCCGTTCGTCCATCTTCGTCCTCCCATTTGATCCCTTGGCCTTCTTTGTACCATGTTCGTCTCGTTCGTCCCTCTTCGTCTTCCCATTTGATCCGTAGGCCTTCTTTGGACAAAGTTCGTCTCGTTCGTCCATCTTCGTCCTCCCATTTGATCCCTTGGCCTTCTTTGTACCATGTTCGTCTCGTTCGTCCCTCTTCGTCTTCCCATTTGATCCGTAGGCCTTCTTTGGACCAAGTTCGTCTTGTTCGTCCATCTTCGTCCTCCCATTTGATCCCTTGGCCTTCTTTGTACCAAGTTCGTCTCGTTCGTCCCTCTTCGTCCTCCCATTTGATCCCTAGGCCTTCTTTCGACCAAGTTCATCTCGTTCGTCCGTCTTCGTCCTCCCATTTGATCCCTAGGCCTTCTTTGGACCAAGTTTGTCTCGTTCGTCCATCTTCGTCCTCCCATTTGATCTGTAGGCCTTCTTTGGACCAAGTTCGTCTCGTTCGTCCATCTTCGTGCTCCCATTTGATGCGTCGGCCTTCTTTGGACAAAGTTCGTCTCGTTCGTCCCTCTTCGTGCTCCCATTTGATCCGTTGGCCTTCTTTGTACCATGTTCGTCTCGTTCGTCCATCTTCGTCCTCCCATTTGATCCCTAGGCCTTCTTTGTACCAAGTTCGTCTTGTTCGTCCCTCTTCGTCCTCCCGTTTGATCCCTAGGCCTTCTTTCTACCAAGTTCGTCTCGTTCGTCCCTCTTCGTCCTCCCATTTGATCCGAAGGCCTTCTTTACACAAAGTTCGTCTCGTTCGTCCATCTTCGTCCTCCCATTTGATCCGTTGGCCTTCTTTGGACCAAGTTCGTCCCGTTCGTCCATCTTCGTCCTCCCATTTGATCCCTTGGCCTTCTTTGTACGATGTTCGTCTCGTTCGTCCCTCTTCGTCTTCCCATTTGATCCGTAGGCCTTCTTTGGACAAAGTTCGTCTCGTTCGTCCATCTTCGTCCTCCCATTTGATCCCTTGGCCTTCTTTGTACCATGTTCGTCTCGTTCGTCCCTCTTCGTCTTCCCATTTGATCCGTAGGCCTTCTTTGGACCAAGTTCGTCTTGTTCGTCCATCTTCGTCCTCCCATTTGATCCCTTGGCCTTCTTTGTACCAAGTTCGTCTCGTTCGTCCCTCTTCGTCCTCCCATTTGATCCCTAGGCCTTCTTTCGACCAAGTTCATCTCGTTCGTCCGTCTTCGTCCTCCCATTTGATCCCTAGGCCTTCTTTGGACCAAGTTTGTCTCGTTCGTCCATCTTCGTCCTCCCATTTGATCTGTAGGCCTTCTTTGGACCAAGTTCGTCTCGTTCGTCCATCTTCGTGCTCCCATTTGATCCGTCGGCCTTCTTTGGACAAAGTTCGTCTCGTTCGTCCATCTTCGTCCTCCCATTTGATCCGTTGGCCTTCTTTGTACCATGTTCGTCTCGTTCGTCCATCTTCGTCCTCCCATTTGATCTCTAGGCCTTCTTTGTACCAAGTTTGTCTCGTTCGTCCCTCTTCGTCCTCCCATTTGATCCCTAGGCCTTCTTTGGACCAAGTTCTTCTCGTTCGTCCATCTTCGTCCTCCCATTTGATCCCTAGGCCTTCTTTGGACCAAGTTCGTCTCGTTCGTCCGTCTTCGTGCTCCCATTTGATTCGTAGGCCTTCTTTGGACAAAGTTCATCTCGTTCGTCCATCTTCGTGCTCCCATTTGATCCGTTGGCCTTCTTTGTACCATGTTCGTCTCGTTCGTCCATCTTCGTCGTCCCATTTGATCCCTAGGCCTTCTTTGTACCAAGTTCGTGTCGTTCGTCCCTCTTCGTCCTCCCATTTGATCCCTAGGCCTTCTTTGTACCAAGTTCGTCTCGTTCGTCCCTCTTCGTCCTCCCATTTGATCCCTAGGCCTTCTTTCGACCAAGTTCATCTCGTTCGTCCCTCTTCGTCCTCCCATTTGATCCCTAGGCCTTCTTTGGACCAAGTTCGTCTCGTTCGTCCATCTTCGTCCTCCCATTTGATCTTTAGGCCTTCTTTGGACCAAGTTCGTCTCGTTCGTCCATCTTCGTGCTCCCATTTGATCCGTCGGCCTTCTTTGGACAAAGTTCGTCTCGTTCGTCCATCTTCGTCCTCCCATTTGATCCCTAGGCCTTCTTTCGACCAAGTTCATCTCGTTTGTCCCTCTTCGTCCTCCCATTTGATCCCTAGGCCTTCTTTGGACCAAGTTCTTCTCGTTCGTCCATCTTCGTCCTCCCATTTGATCCCTAGTCCTTCTTTGGACCAAGTTCGTCTCGTTCATCCGTCTTCGTGCTCCCATTTGATCCGTAGGCCTTCTTTGGACAAAGTTCGTCTCGTTCGTCCCTCTTCGTGCTCCCATTTGATCCGTTGGCCTTCTTTGTACCATGTTCGTCTCGTTCGTCCATCTTCGTCCTCCCATTTGATCCCTAGGCCTTCTTTGTACCAAGTTCGTCTCGTTCGTCCCTCTTCGTCCTCCCGTTTGATCCCTAGGCCTTCTTTCTACCAAGTTCGTCTCGTTCGTCCCTCTTCGTCCTCCCATTTGATCCGAAGGCCTTCTTTAGACAAAGTTCGTCTCGTTCGTCCATCTTCGTCCTCCCATTTGATCCGTTGGCCTTCGTTGGACCAAGTTCGTCCCGTTCGTCCATCTTCGTCCTCCCATTTAATCCGTTGGCCTTCTTTGTACCACGTTCGTCTCGTTCGTCCATCTTCGTCCTCCCATTTGATCCCTAGGCCTTCTTTGTACCAAGTTCGTCTCGTTCGTCCCTCTTCGTCCTCCCATTTGATCCCTAGGCCTTCTTTGGACCAAGTTCTTCTCGTTCGTCCATCTTCGTCCTCCCATTTGATCCCTAGTCCTTCTTTGGACCAAGTTCGTCTCGTTCGTACGTCTTCGTGCTCCCATTTGATCCGTAGGCCTTCTTTGGACAAAGTTCGTCTCGTTCGTCCATCTTCGTCCTCCCATTTGATCCGTTGGCCTTCTTTGTGCCATGTTCGTCTCGTTCGTCCATCTTCGTCCACCCATTTGATCCCTAGGCCTTCTTTGTACCAAGTTCGTCTCGTTCGTCCCTCTTCGTCCTCCCATTTGATCCCTAGGCCTTTTTTGTACCAAGTTAGTCTCGTTCGTCCCTCTTCGTCCTCCCATTTGATCCGTAGGCCTTCTTTGGACAAAGTTCGTCTCGTTCGTCCATCTTCGTCCTCCCATTTGATCCGTTGGCCTTCTTTGTACCATGTTCGTCTCGTTCGTCCATCTTCGTCCTCCCATTTGATCCCTAGGCCTACTTTGTACCAAGTTCGTCTCGTTCGTCCCTCTTCGTCCTCCCATTTGATCCCTAGGCCTTTTTTGTACCAAGTTCGTCTCGTTCGTCCATCTTCGTCCTCCCATTTGATCCGTAGGCCTTCTTTGGACAAAGTTCGTCTCGTTCGTCCATCTTCGTCCTCCCATTTGATCCGTTGGCCTTCTTCGTACCATGTTCGTCCCGTTCGTCCATCTTCGTCCTCCCATTTGATCCGTTGGCCTTCTTTGTACCATGTTCGTCTCGTTCGTCCATCTTCGTCCACCCATTTGATCCCTAGGCCTTCTTTGTACCAAGTTCGTCTCGTTCGTCCCTCTTCGTCCTCCCATTTGATCCCTAGGCCTTTTTTGTACCAAGTTCGTCTCGTTCGTCCCTCTTCGTCCTCCCATTTGATCCGTAGGCCTTCTTTGGACAAAGTTCGTCTCGTTCGTCCATCTTCGTCCTCCCATTTGATCCGTTGGCCTTCTTTGTACCATGTTCGTCTCGTTCGTCCATCTTCGTCCTCTCATTTGATCCCTTGGCCTACTTTGTACCAAGTTCGTCTCGTTCGTCCCTCTTCGTCCTCCCATTTGATCCCTAGGCCTTCTTTGTACCAAGTTCGTCTCGTTCGTCCCTCTTCGTCCTCCCATTTGATCCGAAGGCCTTCTTTAGACAAACTTCGTCTCGTTCGTCCATCTTCGTCCTCCCATTTGATCCGTTGGCCTTATTTGGACCAAGTTCGTCCCGTTCGTCCATCTTCGTCCTCCCATTTGATCCGTTGGCCTTCTTTGTACCATGTTCGTCTCGTTCGTCCATCTTCGTCCACCCATTTGATCCCTAGGCCTTCTTTGTACCAAGTTCGTCTCGTTCGTCCCTCTTCGTCCTCCCATTTGATCCCTAGGCCTTTTTTGTACCAAGTTCGTCTCGTTCGTCCCTCTTCGTCCTCCCATTTGATCCGTTGGCCTTCTTTGGACAAAGTTCGTCCCGTTCGTCCATCTTCGTCCTCCCATTTGATCCGTTGGCCTTCTTTGTACCATGTTCGTCTCGTTCGTCCATCTTCGTCCTCCCATTTGATCCCTAGGCCTACTTTGTACCAAGTTCGTCTCGTTCGTCCCTCTTCGTCCTCCCATTTGATCCCTAGGCCTTTTTTGTACCAAGTTCGTCTCGTTCGTCCCTCTTCGTCCTCCCATTTGATCCGTAGGCCTTCTTTGGACAAAGTTCGTCTCGTTCGTCCATCTTCGTCCTCCCATTTGATCCGTTGGCCTTCTTTGGACAAAGTTCGTCCCGTTCGTCCATCTTCGTCCTCCCATTTGATCCCTTGGCCTTCTTTGTACCATGTTCGTCTCGTTCGTCCCTCTTCGTCTTCCCATTTGATCCGTAGGCCTTCTTTGGACAAAGTTCGTCTCGTTCGTCCATCTTCGTCCTCCCATTTGATCCCTAGGCCTTCTTTGGACCACGTTCTTCTCGTTCATCCATCTTCGTCCTCCCATTTGATCCCTAGTCCTTCTTTGGACCAAGTTCGTCTCGTTCGTCCCTCTTCGTGCTCCCATTTGATCCGTTGGCCTTCTTTGTACCATGTTCGTCTCGTTCGTCCATCTTCGTCCTCCCATTTGATCCCTAGGCCTTCTTTCTACCAAGTTCGTCTCGTTCGTCCCTCTTCGTCCTCCCGTTTGATCCCTAGGCCTTCTTTCTACCAAGTTCGTCTCGTTCGTCCCTCTTCGTCCTCCCATTTGATCCGAAGGCCTTCTTTAGACAAAGTTCGTCTCGTTCGTCCATCTTCGTCCTCCCACTTGATCCGTTGGCCTTCTTCGGACCAAGTTCGCCCCGTTCGTCCATCTTCGTCCTCCCATTTGATCCCTTGGCCTTCTTTGTACCATGTTCGTCTCGTTCGTCCCTCTTCGTCTTCCCATTTGATCCGTAGGCCTTCTTTGGACCAAGTTCGTCTCGTTCGTCCATCTTCGTCCTCCCATTTGATCCCTAGGCCTTCTTTGGACCACGTTCTTCTCGTTCATCCATCTTCGTCCTCCCATTTGATCCCTAGTCCTTCTTTGGACCAAGTTCGTCTCGTTCGTCCCTCTTCGTGCTCCCATTTGATCCGTTGGCCTTCTTTGTACCATGTTCGTCTCGTTCGTCCATCTTCGTCCTCCCATTTGATCCCTAGGCCTTCTTTCTACCAAGTTCGTCTCGTTCGTCCCTCTTCGTCCTCCCGTTTGATCCCTAGGCCTTCTTTCTACCAAGTTCGTCTCGTTCGTCCCTCTTCGTCCTCCCATTTGATCCGAAGGCCTTCTTTAGACAAAGTTCGTCTCGTTCGTCCATCTTCGTCCTCCCACTTGATCCGTTGGCCTTCTTCGGACCAAGTTCGTCCCGTTCGTCCATCTTCGTCCTCCCATTTGATCCCTTGGCCTTCTTTGTACCATGTTCGTCTCGTTCGTCCCTCTTCGTCTTCCCATTTGATCCGTAGGCCTTCTTTGGACCAAGTTCGTCTCGTTCGTCCATCTTCGTCCTCCCATTTGATCCCTTGGCCTTCTTTGTACCAAGTTCGTCTCGTTCGTCCATCTTCGTCCTCCCATTTGATCCCTAGGACTTCTTTCGACCAAATTCATCTCGTTCGTCCCTCTTCGTCCTCCCATTTGATCCCTAGGCCTTCTTTGGACCAAGTTCGTCTCGTTCGTCCATCTTCGTCCTCCCATTTGATCTGTAGGCCTTCTTTGGACCAAGTTCGTCTCGTTCGTCCATCTTCGTGCTCCCATTTGATCCGTCGGCCTTCTTTGGACAAAGTTCGTCTCGTTCGTCCAACTTCGTCCTCCCATTTGATCCCTAGGCCTTCTTTCGACCAAGTTCATCTCGTTCGTCCATCTTCGTCCTCCCATTTGATCCCTAGGCCTTCTTTGGACCAAGTTCTTCTCGTTCGTCCATCTTCGTCCTCCCATTTGATCCCTAGTCCTTCTTTGGACCAAGTTCGTCTCGTTCATCCGTCTTCGTGCTCCCATTTGATCCGTAGGCCTTCTTTGGACAAAGTTCGTCTCGTTCGTCCCTCTTCGTGCTCCCATTTGATCCGTTGGCCTTCTTTGTACCATGTTCGTCTCGTTCGTCCATCTTCGTCCTCCCATTTGATCCCTAGGCCTTCTTTGTACCAAGTTCGTCTTGTTCGTCCCTCTTCGTCCTCCCGTTTGATCCCTAGGCCATCTTTCTACCAAGTTCGTCTCGTTCGTCCCTCTTCGTCCTCCCATTTGATCCGAAGGCCTTCTTTACACAAAGTTCGTCTCGTTCGTCCATCTTCGTCCTCCCATTTGATCCGTTGGCCTTCTTTGGACCAAGTTCGTCCCGTTCGTCCATCTTCGTCCTCCCATTTGATCCCTTGGCCTTCTTTGTACCATGTTCGTCTCGTTCGTCCCTCTTCGTCTTCCCATTTGATCCGTAGGCCTTCTTTGGACAAAGTTCGTCTCGTTCGTCCATCTTCGTCCTCCCATTTGATCCCTTGGCCTTCTTTGTACCATGTTCGTCTCGTTCGTCCCTCTTCGTCTTCCCATTTGATCCGTAGGCCTTCTTTGGACCAAGTTCGTCTTGTTCGTCCATCTTCGTCCTCCCATTTGATCCCTTGGCCTTCTTTGTACCAAGTTCGTCTCGTTCGTCCCTCTTCGTCCTCCCATTTGATCCCTAGGCCTTCTTTCGACCAAGTTCATCTCGTTCGTCCGTCTTCGTCCTCCCATTTGATCCCTAGGCCTTCTTTGGACCAAGTTTGTCTCGTTCGTCCATCTTCGTCCTCCCATTTGATCTGTAGGCCTTCTTTGGACCAAGTTCGTCTCGTTCGTCCATCTTCGTGCTCCCATTTGATCCGTCGGCCTTCTTTGGACAAAGTTCGTCTCGTTCGTCCATCTTCGTCCTCCCATTTGATCCGTTGGCCTTCTTTGTACCATGTTCGTCTCGTTCGTCCATCTTCGTCCTCCCATTTGATCTCTAGGCCTTCTTTGTACCAAGTTTGTCTCGTTCGTCCCTCTTCGTCCTCCCATTTGATCCCTAGGCCTTCTTTGGACCAAGTTCTTCTCGTTCGTCCATCTTCGTCCTCCCATTTGATCCCTAGGCCTTCTTTGGACCAAGTTCGTCTCGTTCGTCCGTCTTCGTGCTCCCATTTGATTCGTAGGCCTTCTTTGGACAAAGTTCATCTCGTTTGTCCATCTTCGTGCTCCCATTTGATCCGTTGGCCTTCTTTGTACCATGTTCGTCTCGTTCGTCCATCTTCGTCGTCCCATTTGATCCCTAGGCCTTCTTTGTACCAAGTTCGTGTCGTTCGTCCCTCTTCGTCCTCCCATTTGATCCCTAGGCCTTCTTTGTACCAAGTTCGTCTCGTTCGTCCCTCTTCGTCCTCCCATTTGATCCGAAGGCCTTCTTTAGACAAAGTTCGTCTCGTTCGTCCATCTTCGTCCTCCCATTTGATCCGTTGGCCTTCTTTGGACCAAGTTCGTCCCGTTCGTCCATCTTCGTCCTCCCATTTGATCCCTTGGCCTTCTTTGTACCATGTTCGTCTCGTTCGTCCCTCTTCGTCTTCCCATTTGATCCGTAGGCCTTCTTTGGACAAAGTTTGTCTCGTTCGTCCATCTTCGTCCTCCCATTTGATCCCTTGGCCTTCTTTGTACCATGTTCCTCTCGTTCGTCCCTCTTCGTCTTCCCATTTGATCCGTAGGCCTTCTTTGGACCAAGTTCGTCTCGTTCGTCCATCTTCGTCCTCCCATTTGATCCCTTGGCCTTCTTTGTACCAAGTTCGTCTCGTTCGTCCCTCTTCGTCCTCCCATTTGATCCCTAGGCCTTCTTTCGACCAAGTTCATCTCGTTCGTCCCTCTTCGTCCTCCCATTTGATCCCTAGGCCTTCTTTGGACCAAGTTCGTCTCGTTCGTCCATCTTCGTCCTCCCATTTGATCTTTAGGCCTTCTTTGGACCAAGTTCGTCTCGTTCGTCCATCTTCGTGCTCCCATTTGATCCGTCGGCCTTCTTTGGACAAAGTTCGTCTCGTTCGTCCATCTTCGTCCTCCCATTTGATCCCTAGGCCTTCTTTCGACCAAGTTCATCTCGTTTGTCCCTCTTCGTCCTCCCATTTGATCCCTAGGCCTTCTTTGGACCAAGTTCTTCTCGTTCGTCCATCTTCGTCCTCCCATTTGATCCCTAGTCCTTCTTTGGACCAAGTTCGTCTCGTTCATCCGTCTTCGTGCTCCCATTTGATCCGTAGGCCTTCTTTGGACAAAGTTCGTCTCGTTCGTCCCTCTTCGTGCTCCCATTTGATCCGTTGGCCTTCTTTGTACCATGTTCGTCTCGTTCGTCCATCTTCGTCCTCCCATTTGATCCCTAGGCCTTCTTTGTACCAAGTTCGTCTCGTTCGTCCCTCTTCGTCCTCCCGTTTGATCCCTAGGCCTTCTTTCTACCAAGTTCGTCTCGTTCGTCCCTCTTCGTCCTCCCATTTGATCCGAAGGCCTTCTTTAGACAAAGTTCGTCTCGTTCGTCCATCTTCGTCCTCCCATTTGATCCGTTGGCCTTCTTTGGACCAAGTTCGTCCCGTTCGTCCATCTTCGTCCTCCCATTTGATCCCTTGGCCTTCTTTGTACCATGTTCGTCTCGTTCGTCCCTCTTCGTCTTCCCATTTGATCCGTAGGCCTTCTTTGGACAAAGTTCGTCTCGTTCATCCATCTTCGTCCTCCCGTTTGATCCCTTGGCCTTCTTTGTACCATGTTCGCCTCGTTCGTCCCTCTTCGTCTTCCCATTTGATCCGTAGGCCTTCTTTGGACCAAGTTCGTCTCGTTCGTCCATCTTCGTCCTCCCATTTGATCCCTTGGCCTTCTTTGTACCAAGTTCGTCTCGTTCGTCCCTCTTCGTCCTCCCATTTGATCCCTAGGCCTTCTTTCGACCAAGTTCATCTCGTTCGTCCCTCTTCGTCCTCCCATTTGATCCCTAGGCCTTCTTTGGACCAAGTTTGTCTTGTTCGTCCATCTTCGTCCTCCCATTTGATCTGTAGGCCTTCTTTGGACCAAGTTCGTCTCGTTCGTCCATCTTCGTGCTCCCATTTGATCCGTCGGCCTTCTTTGGACAAAGTTCGTCTCGTTCGTCCATCTTCGTCCTCCCATTTGATCCGTTGGCCTTCTTTGTACCATGTTCGTCTCGTTCGTCCATCTTCGTCCTCCCATTTGATCTCTAGGCCTTCTTTGTACCAAGTTTGTCTCGTTCGTCCCTCTTCGTCCTCCCATTTGATCCCTAGGCCTTCTTTGGACCAAGTTCTTCTCGTTCGTCCATCTTCGTCCTCCCATTTGATCCCTAGGCCTTCTTTGGACCAAGTTCGTCTCGTTCGTCCATCTTCGTCCTCCCATTTGATCTGTAGGCCTTCTTTGGACCAAGTTCGTCTCGTTCGTCCATCTTCGTGCTCCCATTTGATCCGTCGGCCTTCTTTGGACAAAGTTCGTCTCGTTCGTCCATCTTCGTCCTCCCATTTGATCCCTAGGCCTTCTTTCGACCAAGTTCGTCTCGTTCGTCCATCTTCGTCCTCCCATTTGATCCCTAGGCCTTCTTTCGACCAAGTTCATCTCGTTCGTCCCTCTTCGTCCTCCCATTTGATCCCTAGGCCTTCTTTGGACCAAGTTCTTCTCGTTCGTCCATCTTCGTCCTCCCATTTGATCCCTAGTCCTTCTTTGGACCAAGTTCGTCTCGTTCATCCGTCTTCGTGCTCCCATTTGATCCGTAGGCCTTCTTTGGACAAAGTTCGTCTCGTTCGTCCCTCTTCGTGCTCCCATTTGATCCGTTGGCCTTCTTTGTACCATGTTCGTCTCGTTCGTCCATCTTCGTCCTCCCATTTGATCCCTAGGCCTTCTTTGTACCAAGTTCGTCTTGTTCGTCCCTCTTCGTCCTCCCGTTTGATCCCTAGGACTTCTTTCTACCAAGTTCGTCTCGTTCGTCCCTCTTCGTCCTCCCATTTGATCCGAAGGCCTTCTTTAGACAAAGTTCGTCTCGTTCGTCCATCTTCGTCCTCCCATTTGATCCGTTGGCCTTCTTTGGACCAAGTTCGTCCCGTTCGTCCATCTTCGTCCTCCCATTTGATCCCTTGGCCTTCTTTGTACCATGTTCGTCTCGTTCGTCCCTCTTCGTCTTCCCATTTGATCCGTAGGCCTTCTTTGGACAAAGTTCGTCTCGTTCGTCCATCTTCGTCCTCCCATTTGATCCCTTGGCCTTCTTTGTACCATGTTCGTCTCGTTCGTCCCTCTTCGTCTTCCCATTTGATCCGTAGGCCTTCTTTGGACCAAGTTCGTCTCGTTCGTCCATCTTCGTCCTCCCATTTGATCCCTTGGCCTTCTTTGTACCAAGTTCGTCTCGTTCGTCCCTCTTCGTCCTCCCATTTGATCCCTAGGCCTTCTTTGGACCAAGTTCGTCTCGTTCGTCCGTCTTCGTGCTCCCATTTGATCCGTAGGCCTTCTTTGGACAAAGTTCATCTCGTTCGTCCATCTTCGTGCTCCCATTTGATCCGTTGGCCTTCTTTGTACCATGTTCGTCTCGTTCGTCCATCTTCGTCGTCCCATTTGATCCCTAGGCCTTCTTTGTACCAAGTTCGTGTCGTTCGTCCCTCTTCGTCCTCCCATTTGATCCCTAGGCCTTCTTTGTACCAAGTTCGTCTCGTTCGTCCCTCTTCGTCCTCCCATTTGATCCGAAGGCCTTCTTTAGACAAAGTTCGTCTCGTTCGTCCATCTTCGTCCTCCCATTTGATCCGTTGGCCTTCTTTGGACCAAGTTCGTCCCGTTCGTCCATCTTCGTCCTCCCATTTGATCCCTAGGCCTTCTTTGTACCATGTTCGTCTCGTTCGTCCCTCTTCGTCTTCCCATTTGATCCGTAGGCCTTCTTTGGACAAAGTTCGTCTCGTTCGTCCATCTTCGTCCTCCCATTTGATCCCTTGGCCTTCTTTGTACCATGTTCGTCTCGTTCGTCCCTCTTCGTCCTCCCATTTGATCCCTTGGCCTTCTTTGTACCAAGTTCGTCTCGTTCGTCCCTCTTCGTCCTCCCATTTGATCCCTAGGCCTTCTTTCGACCAAGTTCATCTCGTTCGTCCCTCTTCGTCCTCCCATTTGATCCCTAGGCCTTCTTTGGACCAAGTTCGTCTCGTTCGTCCATCTTCGTCCTCCCATTTGATCTGTAGGCCTTCTTTGGACCATGTTCGTCTCGTTCGTCCATCTTCGTGCTCCCATTTGATCCGTCGGCCTTCTTTTGACAAAGTTCGTCTCGTTCGTCCATCTTCGTCCTCCCATTTGATCCCTAGGCCTTCTTTCGACCAAGTTCATCTCGTTCGTCCCTCTTCGTCCTCCCATTTGATCCCTAGGCCTTCTTTGGACCAAGTTCTTCTCGTTCGTCCATCTTCGTCCTCCCATTTGATCCCTAGTCCTTCTTTGGACCAAGTTCGTCTCGTTCATCCGTCTTCGTGCTCCCATTTGATCCGTAGGCCTTCTTTGGACAAAGTTCGTCTCGTTCGTCCCTCTTCGTGCTCCCATTTGATCCGTTGGCCTTCTTTGTACCATGTTCGTCTCGTTCGTCCATCTTCGTCCTCCCATTTGATCCCTAGGCCTTCTTTGTACCAAGTTCGTCTCATTCGTCCCTCTTCGTCCTCCCGTTTGATCCCTAGGCCTTCTTTCTACCAAGTTCGTCTCGTTCGTCCCTCTTCGTCCTCCCATTTGATCCGAAGGCCTTCTTTAGACAAAGTTCGTCTCGTTCGTCCATCTTCGTCCTCCCATTTGATCCGTTGGCCTTCTTTGGACCAAGTTCGTCCCGTTCGTCCATCTTCGTCCTCCCACTTGATCCCTTGGCCTTCTTTGTACCATGTTCGTCTCGTTCGTCCCTCTTCGTCTTCCCATTTGATCCGTAGGCCTTCTTTGGACAAAGTTCGTCTCGTTCATCCATCTTCGTCCTCCCGTTTGATCCCTTGGCCTTCTTTGTACCATGTTCGCCTCGTTCGTCCCTCTTCGTCTTCCCATTTGATCCGTAGGCCTTCTTTGGACCAAGTTCGTCTCGTTCGTCCATCTTCGTGCTCCCATTTGATCCGTCGGCCTTCTTTTGACAAAGTTCGTCTCGTTTGTCCATCTTCGTCCTCCCATTTGATCCCTAGGCCTTCTTTCGACCAAGTTCATCTCGTTCGTCCCTCTTCGTCCTCCCATTTGATCCCTAGGCCTTCTTTGGACCAAGTTCTTCTCGTTCGTCCATCTTCGTCCTCCCATTTGATCCCTAGTCCTTCTTTGGACCAAGTTCGTCTCGTTCATCCGTCTTCGTGCTCCCATTTGATCCGTAGGCCTTCTTTGGACAAAGTTCGTCTCGTTCGTCCCTCTTCGTGCTCCCATTTGATCCGTTGGCCTTCTTTGTACCATGTTCGTCTCGTTCGTCCATCTTCGTCCTCCCATTTGATCCCTAGGCCTTCTTTGTACCAAGTTCGTCTCATTCGTCCCTCTTCGTCCTCCCGTTTGATCCCTAGGCCTTCTTTCTACCAAGTTCGTCTCGTTCGTCCCTCTTCGTCCTCCCATTTGATCCGAAGGCCTTCTTTAGACAAAGTTCGTCTCGTTCGTCCATCTTCGTCCTCCCATTTGATCCGTTGGCCTTCTTTGGACCAAGTTCGTCCCGTTCGTCCATCTTCGTCCTCCCATTTGATCCCTTGGCCTTCTTTGTACCATTTTCGTCTCGTTCGTCCCTCTTCGTCTTCCCATTTGATCCGTAGGCCTTCTTTGGACAAAGTTCGTCTCGTTCATCCATCTTCGTCCTCCCGTTTGATCCCTTGGCCTTCTTTGTACCATGTTCGCCTCGTTCGTCCCTCTTCGTCTTCCCATTTGATCCGTAGGCCTTCTTTGGACCAAGTTCGTCTCGTTCGTCCATCTTCGTCCTCCCATTTGATCTGTTGGAATTATTTGGCCAAGTTCGTCTCGTTCGTCCATCTTCGTCCACCCATTTGATCCCTTGGCCTTCTTTGTACCAAGTTCGTCTCATTCGTCCCACTTCGTCCTCCCATTTGATCCCTAGGCCTTCTTTGGACCAAGTTCGTCTCGTTCGTCCATCTTCGTCCTCCCATTTGATCCGTAGGCCTTCTTTGGACCAAGTTCGTCTCGTTCGTCCATCTTCGTGCTCCCATTTGATCCGTAGGCCTTCTTTGGACAATGTTCGTCTCGTTCGTCCATCTTCGTCCTCCCATTTGATCCATTGGCCTTCTTTGTACCATGTTCGTCTCGTTCGTCCATCTTCGTCCTCCCATTTGATCCCTTGGCCTTCTTTGTACCAAGTTCGTCTCGTTCGTCCCTCTTCTTCGTCCCATTTGATCCCTAGGCCTTCTTTGTACCAAGTTCGTCTCGTTCGTCCCTCTTCGTCCTCCCATTTGATCCCTAGGCCTTCTTTGGACCAAGTTTTTCTCGTTCGTCCATCTTCGTCCTCCCATTTGATTCGTTGGCCTTCTTTGGACCAAGTTCGTCCCGTTCGTCCATCTTCGTCCTCCCATTTGATCCCTTGGCCTTCTTTGCACCATGTCCGTCTCGTCCGTCCCTCTTCATCTTCCCATTTGATCCGTAGGCCTTCTCTGGACCAAGTTCGTCTCGTTCGTCCATCTTCGTCCTCCCATTTGATCCGTTGGAATTATTTGGACCAAGTTCGTCTCGTTCGTCCATCTTCGTCCTCCCATTTGATCCCTTGGCCTTCTTTATACCAAGTTCATCTCGTTCGTCCCTCTTCGTCCTCCCATTTGATCCCTATGCCGTCTTTGGACCAAGTTCGTCTCGTTCGTCCATCTTCGTCCTCCCATTTGATCCGTAGGCCTTCTTTGTACCAAGTTCGTCTCGTTCGTCCCTCTTCGTCCTCCCATTTGATCCCTAGGCCTTTTTTGGACCAAGTTCTTCTCGTTCGTCCATCTTCGTCCTCCCATTTGATCCGTTGGCCTTCTTTGGACCAAGTTCGTCCCGTTCGTCCATCTTCGTCCTCCCATTTGATCCCTTGGCCTTCTTTGTACCAAGTTCGTCTCGTTCGTCCATCTTCGTCCCCCCATTTGATCTGTTGGAATTATTTGGACCAAGTTCGTCTCGTTCGTCCATCTTCGTCCACCCATTTGATCCCTTGGCCTTCTTTGTACCAAGTTCGTCTCATTCGTCCCACTTCGTCCTCCCATTTGATCCCTAGGCCTTCTTTGGACCAAGTTCGTCTCGTTCGTCCATCTTCGTCCTCCCATTTGATCCGTAGGCCTTCTTTGGACCAAGTTCGTCTCGTTCGTCCATCTTCGTGCTTCCATTTGATCCGTAGGCCTTCTTTGGACAAAGTTCGTCCCGTTCGTCCATCTTCGACCTCCCATTTGATCCCTTGGTCTTCTTTGTACCATGTTCGCCTCGTTCGTCCCTCTTCGTCTTCCCAATTGATCCCTAGGCCTTCTTTGTACCAAGTTCGTCTCGTTCGTCCCTCTTCGTCCTCCCATTTGATCCCTAGGCCTTCTTTGTACCAAGTTCGTCTCGTTCGTCCCTCTTCGTCCTCCCATTTGATCCCAAGGCCTTCTTTAGACAATGTTTGTCTCGTTCGTCCATCTTCGTCCTCCCATTTGATCCGTTGGAATTATTTGGACCAAGTTCGTCTCGTTCGTCCATCTTCGTTCTCCCATTTGATCCCTTGGCCTTCTTTATACCAAGTTCGTCTCGTTCGTCCCTCATCGTCCTCCCATTTGATCCCTAGGCCGTCTTTGGACCAAGTTCGTCTCGTTCGTCCTTCTTCGTCCTCCCATTTGATCCGTAGGCCTTCTTTGGACCAAGTTCGTCTCGTTCATCCATCTTCGTGCTCCCATTTGATCCGTATGCCTTATTTGGACAAAGTTCGTCTCGTTCGTCCATCTTCGTCGTCCCATTTGATCCGTTGGCCGTCTTTGTACCATGTTCCTCTCGTTCGTCCATCTTCGTCCTCTCATTTGATCCCTAGGCCTTCTTTGTACCAAGTTCGTCTCGTTCGTCCCTCTTCTTCTTCCCATTTGATCCCTAGGCCTTCTTTGTACCAAGTTCGTCTCGTTCGTCCTCCCATTTGATCCGTTGGCCTTCTTTGTACCATGTTCGTCTCGTTCGTCCATCTTCGTTCTCCCATTTGATCCGTAGGCCTTCTTTGTACAAAGTTCGTCTCGTTCGTCCATCTTCGTCCTCCCATTTGATCCATTGGCCTTCTTTGTACCATGTTCGTCTCGTTCGTCCATCTTCGTCATCCCATTTGATCCCTAGGCCTTCTTTGTACCAAGTTCGTCTCTTTCGTCCCTCTTCGTCCTCCCATTTGATCCCTAGGCCTTCTTTGGACCAAGTTCTTCTCGTTCGTCCATCTTCGTCCTCCCATTTGATCCCTTGGCCTTCTTTGTACCAAGTTCGTCTCGTTCGTCCCTCTACGTCCTCCCATTTGATCCCTAGTCCTTCTTTGGACCAAGTTCGTCTCGTTCGCCCATCTTCGTGCTCCCATTTGATCCCTTGGCCTTCTTTGTACCATGTTCGTCTCGTTCGTCCCTCTTCGTCTTCCCATTTGATCCGTAGGCCTTCTTTGGACCAAGTTCGTCTCGTTCGTCCATCTTCGTCCTCCCATTTGATCCCTTGGCCTTCTTTGTACCATGTTCCTCTCGTTCGTCCCTCTTCGTCTTCCCATTTGATCCGTAGGCCTTCTTTGGACCAAGTTCGACTCGTTCGTCCATTTTCGTCCTCCCATTTGATCCGTTGGAATTATTTGGACCAAGTTCGTCTCGTTCGTCCATCTTCGTCCTCCCATTTGATCCCTTGGCCTTCTTTGTCCCAAATTCGTCTCGTTCGTCCCTCTTCGTCCTCCCATTTGATCCCTAGGCCTTCTTTTGACCAAGTTCGTCTCGTTCGTCCATCTTCGTCCTCCTATTTGATCCGTTGGCCTTCTTTGTACCATGTTCGTCTCGTTCGTCCATCTTCATCCTCCCATTTGATCCCTAGGCCTTCTTTGTACCAAGTTCGTCTCGCTCGTCCCTCTTCTTCCCATTTGATCCCTAGGCCTTCTTTGTACCAAGTTCGTCTCGTTCGTCCCTCTTCGTCCTCCCATTTGATCCCTAGGCCTTCTTTGGACCAAATTCTTCTCGTTCGTCCATCTTCGTCCTCCCATTTGATCTGTTGGCCTTCTTTGGACCAAGGTCGTCCCGTTCGTCCATCTTTGTCCTCCCATTTGATCCCTTGGCCTTCTTTGTGCCATGTTCGTCTCGTTCATCCCTCTTCGTCTTCCCATTTGATCCGTAGGCCTTCTTTGGACCAAGTTCGTCTCGTTCGTCCATCTTCGTCCTCCCATTTGATCCCTTGGCCTTCTTTGTACCATGTTCGTCTCATTCGTCCCTCTTCGTCTTCCCATTTGATCCGTAGGCCTTCTTTGGACCAAGTTCGACTCGTTCATCCATCTTCGTCCTCCCATTTGATCCGTTAGAATTATTTGGACCAAGTTCGTCTCGTTCGTCCTTCTTCGTCCTCCCATTTGATCCCTTGGCCTTCTTTGTACCAAATTCGTCTCGTTCGTCCCTCTTCGTCCTCCCATTTGATCCCTAGGCCTTCTTTTGACCAAGTTCGTCTCGTTCGTCCATCTTCGTCCTCCCATTTGATCCGTAGGCCTTCTTTGGAACAAGTTCATCTCGTTCGTCCATCTTCGTGCTCCCATTTGATCCGTAGGCCTTCTTTGGACAAAGTTCGTCTCGTTCGTCCATCTTCGTCCTCGTATTTGATCCGTTGGCCTTCTTTGTACCATGTTCGTCTCGTTCGTCCATCTTCGTCCTCCCATTTGATCCCTAGGCCTTCTTTGTACCAAGTTCGTCTCGCTCGTCCCTCTTCTTCCCATTTGATCCCTAGGCCTTCTTTGTACCAAGTTCGTCTCGTTCGTCCTTCTTCGTCCTCCCATTTGATCCCTAGGCCTTCTTTGGACCAAATTCTTCTTGTTCGTCCATCTTCGTCCTCCCATTTGATCCCTAGGCCTTCTTTGTACCAAGTTCGTCTCGCTCGTCCCTCTTCTTCCCATTTGATCCCTAGGCCTTCTTTGTACCAAGTTCGTCTCGTTTGTCCTTCTTCGTCCTCCCATTTGATCCCTAGGCCTTCTTTGGACCAAATTCTTCTTGTTCGTCCATCTTCGTCCTCCCATTTGATCCGTTGGCCTTCTTTGGACCAAGTTCGTCCCGTTCGTCCATCTTTGTCCTCCCATTTGATCCCTTGGCCTTCTTTGTACCATGTTCGTCTCATTCGTCCCACTTCGTCCTCCCATTTGATCCCTAGGCCTTCTTTGGACCAAGTTCGTCTCGTTCGTCCATCTTCGTCCTCCCATTTGATCCGTAGGCCTTCTTTGGACCAAGTTCGTCTCGTTCGTCCATCTTCGTGCTTCCATTTGATCCGTAGGCCTTCTTTGGACAAAGTTCGTCCCGTTCGTCCATCTTCGACCTCCCATTTGATCCCTTGGTCTTCTTTGTACCATGTTCGCCTCGTTCGTCCCTCTTCGTCTTCCCAATTGATCCCTAGGCCTTCTTTGTACCAAGTTCGTCTCGTTCGTCCCTCTTCGTCCTCCCATTTGATCCCTAGGCCTTCTTTGTACCAAGTTCGTCTCGTTCGTCCCTCTTCGTCCTCCCATTTGATCCCAAGGCCTTCTTTAGACAATGTTTGTCTCGTTCGTCCATCTTCGTCCTCCCATTTGATCCGTTGGAATTATTTGGACCAAGTTCGTCTCGTTCGTCCATCTTCGTTCTCCCATTTGATCCCTTGGCCTTCTTTATACCAAGTTCGTCTCGTTCGTCCCTCATCGTCCTCCCATTTGATCCCTAGGCCGTCTTTGGACCAAGTTCGTCTCGTTCGTCCTTCTTCGTCCTCCCATTTGATCCGTAGGCCTTCTTTGGACCAAGTTCGTCTCGTTCATCCATCTTCGTGCTCCCATTTGATCCGTATGCCTTATTTGGACAAAGTTCGTCTCGTTCGTCCATCTTCGTCGTCCCATTTGATCCGTTGGCCGTCTTTGTACCATGTTCCTCTCGTTCGTCCATCTTCGTCCTCTCATTTGATCCCTAGGCCTTCTTTGTACCAAGTTCGTCTCGTTCGTCCCTCTTCTTCTTCCCATTTGATCCCTAGGCCTTCTTTGTACCAAGTTCGTCTCGTTCGTCCTCCCATTTGATCCGTTGGCCTTCTTTGTACCATGTTCGTCTCGTTCGTCCATCTTCGTTCTCCCATTTGATCCGTAGGCCTTCTTTGTACAAAGTTCGTCTCGTTCGTCCATCTTCGTCCTCCCATTTGATCCATTGGCCTTCTTTGTACCATGTTCGTCTCGTTCGTCCATCTTCGTCATCCCATTTGATCCCTAGGCCTTCTTTGTACCAAGTTCGTCTCTTTCGTCCCTCTTCGTCCTCCCATTTGATCCCTAGGCCTTCTTTGGACCAAGTTCTTCTCGTTCGTCCATCTTCGTCCTCCCATTTGATCCCTTGGCCTTCTTTGTACCAAGTTCGTCTCGTTCGTCCCTCTACGTCCTCCCATTTGATCCCTAGTCCTTCTTTGGACCAAGTTCGTCTCGTTCGCCCATCTTCGTGCTCCCATTTGATCCCTTGGCCTTCTTTGTACCATGTTCGTCTCGTTCGTCCCTCTTCGTCTTCCCATTTGATCCGTAGGCCTTCTTTGGACCAAGTTCGTCTCGTTCGTCCATCTTCGTCCTCCCATTTGATCCCTTGGCCTTCTTTGTACCATGTTCCTCTCGTTCGTCCCTCTTCGTCTTCCCATTTGATCCGTAGGCCTTCTTTGGACCAAGTTCGACTCGTTCGTCCATTTTCGTCCTCCCATTTGATCCGTTGGAATTATTTGGACCAAGTTCGTCTCGTTCGTCCATCTTCGTCCTCCCATTTGATCCCTTGGCCTTCTTTGTCCCAAATTCGTCTCGTTCGTCCCTCTTCGTCCTCCCATTTGATCCCTAGGCCTTCTTTTGACCAAGTTCGTCTCGTTCGTCCATCTTCGTCCTCCTATTTGATCCGTTGGCCTTCTTTGTACCATGTTCGTCTCGTTCGTCCATCTTCATCCTCCCATTTGATCCCTAGGCCTTCTTTGTACCAAGTTCGTCTCGCTCGTCCCTCTTCTTCCCATTTGATCCCTAGGCCTTCTTTGTACCAAGTTCGTCTCGTTCGTCCCTCTTCGTCCTCCCATTTGATCCCTAGGCCTTCTTTGGACCAAATTCTTCTCGTTCGTCCATCTTCGTCCTCCCATTTGATCTGTTGGCCTTCTTTGGACCAAGGTCGTCCCGTTCGTCCATCTTTGTCCTCCCATTTGATCCCTTGGCCTTCTTTGTGCCATGTTCGTCTCGTTCATCCCTCTTCGTCTTCCCATTTGATCCGTAGGCCTTCTTTGGACCAAGTTCGTCTCGTTCGTCCATCTTCGTCCTCCCATTTGATCCCTTGGCCTTCTTTGTACCATGTTCGTCTCATTCGTCCCTCTTCGTCTTCCCATTTGATCCGTAGGCCTTCTTTGGACCAAGTTCGACTCGTTCATCCATCTTCGTCCTCCCATTTGATCCGTTAGAATTATTTGGACCAAGTTCGTCTCGTTCGTCCTTCTTCGTCCTCCCATTTGATCCCTTGGCCTTCTTTGTACCAAATTCGTCTCGTTCGTCCCTCTTCGTCCTCCCATTTGATCCCTAGGCCTTCTTTTGACCAAGTTCGTCTCGTTCGTCCATCTTCGTCCTCCCATTTGATCCGTAGGCCTTCTTTGGAACAAGTTCATCTCGTTCGTCCATCTTCGTGCTCCCATTTGATCCGTAGGCCTTCTTTGGACAAAGTTCGTCTCGTTCGTCCATCTTCGTCCTCGTATTTGATCCGTTGGCCTTCTTTGTACCATGTTCGTCTCGTTCGTCCATCTTCGTCCTCCCATTTGATCCCTAGGCCTTCTTTGTACCAAGTTCGTCTCGCTCGTCCCTCTTCTTCCCATTTGATCCCTAGGCCTTCTTTGTACCAAGTTCGTCTCGTTCGTCCTTCTTCGTCCTCCCATTTGATCCCTAGGCCTTCTTTGGACCAAATTCTTCTTGTTCGTCCATCTTCGTCCTCCCATTTGATCCCTAGGCCTTCTTTGTACCAAGTTCGTCTCGCTCGTCCCTCTTCTTCCCATTTGATCCCTAGGCCTTCTTTGTACCAAGTTCGTCTCGTTTGTCCTTCTTCGTCCTCCCATTTGATCCCTAGGCCTTCTTTGGACCAAATTCTTCTTGTTCGTCCATCTTCGTCCTCCCATTTGATCCGTTGGCCTTCTTTGGACCAAGTTCGTCCCGTTCGTCCATCTTTGTCCTCCCATTTGATCCCTTGGCCTTCTTTGTACCATGTTCGTCTCGTTCATCCCTCTTCGTCTTCCCATTAGATCCGTAGGCCTTCTTTGGACCAAGTTCGTCTCGTTCGTCCATCTTCGTCCTCCCATTTGATCCCTTGGCCTTCTTTGTACCATGTTCGTCTCGTTCGTCCCTCTTCGTCTTCCCATTTGATCCGTAGGCCTTCTGTGGACCAAGTTCGACTCGTTCGTCCATCTTCGTCCTCCCATTTGATCCGTTGGAATTATTTGGACCAAGTTCGTCTCGTTCGTCCTTCTTCGTCCTCCCATTTGATCCCTTGGCCTTCTTTGTACCAAATTCGTCTCGTTCGTCCCTCTTCGTCCTCCCATTTGATCCCTAGGCCTTCTTTTGACCAAGTTCATCTCGTTCGTCCATCTTCGTCCTCCCATTTGATCCGTAGGCCTTCTTTGGACCAAGTTCATCTCGTTCGTCCATCTTCGTGCTCCCATTTGATCCGTATGCCTTATTTGGACAAAGTTTGTCTCGTTCGTCCATCTTCGTCGTCCCATTTGATCCGTTGGCCGTCTTTGTACCATGTTCCTCTCGTTCGTCCATCTTCGCCCTCTCATTTGATCCCTAGGCCTTCTTTGTACCAAGTTCGTCTCGTTCGTCCCTCTTCTTCTTCCCATTTGATCCCTAGGCCTTCTTTGTACCAAGTTCGTCTCGTTCGTCCTCCCATTTGATCCGTTGGCCTTCTTTGTACCATGTTCGTCTCGTTCGTCCCTCTTCTTCTTCCCATTTGATCCCTAGGCCTTCTTTGTACCAAGTTCGTCTCGTTCGTCCTCCCATTTGATCCGTTGGCCTTCTTTGTACCATGTTCGTCTCGTTCGTCCATCTTCGTGCTCCCATTTGATCCGTAGGCCTTCTTTGTACAAAGTTCGTCTCGTTCGTCCATCTTCGTCCTCCCATTTGATCCATTGGCCTTCTTTGTACCATGTTCGTCTCGTTCGTCCATCTTAGTCATCCCATTTGATCCCTAGGCCTTCTTTGTACCAAGTTCGTCTCTTTCGTCCCTCTTCGTCCTCCCATTTGATCCCTAGGCCTTCTTTGGACCAAGTTCTTCTCGTTCGTCCATCTTCGTCCTCCCATTTGATCCCTTGGCCTTCTTTGTACCAAGTTCGTCTCGTTCGTCCCTCTACGTCCTCCCATTTGATCCCTAGGCCTTCTTTGGACCAAGTTCTTCTCGTTCGTCCATCTTCGTCCTCCCATTTGATCCCTAGGCCTTCTTTGGACCAAGTTCTTCTCGTTCGTCCATCTTCGTCCTCCCATTTGATCCCTAGGCCTTCTTTGTACCAAGTTCGTCTCTTTCATCCCTCTTCGTCTTCCCATTTGATCCGTAGGCCTTCTGTGGACCAAGTTCGACTCGTTCGTCCATCTTCGTCCTCCCATTTGATCCGTTGGAATTATTTGGACCAAGTTCGTCTCGTTCGTCCTTCTTCGTCCTCCCATTTGATCCCTTGGCCTTCTTTGTACCAAATTCGTCTCGTTCGTCCCTCTTCGTCCTCCCATTTGATCCCTAGGCCTTCTTTTGACCAAGTTCATCTCGTTCGTCCATCTTCGTCCTCCCATTTGATCCGTAGGCCTTCTTTGGACCAAGTTCATCTCGTTCGTCCATCTTCGTGCTCCCATTTGATCCGTATGCCTTATTTGGACAAAGTTTGTCTCGTTCGTCCATCTTCGTCGTCCCATTTGATCCGTTGGCCGTCTTTGTACCATGTTCCTCTCGTTCGTCCATCTTCGCCCTCTCATTTGATCCCTAGGCCTTCTTTGTACCAAGTTCGTCTCGTTCGTCCCTCTTCTTCTTCCCATTTGATCCCTAGGCCTTCTTTGTATCAAGTTCGTCTCGTTCGTCCTCCCATTTGATCCGTTGGCCTTCTTTGTACCAAGTTCGTCTCGTTCGTCCTCCCATTTGATCCGTTGGCCTTCTTTGTACCATGTTCGTCTCGTTCGTCCCTCTTCTTCTTCCCATTTGATCCCTAGGCCTTCTTTGTACCAAGTTCGTCTCGTTCGTCCTCCCATTTGATCCGTTGGCCTTCTTTGTACCATGTTCGTCTCGTTCGTCCATCTTCGTGCTCCCATTTGATCCGTAGGCCTTCTTTGTACAAAGTTCGTCTCGTTCGTCCATCTTCGTCCTCCCATTTGATCCATTGGCCTTCTTTGTACCATGTTCGTCTCGTTCGTCCATCTTAGTCATCCCATTTGATCCCTAGGCCTTCTTTGTACCAAGTTCGTCTCTTTCGTCCCTCTTCGTCCTCCCATTTGATCCCTAGGCCTTCTTTGGACCAAGTTCTTCTCGTTCGTCCATCTTCGTCCTCCCATTTGATCCCTTGGCCTTCTTTGTACCAAGTTCGTCTCGTTCGTCCCTCTACGTCCTCCCATTTGATCCCTAGGCCTTCTTTGGATCAAGTTCTTCTCGTTCGTCCATCTTCGTCCTCCCATTTGATCCCTAGGCCTTCTTTGGACCAAGTTCTTCTCGTTCGTCCATCTTCGTCCTCCCATTTGATCCCTAGGCCTTCTTTGTACCAAGTTCGTCTCTTTCATCCCTCTTCGTCTTCCCATTTGATCCGTAGGCCTTCTTTGGACCAAGTTCGTCTCGTTCGTCCTTCTTCGTCCTCCCATTTGATCCCTTGGCCTTCTTTGTACCAAATTCGTCTCGTTCGTCCCTCTTCGTCCTCCCATTTGATCCCTAGGCCTTCTTTTGACCAAGTTCGTCTCGTTCGTCCATCTTCGTCCTCCCATTTGATCCGTAGGCCTTCTTTGGAACAAGTTCATCTCGTTCGTCCATCTTCGTGCTCCCATTTGATCCGTAGGCCTTCTTTGGACAAAGTTCGTCTCGTTCGTCCATCTTCGTCCTCCTATTTGATCCGTTGGCCTTCTTTGTACCATGTTCGTCTCGTTCGTCCATCTTCGTCCTCCCATTTGATCCCTAGGCCTTCTTTGTACCAAGTTCGTCTCGCTCGTCCCTCTTCTTCCCATTTGATCCCTAGGCCTTCTTTGTACCAAGTTCGTCTCGTTCGTCCTTCTTCGTCCTCCCATTTGATCCCTAGGCCTTCTTTGGACCAAATTCTTCTTGTTCGTCCATCTTCGTCCTCCCATTTGATCCCTAGGCCTTCTTTGTACCAAGTTCGTCTCGCTCGTCCCTCTTCTTCCCATTTGATCCCTAGGCCTTCTTTGTACCAAGTTCGTCTCGTTTGTCCTTCTTCGTCCTCCCATTTGATCCCTAGGCCTTCTTTGGACCAAATTCTTCTTGTTCGTCCATCTTCGTCCTCCCATTTGATCCGTTGGCCTTCTTTGGACCAAGTTCGTCCCGTTCGTCCATCTTTGTCCTCCCATTTGATCCCTTGGCCTTCTTTGTACCATGTTCGTCTCGTTCATCCCTCTTCGTCTTCCCATTTGATCCGTAGGCCTTCTTTGGACCAAGTTCGTCTCGTTCGTCCATCTTCGTCCTCCCATTTGATCCCTTGGCCTTCTTTGTACCATGTTCGTCTCGTTCGTCCCTCTTCGTCTTCCCATTTGATCCGTAGGCCTTCTGTGGACCAAGTTCGACTCGTTCGTCCATCTTCGTCCTCCCATTTGATCCGTTGGAATTATTTGGACCAAGTTCGTCTCGTTCGTCCTTCTTCGTCCTCCCATTTGATCCCTTGGCCTTCTTTGTACCAAATTCGTCTCGTTCGTCCCTCTTCGTCCTCCCATTTGATCCCTAGGCCTTCTTTTGACCAAGTTCATCTCGTTCGTCCATCTTCGTCCTCCCATTTGATCCGTAGGCCTTCTTTGGACCAAGTTCATCTCGTTCGTCCATCTTCGTGCTCCCATTTGATCCGTATGCCTTATTTGGACAAAGTTTGTCTCGTTCGTCCATCTTCGTCGTCCCATTTGATCCGTTGGCCGTCTTTGTACCATGTTCCTCTCGTTCGTCCATCTTCGCCCTCTCATTTGATCCCTAGGCCTTCTTTGTACCAAGTTCGTCTCGTTCGTCCCTCTTCTTCTTCCCATTTGATCCCTAGGCCTTCTTTGTACCAAGTTCGTCTCGTTCGTCCTCCCATTTGATCCGTTGGCCTTCTTTGTACCATGTTCGTCTCGTTCGTCCCTCTTCTTCTTCCCATTTGATCCCTAGGCCTTCTTTGTACCAAGTTCGTCTCGTTCGTCCTCCCATTTGATCCGTTGGCCTTCTTTGTACCATGTTCGTCTCGTTCGTCCATCTTCGTGCTCCCATTTGATCCGTAGGCCTTCTTTGTACAAAGTTCGTCTCGTTCGTCCATCTTCGTCCTCCCATTTGATCCATTGGCCTTCTTTGTACCATGTTCGTCTCGTTCGTCCATCTTAGTCATCCCATTTGATCCCTAGGCCTTCTTTGTACCAAGTTCGTCTCTTTCGTCCCTCTTCGTCCTCCCATTTGATCCCTAGGCCTTCTTTGGACCAAGTTCTTCTCGTTCGTCCATCTTCGTCCTCCCATTTGATCCCTTGGCCTTCTTTGTACCAAGTTCGTCTCGTTCGTCCCTCTACGTCCTCCCATTTGATCCCTAGGCCTTCTTTGGACCAAGTTCTTCTCGTTCGTCCATCTTCGTCCTCCCATTTGATCCCTAGGCCTTCTTTGGACCAAGTTCTTCTCGTTCGTCCATCTTCGTCCTCCCATTTGATCCCTAGGCCTTCTTTGTACCAAGTTCGTCTCTTTCATCCCTCTTCGTCTTCCCATTTGATCCGTAGGCCTTCTTTGGACCAAGTTCGTCTCGTTCGTCCATCTTCGTCCTCCCATTTGATCCCTTGGCCTTCTTTGTACCATGTTCGTCTCGTTCGTCCCTCTTCGTCTTCCCATTTGATCCGTAGGCCTTCTTTGGACCAAGTTCGACTCGTTCATCCATCTTCGTCCTCCCATTTGATCCGTTAGAATTATTTGGACCAAGTTCGTCTCGTTCGTCCTTCTTCGTCCTCCCATTTGATCCCTTGGCCTTCTTTGTACCAAATTCGTCTCGTTCGTCCCTCTTCGTCCTCCCATTTGATCCCTAGGCCTTCTTTTGACCAAGTTCGTCTCGTTCGTCCATCTTCGTCCTCCCATTTGATCCGTAGGCCTTCTTTGGAACAAGTTCATCTCGTTCGTCCATCTTCGTGCTCCCATTTGATCCGTAGGCCTTCTTTGGACAAAGTTCGTCTCGTTCGTCCATCTTCGTCCTCCTATTTGATCCGTTGGCCTTCTTTGTACCATGTTCGTCTCGTTCGTCCATCTTCGTCCTCCCATTTGATCCCTAGGCCTTCTTTGTACCAAGTTCGTCTCGCTCGTCCCTCTTCTTCCCATTTGATCCCTAGGCCTTCTTTGTACCAAGTTCGTCTCGTTCGTCCTTCTTCGTCCTCCCATTTGATCCCTAGGCCTTCTTTGGACCAAATTCTTCTTGTTCGTCCATCTTCGTCCTCCCATTTGATCCCTAGGCCTTCTTTGTACCAAGTTCGTCTCGCTCGTCCCTCTTCTTCCCATTTGATCCCTAGGCCTTCTTTGTACCAAGTTCGTCTCGTTTGTCCTTCTTCGTCCTCCCATTTGATCCCTAGGCCTTCTTTGGACCAAATTCTTCTTGTTCGTCCATCTTCGTCCTCCCATTTGATCCGTTGGCCTTCTTTGGACCAAGTTCGTCCCGTTCGTCCATCTTTGTCCTCCCATTTGATCCCTTGGCCTTCTTTGTACCATGTTCGTCTCGTTCATCCCTCTTCGTCTTCCCATTTGATCCGTAGGCCTTCTTTGGACCAAGTTCGTCTCGTTCGTCCATCTTCGTCCTCCCATTTGATCCCTTGGCCTTCTTTGTACCATGTTCGTCTCGTTCGTCCCTCTTCGTCTTCCCATTTGATCCGTAGGCCTTCTGTGGACCAAGTTCGACTCGTTCGTCCATCTTCGTCCTCCCATTTGATCCGTTGGAATTATTTGGACCAAGTTCGTCTCGTTCGTCCTTCTTCGTCCTCCCATTTGATCCCTTGGCCTTCTTTGTACCAAATTCGTCTCGTTCGTCCCTCTTCGTCCTCCCATTTGATCCCTAGGCCTTCTTTTGACCAAGTTCATCTCGTTCGTCCATCTTCGTCCTCCCATTTGATCCGTAGGCCTTCTTTGGACCAAGTTCATCTCGTTCGTCCATCTTCGTGCTCCCATTTGATCCGTATGCCTTATTTGGACAAAGTTTGTCTCGTTCGTCCATCTTCGTCGTCCCATTTGATCCGTTGGCCGTCTTTGTACCATGTTCCTCTCGTTCGTCCATCTTCGCCCTCTCATTTGATCCCTAGGCCTTCTTTGTACCAAGTTCGTCTCGTTCGTCCCTCTTCTTCTTCCCATTTGATCCCTAGGCCTTCTTTGTACCAAGTTCGTCTCGTTCGTCCTCCCATTTGATCCGTTGGCCTTCTTTGTACCATGTTCGTCTCGTTCGTCCCTCTTCTTCTTCCCATTTGATCCCTAGGCCTTCTTTGTACCAAGTTCGTCTCGTTCGTCCTCCCATTTGATCCGTTGGCCTTCTTTGTACCATGTTCGTCTCGTTCGTCCATCTTCGTGCTCCCATTTGATCCGTAGGCCTTCTTTGTACAAAGTTCGTCTCGTTCGTCCATCTTCGTCCTCCCATTTGATCCATTGGCCTTCTTTGTACCATGTTCGTCTCGTTCGTCCATCTTCGTCATCCCATTTGATCCCTAGGCCTTCTTTGTACCAAGTTCGTCTCTTTCGTCCCTCTTCGTCCTCCCATTTGATCCCTAGGCCTTCTTTGGACCAAGTTCTTCTCGTTCGTCCATCTTCGTCCTCCCATTTGATCCCTTGGCCTTCTTTGTACCAAGTTCGTCTCGTTCGTCCCTCTACGTCCTCCCATTTGATCCCTAGGCCTTCTTTGGACCAAGTTCTTCTCGTTCGTCCATCTTCGTCCTCCCATTTGATCCCTAGGCCTTCTTTGGACCAAGTTCTTCTCGTTCGTCCATCTTCGTCCTCCCATTTGATCCCTAGGCCTTCTTTGTACCAAGTTCGTCTCTTTCATCCCTCTTCGTCTTCCCATTTGATCCGTAGGCCTTCTTTGGACCAAGTTCGTCTCGTTCGTCCATCTTCGTCCTCCCATTTGATCCCTTGGCCTTCTTTGTACCATGTTCGTCTCGTTCGTCCCTCTTCGTCTTCCCATTTGATCCGTAGGCCTTCTTTGGACCAAGTTCGACTCGTTCATCCATCTTCGTCCTCCCATTTGATCCGTTAGAATTATTTGGACCAAGTTCGTCTCGTTCGTCCTTCTTCGTCCTCCCATTTGATCCCTTGGCCTTCTTTGTACCAAATTCGTCTCGTTCGTCCCTCTTCGTCCTCCCATTTGATCCCTAGGCCTTCTTTTGACCAAGTTCGTCTCGTTCGTCCATCTTCGTCCTCCCATTTGATCCGTAGGCCTTCTTTGGAACAAGTTCATCTCGTTCGTCCATCTTCGTGCTCCCATTTGATCCGTAGGCCTTCTTTGGACAAAGTTCGTCTCGTTCGTCCATCTTCGTCCTCCTATTTGATCCGTTGGCCTTCTTTGTACCATGTTCGTCTCGTTCGTCCATCTTCGTCCTCCCATTTGATCCCTAGGCCTTCTTTGTACCAAGTTCGTCTCGCTCGTCCCTCTTCTTCCCATTTGATCCCTAGGCCTTCTTTGTACCAAGTTCGTCTCGTTCGTCCTTCTTCGTCCTCCCATTTGATCCCTAGGCCTTCTTTGGACCAAATTCTTCTTGTTCGTCCATCTTCGTCCTCCCATTTGATCCCTAGGCCTTCTTTGTACCAAGTTCGTCTCGCTCGTCCCTCTTCTTCCCATTTGATCCCTAGGCCTTCTTTGTACCAAGTTCGTCTCGTTTGTCCTTCTTCGTCCTCCCATTTGATCCCTAGGCCTTCTTTGGACCAAATTCTTCTTGTTCGTCCATCTTCGTCCTCCCATTTGATCCGTTGGCCTTCTTTGGACCAAGTTCGTCCCGTTCGTCCATCTTTGTCCTCCCATTTGATCCCTTGGCCTTCTTTGTACCATGTTCGTCTCGTTCATCCCTCTTCGTCTTCCCATTTGATCCGTAGGCCTTCTTTGGACCAAGTTCGTCTCGTTCGTCCATCTTCGTCCTCCCATTTGATCCCTTGGCCTTCTTTGTACCATGTTCGTCTCGTTCGTCCCTCTTCGTCTTCCCATTTGATCCGTAGGCCTTCTGTGGACCAAGTTCGACTCGTTCGTCCATCTTCGTCCTCCCATTTGATCCGTTGGAATTATTTGGACCAAGTTCGTCTCGTTCGTCCTTCTTCGTCCTCCCATTTGATCCCTTGGCCTTCTTTGTACCAAATTCGTCTCGTTCGTCCCTCTTCGTCCTCCCATTTGATCCCTAGGCCTTCTTTTGACCAAGTTCATCTCATTCGTCCATCTTCGTCCTCCCATTTGATCCGTAGGCCTTCTTTGGACCAAGTTCATCTCGTTCGTCCATCTTCGTGCTCCCATTTGATCCGTATGCCTTATTTGGACAAAGTTTGTCCCGTTCGTCCATCTTCGTCGTCCCATTTGATCCGTTGGCCGTCTTTGTACCATGTTCCTCTCGTTCGTCCATCTTCGCCCTCTCATTTGATCCCTAGGCCTTCTTTGTACCAAGTTCGTCTCGTTCGTCCCTCTTCTTCTTCCCATTTGATCCCTAGGCCTTCTTTGTACCAAGTTCGTCTCGTTCGTCCTCCCATTTGATCCGTTGGCCTTCTTTGTACCATGTTCGTCTCGTTCGTCCCTCTTCTTCTTCCCATTTGATCCCTAGGCCTTCTTTGTACCAAGTTCGTCTCGTTCGTCCTCCCATTTGATCCGTTGGCCTTCTTTGTACCATGTTCGTCTCGTTCGTCCATCTTCGTGCTCCCATTTGATCCGTAGGCCTTCTTTGTACAAAGTTCGTCTCGTTCGTCCATCTTCGTCCTCCCATTTGATCCATTGGCCTTCTTTGTACCATGTTCGTCTCGTTCGTCCATCTTCGTCATCCCATTTGATCCCTAGGCCTTCTTTGTACCAAGTTCGTCTCTTTCGTCCCTCTTCGTCCTCCCATTTGATCCCTAGGCCTTCTTTGGACCAAGTTCTTCTCGTTCGTCCATCTTCGTCCTCCCATTTGATCCGTAGGCCTTCTTTGGACCAAGTTCATCTCGTTCGTCCATCTTCGTGCTCCCATTTGATCCGTAGGCCTTCTTTGGACAAAGTTCGTCTCGTTCGTCCATCTTCGTCCTCCTATTTGATCTGTAGGCCTTCTTTGGACCAAGTTCGTCTCGTTCGTCCATCTTCGTCCTCCCATTTGATCCGTTGGAATTATTTGGACCAAGTTCGTCTCGTTCGTCCATCTTCGTCCTCCCATTTGATCCCTTGGCCTTCTTTGTACCAAATTCGTCTCGTTCGTCCCTCTTCGTCCTCCCATTTGATCCCTAGGCCTTCTTTTGACCAAGTTCGTCTCGTTCGTCCATCTTCGTCCTCCCATTTGATCCGTAGGCCTTCTTTGGACCAAGTTCTTCTCGTTCGTCCATCTTCGTGCTCCCATTTGATCCGTAGGCCTTCTTTGGACCAAGTTCATCTCGTTCGTCCATCTTCGTGCTCCCATTTGATCCGTAGGCCTTCTTTGGACAAAGTTCGTCTCGTTCGTCCATCTTCGTCCTCCTATTTGATCTGTTGGCCTTCTTTGTACCATGTTCGTCTCGTTCGTCCATCTTCATCCTCCCATTTGATCCCTAGGCCTTCTTTGTACCAAGTTCGTCTCGCTCGTCCCTCTTCTTCCCGTTTGATCCCTAGGCCTTCTTTGTACCAAGTTCGTCTCGTTCGTCCCTCTTCGTCCTCCCATTTGATCCCTAGGCCTTCTTTGGACCAAATTCTTCTCGTTCGTCCATCTTCGTCCTCCCATTTGATCCGTTGGCCTTCTTTGGACCAAGGTCGTCCCGTTCGTCCATCTTTGTCCTCCCATTTGATCCCTTGGCCTTCTTTGTACCATGTTCGTCTCGTTCATCCCTCTTCGTCTTCCCATTTGATCCGTAGGCCTTCTTTGGACCAAGTTCGTCTCGTTCGTCCATCTTCGTCCTACCATTTGATCCCTTGGCCTTCTTTGTAGCATGTTCGTCTCGTTCGTCCCTCTTCGTCTTCCCATTTGATCCGTAGGCCTTCTTTGGACCAAGTTCGACTCGTTCGTCCATCTTCGTCCTCCCATTTGATCCGTTGGAATTATTTGGACCAAGTTCGTCTCGTTCGTCCTTCTTCGTCCTCCCATTTGATCCCTTGGCCTTCTTTGTACCAAATTCGTCTCGTTCGTCCCTCTTCGTCCTACCATTTGATCCCTAGGCCTTCTTTTGACCAAGTTCGTCTCGTTCGTCCATCTTCGTCCTCCCATTTGATCCGTAGGCCTTCTTTGGACCAAGTTCATCTCGTTCGTCCATCTTCGTGCTCCCATTTGATCCGTAGGCCTTCTTTGGACAAAGTTCGTCTCGTTTGTCCATCTTCGTCCTCCTATTTGATCCGTTGGCCTTCTTTGTACCATGTTCGTCTCGTTCGTCCATCTTCGTCCTCCCATTTGATCCCTAGGCCTTCTTTGTACCAAGTTCGTCTCGCTCGTCCCTCTTCTTCCCATTTGATCCCTAGGCCTTCTTTGTATCAAGTTCGTCTCGTTCGTCCTTCTTCGTCCTCCCATTTGATCCCTAGGCCTTCTTTGGACCAAATTCTTCTTGTTCGTCCATCTTCGTCCTCCCATTTGATCCCTAGGCCTTCTTTGTACCAAGTTCGTCTCGCTCGTCCCTCTTCTTCCCATTTGATCCCTAGGCCTTCTTTGTACCAAGTTCGTCTCGTTCGTCCTTCTTCGTCCTCCCATTTGATCCCTAGGCCTTCTTTGGACCTAATTCTTCTTGTTCGTCCATCTTCGTCCTCCCATTTGATCCGTTGGCCTTCTTTGGACCAAGTTCGTCCCGTTCGTCCATCTTTGTCCTCCCATTTGATCCCTTGGCCTTCTTTGTACCATGTTCGTCTCGTTCATCCCTCTTCGTCTTCCCATTTGATCCGTAGGCCTTCTTTGGACAAAGTTCGTCTCGTTCGTCCATCTTCGGCCTCCTATTTGATCCGTTGGCCTTCTTTGTACCATGTTCGTCTCGTTCGTCCATCTTCGTCCTCCCATTTGATCCCTAGGCCTTCTTTGTACCAAGTTCGTCTCGCTCGTCCCTCTTCTTCCCATTTGATCCCTAGGCCTTCTTTGTACCAAGTTCGTCTCGTTCGTCCTTCTTCGTCCTCCCATTTGATCCCTAGGCCTTCTTTGGACCAAGTTCGTCTCGTTCGTCCCTCTTCGTCCTCCCATTTGATCCCTTGGCCTTCTTTTGACCAAGTTCGTCTCGTTCGTCCATCTTCGTCCTCCCATTTGATCCCTTGGCCTTCTTTGTACCATGTTCGTCTCGTTCGTCCCTCTTCGTCCTCCCATTTGATCCCTAGGCCTTCTTTGGATCTTGTTCGTCTCGTTCGTCCGTCTTCGTCCTCCCATTTGATCCCTTGGCCTTCTTTGTACCATGTTCGTCTCGTTCGTCCATCTTCGTCATCCCATTTGATCCCTAGGCCTTCTTTGTACCAAGTTCGTCTCTTTCGTCCCTCTTCGTCCTCCCATTTGATCCCTAGGCCTTCTTTGGACCAAGTTATTCTCGTTCGTCCATCTTCGTCCTCCCATTTGATCCATTGGCCTTCTTTGTACCAAGTTCGTCTCGTTCGTCCCTCTACGTCCTCCCATTTGATCCCTAGTCCTTCTTTGGACCAAGTTCGTCTCGTTCATCCATCTTCGTGCTCCCATTTGATCCCTTGGCCTTCTTTGTACCATGTTCGTCTCGTTCGTCCCTCTTCGTCTTCCCATTTGATCCGTAGGCCTTCTTTGGACCAAAGTCGTCTCGTTCGTCCATCTTCGTCCTACCATTTGATCCCTAGGCCTTCTTTTGACCAAGTTCGTCTCGTTCGTCCATCTTCGTGCTCCCATTTGATCCGTAGGCCTTCTTTGGACCAAGTTCATCTCGTTCGTCCATCTTCGTGCTCCCATTTGATCCGTAGGCCTTCTTTGGACAAAGTTCGTCTCGTTCGTCCATCTTCGTCCTCCTATTTGATCTGTTGGCCTTCTTTGTACCATGTTCGTCTCGTTCGTCCATCTTCATCCTCCCATTTGATCCCTAGGCCTTCTTTGTACCAAGTTCGTCTCGCTCGTCCCTCTTCTTCCCATTTGATCCCTAGGCCTTCTTTGTACCAAGTTCGTCTCGTTCGTCCCTCTTCGTCCTCCCATTTGATCCCTAGGCCTTCTTTGGACCAAATTCTTCTCGTTCGTCCATCTTCGTCCTCCCATTTGATCCGTTGGCCTTCTTTGGACCAAGGTCGTCCCGTTCGTCCATCTTTGTCCTCCCATTTGATCCCTTGGCCTTCTTTGTACCATGTTCGTCTCGTTCATCCCTCTTCGTCTTCCCATTTGATCCGTAGGCCTTCTTTGGACCAAGTTCGTCTCGTTCGTCCATCTTCGTCCTACCATTTGATCCCTTGGCCTTCTTTGTAGCATGTTCGTCTCGTTCGTCCCTCTTCGTCTTCCCATTTGATCCGTAGGCCTTCTTTGGACCAAGTTCGACTCGTTCGTCCATCTTCGTCCTCCCATTTGATCCGTTGGAATTATTTGGACCAAGTTCGTCTCGTTCGTCCTTCTTCGTCCTCCCATTTGATCCCTTGGCCTTCTTTGTACCAAATTCGTCTCGTTCGTCCCTCTTCGTCCTACCATTTGATCCCTAGGCCTTCTTTTGACCAAGTTCGTCTCGTTCGTCCATCTTCGTCCTCCCATTTGATCCGTAGGCCTTCTTTGGACCAAGTTCATCTCGTTCGTCCATCTTCGTGCTCCCATTTGATCCGTAGGCCTTCTTTGGACAAAGTTCGTCTCGTTTGTCCATCTTCGTCCTCCTATTTGATCCGTTGGCCTTCTTTGTACCATGTTCGTCTCGTTCGTCCATCTTCGTCCTCCCATTTGATCCCTAGGCCTTCTTTGTACCAAGTTCGTCTCGCTCGTCCCTCTTCTTCCCATTTGATCCCTAGGCCTTCTTTGTATCAAGTTCGTCTCGTTCGTCCTTCTTCGTCCTCCCATTTGATCCCTAGGCCTTCTTTGGACCAAATTCTTCTTGTTCGTCCATCTTCGTCCTCCCATTTGATCCCTAGGCCTTCTTTGTACCAAGTTCGTCTCGCTCGTCCCTCTTCTTCCCATTTGATCCCTAGGCCTTCTTTGTACCAAGTTCGTCTCGTTCGTCCTTCTTCGTCCTCCCATTTGATCCCTAGGCCTTCTTTGGACCTAATTCTTCTTGTTCGTCCATCTTCGTCCTCCCATTTGATCCGTTGGCCTTCTTTGGACCAAGTTCGTCCCGTTCGTCCATCTTTGTCCTCCCATTTGATCCCTTGGCCTTCTTTGTACCATGTTCGTCTCGTTCATCCCTCTTCGTCTTCCCATTTGATCCGTAGGCCTTCTTTGGACAAAGTTCGTCTCGTTCGTCCATCTTCGGCCTCCTATTTGATCCGTTGGCCTTCTTTGTACCATGTTCGTCTCGTTCGTCCATCTTCGTCCTCCCATTTGATCCCTAGGCCTTCTTTGTACCAAGTTCGTCTCGCTCGTCCCTCTTCTTCCCATTTGATCCCTAGGCCTTCTTTGTACCAAGTTCGTCTCGTTCGTCCTTCTTCGTCCTCCCATTTGATCCCTAGGCCTTCTTTGGACCAAGTTCGTCTCGTTCGTCCCTCTTCGTCCTCCCATTTGATCCCTTGGCCTTCTTTTGACCAAGTTCGTCTCGTTCGTCCATCTTCGTCCTCCCATTTGATCCCTTGGCCTTCTTTGTACCATGTTCGTCTCGTTCGTCCCTCTTCGTCCTCCCATTTGATCCCTAGGCCTTCTTTGGATCTTGTTCGTCTCGTTCGTCCGTCTTCGTCCTCCCATTTGATCCCTTGGCCTTCTTTGTACCATGTTCGTCTCGTTCGTCCATCTTCGTCATCCCATTTGATCCCTAGGCCTTCTTTGTACCAAGTTCGTCTCTTTCGTCCCTCTTCGTCCTCCCATTTGATCCCTAGGCCTTCTTTGGACCAAGTTATTCTCGTTCGTCCATCTTCGTCCTCCCATTTGATCCATTGGCCTTCTTTGTACCAAGTTCGTCTCGTTCGTCCCTCTACGTCCTCCCATTTGATCCCTAGTCCTTCTTTGGACCAAGTTCGTCTCGTTCATCCATCTTCGTGCTCCCATTTGATCCCTTGGCCTTCTTTGTACCATGTTCGTCTCGTTCGTCCCTCTTCGTCTTCCCATTTGATCCGTAGGCCTTCTTTGGACCAAAGTCGTCTCGTTCGTCCATCTTCGTCCTACCATTTGATCCCTAGGCCTTCTTTTGACCAAGTTCGTCTCGTTCGTCCATCTTCGTCCTCCCATTTGATCCGTAGGCCTTCTTTGGACCAAGTTCATCTCGTTCGTCCATCTTCGTGCTCCCATTTGATCCGTAGGCCTTCTTTGGACAAAGTTCGTCTCGTTCGTCCATCTTCGTCCTCCTATTTGATCCGTTGGCCTTCTTTGTACCATGTTCGTCTCGTTCGTCCATCTTCGTCCTCCCATTTGATCCCTAGGCCTTCTTTGTACCAAGTTCGTCTCGCTCGTCCCTCTTCTTCCCATTTGATCCCTAGGCCTTCTTTGTACCAAGTTCGTCTCGTTCGTCCTTCTTCGTCCTCCCATTTGATCCCTAGGCCTTCTTTGGACCAAATTCTTCTTGTTCGTCCATCTTCGTCCTCCCATTTGATCCCTAGGCCTTCTTTGTACCAAGTTCGTCTCGCTCGTCCCTCTTCTTCCCATTTGATCCCTAGGCCTTCTTTGTACCAAGTTCGTCTCGTTCGTCCTTCTTCGTCCTCCCATTTGATCCCTAGGCCTTCTTTGGACCAAATTCTTCTTGTTCGTCCATCTTCGTCCTCCCATTTGATCCGTTGGCCTTCTTTGGACCAAGTTCGTCCCGTTCGTCCATCTTTGTCCTCCCATTTGATCCCTTGGCCTTCTTTGTACCATGTTCGTCTCGTTCATCCCTCTTCGTCTTCCCATTTGATCCGTAGGCCTTCTTTGGACCAAGTTCGTCTCGTTCGTCCATCTTCGTCCTCCCATTTGATCCTTTGGCCTTCTTTGTACCATGTTCGTCTCGTTCGTCCCTCTTCGTCTTCCCATTTGATCCGTAGGCCTTCTTTGGACCAAGTTCGACTCGTTCGTCCATCTTCGTCCTCCCATTTGATCCGTTGGAATTATTTGGACCAAGTTCGTCTCGTTCGTCCTTCTTCGTCCTCCCATTTGATCCCTTGGCCTTCTTTGTACCATGTTCGTCTCGTTCGTCCATCTTCGTCATCCCATTTGATCCCTAGGCCTTCTTTGTACCAAGTTCGTCTCTTTCGTCCCTCTTCGTCCTCCCATTTGATCCCTAGGCCTTCTTTGGACCAAGTTCTTCTCGTTCGTCCATCTTCGTCCTCCCATTTGATCCATTGGCCTTCTTTGTACCAAGTTCGTCTCGTTCGTCCCTCTACGTCCTCCCATTTGATCCCTAGTCCTTCTTTGGACCAAGTTCGTCTCGTTCATCCATCTTCGTGCTCCCATTTGATCCCTTGGCCTTCTTTGTACCATGTTCGTCTCGTTCGTCCCTCTTCGTCTTCCCATTTGATCCGTAGGCCTTCTTTGGACCAAAGTCGTCTCGTTCGTCCATCTTCGTCCTCCCATTTGATCCCTTGGCCTTCTTTGTACCATGTTCCTCTCGTTCGTCCCTCTTCGTCTTCCCATTTGATCCGTAGGCCTTCTTTGGACCAAGTTCGACTCGTTCGTCCATTTTCTTCCTCCCATTTGATCCGTTGGAATTATTTGGACCAAGTTCGTCTCGTTCGTCCATCTTCGTCCTCCCATTTGATCCCTTGGCCTTCTTTGTACCAAATTCGTCTCGTTCGTCCCTCTTCGTCCTCCCATTTGATCCCTAGGCCTTCTTTTGACCAAGTTCGTCTCGTTCGTCCATCTTCGTCCTCCCATTTGATCCGTAGGCCTTCTTTGGACCAAGTTCATCTCGTTCGTCCATCTTCGTGCTCCCATTTGATCCGTAGGCCTTCTTTGGACAAAGTTCGTCTCGTTCGTCCATCTTCGTCCTCCTATTTGATCCGTTGGCCTTCTTTGTACCATGTTCGTCTCGTTCGTACATCTTCATCCTCCCATTTGATCCCTAGGCCTTCTTTGTACCAAGTTCGTCTCTCTCGTCCCTCTTCTTCCCATTTGATCCCTAGGCCTTCTTTGTACCAAGTTCGTCTCGTTCGTCCCTCTTCGTCCTCCCATTTGATCCCTAGGCCTTTGGACCAAATTCTTCTCGTTCGTCCATCTTCGTCCTCCCATTTGATCCGTTGGCCTTCTTTGGACCAAGGTCGTCCCGTTCGTCCATCTTTGTCCTCCCATTTGATCCCTTGGCCTTCTTTGTACCATGTTTGTCTCGTTCATCCCTCTTCGTCTTCCCATTTGATCCGTAGGCCTTCTTTGGACCAAGTTCGTCTCGTTCGTCCATCTTCGTCCTCCCATTTGATCCGTAGGCCTTCTTTGGACCAAGTTCTTCTCGTTCGTCCATCTTCGTGCTCCCATTTGATCCGTAGGCCTTCTTTGGACAAAGTTCGTCTCGTTCGTCCATCTTCGTCCTCCTATTTGATCCGTTGGCCTTCTTTGTACCATGTTCGTCTCGTTCGTCCATCTTCGTCCTCCCATTTGATCCCTAGGCCTTCTTTGTACCAAGTTCGTCTCGCTCGTCCCTCTTCTTCCCATTTGATCCCTAGGCCTTCTTTGTACCAAGTTCGTCTCGTTCGTCCTTCTTCGTCCTCCCATTTGATCCCTAGGCCTTCTTTGGACCAAATTCTTCTTGTTCGTCCATCTTCGTCCTCCCATTTGATCCCTAGGCCTTCTTTGTACCAAGTTCGTCTCGCTCGTCCCTCTTCTTCCCATTTGATCCCTAGGCCTTCTTTGTACCAAGTTCGTCTCGTTCGTCCTTCTTCGTCCTCCCATTTGATCCCTAGGCCTTCTTTGGACCAAATTCTTCTTGTTCGTCCATCTTCGTCCTCCCATTTGATCCGTTGGCCTTCTTTGGACCAAGTTCGTCCCGTTCGTCCATCTTTGTCCTCCCATTTGATCCCTTGGCCTTCTTTGTACCATGTTCGTCTCGTTCATCCCTCTTCGTCTTCCCATTTGATCCGTAGGCCTTCTTTGGACCAAGTTCGTCTCGTTCGTCCATCTTCGTCCTCCCATTTGATCCCTTGGCCTTCTTTGTACCATGTTCGTCTCGTTCGTCCCTCTTCGTCCTCCCATTTGATCCGTTGGAATTATTTGGACCAAGTTCGTCTCGTTCGTCCTTCTTCGTCCTCCCATTTGATCCGTTGGCCTTCTTTGTACCATGTTCGTCTCGTTCGTCCATCTTCGTCATCCCATTTTATCCCTAGGCCTTCTTTGTACCAAGTTCGTCTCTTTCGTCCCTCTTCGTCCTCCCATTTGATCCCTAGGCCTTCTTTGGACCAGGTTCTTCTCGTTCGTCCATCTTCGTCCTCCCATTTGATCCCTTGGCCTTCTTTGTACCAAGTTCGTCTCGTTCGTCCCTCTACGTCCTCCCATTTGATCCCTAGTCCTTCTTTGGACCAAGTTCGTCTCGTTCGTCCATCTTCGTGCTCCCATTTGATCCCTTGGCCTTCTTTGTACCATGTTCGTCTCGTTCGTCCCTCTTCGTCTTCCCATTTGATCCGTAGGCCTTCTTTGGACCAAGTTCGTCTCGTTCGTCCATCTTCGTCCTCCCATTTGATCCCTTGGCCTTCTTTGTACCATGTTCCTCTCGTTCGTCCCTCTTCGTCTTCCCATTTGATCCGTAGGCCTTCTTTGGACCAAGTTCGACTCGTTCGTCCATTTTCGTCCTCCCATTTGATCCGTTGGAATTATTTGGACCAAGTTCATCTCGTTCGTCCATCTTCGTCCTCCCATTTGATCCCTTGGCCTTCTTTGTACCAAATTCGTCTCGTTCGTCCCTCTTCGTCCTCCCATTTGATCCCTAGGCCTTCTTTTGACCAAGTTCGTCTCGTTCGTCCATCTTCGTCCTCCCATTTGATCCGTAGGCCTTCTTTGGACCAAGTTCATCTCGTTCGTCCATCTTCGTGCTCCCATTTGATCCGTAGGCCTTCTTTGGACAAAGTTCGTCTCGTTCGTCCATCTTCGTCCTCCTATTTGATCCGTTGGCCTTCTTTGTACCATGTTCGTCTCGTTCGTCCATCTTCATCCTCCCATTTGATCCCTAGGCCTTCTTTGTACCAAGTTCGTCTCGCTCGTCCCTCTTCTTCCCATTTGATCCCTAGGCCTTCTTTGTACCAAGTTCGTCTCGTTCGTCCCTCTTCGTCCTCCCATTTGATCCCTAGGCCTTCTTTGGACCAAATTCTTCTCGTTCGTCCATCTTCGTCCTCCCATTTGATCCGTTGGCCTTCTTTGGACCAAGGTCGTCCCGTTCGTCCATCTTTGTCATCCCATTTGATCCCTTGGCCTTCTTTGTACCATGTTCGTCTCGTTCATCCCTCTTCGTCTTCCCATTTGATCCGTAGGCCTTCTTTGGACCAAGTTCGTCTCGTTCGTCCATCTTCGTCCTCCCATTTGATCCCTTGGCCTTCTTTGTACCATGTTCGTCTCGTTCGTCCCTCTTCGTCTTCCCATTTGATCCGTAGGCCTTCTTTGGACCAAGTTCGACTCGTTCGTCCATCTTCGTCCTCCCATTTGATCCGTTGGAATTATTTGGACCAAGTTCGTCTCGTTCGTCCTTCTTCGTCCTCCCATTTGATCCCTTGGCCTTCTTTGTACCAAATTCGTCTCGTTCGTCCCCCTTCGTCCTCCCATTTGATCCCTAGGCCTTCTTTTGACCAAGTTCGTCTCGTTCGTCCATCTTCGTCCTCCCATTTGATCCGTAGGCCTTCTTTGGACCAAGTTCATCTCGTTCGTCCATCTTCGTGCTCCCATTTGATCCGTAGGCCTTCTTTGGACAAAGTTCGTCTCGTTCGTCCATCTTCGTCCTCCTATTTGATCCGTTGGCCTTCTTTGTACCATGTTCGTCTCGTTCGTCCATCTTCGTCCTCCCATTTGATCCCTAGGCCTTCTTTGTACCAAGTTCGTCTCGCTCGTCCCTCTTCTTCCCATTTGATCCCTAGGCCTTCTTTGTACCAAGTTCGTCTCGTTCGTCCTTCTTCGTCCTCCCATTTGATCCCTAGGCCTTCTTTGTACCATGTTCGTCTCGTTCGTCCATCTTCGTCCTCCCATTTGATGCCTAGGCCTTCTTTGTACCAAGTTCGTCTCGTTCGTCCCTCTTCGTCCTCCCATTTGATCCCTAGGCCTTCTTTGTACCAAGTTCGTCTCGTTCGTCCCTCTTCGTCCTCCCATTTGATCCGTAGGCCTTCTTTGGACAAAGTTCGTCTCGTTCGTCCATCTTCGTCCTCCCATTTGATCCGTTGGCCTTCTTTGTACCATGTTCGTCTCGTTCGTCCAACTTCGTCCTCCCATTTGATCCGTAGGCCTTCTTTGTACCATGTTCGTCTCGTTCGTCCATCTTCGTCCTCCCATTTGATGCCTAGGCCTTCTTTGTACCAAGTTCGTCTCGTTCGTCCCTCTTCGTCCTCCCATTTGATCCCTAGGCCTTCTTTGTACCAAGTTCGTCTCGTTCGTCCCTCTTCGTCCTCCCATTTGATCCCTAGGTCTTCTTTGTACCAAGTTCGTCTCGTTCGTCCCTCTTCGTCCTCCCATTTGATCCCAAGACCTTCTTTGGACAAAGTTCGTCTCGTTCGTCCATCTTCGTCCTCCCATTTGATCCGTTGGCCTTCTTTGGACCAAGTTCGTCTCGTTCGTCCATCTTCGTCCTCCCATTTGATCCCTTGGCCTTCTTTGTACCAAGTTCGTCTCGTTCGTCCCACTTCGTCCTCCCATTTGATCCCTAGGCCTTCTTTGGACCAAGTTCGTCTCGTTCGTCCATCTTCGTCCTCCCATTTGATCAGTAGGCCTTCTTTGGACCAAGTTTGTCTCGTTCGTCCATCTTCGTGCTCCCATTTGATCCGTAGGCCTTCTTTGGACAAAGTTCGTCTCGTTCGTCCATCTTCGTCCTCCCATTTGATCCGTTGGCCTTCTTTGTACCATGTTCGTCTCGTTCGTCCATTTTCGTCCTCCCATTTGATCCCTAGGCCTTCTTTGTACCAAGTTCGTCTCGTTCGTCCCTCTTCTACTTCCCATTTGATCCCTAGGCCTTCTTTGTACCAAGTTCGTCTCGTTCGTCCCTCTTCGTCCTCCCATTTGATCCCTAGACCTTCTTTGGACCAAGTTCTTCTCGTTCGTCCATCTTCGTCCTCCCATTTGATCCGTTGGCCTTCTTTGGACCAAGTTCGTCCCGTTCGTCCATCTTCGTCCTCCCATTTGATCCCTTGGCCTTCTTTGTACCAAGTTCGTCTCGTTCGTCCCTCTTCGTCTTCCCATTTGATCTGTAGGCCTTCTTTGGACCAAGTTCGTCTCGTTCGTCCATCTTCGTCCTCCCATTTGATCCCTTGGCCTTCTTTGTACCATGTTCCTCTCGTTCGTCCCTCTTCGTCTTCCCATTTGATCCGAAGGCCTTCTTTGGACCAAGTTCGACTCGTTCGTCCATCTTCGTCCTCCCATTTGATCCGTTGGAATTATTTGGACCAAGTTCGTCTCGTTCGTCCTTCTTCGTCCTCCCATTTGATCCCTTGGCCTTCTTTGTACCAAATTCGTCTCGTTCGTCCCTCTTCGTCCTCCCATTTGATCCCTAGGCCTTCTTTTGACCAAGTTCGTCTCGTTCGTCCATCTTCGTCCTCCCATTTGATCCGTAGGCCTTCTTTGGACCAAGTTCATCTCGTTCGTCCATCTTCGTGCTCCCATTTGATCCGTAGGCCTTCTTTGGACAAAGTTCGTCTCATTCGTCCATCTTCGTCCTCCTATTTGATCCGTTGGCCTTCTTTGTACCATGTTCGTCTCGTTCGTCCATCTTCGTCCTCCCATTTGATCCCTAGGCCTTCTTTGTACCAAGTTCGTCTCGCTCGTCCCTCTTCTTCCCGTTTGATCCCTAGGCCTTCTTTGTACCAAGTTCGTCTCGTTCGTCCTTCTTCGTCCTCCCATTTGATCCCTAGGCCTTCTTTGGACCAAATTCTTCTTGTTCGTCCATCTTCGTCCTCCCATTTGATCCCTAGGCCTTCTTTGTACCAAGTTCGTCTCGCTCGTCCCTCTTCGTCTTCCCATTTGATCTGTAGGCCTTCTTTGGACCAAGTTCGTCTCGTTCGTCCATCTTCGTCCTCCCATTTGATCCCTTGGCCTTCTTTGTACCATGTTCCTCTCGTTCGTCCCTCTTCGTCTTCCCATTTGATCCGAAGGCCTTCTTTGGACCAAGTTCGACTCGTTCGTCCATCTTCGTCCTCCCATTTGATCCGTTGGAATTATTTGGACCAAGTTCGTCTCGTTCGTCCTTCTTCGTCCTCCCATTTGATCCCTTGGCCTTCTTTGTACCAAATTCGTCTCGTTCGTCCCTCTTCGTCCTCCCATTTGATCCCTAGGCCTTCTTTTGACCAAGTTCGTCTCGTTCGTCCATCTTCGTCCTCCCATTTGATCCGTAGGCCTTCTTTGGACCAAGTTCATCTCGTTCGTCCATCTTCGTGCTCCCATTTGATCCGTAGGCCTTCTTTGGACAAAGTTCGTCTCATTCGTCCATCTTCGTCCTCCTATTTGATCCGTTGGCCTTCTTTGTACCATGTTCGTCTCGTTCGTCCATCTTCGTCCTCCCATTTGATCCCTAGGCCTTCTTTGTACCAAGTTCGTCTCGCTCGTCCCTCTTCTTCCCGTTTGATCCCTAGGCCTTCTTTGTACCAAGTTCGTCTCGTTCGTCCTTCTTCGTCCTCCCATTTGATCCCTAGGCCTTCTTTGGACCAAATTCTTCTTGTTCGTCCATCTTCGTCCTCCCATTTGATCCCTAGGCCTTCTTTGTACCAAGTTCGTCTCGCTCGTCCCTCTTCTTCCCATTTGATCCCTAGGCCTTCTTTGTACCAAGTTCGTCTCGTTCGTCCTTCTTCGTCCTCCCATTTGATCCCTAGGCCTTCTTTTGACCAAGTTCGTCTCGTTCGTCCATCTTCGTCCTCCCATTTGATCCGTTGGCCTTCTTTGGACCAAGTTCATCTCGTTCGTCCATCTTCGTGCTCCCATTTGATCCGTAGGCCTTCTTTGGACAAAGTTCGTCTCGTTCGTCCATCTTCGTCCTCCTATTTGATCCGTTGGCCTTCTTTGTACCAAGTTCGTCTCGTTCGTCCATCTTCATCCTCCCATTTGATCCCTAGGCCTTCTTTGTACCAAGTTCGTCTCGCTCGTCCCCTCTTCTTCCCATTTGATCCCTAGGCCTTCTTTGTACCAAGTTCGTCTCGTTCGTCCCTCTTCGTCCTCCCATTTGATCCCTAGGCCTTCTTTGGACCAAATTCTTCTCGTTCGTCCATCTTCGTCCTCCCATTTGATCCGTTGGCCTTCTTTGGACCAAGGTCGTCCCGTTCGTCCATCTTTGTCATCCCATTTGATCCCTTGGCCTTCTTTGTACCATGTTCGTCTCGTTCATCCCTCTTCGTCTTCCCATTTGATCCGTAGGCCTTCTTTGGACCAAGTTCGTCTCGTTCGTCCATCTTCGTCCTCCCATTTGATCCCTTGGCCTTCTTTGTACCATGTTCGTCTCGTTCGTCCCTCTTCGTCTTCCCATTTGATCCGTAGGCCTTCTTTGGACCAAGTTCGACTCGTTCGTCCATCTTCGTCCTCCCATTTGATCCGTTGGAATTATTTGGACCAAGTTCGTCTCGTTCGTCCTTCTTCGTCCTCCCATTTGATCCCTTGGCCTTCTTTGTACCAAATTCGTCTCGTTCGTCCCCCTTCGTCCTCCCATTTGATCCCTAGGCCTTCTTTTGACCAAGTTCGTCTCGTTCGTCCATCTTCGTCCTCCCATTTGATCCGTAGGCCTTCTTTGGACCAAGTTCATCTCGTTCGTCCATCTTCGTGCTCCCATTTGATCCGTAGGCCTTCTTTGGACAAAGTTCGTCTCGTTCGTCCATCTTCGTCCTCCTATTTGATCCGTTGGCCTTCTTTGTACCATGTTCGTCTCGTTCGTCCATCTTCGTCCTCCCATTTGATCCCTAGGCCTTCTTTGTACCAAGTTCGTCTCGCTCGTCCCTCTTCTTCCCATTTGATCCCTAGGCCTTCTTTGTACCAAGTTCGTCTCGTTCGTCCTTCTTCGTCCTCCCATTTGATCCCTAGGCCTTCTTTGTACCATGTTCGTCTCGTTCGTCCATCTTCGTCCTCCCATTTGATGCCTAGGCCTTCTTTGTACCAAGTTCGTCTCGTTCGTCCCTCTTCGTCCTCCCATTTGATCCCTAGGCCTTCTTTGTACCAAGTTCGTCTCGTTCGTCCCTCTTCGTCCTCCCATTTGATCCGTAGGCCTTCTTTGGACAAAGTTCGTCTCGTTCGTCCATCTTCGTCCTCCCATTTGATCCGTTGGCCTTCTTTGTACCATGTTCGTCTCGTTCGTCCAACTTCGTCCTCCCATTTGATCCGTAGGCCTTCTTTGTACCATGTTCGTCTCATTCGTCCATCTTCGTCCTCCCATTTGATGCCTAGGCCTTCTTTGTACCAAGTTCGTCTCGTTCGTCCCTCTTCGTCCTCCCATTTGATCCCTAGGCCTTCTTTGTACCAAGTTCGTCTCGTTCGTCCCTCTTCGTCCTCCCATTTGATCCCTAGGTCTTCTTTGTACCAAGTTCGTCTCGTTCGTCCTTCTTCGTCCTCCCATTTGATCCCTAGGCCTTCTTTGGACCAAATTCTTCTTGTTCGTCCATCTTCGTCCTCCCATTTGATCCCTAGGCCTTCTTTGTACCAAGTTCGTCTCGCTCGTCCCTCTTCTTCCCATTTGATCCCTAGGCCTTCTTTGTACCAAGTTCGTCTCGTTCGTCCTTCTTCGTCCTCCCATTTGATCCCTAGGCCTTCTTTTGACCAAGTTCGTCTCGTTCGTCGATCTTCGTCCTCCCATTTGATCCGTAGGCCTTCTTTGGACCAAGTTCATCTCGTTCGTCCATCTTCGTGCTCCCATTTGATCCGTAGGCCTTCTTTGGACAAAGTTCGTCTCGTTCGTCCATCTTCGTCCTCCTATTTGATCCGTTGGCCTTCTTTGTACCAAGTTCGTCTCGTTCGTCCATCTTCATCCTCCCATTTGATCCCTAGGCCTTCTTTGTACCAAGTTCGTCTCGCTCGTCCCTCTTCTTCCCATTTGATCCCTAGGCCTTCTTTGTACCATGTTCGTCTCGTTCGTCCATCTTCGTCCTCCCATTTGATGCCTAGGCCTTCTTTGTACCAAGTTCGTCTCGTTCGTCCCTCTTAGTTCTCCCATTTGATCCCTAGGCCTTCTTTGTACCAAGTTCGTCTCGTTCGTCCCTCTTCGTCCTCCCATTTGATCCGTAGGCCTTGTTTGGACAAAGTTCGTCTCGTTCGTCCATCTTCGTCCTCCCATTTGATCCGTTGGCCTTCTTTGTACCATGTTCGTCTCGTTCGTCCAACTTCGTCCTCCCATTTGATCCCTATGCCTTCTTTGTACCAAGTTCGTCTCGTTCGTCCCAATTCGTCCTCCCATTTGATCCCTAGGTCTTCTTTGTACCAAGTTCGTCTCGTTCGTCCCTCTTCGTCCTCCCATTTGATCCCAAGACCTTCTTTGGACAAAGTTCGTCTCGTTCGTCCATCTTCGTCCTCCCATTTGATCCGTTGGCCTTCTTTGGACCAAGTTCGTCTCGTTCGTCCATCTTCGTCCTCCCATTTGATCCCTTGGCCTTCTTTGTACCAAGTTCGTCTCGTTCGTCCCACTTCGTCCTCCCATTTGATCCCTAGGCCTTCTTTGGACCAAGTTCGTCTCGTTCGTCCATCTTCGTCCTCCCATTTGATCAGTAGGCCTTCTTTGGACCAAGTTCGTCTCGTTCGTCCATCTTCGTGCTCCCATTTGATCCGTAGGCCTTCTTTGGACAAAGTTCGTCTCGTTCGTCCATCTTCGTCCTCCCATTTGATCCGTTGGCCTTCTTTGTACCATGTTCGTCTCGTTCGTCCATTTTCGTCCTCCCATTTGATCCCTAGGCCTTCTTTGTACCAAGTTCGTCTCGTTCGTCCCTCTTCGTCCTCCCATTTGATCCCTAGACCTTCTTTGGACCAAGTTCTTCTCGTTCGTCCATCTTCGTCCTCCCATTTGATCCGTTGGCCTTCTTTGGACCAAGTTCGTCCCGTTCGTCCATCTTCGTCCTCCCATTTGATCCCTTGGCCTTCTTTGTACCAAGTTCGTCTCGTTCGTCCCTCTTCGTCTTCCCATTTGATCTGTAGGCCTTCTTTGGACCAAGTTCGTCTCGTTCGTCCATCTTCGTCCTCCCATTTGATCCCTTGGCCTTCTTTGTACCATGTTCCTCTCGTTCGTCCCTCTTCGTCTTCCCATTTGATCCGAAGGCCTTCTTTGGACCAAGTTCGACTCGTTCGTCCATCTTCGTCCTCCCATTTGATCCGTTGGAATTATTTGGACCAAGTTCGTCTCGTTCGTCCTTCTTCGTCCTCCCATTTGATCCCTTGGCCTTCTTTGTACCAAATTCGTCTCGTTCGTCCCTCTTCGTCCTCCCATTTGATCCCTAGGCCTTCTTTTGACCAAGTTCGTCTCGTTCGTCCATCTTCGTCCTCCCATTTGATCCGTAGGCCTTCTTTGGACCAAGTTCATCTCGTTCGTCCATCTTCGTGCTCCCATTTGATCCGTAGGCCTTCTTTGGACAAAGTTCGTCTCGTTCGTCCATCTTCGTCCTCCTATTTGATCCGTTGGCCTTCTTTGTACCATGTTCGTCTCGTTCGTCCATCTTCGTCCTCCCATTTGATCCCTAGGCCTTCTTTGTACCAAGTTCGTCTCGCTCGTCCCTCTTCTTCCCATTTGATCCCTAGGCCTTCTTTGTACCAAGTTCGTCTCGTTCGTCCTTCTTCGTCCTCCCATTTGATCCCTAGGCCTTCTTTGGACCAAATTCTTCTTGTTCGTCCATCTTCGTCCTCCCATTTGATCCCTAGGCCTTCTTTGTACCAAGTTCGTCTCGCTCGTCCCTCTTCTTCCCATTTGATCCCTAGGCCTTCTTTGTACCAAGTTCGTCTCGTTCGTCCTTCTTCGTCCTCCCATTTGATCCCTAGGCCTTCTTTGGACCAAATTCTTCTTGTTCGTCCATCTTTGTCCTCCCATTTGATCCCTTGGCCTTCTTTGTACCATGTTCGTCTCGTTCATCCCTCTTCGTCTTCCCATTTGATCCGTAGGCCTTCTTTGGACCAAGTTCGTCTCGTTCGTCCATCTTCGTCCTCCCATTTGATCCTTTGGCCTTCTTTGTACCATGTTTGTCTCGTTCGTCCCTCTTCGTCTTCCCATTTGATCCGTAGGCCTTCTTTGGACCAAGTTCGACTCGTTCGTCCATCTTCGTCCTCCCATTTGATCCGTTGGAATTATTTGGACCAAGTTCGTCTCGTTCGTCCTTCTTCGTCCTCCCATTTGATCCCTTGGCCTTCTTTGTACCATGTTCGTCTCGTTCGTCCATCTTCGTCATCCCATTTGATCCCTAGGCCTTCTTTGTACCAAGTTCGTCTCTTTCGTCCCTCTTCGTCCTCCCATTTGATCCCTAGGCCTTCTTTGGACCAAGTTCTTCTCGTTCGTCCATCTTCGTCCTCCCATTTGATCCATTGGCCTTCTTTGTACCAAGTTCGTCTCGTTCGTCCCTCTACGTCCTCCCATTTGATCCCTAGTCCTTCTTTGGACCAAGTTCGTCTCGTTCATCCATCTTCGTGCTCCCATTTGATCCCTTGGCCTTCTTTGTACCATGTTCGTCTCGTTCGTCCCTCTTCGTCTTCCCATTTGATCCGTAGGCCTTCTTTGGACCAAATTCGTCTCGTTCGTCCATCTTCGTCCTCCCATTTGATCCCTTGGCCTTCTTTGTACCATGTTCCTCTCGTTCGTCCCTCTTCGTCTTCCCATTTGATTCGTAGGCCTTCTTTGGACCAAGTTCGACTCGTTCGTCCATTTTCTTCCTCCCACTTGATCCGTTGGAATTATTTGGACCAAGTTCGTCTCGTTCGTCCATCTTCGTCCTCCCATTTGATCCCTTGGCCTTCTTTGTACCAAATTCGTCTCGTTCGTCCCTCTTCGTCATCCCATTTGATCCCTAGGCCTTCTTTTGACCAAGTTCGTCTCGTTCGTCCATCTTCGTCCTCCCATTTGATCCGTAGGCCTTCTTTGGACCAAGTTCATCTCGTTCGTCCATCTTCGTGCTCCCATTTGATCCGTAGGCCTTCTTTGGACAAAGTTCGTCACGTTCGTCCATCTTCGTCCTCCTATTTGATCCGTTGGCCTTCTTTGTACCATGTTCGTCTCGTTCGTCCATCTTCATCCTCCCATTTGATCCCTAGGCCTTCTTTGTACCAAGTTCGTCTCTCTCGTCCCTCTTCTTCCCATTTGATCCCTAGGCCTTCTTTGTACCAAGTTCGTCTCGTTCGTCCCTCTTCGTCCTCCCATTTGATCCCTAGGCCTTCTTTGGACCAAATTCTTCTCGTTCGTCCATCTTCGTCCTCCCATTTGATCCGTTGGCCTTCTTTGGACCAAGGTCGTCCCGTTCGTCCATCTTTGTCCTCCCATTTGATCCCTTGGCCTTCTTTGTACCATGTTTGTCTCGTTCATCCCTCTTCGTCTTCCCATTTGATCCGTAGGCCTTCTTTGGACCAAGTTCGTCTCGTTCGTCCATCTTCGTCCTCCCATTTGATCCGTAGGCCTTCTTTGGACCAAGTTCATCTCGTTCGTCCATCTTCGTGCTCCCATTTGATCCGTAGGCCTTCTTTGGACAAAGTTCGTCTCGTTCGTCCATCTTCGTCCTCCTATTTGATCCGTTGGCCTTCTTTGTACCATGTTCGTCTCGTTCGTCCATCTTCGTCCTCCCATTTGATCCCTAGGCCTTCTTTGTACCAAGTTCGTCTCGCTCGTCCCTCTTCTTCCCATTTGATCCCTAGGCCTTCTTTGTACCAAGTTCGTCTCGTTCGTCCTTCTTCGTCCTCCCATTTGATCCCTAGGCCTTCTTTGGACGAAATTCTTCTTGTTCGTCCATCTTCGTCCTCCCATTTGATCCCTAGGCCTTCTTTGTACCAAGTTCGTCTCGCTCGTCCCTCTTCTTCCCATTTGATCCCTAGGCCTTCTTTGTACCAAGTTCGTCTCGTTCGTCCTTCTTCGTCCTCCCATTTGATCCCTAGGCCTTCTTTGGACCAAATTCTTCTTGTTCGTCCATCTTCGTCCTCCCATTTGATCCGTTGGCCTTCTTTGGACCAAGTTCGTCCCGTTCGTCCTTCTTTGTCCTCCCATTTGATCCCTTGGCCTTCTTTGTACCATGTTCGTCTCGTTCATCCCTCTTCGTCTTCCCATTTGATCCGTAGGCCTTCTTTGGACCAAGTTCGTCTCGTTCGTCCATCTTCGTCCTCCCATTTGATCCCTTGGCCTTCTTTGTACCATGTTCGTCTCGTTCGTCCCTCTTCGTCTTCCCATTTGATCCGTAGGCCTTCTTTGGACCAAGTTCGACTCGTTCGTCCATCTTCGTCCTCCCATTTGATCCGTTGGAATTATTTGGACCAAGTTCGTCTCGTTCGTCCTTCTTCGTCCTCCCATTTGATCCGTTGGCCTTCTTTGTACCATGTTCGTCTCGTTCGTCCATCTTCGTCATCCCATTTTATCCCTAGGCCTTCTTTGTACCAAGTTCGTCTCTTTCGTCCCTCTTCGTCCTCCCATTTGATCCCTAGGCCTTCTTTGGACCAAGTTCTTCTCGTTCGTCCATCTTCGTCCTCCCATTTGATCCCTTGGCCTTCTTTGTACCAAGTTCGTCTCGTTCGTCCCTCTACGTCCTCCCATTTGATCCCTAGTCCTTCTTTGGACCAAGTTCGTCTCGTTCGTCCATCTTCGTGCTCCCATTTGATCCCTTGGCCTTCTTTGTACCATGTTCGTCTCGTTCGTCCCTCTTCGTCTTCCCATTTGATCCGTAGGCCTTCTTTGGACCAAGTTCGTCTCGTTCGTCCATCTTCGTCCTCCCATTTGATCCCTTGGCCTTCTTTGTACCATGTTCCTCTCGTTCGTCCCTCTTCGTCTTCCCATTTGATCCGTAGGCCTTCTTTGGACCAAGTTCGACTCGTTCATCCATTTTCGTCCTCCCATTTGATCCGTTGGAATTATTTGGACCAAGTTCGTCTCGTTCGTCCATCTTCGTCCTCCCATTTGATCCCTAGGCCTTCTTTTGACCAAGTTCGTCTCGTTCGTCCATCTTCGTCCTCCCATTTGATCCGTAGGCCTTCTTTGGACCAAGTTCATCTCGTTCGTCCATCTTCGTGCTCCCATTTGATCCGTAGGCCTTCTTTGGACAAAGTTCGTCTCGTTCGTCCATCTTCGTCCTCCTATTTGATCCGTTGGCCTTCTTTGTACCATGTTCGTCTCGTTCGTCCATCTTCGTCCTCCCATTTGATCCCTAGGCCTTCTTTGTACCAAGTTCGTCTCGCTCGTCCCTCTTCTTCCCATTTGATCCCTAGGCCTTCTTTGTACCAAGTTCGTCTCGTTCGTCCTTCTTCGTCCTCCCATTTGATCCCTAGGCCTTCTTTGGACCAAATTCTTCTTGTTCGTCCATCTTCGTCCTCCCATTTGATCCCTAGGCCTTCTTTGTACCAAGTTCGTCTCGCTCGTCCCTCTTCTTCCCATTTGATCCCTAGGCCTTCTTTGTACCAAGTTCGTCTCGTTCGTCCTTCTTCGTCCTCCCATTTGATCCCTAGGCCTTCTTTGGACCAAATTCTTCTTGTTCGTCCATCTTTGTCCTCCCATTTGATCCCATGGCCTTCTTTGTACCATGTTCGTCTCGTTCATCCCTCTTCGTCTTCCCATTTGATCCGTAGGCCTTCTTTGGACCAAGTTCGTCTCGTTCGTCCATCTTCGTCCTCCCATTTGATCCTTTGGCCTTCTTTGTACCATGTTCGTCTCGTTCGTCCCTCTTCGTCTTCCCATTTGATCCGTAGGCCTTCTTTGGACCAAGTTCGACTCGTTCGTCCATCTTCGTCCTCCCATTTGATCCGTTGGAATTATTTGGACCAAGTTCGTCTCGTTCGTCCTTCTTCGTCCTCCCATTTGATCCCTTGGCCTTCTTTGTACCATGTTCGTCTCGTTCGTCCATCTTCGTCATCCCATTTGATCCCTAGGCCTTCTTTGTACCAAGTTCGTCTCTTTCGTCCCTCTTCGTCCTCCCATTTGATCCCTAGGCCTTCTTTGGACCAAGTTCTTCTCGTTCGTCCATCTTCGTCCTCCCATTTGATCCATTGGCCTTCTTTGTACCAAGTTCGTCTCGTTCGTCCCTCTACGTCCTCCCATTTGATCCCTAGTCCTTCTTTGGACCAAGTTCGTCTCGTTCATCCATCTTCGTGCTCCCATTTGATCCCTTGGCCTTCTTTGTACCATGTTCGTCTCGTTCGTCCCTCTTCGTCTGCCCATTTGATCCGTAGGCCTTCTTTGGACCAAATTCGTCTCGTTCGTCCATCTTCGTCCTCCCATTTGATCCCTTGGCCTTCTTTGTACCATGTTCCTCTCGTTCGTCCCTCTTCGTCTTCCCATTTGATTCGTAGGCCTTCTTTGGACCAAGTTCGACTCGTTCGTCCATTTTCTTCCTCCCATTTGATCCGTTGGAATTATTTGGACCAAGTTCGTCTCGTTCGTCCATCTTCGTCCTCCCATTTGATCCCTTGGCCTTCTTTGTACCAAATTCGTCTCGTTCGTCCCTCTTCGTCATCCCATTTGATCCCTAGGCCTTCTTTTGACCAAGTTCGTCTCGTTCGTCCATCTTCGTCCTCCCATTTGATCCGTAGGCCTTCTTTGGACCAAGTTCATCTCGTTCGTCCATCTTCGTGCTCCCATTTGATCCGTAGGCCTTCTTTGGACAAAGTTCGTCACGTTCGTCCATCTTCGTCCTCCTATTTGATCCGTTGGCCTTCTTTGTACCATGTTCGTCTCGTTCGTCCATCTTCATCCTCCCATTTGATCCCTAGGCCTTCTTTGTACCAAGTTCGTCTCTCTCGTCCCTCTTCTTCCCATTTGATCCCTAGGCCTTCTTTGTACCAAGTTCGTCTCGTTCGTCCCTCTTCGTCCTCCCATTTGATCCCTAGGCCTTCTTTGGACCAAATTCTTCTCGTTCGTCCATCTTCGTCCTCCCATTTGATCCGTTGGCCTTCTTTGGACCAAGGTCGTCCCGTTCGTCCATCTTTGTCCTCCCATTTGATCCCTTGGCCTTCTTTGTACCATGTTTGTCTCGTTCATCCCTCTTCGTCTTCCCATTTGATCCGTAGGCCTTCTTTGGACCAAGTTCGTCTCGTTCGTCCATCTTCGTCCTCCCATTTGATCCGTAGGCCTTCTTTGGACCAAGTTCATCTCGTTCGTCCATCTTCGTGCTCCCATTTGATCCGTAGGCCTTCTTTGGACAAAGTTCGTCTCGTTCGTCCATCTTCGTCCTCCTATTTGATCCGTTGGCCTTCTTTGTACCATGTTCGTCTCGTTCGTCCATCTTCGTCCTCCCATTTGATCCCTAGGCCTTCTTTGTACCAAGTTCGTCTCGCTCGTCCCTCTTCTTCCCATTTGATCCCTAGGCCTTCTTTGTACCAAGTTCGTCTCGTTCGTCCTTCTTCGTCCTCCCATTTGATCCCTAGGCCTTCTTTGGACCAAATTCTTCTTGTTCGTCCATCTTCGTCCTCCCATTTGATCCCTAGGCCTTCTTTGTACCAAGTTCGTCTCGCTCGTCCCTCTTCTTCCCATTTGATCCCTAGGCCTTCTTTGTACCAAGTTCGTCTCGTTCGTCCTTCTTCGTCCTCCCATTTGATCCCTAGGCCTTCTTTGGACCAAATTCTTCTTGTTCGTCCATCTTCGTCCTCCCATTTGATCCGTTGGCCTTCTTTGGACCAAGTTCGTCCCGTTCGTCCATCTTTGTCCTCCCATTTGATCCCTTGGCCTTCTTTGTACCATGTTCGTCTCGTTCATCCCTCTTCGTCTTCCCATTTGATCCGTAGGCCTTCTTTGGACCAAGTTCGTCTCGTTCGTCCATCTTCGTCCTCCCATTTGATCCCTTGGCCTTCTTTGTACCATGTTCGTCTCGTTCGTCCCTCTTCGTCTTCCCATTTGATCCGTAGGCCTTCTTTGGACCAAGTTCGACTCGTTCGTCCATCTTCGTCCTCCCATTTGATCCGTTGGAATTATTTGGACCAAGTTCGTCTCGTTCGTCCTTCTTCGTCCTCCCATTTGATCCGTTGGCCTTCTTTGTACCATGTTCGTCTCGTTCGTCCATCTTCGTCATCCCATTTTATCCCTAGGCCTTCTTTGTACCAAGTTCGTCTCTTTCGTCCCTCTTCGTCCTCCCATTTGATCCCTAGGCCTTCTTTGGACCAAGTTCTTCTCGTTCGTCCATCTTCGTCCTCCCATTTGATCCCTTGGCCTTCTTTGTACCAAGTTCGTCTCGTTCGTCCCTCTACGTCCTCCCATTTGATCCCTAGTCCTTCTTTGGACCAAGTTCGTCTCGTTCGTCCATCTTCGTGCTCCCATTTGATCCCTTGGCCTTCTTTGTACCATGTTCGTCTCGTTCGTCCCTCTTCGTCTTCCCATTTGATCCGTAGGCCTTCTTTGGACCAAGTTCGTCTCGTTCGTCCATCTTCGTCCTCCCATTTGATCCCTTGGCCTTCTTTGTACCATGTTCCTCTCGTTCGTCCCTCTTCGTCTTCCCATTTGATCCGTAGGCCTTCTTTGGACCAAGTTCGACTCGTTCGTCCATTTTCGTCCTCCCATTTGATCCGTTGGAATTATTTGGACCAAGTTCGTCTCGTTCGTCCATCTTCGTCCTCCCATTTGATCCCTAGGCCTTCTTTTGACCAAGTTCGTCTCGTTCGTCCATCTTCGTCCTCCCATTTGATCCGTAGGCCTTCTTTGGACAAAGTTCGTCTCGTTCGTCCATCTTCGTCCTCCTATTTGATCCGTTGGCCTTCTTTGTACCATGTTCGTCTCGTTCGTCCATCTTCATCCTCCCATTTGATCCCTAGGCCTTCTTTGTACCAAGTTCGTCTCGCTCGTCCCTCTTCTTCCCATTTGATCCCTAGGCCTTCTTTGTACCAAGTTCGTCTCGTTCGTCCCTCTTCGTCCTCCCATTTGATCCCTAGGCCTTCTTTGGACCAAATTCTTCTCGTTCGTCCATCTTCGTCCTCCCATTTGATCCCTAGGCCTTCTTTGTACCAAGTTCGTCTCGCTCGTCCCTCTTCTTCCCATTTGATCCCTAGGCCTTCTTTGTACCAAGTTCGTCTCGTTCGTCCTTCTTCGTCCTCCCATTTGATCCCTAGGCCTTCTTTGGACCAAATTCTTCTTGTTCGTCCATCTTCGTCCTCCTATTTGATCCGTTGGCCTTCTTTGTACCATGTTCGTCTCGTTCGTCCATCTTCGTCCTCCCATTTGATCCCTAGGCCTTCTTTGTACCAAGTTCGTCTCGCTCGTCCCTCTTCTTCCCATTTGATCCCTAGGCCTTCTTTGTACCAAGTTCGTCTCGTTCGTCCTTCTTCGTCCTCCCATTTGATCCCTAGGCCTTCTTTGGACCAAATTCTTCTTGTTCGTCCATCTTCGTCCTCCCATTTGATCCCTAGGCCTTCTTTGTACCAAGTTCGTCTCGCTCGTCCCTCTTCTTCCCATTTGATCCCTAGGCCTTCTTTGTACCAAGTTCGTCTCGTTCGTCCTTCTTCGTCCTCCCATTTGATCCCTAGGCCTTCTTTGGACCAAATTCTTCTTGTTCGTCCATCTTTGTCCTCCCATTTGATCCCATGGCCTTCTTTGTACCATGTTCGTCTCGTTCATCCCTCTTCGTCTTCCCATTTGATCCGTAGGCCTTCTTTGGACCAAGTTCGTCTCGTTCGTCCATCTTCGTCCTCCCATTTGATCCTTTGGCCTTCTTTGTACCATGTTCGTCTCGTTCGTCCCTCTTCGTCTTCCCATTTGATCCGTAGGCCTTCTTTGGACCAAGTTCGACTCGTTCGTCCATCTTCGTCCTCCCATTTGATCCGTTGGAATTATTTGGACCAAGTTCGTCTCGTTCGTCCTTCTTCGTCCTCCCATTTGATCCCTTGGCCTTCTTTGTACCATGTTCGTCTCGTTCGTCCATCTTCGTCATCCCATTTGATCCCTAGGCCTTCTTTGTACCAAGTTCGTCTCTTTCGTCCCTCTTCGTCCTCCCATTTGATCCCTAGGCCTTCTTTGGACCAAGTTCTTCTCGTTCGTCCATCTTCGTCCTCCCATTTGATCCATTGGCCTTCTTTGTACCAAGTTCGTCTCGTTCGTCCCTCTACGTCCTCCCATTTGATCCCTAGTCCTTCTTTGGACCAAGTTCGTCTCGTTCATCCATCTTCGTGCTCCCATTTGATCCCTTGGCCTTCTTTGTACCATGTTCGTCTCGTTCGTCCCTCTTCGTCTGCCCATTTGATCCGTAGGCCTTCTTTGGACCAAATTCGTCTCGTTCGTCCATCTTCGTCCTCCCATTTGATCCCTTGGCCTTCTTTGTACCATGTTCCTCTCGTTCGTCCCTCTTCGTCTTCCCATTTGATTCGTAGGCCTTCTTTGGACCAAGTTCGACTCGTTCGTCCATTTTCTTCCTCCCATTTGATCCGTTGGAATTATTTGGACCAAGTTCGTCTCGTTCGTCCATCTTCGTCCTCCCATTTGATCCCTTGGCCTTCTTTGTACCAAATTCGTCTCGTTCGTCCCTCTTCGTCATCCCATTTGATCCCTAGGCCTTCTTTTGACCAAGTTCGTCTCGTTCGTCCATCTTCGTCCTCCCATTTGATCCGTAGGCCTTCTTTGGACCAAGTTCATCTCGTTCGTCCATCTTCGTGCTCCCATTTGATCCGTAGGCCTTCTTTGGACAAAGTTCGTCACGTTCGTCCATCTTCGTCCTCCTATTTGATCCGTTGGCCTTCTTTGTACCATGTTCGTCTCGTTCGTCCATCTTCATCCTCCCATTTGATCCCTAGGCCTTCTTTGTACCAAGTTCGTCTCTCTCGTCCCTCTTCTTCCCATTTGATCCCTAGGCCTTCTTTGTACCAAGTTCGTCTCGTTCGTCCCTCTTCGTCCTCCCATTTGATCCCTAGGCCTTCTTTGGACCAAATTCTTCTCGTTCGTCCATCTTCGTCCTCCCATTTGATCCGTTGGCCTTCTTTGGACCAAGGTCGTCCCGTTCGTCCATCTTTGTCCTCCCATTTGATCCCTTGGCCTTCTTTGTACCATGTTTGTCTCGTTCATCCCTCTTCGTCTTCCCATTTGATCCGTAGGCCTTCTTTGGACCAAGTTCGTCTCGTTCGTCCATCTTCGTCCTCCCATTTGATCCGTAGGCCTTCTTTGGACCAAGTTCATCTCGTTCGTCCATCTTCGTGCTCCCATTTGATCCGTAGGCCTTCTTTGGACAAAGTTCGTCTCGTTCGTCCATCTTCGTCCTCCTATTTGATCCGTTGGCCTTCTTTGTACCATGTTCGTCTCGTTCGTCCATCTTCGTCCTCCCATTTGATCCCTAGGCCTTCTTTGTACCAAGTTCGTCTCGCTCGTCCCTCTTCTTCCCATTTGATCCCTAGGCCTTCTTTGTACCAAGTTCGTCTCGTTCGTCCTTCTTCGTCCTCCCATTTGATCCCTAGGCCTTCTTTGGACCAAATTCTTCTTGTTCGTCCATCTTCGTCCTCCCATTTGATCCCTAGGCCTTCTTTGTACCAAGTTCGTCTCGCTCGTCCCTCTTCTTCCCATTTGATCCCTAGGCCTTCTTTGTACCAAGTTCGTCTCGTTCGTCCTTCTTCGTCCTCCCATTTGATCCCTAGGCCTTCTTTGGACCAAATTCTTCTTGTTCGTCCATCTTCGTCCTCCCATTTGATCCGTTGGCCTTCTTTGGACCAAGTTCGTCCCGTTCGTCCATCTTTGTCCTCCCATTTGATCCCTTGGCCTTCTTTGTACCATGTTCGTCTCGTTCATCCCTCTTCGTCTTCCCATTTGATCCGTAGGCCTTCTTTGGACCAAGTTCGTCTCGTTCGTCCATCTTCGTCCTCCCATTTGATCCCTTGGCCTTCTTTGTACCATGTTCGTCTCGTTCGTCCCTCTTCGTCTTCCCATTTGATCCGTAGGCCTTCTTTGGACCAAGTTCGACTCGTTCGTCCATCTTCGTCCTCCCATTTGATCCGTTGGAATTATTTGGACCAAGTTCGTCTCGTTCGTCCTTCTTCGTCCTCCCATTTGATCCGTTGGCCTTCTTTGTACCATGTTCGTCTCGTTCGTCCATCTTCGTCATCCCATTTTATCCCTAGGCCTTCTTTGTACCAAGTTCGTCTCTTTCGTCCCTCTTCGTCCTCCCATTTGATCCCTAGGCCTTCTTTGGACCAAGTTCTTCTCGTTCGTCCATCTTCGTCCTCCCATTTGATCCCTTGGCCTTCTTTGTACCAAGTTCGTCTCGTTCGTCCCTCTACGTCCTCCCATTTGATCCCTAGTCCTTCTTTGGACCAAGTTCGTCTCGTTCGTCCATCTTCGTGCTCCCATTTGATCCCTTGGCCTTCTTTGTACCATGTTCGTCTCGTTCGTCCCTCTTCGTCTTCCCATTTGATCCGTAGGCCTTCTTTGGACCAAGTTCGTCTCGTTCGTCCATCTTCGTCCTCCCATTTGATCCCTTGGCCTTCTTTGTACCATGTTCCTCTCGTTCGTCCCTCTTCGTCTTCCCATTTGATCCGTAGGCCTTCTTTGGACCAAGTTCGACTCGTTCGTCCATTTTCGTCCTCCCATTTGATCCGTTGGAATTATTTGGACCAAGTTCGTCTCGTTCGTCCATCTTCGTCCTCCCATTTGATCCCTAGGCCTTCTTTTGACCAAGTTCGTCTCGTTCGTCCATCTTCGTCCTCCCATTTGATCCGTAGGCCTTCTTTGGACAAAGTTCGTCTCGTTCGTCCATCTTCGTCCTCCTATTTGATCCGTTGGCCTTCTTTGTACCATGTTCGTCTCGTTCGTCCATCTTCATCCTCCCATTTGATCCCTAGGCCTTCTTTGTACCAAGTTCGTCTCGCTCGTCCCTCTTCTTCCCATTTGATCCCTAGGCCTTCTTTGTACCAAGTTCGTCTCGTTCGTCCCTCTTCGTCCTCCCATTTGATCCCTAGGCCTTCTTTGGACCAAATTCTTCTCGTTCGTCCATCTTCGTCCTCCCATTTGATCCGTAGGCCTTCTTTGTACCAAGTTCGTCTCGCTCGTCCCTCTTCTTCCCATTTGATCCCTAGGCCTTCTTTGTACCAAGTTCGTCTCGTTCGTCCTTCTTCGTCCTCCCATTTGATCCCTAGGCCTTCTTTGGACCAAATTCTTCTTGTTCGTCCATCTTCGTCCTCCTATTTGATCCGTTGGCCTTCTTTGTACCATGTTCGTCTCGTTCGTCCATCTTCGTCCTCCCATTTGATCCCTAGGCCTTCTTTGTACCAAGTTCGTCTCGCTCGTCCCTCTTCTTCCCATTTGATCCCTAGGCCTTCTTTGTACCAAGTTCGTCTCGTTCGTCCTTCTTCGTCCTCCCATTTGATCCCTAGGCCTTCTTTGGACCAAATTCTTCTTGTTCGTCCATCTTCGTCCTCCCATTTGATCCCTAGGCCTTCTTTGTACCAAGTTCGTCTCGCTCGTCCCTCTTCTTCCCATTTGATCCCTAGGCCTTCTTTGTACCAAGTTCGTCTCGTTCGTCCTTCTTCGTCCTCCCATTTGATCCCTAGGCCTTCTTTGGACCAAATTCTTCTTGTTCGTCCATCTTTGTCCTCCCATTTGATCCCATGGCCTTCTTTGTACCATGTTCGTCTCGTTCATCCCTCTTCGTCTTCCCATTTGATCCGTAGGCCTTCTTTGGACCAAGTTCGTCTCGTTCGTCCATCTTCGTCCTCCCATTTGATCCTTTGGCCTTCTTTGTACCATGTTCGTCTCGTTCGTCCCTCTTCGTCTTCCCATTTGATCCGTAGGCCTTCTTTGGACCAAGTTCGACTCGTTCGTCCATCTTCGTCCTCCCATTTGATCCGTTGGAATTATTTGGACCAAGTTCGTCTCGTTCGTCCTTCTTCGTCCTCCCATTTGATCCCTTGGCCTTCTTTGTACCATGTTCGTCTCGTTCGTCCATCTTCGTCATCCCATTTGATCCCTAGGCCTTCTTTGTACCAAGTTCGTCTCTTTCGTCCCTCTTCGTCCTCCCATTTGATCCCTAGGCCTTCTTTGGACCAAGTTCTTCTCGTTCGTCCATCTTCGTCCTCCCATTTGATCCATTGGCCTTCTTTGTACCAAGTTCGTCTCGTTCGTCCCTCTACGTCCTCCCATTTGATCCCTAGTCCTTCTTTGGACCAAGTTCGTCTCGTTCATCCATCTTCGTGCTCCCATTTGATCCCTTGGCCTTCTTTGTACCATGTTCGTCTCGTTCGTCCCTCTTCGTCTGCCCATTTGATCCGTAGGCCTTCTTTGGACCAAATTCGTCTCGTTCGTCCATCTTCGTCCTCCCATTTGATCCCTTGGCCTTCTTTGTACCAAATTCGTCTCGTTCGTCCCTCTTCGTCATCCCATTTGATCCCTAGGCCTTCTTTTGACCAAGTTCGTCTCGTTCGTCCATCTTCGTCCTCCCATTTGATCCGTAGGCCTTCTTTGGACCAAGTTCATCTCGTTCGTCCATCTTCGTGCTCCCATTTGATCCGTAGGCCTTCTTTGGACAAAGTTCGTCACGTTCGTCCATCTTCGTCCTCCTATTTGATCCGTTGGCCTTCTTTGTACCATGTTCGTCTCGTTCGTCCATCTTCATCCTCCCATTTGATCCCTAGGCCTTCTTTGTACCAAGTTCGTCTCTCTCGTCCCTCTTCTTCCCATTTGATCCCTAGGCCTTCTTTGTACCAAGTTCGTCTCGTTCGTCCCTCTTCGTCCTCCCATTTGATCCCTAGGCCTTCTTTGGACCAAATTCTTCTCGTTCGTCCATCTTCGTCCTCCCATTTGATCCGTTGGCCTTCTTTGGACCAAGGTCGTCCCGTTCGTCCATCTTTGTCCTCCCATTTGATCCCTTGGCCTTCTTTGTACCATGTTTGTCTCGTTCATCCCTCTTCGTCTTCCCATTTGATCCGTAGGCCTTCTTTGGACCAAGTTCGTCTCGTTCGTCCATCTTCGTCCTCCCATTTGATCCGTAGGCCTTCTTTGGACCAAGTTCATCTCGTTCGTCCATCTTCGTGCTCCCATTTGATCCGTAGGCCTTCTTTGGACAAAGTTCGTCTCGTTCGTCCATCTTCGTCCTCCTATTTGATCCGTTGGCCTTCTTTGTACCATGTTCGTCTCGTTCGTCCATCTTCGTCCTCCCATTTGATCCCTAGGCCTTCTTTGTACCAAGTTCGTCTCGCTCGTCCCTCTTCTTCCCATTTGATCCCTAGGCCTTCTTTGTACCAAGTTCGTCTCGTTCGTCCTTCTTCGTCCTCCCATTTGATCCCTAGGCCTTCTTTGGACCAAATTCTTCTTGTTCGTCCATCTTCGTCCTCCCATTTGATCCCTAGGCCTTCTTTGTACCAAGTTCGTCTCGCTCGTCCCTCTTCTTCCCATTTGATCCCTAGGCCTTCTTTGTACCAAGTTCGTCTCGTTCGTCCTTCTTCGTCCTCCCATTTGATCCCTAGGCCTTCTTTGGACCAAATTCTTCTTGTTCGTCCATCTTCGTCCTCCCATTTGATCCGTTGGCCTTCTTTGGACCAAGTTCGTCCCGTTCGTCCATCTTTGTCCTCCCATTTGATCCCTTGGCCTTCTTTGTACCATGTTCGTCTCGTTCATCCCTCTTCGTCTTCCCATTTGATCCGTAGGCCTTCTTTGGACCAAGTTCGTCTCGTTCGTCCATCTTCGTCCTCCCATTTGATCCCTTGGCCTTCTTTGTACCATGTTCGTCTCGTTCGTCCCTCTTCGTCTTCCCATTTGATCCGTAGGCCTTCTTTGGACCAAGTTCGACTCGTTCGTCCATCTTCGTCCTCCCATTTGATCCGTTGGAATTATTTGGACCAAGTTCGTCTCGTTCGTCCTTCTTCGTCCTCCCATTTGATCCGTTGGCCTTCTTTGTACCATGTTCGTCTCGTTCGTCCATCTTCGTCATCCCATTTTATCCCTAGGCCTTCTTTGTACCAAGTTCGTCTCTTTCGTCCCTCTTCGTCCTCCCATTTGATCCCTAGGCCTTCTTTGGACCAAGTTCTTCTCGTTCGTCCATCTTCGTCCTCCCATTTGATCCCTTGGCCTTCTTTGTACCAAGTTCGTCTCGTTCGTCCCTCTACGTCCTCCCATTTGATCCCTAGTCCTTCTTTGGACCAAGTTCGTCTCGTTCGTCCATCTTCGTGCTCCCATTTGATCCCTTGGCCTTCTTTGTACCATGTTCGTCTCGTTCGTCCCTCTTCGTCTTCCCATTTGATCCGTAGGCCTTCTTTGGACCAAGTTCGTCTCGTTCGTCCATCTTCGTCCTCCCATTTGATCCCTTGGCCTTCTTTGTACCATGTTCCTCTCGTTCGTCCCTCTTCGTCTTCCCATTTGATCCGTAGGCCTTCTTTGGACCAAGTTCGACTCGTTCGTCCATTTTCGTCCTCCCATTTGATCCGTTGGAATTATTTGGACCAAGTTCGTCTCGTTCGTCCATCTTCGTCCTCCCATTTGATCCCTAGGCCTTCTTTTGACCAAGTTCGTCTCGTTCGTCCATCTTCGTCCTCCCATTTGATCCGTAGGCCTTCTTTGGACCAAGTTCATCTCGTTCGTCCATCTTCGTGCTCCCATTTGATCCGTAGGCCTTCTTTGGACAAAGTTCGTCTCGTTCGTCCATCTTCGTCCTCCTATTTGATCCGTTGGCCTTCTTTGTACCATGTTCGTCTCGTTCGTCCATCTTCATCCTCCCATTTGATCCCTAGGCCTTCTTTGTACCAAGTTCGTCTCGCTCGTCCCTCTTCTTCCCATTTGATCCCTAGGCCTTCTTTGTACCAAGTTCGTCTCGTTCGTCCCTCTTCGTCCTCCCATTTGATCCCTAGGCCTTCTTTGGACCAAATTCTTCTCGTTCGTCCATCTTCGTCCTCCCATTTGATCCCTAGGCCTTCTTTGTACCAAGTTCGTCTCGCTCGTCCCTCTTCTTCCCATTTGATCCCTAGGCCTTCTTTGTACCAAGTTCGTCTCGTTCGTCCTTCTTCGTCCTCCCATTTGATCCCTAGGCCTTCTTTGGACCAAATTCTTCTTGTTCGTCCATCTTCGTCCTCCCATTTGATCCGTTGGCCTTCTTTGGACCAAGTTCGTCCCGTTCGTCCATCTTTGTCCTCCCATTTGATCCCTTGGCCTTCTTTGTACCATGTTCGTCTCGTTCATCCCTCTTCGTCTTCCCATTTGATCCGTAGGCCTTCTTTGGACCAAGTTCGTCTCGTTCGTCCATCTTCGTCCTCCCATTTGATCCCTTGGCCTTCTTTGTACCATGTTCGTCTCGTTCGTCCCTCTTCGTCTTCCCATTTGATCCGTAGGCCTTCTTTGGACCAAGTTCGACTCGTTCGTCCATCTTCGTCCTCCCATTTGATCCGTTGGAATTATTTGGACCAAGTTCGTCTCGTTCGTCCTTCTTCGTCCTCCCATTTGATCCGTTGGCCTTCTTTGTACCATGTTCGTCTCGTTCGTCCATCTTCGTCATCCCATTTTATCCCTAGGCCTTCTTTGTACCAAGTTCGTCTCTTTCGTCCCTCTTCGTCCTCCCATTTGATCCCTAGGCCTTCTTTGGACCAAGTTCTTCTCGTTCGTCCATCTTCGTCCTCCCATTTGATCCCTTGGCCTTCTTTGTACCAAGTTCGTCTCGTTCGTCCCTCTACGTCCTCCCATTTGATCCCTAGTCCTTCTTTGGACCAAGTTCGTCTCGTTCGTCCATCTTCGTGCTCCCATTTGATCCCTTGGCCTTCTTTGTACCATGTTCGTCTCGTTCGTCCCTCTTCGTCTTCCCATTTGATCCGTAGGCCTTCTTTGGACCAAGTTCGTCTCGTTCGTCCATCTTCGTCCTCCCATTTGATCCCTTGGCCTTCTTTGTACCATGTTCCTCTCGTTCGTCCCTCTTCGTCTTCCCATTTGATCCGTAGGCCTTCTTTGGACCAAGTTCGACTCGTTCGTCCATTTTCGTCCTCCCATTTGATCCGTTGGAATTATTTGGACCAAGTTCGTCTCGTTCGTCCATCTTCGTCCTCCCATTTGATCCCTAGGCCTTCTTTTGACCAAGTTCGTCTCGTTCGTCCATCTTCGTCCTCCCATTTGATCCGTAGGCCTTCTTTGGACCAAGTTCATCTCGTTCGTCCATCTTCGTGCTCCCATTTGATCCGTAGGCCTTCTTTGGACAAAGTTCGTCTCGTTCGTCCATCTTCGTCCTCCTATTTGATCCGTTGGCCTTCTTTGTACCATGTTCGTCTCGTTCGTCCATCTTCATCCTCCCATTTGATCCCTAGGCCTTCTTTGTACCAAGTTCGTCTCGCTCGTCCCTCTTCTTCCCATTTGATCCCTAGGCCTTCTTTGTACCAAGTTCGTCTCGTTCGTCCCTCTTCGTCCTCCCATTTGATCCCTAGGCCTTCTTTGGACCAAATTCTTCTCGTTCGTCCATCTTCGTCCTCCCATTTGATCCGTTGGCCTTCTTTGGACCAAGGTCGTCCCGTTCGTCCATCTTTGTCATCCCATTTGATCCCTTGGCCTTCTTTGTACCATGTTCGTCTCGTTCATCCCTCTTCGTCTTCCCATTTGATCCGTAGGCCTTCTTTGGACCAAGTTCGTCTCGTTCGTCCATCTTCGTCCTCCCATTTGATCCCTTGGCCTTCTTTGTACCATGTTCGTCTCGTTCGTCCCTCTTCGTCTTCCCATTTGATCCGTAGGCCTTCTTTGGACCAAGTTCGACTCGTTCGTCCATCTTCGTCCTCCCATTTGATCCGTTGGAATTATTTGGACCAAGTTCGTCTCGTTCGTCCTTCTTCGTCCTCCCATTTGATCCCTTGGCCTTCTTTGTACCAAATTCGTCTCGTTCGTCCCTCTTCGTCCTCCCATTTGATCCCTAGGCCTTCTTTTGACCAAGTTCGTCTCGTTCGTCCATCTTCGTCCTCCCATTTGATCCGTAGGCCTTCTTTGGACCAAGTTCATCTCGTTCGTCCATCTTCGTGCTCCCATTTGATCCGTAGGGCTTCTTTGGACAAAGTTCGTCTCGTTCGTCCATCTTCGTCCTCCTATTTGATCCGTTGGCCTTCTTTGTACCATGTTCGTCTCGTTCGTCCATCTTCGTCCTCCCATTTGATCCCTAGGCCTTCTTTGTACCAAGTTCGTCTCGCTCGTCCCTCTTCTTCCCATTTGATCCCTAGGCCTTCTTTGTACCAAGTTCGTCTCGTTCGTCCTTCTTCGTCCTCCCATTTGATCCCTAGGCCTTCTTTGTACCATGTTCGTCTCGTTCGTCCCTCTTCGTCCTCCCATTTGATCCCTAGACCTTCTTTGGACCAAGTTCTTCTCGTTCGTCCATCTTCGTCCTCCCATTTGATCCGTTGGCCTTCTTTGGACCAAGTTCGTCCCGTTCGTCCATCTTCGTCCTCCCATTTGATCCCTAGGCCTTCTTTGTACCAAGTTCGTCTCGTTCGTCCCTCTTCGTCCTCCCATTTGATCCCTAGACCTTCTTTGGACCAAGTTCTTCTCGTTCGTCCATCTTCGTCCTCCCATTTGATCCGTTGGCCTTCTTTGGACCAAGTTCGTCCCGTTCGTCCATCTTCGTCCTCCCATTTGATCCCTTGGCCTTCTTTGTACCAAGTTCGTCTCGTTCGTCCCTCTTCGTCTTCCCATTTGATCTGTAGGCCTTCTTTGGACCAAGTTCGTCTCGTTCGTCCATCTTCGTCCTCCCATTTGATCCCTTGGCCTTCTTTGTACCATGTTCCTCTCGTTCGTCCCTCTTCGTCTTCCCATTTGATCCGAAGGCCTTCTTTGGACCAAGTTCGTCTCGTTCGTTCATCTTCGTCCTCCCATTTGATCCCTTGGTCTTCTTTGTACCATGTTCGTCTCGTTCGTCCCTCTTCGTCCTCCCATTTGATCCCTAGGCCTTCTTTGGACCAAGTTCGTCTCGTTCGTCCATCTTCGTCCTCCCATTTGATCCCTAGGTCTTCTTTGTACCAAGTTCGTCTCGTTCGTCCCTCTTCGTCCTCCCATTTGATCCCAAGACCTTCTTTGGACAAAGTTCGTCTCGTTCGTCCATCTTCGTCCTCCCATTTGATCCGTTGGCCTTCTTTGGACCAAGTTCGTCTCGTTCGTCCATCTTCGTCCTCCCATTTGATCCCTTGGCCTTCTTTGTACCAAGTTCGTCTCGTTCGTCCCACTTCGTCCTCCCATTTGATCCCTAGGCCTTCTTTGGACCAAGTTCGTCTCGTTCGTCCATCTTCGTCCTCCCATTTGATCAGTAGGCCTTCTTTGGACCAAGTTCGTCTCGTTCGTCCATCTTCGTGCTCCCATTTGATCCGTAGGCCTTCTTTGGACAAAGTTCGTCTCGTTCGTCCATCTTCGTCCTCCCATTTGATCCGTTGGCCTTCTTTGTACCATGTTCGTCTCGTTCGTCCATTTTCGTCCTCCCATTTGATCCCTAGGCCTTCTTTGTACCAAGTTCGTCTCGTTTGTCCCTCTTCGTCCTCCCATTTGATCCCTAGGCCTTCTTTGGACCAAGTTCTTCTCGTTCGTCCATCTTCGTCCTCCCATTTGATCCGTTGGCCTTCTTTGTACCAAGTTCGTCTCGTTCGTCCCTCTTCGTCTTCCCATTTGATCTGTAGGCCTTCTTTGGACCAAGTTCGTCTCGTTCGTCCATCTTCGTCCTCCCATTTGATCCCTTGGCCTTCTTTGTACCATGTTCCTCTCGTTCGTCCCTCTTCGTCTTCCCATTTGATCCGAAGGCCTTCTTTGGACCAAGTTCGTCTCGTTCGTTCATCTTCGTCCTCCCATTTGATCCCTTGGTCTTCTTTGTACCATGTTCGTCTCGTTCGTCCCTCTTCGTCCTCCCATTTGATCCCTAGGCCTTCTTTGGACCAAGTTCGTCTCGTTCGTCCATCTTCGTCCTCCCATTTGATCAGTAGGCCTTCTTTGGACCAAGTTCGTCTCGTTCGTCCATCTTCGTGCTCCCACTTGATCCGTTGGCCTTCTTTGTACCATGTTCGTCTCGTTCATCCATCTTCGTCCTCCCATTTGATCCCTAGGCCTTCTTTGTACCAAGTTCGTCTCGTTCGTCCCTCTTCGTCCTCCCATTTGATCCCTAGGCCTTCTTTGTACCAAGTTCGTCTCGTTCGTCCCTCTTCGTCCTCCCATTTGATCCGAAGGCCTTCTTTAGACAAAGTTCGTCTCGTTCGTCCATCTTCGTCCTCCCATTTGATCCGTTGGCCTTATTTGGACCAAGTTCGTCCCGTTCGTCCATCTTCGTCCTCCCATTTGATCCCTTGGCCTTCTTTGTACCATGTTCGTCTTGTTCGTCCCTCTTCGTCTTCCCATTTGATCCGTAGGCCTTCTTCGGACAAAGTTCGTCTCGTTCGTCCATCTTCGTCCTCCCATTTGATCCGTTGGCCTTCTTTGTACCATGTTCGTCTCGTTCGTCCAACTTCGTCCTCCCATTTGATACCTATGCCTTCTTTGTACCAAGTTCGTCTCGTTCATCCCTCTTCGTCCTCCCATTTGATCCCTAGGTCTTCTTTGTACCAAGTTCGTCTCGTTCGTCCCTCTTCGTCCTCCCATTTGATCCCAAGACCTTCTTTGGACAATGTTCGTCCCGTTCGTCCATCTTCGTCCTCCCATTTGATCCGTGGGCCTTCTTTGGACCAAGTTCATCTCGTTCGTCCATCTTCGTGCTCCCATTTGATCCGTAGGCCTTCTTTCGACAAAGTTCGTCTCGTTCGTCCATCTTCGTCCTCCCAATTGATCCGTAGGCCTTCTTTGGACCAAGTTCGTCTCGTTCGTCCATCTTCGTCCTCCCATTTGATCCCTTGGCCTTCTTTGTACCATGTTCGTCTCGTTCGTCCCTCTTCGTCCTCCCATTTGATCCCTAGGCCTTCTTTGGACCAAGTTCGTCTCGTTCGTCCATCTTCGTCCTCCCATTTGATCAGCAGGCCTACTTTGGACCAAGTTTGTCCCGTTCGTCCATCTTCGTCCTCCCATTTGATCCGTAGGCCTTCTTTGGACCAAGTTCTTCTCGTTCGTCCATCTTCGTGCTCCCATTTGATCCGTAGGCCTTCTTTGGACAAAGTTCGTCTCGTTCGTCCATCTTCGTCCTCCCAATTGATCCGTTGGCCTTCTTTGGACCAAGTTCGTCCCGTTCGTCCATCTTCGTCCTCCCATTTGATCCCTTGGCCTTCTTTGTACCAAGTTCGTCTCGTTCGTCCCTCTTCGTCTTCCCATTTGATCCGTAGGCCTTCTTTGGACCAAGTTCGTCTCGTTCGTCCATCTTCGTCCTCCCATTTCATCCCTTGGCCTTCTTTGTACCAAGTTCGTCTCGTTCGTCCCTCTTCGTCTTCCCATTTGATCCGTAGGCCTTCTTTGGACCAAGTTCGTCTCGTTCGTCCATCTTCGTCCTCCCATTTGATCCCTTGGCCTTCTTTGTACCATGTTCGTCTCGTTCGTCCATCTTCGTCCTCCCATTTGATCCCTACGCCTTCTTTGTACCAAGTTCGTCTCGTTCGTCCCTCTTCGTCCTCCCATTTGATCCCTAGGTCTTCTTTGTACCATGTTCCTCTCGGTCGTCCCTCTTCGTCTTCCCATTTGATCCGAAGGCCTTCTTTGGACCATGTTCGTCTCGTTCGTTCATCTTCGTCCTCCCATTTGATCCCTATGCCTTCTTTGTACCAAGTTCGTCTCGTTCGTCCCTCTACGTCCTCCCATTTGATCCGTAGGCCTTCTTTGGACAAAGTTCGTCTCGTTCGTCCATCTTCGTCCTCCCATTTGATCCGTTGGCCTTCTTTGTACCATGTTCGTCTCGTTCCTCCATCTTCGTCCTCCCATTTGATCCCTAGGCCTTCTTTGTACCAAGTTCGTCTCGTTCGTCCCTCTTCGTCCTCCCATTTGATCCCTAGGCCTTCTTTGTACCAAGTTCGTCTCGTTCGTCCCTCTTCGTCCTCCCATTTGATCCGTAGGCCTTCTTTGGACAAAGTTCGTCTCGTTCGTCCATCTTCGTCCTCCCATTTGATCCGTTGGCCTTCTTTGTACCATGTTCGTCTCGTTCGTCCAACTTCGTCCTCCCATTTGATCCCTATGCCTTCTTTGTACCAAGTTCATCTCGTTCGTCCCTCTTCGTCCTCCCATTTGATCCCTAGGTCTTCTTTGTACCATGTTCGTCTCGTTCGTCCCTCTTCGTCCTCCCATTTGATCCCAAGACCTTCTTTGGACAATGTTCGTCTCGTTCGTCCATCTTCGTCCTCCCATTTGATCCGTTAGCCTTCTTTGGACCAAGTTCGTCCCGTTCATCCATCTTCGTCCTCCCATTTGATCCCTTGGCCTTCTTTGTACCATGTTCGTCTCGTTCGTCCCTCTTCGTCTTCCCATTTGATCCGAAGGCCTTCTTTGGACCAAGTTCTTCTCGTTCGCCCATCTTCGTCCTCCCATTTGATCCGTTGGCCTTCTTTGGACCAAGTTCGTCCCGTTCGTCCATCTTCGTCCTCCCATTTGATCCCCTGGCTTTCTTTGTACCAAGTTCGTCTCGTTCGTCCCTCTTCGTCTTCCCATTTGATCCGTAGGCCTTCTTTGGACCAAGTTCGTCTCGTTCGTCCATCTTCGTCCTCCCATTTGATCCCTTGGCCTTCTTTGTACCATGTTCCTCTCGTTCGTCCCTCTTCGTCTTCCCATTTGATCCGAAGGCCTTCTTTGGACCAAGTTCGTCTCGTTCGTTCATCTTCGTCCTCCCATTTGATCCCTTGGTCTTCTTTGTACCAAGTTCGTCTCGCTCGTCCCTCTTCTTCTTCCCATTTGATCCCTAGGCCTTCTTTGTACCAAGTTCGTCTCGTTCGTCCCTCTTCGTCCTCCCATTTGATCCCTAGGCCTTCTTTGGACCAAGTTCTTCTCGTTCGTCCATCTTCGTCCTCCCATTTGATCCGTTGGCCTTCTTTGGACCTAGTTCGTCCCGTTCGTCCATCTTCGTCCCCCATTTGATCCCTTGGCCTTCTTTGTACCAAGTTCGTCTCGTTCGTCCCTCTTCGTCTTCCCATTTGATCCGTAGGCCTTCTTTGGACCAAGTTCGTCTCGTTCGTCCATCTTCGTCCTCCCATTTGATCCCTAGGCCTTCTTTGTACCAAGTTCGTCTCGTTCGTCCCTCTTCGTCCTCCCATTTGATCCCTAGGCCTTCTTTGTACCAAGTTCGTCTCGTTCGTCCCTCTTCGTCCTCCCATTTGATCCGTAGGCCTTCTTTGGACAAAGTTCGTCTCGTTCGTCCATCTTCGTCCTCCCATTTGATCCGTTGGCCTTCTTTGTACCATGTTCGTCTCGTTCGTCCAACTTCGTCCTCCCATTTGATCCCTATGCCTTCTTTGTACCAAGTTCGTCTCGTTCGTCCCTCTTCGTCCTCCCATTTGATCCCTAGGCCTTCTTTGTACCAAGTTCGTCTCGTTCGTCCCTCTTCGTCCTCCCATTTGATCCGTAGGCCTTCTTTGGACAAAGTTCGTCTCGTTCGTCCATCTTCGTCCGCCCATTTGATCCGTTGGCCTTCTTTGTACCATGTTCGTCTCGTTCGTCCAACTTCGTCCTCCCATTTGATCCCTATGCCTTCTTTGTACCAAGTTCATCTCGTTCGTCCCTCTTCGTCCTCCCATTTGATCCCTAGGTCTTCTTTGTACCATGTTCGTCTCGTTCGTCCCTCTTCGTCCTCCCATTTGATCCCAAGACCTTCTTTGGACAATGTTCGTCTCGTTCGTCCATCTTCGTCCTCCCATTTGATCCGTTAGCCTTCTTTGGACCAAGTTCGTCCCGTTCATCCATCTTCGTCCTCCCATTTGATCCCTTGGCCTTCTTTGTACCATGTTCGTCTCGTTCGTCCCTCTTCGTCTTCCCATTTGATCCGAAGGCCTTCTTTGGACCAAGTTCTTCTCGTTCGCCCATCTTCGTCCTCCCATTTGATCCGTTGGCCTTCTTTGGACCAAGTTCGTCCCGTTCGTCCATCTTCGTCCTCCCATTTGATCCCCTGGCTTTCTTTGTACCAAGTTCGTCTCGTTCGTCCCTCTTCGTCTTCCCATTTGATCCGTAGGCCTTCTTTGGACCAAGTTCGTCTCGTTCGTCCATCTTCGTCCTCCCATTTGATCCCTTGGCCTTCTTTGTACCATGTTCCTCTCGTTCGTCCCTCTTCGTCTTCCCATTTGATCCGAAGGCCTTCTTTGGACCAAGTTCGTCTCGTTCGTTCATCTTCGTCCTCCCATTTGATCCCTTGGTCTTCTTTGTACCAAGTTCGTCTCGCTCGTCCCTCTTCTTCTTCCCATTTGATCCCTAGGCCTTCTTTGTACCAAGTTCGTCTCGTTCGTCCCTCTTCGTCCTCCCATTTGATCCCTAGGCCTTCTTTGGACCAAGTTCGTCTCGTTCGTCCCTCTTCGTCTTCCCATTTGATCCGTAGGCCTTCTTTGGACCAAGTTCGTCTCGTTCGTCCATCTTCGTCCTCCCATTTGATCCCTAGGCCTTCTTTGTACCAAGTTCGTCTCGTTCGTCCCTCTTCGTCCTCCCATTTGATCCCTAGGCCTTCTTTGTACCAAGTTCGTCTCGTTCGTCCCTCTTCGTCCTCCCATTTGATCCGTAGGCCTTCTTTGGACAAAGTTCGTCTCGTTCGTCCATCTTCGTCCTCCCATTTGATCCGTTGGCCTTCTTTGTACCATGTTCGTCTCGTTCGTCCAACTTCGTCCTCCCATTTGATCCCTATGCCTTCTTTGTACCAAGTTCGTCTCGTTCGTCCCTCTTCGTCCTCCCATTTGATCCCTAGGTCTTCTTTGTACCAAGCTCGTCTCGTTCGTCCCTCTTCGTCCTCCCATTTGATCCCAAGACCTTCTTTGGACAATGTTCGTCTCGTTCGTCCATCTTCGTCCTCCCATTTGATCTGTTAGCCTTCTTTGGACCAAGTTCGTCCCGTTCACCCATCTTCGTCCTCCCATTTGATCCCTTGGCCTTCTTTGTACCATGTTCGTCTCGTTCGTCCCTCTTCGTCTTCCCATTTGATCCGAAGGCCTTCTTTGGACCAAGTTCTTCTCGTTCGCCCATCTTCGTCCTCCCATTTGATCCGTTGGCCTTCTTTGGACCAAGTTCGTCCCGTTCGTCCATCTTCGTCCTCCCATTTGATCCCTTGGCCTTCTTTGTACCAAGTTCGTCTCGTTCGTCCCTCTTCGTCTTCCCATTTGATCCGTAGGCCTTCTTTGGACCAAGTTCGTCTCGTTCGTCCATCTTCGTCCTCCCATTTGATCCCTTGGCCTTCTTTGTACCATGTTCCTCTCGTTCGTCCATCTTCGTGCTCCCATTTGATCCGTAGGCCTTCTTTGGACCAAGTTCTTCTCGTTCGTCCATCTTCGTCCTCCCATTTGATCCGTTGGCCTTCTTTGGACCAAGTTCGTCCCGTTCGTCCATCTTCGTCCCCCATTTGATCCCTTGGCCTTCTTTGTACCAAGTTCGTGTCGTTCGTCCCTCTTCGTCTTCCCATTTGATCTGTAGGCCTTCTTTGGACCATGTTCGTCTCGTTCGTCCATCTTCGTCCTCCCATTTGATCCCTTGGCCTTCTTTGTACCATGTTCGTCTCGTTCGTCCCTCTTCGTCCTCCCATTTGATCCCTAGGCCTTCTTTGGACCAAGTTCGTCTCGTTCGTCCATCTTCGTCCTCCCATTTGATCAGCAGGCCTTCTTTGGACCAAGTTCGTCCCGTTCGTCCATCTTCGTCCTCCCATTTGATCCGTAGGCCTTCTTTGGACCAAGTTCATCTCGTTCGTCCATCTTCGTGCTCCCATTTGATCCGTAGGCCTTCTTTGGACAAAGTTCGTCTCGTTCGTCCATCTTCGTCCTCCCAATTGATCCGTTGGCCTTCTTTGGACCAAGTTCGTCCCGTTCGTCCATCTTCGTCCTCCCATTTGATCCCCTGGCTTTCTTTGTACCAAGTTCGTCTCGTTCGTCCCTCTTCGTCTTCCCATTTGATCCGTAGGCCTTCTTTGGACCAAGTTCGTCTCGTTCGTCCATCTTCGTCCTCCCATTTGATCCCTTGGCCTTCTTTGTACCATGTTCCTCTCGTTCGTCCCTCTTCGTCTTCCCATTTGATCCGAAGGCCTTCTTTGGACCAAGTTCGTCTCGTTCGTTCATCTTCGTCCTCCCATTTGATCCCTTGGTCTTCTTTGTACCAAGTTCGTCTCGCTCGTCCCTCTTCTTCTTCCCATTTGATCCCTAGGCCTTCTTTGTACCAAGTTCGTCTCGTTCGTCCCTCTTCGTCCTCCCATTTGATCCCTAGGCCTTCTTTGGACCAAGTTCTTCTCGTTCGTCCATCTTCGTCCTCCCATTTGATCCGTTGGCCTTCTTTGGACCTAGTTCGTCCCGTTCGTCCATCTTCGTCCCCCATTTGATCCCTTGGCCTTCATTGTACCAAGTTCGTCTCGTTCGTCCCTCTTCGTCTTCCCATTTGATCCGTAGGCCTTCTTTGGACCAAGTTCGTCTCGTTCGTCCATCTTCGTCCTCCCATTTGATCCCTAGGCCTTCTTTGTACCAAGTTCGTCTCGTTCGTCCCTCTTCGTCCTCCCATTTGATCCCTAGGCCTTCTTTGTACCAAGTTCGTCTCGTTCGTCCCTCTTCGTCCTCCCATTTGATCCGTAGGCCTTCTTTGGACAAAGTTCGTCTCGTTCGTCCATCTTCGTCCTCCCATTTGATCCGTTGGCCTTCTTTGTACCATGTTCGTCTCGTTCGTCCAACTTCGTCCTCCCATTTGATCCCTATGCCTTCTTTGTACCAAGTTCGTCTCGTTCGTCCCTCTTCGTCCTCCCATTTGATCCCTAGGTCTTCTTTGTACCAAGCTCGTCTCGTTCGTCCCTCTTCGTCCTCCCATTTGATCCCAAGACCTTCTTTGGACAATGTTCGTCTCGTTCGTCCATCTTCGTCCTCCCATTTGATCTGTTAGCCTTCTTTGGACCAAGTTCGTCCCGTTCACCCATCTTCGTCCTCCCATTTGATCCCTTGGCCTTCTTTGTACCATGTTCGTCTCGTTCGTCCCTCTTCGTCTTCCCATTTGATCCGAAGGCCTTCTTTGGACCAAGTTCTTCTCGTTCGCCCATCTTCGTCCTCCCATTTGATCCGTTGGCCTTCTTTGGACCAAGTTCGTCCCGTTCGTCCATCTTCGTCCTCCCATTTGATCCCTTGGCCTTCTTTGTACCAAGTTCGTCTCGTTCGTCCCTCTTCGTCTTCCCATTTGATCCGTAGGCCTTCTTTGGACCAAGTTCGTCTCGTTCGTCCATCTTCGTCCTCCCATTTGATCCCTTGGCCTTCTTTGTACCATGTTCCTCTCGTTCGTCCCTCTTCGTCCTCCCATTTGATCCCTAGGCCTTCTTTGGACCAAGTTCGTCCCGTTCGTCCATCTTCGTCCTCCCATTTGATCAGCAGGCCTTCTTTGGACCAAGTTCGTCCCGTTCGTCCATCTTCGTCCTCCCATTTGATCCGTAGGCCTTCTTTGGACCAAGTTCATCTCGTTCGTCCATCTTCGTGCTCCCATTTGATCCGTAGGCCTTCTTTGGACAAAGTTCGTCTCGTTCGTCCATCTTCGTCCTCCCAATTGATCCGTTGGCCTTCTTTGGACCAAGTTCGTCCCGTTCGTCCATCTTCGCCCTCCCATTTGATCCCTTGGCCTTCTTTGTACCAAGTTCGTCTCGTTCGTCCCTCTTCGTCTTCCCATTTGATCCGTAGGCCTTCTTTGGACCAAGTTCTTCTCGTTCGTCCATCTTCGTCCTCCCATTTGATCCGTTGGCCTTCTTTGGACCAAGTTCGTCTCGTTCGTCCATCTTCGTCCTCCCATTTGATCCCTTGGCCTTCTTTGTACCAAGTTCGTCTCGTTCGTCCCTCTTCGTCTTCCCATTTGATCCGTAGGCCTTCTTTGGACCAAGTTCGTCTCGTTCGTCCATCTTCGTCCTCCCATTTGATCCCTTGGCCTTCTTTGTACCATGTTCGTCTCGTTCGTCCATCTTCGTCCTCCCATTTGATCCCTATGCCTTCTTTGTACCAAGTTCGTCTCGTTCGTCCCTCTTCGTCCTCCCATTTGATCCCTAGGTCTTCTTTGTACCATGTTCCTCTAGGTCGTCCCTCTTCGTCTTCCCATTTGATCCGAAGGCCTTCTTTGGACCAAGTTCGTCTCGTTCGTTCATCTTCGTCCTCCCATTTGATCCCTATGCCTTCTTTGTACCAAGTTCGTCTCGTTCCTCCCTCTACATCCTCCCATTTGATCCGTAGGCCTTCTTTGGACAAAGTTCGTCTCGTTCGTCCATCTTCGTCCTCCCATTTGATCCGTTGGCCTTCTTTGTACCATGTTCGTCTCGTTCCTCCATCTTCGTCCTCCCATTTGATCCCTAGGCCTTCTTTGTATCAAGTTCGTCTCGTTCGTCCCTCTTCGTCCTCCCATTTGATCCCTAGGCCTTCTTTGTACCAAGTTCGTCTCGTTCGTCCCTCTTCGTCCTCCCATTTGATCCGTAGGCCTTCTTTGGACAAAGTTCGTCTCGTTCGTCCATCTTCGTCCTCCCATTTGATCCGTTGGCCTTCTTTGTACCATGTTCGTCTCGTTCGTCCAACTTCGTCCTCCCATTTGATCCCTATGCCTTCTTTGTATCAAGTTCGTCTCGTTCGTCCCTCTTCGTCCTCCCATTTGATCCCTAGGTCTTCTTTGTACCAAGTTCGTCTCGTTCGTCCCTCTTCGTCCTCCCATTTGATCCCAAGACCTTCTTTGGACAATGTTCGTCTCGTTCGTCCATCTTCGTCCTCCCATTTGATCCGTTATCCTTCTTTGGACCAAGTTCGTCCCGTTCATCCATCTTCGTCCTCCCATTTGATCCCTTGGCCTTCTTTGTACCATGTTCGTCTCGTTCGTCCCTCTTCGTCTTCCCATTTGATCCGAAGGCCTTCTTTGGACCAAGTTCTTCTCGTTCGCCCATCTTCGTCCTCCCATTTGATCCGTTGGCCTTCTTTGGACCAAGTTCGTCCCGTTCGTCCATCTTCGTCCCCCATTTGATCCCTTGGCCTTCTTTGTACCAAGTTCGTGTCGTTCGTCCCTCTTCGTCTTCCCATTTGATCTGTAGGCCTTCTTTGGACCATGTTCGTCTCGTTCGTCCATCTTCGTCCTCCCATTTGATCCCTTGGCCTTCTTTGTACCATGTTCGTCTCGTTCGTCCCTCTTCGTCCTCCCATTTGATCCCTAGGCCTTCTTTGGACCAAGTTCGTCTCGTTCGTCCATCTTCGTCCTCCCATTTGATCAGCAGGCCTTCTTTGGACCAAGTTCGTCCCGTTCGTCCATCTTCGTCCTCCCATTTGATCCGTAGGCCTTCTTTGGACCAAGTTCATCTCGTTCGTCCATCTTCGTGCTCCCATTTGATCCGTAGGCCTTCTTTGGACAAAGTTCGTCTCGTTCGTCCATCTTCGTCCTCCCAATTGATCCGTTGGCCTTCTTTGGACCAAGTTCGTCCCGTTCGTCCATCTTCGTCCTCCCATTTGATCCCCTGGCTTTCTTTGTACCAAGTTCGTCTCGTTCGTCCCTCTTCGTCTTCCCATTTGATCCGTAGGCCTTCTTTGGACCAAGTTCGTCTCGTTCGTCCATCTTCGTCCTCCCATTTGATCCCTTGGCCTTCTTTGTACCATGTTCCTCTCGTTCGTCCCTCTTCGTCTTCCCATTTGATCCGAAGGCCTTCTTTGGACCAAGTTCGTCTCGTTCGTTCATCTTCGTCCTCCCATTTGATCCCTTGGTCTTCTTTGTACCAAGTTCGTCTCGCTCGTCCCTCTTCTTCTTCCCATTTGATCCCTAGGCCTTCTTTGTACCAAGTTCGTCTCGTTCGTCCCTCTTCGTCCTCCCATTTGATCCCTAGGCCTTCTTTGGACCAAGTTCTTCTCGTTCGTCCATCTTCGTCCTCCCATTTGATCCGTTGGCCTTCTTTGGACCTAGTTCGTCCCGTTCGTCCATCTTCGTCCCCCATTTGATCCCTTGGCCTTCATTGTACCAAGTTCGTCTCGTTCGTCCCTCTTCGTCTTCCCATTTGATCCGTAGGCCTTCTTTGGACCAAGTTCGTCTCGTTCGTCCATCTTCGTCCTCCCATTTGATCCCTAGGCCTTCTTTGTACCAAGTTCGTCTCGTTCGTCCCTCTTCGTCCTCCCATTTGATCCCTAGGCCTTCTTTGTACCAAGTTCGTCTCGTTCGTCCCTCTTCGTCCTCCCATTTGATCCGTAGGCCTTCTTTGGACAAAGTTCGTCTCGTTCGTCCATCTTCGTCCTCCCATTTGATCCGTTGGCCTTCTTTGTACCATGTTCGTCTCGTTCGTCCAACTTCGTCCTCCCATTTGATCCCTATGCCTTCTTTGTACCAAGTTCGTCTCGTTCGTCCCTCTTCGTCCTCCCATTTGATCCCTAGGTCTTCTTTGTACCAAGCTCGTCTCGTTCGTCCCTCTTCGTCCTCCCATTTGATCCCAAGACCTTCTTTGGACAATGTTCGTCTCGTTCGTCCATCTTCGTCCTCCCATTTGATCTGTTAGCCTTCTTTGGACCAAGTTCGTCCCGTTCACCCATCTTCGTCCTCCCATTTGATCCCTTGGCCTTCTTTGTACCATGTTCGTCTCGTTCGTCCCTCTTCGTCTTCCCATTTGATCCGAAGGCCTTCTTTGGACCAAGTTCTTCTCGTTCGCCCATCTTCGTCCTCCCATTTGATCCGTTGGCCTTCTTTGGACCAAGTTCGTCCCGTTCGTCCATCTTCGTCCTCCCATTTGATCCCTTGGCCTTCTTTGTACCAAGTTCGTCTCGTTCGTCCCTCTTCGTCTTCCCATTTGATCCGTAGGCCTTCTTTGGACCAAGTTCGTCTCGTTCGTCCATCTTCGTCCTCCCATTTGATCCCTTGGCCTTCTTTGTACCATGTTCCTCTCGTTCGTCCCTCTTCGTCCTCCCATTTGATCCCTAGGCCTTCTTTGGACCAAGTTCGTCCCGTTCGTCCATCTTCGTCCTCCCATTTGATCAGCAGGCCTTCTTTGGACCAAGTTCGTCCCGTTCGTCCATCTTCGTCCTCCCATTTGATCCGTAGGCCTTCTTTGGACCAAGTTCATCTCGTTCGTCCATCTTCGTGCTCCCATTTGATCCGTAGGCCTTCTTTGGACAAAGTTCGTCTCGTTCGTCCATCTTCGTCCTCCCAATTGATCCGTTGGCCTTCTTTGGACCAAGTTCGTCCCGTTCGTCCATCTTCGCCCTCCCATTTGATCCCTTGGCCTTCTTTGTACCAAGTTCGTCTCGTTCGTCCCTCTTCGTCTTCCCATTTGATCCGTAGGCCTTCTTTGGACCAAGTTCTTCTCGTTCGTCCATCTTCGTCCTCCCATTTGATCCGTTGGCCTTCTTTGGACCAAGTTCGTCTCGTTCGTCCATCTTCGTCCTCCCATTTGATCCCTTGGCCTTCTTTGTACCAAGTTCGTCTCGTTCGTCCCTCTTCGTCTTCCCATTTGATCCGTAGGCCTTCTTTGGACCAAGTTCGTCTCGTTCGTCCATCTTCGTCCTCCCATTTGATCCCTTGGCCTTCTTTGTACCATGTTCGTCTCGTTCGTCCATCTTCGTCCTCCCATTTGATCCCTATGCCTTCTTTGTACCAAGTTCGTCTCGTTCGTCCCTCTTCGTCCTCCCATTTGATCCCTAGGTCTTCTTTGTACCATGTTCCTCTAGGTCGTCCCTCTTCGTCTTCCCATTTGATCCGAAGGCCTTCTTTGGACCAAGTTCGTCTCGTTCGTTCATCTTCGTCCTCCCATTTGATCCCTATGCCTTCTTTGTACCAAGTTCGTCTCGTTCCTCCCTCTACATCCTCCCATTTGATCCGTAGGCCTTCTTTGGACAAAGTTCGTCTCGTTCGTCCATCTTCGTCCTCCCATTTGATCCGTTGGCCTTCTTTGTACCATGTTCGTCTCGTTCCTCCATCTTCGTCCTCCCATTTGATCCCTAGGCCTTCTTTGTATCAAGTTCGTCTCGTTCGTCCCTCTTCGTCCTCCCATTTGATCCCTAGGCCTTCTTTGTACCAAGTTCGTCTCGTTCGTCCCTCTTCGTCCTCCCATTTGATCCGTAGGCCTTCTTTGGACAAAGTTCGTCTCGTTCGTCCATCTTCGTCCTCCCATTTGATCCGTTGGCCTTCTTTGTACCATGTTCGTCTCGTTCGTCCAACTTCGTCCTCCCATTTGATCCCTATGCCTTCTTTGTACCAAGTTCGTCTCGTTCGTCCCTCTTCGTCCTCCCATTTGATCCCTAGGTCTTCTTTGTACCAAGTTCGTCTCGTTCGTCCCTCTTCGTCCTCCCATTTGATCCCAAGACCTTCTTTGGACAATGTTCGTCTCGTTCGTCCATCTTCGTCCTCCCATTTGATCCGTTATCCTTCTTTGGACCAAGTTCGTCCCGTTCATCCATCTTCGTCCTCCCATTTGATCCCTTGGCCTTCTTTGTACCATGTTCGTCTCGTTCGTCCCTCTTCGTCTTCCCATTTGATCCGAAGGCCTTCTTTGGACCAAGTTCTTCTCGTTCGCCCATCTTCGTCCTCCCATTTGATCCGTTGGCCTTCTTTGGACCAAGTTCGTCCCGTTCGTCCATCTTCGTCCTCCCATTTGATCCCTTGGCCTTCTTTGTACCAAGTTCGTCTCGTTCGTCCCTCTTCGTCTTCCCATTTGATCCGTAGGCCTTCTTTGGACCAAGTTCGTCTCGTTCATCCATCTTCGTCCTCCCATTTGATCCCTTGGCCTTCTTTGTACCATGTTCCTCTCGTTCGTTCATCTTCGTCTTCCCATTTGATCCCTTGGTCTTCTTTGTACCATGTTCGTCTCGTTCGTCCCTCTTCGTCCTCCCATTTGATCCCTAGGCCTTCTTTGGACCAAGTTCGTCTCGTTCGTCCATCTTCGTCCACCCATTTGATCAGTAGGCCTTCTTTGGACCAAGTTCGTCTCGTTCGTCCATCTTCGAGCTCCCATTTGATCCGTTGGCCTTCTTTGTACCATGTTCGTCTCGTTCGTCCATCTTCGTCCTCCCATTTGATCCCTAGGCCTTCTTTGTACCAAGTTCGTCTCTCTTCGTCCTCCCATTTGATCCCTTGGCCTTCTTTGTACCATGTTCGTCTCGTTCGTCCCTCTTCATCCTCCCATTTGATCCCTAGGCCTTCTTTGGACCAAGTTCGTCTCGTTCGTCCATCTTCGTCCTCCCATTTGATCAGTAGGCCTTCTTTGGACCAAGTTCATCTCGTTCGTCCATCTTCGTGCTCCCATTTGATCCGTAGGCCTTCTTTGGACAAAGTTCGTCTCGTTCGTCCATCTTCGTCCTCCCATTTGATCCGTTGGCCTTCTTTGTACCATGTTCGTCTCGTTCGTCCATTTTCGTCCTCCCATTTGATACCTAGGCCTTCTTTGTACCAAGTTCGTCTCGTTCGTCCCTCTTCTACTTCCCATTTGATCCCTAGGTCTTCTTTGTACCAAGTTCGTCTCGTTCGTCCCTCTTCGTCCTCCCATTTGATCCATAGGCCTTCTTTGGACCAAGTTCTTCTCGTTCGTCCATCTTCGTCCTCCCATTTGATCCGTTGGAATTATTTGGACCAAGTTCGTCTCGTTCGTCCATCTTCGTCCTCCCATTTGATCCCTTGGCCTTCTTTGTACCAAGTTCGTCTCGTTCGTCCCTCTTCGTCCTCCCATTTGATCCCTAGGCCTTCTTTGGACCAATTTCGTCTCGTTCGTCCATCTTCGTCCTCCCATTTGATCCGTAGGCCTTCTTTGGACCAAGTTCATCTCGTTCGTCCATCTTCGTGCTCCCATTTGATCTGTAGGACTTCTTTGGACAAAGTTCGTCTCGTTCGTCCATCTTCGTCCTCCCAATTGATCCGTTGGCCTTCTTTGTACCATGTTCGTCACGTTCGTCCATCTTCATCCTCCCATTTGATCCCTAGGCCTTCTTTGTACCAAGTTCGTCTCGCTCGTCCCTCTTCTTCTTCCCATTTGATCCCTAGGCCTTCTTTGTACCAAGTTCGTCTCGTTCGTCCCTCTTCGTCCTCCCATTTGATCCCTAGGCCTTCTTTGGACCAAGTTCTTCTCGTTCGTCCAACTTCGTCCTCCCATTTGATCCGTTGGCCTTCTTTGGACCAAGTTCGTCCCGTTCGTCCATCTTCGTCCTCCCATTTGATCCCTTGGCCTTCTTTGTACCATGTTCCTCTCGTTCGTCCCTCTTCTTCTTCCCATTTGATCCGAAGGCCTTCTTTGGACCAAGTTCGTCTCGTTCGTTCATCTTCGTCCTCCCATTTGATCCCTTGGTCTTCTTTGTACCATGTTCGTCTCGTTCGTCCCTCTTCGTCCTCCCATTTGATCCCTAGGCCTTCTTTGGACCAAGTTCGTCTCGTTCGTCCATCTTCGTCCTCCCATTTGATCAGTAGGCCTTCTTTGGACCAAGTTCGTCTCGTTCGTCCATCTTCGTGCTCCCATTTGATCCGTTGGCCTTCTTTGTACCATGTTCGTCTCGTTCGTCCATCTTCGTCCTCCCATTTGATCCCTAGGCCTTCTTTGTACCAAGTTCGTCTCGTTCGTCCCTCTTCGTCCTCCCATTTGATCCCTAGGCCTTCTTTGTACCAAGTTCGTCTCGTTCGTCCCTCTTCGTCCTCCCATTTGATCCGTAGGCCTTCTTTGGACAAAGTTCGTCTCGTTCGTCCATCTTCGTCCTCCCATTTGATCCGTTGGCCTTCTTTGTACCATGTTCGTCTCGTTCGTCCAACTTCGTCCTCCCATTTGATACCTATGCGTTCTTCGTACCAAGTTCGTCTCGTTCATCCCTCTTCGTCCTCCCATTTGATCCCTAGGTCTTCTTTGTACCAAGTTCGTCTCGTTCGTCCCTCTTCGTCCTCCCATTTGATCCCAAGACCTTCTTTGGACAATGTTTGTCTCGTTCGTCCATCTTCGTCCTCCCATTTGATCAGTAGGCCTTCTTTGGACCAAGTTCGTCTCGTTCGTCCATCTTCGTGCTCCCATTTGATCCGTTGGCCTTCTTTGTACCATGTTCGTCTCGTTCGTCCATCTTCGTCCACCCATTTGATCCCTAGGCCTTCTTTGTACCAAGTTCGTCTCGTTCGTCCCTCTTCGTCCTCCCATTTGATCCCTAGGCCTTCTTTGTACCAAGTTCGTCTCGTTCGTCCCTCTTCGTCCTCCCATTTGATCCGTAGGCCTTCTTTGGACAAAGTTCGTCTCGTTCGTCCATCTTCGTCCTCCCATTTGATCCGTTGGCCTTCTTTGTACCATGTTCGTCTCGTTCGTCCAACTTCGTCCTCCCATTTGATACCTATGCCTTCTTTGTACCAAGTTCGTCTCGTTCATCCCTCTTCGTCCTCCCATTTGATCCCTAGGTCTTCTTTGTACCAAGTTCGTCTCGTTCGTCCCTCTTCGTCCTCCCATTTGATCCCAAGACCTTCTTTGGACAATGTTCGTCTCGTTCGTCCATCTTCGTCCTCCCATTTGATCCGTTAGCCTTCTTTGGACCAAGTTCGTCCCGTTCGTCCATCTTCGTCCTCCCATTTGATCCGTGGGCCTTCTTTGGACCAAGTTCATCTCGTTCGTCCATCTTCGTGCTCCCATTTGATCCGTAGGTCTTCTTTGGACAAAGTTCGTCTCGTTCGTCCATCTTCTTCCTCCCAATTGATCCGTTGGCCTTCTTTGTACCATGTTCGTCTCGTTCGTCCATCTTCATCCTCCCATTTGATCCCTAGGCCTTCTTTGTACCAAGTTCGTCTTGCTCGTCCCTCTACTTCGTCCCATTTGATCCTTAGGCCTTCTTTGTACCAAGTTCGTCTCGTTCGTCCCTCTTCGTCCTCCCATTTGATCCCTAGGCCTTCTTTGGACCAAGTTCTTCTCGTTCGTCCATCTTCGTCCTCCCATTTGATCCGTTGGCCTTCTTTGGACCAAGTTCGTCCCGTTCGTCCATCTTCGTCCTCCCATTTGATCCCTTGGCCTTCTTTGTACCAAGTTCGTCTCGTTCGTCCCTCTTCGTCTTCCCATTTGATCCGTAGGCCTTCTTTGGACCAAGTTCGTCTCGTTCGTCCATCTTCGTCCTCCCATTTGATCCCTTGGCCTTCTTTGTACCATGTTCCTCTCGTTCGTCCCTCTTCGTCTTCCCATTTGATCCGAAGGCCTTCTTTGGACCAAGTTCGTCTCGTTCGTTCATCTTCGTCCTCCCATTTGATCCCTTGGTCTTCTTTGTACCATGTTCGTCTCGTTCGTCCCTCTTCGTCCTCCCATTTGATCCCTAGGCCTTCTTTGGACCAAGTTCGTCTCGTTCGTCCATCTTCGTCCTCCCATTTGATTAGTAGGCCTTCTTTGGACCAAGTTCGTCTCGTTCGTCCATCTTCGTGCTCCCATTTGATCCGTTGGCCTTCTTTGTACCATGTTCGTCTCGTTCGTCCATCTTCGTCCACCCATTTGATCCCTAGGCCTTCTTTGTACCAAGTTCGTCTCGTTCGTCCCTCTTCGTCCTCCCATTTGATCCCTAGGCCTTCTTTGTACCAAGTTCGTCTCGTTCGTCCCTCTTCGTCCTCCCATTTGATCCGTAGACCTTCTTTGGACAAAGTTCGTCTCGTTCGTCCATCTTCGTCCTCCCATTTGATCCGTTGGCCTTCTTTGTACCATGTTCGTCTCGTTCGTCCAACTTCGTCCTCCCATTTGATACCTATGCCTTCTTTGTACCAAGATCGTCTCGTTCATCCCTCTTCGTCCTCCCATTTGATCCCTAGGTCTTCTTTGTACCAAGTTCGTCTCGTTCGTCCCTCTTCGTCCTCCCATTTGATCCCAAGACCTTCTTTGTACCAAGTTCGTCTCGTTCGTCCCTCTTCGTCCTCCCATTTGATCCCTAGGCCTTCTTTGTACCAAGTTCGTCTCGTTCGTCCCTCTTCGTCCTCCCATTTGATCCGTAGGCCTTCTTTGGACAAAGTTCGTCTCGTTCGTCCATCTTCGTCCTCCCATTTGATCCGTTGGCCTTCTTTGTACCATGTTCGTCTCGTTCGTCCAACTTCGTCCTCCCGTTTGATACCTATGCCTTCTTTGTACCAAGTTCGTCTCGTTCATCCCTCTTCGTCCTCCCATTTGATCCCTAGGTCTTCTTTGTACCAAGTTCGTCTCGTTCGTCCCTCTTCGTCCTCCCATTTGATCCCAAGACCTTCTTTGGACAATGTTCGTCTCGTTCGTCCATCTTCGTCCTCCCATTTGATCCGTTAGCATTCTTTGGACCAAGTTCGTCCCGTTCGTCCATCTTCGTCCTCCCATTTGATCCGTGGGCCTTCTTTGGACCAAGTTCATCTCGTTCGTCCATCTTCGTGCTCCCATTTGATCCGTAGGTCTTCTTTGGACAAAGTTCGTCTCGTTCGTCCATCTTCGTCCTCCCATTTGATCCGTTGGCCTTCTTTGTACCATGTTCGTCTCGTTCGTCCAACTTCGTCCTCCCATTTGATACCTATGCGTTCTTCGTACCAAGTTCGTCTCGTTCATCCCTCTTCGTCCTCCCATTTGATCCCTAGGTCTTCTTTGTACCAAGTTCGTCTCGTTCGTCCCTCTTCGTCCTCCCATTTGATCCCAAGACCTTCTTTGGACAATGTTCGTCTCGTTCGTCCATCTTCATCCTCCCATTTGATCAGTAGGCCTTCTTTGGACCAAGTTCGTCTCGTTCGTCCATCTTCGTGCTCCCATTTGATCCGTTGGCCTTCTTTGTACCATGTTCGTCTCGTTCGTCCATCTTCGTCCTCCCATTTGATCCCTAGGCCTTCTTTGTACCAAGTTCGTCTCGTTCGTCCCTCTTCGTCCTCCCATTTGATCCCTAGGCCTTCTTTGTACCAAGTTCGTCTCGTTCGTCCCTCTTCGTCCTCCCATTTGATCCGTAGGCCTTCTTTGGACAAAGTTCGTCTCGTTCGTCCATCTTCGTCCTCCCATTTGATCCGTTGGCCTTCTTTGTACCATGTTCGTCTCGTTCGTCCAACTTCGTCCTCCCATTTGATACCTATGCGTTCTTCGTACCAAGTTCGTCTCGTTCATCCCTCTTCGTCCTCCCATTTGATCCCTAGGTCTTCTTTGTACCAAGTTCGTCTCGTTCGTCCCTCTTCGTCCTCCCATTTGATCCCAAGACCTTCTTTGTACAATGTTCGTCTCGTTCGTCCATCTTCGTCCTCCCATTTGATCAGTAGGCCTTCTATGGACCAAGTTCGTCTCGTTCGTCCATCTTCGTGCTCCCATTTGATCCGTTGGCCTTCTTTGTACCATGTTCGTCTCGTTCGTCCATCTTCGTCCACCCATTTGATCCCTAGGCCTTCTTTGTACCAAGTTCGTCTCGTTCGTCCCTCTTCGTCCTCCCATTTGATCCCTAGGCCTTCTTTGTACCAAGTTCGTCTCGTTCGTCCATCTTCGTCCTCCCATTTGATCCGTTGGCCTTCTTTGTACCATGTTCGTCTCGTTCGTCCAACTTCGTCCTCCCGTTTGATACCTATGCCTTCTTTGTACCAAGTTCGTCTCGTTCATCCCTCTTCGTCCTCCCATTTGATCCCTAGGTCTTCTTTGTACCAAGTTCGTCTCGTTCGTCCCTCTTCGTCCTCCCATTTGATCCCAAGACCTTCTTTGGACAATGTTCGTCTCGTTCGTCCATCTTCGTCCTCCCATTTGATCCGTTAGCATTCTTTGGACCAAGTTCGTCCCGTTCGTCCATCTTCGTCCTCCCATTTGATCCGTGGGCCTTCTTTGGACCAAGTTCATCTCGTTCGTCCATCTTCGTGCTCCCATTTGATCCGTAGGTCTTCTTTGGACAAAGTTCGTCTCGTTCGTCCATCTTCTTCCTCCCAATTGATCCGTTGGCCTTCTTTGTACCATGTTCGTCTCGTTCGTCCATCTTCATCCTCCCATTTGATCCCTAGGCCTTCTTTGTACCAAGTTCGTCTCGCTCGTCCCTCTTCTTCTTCCCATTTGATCCGTAGGCCTTCTTTGTACCAAGTTCGTCTCGTTCGTCCCTCTTCGTCCTCCCATTTGATCCCTAGGCCTTCTTTGGACCAAGTTCTTCTCGTTCGTCCATCTTCGTCCTCCCATTTGATCCGTTGGCCTTCTTTGGACCAAGTTCGTCCCGTTCGTCCATCTTCGTCCTCCAATTTGATCCCTTGGCCTTCTTTGTACCAAGTTCGTCTCGTTCGTCCCTCTTCGTCTTCCCATTTGATCCGTAGGCCTTCTTTGGACCAAGTTCGTCTCGTTCGTCCATCTTCGTCCTCCCATTTGATCCCTTGGCCTTCTTTGTACCATGTTCCTCTCGTTCGTCCCTCTTCGTCTTCCCATTTGATCCGAAGGCCTTCTTTGGACCAAGTTCGTCTCGTTCGTTCATCTTCGTCCTCCCATTTGATCCCTTGGTCTTCTTTGTACCATGTTCGTCTCGTTCGTCCCTCTTCGTCCTCCCATTTGATCCCTAGGCCTTCTTTGGACCAAGTTCATCTCGTTCGTCCATCTTCGTCCTCCCATTTGATTAGTAGGCCTTCTTTGGACCAAGTTCGTCTCGTTCGTCCATCTTCGTGCTCCCATTTGATCCGTTGGCCTTCTTTGTACCATGTTCTTCTCGTTCGTCCATCTTCGTCCACCCATTTGATCCCTAGGCCTTCTTTGTACCAAGTTCGTCTCGTTCGTCCCTCTTCGTCCTCCCATTTGATCCCTAGGCCTTCTTTGTACCAAGTTCGTCTCGTTCGTCCCTCTTCGTCCTCCCATTTGATCCGTAGGCCTTCTTTGGACAAAGTTCGTCTCGTTCGTCCATCTTCGTCCTCCCATTTGATCCGTTGGCCTTCTTTGTACCATGTTCGTCTCGTTCGTCCAACTTCGTCCTCCCATTTGATACCTATGCCTTCTTTGTACCAAGTTCGTCTCGTTCATCCCTCTTCGTCCTCCCATTTGATCCCTAGGTCTTCTTTGTACCAAGTTCGTCTCGTTCGTCCCTCTTCGTCCTCCCATTCGATCCCTAGGCCTTCTTTGGACCAAGTTCGTCTCGTTCGTCCATCTTCGTCCTCCCATTTGATCAGTAGGCCTTCTTTGGACCAAGTTCGTCTCGTTCGTCCATCTTCGTGCTCCCATTTGATCCGTTGGCCTTCTTTGTACCATGTTCGTCTCGTTCGTCCATCTTCGTCCACCCATTTGATCCCTAGGCCTTCTTTGTACCAAGTTCGTCTCGTTAGTCCCTCTTCGTCCTCCCATTTGATCCCTAGGCCTTCTTTGTACCAAGTTCGTCTCGTTCGTCCCTCTTCGTCCTCCCATGTGATCCGTAGGCCTTCTTTGGACAAAGTTCGTCTCCTTCGTCCATCTTCGTCCTCCCATTTGATCCGTTGGCCTTCTTTATACCATGTTCGTCTCGTTCGTCCAACTTCGTCCTCCCATTTGATACCTATGCCTTCTTTGTACCAAGTTCGTCTCGTTCATCCCTCTTCGTCCTCCCATTTGATCCCTAGGTCTTCTTTGTACCAAGTTCGTCTCGTTCGTCCCTCTTCGTCCTCCCATTTGATCCCAAGACCTTCTTTGGACAATGTTCGTCTCGTTCGTCCATCTTCGTCCTCCCATTTGATCCGTTAGCCTTCTTTGGACCAAGTTCGTCCCGTTCGTCCATCTTCGTCCTCCCATTTGATCCGTGGGCCTTCTTTGGACCAAGTTCATCTCGTTCGTCCATCTTCGTGCTCCCATTTGATCCGTAGGTCTTCTTTGGACAAAGTTCGTCTCGTTCGTCCATCTTCGTCCTCCCAATTGATCCGTTGGCCTTCTTTGGACCAAGTTCGTCTCGCTCGTCCATTTTCATCCTCCCAATTGATCCGTTGGCCTTCTTTGGACCAAGTTCGTCCCGTTCGTCATTCTTCGTCCTCCCATTTGATCCGTGGGCCTTCTTTGGACCAAGTTCATCTCGTTCGTCCATCTTCGTGCTCCCATTTGATCCGTAGGTCTTCTTTGGACAAAGTTCGTCTCGTTCGTCCATCTTCGTCCTCCCAATTGATCCGTTGGCCTTCTTTGGACCAAGTTCGTCTCGCTCGTCCCTCTTCGTCCTCCCATTTGATCCGTTGGCCTTCTTTGTACCATGTTCGTCTCGTTCGTCCATCTTCATCCTCCCATTTGATCCCTAGGCCTTCTTTGTACCAAGTTCGTCTCGTTCGTCCCTCTTCTTCTTCCCATTTGATCCCTAGGCCTTCTTTGTATCAAGTTCGTCTCGTTCGTCCCTCTTCGTCCTCCCATTTGATCCCTAGGCCTTCTTTGGACCAAGTTCTTCTCGTTCGTCCATCTTCGTCCTCCCATTTGATCCCTTGGCCTACTTTGTACCATGTTCGTCTCGTTCGTCCCTCTTCGTCCTCCCATTTGATCCCTAGGCCTTCTTTGGACCAAGTTCGTCTCGTTCGTCCATCTTCGTCCTCCCATTTGATCAGCAGGCCTTCTTTGGACCATGTTCGTCCCGATCGTCCATCTTCGTCCTCCCATTTGATCCGTAGGCCTTCTTTGGACCAAGTTCATCTCGTTCGTCCATCTTCGTGCTCCCATTTGATCCGTAGGCCTTCTTTGGACAAAGTTCGTCTCGTTCGTCCATCTTCGTCCTCCCAATTGATCCGTTGGCCTTCTTTGGACCAAGTTCGTCCCGTTCGTCCATCTTTGTCCTCCCATTTGATCCCTTGGCCTTCTTTGTACCAAGTTCGTCTCGTTTGTCCCTCTTCGTCTTCCCATTTGATCCGTAGGCCTTCTTTGGACCAAGTTCGTCTCGTTCGTCCATCTTCATCCTCCCATTTGATCCCTTGGCCTTCTTTGTACCAAGTTCGTCTCGTTCGTCCCTCTTCGTCTTCCCATTTGAACCGTAGGCCTTCTTTGGACCAAGTTCGTCTCGTTCGTCCATCTTCGTCCTCCCATTTGATCCCTTGGCCTTCTTTGTACCATGTTCGTCTCGTTCGTCCATCTTCGTCCTCCCATTTGATCCCTATGCCTTCTTTGTACCAAGTTCGTCTCGTTCGTCCCTCTTCGTCCTCCCATTTGATCCCTAGGTCTTCTTTGTACCATGTTCCTCTCGGTCGTCCCTCTTCGTCTTCCCATTTGATCCAAAGGCCTTCTTTGGACCAAGTTCGTCTCGTTCGTGCATCTTCGTCCTCCCATTTGATCCCTATGCCTTCTTTGTACCAAGTTCGTCTCGTTCGTCCCTCTACGTCCTCCCATTTGATCCGTAGGCCTTCTTTGGACAAAGTTCGTCTCGTTCGTCCATCTTCGTCCTCCCATTTGATCCGTTGGCCTTCTTTGTACCATGTTCGTCTCCTTCGTCCATCTTCGTCCTCCCATTTGATCCGTTGGCCTTCTTTATACCATGTTCGTCTCGTTCGTCCAACTTCGTCCTCCCATTTGATACCTATGCCTTCTTTGTACCAAGTTCGTCTCGTTCATCCCTCTTCGTCCTCCCATTTGATCCCTAGGTCTTCTTTGTACCAAGTTCGTCTCGTTCGTCCCTCTTCGTCCTCCCATTTGATCCCAAGACCTTCTTTGGACAATGTTCGTCTCGTTCGTCCATCTTCGTCCTCCCATTTGATCCGTTAGCCTTCTTTGGACCAAGTTCGTCCCGTTCGTCCATCTTCGTCCTCCCATTTGATCCGTGGGCCTTCTTTGGACCAAGTTCATCTCGTTCGTCCATCTTCGTGCTCCCATTTGATCCGTAGGTCTTCTTTGGACAAAGTTCGTCTCGTTCGTCCATCTTCGTCCTCCCAATTGATCCGTTGGCCTTCTTTGGACCAAGTTCGTCTCGCTCGTCCATTTTCATCCTCCCAATTGATCCGTTGGCCTTCTTTGGACCAAGTTCGTCCCGTTCGTCATTCTTCGTCCTCCCATTTGATCCGTGGGCCTTCTTTGGACCAAGTTCATCTCGTTCGTCCATCTTCGTGCTCCCATTTGATCCGTAGGTCTTCTTTGGACAAAGTTCGTCTCGTTCGTCCATCTTCGTCCTCCCAATTGATCCGTTGGCCTTCTTTGGACCAAGTTCGTCTCGCTCGTCCCTCTTCGTCCTCCCATTTGATCCGTTGGCCTTCTTTGTACCATGTTCGTCTCGTTCGTCCATCTTCATCCTCCCATTTGATCCCTAGGCCTTCTTTGTACCAAGTTCGTCTCGTTCGTCCCTCTTCTTCTTCCCATTTGATCCCTAGGCCTTCTTTGTATCAAGTTCGTCTCGTTCGTCCCTCTTCGTCCTCCCATTTGATCCCTAGGCCTTCTTTGGACCAAGTTCTTCTCGTTCGTCCATCTTCGTCCTCCCATTTGATCCCTTGGCCTTCTTTGTACCATGTTCGTCTCGTTCGTCCCTCTTCGTCCTCCCATTTGATCCCTAGGCCTTCTTTGGACCAAGTTCGTCTCGTTCGTCCATCTTCGTCCTCCCATTTGATCAGCAGGCCTTCTTTGGACCATGTTCGTCCCGATCGTCCATCTTCGTCCTCCCATTTGATCCGTAGGCCTTCTTTGGACCAAGTTCATCTCGTTCGTCCATCTTCGTGCTCCCATTTGATCCGTAGGCCTTCTTTGGACAAAGTTCGTCTCGTTCGTCCATCTTCGTCCTCCCAATTGATCCGTTGGCCTTCTTTGGACCAAGTTCGTCCCGTTCGTCCATCTTTGTCCTCCCATTTGATCCCTTGGCCTTCTTTGTACCAAGTTCGTCTCGTTTGTCCCTCTTCGTCTTCCCATTTGATCCGTAGGCCTTCTTTGGACCAAGTTCGTCTCGTTCGTCCATCTTCATCCTCCCATTTGATCCCTTGGCCTTCTTTGTACCAAGTTCGTCTCGTTCGTCCCTCTTCGTCTTCCCATTTGAACCGTAGGCCTTCTTTGGACCAAGTTCGTCTCGTTCGTCCATCTTCGTCCTCCCATTTGATCCCTTGGCCTTCTTTGTACCATGTTCGTCTCGTTCGTCCATCTTCGTCCTCCCATTTGATCCCTATGCCTTCTTTGTACCAAGTTCGTCTCGTTCGTCCCTCTTCGTCCTCCCATTTGATCCCTAGGTCTTCTTTGTACCATGTTCCTCTCGGTCGTCCCTCTTCGTCTTCCCATTTGATCCAAAGGCCTTCTTTGGACCAAGTTCGTCTCGTTCGTGCATCTTCGTCCTCCCATTTGATCCCTATGCCTTCTTTGTACCAAGTTCGTCTCGTTCGTCCCTCTACGTCCTCCCATTTGATCCGTAGGCCTTCTTTGGACAAAGTTCGTCTCGTTCGTCCATCTTCGTCCTCCCATTTGATCCGTTGGCCTTCTTTGTACCATGTTCGTCTCGTTCGTCCATCTTCGTCCTCCCATTTGATCCCTAGGCCTTCTTTGTACCAAGTTCGTCTCGTTCGTCCCTCTTCGTCCTCCCATTTGATCCCTAGGCCTTCTTTGTACCAAGTTCGTCTCGTTCGTCCCTCTTCGTCCTCCCATTTGATCCGTAGGCCTTCTTTGGACAAAGTTCGTCTCGTTCGTCCATCTTCGTCCTCCCATTTGATCCGTTGGCCTTCTTTGTACCATGTTCGTCTCGTTCGTCCAACTTCGTCCTCCCATTTGATCCCTATGCCTTCTTTGTACCAAGTTCGTCTCGTTCGTCCCTCTTCGTCCTCCCATTTGATCCCTAGGTCTTCTTTATACCAAGTTCGTCTCGTTCGTCCCTCTTCGTCCTCCCATTTGATCCCAAGACCTTCTTTGACAATGTTCGTCTCGTTCGTCCATCTTCGTCCTCCCATTTGATCTGTTAGCCTTCTTTGGACCAAGTTCGTCCCGTTCATCCATCTTCGTCCTCCCATTTGATCCCTTGGCCTTCTTTGTACCATGTTCGTCTCGTTCGTCCCTCTTCGTCTTCCCATTTGATCCGAAGGCCTTCTTTGGACCAAGTTCTTCTCGTTCGTCCATCTTCGTCCTCCCATTTGATCCGTTGGCCTTCTTTGGACCAAGTTCGTCCCGTTCGTCCATCTTCGTCCTCCCATTTGATCCCTTGGCCTTCTTTGTACCAAGTTCGTCTCGTTCGTCCCTCTTCGTCTTCCCATTTGATCCGTAGGCCTTCTTTGGACCAAGTTCGTCTCGTTCGTCCATCTTTGTCCTCCCATTTGATCCCTTGGCCTTCTTTGTACCATGTTCCTCTCGTTCGTCCCTCTTCGTCTTCCCATTTGATCCGAAGGCCTTCTTTGGACCAAGTTCGTCTCGTTCGTTCATCTTCGTCCTCCCATTTGATCCCTTGGTCTTCTTTGTACCATGTTCGTCTCGTTCGTCCCTCTTCGTCCTCCCATTTGATCCCTAGGCCTTCTTTGGACCAAGTTCGTCTCGTTCGTCCATCTTCGTCCTCCCATTTGATCAGTAGGCCTTCTTTGGACCAAGTTCGTCTCGTTCGTCCATCTTCGTGCTCCCATTTGATCCGTTGGCCTTCTTTGTACCATGTTCGTCTCGTTCGTCCATCTTCGTCCTCCCATTTGATCCCTAGGCCTTCTTTGTACCAAGTTCGTCTCGTTCGTCCCTCTTCGTCCTCCCATTTGATCCCTAGGCCTTCTTTGTACCAAGTTCGTCTCGTTCGTCCCTCTTCGTCCTCCCATTTGATCCGTAGGCCTTCTTTGGACAAAGTTCGTCTTGTTCGTCCATCTTCGTCCTCCCATTTGATCCGTTGGCCTTCTTTGTACCATGTTCGTCTCGTTCGTCCAACTTCGTCCTCCCATTTGATACCTATGCCTTCTTTGTACCAAGTTCGTCTCGTTCATCCCTCTTCGTCCTCCCATTTGATCCCTAGGTCTTCTTTGTACCAAGTTCGTCTCGTTCGTCCCTCTTCGTCCTCCCATTTGATCCCAAGACCTTCTTTGGACAATGTTCGTCTCGTTCGTCCATCTTCGTCCTCCCATTTGATCCGTTAGCCTTCTTTGGACCAAGTTCGTCCCGTTCGTCCATCTTCGTCCTCCCATTTGATCCGTGGGCCTTCTTTGGACCAAGTTCATCTCGTTCGTCCATCTTCGTGCTCCCATTTGATCCGTAGGCCTTCTTTCGACCAAGTTCTTCTCGTTCGTCCATCTTCGTCCTCCCATTTGATCCGTTGGCCTTCTTTGGACCAAGTTCGTCCCGTTCGTCCATCTTCATCCTCCCATTTGATCCCTTGGCCTTCTTTGTACCAAGTTCGTCTCGTTCGTCCCTCTTCGTCCTCCCATTTGATCAGTAGGCCTTCTTTGGACCAAGTTCGTTTCGTTCGTCCATCTTCGTGCTCCCATTTGATCCGTTGGTCTTCTTTGTACCATGTTCGTCTCGTTCGTCCATCTTCGTCCTCCCATTTGATCCCTAGGCCTTCTTTGTACCAAGTTCGTCTCGTTCGTCCCTCTTCGTCCTCCCATTTGATCCCTAGGCCTTCTTTGTACCAAGTTCGTCTCGTTCGTCCCTCTTCGTCCTCCCATTTGATCCGTAGGCCTTCTTTGGACAAAGTTCGTCTCGTTCGTCCATCTTCGTCCTCCCATTTGATCCGTTGGCCTTCTTTGTACCATGTTCGTCTCGTTCGTCCAACTTCGTCCTCCCATTTGATACCTATGCCTTCTTTGTACCAAGTTCGTCTCGTTCATCCCTCTTCGTCCTCCCATTTGATCCCTAGGTCTTCTTTGTACCAAGTTCGTCTCGTTCGTCCCTCTTCGTCCTCCCATTTGATCCCAAGACCTTCTTTGGACAATGTTCGTCTCGTTCGTCCATCTTCGTCCTCCCGTTTGATCCGTTAGCCTTCTTTGGACCAAGTTCGTCCCGTTCGTCCATCTTCGTCCTCCCATTTGATCCGTGGGCCTTCTTTGGACCAAGTTCATCTCGTTCGTCCATCTTCGTGCTCCCATTTGATCCGTAGGCCTTCTTTGGACAAAGTTCGTCTCGTTCGTCCATCTTTGTCCTCCCAATTGATCCGTTGGCCTTCTTTGTACCATGTTCGTCTCGTTCGTCCATCTTCATCCTCCCATTTGATCCCTAGGCCTTCTTTGTACCAAGTTCGTCTCGCTCGTCCCTCTTCTTCTTCCCATTTGATCCCTAGGCCTTCTTTGTACCAAGTTCGTCTCGTTCGTCCCTCTTCGTCCTCCCATTTGATCCCTAGGCCTTCTTTGGACCAAGTTCTTCTCGTTCGTCCATCTTCGTCCTCCCATTTGATCCGTTGGCCTTCTTTGGACCAAGTTCGTCCCGTTCGTCCATCTTCCTCCTCCCATTTGATCCCTTGGCCTTCTTTGTACCAAGTTCGTCTCGTTCGTCCCTCTTCGTCTTCCCATTTGATCCGTAGGCCTTCTTTGGACCAAGTTCGTCTCGTTCGTCCATCTTCGTCCTCCCATTTGATCCCTTGGCCTTCTTTGTACCATGTTCGTCTCGTTCGTCCCTCTACGTCCTCCCACTTGATCCCTAGGCCTTCTTTGGACCAAGTTCTTCTCGTTCGTCCCTCTTCGTCTTCCCATTTGATCCGTAGGCCTTCTTTGGACCAAGTTCGTCTCGTTCGTCCATCTTCGTCCTCCCATTTGATCCCTTGGCCTTCTTTGTACCATGTTCCTCTCGTTCGTCCCTCTTCGTCTTCCCATTTGATCCGAAGGCCTTCTTTGGACCAAGTTCGTCTCGTTCGTTCATCTTCGTCCTCCCATTTGATCCCTTGGTCTTCTTTGTACCATGTTCGTCTCGTTCGTCCCTCTTCGTCCTCCCATTTGATCCCTAGGCCTTCTTTGGACCAAGTTCGTCTCGTTCGTCCATCTTCTTCCCCCCATTTGATCAGTAGGCCTTCTTTGGACCAAGTTCGTCTCGTTCGTCCATCTTCGTGCTCCCATTTGATCCGTTGGCCTTCTTTGTACCATGTTCGTCTCGTTCGTCCATCTTCGTCCTCCCATTTGATCCCTAGGCCTTCTTTGTACCAAGTTCGTCTCGTTCGTCCCTCTTCGTCCTCCCATTTGATCCCTAGGCCTTCTTTGTACCAAGTTCGTCTCGTTCGTCCCTCTTCGTCCTCCCATTTGATCCGTAGGCCTTCTTTGGACAAAGTTCGTCTCGTTCGTCCATCTTCATCCTCCCATTTGATCCGTTGGCCTTCTTTGTACCATGTTCGTCTCGTTCGTCCAACTTCGTCCTTCCATTTGATACCTATGCCTTCTTTGTACCAAGTTCGTCTCGTTCATCCCTCTTCGTCCTCCCATTTGATCCCTAGGTCTTCTTTGTACCAAGTTCGTCTCGTTCGTCCCTCTTCGTCCTCCCATTTGATCCCAAGACCTTCTTTGGACAATGTTCGTCTCGTTCGTCCATCTTCGTCCTCCCATTTGATCCGTTAGCCTTCTTTGGACCAAGTTCGTCCCGTTCGTCCATCTTCGTCCTCCCATTTGATCCAGGGGCCTTCTTTGGACCAAGTTCATCTCGTTCGTCCATCTTTGTGCTCCCATTTGATCCGTAGGCCTTCTTTGGACAAAGTTCGTCTCGTTCGTCCATCTTCGTCCTCCCAATTGATCCGTTGGCCTTCTTTGTACCATGTTCGTCTCGTTCGTCCATCTTCATCCTCCCATTTGATCCCTAGGCCTTCTTTGTACCAAGTTCGTCTCGCTCGTCCCTCTTATTCTTCCCATTTGATCCCTAGGCCTTCTTTGTACCAAGTTCGTCTCGTTCGTCCCTCTTCGTCCTCCCATTTGATCCCTAGGCCTTCTTTGGACCAAGTTCTTCTCGTTCGTCCATCTTCGTCCTCCCATTTGATCCGTTGGCCTTCTTTGGACCAAGTTCGTCCCGTTCGTCCATCTTCATCCTCCCATTTGATCCCTTGGCCTTCTTTGTACCAAGTTCGTCTCGTTCGTCCCTCTTCGTCTTCCCATTTGATCCGTAGGCCTTCTTTGGACCGAGTTCGTCTCGTTCGTCCATCTTCGTCCTCCCATTTGATCCCTTGGCCTTCTTTGTACCATGTTCGTCTCGTTCGTCCCTCTTCGTCCTCCCATTTGATCCCTAGGCCTTCTTTGGACCAGGTTCGTCTCGTTCGTCCATCTTCGTGCTCCCATTTGATCAGCAGGCCTTCTTTGGACCAAGTTCGTCCCGTTCGTCCATCTTCGTCCTCCCATTTGATCCGTAGGCCTTCTTTGGACCAAGTTCATCTCGTTCGTCCATCTTCGTGCTCCCATTTGATCCGTAGGCCTTCTTTGGACAAAGTTCGTCTCGTTCGTCCATCTTCGTCCTCCCAATTGATCCGTTGGCCTTCTTTGGACCAAGTTCGTCCCGTTCGTCCATCTTCGTCCTCCCATTTGATCCCTTGGCCTTCTTTGTACCAAGTTAGTCTCGTTCGTCCCTCTTCGTCTTCCCATTTGATCCGTAGGCCTTCTTTGGACCAAGTTCGTCCCGTTCGTCCATCTTCGTCCTCCCATTTGATCCCTTGGCCTTCTTTGTACCAAGTTCGTCTCGTTCGTCCCTCTTCGTCTTCCCATTTGATCCGTAGGCCTTCTTTGGACCAAGTTCGTCTCGTTCGTCCATCTTCGTCCTCCCATTTGATCCCTATGCCTTCTTTGTACCAAGTTCGTCTCGTTCGTCCCTCTTCGTCCTCCCATTTGATCCCTAGGTCTTCTTTGTACCATGTTCCTCTCGGTCGTCCCTCTTCGTCTTCCCATTTGATCCGAAGGCCTTCTTTGGACCAAGTTCGTCTCGTTCGTTCATCTTCGTCCTCCCATTTGATCCCTATGCCTTCTTTGTACCAAGTTCGTCTCGTTCGTCCCTCTACGTCCTCCCATTTGATCCGTAGGCCTTTTTTGGACAAAGTTCGTCTCGTTCGTCCATCTTCGTCCTCCCATTTGATCCGTTGGCCTTCTTTGTACCATGTTCGTCTCGTTCGTCCATCTTCGTCCTCCCATTTGATCCCTAGGCCTTCTTTGTACCAAGTTCGTCTCGTTCGTCCCTCTTCGTCCTCCAATTTGATCCCTAGGCCTTCTTTGTACCAAGTTCGTCTCGTTTGTCCCTCTTCGTCCTCCCATTTGATCCGTAGGCCTTCTTTGGACAAAGTTCGTCTCGTTCGTCCATCTTCGTCCTCCCATTTGATCCGTTGGCCTTCTTTGTACCATGTTCGTCTCGTTCGTCCAACTTCATCCTCCCATTTGATCCCTTTGCCTTCTTTGTACCAAGTTCGTCTCGTTCGTCCCTCTTCGTCCTCCCATTTGATCCGTTAGCCTTCTTTGGACCAAGTTCGTCCCGTTCATCCATCTTCGTCCTCCCATTTGATCCCTTGGCCTTCTTTGTACCATGTTCGTCTCGTTCGTCCCTCTTCGTCTTCCCATTTGATCCGAAGGCCTTCTTTGGACCAAGTTCGTCTCGTTCGTTCATCTTCGTCCTCCCATTTGATCCCTTGGTCTTCTTTGTACCATGTTCGTCTCGTTCGTCCCTCTTCGTCCTCCCATTTGATCCCTAGGCCTTCTTTGGACCAAGTTCGTCTCGTTCGTCCATCTTCGTCCCCCCATTTGATCAGTAGGCCTTCTTTGGACCAAGTTCGTCTCGTTCGTCCATCTTCGTGCTCCCATTTGATCCGTTGGCCTTCTTTGTACCATGTTCGTCTCGTTCGTCCATCTTCGTCCTCCCATTTGATCCCTAGGCCTTCTTTGTACCAAGTTCGTCTCGTTCGTCCCTCTTCGTCCTCCCATTTGATCCCTAGGCCTTCTTTGTACCAAGTTCGTCTCGTTCGTCCCTCTTCGTCCTCCCATTTGATCCGTAGGCCTTCTTTGGACAAAGTTCGTCTCGTTCGTCCATCTTCGTCCTCCCATTTGATCCGTTGGCCTTCTTTGTACCATGTTCGTCTCGTTCGTCCAACTTCATCCTCCCATTTGATCCCTATGCCTTCTTTGTACCAAGTTCGTCTCGTTCGTCCCTCTTCGTCCTCCCATTTGATCCCTAGGTCTTCTTTGTACCAAGTTCGTCTCGTTCGTCCCTCTTCGTCCTCCCATTTGATCCCAAGACCTTCTTTGGACAATGTTCGTCTCGTTCGTCCATCTTCGTCCTCCCATTTGATCCGTTAGCCTTCTTTGGACCAAGTTCGTCCCGTTCATCCATCTTCGTCCTCCCATTTGATCCCTTGGCCTTCTTTGTACCATGTTCGTCTCGTTCGTCCCTCTTCGTCTTCCCATTTGATCCGAAGGCCTTCTTTGGACCAAGTTCGTCTCGTTCGTTCATCTTCGTCCTCCCATTTGATCCCTTGGTCTTCTTTGTACCATGTTCGTCTCGTTCGTCCCTCTTCGTCCTCCCATTTGATCCCTAGGCCTTCTTTGTACCAAGTTCTTCTCGTTCGTCCATCTTCGTCCTCCCATTTGATCCGTTGGCCTTCTTTGGACCAAGTTCGTCCCGTTCGTCCATCTTCATCCTCCCATTTGATCCCTTGGCCTTCTTTGTACCAAGTTCGTCTCGTTCGTCCCTTTTCGTCTTCCCATTTGATCCGTAGGCCTTCTTTGGACCGAGTTCGTCTCGTTCGTCCATCTTCGTCCTCCCATTTGATCCCTTGGCCTTCTTTGTACCATGTTCGTCTCGTTCGTCCCTCTTCGTCCTCCCATTTGATCCCTAGGCCTTCTTTGGACCAGGTTCGTCTCGTTCGTCCATCTTCGTGCTCCCATTTGATCAGCAGGCCTTCTTTGGACCAAGTTCGTCCCGTTCGTCCATCTTCGTCCTCCCATTTGATCCGTAGGCCTTCTTTGGACCAAGTTCATCTCGTTCGTCCATCTTCGTGCTCCCATTTGATCCGTAGGCCTTCTTTGGACAAAGTTCGTCTCGTTCATCCATCTTCGTCCTCCCAATTGATCCGTTGGCCTTCTTTGGACCAAGTTCGTCCCGTTCGTCCATCTTCGTCCTCCCATTTGATCCCTTGGCCTTCTTTGTACCAAGTTAGTCTCGTTCGTCCCTCTTCGTCTTCCCATTTGATCCGTAGGCCTTCTTTGGACCAAGTTCGTCCCGTTCGTCCATCTTCGTCCTCCCATTTGATCCCTTGGCCTTCTTTGTACCAAGTTCGTCTCGTTCGTCCCTCTTCGTCTTCCCATTTGATCCGTAGGCCTTCTTTGGACCAAGTTCGTCTCGTTCGTCCATCTTCGTCCTCCCATTTGATCCCTATGCCTTCTTTGTACCAAGTTCGTCTCGTTCGTCCCTCTTCGTCCTCCCATTTGATCCCTAGGTCTTCTTTGTACCATGTTCCTCTCGGTCGTCCCTCTTCGTCTTCCCATTTGATCCGAAGGCCTTCTTTGGACCAAGTTCGTCTCGTTCGTTCATCTTCGTCCTCCCATTTGATCCCTATGCCTTCTTTGTACCAAGTTCGTCTCGTTCGTCCCTCTACGTCCTCCCATTTGATCCGTAGGCCTTTTTTGGACAAAGTTCATCTCGTTCGTCCATCTTCGTCCTCCCATTTGATCCGTTGGCCTTCTTTGTACCATGTTCGTCTCGTTCGTCCATCTTCGTCCTCCCATTTGATCCCTAGGCCTTCTTTGTACCAAGTTCGTCTCGTTCGTCCCTCTTCGTCCTCCAATTTGATCCCTAGGCCTTCTTTGTACCAAGTTCGTCTCGTTTGTCCCTCTTCGTCCTCCCATTTGATCCGTAGGCCTTCTTTGGACAAAGTTCGTCTCGTTCGTCCATCTTCGTCCTCCCATTTGATCCGTTGGCCTTCTTTGTACCATGTTCGTCTCGTTCGTCCAACTTCATCCTCCCATTTGATCCCTTTGCCTTCTTTGTACCAAGTTCGTCTCGTTCGTCCCTCTTCGTCCTCCCATTTGATCCGTTAGCCTTCTTTGGACCAAGTTCGTCCCGTTCATCCATCTTCGTCCTCCCATTTGATCCCTTGGCCTTCTTTGTACCATGTTCGTCTCGTTCGTCCCTCTTCGTCTTCCCATTTGATCCGAAGGCCTTCTTTGGACCAAGTTCGTCTCGTTCGTTCATCTTCGTCCTCCCATTTGATCCCTTGGTCTTCTTTGTACCATGTTCGTCTCGTTCGTCCCTCTTCGTCCTCCCATTTGATCCCTAGGCCTTCTTTGGACCAAGTTCGTCTCGTTCGTCCATCTTCGTCCCCCCATTTGATCAGTAGGCCTTCTTTGGACCAAGTTCGTCTCGTTCGTCCATCTTCGTGCTCCCATTTGATCCGTTGGCCTTCTTTGTACCATGTTCGTCTCGTTCGTCCATCTTCGTCCTCCCATTTGATCCCTAGGCCTTCTTTGTACCAAGTTCGTCTCGTTCGTCCCTCTTCGTCCTCCCATTTGATCCCTAGGCCTTCTTTGTACCAAGTTCGTCTCGTTCGTCCCTCTTCGTCCTCCCATTTGATCCGTAGGCCTTCTTTGGACAAAGTTCGTCTCGTTCGTCCATCTTCGTCCTCCCATTTGATCCGTTGGCCTTCTTTGTACCATGTTCGTCTCGTTCGTCCAACTTCATCCTCCCATTTGATCCCTATGCCTTCTTTGTACCAAGTTCGTCTCGTTCGTCCCTCTTCGTCCTCCCATTTGATCCCTAGGTCTTCTTTGTACCAAGTTCGTCTCGTTCGTCCCTCTTCGTCCTCCCATTTGATCCCAAGACCTTCTATGGACAATGTTCGTCTCGTTCGTCCATCTTCGTCCTCCCATTTGATCCGTTAGCCTTCTTTGGACCAAGTTCGTCCCGTTCATCCATCTTCGTCCTCCCATTTGATCCCTTGGCCTTCTTTGTACCATGTTCGTCTCGTTCGTCCCTCTTCGTCTTCCCATTTGATCCGAAGGCCTTCTTTGGACCAAGTTCGTCTCGTTCGTTCATCTTCGTCCTCCCATTTGATCCCTTGGTCTTCTTTGTACCATGTTCGTCTCGTTCGTCCCTCTTCGTCCTCCCATTTGATCCCTAGGCCTTCTTTGGACCAAGTTCGTCTCGTTCGTCCATCTTCGTCCCCCCATTTGATCAGTAGGCCTTCTTTGGACCAAGTTCGTCTCGTTCGTCCATCTTCGTGCTCCCATTTGATCCGTTGGCCTTCTTTGTACCATGTTCGTCTCGTTCGTCCATCTTCGTCCTCCCATTTGATCCCTACGCCTTCTTTGTACCAAGTTCGTCTCGTTCGTCCCTCTTCGTCCTCCCATTTGATCCCTAGGCCTTCTTTGTACCAAGTTCGTCTCGTTCGTCCCTCTTCGTCCTCCCATTTGATCCGTAGGCCTTCTTTGGACAAAGTTCGTCTCGTTCGTCCATCTTCGTCCTCCCATTTGATCCGTTGGCCTTCTTTGTACCATGTTCGTCTCGTTCGTCCAACTTCTTCCTCCCATTTGATCCCTATGCCTTCTTTGTACCAAGTTCGTCTCGTTCGTCCCTCTTCGTCCTCCCATTTGATCCCTAGGTCTTCTTTGTACCAAGTTCGTCTCGTTCGTCCCTCTTCGTCCTCCCATTTGATCCCAAGACCTTCTTTGGACAATGTTCGTCTCGTTCGTCCATCTTCGTCCTCCCATTTGATCCGTTAGCCTTCTTTGGACCAAGTTCGTCCCGTTCATCCATCTTCGTCCTCCCATTTGATCCCTTGGCCTTCTTTGTACCATGTTCGTCTCGTTCGTCCCTCTTCGTCTTCCCATTTGATCCGAAGGCCTTCTTTGGACCAAGTTCGTCTCGTTCGTTCATCTTCGTCCTCCCATTTGATCCCTTGGTCTTCTTTGTACCATGTTCGTCTCGTTCGTCCCTCTTCGTCCTCCCATTTGATCCCTAGGCCTTCTTTGGACCAAGTTCGTCTCGTTCGTCCATCTTCGTCCCCCCATTTGATCAGTAGGCCTTCTTTGGACCAAGTTCGTCTCGTTCGTCCATCTTCGTGCTCCCATTTGATCCGTTGGCCTTCTTTGTACCATGTTCGTCTCGTTCGTCCATCTTCGTCCTCCCATTTGATCCCTAGGCCTTCTTTGTACCAAGTTCGTCTCGTTCGTCCCTCTTCGTCCTCCCATTTGATCCCTAGGCCTTCTTTGTACCAAGTTCGTCTCGTTCGTCCCTCTTCGTCCTCCCATTTGATCCGTAGGCCTTCTTTGGACAAAGTTCGTCTCGTTCGTCCATCTTCGTCCTCCCATTTGATCCGTTGGCCTTCTTTGTACCATGTTCGTCTCGTTCGTCCAACTTCGTCCTTCCATTTGATACCTATGCCTTCTTTGTACCAAGTTCGTCTCGTTCATCCCTTTTCGTCCTCCCATTTGATCCCTAGGTCTTCTTTGTACCAAGTTCGTCTCGTTCGTCCCTCTTCGTCCTCCCATTTGATCCCAAGACCTTCTTTGGACAATGTTCGTCTCGTTCGTCCATCTTCGTCCTCCATTTGATCCGTTAGCCTTCTTTGGACCAAGTTCGTCCCATTCGTCCATCTTCGTCCTCCCATTTGATCCGTGGGCCTTCTTTGGACCAAGTTCATCTCGTTCGTCCATCTTCGTCCTCCCATTTGATCCGTAGGCCTTCTTTGGACAAAGTTCGTCTCGTTCGTCCATCTTCGTCCTCCCAATTGATCCGTTGGCCTTCTTTGTACCATGTTCGTCTCGTTCGTCCATCTTCATCCTCCCATTTGATCCCTAGGCCTTCTTTGTACCAAGTTCGTCTCGCTCGTCCCTCTTCTTCGTCCCATTTGATCCCTAGGCCTTCTTTGGACCAAGTTCTTCTCGTTCGTCCATCTTCGTCCTCCCATTTGATCCGTTGGCCTTCTTTGGACCAAGTTCGTCCCGTTCGTCCATCTTCATCCTCCCATTTGATCCCTTGGCCTTCTTTGTACCAAGTTCGTCTCGTTCGTCCCTCTTCGTCTTCCCATTTGATCCGTAGGCCTTCTTTGGACCAAGTTCGTCTCGTTCGTCCATCTTCGTCCTCCCATTTGATCCCTTGGCCTTCTTTGTACCATGTTCGTCTCGTTCGTCCCTCTTCGTCCTCCCATTTGATCCCTAGGCCTTCTTTGGACCAAGTTCGTCTCGTTCGTCCATCTTCGTCCTCCCATTTGATCAGCAGGCCTTCTTTGGACCAAGTTCGTCCCGTTCGTCCATCTTCGTCCTCCCATTTGATCCGTAGGCCTTCTTTGGACCAAGTTCATCTCGTTCGTCCATCTTCGTGCTCCCATTTGATCCGTAGGCCTTCTTTGGACAAAGTTCGTCTCGTTCGTCCATCTTCGTCCTCCCAATTGATCCGTTGGCCTTCTTTGGACCAAGTTCGTCCCGTTCGTCCATCTTCGTCCTCCCATTTGATCCCTTGGCCTTCTTTGTACCAAGTTCGTCTCGTTCGTCCCTCTTCGTCTTCCCATTTGATCCGTAGGCCTTCTTTGGACCAAGTTCGTCCCGTTCGTCCATCTTCGTCCTCCCATTTGATCCCTTGGCCTTCTTTGTACCAAGTTCGTCTCGTTCGTCCCTCTTCGTCTTCCCATTTGATCCGTAGGCCTTCTTTGGACCAAGTTCGTCTCGTTCGTCCATCTTCGTCCTCCCATTTGATCCCTATGCCTTCTTTGTACCAAGTTCGTCTCGTTCGTCCCTCTTCGTCCTCCCATTTGATCCCTAGGTCTTCTTTGTACCATGTTCCTCTCGGTCGTCCCTCTTCGTCTTCCCATTTGATCCGAAGGCCTTCTTTGGACCAAGTTCGTCTCGTTCGTTCATCTTCGTCCTCCCATTTGATCCCTATGCCTTCTTTGTACCAAGTTCGTCTCGTTCGTCCCTCTACGTCCTCCCATTTGATCCGTAGGCCTTCTTTGGACAAAGTTCGTCTCGTTCGTCCATCTTCGTCCTCCCATTTGATCCGTTGGCCTTCTTTGTACCATGTTCGTCTCGTTCGTCCATCTTCGTCCTCCCATTTGATCCCTAGGCCTTCTTTGTACCAAGTTCGTCTCGTTCGTCCCTCTTCATCCTCCAATTTGATCCCTAGGCCTTCTTTGTACCAAGTTCGTCTCGTTCGTCCCTCTTCGTCCTCCCATTTGATCCGTAGGCCTTCTTTGGACAAAGTTCGTCTCGTTCGTCCATCTTCGTCCTCCCATTTGATCCGTTGGCCTTCTTTGTACCATGTTCGTCTCGTTCGTCCAACTTCATCCTCCCATTTGATCCCTATGCCTTCTTTGTACCAAGTTCGTCTCGTTCGTCCCTCTTCGTCCTCCCATTTGATCCCTAGGTCTTCTTTGTACCAAGTTCGTCTCGTTCGTCCCTCTTCGTCCTCCCATTTGATCCCAAGACCTTCTTTGGACAATGTTCGTCTCGTTCGTCCATCTTCGTCCTCCCATTTGATCCGTTAGCCTTCTTTGGACCAAGTTCGTCCCGTTCATCCATCTTCGTCCTCCCATTTGATCCCTTGGCCTTCTTTGTACCATGTTCGTCTCGTTCGTCCCTCTTCGTCTTCCCATTTGATCCGAAGGCCTTCTTTGGACCAAGTTCGTCTCGTTCGTTCATCTTCGTCCTCCCATTTGATCCCTTGGTCTTCTTTGTACCATGTTCGTCTCGTTCGTCCCTCTTCGTCCTCCCATTTGATCCCTAGGCCTTCTTTGGACCAAGTTCGTCTCGTTCGTCCATCTTCGTCCTCCCATTTGATCCGTAGGCCTTCTTTGGACAAAGTTCGTCTCGTTCGTCCATCTTCGTCCTCCCATTTGATCCGTTGGCCTTCTTTGTACCATGTTCGTCTCGTTCGTCCATTTTCGTCCCCCCATTTGATCCCTAGGCCTTCTTTGTACCAAGTTCGTCTCGTTCGTCCCTCTTCTACTTCCCATTTGATCCCTAGGCCTTCTTTGTACCAAGTTTGTCTCGTTCGTCCCTCTTCGTCCTCCCATTTGATCCCTAGGCCTTCTTTGGACCAAGTTCTTCTCGTTCGTCCATCTTCGTCCTCCCATTTGATCCGTTGGAATTATTTGGACCAAGTTCGTCTCGTTCGTCCATCTTCGTCCTCCCATTTGATCCCTTGGCCTTCTTTGTACCAAGTTCGTCTCGTTCGTCCCTCTTCGTCCTCCCATTTGATCCCTAGGCCTTCTTTGGACCAAGTTCGTCTCGTTCGTCCATCTTCGTCCTCCCATTTGATCCGTAGGCCTTCTTTGGACAAAGCTCGTCTCGTTCGTCCATCTTCGTCCTCCCATTTGATCCGTTGGCCTTCTTTGTACCATGTTCGTCTCGTTCGTCCATCTTCGTCCTCCCATTTGATCCCTAGGCCTTCTTTGTACCAAGTTCGTCTCGCTCGTCCCTCTTCTTCTTCCCATTTGATCCCTAGGCCTTCTTTGTACCAAGTTCGTCTCGTTCGTCCCTCTTCGTCCTCCCATTTGATCCCTAGGCCTTCTTTGGACCAAGTTCTTCTCGTTCGTCCATCTTCGTCCTCCCATTTGATCCGTTGGCCTTCTTTGGACCAAGTTCGTCCCGTTCGTCCAACTTCGTCCTCGCATTTGATCCCTTGGCCTTCTTTGTACCAAGTTCGACTCGTTCGTCCCTCTTCGTCTTCCCATTTGATCCGTAGGCCTTCTTTGGACCAAGTTCGTCTCGTTCGTCCATCTTCGTCCTCCCATTTGATCCCTTGGGCTTCTTTGTACCATGTTCCTCTCGTTCGTCCCTCTTCGTCTTCCCATTTGATCCGTAGGCCTTCTTTGGACCATATTCGTCTCGTTCGTCCATCTTCGTCTCCCATTTGATCCGTTGTAATTATTTGGACCAAGTTCGTCTCGTTCGTCCATCTTCGTCCTCCCATTTGATCCCTTGGCCTTCTTTGTACCAAGTTCGTCTCGTTCGTCCCTCTTCGTCCTCCCAATTGATCCCTTGGCCTTCTTTGTACCAAGTTCGTCTTGTTCGTCCATCTTCGTGCTACCATTTGATCCGTAGGCCTTCCTTGGACAAAGTTCGTCTCGTTCATCCCTCTTCATCCTCCCATTTGATCCCTAGGCCTTCTTTGTACCAAGTTCGTCTCGTTCGTCCCTCTTCGTCCTCCCATTTGATCCGTAGGCCTTCTTTGGACAAAGTTCGTCTCGTTCGTCCATCTTCGTCCTCCCATTTGATCCGTTGGCCTTCTTTGTACCATGTTCGTCTCGTTCGTCCATCTTCGTCCTCCCATTTGATCCCTATGCCTTCTTTGTACCAAGTTCGTCTCGTTCGTCCCTCTTCGTCCTCCCATTTGATCCCTAGGTCGTCTTTGTACCAAGTTCGTCTCGTTCGTCCCTTTTCGTCCTCCCATTTGATCCCAAGGCCTTCTTTGGACAATGTTCGTCTCGTTCGTCCATCTTCGTCCTCCCATTTGATCCGTTATCCTTCTTTGGACCAAGTTCGTCCCGTTCGTCCATCTTCGTCCTCCCATTTGATCCCTTGGCCTTCTTTGTACCATGTTCGTCTCGTTCGTCCCTCTTCGTCTTCCCATTTGATCCGAAGGTCTTCTTTGGACCAAGTTCGTCTCGTTCGTTCATCTTCGTCCTCCCATTTGATCCCTTGGCCTTCTTTGTACCATGTTCGTCTCGTTCGTCCCTCTTCGTCCTCCCATTTGATCCCTAGGCCTTCTTTGGACCAAGTTCGTCTCGTTCGTCCATCTTCGTCCTCCCATTTGATCCCTATGCCTTCTTTGTACCAAGTTCGTCTCGTTCGTCCCTCTTCGTCCTCCCATTTGATCCCTAGGTCTTCTTTGTACCATGTTCCTCTCGTTCGTCCCTCTTCGTCTTCCCATTTGATCCGAAGGCCTTCTTTGGACCAAGTTCGTCTCGTTCGTTTATCTTCGTCCTCCCATTTGATCCGTAGGCCTTCTTTGTACCAAGTTCGTCTCGTTCGTCCCTCTACGTCCTCCCACTTGATCCCTAGTCCTTCTTTGGACCAAGTTCATCTCGTTCGTCCATCTTCGTGCTCCTATTTGATCCGTAGGCCTTCTTTGGACATAGTTCGTCTCGTTCGTCCATCTTCGTCCTCCCATTTGATCCGTTGGCCTTCTTTGTACCATGTTCGTCTCGTTCGTCCATCTTCGTCCTCCCATTTGATCCCTAGGCCTTCTTTGTACCAAGTTCGTCTCGATCGTCCCTCTTCGTCCTTCCATTTGATCCCTAGGCCTTCTTTGTACCAAGTTCGTCTCGTTCGTCCCTCTTCGTCCTCCCATTTGATCCGTAGGCCTTCTTTGGACAAAGTTCGTCTCGTTCGTCCATCTTCGTCCTCCGATTTGATCCGTTGGCCTTCTTTGTACCATGTTCGTCTCGTTCGTCCAACTTCGTCCTCCCATTTGATCCCTAGGTCTTCTTTGTACCAAGTTCGTCTCGTTCGTCCCTCTTCGTCCTCCCATTTGATCCCAAGACCTTCTTTGGACAATGTTCGTCTCGTTCTTCCATCTTCGTCCTCCCATTTGATCCGTTAGCCTTCTTTGGACCAAGTTCGTCCCGTTCGTCCATCTTCGTCCTCCCATTTGATCCCTTGGCCTTCTTTGTACCATGTTCGTCTCGTTCGTCCCTCTTCGTCTTCCCATTTGATCCGAAGGCCTTCTTTGGACCAAGTTTGTCTCGTTCATTCATCTTCGTCCTCCCATTTAATCCCTTGGTCTTCTTTGTACCATGTTCGTCTCGTTCGTCCCTCTTCGTCCTCCCATTTGATCCCTAGGCCTTCTTTGGACCAAGTTCGTCTCGTTCGTCCATCTTCGTGCTCCCATTTGACCCGTAGGCCTTCTTTGGACAAAGTTCGTCTCGTTCGTCCATCTTCGTCCTCCCATTTGATCCGTTGGCCTTCTTTGTACCATGTTCGTCTCGTTCGTCCATTTTCGTCCTCCCATTTGATCCCTAGGCCTTCTTTGTACCAAGTTCGTCTCGTTCGTCCTTCTTCGTCTTCCCGTTTGATCCGAAGGCCTTCTTTGGACCAAGTTCGTCTCGTTCGTCCATCTTCGTCCTCCCATTTGATCCGTTGGAATTATTTGGACCAAGTTCCTCTCGTTCGTCCATCTTCGTCCTCCCATTTGATCCCTTGGCCTTCTTTGTACCAAGTTCGTCTCGTTCGTCCCTCTTCGTCCTCCCATTTGATCCCTAGGCCTTCTTTGGACCAAGTTCGTCTCGTTCGTCCATCTTCGTCCTCCCATTTGATCCGTAGGCCTTCTTTGGACCAAGTTCATCTCGTTCGTCCATCTTCGTGCTCCCATTTGATCCGTAGGCCTTCTTTGGACAAAGTTCGTCTCGTTCGTCCATCTTCGTCCTCCCATTTGATCCCTTGGCCTTCTTTGTACCATGTTCGTCTCGTTCGTCCCTCTTCGTCTTCCCATTTGATCCGAAGGCCTTCTTTGGACCAAGTTTGTCTCGTTCGTTCATCTTCGTCTTCCCATTTAATCCCTTGGTCTTCTTTGTACCATGTTCGTCTCGTTCGTCCCTCTTCGTCCTCCCATTTGATCCCTAGGCCTTCTTTGGACCAAGTTCGTCTCGTTCGTCCATCTTCGTGCTCCCATTTGATCCGTAGGCCTTCTTTGGACAAAGTTCGTCTCGTTCGTCCATCTTCGTCCTCCCATTTGATCCGTTGGCCTTCTTTGTACCATGTTCGTCTCGTTCGTCCATTTTCGTCCTCCCATTTGATCCCTAGGCCTTCTTTGTACCAAGTTCGTCTCGTTCGTCCCTCTTCGTCTTCCCATTTGATCCGAAGGCCTTCTTTGGACCAAGTTCGTCTCGTTCGTCCATCTTCGTCCTCCCATTTGATCCGTTGGAATTATTTGGACCAAGTTCGTCTCGTTCGTCCATCTTCGTCCTCCCATTTGATCCCTTGGCCTTCTTTGTACCAAGTTCGTCTCGTTCGTCCCTCTTCGTCCTCCCATTTGATCCCTAGGCCTTCTTTGGACCAAGTTCGTCTCGTTCGTCCATCTTCGTCCTCCCATTTGATCCGTAGGCCTTCTTATGACCATGTTCGTCTCGTTCGTCCATCTTCGTCCTCCCATTTGATCCGTTGGCCTTCTTTGTACCATGTTCGTCTCGTTCGTCCATCTTCGTCCTCCCATTTGATCCCTAGGCCTTCTTTGTACCAAGTTCGTCTCGTTCGTCCCTCTTCGTCCTCCCATTTGATCCCTAGGCCTTCTTTGGACCAAGTTCTTCTCGTTCGTCCATCTTCGTCCTCCCATTTGATCCGTTGGCCTTCTTTGGACCAAGTTCGTCCCGTTCGTCCATCTTCGTCCTCCCATTTGATCCCTTGGCCTTCTTTGTACCAAGTTCGACTCGTTCGTCCCTCTTCGTCTTCCCATTTGATCCGTAGGCCTTCTTTGGACCAAGTTCGTCTCGTTCGTCCATCTTCGTCCTCCCATTTGATCCCTTGGCCTTCTTTGTACCATGTTCCTCTCGTTCGTCCCTCTTCGTCTTCCCATTTGATCCGTTGGAATTATTTGGACCAAGTTCGTCTCGTTCGTCCATCTTCGTCCTCCCATTTGATCCTTTGGCCTTCTTTGTACCAAGTTCGTCTCGTTCGTCCATCTTCGTGCTCCCATTTGATCCGTAGGCCTTCTTTGGACAAAGTTCGTCTCGTTCGACCCTCTTCGTCCTCCCATTTGATCCCTAGGCCTTCTTTGTTCCAAGTTCGTCTCGTTCGTCCCTCTTCGTCCTCCCATTTGATCCGTAGGCCTTCTTTGGACAAAGTTCGTCTCGTTCGTCCATCTTCGTCCTCCCATTTGATCCGTTGGCCTTCTTTGTACCATGTTCTTCTCGTTCGTCCATCTTCGTCCTCCCATTTGATCCCTAGGTCTTCTTTGTACCAAGTTCGTCTCGTTCGTCCCTCTTCTTCCTCCCATTTGATCCCAAGGCCTTCTTTGGACAATGTTCGTCTCGTTCGTCCATCTTCGTCCTCCCATTTGATCCGTTAGCCTTCTTTGGACCAAGTTCGTCCCGTTCGTCCATCTTCGTCCTCCCATTTGATCCCTTGGCCTTCTTTGTACCATGTTCGTCTCGTTCGTCCCTCTTCGTCTTCCCATTTGATCCGAAGGTCTTCTTTGGACCAAGTTCGTCTCGTTCGTTCATCTTCGTCCTCCCATTTGATCCCTTGGCCTTCTTTGTACCATGTTCGTCTCGTTCGTCCCTCTTCGTCCTCCCATTTGATCCCTTGGCCTTCTTTGTACCAAGTTCGTCTCGTTCGTCCCTCTTGGTCCTCCCAATTGATCCCTAGGCCTTCTTTGGACCAAGTTCATCTCGTTCGTCCATCTTCGTCCTCCCACTTGATCCCTTGGCCTTCTTTGTACCAGGTTCGTCTCGTTCGTCCATCTTTGTCCTCCCATTTGATCAGTAGGCCTTCTTTGGACCAAGTTCGTCTCGTTCGTCCATCTTCGTGCTCCCATTTGATCCGTAGGCCTTCTTTGGACAAAGTTCGTCTCGTTCGTCCATCTTCGTCCTCCCATTTGATCCGTTGGCCTTCTTTGTACCATGTTCGTCTCGTTCGTCCATTTTCGTCCTCCCATTTGATCCCTAGGCCTTCTTTGCACCAAGTTCGTCTCGTTCGTCCCTCTTCTACTTCCCATTTGATCCCTAGGTCTTCTTTGTACCAAGTTCGTCTCGTTCGTCCCTCTTCTTCCTCCCATTTGATCCCAAGGCCTTCTTTGGACAATGTTCGTCTCGTTCGTCCATCTTCGTCCTCCCATTTGAACCGTTAGCCTTCTTTGGACCAAGTTCGTCCCGTTCGTCCATCTTCGTCCTCCCATTTGATCCCTTGGCCTTCTTTGTACCATGTTCGTCTCGTTCGTCCCTCTTCGTCTTCCCATTTGATCCGAAGGTCTTCTTTGGACCAAGTTCGTCTCGTTCGTTCATCTTCGTCCTCCCATTTGATCCCTTGGCCTTCTTTGTACCATGTTCGTCTCGTTCGTCCCTCTTCGTCCTCCCATTTGATCCCTTGGCCTTCTTTGTACCAAGTTCGTCTCTTTCGTCCATCTTCGTGCCCCCATTTGATCCGTAGGCCTTCTTTGGACAAAGTTCGTCTCGTTCGTCCATCTTCGTCCTCCCATTTGATCCATTGGCCTTCTTTGTACCATGTTCGTCTCGTTCGTCCCTCTTCGTCTTCCAATTTGATCCGTAGGCCTTCTTTGGACCATATTCATCTCGTTCGTCCATCTTCGTCCTCCCATTTGATCCGTTGGAATTATTTGGACCAAGGTCGTCTCGTTCGTCCATCTTCGTCCTCCCATTTGATCCCTTGGCCTTCTTTGTACCAAGTTCGTCTCTTTCGTCCCTCTTCGTCCTCCCATTTGATCCCTAGGCCTTCTTTGGACCAAGTTCTTCTCGTTCGTCCATCTTCGTCCTCCCATTTGATCCCTTGGCCTTCTTTGTACCAAGTTCGTCTCGTTCGTCCCTCTACGTCCTCCCACTTGATCCCTAGTCCTTCTTTGGACCAAGTTCGTCTCGTTCGTTCATCTTCGTCCTCCCATTTGATCCGTAGGCCTCCTTTGGACCAAGTTCATCTCGTTCGTCCATCTTCGTGCTCCCATTTGATCCGTAGGCCTTCTTTGGACAAAGTTCGTCTCGTTCGTCCATCTTCGTCCTCCCATTTGATCCGTTGGCCTTCTTTGTACCATGTTCCTCTCGTTCGTCCCTCTTCGTCTTCCCATTTGATCCGTAGGCCTTCTTTGGGCCATATTCGTCTCGTTCGTCCATCTTCGTCCTCCCATTTGATCCCTTGGCCTTCTTTGGACCAAGTTCGTCTCGTTCGTCCATCTTCGTCCTCCCATTTGATCCCTTGGCCTTCTTTGTACCATGTTCCTCTCGTTCGTCCCTCTTCGTCTTCCCATTTGATCCGTAGGCCTTCTTTGGACCATATTCGTCTCGTTCGTCCATCTTCGTCCTCCCATTTGATCCCTTGGCCTTCTTTGTACCAAGTTCGTCTCGTTCGTCCCTCTTCGTCCTCCCATTTGATCCCTTGGCCTTCTTTGTACCATGTTCGTCTCGTTCGTCCATCTTCGTGCTCCCATTTGATCCGTAGGCCTTCTTTGGACAAAGTTCGTCTCGTTCGTCCATCTTCGTCCTCCCATTTGATCCGTTGGCCTTCTTTGTACCATGTTCGTCTCGTTCGTCCATCTTCGTGCTCCCATTTGATCCGTAGGCCTACTTTGGACAAAGTTCGTCTCGTTCGTCCATCTTCGTCCTCCCATTTGATCCGTTGGCCTTCTTTGTACCATGTTCGTCTCGTTCGTCCATCTTCGTCCTCCCATTTGATCCCTATGCCTTCTTTGTACCAAGTTCGTCTCGTTCATCCCTCTTCGTCCTCCCATTTGATCCCAAGGCCTTCTTTGGACAATGTTCGTCTCGTTCGTCCATCTTCGTCCTCCCATTTGATCCGTTAGCCTTCTTTGGACCAAGTTCGTCCCGTTCGTCCATCTTCGTCCTCCCATTTGATCCCTTGGCCTTCTTTGTACCATGTTCGTCTCGTTCGTCCCTCTTCGTCTTCCCATTTGATCCGAAGGTCTTCTTTGGACCAAGTTCGTCTCGCTCGTTCATCTTCGTCCTCCCATTTGATCCCTTGGCCTTCTTTGTACCATGTTCGTCTCGTTCGTCCCTCTTCGTCCTCCCATTTGATCCTAGGCCTTCTTTCGACCATGTTCGTCTCGTTCGTCCATCTTCGTCCTCCCATTTGATCAGTAGGCCTTCTTTGGACCAAGTTCGTCTCGTTCGTCCATCTTCGTGCTCCCATTTGATCCGTAGGCCTTCTTTGGACAAAGTTCGTCTCGTTAGTCCCTCTTCAACTTCCCATTTGATCCCTAGGTCTTCTTTGTACCAAGTTCGTCTCGTTCGTCCCTCTTCGTCCTCCCATTTGATCCATAGGCCTTCTTTGGACCAAGTTCTTCTCGTTCGTCCATCTTCGTCCTCCCATTTGATCCGTTGGAATTATTTGGACCAAGTTCGTCTCGTTCGTCCATCTTCGTCCTCCCATTTGATCCCTTGGCCTTCTTTGTACCAAGTTCGTCTCGCTCGTCCCTCTTCCTCTTCCCATTTGATCCCTAGGCCTTCTTTGTACCAAGTTCGTCTCGTTCGTCCCTCTTCGTCCTCCCATTTGATCCCTAGGCCTTCTTTGGACCAAGTTCTTCTCGTTCGTCCATCTTCGTCCTCCCATTTGATCCGTTGGCCTTCTTTGGACCAAGTTCGTCCCGTTCGTCCATCTTCGTCCTCCCATTTGATCCCTTGGCCTTCTTTGTACCAAGTTCGCCTCGTTCGTCCCTCTTCGTCTTCCCATTTGATCCGTAGGCCTTCTTTGGACCAAGTTCGTCTCGTTCGTCCATCTTCGTCCTCCCATTTGATCCCTTGGCCTTCTTTGTACCATGTTCCTCTCGTTCGTCCCTCTTCGTCTTCCCATTTGATCCGTAGGCCTTCTTTGGACCAAGTTCGTCTCGTTCGTCCATCTTCGTGCTCCCATTTGATCCGTAGGCCTTCTTTGGACAAAGTTCGTCTCGTTCGTCCATCTTCGTCCTCCCATTTGATCCGTTGGCCTTCTTTGTACCATGTTCCTCTCGTTCGTCCCTCTTCGTCTTCCCATTTGATCCGTAGGCCTTCTTTGGGCCATATTCGTCTCGTTCGTCCATCTTCGTCCTCCCATTTGATCCCTTGGCCTTCTTTGGACCAAGTTCGTCTCGTTCGTCCATCTTCGTCCTCCCATTTGATCCCTTGGCCTTCTTTGTACCATGTTCCTCTCGTTCGTCCCTCTTCGTCTTCCCATTTGATCCGTAGGCCTTCTTTGGACCATATTCGTCTCGTTCGTCCATCTTCGTCCTCCCATTTGATCCCTTGGCCTTCTTTGTACCAAGTTCGTCTCGTTCGTCCCTCTTCGTCCTCCCATTTGATCCCTTGGCCTTCTTTGTACCAAGTTCGTCTCGTTCGTCCATCTTCGTGCTCCCATTTGATCCGTAGGCCTTCTTTGGACAAAGTTCGTCTCGTTCGTCCATCTTCGTCCTCCCATTTGATCCGTTGGCCTTCTTTGTACCATGTTCGTCTCGTTCGTCCATCTTCGTGCTCCCATTTGATCCGTAGGCCTTCTTTGGACAAAGTTCGTCTCGTTCGTCCATCTTCGTCCTCCTATTTGATCCGTTGGCCTTCTTTGTACCATGTTCGTCTCGTTCGTCCATCTTCGTCCTCCCATTTGATCCCTATGCCTTCTTTGTACCAAGTTCGTCTCGTTCATCCCTCTTCGTCCTCCCATTTGATCCCAAGGCCTTCTTTGGACAATGTTCGTCTCGTTCGTCCATCTTCGTCCTCCCATTTGATCCGTTAGCCTTCTTTGGACCAAGTTCGTCCCGTTCGTCCATCTTCGTCCTCCCATTTGATCCCTTGGCCTTCTTTGTACCATGTTCGTCTCGTTCGTCCCTCTTCGTCTTCCCATTTGATCCGAAGGTCTTCTTTGGACCAAGTTCGTCTCGCTCGTTCATCTTCGTCCTCCCATTTGATCCCTTGGCCTTCTTTGTACCATGTTCGTCTCGTTCGTCCCTCTTCGTCCTCCCATTTGATCCTAGGCCTTCTTTCGACCATGTTCGTCTCGTTCGTCCATCTTCGTCCTCCCATTTGATCAGTAGGCCTTCTTTGGACCAAGTTCGTCTCGTTCGTCCATCTTCGTGCTCCCATTTGATCCGTAGGCCTTCTTTGGACAAAGTTCGTCTCGTTAGTCCCTCTTCAACTTCCCATTTGATCCCTAGGTCTTCTTTGTACCAAGTTCGTCTCGTTCGTCCCTCTTCGTCCTCCCATTTGATCCATAGGCCTTCTTTGGACCAAGTTCTTCTCGTTCGTCCATCTTCGTCCTCCCATTTGATCCGTTGGAATTATTTGGACCAAGTTCGTCTCGTTCGTCCATCTTCGTCCTCCCATTTGATCCCTTGGCCTTCTTTGTACCAAGTTCGTCTCGCTCGTCCCTCTTCCTCTTCCCATTTGATCCCTAGGCCTTCTTTGTACCAAGTTCGTCTCGTTCGTCCCTCTTCGTCCTCCCATTTGATCCCTAGGCCTTCTTTGGACCAAGTTCTTCTCGTTCGTCCATCTTCGTCCTCCCATTTGATCCGTTGGCCTTCTTTGGACCAAGTTCGTCCCGTTCGTCCATCTTCGTCCTCCCATTTGATCCCTTGGCCTTCTTTGTACCAAGTTCGCCTCGTTCGTCCCTCTTCGTCTTCCCATTTGATCCGTAGGCCTTCTTTGGACCAAGTTCGTCTCGTTCGTCCATCTTCGTCCTCCCATTTGATCCCTTGGCCTTCTTTGTACCATGTTCCTCTCGTTCGTCCCTCTTCGTCTTCCCATTTGATCCGTAGGCCTTCTTTGGACCAAGTTCGTCTCGTTCGTCCATCTTCGTGCTCCCATTTGATCCGTAGGCCTTCTTTGGACAAAGTTCGTCTCGTTCGTCCATCTTCGTCCTCCCATTTGATCCGTTGGCCTTCTTTGTACCATGTTCCTCTCGTTCGTCCCTCTTCGTCTTCCCATTTGATCCGTAGGCCTTCTTTGGGCCATATTCGTCTCGTTCGTCCATCTTCGTCCTCCCATTTGATCCCTTGGCCTTCTTTGGACCAAGTTCGTCTCGTTCGTCCATCTTCGTCCTCCCATTTGATCCCTTGGCCTTCTTTGTACCATGTTCCTCTCGTTCGTCCCTCTTCGTCTTCCCATTTGATCCGTAGGCCTTCTTTGGACCATATTCGTCTCGTTCGTCCATCTTCGTCCTCCCATTTGATCCCTTGGCCTTCTTTGTACCAAGTTCGTCTCGTTCGTCCCTCTTCGTCCTCCCATTTGATCCCTTGGCCTTCTTTGTACCAAGTTCGTCTCGTTCGTCCATCTTCGTGCTCCCATTTGATCCGTAGGCCTTCTTTGGACAAAGTTCGTCTCGTTCGTCCATCTTCGTCCTCCCATTTGATCCGTTGGCCTTCTTTGTACCATGTTCGTCTCGTTCGTCCATCTTCGTGCTCCCATTTGATCCGTAGGCCTTCTTTGGACAAAGTTCGTCTCGTTCGTCCATCTTCGTCCTCCTATTTGATCCGTTGGCCTTCTTTGTACCATGTTCGTCTCGTTCGTCCATCTTCGTCCTCCCATTTGATCCCTATGCCTTCTTTGTACCAAGTTCGTCTCGTTCATCCCTCTTCGTCCTCCCATTTGATCCCAAGGCCTTCTTTGGACAATGTTCGTCTCGTTCGTCCATCTTCGTCCTCCCATTTGATCCGTTAGCCTTCTTTGGACCAAGTTCGTCCCGTTCGTCCATCTTCGTCCTCCCATTTGATCCCTTGGCCTTCTTTGTACCATGTTCGTCTCGTTCGTCCCTCTTCGTCTTCCCATTTGATCCGAAGGTCTTCTTTGGACCAAGTTCGTCTCGCTCGTTCATCTTCGTCCTCCCATTTGATCCCTTGGCCTTCTTTGTACCATGTTCGTCTCGTTCGTCCCTCTTCGTCCTCCCATTTGATCCTAGGCCTTCTTTCGACCATGTTCGTCTCGTTCGTCCATCTTCGTCCTCCCATTTGATCAGTAGGCCTTCTTTGGACCAAGTTCGTCTCGTTCGTCCATCTTCGTGCTCCCATTTGATCCGTAGGCCTTCTTTGGACAAAGTTCGTCTTGTTAGTCCCTCTTCAACTTCCCATTTGATCCCTAGGTCTTCTTTGTACCAAGTTCGTCTCGTTCGTCCCTCTTCGTCCTCCCATTTGATCCATAGGCCTTCTTTGGACCAAGTTCTTCTCGTTCGTCCATCTTCGTCCTCCCATTTGATCCGTTGGAATTATTTGGACCAAGTTCGTCTCGTTCGTCCATCTTCGTCCTCCCATTTGATCCCTTGGCCTTCTTTGTACCAAGTTCGTCTCGCTCGTCCCTCTTCCTCTTCCCATTTGATCCCTAGGCCTTCTTTGTACCAAGTTCGTCTCGTTCGTCCCTCTTCGTCCTCCCATTTGATCCCTAGGCCTTCTTTGGACCAAGTTCTTCTCGTTCGTCCATCTTCGTCCTCCCATTTGATCCCTTGGCCTTCTTTGTACCAAGTTCGTCTCGTTCGTCCCTCTTCGTCTTCCCATTTGATCCGTAGGCCTTCTTTGGACCAAGTTCGTCTCGTTCGTCCATCTTCGTCCTCCCATTTGATCAGTAGGCCTTCTTTGGACCAAGTTCGTCTCGTTCGTCCATCTTCGTGCTCCCATTTGATCCGTAGGCCTTCTTTGGACAAAGTTCGTCTCGTTAGTCCCTCTTCAACTTCCCATTTGATCCCTAGGTCTTCTTTGTACCAAGTTCGTCTCGTTCGTCCCTCTTCGTCCTCCCATTTGATCCATAGGCCTTCTTTGGACCAAGTTCTTCTCGTTCGTCCATCTTCGTCCTCCCATTTGATCCGTTGGAATTATTTGGACCAAGTTCGTCTCGTTCGTCCATCTTCGTCCTCCCATTTGATCCCTTGGCCTTCTTTGTACCAAGTTCGTCTCGCTCGTCCCTCTTCCTCTTCCCATTTGATCCCTAGGCCTTCTTTGTACCAAGTTCGTCTCGTTCGTCCCTCTTCGTCCTCCCATTTGATCCCTAGGCCTTCTTTGGACCAAGTTCTTCTCGTTCGTCCATCTTCGTCCTCCCATTTGATCCGTTGGCCTTCTTTGGACCAAGTTCGTCCCGTTCGTCCATCTTCGTCCTCCCATTTGATCCCTTGGCCTTCTTTGTACCAAGTTCGCCTCGTTCGTCCCTCTTCGTCTTCCCATTTGATCCGTAGGCCTTCTTTGGACCAAGTTCGTCTCGTTCGTCCATCTTCGTCCTCCCATTTGATCCCTTGGCCTTCTTTGTACCATGTTCCTCTCGTTCGTCCCTCTTCGTCTTCCCATTTGATCCGTAGGCCTTCTTTGGACCAAGTTCGTCTCGTTCGTCCATCTTCGTGCTCCCATTTGATCCGTAGGCCTTCTTTGGACAAAGTTCGTCTCGTTCGTCCATCTTCGTCCTCCCATTTGATCCGTTGGCCTTCTTTGTACCATGTTCCTCTCGTTCGTCCCTCTTCGTCTTCCCATTTGATCCGTAGGCCTTCTTTGGGCCATATTCGTCTCGTTCGTCCATCTTCGTCCTCCCATTTGATCCCTTGGCCTTCTTTGGACCAAGTTCGTCTCGTTCGTCCATCTTCGTCCTCCCATTTGATCCCTTGGCCTTCTTTGTACCATGTTCCTCTCGTTCGTCCCTCTTCGTCTTCCCATTTGATCCGTAGGCCTTCTTTGGACCATATTCGTCTCGTTCGTCCATCTTCGTCCTCCCATTTGATCCCTTGGCCTTCTTTGTACCAAGTTCGTCTCGTTCGTCCCTCTTCGTCCTCCCATTTGATCCCTTGGCCTTCTTTGTACCAAGTTCGTCTCGTTCGTCCATCTTCGTGCTCCCATTTGATCCGTAGGCCTTCTTTGGACAAAGTTCGTCTCGTTCGTCCATCTTCGTCCTCCCATTTGATCCGTTGGCCTTCTTTGTACCATGTTCGTCTCGTTCGTCCATCTTCGTGCTCCCATTTGATCCGTAGGCCTTCTTTGGACAAAGTTCGTCTCGTTCGTCCATCTTCGTCCTCCTATTTGATCCGTTGGCCTTCTTTGTACCATGTTCGTCTCGTTCGTCCATCTTCGTCCTCCCATTTGATCCCTATGCCTTCTTTGTACCAAGTTCGTCTCGTTCATCCCTCTTCGTCCTCCCATTTGATCCCAAGGCCTTCTTTGGACAATGTTCGTCTCGTTCGTCCATCTTCGTCCTCCCATTTGATCCGTTAGCCTTCTTTGGACCAAGTTCGTCCCGTTCGTCCATCTTCGTCCTCCCATTTGATCCCTTGGCCTTCTTTGTACCATGTTCGTCTCGTTCGTCCCTCTTCGTCTTCCCATTTGATCCGAAGGTCTTCTTTGGACCAAGTTCGTCTCGCTCGTTCATCTTCGTCCTCCCATTTGATCCCTTGGCCTTCTTTGTACCATGTTCGTCTCGTTCGTCCCTCTTCGTCCTCCCATTTGATCCTAGGCCTTCTTTCGACCATGTTCGTCTCGTTCGTCCATCTTCGTCCTCCCATTTGATCAGTAGGCCTTCTTTGGACCAAGTTCGTCTCGTTCGTCCATCTTCGTGCTCCCATTTGATCCGTAGGCCTTCTTTGGACAAAGTTCGTCTCGTTAGTCCCTCTTCAACTTCCCATTTGATCCCTAGGTCTTCTTTGTACCAAGTTCGTCTCGTTCGTCCCTCTTCGTCCTCCCATTTGATCCATAGGCCTTCTTTGGACCAAGTTCTTCTCGTTCGTCCATCTTCGTCCTCCCATTTGATCCGTTGGAATTATTTGGACCAAGTTCGTCTCGTTCGTCCATCTTCGTCCTCCCATTTGATCCCTTGGCCTTCTTTGTACCAAGTTCGTCTCGCTCGTCCCTCTTCCTCTTCCCATTTGATCCCTAGGCCTTCTTTGTACCAAGTTCGTCTCGTTCGTCCCTCTTCGTCCTCCCATTTGATCCCTAGGCCTTCTTTGGACCAAGTTCTTCTCGTTCGTCCATCTTCGTCCTCCCATTTGATCCCTTGGCCTTCTTTGTACCAAGTTCGTCTCGTTCGTCCCTCTTCGTCTTCCCATTTGATCCGTAGGCCTTCTTTGGACCAAGTTCGTCTCGTTCGTCCATCTTCGTCCTCCCATTTGATCCCTTGGCCTTCTTTGTACCATGTTCCTCTCGTTCGTCCCTCTTCGTCTTCCCATTTGATCCGTAGGCCTTCTTTGGACCATATTCGTCTCGTTCGTCCATCTTCGTCCTCCCATTTGATCCCTTGGCCTTCTTTGTACCAAGTTCGTCTCGTTCGTCCCTCTTCGTCCTCCCATTTGATCCCTTGGCCTTCTTTGTACCAAGTTCGTCTCGTTCGTCCATCTTCGTGCTCCCATTTGATCCGTAGGCCTTCTTTGGACAAAGTTCGTCTCGTTCGTCCATCTTCGTCCTCCCATTTGATCCATTGGCCTTCTTTGTACCATGTTCGTCTCGTTCGTCCCTCTTCGTCTTCCCATTTGATCCGTAGGCCTTCTTTGGACCATATTCATCTCGTTCGTCCATCTTCGTCCTCCCATTTGATCCGTTGGAATTATTTGGACCAAGGTCGTCTCGTTCGTCCATCTTCGTCCTCCCATTTGATCCCTTGGCCTTCTTTGTACCAAGTTCGTCTCTTTCGTCCCTCTTCGTCCTCCCATTTGATCCCTAGGCCTTCTTTGGACCAAGTTCTTCTCGTTCGTCCATCTTCGTCCTCCCATTTGATCCCTTGGCCTTCTTTGTACCAAGTTCGTCTCGTTCGTCCCTCTACGTCCTCCCACTTGATCCCTAGTCCTTCTTTGGACCAAGTTCGTATCGTTCGTTCATCTTCGTCCTCCCATTTGATCCGTAGGCCTTCTTTGGACCAAGTTCATCTCGTTCGTCCATCATCGTGCTCCCATTTGATCCGTAGGCCTTCTTTGGACAAAGTTCGTCTCGTTCGTCCATCTTCGTCCTCCCATTTGATCCGTTGGCCTTCTTTGTACCATGTTCGTCTCGTTCGTCCATCTTCGTCCTCCCATTTGATCCCTAGGCCTTCTTTGTACCAAGTTCGTCTCGCTCGTCCCTCTTCTGCTTCCCATTTGATCCCTAGGCCTTCTTTGTACCAAGTTCGTCTCGTTCGTCCCTCTTCGTCCTCCCATTTGATCCCTAGGCCTTCTTTGGACCAAGTTCTTTTCGTTCGTCCATCTTCGTCCTCCCATTTGATCCGTTGGCCTTCTTTGGACCAAGTTCGTCCCGTTCGTCCATCTTCGTCCTCCCATTTGATCCCTTGGCCTTCTTTGTACCAAGTTCGTCTCGTTCGTCCCTCTTCGTCTTCCCATTTGATCCGTAGGCCTTCTTTGGACCAAGTTCGTCTCGTTCGTCCATCTTCGTCCTCCCATTTGATCCCTTGGCCTTCTTTGTACCATGTTCGTCTCGTTCGTCCATCTTCGTCCTCCCATTTGATCCCTAGGCCTTCTTTGGACCATGTTCGTCCCGTTCGTCCATCTTCGTCCTCCCATTTGATCCCTTGGCCTTCTTTGTACCAAGTTCGTCTCGTTCGTCCCTCTTCGTCTTCCCATTTGATCCGTAGGCCTTCTTTGGACCATATTCATCTCGTTCGTCCATCTTCGTCCTCCCATTTGATCCGTTGGAATTATTTGGACCAAGTTCGTCTCGTTCGTCCATCTTCGTCCTCCCATTTGATCCCTTGGCCTTCTTTGTACCAAGTTCGTCTCGTTCGTCCCTCTTCGTCCTCCCATTTGATCCCTTGGCCTTCTTTGTACCAAGTTCGTCTCGTTCGTCCATCTTCGTGCTCCCATTTGATCCGTAGGCCTTCTTTGGACAAAGTTCGTCTCGTTCGTCCATCTTCGTCCTCCCATTTGATTCGTTGGCCTTCTTTGTACCATGTTCGTCTCGTTCGTCCATCTTCGTGCTCCCATTTGATCCGTAGGCCTTCTTTGGACAAAGTTCGTCTCGTTCGTCCATCTTCGTCCTCCCATTTTATCCGTTGGCCTTCTTTGTACCATGTTCGTCTCGTTCGTCCCTCTTCGTCATCCCATTTGATCCCTAGGCCTTCTTTGTACCAAGTTCGTCTCTTTCGTCCGTCTTCGTCCTCCCATTTGATCCCTAGGCCTTCTTTGGACCAAGTTCTTCTCGTTCGTCCATCTTCGTCCTCCCATTTGATCCCTTGGCCTTTTTTGTACCAAGTTCGTCTCGTTCGTCCCTCTACGTCCTCCCACTTGATCCCTAGTCCTTCTTTGGACCAACTTCGTCTCGTTCGTCCATCTTCGTGCTCCCATTTGATCCGTAGGCCTTCTTTGGACAAAGTTCGTCTCGTTCGTCCATCTTCGTCCTCCCATTTGATCCGTTGGCCTTCTTTGTACCATGTTCGTCTCGTTCGTCCATCTTCGTCCTCCCATTTGATCCCTAGGCCTTCTTTGTACCAAGTTCGTCTCTTTCGTCCCTCTTCGTCCTCCCATTTGATCCCTAGGTCTTCTTTGTACCAAGTTCGTCTCGTTCGTCCCTCTTCGTTCTCCCATTTGATCCCAAGGCCTTCTTTGGACAATGTTCGTCGCGTTCGTCCATCTTCGTCCTCCCATTTGATCCGTTAGCCTTCTTTGGACCAAGTTCGTCCCGTTCGTCCGTCTTCGTCCTCCCATTTGATCCCTTGGCCTTCTTTGTACCATGTTCGTCTCGTTCGTCCCTCTTCGTCTTCCCATTTGATCCGAAGGCCTTCTTTGGACCAAGTTCGTCTCGTTCGTTCATCTTCGTCCTCCCATTTGATCCCTTGGCCTTCTTTGTACCATGTTCGTGTCGTTCGTCCCTCTTCGTCCTCCCATTTGATCCCTAGGCCTTCTTTGGACCAAGTTCGTCTCGCTCGTCCCACTTCTGCTTCCCATTTGATCCCTAGGCCTTCTTTGTACCAAGTTCGTCTCATTCGTCCCTCTTCGTCCTCCCATTTGATCCCTAGGCCTTCTTTGGACCAAGTTCTTTTCGTTCGTCCATCTTCGTCCTCCCATTTGATCCGTTGGCCTTCTTTGGACCAAGTTCGTCCCGTTCGTCCATCTTCGTCCTGCCATTTGATCCCTTGGCCTTCTTTGTACCAAGTTCGTCTCGTTCGTCCCTCTTCGTCTTCCCATATGATCCGTAGGCCTTCTTTGGACCAAGTTCGTCTCGTTCGTCCATCTTCGTCCTCCCATTTGATCCCTTGGCCTTCTTTGTACCATGTTCGTCCCGTTCGTCCCTCTTCGTCTTCCCATTTGATCCGTAGGCATTCTTTGGACCATATTCCTCTCTTTCGTCCATCTTCGTCCTCCCATTTGATCCGTTGGAATTATTTGGACCAAGTTCGTCTCGTTCGTCCATCTTCGTCCTCCCATTTGATCCCTTGGCCTTCTTTGTACCAAGTTCGTCTCGTTCCTCCCTCTTCGTCCTCCCATTTGATCCCTTGGCCTTCTTTGTACCAAGTTCGTCTCGTTCGTCCATCTTCGTGCTCCCATTTGATCCGTAGGCCTTCTTTGGACAAAGTTCGTCTCGTTCGTCCATCTTCGTCCTCCCATTTGATCCGTTGGCCTTCTTTGTACCATGTTCGTCTCATTCGTCCATCTTCGTGCTCCCATTTGATCCGTAGGCCTTCTTTGGACAAAGTTCGTCTCGTTCGCCATCTTCGTCCTCCCATTTGATCCGTTGGCCTTCTTTGTACCATGTTCGCCTCGTTCGTCCATCTTCGTCCTCCCATTTGATCCCTAGGCCTTCTTTGGACCAAGTTCGTCTCGCTCGTCCCACTTCTGCTTCCCATTTGATCCCTAGGCCTTCTTTGTACCAAGTTCGTCTCATTCGTCCCTCTTCGTCCTCCCATTTGATCCCTAGGCCTTCTTTGGACCAAGTTCTTTTCGTTCGTCCATCTTCGTCCTCCCATTTGATCCGTTGGCCTTCTTTGGACCAAGTTCGTCCCGTTCGTCCATCTTCGTCCTGCCATTTGATCCCTTGGCCTTCTTTGTACCAAGTTCGTCTCGTTCGTCCCTCTTCGTCTTCCCATATGATCCGTAGGCCTTCTTTGGACCAAGTTCGTCTCGTTCGTCCATCTTCGTCCTCCCATTTGATCCCTTGGCCTTCTTTGTACCAAGTTCGTCTCGTTCGTCCCTCTTCGTCTTCCCATTTGATCCGTAGGCCTTCTTTGGACCATATTCATCTCGTTCGTCCATCTTCGTCCTCCCATTTGATCCGTTGGAATTATTTGGACCAAGTTCGTCTCGTTCGTCCATCTTCGTCCTCCCATTTGATCCCTTGGCCTTCTTTGTACCAAGTTCGTCTCGTTCGTCCCTCTTCATCCTCCCATTTGATCCCTTGGCCTTCTTTGTACCAAGTTCGTCTCGTTCGTCCATCTTCGTGCTCCCATTTGATCCGTAGGCCTTCTTTGGACAAAGTTCGTCTCGTTCGTCCATCTTCGTCCTCCCATTTGATTCGTTGGCCTTCTTTGTACCATGTTCGTCTCGTTCGTCCATCTTCGTGCTCCCATTTGATCCGTAGGCCTTCTTTGGACAAAGTTCGTCTCGTTCGTCCATCTTCGTCCTCCCATTTTATCCGTTGGCCTTCTTTGTACCATGTTCGTCTCGTTCGTCCATCTTCGTCATCCCATTTGATCCCTAGGCCTTCTTTGTACCAAGTTCGTCTCTTTCGTCCGTCTTCCATTTGATCCCTAGGCCTTCTTTGGACCAAGTTCTTCTCGTTCGTCCATCTTCGTCCTCCCATTTGATCCCTTGGCCTTTTTTGTACCAAGTTCGTCTCGTTCGTCCCTCTACGTCCTCCCACTTGATCCCTAGTCCTTCTTTGGACCAACTTCGTCTCGTTCGTCCATCTTCGTGCTCCCATTTGATCCGTAGGCCTTCTTTGGACAAAGTTCGTCTCGTTCGTCCATCTTCGTCCTCCCATTTGATCCGTTGGCCTTCTTTGTACCATGTTCGTCTCGTTCGTCCATCTTCGTCCTCCCATTTGATCCCTAGGCCTTCTTTGTACCAAGTTCGTCTCTTTCGTCCCTCTTCGTCCTCCCATTTGATCCCTAGGTCTTCTTTGTACCAAGTTCGTCTCGTTCGTCCCTCTTCGTTCTCCCATTTGATCCCAAGGCCTTCTTTGGACAATGTTCGTCGCGTTCGTCCATCTTCGTCCTCCCATTTGATCCGTTAGCCTTCTTTGGACCAAGTTCGTCCCGTTCGTCCGTCTTCGTCCTCCCATTTGATCCCTTGGCCTTCTTTGTACCATGTTCGTCTCGTTCGTCCCTCTTCGTCTTCCCATTTGATCCGAAGGCCTTCTTTGGACCAAGTTCGTCTCGTTCGTTCATCTTCGTCCTCCCATTTGATCCCTTGGCCTTTTTTGTACCATGTTCGTGTCGTTCGTCCCTCTTCGTCCTCCCATTTGATCCCTAGGCCTTCTTTGGACCAAGTTCGTCTCGCTCGTCCCACTTCTGCTTCCCATTTGATCCCTAGGCCTTCTTTGTACCAAGTTCGTCTCATTCGTCCCTCTTCGTCCTCCCATTTGATCCCTAGGCCTTCTTTGGACCAAGTTCTTTTCGTTCGTCCATCTTCGTCCTCCCATTTGATCTGTTGGCCTTCTTTGGACCAAGTTCGTCCCGTTCGTCCATCTTCGTCCTGCCATTTGATCCCTTGGCCTTCTTTGTACCAAGTTCGTCTCGTTCGTCCCTCTTCGTCTTCCCATATGATCCGTAGGCCTTCTTTGGACCAAGTTCGTCTCGTTCGTCCATCTTCGTCCTCCCATTTGATCCCTTGGCCTTCTTTGTACCATGTTCGTCCCGTTCGTCCCTCTTCGTCTTCCCATTTGATCCGTAGGCATTCTTTGGACCATATTCCTCTCTTTCGTCCATCTTCGTCCTCCCATTTGATCCGTTGGAATTATTTGGACCAAGTTCGTCTCGTTCGTCCATCTTCGTCCTCCCATTTGATCCCTTGGCCTTCTTTGTACCAAGTTCGTCTCGTTCCTCCCTCTTCGTCCTCCCATTTGATCCCTTGGCCTTCTTTGTACCAAGTTCGTCTCGTTCGTCCATCTTCGTGCTCCCATTTGATCCGTAGGCCTTCTTTGGACAAAGTTCGTCTCGTTCGTCCATCTTCGTCCTCCCATTTGATCCGTTGGCCTTCTTTGTACCATGTTCGTCTCATTCGTCCATCTTCGTGCTCCCATTTGATCCGTAGGCCTTCTTTGGACAAAGTTCGTCTCGTTCGCCATCTTCGTCCTCCCATTTGATCCGTTGGCCTTCTTTGTACCATGTTCGCCTCGTTCGTCCATCTTCGTCCTCCCATTTGATCCCTAGGCCTTCTTTGGACCAAGTTCGTCTCGCTCGTCCCACTTCTGCTTCCCATTTGATCCCTAGGCCTTCTTTGTACCAAGTTCGTCTCATTCGTCCCTCTTCGTCCTCCCATTTGATCCCTAGGCCTTCTTTGGACCAAGTTCTTTTCGTTCGTCCATCTTCGTCCTCCCATTTGATCCGTTGGCCTTCTTTGGACCAAGTTCGTCCCGTTCGTCCATCTTCGTCCTGCCATTTGATCCCTTGGCCTTCTTTGTACCAAGTTCGTCTCGTTCGTCCCTCTTCGTCTTCCCATATGATCCGTAGGCCTTCTTTGGACCAAGTTCGTCTCGTTCGTCCATCTTCGTCCTCCCATTTGATCCCTTGGCCTTCTTTGTACCATGTTCGTCTCGTTCGTCCCTCTTCGTCTTCCCATTTGATCCGTAGGCCTTCTTTGGACCATATTCCTCTCTTTCGTCCATCTTCGTCCTCCCATTTAATCCGTTGGAATTATTTGGACCATGTTCGTCTCGTTCGTCCATCTTCGTCCTCCCATTTGATCCCTTGGCCTTCTTTGTACCAAGTTCGTCTCGTTCCTCCCTCTTCGTCCTCCCATTTGATCCCTTGGCCTTCTTTGTACCAAGTTCGTCTCGTTCGTCCATCTTCGTGCTCCCATTTGATCCGTAGGCCTTCTTTGGACAAAGTTCGTCTCGTTCGTCCATCTTTGTCCTCCCATTTGATCCGTTGGCCTTCTTTGTACCATGTTCGTCTCATTCGTCCATCTTCGTGCTCCCATTTGATCCGTAGGCCTTCTTTGGACAAAGTTCGTCTCGTTCGCCATCTTCGTCCTCCCATTTGATCCGTTGGCCTTCTTTGTACCATGTTCGCCTCGTTCGTCCATCTTCGTCATCCCATTTGATCCCTAGGCCTTCTTTGTACCAAGTTCGTCTCTTTCGTCCCTCTTCGTCCTCCCATTTGATCCCTAGGCCTTCTTTGGACCAAGTTCTTCTCGTTCGTCCATCTTCGTCCTCCCATTTGATCCCTTGGCCTTGTTTGTACCAAGTTCGTCTCGTTCGTCCCTCTACGTCCTCCCACTTGATCCCTAGTCCTTCTTTGGACCAAGTTCGTCTCGTTCGTCCATCTTCGTGCTCCCATTTGATCCGTAGGCCTTCTTTGGACAAAGTTCGTCTCGTTCGTCCATCTTCGTCCTCCCATTTGATCCGTTGGCCTTCTTTGTACCATGTTCGTCTCGTTCGTCCATCTTCGTCATCCCATTTGATCCCTAGGCCTTCTTTGTACCAAGTTCGTCTCGTTCGTCCCTCTTCGTCCTCCCATTTGATCCGTAGGCCTTCTTTGGACAAAGTTCGTCTCGTTCGTCCATCTTCCTCCTCCCATTTGATCCGTTGGCCTTCTTTGTACCATGTTCGTGTCGTTCGTCCTTCTTCGTCCTCCCATTTGATCCCTAGGCCTTCTTTGTACCAAGTTCGTCTCTTTCGTCCCTCTTCGTCCTCCCATTTGATCCCTAGGTCTTCTTTGTACCAAGTTCGTCTCGTTCGTCCCTCTTCGTCCTCCCATTTGATCCCAAGGCCTTCTTTGGACAATGTTCGTCGCGTTCGTCCATCTTCGTCCTCCCATTTGATCCGTTAGCCTTCTTTGGACCAAGTTCGTCCCGTTCGTCCGTCTTCGTCGTCCCACTTGATCCCTTGGCCTTCTTTGTACCATGTTCGTCTCGTTCGTCCCTCTTCGTCTTCCCATTTGATCCGAAGGCCTTCTTTGGACCAAGTTCGTCTCGTTCGTTCATCTTCGTCCTCCCATTTGATCCCTTGGCCTTCTTTGTACCATGTTCGTGTCGTTCGTCCCTCTTCGTCCTCCCATTTGATCCCTAGGCCTTCTTTGGACCAAGTTCGTCTCGTTCGTCCATCTTCGTCCTCCCATTTGATCCGTAGGCCTTCTTTGGACCAAGTTCCTCTCGTTCGTCCATCTTCGTGCTCCCATTTGATCCGTAGGCCTTCTTTGGACAAAGTTCGTCTCGTTCGTCCATCTTAGTCCTCCCATTTGATCCGTTGGCCTTCTTTGTACCATGTTCGTCTCGTTCGTCCATCTTCGTCCTCCCATTTGATCCCTAGGCCTTCTTTGTACCAAGTTCGTCTCGCTCGTCCCTCTTCTTCTTCCCATTTGATCCCTAGGCCTTCTTTGTACCAAGTTCGTCTCGTTCGTCCCTCTTCGTCCTCCGATTTGATCCCTAGGCCTTCTTTGGACCAAGTTCTTCTCGTTCGTCCATCTTCGTCCTCCCATTTGATCCGTTGGCCTTCTTTGGACCAAGTTCGTCCCGTTCGTCCATCTTCGTCCTCCAATTTGATCCCTAGGCCTTCTTTGGACCAAGTTCTTCTCGTTCGTCCATCTTCGTCCTCCCATTGGTCCGTTGGCCTTCTTTGGACCAAGTTCTTCCCGTTCGTCCATCTTCGTCCTCCCATTTGATCCCTAGGCCTTCTTTGTACCAAGTTCGTCTCTTTCGTCCCACTTCGTCCTCCCATTTGATCCCTAGGCCTTCTTTGGACCAAGTTCTTCTCGTTCGTCCATCTTCGTCCTCCCATTTGATCCGTTGGCCTTCTTTGGACCAAGTTCTTCCCGTTCGTCCATCTTCGTCCTCCCATTTGATCCGTTGGCCTTCTTTGGACCAAGTTCTTCCCGTTCGTCCCTCTTCGTCCTCCGATTTGATCCCTAGGCCTTCTTTGGACCAAGTTCTTCCCGTTCGTCCCTCTACGTCCTCCCACTTGATCCCTAGTCCTTCTTTGGACCAAGTTCGTCTCGTTCGTCCATCTTCGTGCTCCCATTTGATCCGTAGGCCTTCTTTGGACAAAGTTCGTCTCGTTCGTCCATCTTCGTCCTCCCATTTGATCCGTTGGCCTTCTTTGTACCATGTTCGTCTCGTTCGTCCATCTTCGTCCTCCCATTTGATCCCTTGGCCTTGTTTGTACCAAGTTCGTCTCGTTCGTCCCTCTACGTCCTCCCACTTGATCCCTAGTCCTTCTTTGGACCAAGTTCGTCTCGTTCGTCCATCTTCGCGCTCCCATTTGATCCGAAGGCCTTCTTTGGACAAAGTTCGTCTCGTTCGTCCATCTTCGTCCTCCCATTTGATCCGTTGGCCTTCTTTGTACCATGTTCGTCTCGTTCGTCCATCTTCGTCCTCCCATTTGATCCCTAGGCCTTCTTTGTACCAAGTTCGTCTCGTTCGTCCCTCTTCGTCCTCCCATTTGATCCCTAGGGCTTCTTTGTACCAAGTTCGTCTCGTTCGTCCCTCTTCGTCCTCCCATTTGATCCGTAGGCCTTCTTTGGACAAAGTTCGTCTCGTTCGTCCATCTTCGTCCTCCCATTTGATCCGTTGGCCTTCTTTGTACCATGTTCGTCTCGTTCGTCCATCTTCGTCCTCCCATTTGATCCCTAGGCCTTCTTTGTACCAAGTTCGTCTCTTTCGTCCCTCTTCGTCCTCCCAGTTGATCCCTAGGTCTTCTTTGTACCAAGTTCGTCTCGTTCGTCCCTCTTCGTCCTCCCATTTGATCCCAAGGCCTTCTTTGGACAATGTTCGTCGCGTTCGTCCATCTTCGTCCTCCCATTTGATCCGTTAGCCTTCTTTGGACCAAGTTCGTCCCGTTCGTCCGTCTTCGTCCTCCCACTTCATCCCTTGGCCTTCTTTGTACCATGTTCGTCTCGTTCGTCCCTCTTCGTCTTCCCATTTGATCCGAAGGCCTTCTTTGGACCAAGTTCGTCTCGTTCGTTCATCTTCGTCCTCCCATTTGATCCCTTGGCCTTCTTTGTACCATGTTCGTGTCGTTCGTCCCTCTTCGTCCTCCCATTTGATCCCTAGGCCTTCTTTGGACCAAGTTCGTCTCGTTCGTCCATCTTCGTCCTCCCATTTGATCCGTAGGCCTTCTTTGGACCAAGTTCCTCTCGTTCGTCCATCTTCGTGCTCCCATTTGATCCGTAGGCCTTCTTTGGACAAAGTTCGTCTCGTTCGTCCATCTTCGTCCTCCCATTTGATCCGTTGGCCTTCTTTGTACCATGTTCGTCTCGTTCGTCCATCTTCGTCCTCCCATTTGATCCTTAGGCCTTCGTTGTACCAAGTTCGTCTCGATCGTCCCTCTTCTTCTTCCCATTTGATCCCTAGGACTTCTTTGTACCAAGTTCGTCTCGTTCGTCCCTCTTCGTCCTCCGATTTGATCCCTAGGCCTTCTTTGGACCAAGTTCTTCTCGTTCGTCCATCTTCGTCCTCCCATTTGATCCGTTGGCCTTCTTTGGACCAAGTTCGTCCCGTTCGTCCATCTTCGTCCTCCCATTTGATCCCTAGGCCTTCTTTGGACCAAGTTCTTCTCGTTCGTCCATCTTCGTCCTCCCATTTGATCCGTTGGCCTTCTTTGGACCAAGTTCTTCCCGTTCGTCCATCTTTGTCCTCCCATTTGATCCCTAGGCCTTCTTTGTACCAAGTTCGTCTCTTTCGTCCCACTTCGTCCTCCCATTTGATCCCTAGGCCTTCTTTGGACCAAGTTCTTCTCGTTCGTCCATCTTCGTCCTCCCATTTGATCCGTTGGCCTTCTTTGGACCAAGTTCTTCCCGTTCGTCCATCTTCGTCCTCCCATTTGATCCGTTGGCCTTCTTTGGACCAAGTTCTTCCCGTTCGTCCCTCTTCGTCCTCCGATTTGATCCCTAGGCCTTCTTTGGACCAAGTTCTTCCCGTTCGTCCCTCTACGTCCTCCCACTTGATCCCTAGTCCTTCTTTGGACCAAGTTCGTCTCGTTCGTCCATCTTCGTGCTCCCATTTGATCCGTAGGCCTTCTTTGGACAAAGTTCGTCTCGTTCGTCCATCTTCGTCCTCCCATTTGATCCGTTGGCCTTCTTTGTACCATGTTCGTCTCGTTCGTCCATCTTCGTCCTCCCATTTGATCCCTTGGCCTTGTTTGTACCAAGTTCGTCTCGTTCGTCCCTCTACGTCCTCCCACTTGATCCCTAGTCCTTCTTTGGACCAAGTTCGTCTCTTTCGTCCATCTTCGCGCTCCCATTTGATCCGTAGGCCTTCTTTGGACAAAGTTCGTCTCGTTCGTCCATCTTCGTCCTCCCATTTGATCCGTTGGCCTTCTTTGTACCATGTTCGTCTCGTTCGTCCATCTTCGTCCTCCCATTTGATCCCTAGGCCTTCTTTGTACCAAGTTCGTCTCGTTCGTCCCTCTTCGTCCTCCCATTTGATCCCTAGGGCTTCTTTGTACCAAGTTCATCTCGTTCGTCCCTCTTCGTCCTCCCATTTGATCCGTAGGCCTTCTTTGGACAAAGTTCGTCTCGTTCGTCCATCTTCGTCCTCCCATTTGATCCGTTGGCCTTCTTTGTACCATATTCGTCTCGTTCGTCCATCTTCGTCCTCCCATTTGATCCCTAGGCCTTCTTTGTACCAAGTTCGTCTCTTTCGTCCCTCTTCGTCCTCCCAGTTGATCCCTAGGTCTTCTTTGTACCAAGTTCGTCTCGTTCGTCCCTCTTCGTCCTCCCATTTGATCCCAAGGCCTTCTTTGGACAATGTTCGTCGCGTTCGTCCATCTTCGTCCTCCCATTTGATCCGTTAGCCTTCTTTGGACCAAGTTCGTCCCGTTCGTCCGTCTTCGTCCTCCCACTTCATCCCTTGGCCTTCTTTGTACCATGTTCGTCTCGTTCGTCCCTCTTCGTCTTCCCATTTGATCCGAAGGCCTTCTTTGGACCAAGTTCGTCTCGTTCGTTCATCTTCGTCCTCCCATTTGATCCCTTGGCCTTCTTTGTACCATGTTCGTGTCGTTCGTCCCTCTTTGTCCTCCCATTTGATCCCTAGGCCTTCTTTGGACCAAGTTCGTCTCGTTCGTCCATCTTCGTCCTCCCATTTGATCCGTAGGCCTTCTTTGGACCAAGTTCCTCTCGTTCGTCCATCTTCGTGCTCCCATTTGATCCGTTGGCCTTCTTTGTACCATGTTCGTCTCGTTCGTCCATCTTCGTCCTCCCATTTGATCCTTAGGCCTTCGTTGTACCAAGTTCGTCTCGCTCGTCCCTCTTCTTCTTCCCATTTGATCCCTAGGCCTTCTTTGTACCAAGTTCGTCTCGTTCGTCCCTCTTCGTCCTCCGATTTGATCCCTAGGCCTTCTTTGGACCAAGTTCTTCTCGTTCGTCCATCTTCGTCCTCCCATTTGATCCGTTGGCCTTCTTTGGACCAAGTTCGTCCCGTTCGTCCATCTTCGACCTCCCATTTGATCCCTAGGCCTTTTTTGGACCAAGTTCTTCTCGTTCGTCCATCTTCGTCCTCCCATTTGATCCCTTGGCCTTGTTTGTACCAAGTTCGTCTCGTTCGTCCCTCTACGTCCTCCCACTTGATCCCTAGGCCTTCTTTGGACCAAGTTCTTCTTGTTCGTCCATCTTCGTCCTCCCATTTGATCCCTTGGCCTTGTTTGTACCAAGCTCGTCTCGTTCGTCCCTCTACGTCCTCCCACTTGATCCCTAGTCCTTCTTTGGACCAAGTTCGTCTCGTTCGTCCATCTTCGTGCTCCCATTTGATCCGAAGGCCTTCTTTGGACAAAGTTCGTCTCGTTCGTCCATCTTCGTCCTCCCATTTGATCCGTTGGCCTTCTTTGTACCATGTTCGTCTCGTTCGTCCATCTTCGTCCTCCCATTTGATCCCTTCGCCTTGTTTGTACCAAGTTCGTCTCGTTCGTCCCTCTACGTCCTCCCACTTGATCCCTAGTCCTTCTTTGGACCAAGTTCGTCTCGTTCGTCCATCTTCGTGCTCCCATTTGATCCGTAGGCCTTCTTTGGACAAAGTTCATCTCGTTCGTCCATCTTCGTCCTCCCATTTGATCCGTTGGCCTTCTTTGTACCATGTTCGTCTCGTTCGTCCATCTTCGTCCTCCCATTTGATCCGTAGGCCTTCTTTGGACAAAGTTCGTCTCGTTCGTCCCTCTTCGTCCTCCCATTTGATCCCTAGGCCTTCTTTGTACCAAGTTCGTCTCGTTCGTCCCTCTTCGTCCTCCCATTTGATCCGTAGGCCTTCTTTGGACAGAGTTCGTCTCGTTCGTCCATCTTCGTCCTCCCATTTGATCCGTTGGCCTTCTTTGTACCATGTTCGTCTCGTTCGTCCATCTTCGTCCTCCCATTTGATCCCTAGGCCTTCTTTGTACCAAGTTCGTCTCTTTCGTCCCTCTTCGTCCTCCCAGTGGATCCCTAGGTCTTCTTTGTACCAAGTTCGTCTCGTTCGTCCCTCTTCGTCCTCCCATTTGATCCTAAGGCCTTCTTTGGACAATGTTCGTCGCGTTCGTCCATCTTCGTCCTCCCATTTGATCCGTTAGCCTTCTTTGGACCAAGTTCTTCCCGTTCGTCCGTCTTCATCCTCCCACTTCATCCCTTCGCCTTCTTTGTACCATGTTCGTCTCGTTCGTCCGTCTTCGTCTTCCCATTTGATCCGAAGGCCTTCTTTGGACCAAGTTCGTCTCGTTCGTTCATCTTCGTCCTCCCATTTGATCCCTTGGCCTTCTTTGTACCATGTTCGTGTCGTTCGTCCCTCTTCGTCCTCCCATTTGATCCCTAGGCCTTCTTTGGACCAAGTTCGTCTCGTTCGTCCATCTTCGCCTTGTTTGTACCAAGTTTTGTCTCGTTCGTCCCTCTACGTCCTCCCACTTGATCCCTAGTCCTTCTTTGGACCAAGTTCGTCTCGTTCGTGCATCTTCGTGCTCCCATTTGATCCGTAGGCCTTCTTTGGACAAAGTTCGTCTCGTTCGTCCATCTTCGTCCTCCCATTTGATCCGTTGGCCTTCTTTGTACCATGTTCGTCTCGTTCGTCCATCTTCGTCCTCCCATTTGATCCCTAGGCCTTCTTTGTACCAAGTTCGTCTCGTTCGTCCCTCTTCGTCCTCCCATTTGATCCCTAGGGCTTCTTTGTACCAAGTTCGTCTCGTTCGTCCCTCTTCGTCCTCCCATTTGATCCGTAGGCCTTCTTTGGACAAAGTTCGTCTCGTTCGTCCATCTTCGTCCTCCCATTTGATCCGTTGGCCTTCTTTGTACCATGTTCGTCTCGTTCGTCCATCTTCGTCCTCCCATTTGATCCCTAGGCCTTCTTTGTACCAAGTTCGTCTCTTTCGTCCCTCTTCGTCCTCCCAGTTGATCCCTAGGTCTTCTTTGTACCAAGTTCGTCTCGTTCGTCCCTCTTCGTCCTCCCATTTGATCCTAAGGCCTTCTTTGGACAATGTTCGTCGCGTTCGTCCATCTTCGTCCTCCCATTTGATCCGTTAGCCTTCTTTGGACCAAGTTCTTCCCGTTCGTCCGTCTTCGTCCTCCCACTTCATCCCTTGGCCTTCTTTGTACCATGTTCGTCTCGTTCGTCCGTCTTCGTCTTCCCATTTGATCCGAAGGCCTTCTTTGGACCAAGTTCGTCTCGTTCGTTCATCTTCGTCCTCCCATTTGATCCCTTGGCCTTCTTTGTACCATGTTCGCGTCGTTCGTCCCTCTTCGTCCTCCCATTTGATCCCTAGGCCTTCTTTGGACCAAGTTCGTCTCGTTCGTCCATCTTCGTCCTCCCATTTGATCCGTAGGCCTTCTTTGGACCAAGTTCCTCTCGTTCGTCCATCTTCGTGCTCCCATTTGATCCGTAGGCCTTCTTTGGACAAAGTTCGTCTCGTTCGTCCATCTTCGTCCTCCCATTTGATCCGTTGTCCTTCTTTGTACCATGTTCGTCTCGTTCGTCCATCTTCGTCCTCCCATTTGATGCCTAGGCCTTCTTTGTACCAAGTTCGTCTCGCTCGTCCCTCTTCTTCTTCCCATTTGATCCCTAGGCCTTCTTTGTACCAAGTTCGTCTCGTTCGTCCCTCTTCGTCCTCCGATTTGATCCCTAGGCCTTCTTTGGACCAAGTTCGTCTCTTTCGTCCCTCTTCGTCCTCCCATTTGATCCCTAGGCCTTCTTTGGACCAAGTTCTTCTCGTTCGTCCATCTTCGTCCTCCCATTTGATCCGTAGGCCTTCTTTGGACAAAGTTCGTCTCGTTCGTCCATCTTCGTCCTCCCATTTGATCCGTTGGCCTTCTTTGTACCATGTTCGTCTCGTTCGTCCATCTTCGTCCTCCCATTTGATCCCTTCGCCTTGTTTGTACCAAGTTCGTCTCGTTCGTCCCTCTACGTCCTCCCACTTGATCCCTAGTCCTTCTTTGGACCAAGTTCGTCTCGTTCGTCCATCTTCGTGCTCCCATTTGATCCGTAGGCCTTCTTTGGACAAAGTTCGTCTCGTTCGTCCATCTTCGTCCTCCCATTTGATCCGTTGGCCTTCTTTGTACCATGTTCGTCTCGTTCGTCCATCTTCGTCCTCCCATTTGCTCCCTAGGCCTTCTTTGTACCAAGTTCGTCTCTTTCGTCCCTCTTCGTCCTCCCATTTGATCCCTAGGCCTTCTTTGGACCAAGTTCTTCTCGTTCGTCCATCTTCGTCCTCCCATTTGATCCCTTGGCCTTGTTTGTACCAAGTTCGTCTCGTTCGTCCCTCTACGTCCTCCCACTTGATCCCTAGGCCTTCTTTGGACCAAGTTCTTCTCGTTCGTCCATCTTCGTCCTCCCATTTGATCCCTTGGCCTTGTTTGTACCAAGCTCGTCTCGTTCGTCCCTCTACGTCCTCCCACTTGATCCCTAGTCCTTCTTTGGACCAAGTTCGTCTCGTTCGTCCATCTTCGTCCTCCCATTTGATCCGTAGGCCTTCTTTGGACCAAGTTCCTCTCGTTCGTCCATCTTCGTGCTCCCATTTGATCCGTAGGCCTTCTTTGGACAAAGTTCGTCTCGTTCGTCCATCTTCGTCCTCCCATTTGATCCGTTGGCCTTCTTTGTACCATGTTCGTCTCGTTCGTCCATCTTCGTCCTCCCATTTGATGCCTAGGCCTTCTTTGTACCAAGTTCGTCTCGCTCGTCCCTCTTCTTCTTCCCATTTGATCCCTAGGCCTTCTTTGTACCAAGTTCGTCTCGTTCGTCCCTCTTCGTCCTCCGATTTGATCCCTAGGCCTTCTTTGGACCAAGTTCTTCTCGTTCGTCCATCTTCGTCCTCCCATTTGATCCGTTGGCCTTCTTTGGACCAAGTTCGTCCCGTTCGTCCATCTTCGTCCTCCCATTTGATCCCTAGGCCTTCTTTGGACCAAGTTCTTCTCGTTCGTCCATCTTCGTCCACCCATTTGATCCGTTGGCCTTCCTTGGACCAAGTTCTTCCCGTTCGTCCATCTTCGTCCTCCCATTTGCTCCCTAGGCCTTCTTTGGACCAAGTTCGTCTCGTTCGTCCATCTTCGCCTTGTTTGTACCAAGTTTTGTCTCGTTCGTCCCTCTACGTCCTCCCACTTGATCCCTAGTCCTTCTTTGGACCAAGTTCGTCTCGTTCGTCCATCTTCGTGCTCCCATTTGATCCGTAGGCCTTCTTTGGACAAAGTTCGTCTCGTTCGTCCATCTTCGTCCTCCCATTTGATCCGTTGGCCTTCTTTGTACCATGTTCGTCTCGTTCGTCCATCTTCGTCCTCCCATTTGATCCCTAGGCCTTCTTTGTACCAAGTTCGTCTCGTTCGTCCCTCTTCGTCCTCCCATTTGATCCCTAGGGCTTCTTTGTACCAAGTTCGTCTCGTTCGTCCCTCTTCGTCCTCCCATTTGATCCGTAGGCCTTCTTTGGACAAAGTTCGTCTCGTTCGTCCATCTTCGTCCTCCCATTTGATCCGTTGGCCTTCTTTGTACCATGTTCGTCTCGTTCGTCCATCTTCGTCCTCCCATTTGATCCCTAGGCCTTCTTTGTACCAAGTTCGTCTCTTTCGTCCCTCTTCGTCCTCCCAGTTGATCCCTAGGTCTTCTTTGTACCAAGTTCGTCTCGTTCGTCCCTCTTCGTCCTCCCATTTGATCCTAAGGCCTTCTTTGGACAATGTTCGTCGCGTTCGTCCATCTTCGTCCTCCCATTTGATCCGTTAGCCTTCTTTGGACCAAGTTCTTCCCGTTCGTCCGTCTTCGTCCTCCCACTTCATCCCTTGGCCTTCTTTGTACCATGTTCGTCTCGTTCGTCCGTCTTCGTCTTCCCATTTGATCCGAAGGCCTTCTTTGGACCAAGTTCGTCTCGTTCGTTCATCTTCGTCCTCCCATTTGATCCCTTGGCCTTCTTTGTACCATGTTCGTGTCGTTCGTCCCTCTTCGTCCTCCCATTTGATCCCTAGGCCTTCTTTGGACCAAGTTCGTCTCGTATGTCCATCTTCGTCCTCCCATTTGATCCGTAGGCCTTCTTTGGACCAAGTTCCTCTCGTTCGTCCATCTTCGTGCTCCCATTTGATCCGTAGGCCTTCTTTGGACAAAGTTCGTCTCGTTCGTCCATCTTCGTCCTCCCATTTGATCCGTTGGCCTTCTTTGTACCATGTTCGTCTCGTTCGTCCATCTTCGTCCTCCCATTTGATGCCTAGGCCTTCTTTGTACCAAGTTCGTCTCTCTCGTCCCTCTTCTTCTTCCCATTTGATCCCTAGGCCTTCTTTGTACCAAGTTCGTCTCGTTCGTCCCTCTTCGTCCTCCGATTTGATCCCTAGGCCTTCTTTGGACCAAGTTCGTCTCTTTCGTCCCTCTTCGTCCTCCCATTTGATTCCTAGGCCTTCTTTGGACCAAGTTCTTCTCGTTCGTCCATCTTCGTCCTCCCATTTGATCCCTTGGCCTTGTTTGTACCAAGCTCGTCTCGTTCGTCCCTCTACGTCCTCCCACTTGATCCCTAGTCCTTCTTTGGACCAAGTTCGTCTCGTTCGTCCATCTTCGTGCTCCCATTTGATCCGTAGGCCTTCTTTGGACAAAGTTCGTCTCGTTCGTCCATCTTCGTCCTCCCATTTGATCCGTTGGCCTTCTTTGTACCATGTTCGTCTCGTTCGTCCATCTTCGTCCTCCCATTTGATCCCTTCGCCTTGTTTGTACCAAGTTCGTCTCGTTCGTCCCTCTACGTCCTCCCACTTGATCCCTAGTCCTTCTTTGGACCAAGTTCGTCTCGTTCGTCCATCTTCGTGCTCCCATTTGATCCGTAGGCCTTCTTTGGACAAAGTTCGTCTCGTTCGTCCATCTTCGTCCTCCCATTTGATCCGTTGGCCTTCTTTGTACCATGTTCGTCTCGTTCGTCCATCTTCGTCCTCCCATTTGCTCCCTAGGCCTTCTTTGTACCAAGTTCGTCTCTTTCGTCCCTCTTCGTCCTCCCATTTGATCCCTAGGCCTTCTTTGGACCAAGTTCTTCTCGTTCGTCCATCTTCGTCCTCCCATTTGATCCCTTGGCCTTGTTTGTACCAAGTTCGTCTCGTTCGTCCCTCTACGTCCTCCCACTTGATCCCTAGGCCTTCTTTGGACCAAGTTCTTCTCGTTCGTCCCTCTTCGTCCTCCCATTTGATCCGTTGCCCTTCTTTGGACCAAGTTCTTCCCGTTCGTCCATCTTCGTCCTCCCATTTGATCCCTAGGCCTTCTTTGTACCAAGTTCGTCTCTTTCGTCCCTCTTCGTCATCCCATTTGATCCCTAGGCCTTCTTTGGACCAAGTTCTTCTCGTTCGTCCATCTTCGTCCTCCCATTTGATCCCTTGGCCTTGTTTGTACCAAGCTCGTCTCGTTCGTCCCTCTACGTCCTCCCACTTGATCCCTAGTCCTTCTTTGGACCAAGTTCGTCTCGTTCGTCCATCTTCGTCCTCCCATTTGATCCGTAGGCCTTCTTTGGACCAAGTTCCTCTCGTTCGTCCATCTTCGTGCTCCCATTTGATCCGTAGGCCTTCTTTGGACAAAGTTCGTCTCGTTCGTCCATCTTCGTCCTCCCATTTGATCCGTTGGCCTTCTTTGTACCATGTTCGTCTCGTTCGTCCATCTTCGTCCTCCCATTTGATGCCTAGGCCTTCTTTGTACCAAGTTCGTCTCGCTCGTCCCTCTTCTTCTTCCCATTTGATCCCTAGGCCTTCTTTGTACCAAGTTCGTCTCGTTCGTCCCTCTTCGTCCTCCGATTTGATCCCTAGGCCTTCTTTGGACCAAGTTCTTCTCGTTCGTCCATCTTCGTCCTCCCATTTGATCCGTTGGCCTTCTTTGGACCAAGATCGTCCCGTTCGTCCATCTTCGTCCTCCCATTTGATCCCTAGGCCTTCTTTGGACCAAGTTCTTCTCGTTCGTCCATCTTCGTCCACCCATTTGATCCGTTGGCCTTCCTTGGACCAAGTTCTTCCCGTTCGTCCATCTTCGTGCTCCCATTTGATCCGTAGGCCTTCTTTGGACAAAGTTCGTCTCGTTCGTCCATCTTCGTCCTCCCATTTGATCCGTTGGCCTTCTTTGTACCATGTTCGTCTCGTTCGTCCATCTTCGTCCTCCCATTTGATCCGTTGGCCTTCTTTGGACCAAGTTCGTCCCGTTCGTCCATCTTCGTCCTCCCATTTGATCCCTAGGCCTTCTTTGGACCAAGTTCTTCTCGTTCGTCCATCTTCGTCCACCCATTTGATCCGTTGGCCTTCCTTGGACCAAGTTCTTCCCGTTCGTCCATCTTCGTCCTCCCATTTGCTCCCTAGGCCTTCTTTGGACCAAGTTCGTCTCGTTCGTCCATCTTCGCCTTGTTTGTACCAAGTTTTGTCTCGTTCGTCCCTCTACGTCCTCCCACTTGATCCCTAGTCCTTCTTTGGACCAAGTTCGTCTCGTTCGTCCATCTTCGTGCTCCCATTTGATCCGTAGGCCTTCTTTGGACAAAGTTCGTCTCGTTCGTCCATCTTCGTCCTCCCATTTGATCCGTTGGCCTTCTTTGTACCATGTTCGTCTCGTTCGTCCATCTTCGTCCTCCCATTTGATCCCTAGGCCTTCTTTGTACCAAGTTCGTCTCGTTCGTCCCTCTTCGTCCTCCCATTTGATCCCTAGGGCTTCTTTGTACCAAGTTCGTCTCGTTCGTCCCTCTTCGTCCTCCCATTTGATCCGTAGGCCTTCTTTGGACAAAGTTCGTCTCGTTCGTCCATCTTCGTCCTCCCATTTGATCCGTTGGCCTTCTTTGTACCATGTTCGTCTCGTTCGTCCATCTTCGTCCTCCCATTTGATCCCTAGGCCTTCTTTGTACCAAGTTCGTCTCTTTCGTCCCTCTTCGTCCTCCCAGTTGATCCCTAGGTCTTCTTTGTACCAAGTTCGTCTCGTTCGTCCCTCTTCGTCCTCCCATTTGATCCTAAGGCCTTCTTTGGACAATGTTCGTCGCGTTCGTCCATCTTCGTCCTCCCATTTGATCCGTTAGCCTTCTTTGGACCAAGTTCTTCCCGTTCGTCCGTCTTCGTCCTCCCACTTCATCCCTTGGCCTTCTTTGTACCATGTTCGTCTCGTTCGTCCGTCTTCGTCTTCCCATTTGATCCGAAGGCCTTCTTTGGACCAAGTTCGTCTCGTTCGTTCATCTTCGTCCTCCCATTTGATCCCTTGGCCTTCTTTGTACCATGTTCGTGTCGTTCGTCCCTCTTCGTCCTCCCATTTGATCCCTAGGCCTTCTTTGGACCAAGTTCGTCTCGTATGTCCATCTTCGTCCTCCCATTTGATCCGTAGGCCTTCTTTGGACCAAGTTCCTCTCGTTCGTCCATCTTCGTGCTCCCATTTGATCCGTAGGCCTTCTTTGGACAAAGTTCGTCTCGTTCGTCCATCTTCGTCCTCCCATTTGATCCGTTGGCCTTCTTTGTACCATGTTCATCTCGTTCGTCCATCTTCGTCCTCCCATTTGATGCCTAGGCCTTCTTTGTACCAAGTTCGTCTCTCTCGTCCCTCTTCTTCTTCCCATTTGATCCCTAGGCCTTCTTTGTACCAAGTTCGTCTCGTTCGTCCCTCTTCGTCCTCCGATTTGATCCCTAGGCCTTCTTTGGACCAAGTTCGTCTCTTTCGTCCCTCTTCGTCCTCCCATTTGATTCCTAGGCCTTCTTTGGACCAAGTTCTTCTCGTTCGTCCATCTTCGTCCTCCCATTTGATCCCTTGGCCTTGTTTGTACCAAGCTCGTCTCGTTCGTCCCTCTACGTCCTCCCACTTGATCCCTAGTCCTTCTTTGGACCAAGTTCGTCTCGTTCGTCCATCTTCGTGCTCCCATTTGATCCGTAGGCCTTCTTTGGACAAAGTTCGTCTCGTTCGTCCATCTTCGTCCTCCCATTTGATCCGTTGGCCTTCTTTGTACCATGTTCGTCTCGTTCGTCCATCTTCGTCCTCCCATTTGATCCCTTCGCCTTGTTTGTACCAAGTTCGTCTCGTTCGTCCCTCTACGTCCTCCCACTTGATCCCTAGTCCTTCTTTGGACCAAGTTCGTCTCGTTCGTCCATCTTCGTGCTCCCATTTGATCCGTAGGCCTTCTTTGGACAAAGTTCGTCTCGTTCGTCCATCTTCGTCCTCCCATTTGATCCGTTGGCCTTCTTTGTACCATGTTCGTCTCGTTCGTCCATCTTCGTCCTCCCATTTGCTCCCTAGGCCTTCTTTGTACCAAGTTCGTCTCTTTCGTCCCTCTTCGTCCTCCCATTTGATCCCTAGGCCTTCTTTGGACCAAGTTCTTCTCGTTCGTCCATCTTCGTCCTCCCATTTGATCCCTTGGCCTTGTTTGTACCAAGTTCGTCTCGTTCGTCCCTCTACGTCCTCCCACTTGATCCCTAGGCCTTCTTTGGACCAAGTTCTTCTCGTTCGTCCCTCTTCGTCCTCCCATTTGATCCGTTGCCCTTCTTTGGACCAAGTTCTTCCCGTTCGTCCATCTTCGTCCTCCCATTTGATCCCTAGGCCTTCTTTGTACCAAGTTCGTCTCTTTCGTCCCTCTTCGTCATCCCATTTGATCCCTAGGCCTTCTTTGGACCAAGTTCTTCTCGTTCGTCCATCTTCGTCCTCCCATTTGATCCCTTGGCCTTGTTTGTACCAAGCTCGTCTCGTTCGTCCCTCTACGTCCTCCCACTTGATCCCTAGTCCTTCTTTGGACCAAGTTCGTCTCGTTCGTCCATCTTCGTCCTCCCATTTGATCCGTAGGCCTTCTTTGGACCAAGTTCCTCTCGTTCGTCCATCTTCGTGCTCCCATTTGATCCGTAGGCCTTCTTTGGACAAAGTTCGTCTCGTTCGTCCATCTTCGTCCTCCCATTTGATCCGTTGGCCTTCTTTGTACCATGTTCGTCTCGTTCGTCCATCTTCGTCCTCCCATTTGATGCCTAGGCCTTCTTTGTACCAAGTTCGTCTCGCTCGTCCCTCTTCTTCTTCCCATTTGATCCCTAGGCCTTCTTTGTACCAAGTTCGTCTCGTTCGTCCCTCTTCGTCCTCCGATTTGATCCCTAGGCCTTCTTTGGACCAAGTTCTTCTCGTTCGTCCATCTTCGTCCTCCCATTTGATCCGTTGGCCTTCTTTGGACCAAGATCGTCCCGTTCGTCCATCTTCGTCCTCCCATTTGATCCCTAGGCCTTCTTTGGACCAAGTTCTTCTCGTTCGTCCATCTTCGTCCACCCATTTGATCCGTTGGCCTTCCTTGGACCAAGTTCTTCCCGTTCGTCCATCTTCGTGCTCCCATTTGATCCGTAGGCCTTCTTTGGACAAAGTTCGTCTCGTTCGTCCATCTTCGTCCTCCCATTTGATCCGTTGGCCTTCTTTGTACCATGTTCGTCTCGTTCGTCCATCTTCGTCCTCCCATTTGATGCCTAGGCCTTCTTTGTACCAAGTTCGTCTCTCTCGTCCCTCTTCTTCTTCCCATTTGATCCCTAGGCCTTCTTTGTACCAAGTTCGTCTCGTTCGTCCCTCTTCGTCCTCCGATTTGATCCCTAGGCCTTCTTTGGACCAAGTTCGTCTCTTTCGTCCCTCTTCGTCCTCCCATTTGATTCCTAGGCCTTCTTTGGACCAAGTTCTTCTCGTTCGTCCATCTTCGTCCTCCCATTTGATCCCTTGGCCTTGTTTGTACCAAGCTCGTCTCGTTCGTCCCTCTACGTCCTCCCACTTGATCCCTAGTCCTTCTTTGGACCAAGTTCGTCTCGTTCGTCCATCTTCGTGCTCCCATTTGATCCGTAGGCCTTCTTTGGACAAAGTTCGTCTCGTTCGTCCATCTTCGTCCTCCCATTTGATCCGTTGGCCTTCTTTGTACCATCTTCGTCTCGTTCGTCCATCTTCGTCCTCCCATTTGCTCCCTAGGCCTTCTTTGTACCAAGTTCGTCTCTTTCGTCCCTCTTCGTCCTCCCATTTGATCCCTAGGCCTTCTTTGGACCAAGTTCTTCTCGTTCGTCCATCTTCGTCCTCCCATTTGATCCCTTGGCCTTGTTTGTACCAAGTTCGTCTCGTTCGTCCCTCTTCGTCCTCCCATTTGATCCCTAGGCCTTCTTTGGACCAAGTTCTTCTCGTTCGTCCATCTTCGTCCTCCCATTTGATCCCTTGGCCTTGTTTGTACCAAGTTCGTCTCGTTCGTCCCTCTACGTCCTCCCACTTGATCCCTAGGCCTTCTTTGGACCAAGTTCTTCTCGTTCGTCCCTCTTCGTCCTCCCATTTGATCCGTTGCCCTTCTTTGGACCAAGTTCTTCCCGTTCGTCCATCTTCGTCCTCCCATTTGATCCCTAGGCCTTCTTTGTACCAAGTTCGTCTCTTTCGTCCCTCTTCGTCATCCCATTTGATCCCTAGGCCTTCTTTGGACCAAGTTCTTCTCGTTCGTCCATCTTCGTCCTCCCATTTGATCCCTTGGCCTTGTTTGTACCAAGCTCGTCTCGTTCGTCCCTCTACGTCCTCCCACTTGATCCCTAGTCCTTCTTTGGACCAAGTTCGTCTCGTTCGTCCATCTTCGTCCTCCCATTTGATCCGTAGGCCTTCTTTGGACCAAGTTCCTCTCGTTCGTCCATCTTCGTGCTCCCATTTGATCCGTAGGCCTTCTTTGGACAAAGTTCGTCTCGTTCGTCCATCTTCGTCCTCCCATTTGATCCGTTGGCCTTCTTTGTACCATGTTCGTCTCGTTCGTCCATCTTCGTCCTCCCATTTGATGCCTAGGCCTTCTTTGTACCAAGTTCGTCTCGCTCGTCCCTCTTCTTCTTCCCATTTGATCCCTAGGCCTTCTTTGTACCAAGTTCGTCTCGTTCGTCCCTCTTCGTCCTCCGATTTGATCCCTAGGCCTTCTTTGGACCAAGTTCTTCTCGTTCGTCCATCTTCGTCCTCCCATTTGATCCGTTGGCCTTCTTTGGACCAAGATCGTCCCGTTCGTCCATCTTCGTCCTCCCATTTGATCCCTAGGCCTTCTTTGGACCAAGTTCTTCTCGTTCGTCCATCTTCGTCCACCCATTTGATCCGTTGGCCTTCCTTGGACCAAGTTCTTCCCGTTCGTCCATCTTCGTCCTCCCATTTGCTCCCTAGGCCTTCTTTGTACCAAGTTCGTCTCTTTCGTCCCTCTTCGTCCTCCCATTTGATCCCTAGGCCTTCTTTGGACCAAGTTCTTCTCGTTCGTCCATCTTCGTCCTCCCATTTGATCCCTTGGCCTTGTTTGTACCAAGTTCGTCTCGTTCGTCCCTCTACGTCCTCCCACTTGATCCCTAGGCCTTCTTTGGACCAAGTTCTTCTCGTTCGTCCCTCTTCGTCCTCCCATTTGATCCGTTGCCCTTCTTTGGACCAAGTTCTTCCCGTTCGTCCATCTTCGTCCTCCCATTTGATCCCTAGGCCTTCTTTGTACCAAGTTCGTCTCTTTCGTCCCTCTTCGTCATCCCATTTGATCCCTAGGCCTTCTTTGGACCAAGTTCTTCTCGTTCGTCCATCTTCGTCCTCCCAATTGATCCCTTGGCCTTGTTTGTACCAAGCTCGTCTCGTTCGTCCCTCTACGTCCTCCCACTTGATCCCTAGTCCTTCTTTGGACCAAGTTCGTCTCGTTCGTCCATCTTCGTGCTCCCATTTGATCCGTAGGCCTTCTTTGGACAAAGTTCGTCTCGTTCGTCCATCTTCGTCCTCCCATTTGATCCGTTGGCCTTCTTTGTACCATGTTCGTCTCGTTCGTCCATCTTCGTCCTCCCATTTGATCCCTTGGCCTTGTTTGTACCAAGTTCGTCTCGTTCGTCCCTCTACGTCCTCCCACTTGATCCCTAGTCCTTCTTTGGACCAAGTTCGTCTCGTTCGTCCATCTTCGTGCTCCCATTTGATCCGTAGGCCTTCTTTGGACAAAGTTCGTCTCGTTCGTCCATCTTCGTCCTCCCATTTGATCCGTTGGCCTTCTTTGTACCATGTTCGTCTCGTTCGTCCATCTTCGTCCTCCCATTTGATCCCTAGGCCTTCTTTGTACCAAGTTCGTCTCGTTCGTCACTCTTCGTCCTCCCATTTGATCCGTTGGCCTTCTTTCGACCAAGTTCGTCCCGTTCGTCCATCTTCGTCCTCCCATTTGATCCCTAGGCCTTCTTTGGACCAAGTTCGTCTCGTTCGTCCATCTTCGCCTTGTTTGTACCAAGTTTTGTCTCGTTCGTCCCTCTACGTCCTCCCACTTGATCCCTAGTCCTTCTTTGGACCAAGTTCGTCTCGTTCGTCCATCTTCGTGCTCCCATTTGATCCGTAGGCCTTCTTTGGACAAAGTTCGTCTCGTTCGTCCATCTTCGTCCTCCCATTTGATCCGTTGGCCTTCTTTGTACCATGTTCGTCTCGTTCGTCCATCTTCGTCCTCCCATTTGATCCCTAGGCCTTCTTTGTACCAAGTTCGTCTCGTTCTTCCCTCTTCGTCCTCCCATTTGATCCCTAGGGCTTCTTTGTACCAAGTTCGTCTTGTTCGTCCCTCTTCGTCCTCCCATTTGATCCGTAGGCCTTCTTTGGACAAAGTTCGTCTCGTTCGTCCATCTTCGTCCTCCCATTTGATCCGTTGGCCTTCTTTGTACCATGTTCGTCTCGTTCGTCCATCTTCGTCCTCCCATTTGATCCCTAGGCCTTCTTTGTACCAAGTTCGTCTCTTTCGTCCCTCTTCGTCCTCCCAGTTGATCCCTAGGTCTTCTTTGTACCAAGTTCGTCTCGTTCGTCCCTCTTCGTCCTCCCATTTGATCCTAAGGCCTTCTTTGGACAATGTTCGTCGCGTTCGTCCATCTTCGTCCTCCCATTTGATCCGTTAGCCTTCTTTGGACCAAGTTCTTCCCGTTCGTCCGTCTTCGTCCTCCCACTTCATCCCTTGGCCTTCTTTGTACCATGTTCGTCTCGTTCGTCCGTCTTCGTCTTCCCATTTGATCCGAAGGCCTTCTTTGGACCAAGTTCGTCTCGTTCGTTCATCTTCGTCCTCCCATTTGATCCCTTGGCCTTCTTTGTACCATGTTCGTGTCGTTCGTCCCTCTTCGTCCTCCCATTTGATCCCTAGGCCTTCTTTGGACCAAGTTCGTCTCGTTCGTCCATCTTCGTCCTCCCATTTGATCCGTAGGCCTTCTTTGGACCAAGTTCCTCTCGTTCGTCCATCTTCGTGCTCCCATTTGATCCGTAGGCCTTCTTTGGACAAAGTTCGTCTCGTTCGTCCATCTTCGTCCTCCCATTTGATCCGTTGGCCTTCTTTGTACCATGTTCGTCTCGTTCGTCCATCTTCGTCCTCCCATTTGATGCCTAGGCCTTCTTTGTACCAAGTTCGTCTCTCTCGTCCCTCTTCTTCTTCCCATTTGATCCCTAGGCCTTCTTTGTACCAAGTTCGTCTCGTTCGTCCCTCTTCGTCCTCCGATTTGATCCCTAGGCCTTCTTTGGACCAAGTTCGTCTCTTTCGTCCCTCTTCGTCCTCCCATTTGATCCCTAGGCCTTCTTTGGACCAAGTTCTTCTCGTTCGTCCATCTTCGTCCTCCCATTTGATCCCTTGGCCTTGTTTGTACCAAGCTCGTCTCGTTCGTCCCTCTACGTCCTCCCACTTGATCCCTAGTCCTTCTTTGGACCAAGTTCGTCTCGTTCGTCCATCTTCGTGCTCCCATTTGATCCGTAGGCCTTCTTTGGACAAAGTTCGTCTCGTTCGTCCATCTTCGTCCTCCCATTTGATCCGTTGGCCTTCTTTGTACCATGTTCGTCTCGTTCGTCCATCTTCGTCCTCCCATTTGATCCCTTCGCCTTGTTTGTACCAAGTTCGTCTCGTTCGTCCCTCTACGTCCTCCCACTTGATCCCTAGTCCTTCTTTGGACCAAGTTCGTCTCGTTCGTCCATCTTCGTGCTCCCATTTGATCCGTAGGCCTTCTTTGGACAAAGTTCGTCTCGTTCGTCCATCTTCGTCCTCCCATTTGATCCGTTGGCCTTCTTTGTACCATGTTCGTCTCGTTCGTCCATCTTCGTCCTCCCATTTGCTCCCTAGGCCTTCTTTGTACCAAGTTCGTCTCTTTCGTCCCTCTTCGTCCTCCCATTTGATCCCTAGGCCTTCTTTGGACCAAGTTCTTCTCGTTCGTCCATCTTCGTCCTCCCATTTGATCCCTTGGCCTTGTTTGTACCAAGTTCGTCTCGTTCGTCCCTCTACGTCCTCCCACTTGATCCCTAGGCCTTCTTTGGACCAAGTTCTTCTCGTTCGTCCCTCTTCGTCCTCCCATTTGATCCGTTGCCCTTCTTTGGACCAAGTTCTTCCCGTTCGTCCATCTTCGTCCTCCCATTTGATCCCTAGGCCTTCTTTGTACCAAGTTCGTCTCGTTCGTCCCTCTACGTCCTCCCACTTGATCCCTAGGCCTTCTTTGGACAAAGTTCGTCTCGTTCGTCCATCTTCGTCCTCCCATTTGATCCGTTGGCCTTCTTTGTACCATGTTCGTCTCGTTCGTCCATCTTCGTCCTCCCATTTGCTCCCTAGGCCTTCTTTGTACCAAGTTCGTCTCTTTCGTCCCTCTTCGTCCTCCCATTTGATCCCTAGGCCTTCTTTGGACCAAGTTCTTCTCGTTCGTCCATCTTCGTCCTCCCATTTGATCCCTTGGCCTTGTTTGTACCAAGTTCGTCTCGTTCGTCCCTCTACGTCCTCCCACTTGATCCCTAGGCCTTCTTTGGACCAAGTTCTTCTCGTTCGTCCCTCTTCGTCCTCCCATTTGATCCGTTGCCCTTCTTTGGACCAAGTTCTTCCCGTTCGTCCATCTTCGTCCTCCCATTTGATCCCTAGGCCTTCTTTGTACCAAGTTCGTCTCTTTCGTCCCTCTTCGTCATCCCATTTGATCCCTAGGCCTTCTTTGGACCAAGTTCTTCTCGTTCGTCCATCTTCGTCCTCCCATTTGATCCCTTGGCCTTGTTTGTACCAAGCTCGTCTCGTTCGTCCCTCTACGTCCTCCCACTTGTTCCCTAGTCCTTCTTTGGACCAAGTTCGTCTCGTTCGTCCATCTTCGTCCTCCCATTTGATCCGTAGGCCTTCTTTGGACCAAGTTCCTCTCGTTCGTCCATCTTCGTGCTCCCATTTGATCCGTAGGCCTTCTTTGGACAAAGTTCGTCTCGTTCGTCCATCTTCGTCCTCCCATTTGATCCGTTGGCCTTCTTTGTACCATGTTCGTCTCGTTCGTCCATCTTCGTCCTCCCATTTGATGCCTAGGCCTTCTTTGTACCAAGTTCGTCTCGCTCGTCCCTCTTCTTCTTCCCATTTGATCCCTAGGCCTTCTTTGTACCAAGTTCGTCTCGTTCGTCCCTCTTCGTCCTCCGATTTGATCCCTAGGCCTTCTTTGGACCAAGTTCTTCTCGTTCGTCCATCTTCGTCCTCCCATTTGATCCGTTGGCCTTCTTTGGACCAAGATCGTCCCGTTCGTCCATCTTCGTCCTCCCATTTGATCCCTAGGCCTTCTTTGGACCAAGTTCTTCTCGTTCGTCCATCTTCGTCCACCCATTTGATCCGTTGGCCTTCCTTGGACCAAGTTCTTCCCGTTCGTCCATCTTCGTCCTCCCATTTGCTCCCTAGGCCTTCTTTGTACCAAGTTCGTCTCTTTCGTCCCTCTTCGTCCTCCCATTTGATCCCTAGGCCTTCTTTGGACCAAGTTCTTCTCGTTCGTCCATCTTCGTCCTCCCATTTGATCCCTTGGCCTTGTTTGTACCAAGTTCGTCTCGTTCGTCCCTCTACGTCCTCCCACTTGATCCCTAGGCCTTCTTTGGACCAAGTTCTTCTCGTTCGTCCCTCTTCGTCCTCCCATTTGATCCGTTGCCCTTCTTTGGACCAAGTTCTTCCCGTTCGTCCATCTTCGTCCTCCCATTTGATCCCTAGGCCTTCTTTGTACCAAGTTCGTCTCTTTCGTCCCTCTTCGTCATCCCATTTGATCCCTAGGCCTTCTTTGGACCAAGTTCTTCTCGTTCGTCCATCTTCGTCCTCCCAATTGATCCCTTGGCCTTGTTTGTACCAAGCTCGTCTCGTTCGTCCCTCTACGTCCTCCCACTTGATCCCTAGTCCTTCTTTGGACCAAGTTCGTCTCGTTCGTCCATCTTCGTGCTCCCATTTGATCCGTAGGCCTTCTTTGGACAAAGTTCGTCTCGTTCGTCCATCTTCGTCCTCCCATTTGATCCGTTGGCCTTCTTTGTACCATGTTCGTCTCGTTCGTCCATCTTCGTCCTCCCATTTGATCCCTTGGCCTTGTTTGTACCAAGTTCGTCTCGTTCGTCCCTCTACGTCCTCCCACTTGATCCCTAGTCCTTCTTTGGACCAAGTTCGTCTCGTTCGTCCATCTTCGTGCTCCCATTTGATCCGTAGGCCTTCTTTGGACAAAGTTCGTCTCGTTCGTCCATCTTCGTCCTCCCATTTGATCCGTTGGCCTTCTTTGTACCATGTTCGTCTCGTTCGTCCATCTTCGTCCTCCCATTTGATCCCTAGGCCTTCTTTGTACCAAGTTCGTCTCGTTCGTCACTCTTCGTCCTCCCATTTGATCCGTTGGCCTTCTTTCGACCAAGTTCGTCCCGTTCGTCCATCTTCGTCCTCCCATTTGATCCCTAGGCCTTCTTTGGACCAAGTTCTTCTCGTTCGTCCATCTTCGTCCTCCCATTTGATCCGTTGGCCTTCTTTGGACAAAGTTCGTCTCGTTCGTCCATCTTCGTCCTCCCATTTGATCCGTTGGCCTTCTTTGTACCATGTACGTCTCGTTCGTCCATCTTCGTCCTCCCATTTGATCCCTAGGCGTTCTTTGTACCAAGTTCGTCTCGTTCGTCCCTCTTCGTCCTCCCATTTGATCCCTAGGCCTTCTTTGTACCAAGTTCGTCTCGTTCGTCCCTCTTCGTCCTCCCATTTGATCCGTAGGCCTTCTTTGGACAAAGTTCGTCTCGTTCGTCCATCTTCGTCCTCCCATTTGATCCGTTGGCCTTCTTTGTACCATGTTCGTCTCGTTCGTCCATCTTCGTCCTCCCATTTGATCCCTAGGCCTTCTTTGTACCAAGTTCGTCTCTTTCGTCCCTCTTCGTCCTCCCAGTTGATCCCTAGGTCTTCTTTGTACCAAGTTCGTCTCGTTCGTCCCTCTTCGTCCTCCCATTTGATCCCAAGGCCTTCTTTGGACAATGTTCGTCGCGTTCGTCCATCTTCGTCCTCCCATTTGATCCGTTAGCCTTCTTTGGACCAAGTTCGTCCCGTTCGTCCGTCTTCGTCCTCCCACTTGATCCCTTGGCCTTCTTTGTACCATGTTCGTCTCGTTCGTCCCTCTTCGTCTTCCCATTTGATCCGAAGGCCTTCTTTGGACCAAGTTCGTCTCGTTCGTTCATCTTCGTCCTCCCATTTGATCCCTTGGCCTTCTTTGTACCATGTTCATGTCGTTCGTCCCTCTTCGTCCTCCCATTTGATCCCTAGGCCTTCTTTGGACCAAGTTCGTCTCGTTCGTCCATCTTCGTCCTCCCATTTGATCCGTAGGCCTTCTTTGGACCAAGTTCCTCTCGTTCGTCCATCTTCGTGCTCCCATTTGATCCGTAGGCCTTCTTTGGACAAAGGTCGTCTCGTTCGTCCATCTTCGTCCTCCCATTTGATCCGTTGGCCTTCTTTGTACCATGTTCGTCTCGTTCGTCCATCTTCGTCCTCCCATTTGATCCCTAGGCCTTCTTTGTACCAAGTTCGTCTCGCTCGTCCCTCTTCTTCTTCCCATTTGATCCCTAGGCCTTCTTTGTACCAAGTTCGTCTCGTTCGTCCCTCTTCGTCCTCCGATTTGATCCCTAGGCCTTCTTTGTACCAAGTTCGTCTCGTTCGTCCCTCTTCGTCCTCCCATTTGATCTCTAGGCCTTCTTTGGACCAAGTTCTTCTCGTTCGTCCATCTTCGTCCTCCCATTTGATCCGTTGGCCTTCTTTGGACCAAGTTCGTCCCGTTTGTCCATCTTCGTCCTCCCATTTGATCCCTAGGCCTTCTTTGGACCAAGTTCTTCTCGTTCGTCCATCTTCGTCCTCCCATTTGATCCGTTGGCCTTCTTTGGACCAAGTTCTTCCCGTTCGTCCATCTTCGTCCTCCCATTTGATCCCTAGGCCTTCTTTGTACCAAGTTCGTCTCTTTCGTCCCTCTTCGTCCTCCCATTTGATCCCTAGGCCTTCTTTGGACCAAGTTCTTCTCGTTCGTCCATCTTCGTCCTCCCATTTGATCCCTTGGCCTTGTTTGTACCAAGTTCGTCTCGTTCGTCCCTCTACGTCCTCCCACTTGATCCCTAGTCCTTCTTTGGACCAAGTTCGTCTCGTTCGTCCATCTTCGTGCTCCCATTTGATCCGTAGGCCTTCTTTGGACAAAGTTCGTCTCGTTCGTCCATCTTCGTCCTCCCATTTGATCCGTTGGCCTTCTTTGTACCATGTTCGTCTCGTTCGTCCATCTTCGTCCTCCCATTTGATCCCTGGGCCTTCTTTGTACCAAGTTCGTCTCGTTCGTCCCTCTTCGTCCTCCCATTTGATCCCTAGGCCTTCTTGGTAAAAGTTCGTCTCGTTCCTCCCTCTTCGTCCTCCCATTTGATCCGTAGGCCTTCTTTGGACAAAGTTCGTCTCGTTCGTCCATCTTCGTCCTCCCATTTGATCCCTAGGCCTTCTTTGTACCATGTTCGTCTCGTTCGTCCCTCTTCTTCTTCCCATTTGATCCCTAGACCTTCTTTGTACCAAGTTCGTCTCGTTCGTCCCTCTTCGTCCTCCCATTTGATCCCTAGGCCTTCTTTGGACCAAGTTCTTCTCGTTCGTCCATCTTCGTCCTCCCATTTGATCCGTTGGCCTTCTTTGGACCAAGTTCGTCCCGTTCGTCCATCTTCGTCCTCCCATTTGATCCCTTGGCCTTCTTTGTACCATGTTCGTCTCGTTCGTCTCTCTTCGTCTTCCCATTTGATCCGAAGGCCTTCTTTGGACCAAGTTCGTCTCGTTCGTTCATCTTCGTCCTCCCATTTGATCCCATGGCCTTCTTTGTACCATGTTCGTGTCCTTCGTCCCTCTTCGTCCTCCCATTTGATCCCTAGGCCTTCTTTGGACCAAGTTCCTCCCGTTCGTCCATCTTCGTCCTCCCATTTGATCCGTAGGCCTTCTTTGGACCAAGTTCATCTCGTTCGTCCATCTTCGTGCTCCCATTTGATCCGTAGGCCTTCTTTGGACAAAGTTCGTCTCGTTCGTCCATCTTCGTCCTCCCATTTGATCCGTTGGCCTTCTTTGTACCAAGTTCGTCTCGTTCGTCCCTCTTCGTCCTCCCATTTGATCCCTAGGCCTTCTTTGGACCAAGTTCTTCTCGTTCGTCCATCTTCGTCCTCCCATTTGATCCGTTGGCCTTCTTTGGACCAAGTTCGTCCCGTTCGTCCATCTTCGTCCTCCCATTTGATCCCTTGGCCTTCTTTGTACCACGTTCGTCTCGTTCGTCCCTCTTCGTCTTCCCATTTGATCCGTAGGCCTTCTTTGGACCAAGTTCGTCTCGTTCGTCCATCTTCGTCCTCCCATTTGATCCCTTGGCCTTCTTTGTACCATGTTCGTCTCGTTCGTCCATCTTCGTCTTCCCATTTGATCCGTAGGCCTTCTTTGGACAAAGTTCGTCTCGTTCGTCCATCTTCGTCCTCCCATTTGATCCGATGGCCTTCTTTGTACCAAGTTCGTCTCGTTCGTCCATCTTCGTCCTCCCATTTGATCCCTAGGACTTCTTTGTACCATGTTCGTCTCGTTCGTCCCTCTTCTTCTTCCCATTTGATCCCTAGACCTTCTTTGTACCAAGTTCATCTCGTTCGTCCCTCTTCGTCCTCCCATTTGATCCCTAGGCCTTCTTTGGACAATGTTCGTCGCGTTCGTCCATCTTCGTCCTCCCATTTGATCCGTTAGCCTTCTTTGGACCAAGTTCGTCCCGTTCGTCCGTCTTCGTCCTCCCACTTGATCCCTTGGCCTTCTTTGTACCATGTTCGTCTCGTTCGTCCCTCTTCGTCTTCCCATTTGATCCGAAGGCCTTCTTTGGACCAAGTTCGTCTCGTTCGTTCATCTTCGTCCTCCCATTTGATCCCTTGGCCTTCTTTGTACCATGTTCGTGTCGTTCGTCCCTCTTCGTCCTCCCATTTGATCCCTAGGCCTACTTTGTACCAAGTTCGTCTCGCTCATCCCTCTTCTTCTTCCCATTTGATCCCTAGGCCTTCTTTGTACCAAGTTCGTCTCGTTCGTCCCTCTTCGTCCTCCGATTTGATCCCTAGGCCTTCATTGTACCAAGTTCGTCTCGTTCGTCCCTCTTCGTCCTCCCATTTGATCTCTAGGCCTTCTTTGGACCAAGTTCTTCTCGTTCGTCCATCTTCGTCCTCCCATTTGATCCGTTGGCCTTCTTTGGACCAAGTTCGTCCCGTTCGTCCATCTTCGTCCTCCCATTTGATCCCTAGGCCTTCTTTGGACCAAGTTCTTCTCGTTCGACCATCTTCGTCCTCCCATTTGATCCGTTGGCCTTCTTTGGACCAAGTTCTTCCCGTTCGTCCATCTTCGTCCTCCCATTTGATCCCTAGGCCTTCTTTGTACCAAGTTCGTCTCTTTCGTCCCTCTTCGTCCTCCCATTTGATCCCTAGGCCTTCTTTGGACCAAGTTCTTCTCGTTCGTCCATCTTCGTCCTCCCATTTGATCCCTTGGCCTTGTTTGTACCAAGTTCGTCTCGTTCGTCCCTCTTCGTCTTCCCATTTGATCCGTAGGCCTAATTTGGACCAAGTTCGTCTCGTTCGTCCATCTTCATCCTCCCATTTGATCCCTTGGCCTTCTTTGTACCATGTTCGTCTCGTTCGTCCCTCTTCGTCTTCCCATTTGATCCGTAGGCCTTCTTTGGACCAAGTTCATCTCGTTCGTCCATCTTCGTCCTCCCATTTGATCTGTTGGAATTATTTGGACCAAGTTCGTCTCGTTCGTCCATCTTCGTGCTCCCATTTGATCCGTAGGCCTTCTTTGGACAAAGTTCGTCTCGTTCGTCCATCTTCGTCCTCCCATTTGATCCGTTGGCCTTCTTTGTACCATGTTCGTCTCGTTCGTCCATCTTCGTCCTCCCATTTGATCCCTAGGCCTTCTTTGTACCAAGTTCGTCTCGTTCGTCCCTCTTCGTCCTCCCATTTGATCCCTAGGCCTTCTTTGTACCTAGTTCGTCTCGTTCCTCCCTCTTCGTCCTCCCATTTGATCCGTAGGCCTTCTTTGGACAAAGTTCGTCTCGTTCGTCCATCTTCGTCCTCCCATTTGATCCGTTGGCCTTCTTTGTACCATGTTCGTCTCGTTCGTCCATCTTCGTCCTCCCATTTGATCCCTAGGCCTTCTTTGTACCAAGTTCGTCTCTTTCGTCCCTCTTCGTCCTCCCATTTGATCCCTAGGTCTTCTTTGTACCAAGTTCGTCTCGTTCGTCCCTCTTCGTCCTCCCATTTGATCCCAAGGCCTTCTTTGGACAATGTTCGTCGCGTTCGTCCATCTTCGTCCACCCATTTGATCCGTTAGCCTTCTTTGGACCAAGTTCGTCCCGTTCGTCCGTCTTCGTCCTCCCATTTGATCCCTTGGCCTTCTTTGTTCCATGTTCGTCTCGTTCGTCCCTATTCGTCTTCCCATTTGATCCGATGGCCTTCTTTGTACCAAGTTCGTCTCGTTCGTCCATCTTCGTCCTCCCATTTGATCCCTAGACCTTCTTTGTACCAAGTTCGTCTCGTTCGTCCCTCTTCATCCTCCCATTTGATCCCTAGGCCTTCTTTGGACCAAGTTCTTCTCGTTCGTCCATCTTCGTCCTCCCATTTGATCCGTTGGCCTTCTTTGGACCAAGTTCGTCCCGTTCGTCCATCTTCGTCCTCCCATTTGATCCCTTGGCCTTCTTTGTACCATGTTCGTCTCGTTCGTCTCTCTTCGTCTTCCCATTTGATCCGAAGGCCTTCTTTGGACCAAGTTCGTCTCGTTCGTCCATCTTCGTCCTCCCATTTGATCCCTTGGCCTTCTTTGTACCATGTTCGTCTCGTTCGTCCATCTTCGTCTTCCCATTTGATCCGTAGGCCTTCTTTGGACAAAGTTCGTCTCGTTCGTCCATCTTCGTCCTCCCATTTGATCCGATGGCCTTCTTTGTACCAAGTTCGTCTCGTTCGTCCATCTTCGTCCTCCCATTTGATCCCTAGGCCTTCTTTGTACCATGTTCGTCTCGTTCGTCCCTCTTCTTCTTCCCATTTGATCCCTAGACCTTCTTTGTACCAAGTTCATCTCGTTCGTCCCTCTTCGTCCTCCCATTTGATCCCTAGGCCTTCTTTGGACAATGTTCGTCGCGTTCGTCCATCTTCGTCCTCCCATTTGATCCGTTAGCCTTCTTTGGACCAAGTTCGTCCCGTTCGTCCGTCTTCGTCCTCCCACTTGATCCCTTGGCCTTCTTTGTACCATGTTCGTCTCGTTCGTCCCTCTTCGTCTTCCCATTTGATCCGAAGGCCTTCTTTGGACCAAGTTCGTCTCGTTCGTTCATCTTCGTCCTCCCATTTGATCCCTTGGCCTTCTTTGTACCATGTTCGTGTCGTTCGTCCCTCTTCGTCCTCCCATTTGATCCCTAGGCCTACTTTGTACCAAGTTCGTCTCGCTCGTCCCTCTTCTTCTTCCCATTTGATCCCTAGGCCTTCTTTGTACCAAGTTCGTCTCGTTCGTCCCTCTTCGTCCTCCGATTTGATCCCTAGGCCTTCATTGTACCAAGTTCGTCTCGTTCGTCCCTCTTCGTCCTCCCATTTGATCTCTAGGCCTTCTTTGGACCAAGTTCTTCTCGTTCGTCCATCTTCGTCCTCCCATTTGATCCGTTGGCCTTCTTTGGACCAAGTTCGTCCCGTTCGTCCATCTTCGTCCTCCCATTTGATCCCTAGGCCTCCTTTGGACCAAGTTCTTCTCGTTCGACCATCTTCGTCCTCCCATTTGATCCGTTGGCCTTCTTTGGACCAAGTTCTTCCCGTTCGTCCATCTTCGTCCTCCCATTTGATCCCTAGGCCTTCTTTGTACCAAGTTCGTCTCTTTCGTCCCTCTTCGTCCTCCCATTTGATCCCTAGGCCTTCTTTGGACCAAGTTCTTCTCGTTCGTCCATCTTCGTCCTCCCATTTGATCCCTTGGCCTTGTTTGTACCAAGTTCGTCTCGTTCGTCCCTCTACGTCCTCCCACTTGATCCCTAGTCCTTCTTTGGACCAAGTTCGTCTCGTTCGTCCATCTTCGTGCTCCCATTTGATCCGTAGGCCTTCTTTGGACAAAGTTCGTCTCGTTCGTCCATCTTCGTCCTCCCATTTGATCCGTTGGCCTTCTTTGTACCATGTTCGTCTCGTTCGTCCATCTTCGTCCTCCCATTTGATCCCTAGGCCTTCTTTGTACCAAGTTCGTCTCGTTCGTCCCTCTTCGTCCTCCCATTTGATCCCTAGGCCTTCTTTGTACCTAGTTCGTCTCGTTCCTCCCTCTTCGTCCTCCCATTTGATCCGTAGGCCTTCTTTGGACAAAGTTCGTCTCGTTCGTCCATCTTCGTCCTCCCATTTGATCCGTTGGCCTTCTTTGTACCATGTTCGTCTCGTTCGTCCATCTTCGTCCTCCCATTTGATCCCTAGGCCTTCTTTGTACCAAGTTCGTCTCTTTCGTCCCTCTTCGTCCTCCCATTTGATCCCTAGGTCTTCTTTGTACCAAGTTCGTCTCGTTCGTCCCTCTTCGTCCTCCCATTTGATCCCAAGGCCTTCTTTGGACAATGTTCGTCGCGTTCGTCCATCTTCGTCCACCCATTTGATCCGTTAGCCTTCTTTGGACCAAGTTCGTCCCGTTCGTCCGTCTTCGTCCTCCCATTTGATCCCTTGGCCTTCTTTGTTCCATGTTCGTCTCGTTCGTCCCTATTAGTCTTCCCATTTGATCCGATGGCCTTCTTTGTACCAAGTTCGTCTCGTTCGTCCATCTTCGTCCTCCCATTTGATCCCTAGACCTTCTTTGTACCAAGTTCGTCTCGTTCGTCCCTCTTCATCCTCCCATTTGATCCCTAGGCCTTCTTTGGACCAAGTTCTTCTTGTTCGTCCATCTTCGTCCTCCCATTTGATCCGTTGGCCTTCTTTGGACCAAGTTCGTCCCGTTCGTCCATCTTCGTCCTCCCATTTGATCCCTTGGCCTTCTTTGTACCATGTTCGTCTCGTTCGTCTCTCTTCGTCTTCCCATTTGATCCGAAGGCCTTCTTTGGACCAAGTTCGTCTCGTTCGTTCATCTTCGTCCTCCCATTTGATCCCTTGGCCTTCTTTGTACCATGTTCGTGTCCTTCATCCCTCTTCGTCCTCCCATTTGATCCCTAGGCCTTCTTTGGACCAAGTTCGTCTCGTTCGTCCATCTTCGTCCTCCCATTTGATCCGTAGGCCTTCTTTGGACCAAGTTCATCTCGTTCGTCCATCTTCGTGCTCCCATTTGATCCGTAGGCCTTCTTTGGACAAAGTTCGTCTCGTTCGTCCATCTCCGTCCTCCCATTTGATCCGTTGGCATTCTTTGTACCAAGTTCGTCGCGTTAGTCCCTCTTCGTCCTCCCATTTGATCCCTAGGCCTTCTTTGGACCAAGTTCTTCTCGTTCGTCCATCTTCGTCCTCCCATTTGATCCGTTGGAATTATTTGGACCAAGTTCGTCTCGTTCGTCCATCTTCGTCCTCCCATTTGATCCCTTGGCCTTCTTTGGACCAAGTTCTTCTCGTTCGTCCATCTTCGTCCTCCCATTTGATCCGTTGGCCTTCTTTGGACCAAGTTCGTCCCATTCGTCCATCTTCGTCCTCCCATTTGATCCCTTGGCCTTCTTTGTACCATGTTCGTCTCGTTCGTCCCTCTTCGTCTTCCCATTTGATCCGTAACCTTCTTTGGACCAAGTTCGTCTCGTTCGTCCATCTTCGTCCTCCCATTTGATCCCTAGGACTTCTTTGTACCAATTTCGTCGCGTTAGTCCCTCTTCGTCCTCCCATTTGATCCCTAGGCCTTCTTTGTACCATGTTCGTCTCGTTCGTCCCTCTTCTTCTTCCCATTTGATCCCTAGACCTTCTTTGTACCAAGTTCGTCTCGTTCGTCCCTCTTCGTCCTCCCATTTGATCCCTAGGCCTTCTTTGGACCAAGTTCTTCTCGTTCGTCCATCTTCGTCCTCCCATTTGATCCGTTGGCCTTCTTTGGACCAAGTTCGTCCCATTCGTCCATCTTCGTCCTCCCATTTGATCCCTTGGCCTTCTTTGTACCATGTTCGTCTCGTTCGTCCATCTTCGTCCTCCCATTTGATCCGTTGGCCTTCTTTGTACCATGTTCGTCTCGTTCGTCCATCTTCGTCCTCCCATTTGACCCCTAGGCCTTCTTTGTACCAAGTTCGTCTCGTTCGTCCCTCTTCGTCCTCCCATTTGATCTCTAGGCCTTCTTTGGACCAAGTTCTTCTCGTTCGTCCATCTTCGTCCTCCCATTTGATCCGTTGGCCTTCTTTGGACCAAGTTCGTCCCGTTCGTCCATCTTCGTCCTCCCATTTGATCCCTTGGCCTTCTTTGTACCATGTTCGTCTCGTTCGTCCCTCTTCGTCTTCCCATTTGATCCGTAGGCCTTCTGTGGACCAGGTTCGTCTCGTTCGTCCATCTACGTCCTCCCATTCGATCCCTTGGCCTTCTTTGTTCCATATTCGTCTCGTTCGTCCATCTTCGTCTTCCCATTTGATCCATAGGCCTTCTTTGGACAAAGTTCGTCTCGTTCGTCCATCTTCGTCCTCCCATTTGATCCGATGGCCTTCTTTGTACCAAGTTCGTCTCGTTTGTCCATCTTCGTCCTCCCATTTGATCCCTAGGCCTTCTTTGGACCAAGTTCTTCTCGTTCGTCCATCTTCGTCCTCCCATTTGATCCGTTGGAATTATTTGGACCAAGTTCGTCTCGTTCGTCCATCTTCGTCCTCCCATTTGATCCCTTGGCCTTCTTTGTACCAAGTTCGTCTCGTTCGTCCCTCTTCGTCCTCCCATTTGATCCCTAGGCCTTCTTTGGACCAAGTTCGTCTCGTTCGTCCATCTTCGTCCTCCCATTTGATCCGTAGGCCTTCTTTGGACCAAGTTCACCTCGTTCGTCCATCTTCGTGCTCCCATTTGATCCGCAGGCCTTCTTTGGACAAAGTTAGTCTCGTTCGTCCATCTTCATCCTCCCATTTGATCCGTTGGCCTTCTTTGTACCATGTTCGTCTCGTTCGTCCAACTTCGTCCTCCCATTTGATCCCTAGGCCTTCTTTGTACCAAGTTCGTCTCGCTCGTCCCTCTTCTTCTTCCCATTTGACCCCTAGGCCTTCTTTGTACCAAGTTCGTCTCGTTCGTCCCTCTTCGTCCTTCCATTTGATCTCTAGGCCTTCTTTGGACCAAGTTCTTCTCGTTCGTCCATCTTCGTCCTCCCATTTGATCCGTTGGCCTTCTTTGGACCAAGTTCGTCCCGTTCGTCCATCTTCGTCCTCCCATTTGATCCCTTGGCCTTCTTTGTACCATGTTCGTCTCGTTCGTCCCTCTTCGTCTTCCCATTTGATCCGTAGGCCTTCTGTGGACCAGGTTCGTCTCGTTCGTCCATCTACGTCCTCCCATTCGATCCCTTGGCCTTCTTTGTTCCATATTCGTCTCGTTCGTCCATCTTCGTCTTCCCATTTGATCCATAGGCCTTCTTTGGACAAAGTTCGTCTCGTTCGTCCATCTTCGTCCTCCCATTTGATCCGATGGCCTTCTTTGTACCAAGTTCGTCTCGTTTGTCCATCTTCGTCCTCCCATTTGATCCCTAGGCCTTCTTTGTACCATATTCGTCTCGTTCGTCCCTCTTCTTCTTCCCATTTGATCCCTAGACCTTCTTTGGACCAAGTTCGTCTCGTTCGTCCATCTTCGTCCTCCCATTTGATCCCTAGGCCTTCTTTGTACCAAGTTCGTCGCGTTAGTCCCTCTTCGTCCTCCCATTTGATCCCTAGGCCTTTTTTGGACCAAGTTCTTCTCGTTCGTCCATCTTCGTCCTCCCATTTGATCCGTTGGAATTATTTGGACCAAGTTCGTCTCGTTCGTCCATCTTCGTCCTCCCATTTGATCCCTTGGCCTTCTTTGTACCAAGTTCGTCTCGTTCGTCCCTCTTCGTCCTCCCATTTGATCCCTAGGCCTTCTTTGGACCAAGTTCGTCTCGTTCGTCCATCTTCGTCCTCCCATTTGATCCGTAGGCCTTCTTTGGACCAAGTTCACCTCGTTCGTCCATCTTCGTGCTCCCATTTGATCCGTAGGCCTTCTTTGGACAAAGTTAGTCTCGTTCGTCCATCTTCGTCCTCCCATTTGATCCGTTGGCCTTCTTTGTACCATGTTCGTCTCGTTCGTCCATCTTCGTCCTCCCATTTGATCCCTAGGCCTTCTTTGTACCAAGTTCGTCTCGCTCGTCCCTCTTCTTCTTCCCATTTGACCCCTAGGCCTTCTTTGTACCAAGTTCGTCTCGTTCGTCCCTCTTCGTCCTCCCATTTGATCTCTAGGCCTTCTTTGGACCAAGTTCTTCTCGTTCGTCCATCTTCGTCCTCCCATTTGATCCGTTGGCCTTCTTTGGACCAAGTTCGTCCCGTTCGTCCATCTTCGTCCTCCCATTTGATCCCTTGGCCTTCTTTGTACCATGTTCGTCTCGTTCGTCCCTCTTCCTCTTCCCATTTGATCCGTAGGCCTTCTGTGGACCAAGTTCGTCTCGTTCGTCCATCTACGTCCTCCCATTTGATCCCTTGGTCTTCTTTGTACCATATTCGTCTCGTTCGTCCATCTTCGTCTTCCCATTTGATCCATAGGCCTTCTTTGGACAAAGTTCGTCTCGTTCGTCCATCTTCGTCCTCCCATTTGATCCGATGGCCTTCTTTGTACCAAGTTCGTCTCGTTTGTCCATCTTCGTCCTCCCATTTGATCCCTAGGCCTTCTTTGTACCATATTCGTCTCGTTCGTCCCTCTTCTTCTTCCCATTTGATCCCTAGGCCTTCTTTGTACCAAGTTCGTCTCGTTCGTCCCTCTTCGTCCTCCCATTTGATCTCTAGGCCTTCTTTGGACCAAGTTCTTCTCGTTCGTCCATCTTCGTCCTCCCATTTGATCCGTTGGCCTTCTTTGGACCAAGTTCGTCCCGTTCGTCCATCTTCGTCCTCCCATTTGATCCCTTGGCCTTCTTTGTACCATGTTCGTCTCGTTCGTCCCTCTTCCTCTTCCCATTTGATCCGTAGGCCTTCTGTGGACCAAGTTCGTCTCGTTCGTCCATCTACGTCCTCCCATTTGATCCCTTGGCCTTCTTTGTACCATATTCGTCTCGTTCGTCCATCTTCGTCTTCCCATTTGATCCATAGGCCTTCTTTGGACAAAGTTCGTCTCGTTCGTCCATCTTCGTCCTCCCATTTGATCCGTTGGCTTTCTTTGTACCATGTTCGTCTCGTTCGTCCAACTTCGTCCTCCCATTTGATCCCTAGGCCTTCTTTGTACCAAGTTCGTCTCGCTCGTCCCTCTTCTTCTTCCCATTTGACCCCTAGGCCTTCTTTGTACCAAGTTCGTCTCGTTCGTCCCTCTTCGTCCTCCCATTTGATCTCTAGGCCTTCTTTGGACCAAGTTCTTCTCGTTCGTCCATCTTCGTCCTAGCATTTGATCCGTTGGCCTTCTTTGGACCAAGTTCGTCCCGTTCGTCCATCTTCGTCCTCCCATTTGATCCCTTGGCCTTCTTTGTACCATGTTCATCTCGTTCGTCCCTCTTCGTCTTCCCATTTGATCCGTAGGCCTTCTGTGGACCAAGTTCGTCTCGTTCGTCCATCTACGTCCTCCCATTTGATCCCTTGGCCTTCTTTGTACCATATTCGTCTCGTTCGTCCATCTTCGTCTTCCCATTTGATCCATAGGCCTTCTTTGGACAAAGTTCGTCTCGTTCGTCCATCTTCGTCCTCCCATTTGATCCGATGGCCTTCTTTGTTCCAAGTTCGTCTCGTTTGTCCATCTTCGTCGTCCCATTTTATCCCTAGGCCTTCTTTGTACCATATTCGTCTCGTTCGTCCCTCTTCTTCTTCCCATTTGATCCCTAGACCTTCTTTGGACTAAGTTCGTCTCGTTCGTCCATCTTCGTCCTCCCATTTGATCCCTAGGCCTTCTTTGTACCAAGTTCGTCGCGTTAGTCCCTCTTCGTCCTCCCATTTGATCCCTAGGCCTTCTTTGGACCAAGTTCTTCTCGTTCGTCCATCTTCGTCCTCCCATTTGATCCGTTGGAATTATTTGGACCAAGTTCGTCTCGTTCGTCCATCTTCATCCTCCCATTTGATCCCTTGGCCTTCTTTGTACCAAGTTCGTCTCGTTCGTCCCTCTTCGTCCTCCCATTTGATCCCTAGGCCTTCTTTGGACCAAGTTCGTCTCGTTCGTCCATCTTCGTCCTCCCATTTGATCCCTAGGCCTTCTTTGTACCAAGTTCGTCGCGTTAGTCCCTCTTCGTCCTCCCATTTGATCCCTAGGCCTTTTTTGGACCAAGTTCTTCTCGTTCGTCCATCTTCGTCCTCCCATTTGATCCGTTGGAATTATTTGGACCAAGTTCGTCTCGTTCGTCCATCTTCGTCCTCCCATTTGATCCCTTGGCCTTCTTTGTACCAAGTTCGTCTCGTTCGTCCCTCTTCGTCCTCCCATTTGATCCCTAGGCCTTCTTTGGACCAAGTTCGTCTCGTTCGTCCATCTTCGTCCTCCCATTTGATCCGTAGGCCTTCTTTGGACCAAGTTCACCTCGTTCGTCCATCTTCGTGCTCCCATTTGATCCGTAGGCCTTCTTTGGACAAAGTTAGTCTCGTTCGTCCATCTTCGTCCTCCCATTTGATCCGTTGGCCTTCTTTGTACCATGTTCGTCTCGTTCGTCCATCTTCGTCCTCCCATTTGATCCCTAGGCCTTCTTTGTACCAAGTTCGTCTCGCTCGTCCCTCTTCTTCTTCCCATTTGACCCCTAGGCCTTCTTTGTACCAAGTTCGTCTCGTTCGTCCCTCTTCGTCCTCCCATTTGATCTCTAGGCCTTCTTTGGACCAAGTTCTTCTCGTTCGTCCATCTTCATCCTCCCATTTGATCCGTTGGCCTTCTTTGGACCAAGTTCGTCCCGTTCGTCCATCTTCGTCCTCCCATTTGATCCCTTGGCCTTCTTTGTACCATGTTCGTCTCGTTCGTCCCTCTTCCTCTTCCCATTTGATCCGTAGGCCTTCTGTGGACCAAGTTCGTCTCGTTCGTCCATCTACGTCCTCCCATTTGATCCCTTGGCCTTCTTTGTACCATATTCGTCTCGTTCGTCCATCTTCGTCTTCCCATTTGATCCATAGGCCTTCTTTGGACAAAGTTCGTCTCGTTCGTCCATCTTCGTCCTCCCATTTGATCCGTTGGCCTTCTTTGTACCATGTTCGTCTCGTTCGTCCAACTTCGTCCTCCCATTTGATCCCTAGGCCTTCTTTGTACCAAGTTCGTCTCGCTCGTCCCTCTTCTTCTTCCCATTTGACCCCTAGGCCTTCTTTGTACCAAGTTCGTCTCGTTCGTCCCTCTTCGTCCTCCCATTTGATCTCTAGGCCTTCTTTGGACCAAGTTCGTCCCGTTCGTCCATCTTCGTCCTCCCATTTGATCCCTTGGCCTTCTTTGTACCATGTTCGTCTCGTTCGTCCCTCTTCCTCTTCCCATTTGATCCGTAGGCCTTCTGTGGACCAAGTTCGTCTCGTTCGTCCATCTACGTCCTCCCATTCGATCCCTTGGCCTTCTTTGTACCATATTCGTCTCGTTCGTCCATCTTCGTCTTCCCATTTGATCCATAGGCCTTCTTTGGACAAAGTTCGTCTCGTTCGTCCATCTTCGTCCTCCCATTTGATCCGTTGGCCTTCTTTGTACCATGTTCGTCTCGTTCGTCCAACTTCGTCCTCCCATTTGATCCCTAGGCCTTCTTTGTACCAAGTTCGTCTCGCTCGTCCCTCTTCTTCTTCCCATTTGACCCCTAGGCCTTCTTTGTACCAAGTTCGTCTCGTTCGTCCCTCTTCGTCCTCCCATTTGATCTCTAGGCCTTCTTTGGACCAAGTTCTTCTCGTTCGTCCATCTTCGTCCTTGCATTTGATCCGTTGGCCTTCTTTGGACCAAGTTCGTCCCGTTCGTCCATCTTCGTCCTCCCATTTGATCCCTTGGCCTTCTTTGTACCATGTTCATCTCGTTCGTCCCTCTTCGTCTTCCCATTTGATCCGTAGGCCTTCTGTGGACCAAGTTCGTCTCGTTCGTCCATCTACGTCCTCCCATTTGATCCCTTGGCCTTCTTTGTACCATATTCGTCTCATTCGTCCATCTTCGTCTTCCCATTTGATCCATAGGCCTTCTTTGGACAAAGTTCGTCTCGTTCGTCCATCTTCGTCCTCCCATTTGATCCGATGGCCTTCTTTGTTCCAAGTTCGTCTCGTTTGTCCATCTTCGTCTTCCCATTTTATCCCTAGGCCTTCTTTGTACCATATTCGTCTCGTTCGTCCCTCTTCTTCTTCCCATTTGATCCCTAGACCTTCTTTGGACTAAGTTCGTCTCGTTCGTCCATCTTCGTCCTCCCATTTGGTCCCTAGGCCTTCTTTGTACCAAGTTCGTCGCGTTAGTCCCTCTTCGTCCTCCCATTTGATCCCTAGGCCTTCTTTGGACCAAGTTCTTCTCGTTCGTCCATCTTCGTCCTCCCATTTGATCCGTTGGAATTATTTGGACCAAGTTCGTCTCGTTCGTCCATCTTCGTCCTCCCATTTGATCCCTTGGCCTTCTTTGTACCAAGTTCGTCTCGTTCGTCCCTCTTCGTCCTCCCATTTGATCCCTAGGCCTTCTTTGGACCAAGTTCGTCTCGTTCGTCCATCTTCGTCCTCCCATTTGATCCCTAGGCCTTCTTTGTACCAAGTTCGTCGCGTTAGTCCCTCTTCGTCCTCCCATTTGATCCCTAGGCCTTTTTTGGACCAAGTTCTTCTCGTTCGTCCATCTTCGTCCTCCCATTTGATCCGTTGGAATTATTTGGACCAAGTTCGTCTCGTTCGTCCATCTTCGTCCTCCCATTTGATCCCTTGGCCTTCTTTGTACCAAGTTCGTCTCGTTCGTCCCTCTTCGTCCTCCCATTTGATCCCTAGGCCTTCTTTGGACCAAGTTCGTCTCGTTCGTCCATCTTCGTCCTCCCATTTGATCCGTAGGCCTTCTTTGGACCAAGTTCACCTCGTTCGTCCATCTTCGTGCTCCCATTTGATCCGTAGGCCTTCTTTGGACAAAGTTAGTCTCGTTCGTCCATCTTCGTCCTCCCATTTGATCCGTTGGCCTTCTTTGTACCATGTTCGTCTCGTTCGTCCATCTTCGTCCTCCCATTTGATCCCTAGGCCTTCTTTGTACCAAGTTCGTCTCGCTCGTCCCTCTTCTTCTTCCCATTTGACCCCTAGGCCTTCTTTGTACCAAGTTCGTCTCGTTCGTCCCTCTTCGTCCTCCCATTTGATCTCTAGGCCTTCTTTGGACCAAGTTCTTCTCGTTCGTCCATCTTCGTCCTCCCATTTGATCCGTTGGCCTTCTTTGGACCAAGTTCGTCCCGTTCGTCCATCTTCGTCCTCCCATTTGATCCCTTGGCCTTCTTTGTACCATGTTCGTCTCGTTCGTCCCTCTTCCTCTTCCCATTTGATCCGTAGGCCTTCTGTGGACCAAGTTCGTCTCGTTCGTCCATCTACGTCCTCCCATTTGATCCCTTGGCCTTCTTTGTACCATATTCGTCTCGTTCGTCCATCTTCGTCTTCCCATTTGATCCATAGGCCTTCTTTGGACAAAGTTCGTCTCGTTCGTCCATCTTCGTCCTCCCATTTGATCCGTTGGCCTTCTTTGTACCATGTTCGTCTCGTTCGTCCAACTTCGTCCTCCCATTTGATCCCTAGGCCTTCTTTGTACCAAGTTCGTCTCGCTCGTCCCTCTTCTTCTTCCCATTTGACCCCTAGGCCTTCTTTGTACCAAGTTCGTCTCGTTCGTCCCTCTTCGTCCTCCCATTTGATCTCTAGGCCTTCTTTGGACCAAGTTCGTCCCGTTCGTCCATCTTCGTCCTCCCATTTGATCCCTTGGCCTTCTTTGTACCATGTTCGTCTCGTTCGTCCCTCTTCCTCTTCCCATTTGATCCGTAGGCCTTCTGTGGACCAAGTTCGTCTCGTTCGTCCATCTACGTCCTCCCATTCGATCCCTTGGCCTTCTTTGTACCATATTCGTCTCGTTCGTCCATCTTCGTCTTCCCATTTGATCCATAGGCCTTCTTTGGACAAAGTTCGTCTCGTTCGTCCATCTTCGTCCTCCCATTTGATCCGTTGGCCTTCTTTGTACCATGTTCGTCTCGTTCGTCCAACTTCGTCCTCCCATTTGATCCCTAGGCCTTCTTTGTACCAAGTTCGTCTCGCTCGTCCCTCTTCTTCTTCCCATTTGACCCCTAGGCCTTCTTTGTACCAAGTTCGTCTCGTTCGTCCCTCTTCGTCCTCCCATTTGATCTCTAGGCCTTCTTTGGACCAAGTTCTTCTCGTTCGTCCATCTTCGTCCTTGCATTTGATCCGTTGGCCTTCTTTGGACCAAGTTCGTCCCGTTCGTCCATCTTCGTCCTCCCATTTGATCCCTTGGCCTTCTTTGTACCATGTTCATCTCGTTCGTCCCTCTTCGTCTTCCCATTTGATCCGTAGGCCTTCTGTGGACCAAGTTCGTCTCGTTCGTCCATCTACGTCCTCCCATTTGATCCCTTGGCCTTCTTTGTACCATATTCGTCTCGTTCGTCCATCTTCGTCTTCCCATTTGATCCATAGGCCTTCTTTGGACAAAGTTCGTCTCGTTCGTCCATCTTCGTCCTCCCATTTGATCCGATGGCCTTCTTTGTTCCAAGTTCGTCTCGTTTGTCCATCTTCGTCTTCCCATTTTATCCCTAGGCCTTCTTTGTACCATATTCGTCTCGTTCGTCCCTCTTCTTCTTCCCATTTGATCCCTAGACCTTCTTTGGACTAAGTTCGTCTCGTTCGTCCATCTTCGTCCTCCCATTTGGTCCCTAGGCCTTCTTTGTACCAAGTTCGTCGCGTTAGTCCCTCTTCGTCCTCCCATTTGATCCCTAGGCCTTCTTTGGACCAAGTTCTTCTCGTTCGTCCATCTTCGTCCTCCCATTTGATCCGTTGGAATTATTTGGACCAAGTTCGTCTCGTTCGTCCATCTTCGTCCTCCCATTTGATCCCTTGGCCTTCTTTGTACCAAGTTCGTCTCGTTCGTCCCTCTTCGTCCTCCCATTTGATCCCTAGGCCTTCTTTGGACCAAGTTCGTCTCGTTCGTCCATCTTCGTCCTCCCATTTGATCCGTAGGCCTTCTTTGGACCAAGTTCACCTCGTTCGTCCATCTTCGTGCTCCCATTTGATCCGCAGGCCTTCTTTGGACAAAGTTAGTCTCGTTCGTCCATCTTCATCCTCCCATTTGATCCGTTGGCCTTCTTTGTACCATGTTCGTCTCGTTCGTCCAACTTCGTCCTCCCATTTGATCCCTAGGCCTTCTTTGTACCAAGTTCGTCTCGCTCGTCCCTCTTCTTCTTCCCATTTGACCCCTAGGCCTTCTTTGTACCAAGTTCGTCTCGTTCGTCCCTCTTCGTCCTTCCATTTGATCTCTAGGCCTTCTTTGGACCAAGTTCTTCTCGTTCGTCCATCTTCGTCCTCCCATTTGATCCGTTGGCCTTCTTTGGACCAAGTTCGTCCCGTTCGTCCATCTTCGTCCTCCCATTTGATCCCTTGGCCTTCTTTGTACCATGTTCGTCTCGTTCGTCCCTCTTCGTCTTCCCATTTGATCCGTAGGCCTTCTGTGGACCAGGTTCGTCTCGTTCGTCCATCTACGTCCTCCCATTCGATCCCTTGGCCTTCTTTGTTCCATATTCGTCTCGTTCGTCCATCTTCGTCTTCCCATTTGATCCATAGGCCTTCTTTGGACAAAGTTCGTCTCGTTCGTCCATCTTCGTCCTCCCATTTGATCCGATGGCCTTCTTTGTTCCAAGTTCGTCTCGTTTGTCCATCTTCGTCTTCCCATTTTATCCCTAGGCCTTCTTTGTACCATATTCGTCTCGTTCGTCCCTCTTCTTCTTCCCATTTGATCCCTAGACCTTCTTTGGACTAAGTTCGTCTCGTTCGTCCATCTTCGTCCTCCCATTTGATCCCTAGGCCTTCTTTGTACCAAGTTCGTGGCGTTAGTCCCTCTTCGTCCTCCCATTTGATCCCTAGGCCTTCTTTGGACCAAGTTCTTCTCGTTCGTCCATCTTCGTCCTCCCATTTGATCCGTTGGAATTATTTGGACCAAGTTCGTCTCGTTCGTCCATCTTCGTCCTCCCATTTGATCCCTTGGCCTTCTTTGTACCAAGTTCGTCTCGTTCGTCCCTCTTCGTCCTCCCATTTGATCCCTAGGCCTTCTTTGGACCAAGTTCGTCTCGTTCGTCCATCTTCGTCCTCCCATTTGATCCGTAGGCCTTCTTTGGACCAAGTTCACCTCGTTCGTCCATCTTCGTGCTCCCATTTGATCCGCAGGCCTTCTTTGGACAAAGTTAGTCTCGTTCGTCCATCTTCATCCTCCCATTTGATCCGTTGGCCTTCTTTGTACCATGTTCGTCTCGTTCGTCCAACTTCGTCCTCCCATTTGATCCCTAGGCCTTCTTTGTACCAAGTTCGTCTCGCTCGTCCCTCTTCTTCTTCCCATTTGACCCCTAGGCCTTCTTTGTACCAAGTTCGTCTCGTTCGTCCCTCTTCGTCCTTCCATTTGATCTCTAGGCCTTCTTTGGACCAAGTTCTTCTCGTTCGTCCATCTTCGTCCTCCCATTTGATCCGTTGGCCTTCTTTGGACCAAGTTCGTCCCGTTCGTCCATCTTCGTCCTCCCATTTGATCCCTTGGCCTTCTTTGTACCATGTTCGTCTCGTTCGTCCCTCTTCGTCTTCCCATTTGATCCGTAGGCCTTCTGTGGACCAGGTTCGTCTCGTTCGTCCATCTACGTCCTCCCATTCGATCCCTTGGCCTTCTTTGTTCCATATTCGTCTCGTTCGTCCATCTTCGTCTTCCCATTTGATCCATAGGCCTTCTTTGGACAAAGTTCGTCTCGTTCGTCCATCTTCGTCCTCCCATTTGATCCGATGGCCTTCTTTGTACCAAGTTCGTCTCGTTTGTCCATCTTCGTCCGCCCATTTGATCCCTAGGCCTTCTTTGTACCATATTCGTCTCGTTCGTCCCTCTTCTTCTTCCCATTTGATCCCTAGACCTTCTTTGGACCAAGTTCGTCTCGTTCGTCCATCTTCGTCCTCCCATTTGATCCCTAGGCCTTCTTTGTACCAAGTTCGTCGCGTTAGTCCCTCTTCGTCCTCCCATTTGATCCCTAGGCCTTCTTTGGACCAAGTTCTTCTCGTTCGTCCATCTTCGTCCTCCCATTTGATCCGTTGGAATTATTTGGACCAAGTTCGTCTCGTTCGTCCATCTTCGTCCTCCCATTTGATCCCTTGGCCTTCTTTGTACCAAGTTCGTCTCGTTCGTCCCTCTTCGTCCTCCCATTTGATCCCTAGGCCTTCTTTGGACCAAGTTCGTCTCGTTCGTCCATCTTCGTCCTCCCATTTGATCCGTAGGCCTTCTTTGGACCAAGTTCACCTCGTTCGTCCATCTTCGTGCTCCCATTTGATCCGTAGGCCTTCTTTGGACAAAGTTAGTCTCGTTCGTCCATCTTCGTCCTCCCATTTGATCCGTTGGCCTTCTTTGTACCAAGTTCGTCTCGTTCGTCCCTCTTCGTCCTCCCATTTGATCCCTAGGCCTTCTTTGGACCAAGTTCGTCTCGTTCGTCCATCTTCGTCCTCCCATTTGATCCGTAGGCCTTCTTTGGACCAAGTTCACCTCGTTCGTCCATCTTCGTGCTCCCATTTGATCCGCAGGCCTTCTTTGGACAAAGTTAGTCTCGTTCGTCCATCTTCATCCTCCCATTTGATCCGTTGGCCTTCTTTGTACCATGTTCGTCTCGTTCGTCCAACTTCGTCCTCCCATTTGATCCCTAGGCCTTCTTTGTACCAAGTTCGTCTCGCTCGTCCCTCTTCTTCTTCCCATTTGACCCCTAGGCCTTCTTTGTACCAAGTTCGTCTCGTTCGTCCCTCTTCGTCCTTCCATTTGATCTCTAGGCCTTCTTTGGACCAAGTTCTTCTCGTTCGTCCATCTTCGTCCTCCCATTTGATCCGTTGGCCTTCTTTGGACCAAGTTCGTCCCGTTCGTCCATCTTCGTCCTCCCATTTGATCCCTTGGCCTTCTTTGTACCATGTTCGTCTCGTTCGTCCCTCTTCGTCTTCCCATTTGATCCGTAGGCCTTCTGTGGACCAGGTTCGTCTCGTTCGTCCATCTACGTCCTCCCATTCGATCCCTTGGCCTTCTTTGTTCCATATTCGTCTCGTTCGTCCATCTTCGTCTTCCCATTTGATCCATAGGCCTTCTTTGGACAAAGTTCGTCTCGTTCGTCCATCTTCGTCCTCCCATTTGATCCGATGGCCTTCTTTGTACCAAGTTCGTCTCGTTTGTCCATCTTCGTCCTCCCATTTGATCCCTAGGCCTTCTTTGTACCATATTCGTCTCGTTCGTCCCTCTTCTTCTTCCCATTTGATCCCTAGACCTTCTTTGGACCAAGTTCGTCTCGTTCGTCCATCTTCGTCCTCCCATTTGATCCCTAGGCCTTCTTTGTACCAAGTTCGTCGCGTTAGTCCCTCTTCGTCCTCCCATTTGATCCCTAGGCCTTCTTTGGACCAAGTTCTTCTCGTTCGTCCATCTTCGTCCTCCCATTTGATCCGTTGGAATTATTTGGACCAAGTTCGTCTCGTTCGTCCATCTTCGTCCTCCCATTTGATCCCTTGGCCTTCTTTGTACCAAGTTCGTCTCGTTCGTCCCTCTTCGTCCTCCCATTTGATCCCTAGGCCTTCTTTGGACCAAGTTCGTCTCGTTCGTCCATCTTCGTCCTCCCATTTGATCCGTAGGCCTTCTTTGGACCAAGTTCACCTCGTTCGTCCATCTTCGTGCTCCCATTTGATCCGTAGGCCTTCTTTGGACAAAGTTAGTCTCGTTCGTCCATCTTCGTCCTCCCATTTGATCCGTTGGCCTTCTTTGTACCATGTTCGTCTCGTTCGTCCATCTTCGTCCTCCCATTTGATCCATAGGCCTTCTTTGTACCAAGTTCGTCTCGCTCGTCCCTCTTCTTCTTCCCATTTGACCCCTAGGCCTTCTTTGTACCAAGTTCGTCTCGTTCGTCCATCTTCGTCCTCCTATTTGATCCGATGGCCTTCTTTGTACCAAGTTCGTCTCGTTCGTCCCTCTTCGTCCTCCCATTTGATCCGTTGGCCTTCTTTGGACCAAGTTCGTCCCGTTCGTCCATCTTCGTCCTCCCATTTGATCCCTTGGCCTTCTTTGTACCATGTTCGTCTCGTTCGTCCCTCTTCGTCTTCCCATTTGATCCATAGGCCTTCTTTGGACAAAGTTCGTCTCGTTCGTCCATCTTCGTCCTCCCATTTGATCCGATGGCCTTCTTTGTACCAAGTTCGTCTCGTTTGTCCATCTTCGTCCTCCCATTTGATCCCTAGGCCTTCTTTGTACCATATTCGTCTCGTTCGTCCATCTTCGTCCTCCCATTTGATCCCTAGGCCTTCTTTGTACCAAGTTCGTCGCGTTAGTCCCTCTTCGCCCTCCCATTTGATCCCTTGGCCTTCTTTGTACCATGTTCGTCTCGTTCGTCCCTCTTCGTCTTCCCATTTGATCCGTAGGCCTTCTGTGGACCAGGTTCGTCTCGTTCGTCCATCTACGTCCTCCCATTCGATCCCTTGGCCTTCTTTGTTCCATATTCGTCTCGTTCGTCCATCTTCGTCTTCCCATTTGATCCATAGGCCTTCTTTGGACAAAGTTCGTCTCGTTCGTCCATCTTCGTCCTCCCATTTGATCCGATGGCCTTCTTTGTACCAAGTTCGTCTCGTTTGTCCATCTTCGTCCTCCCATTTGATCCCTAGGCCTTCTTTGTACCATATTCGTCTCGTTCGTCCCTCTTCTTCTTCCCATTTGATCCCTAGACCTTCTTTGGACCAAGTTCGTCTCGTTCGTCCATCTTCGTCCTCCCATTTGATCCCTAGGCCTTCTTTGTACCAAGTTCGTCGCGTTAGTCCCTCTTCGTCCTCCCATTTGATCCCTAGGCCTTCTTTGGACCAAGTTCTTCTCGTTCGTCCATCTTCGTCCTCCCATTTGATCCGTTGGAATTATTTGGACCAAGTTCGTCTCGTTCGTCCATCTTCGTCCTCCCATTTGATCCCTTGGCCTTCTTTGTACCAAGTTCGTCTCGTTCGTCCCTCTTCGTCCTCCCATTTGATCCCTAGGCCTTCTTTGGACCAGGTTCGTCTCGTTCGTCCATCTTCGTCCTCCCATTTGATCCGTAGGCCTTCTTTGGACCAAGTTCACCTCGTTCGTCCATCTTCGTGCTCCCATTTGATCCGTAGGCCTTCTTTGGACAAAGTTAGTCTCGTTCGTCCATCTTCGTCCTCCCATTTGATCCGTTGGCCTTCTTTGTACCATGTTCGTCTCGTTCGTCCATCTTCGTCCTCCCATTTGATCCATAGGCCTTCTTTGTACCAAGTTCGTCTCGCTCGTCCCTCTTCTTCTTCCCATTTGACCCCTAGGCCTTCTTTGTACCAAGTTCGTCTCGTTCGTCCATCTTCGTCCTCCCATTTGATCCGATGGCCTTCTTTGTACCAAGTTCGTCTCGTTCGTCCCTCTTCGTCCTCCCATTTGATCCGTTGGCCTTCTTTGGACCAAGTTCGTCCCGTTCGTCCATCTTCGTCCTCCCATTTGATCCCTTGGCCTTCTTTGTACCATGTTCGTCTCGTTCGTCCCTCTTCGTCTTCCCATTTGATCCATAGGCCTTCTTTGGACAAAGTTCGTCTCGTTCGTCCATCTTCGTCCTCCCATTTGATCCGATGGCCTTCTTTGTACCAAGTTCGTCTCGTTTGTCCATCTTCGTCCTCCCATTTGATCCCTAGGCCTTCTTTGTACCATATTCGTCTCGTTCGTCCATCTTCGTCCTCCCATTTGATCCCTAGGCCTTCTTTGTACCAAGTTCGTCGCGTTAGTCCCTCTTCGTCCTCCCATTTGATCCCTAGGCCTTCTTTGGACCAAGTTCTTCTCGTTCGTCCATCTTCGTCCTCCCATTTGATCCGTTGGAATTATTTGGACCAAGTTCGTCTCGTTCGTCCATCTTCGTCCTCCCATTTGATCCCTTGGCCTTCTTTGTACCAAGTTCGTCTCGTTCGTCCCTCTTCGTCCTCCCATTTGATCCCTAGGCCTTCTTTGGACCAAGTTCGTCTCGTTCGTCCATCTTCGTCCTCCCATTTGATCCGTAGGCCTTCTTTGGACCAAGTTCAACTCGTTCGTCCATCTTCGTGCTCCCATTTGATCCGTAGGCCTTCTTTGGACAAAGTTAGTCTCGTTCGTCCATCTTCGTCCTCCCATTTGATCCGTTGGCCTTCTTTGTACCATGTTCGTCTCGTTCGTCCATCTTCGTCCTCCCATTTGATCCCTAGGCCTTCTTTGTACCAAGTTCGTCTCGCTCGTCCCTCTTCTTCTTCCCATTTGACCCCTAGGCCTTCTTTGTACCAAGTTCGTCTCGTTCGTCCCTCTTCGTCCTCCCATTTGATCTCTAGGCCTTCTTTGGACCAAGTTCTTCTCGTTCGTCCATCTTCGTCCTCCCATTTGATCCGTTGGCCTTCTTTGGACCAAGTTCGTCCCGTTCGTCCATCTTCGTCCTCCCATTTGATCCCTTGGCCTTCTTTGTACCATGTTCGTCTCGTTCGTCCCTCTTCGTCTTCCCATTTGATCCGTAGGCCTTCTGTGGACCAAGTTCGTCTCGTTCGTCCATCTACGTCCTCCCATTTGATCCCTTGGCCTTCTTTGTACCATATTCGTCTCGTTCGTCCATCTTCGTCTTCCCATTTGATCCATAGGCCTTCTTTGGACAAAGTTCGTCTCGTTCGTCCATCTTCGTCCTCCCATTTGATCCGATGGCCTTCTTTGTACCAAGTTCGTCTCGTTTGTCCATCTTCGTCCTCCCATTTGATCCCTAGGCCTTCTTTGTACCATATTCGTCTCGTTCGTCCCTCTTCTTCTTCCCATTTGATCCCTAGACCTTCTTTGTACCAAGTTCGTCTCGTTCGTCCCTCTTCGTCCTCCCATTTGATCCCTAGGCCTTCTTTGGACCAAGTTCTTCTCTTTCGTCCATCTTCGTCCTCCCATTTGATCCGTTGGCCTTCTTTGGACCAAGTTCGTCCCGTTCGTCCATCTTCGTCCTCCCATTTGATCCCTTGGCCGTCTTTGTACCATGTTCGTCTCGTTCGTCCCTCTTCGTCTTCCCATTTGATCCGTAACCTTGTTTGGACCAACTTCGTCTCGTTCGTCCATCTTCGTCCTCCCATTTGATCCCTTGGCCTTCTTTGTACCATGTTCGTCTCGTTCGTCCCTCTTCGTCTTCCCATTTGATCCGTAGGCCTTCTTTGGACCATGTTCGTCTCGTTCGTCCATCTTCGTCCTCCCATTTGATCCCTAGGCCTTCTTTGTACCAAGTTCGTCGCGTTCGTCCCTCTTCGTCCTCCCATTTGATCCCTAGGCCTTCTTTGGACCAAGTTCGTCTCGTTCGTCCATCTTCGTCCTCCCATTTGATCCGTTGGAATTATTTGGACCAAGTTCGTCTCGTTCGTCCATCTTCGTCCTCCCATTTGATCCCTTGGCCTTCTTTGTACCAAGTTCGTCTCGTTCGTCCCTCTTCGTCCTCCCATTTGATCCCTAGGCCTTCTTTGGACCAAGTTCGTCTCGTTCGTCCATCTTCGTCCTCCCATTTGATCCGTAGGCCTTCTTTGGACCAAGTTCACCTCGTTCGTCCATCTTCGTGCTCCCATTTGATCCGTAGGCCTTCTTTGGACAAAGTTAGTCTCGTTCGTCCATCTTCGTCCTCCCATTTGATCCGTTGGCCTTCTTTGTACCATGTTCGTCTCGTTCGTCCATCTTCGTCCTCCCATTTGATCCCTAGGCCTTCTTTGTACCAAGTTCGTCTCGCTCGTCCATCTTCATCTTCCCATTTGACCCCTAGGCCTTCTTTGTACCAAGTTCGTCTCGCTCGTCCCTCTTCTTCTTCCCATTTGATCCCTAGGCCTTCTGTGGACCAAGTTCTTCTCGTTCGTCCATCTTCGTCCTCCCATTTGATCTGTTGGCCTTCTTTGGACCAAGTTCGTCCCGTTCGTCCATCTTCGTCCTCCCATTTGATCCCTTGGCCTTCTTTGTACCATGTTCGTCTCGTTCGTCCCTCTTCGTCTTCCCATTTGATCCGTAGGCCTTCTTTGGACCAAGTTCGTCTCGTTCGTCCATCTTCGTCCTCCCATTTGATCCCTTGGCCTTCTTTGTACCATGTTCGTCTCGTTCGTCCATCTTCGTCTTCCCATTTGATCCGAAGGCCTTCTTTGGACCAAGTTCGTCTCGTTCGTTCATCTTCGTCCTCCCATTTGATCCCTTGGCCTTCTTTGTACCATGTTCGTCTCGTTCGTCCCTCTTCGTCTTCCCATTTGATCCGTAGGCCTTCTTTGGACCATGTTCGTCTCGTTCGTCCATCTTCGTCCTCCCATTTGATCCGTAACCTTGTTTGGACCAAGTTCGTCTCGTTCGTCCATCTTCGTCCTCCCATTTGATCCCTTGGCCTTCTTTGTACCATGTTCGTCTCGTTCGTCCGTCTTCGTCTTCCCATTTGATCCGTAGGCCTTCTTTGGACCATGTTCGTCTCGTTCGTCCATCTTCGTCCTCCCATTTGATCCCTAGGCCTTCTTTGTACCAAGTTCGTCGCGTTCGTCCCTCTTCGTCCTCCCATTTGATCCCTAGGCCTTCTGTGGACCAAGTTCTTCTCGTTCGTCCATCTTCGTCCTCCCATTTGATCCGTTGGCCTTCTTTGGACCAAGTTCGTCCCGTTCGTCCATCTTCGTCCTCCCATTTGATCCCTTGGCCTTCTTTGTACCATGTTCGTCTCGTTCGTCCCTCTTCGTCTTCCCATTTGATCCGTAGGCCTTCTTTGGACCAAGTTCGTCTCGTTCGTCCATCTTCGTCCTCCCATTTGATCCCTTGGCCTTCTTTGTACCATGTTCGTCTCGTTCGTCCATCTTCGTCTTCCCATTTGATCCAAAGGCCTTCTTTGGACCAAGTTCGTCTCGTTCGTTCATCTTCGTCCTCCCATTTGATCCCTTGGCCTTCTTTGTACCAAGTTCGTCCCATTCGTCCATCTTCGTCCTCCCATTTGATCCCTTGGCCTTCTTTGTACCATGTTCGTCTCGTTCGTCCATCTTCGTCTTCCCATTTGATCCGAAGGCCTTCTTTGGACCAAGTTCGTCTCGTTCGTTCATCTTCGTCCTCCCATTTGATCCCTTGGCCTTCTTTGTACCATGTTCGTGTCCTTCGTCCCTCTTCGTCCTCCCATTTGATCCCTAGGCCTTCTTTGGACCAAGTTCGTCTCGTTCGTCCATCTTCGTCCTCCCATTTGATCCGTAGGCCTTCTTTGGACCAAGTTCATCTCGTTCGTCCATCTTCGTGCTCCCATTTGATCCGTAGGCCTTCTTTGGACAAAGTTCGTCTTGTTCGTCCATCTTCGTCCTCCCATTTGATCCGTTGGCCTTCTTTGTACCAAGTTCGTCGCATTAGTCCCTCTTCGTCCTCCCATTTGATCCCTAGGCCTTCTTTGGACCAAGTTCTTCTCGTTCGTCCATCTTCGTCCTGCCATTTGATCCGTTGGAATTATTTGGACCAAGTTCGTCTCGTTCGTCCATCTTCGTCCTCCCATTTGATCCGATGGCCTTCTTTGTACCAAGTTCGTCTCGTTTGTCCATCTTCGTCCTCCCATTTGATCCCTAGGCCTTCTTTGTACCATATTCGTCTCGTTCGTCCCTCTTCTTCTTCCCATTTGATCCCTAGACCTTCTTTGTACCAAGTTCGCCTCGTTCGTCCCTCTTCGTCCTCCCATTTGATCCCTAGGCCTTCTTTGGACCAAGTTCTTCTCTTTCGTCCATCTTCGTCCTCCCATTTGATCCGTTGGCCTTCTTTGGACCAAGTTCGTCCCGTTCGTCCATCTTCGTCCTCCCATTTGATCCCTTGGCCGTCTTTGTACCATGTTCGTCTCGTTCGTCCCTCTTCGTCTTCCCATTTGATCCGTAACCTTGTTTGGACCAAGTTCGTCTCGTTCGTCCATCTTCGTCCTCCCATTTGATCCCTTGGCCTTCTTTGTACCATGTTCGTCTCGTTCGTCCCTCTTCGTCTTCCCATTTGATCCGTAGGCCTTCTTTGGACCATGTTCGTCTCGTTCGTCCATCTTCGTCCTCCCATTTGATCCGTTGGAATTATTTGGACCAAGTTCGTCTCGTTCGTCCATCTTCGTCCTCCCATTTGATCCCTTGGCCTTCTTTGTACCATGTTCGTCTCGTTCGTCCATCTTCGTCCTCCCATTTGATCCGTAGGCCTTCTTTGGACCAAGTTCATCTCGTTCGTCCATCTTCGTGCTCCCATTTGATCCGTAGGCCTTCTTTGGACAAAGTTCGTCTCGTTCGTCCATCTTCGTCCTCCCATTTGATCCGTTGGCCTTGTTTGTACCATGTTCGTCTCGTTCGTCCATCTTCGTGCTCCCATTTGATCCGTAGGCCTTCTTTGGACAAAGTTCGTCTCGTTCGTCCATCTTCGTCCTCCCGTTTGCTCCGTTGGCCTTCTTTGTTCCATGTTCGTTTCGTTCGTCCATCTTCGTCATCCCATTTGATCCCTAGGCCTTCTTTGTACCAAGTTCCTCTCTTTCGTCCCTCTTCGTCCTCGCATTTGATCCCTAGGCCTTCTTTGGACCAAGTTCTTCTCGTTCGTCCATCTTCGTCCTCCCATTTGATCCCTTGGCCTTCTTTGTACCAAGTTCGTCTCGTTCGTCCCTCTACGTCCTCCCATTTGATCCCTAGTCCTTCTTTGGACCAAGTTCGTCTCGTTCGTCCATCTTCGTGCTCCCATTTGATCCGTAGGCCTTCTTTGGACAAAGTTCGTGTCGTTCGTCCATCTTCGTCCTCCCATTTGATCCGTTGGCCTTCTTTGTACCATGTTCGTCTCGTTCGTCCATCTTCGTCCTCCCATTTGATCCGTTGGCATTCTTTGGACCATGTTCGTCTCGTTCGTCCATCTTCGTCCTCCCATTTGATCCCTAGGCCTTCTTTGTACCAAGTTCGTCTCGTTCGTCCCTCTTCGTCCTCCCATTTGATCCCTAGGTCTTCTTTGTACCAAGTTCGTCTCGTTCGTCCCTCTTCGTCCTCCCATTTGATCCCAAGGCCTTCTTTGGACAAAGTTCGTCTCGTTCGTCCATCTTCGTCCTCCCATTTGATCCGTTGGCCTTCTTTGGACCAAGTTTGTCCCGTTCGTCCATCTTCGTCCTCCCATTTGATCCCTTGGCCTTCATTGTACCATGTTCGTCTCGTTCGTCCCTCTTCGTCTTCCCATTTGATCCGTAGGCCTTCTTTGGACCAAGTTCGTCTCGTTCGTTCATCTTCGTCCTCCCATTTGATCCCTTGGCCTCCTTTGTACCATGTTCGTCTCGTTCGTCCCTCTTCGTCCTCCCATTTGATCCCTAGGCCTTCTTTGGACCAAGTTCGTCTCGTTCGTCCATCTTCGTCCTCCCATTTGATCCGTAGGCCTTCTTTGGACCAAGTTCATCTCGTTCGTCCATCTTCGTGCTCCCATTTGATCCGTAGGCCTTCTTTGGACAAAGTTCGTCTCGTTCGTCCATCTTCGTCCTCCCATTTGATCCGTTGGCCTTCTTTGTACCAAGTTCGTCTCGTTCGTCCCTCTTCTACTTCCCATTTGATCCCTAAGCCTTCTTTGTAGCAAGTTCGTCTCGTTCGTCCCTCTTCTACTTCCCATTTGATCCCTAGGCCTTCTTTGTACCATGTTCGTCTCGTTCGTCCCTCTTCTTCTTCCCATTTGATCCCTAGACCTTCTTTGTACCAAGTTCGTCTCGTTCGTCCCTCTTCGTCCTCCCATTTGATCCCTAGGCCTTCTTTGGACCAAGTTCTTCTCGTTCGTCCATCTTCGTCCTCCCATTTGATCCCTTGGCCTTCTTTGTACCATGTTCGTCTCGTTCGTCCCTCTTCGTCTTCCCATTTGATCCGTAACCTTGTTTGGACCAAGTTCGTCTCGTTCGTCCATCTTCGTCCTCCCATTTGATCCCTTGGCCTTCTTTGTACCATGTTCGTCTCGTTCGTCCCTCTTCGTCTTCCCATTTGATCCGTAGGCCTTCTTTGGACCATGTTCGTCTCGTTCGTCCATCTTCGTCCTCCCATTTGATCCGTTGGAATTATTTGGACCAAGTTCGTCTTGTTCGTCCATCTTCGTCCTCCCATTTGATCCCTTGGCCTTCTTTGTACCATGTTCGTCTCGTTCGTCCATCTTCGTCCTCCCATTTGATCCGTAGGCCTTCTTTGGACCAAGTTCATCTCGTTCGTCCCTCTTCGTCCTCCCATTTGATCCCAAGGCCTTCTTTGGACAAAGTTCGTCTCGTTCGTCCATCTTCGTCCTCCCATTTGATCCGTTGGCCTTCTTTGGACCAAGTTTGTCCCGTTCGTCCATCTTCGTCCTCCCATTTGATCCCTTGGCCTTCATTGTACCATGTTCGTCTCGTTCGTCCCTCTTCGTCTTCCCATTTGATCCGTAGGCCTTCTTTGGACCAAGTTCGTCTCGTTCGTTCATCTTCGTCCTCCCATTTGATCCCTTGGCCTCCTTTGTACCATGTTCGTCTCGTTCGTCCCTCTTCGTCCTCCCATTTGATCCCTAGGCCTTCTTTGGACCAAGTTCGTCTCGTTCGTCCATCTTCGTCCTCCCATTTGATCCGTAGGCCTTCTTTGGACCAAGTTCATCTCGTTCGTCCATCTTCGTGCTCCCATTTGATCCGTAGGCCTTCTTTGGACAAAGTTCGTCTCGTTCGTCCATCTTCGTCCTCCCATTTGATCCGTTGGCCTTCTTTGTACCAAGTTCGTCTCGTTCGTCCCTCTTCTACTTCCCATTTGATCCCTAAGCCTTCTTTGTAGCAAGTTCGTCTCGTTCGTCCCTCTTCTACTTCCCATTTGATCCCTAGGCCTTCTTTGTACCATGTTCGTCTCGTTCGTCCCTCTTCTTCTTCCCATTTGATCCCTAGACCTTCTTTGTACCAAGTTCGTCTCGTTCGTCCCTCTTCGTCCTCCCATTTGATCCCTAGGCCTTCTTTGGACCAAGTTCTTCTCGTTCGTCCATCTTCGTCCTCCCATTTGATCCCTTGGCCTTCTTTGTACCATGTTCGTCTCGTTCGTCCCTCTTCGTCTTCCCATTTGATCCGTAACCTTGTTTGGACCAAGTTCGTCTCGTTCGTCCATCTTCGTCCTCCCATTTGATCCCTTGGCCTTCTTTGTACCATGTTCGTCTCGTTCGTCCCTCTTCGTCTTCCCATTTGATCCGTAGGCCTTCTTTGGACCATGTTCGTCTCGTTCGTCCATCTTCGTCCTCCCATTTGATCCGTTGGAATTATTTGGACCAAGTTCGTCTTGTTCGTCCATCTTCGTCCTCCCATTTGATCCCTTGGCCTTCTTTGTACCATGTTCGTCTCGTTCGTCCATCTTCGTCCTCCCATTTGATCCGTAGGCCTTCTTTGGACCAAGTTCATCTCGTTCGTCCATCTTCGTCCTCCCATTTGATCCGTAGGCCTTCTTTGGACCAAGTTCGTCTCGTTCGTCCATCTTCGTGCTCCCATTTGATCCGAAGGCCTTCTTTGGACAAAGTTCGTCTCGTTCGTCCATCTTCGTCCTCCCATTTGATCCGTTGGCCTTCTTTGTACCATGTTCGTCTCGTTTGTCCCATTTCATCCTCCCATTTGATTCCTAGGCCTTCTTTGTACCAAGTTCGTCTCGTTCGTCCCTCTTCTACTTCCCATTTGATCCCTAAGCCTTCTTTGTACCAAGTTCGTCTCGTTCGTCCCTCTTCTACTTCCCATTTGATCCCTAGGCCTTCTTTGTACCATGTTCGTCTCGTTCGTCCCTCTTCGTCCTCCCATTTGATCCCTAGGCCTTCTTTGGACCAAGTTCTTCTCGTTCGTCCATCTTCGTCCTCCCATTTGATCCCTTGGCCTTCTTTGTACCATGTTCGTCTCGTTCGTCCCTCTTCGTCTTCCCATTTGATCCCTAGGCCTTCTTTGTACCATGTTCGTCTCGTTCGTCCCTCTTCGTCTTCCCATTTGATCCGTAACCTTGTTTGGACCAAGTTCGTCTCGTTCGTCCATCTTCGTCCTCCCATTTGATCCCTTGGCCTTCTTTGTACCATGTTCGTCTCGTTCGTCCCTCTTCGTCTTCCCATTTGATCCGTAGGCCTTCTTTGGACCATGTTCGTCTCGTTCGTCCATCTTCGTCCTCCCATTTGATCCGTTGGAATTATTTGGACCAAGTTCGTCTCGTTCGTCCATCTTCGTCCTCCCATTTGATCCCTTGGCCTTCTTTGTACCATGTTCGTCTCGTTCGTCCATCTTCGTCCTCCCATTTGATCCGTAGGCCTTCTTTGGACCAAGTTCATCTCGTTCGTCCATCTTCGTGCTCCCATTTGATCCGTAGGCCTTCTTTGGACAAAGTTCGTCTCGTTCGTCCATCTTCGTCCTCCCATTTGATCCGTTGGCCTTGTTTGTACCATGTTCGTCTCGTTCGTCCATCTTCGTGCTCCCATTTGATCCGTAGGCCTTCTTTGGACAAAGTTCGTCTCGTTCGTCCATCTTCGTCCTCCCGTTTGCTCCGTTGGCCTTCTTGGTTCCATGTTCGTTTCGTTCGTCCATCTTCGTCATCCCATTTGATCCCTAGGCCTTCTTTGTACCAAGTTCCTCTCTTTCGTCCCTCTTCGTCCTCGCATTTGATCCCTAGGCCTTCTTTGGACCAAGTTCTTCTCGTTCGTCCATCTTCGTCCTCCCATTTGATCCCTTGGCCTTCTTTGTACCAAGTTCGTCTCGTTCGTCCCTCTACGTCCTCCCATTTGATCCCTAGTCCTTCTTTGGACCAAGTTCGTCTCGTTCGTCCATCTTCGTGCTCCCATTTGATCCGTAGGCCTTCTTTGGACAAAGTTCGTGTCGTTCGTCCATCTTCGTCCTCCCATTTGATCCGTTGGCCTTCTTTGTACCATGTTCGTCTCGTTCGTCCATCTTCGTCCTCCCATTTGATCCGTTGGCATTCTTTGGACCATGTTCGTCTCGTTCGTCCATCTTCGTCCTCCCATTTGATCCCTAGGCCTTCTTTGTACCAAGTTCGTCTCGTTCGTCCCTCTTCGTCCTCCCATTTGATCCCTAGGTCTTCTTTGTACCAAGTTCGTCTCGTTCGTCCCTCTTCGTCCTCCCATTTGATCCCAAGGCCTTCTTTGGACAAAGTTCGTCTCGTTCGTCCATCTTCGTCCTCCCATTTGATCCGTTGGCCTTCTTTGGACCAAGTTTGTCCCGTTCGTCCATCTTCGTCCTCCCATTTGATCCCTTGGCCTTCATTGTACCATGTTCGTCTCGTTCGTCCCTCTTCGTCTTCCCATTTGATCCGTAGGCCTTCTTTGGACCAAGTTCGTCTCGTTCGTTCATCTTCGTCCTCCCATTTGATCCCTTGGCCTCCTTTGTACCATGTTCGTCTCGTTCGTCCCTCTTCGTCCTCCCATTTGATCCCTAGGCCTTCTTTGGACCAAGTTCGTCTCGTTCGTCCATCTTCGTCCTCCCATTTGATCCGTAGGCCTTCTTTGGACCAAGTTCATCTCGTTCGTCCATCTTCGTGCTCCCATTTGATCCGTAGGCCTTCTTTGGACAAAGTTCGTCTCGTTCGTCCATCTTCGTCCTCCCATTTGATCCGTTGGCCTTCTTTGTACCAAGTTCGTCTCGTTCGTCCCTCTTCTACTTCCCATTTGATCCCTAAGCCTTCTTTGTAGCAAGTTCGTCTCGTTCGTCCCTCTTCTACTTCCCATTTGATCCCTAGGCCTTCTTTGTACCATGTTCGTCTCGTTCGTCCCTCTTCTTCTTCCCATTTGATCCCTAGACCTTCTTTGTACCAAGTTCGTCTCGTTCGTCCCTCTTCGTCCTCCCATTTGATCCCTAGGCCTTCTTTGGACCAAGTTCTTCTCGTTCGTCCATCTTCGTCCTCCCATTTGATCCCTTGGCCTTCTTTGTACCATGTTCGTCTCGTTCGTCCCTCTTCGTCTTCCCATTTGATCCGTAACCTTGTTTGGACCAAGTTCGTCTCGTTCGTCCATCTTCGTCCTCCCATTTGATCCCTTGGCCTTCTTTGTACCATGTTCGTCTCGTTCGTCCCTCTTCGTCTTCCCATTTGATCCGTAGGCCTTCTTTGGACCATGTTCGTCTCGTTCGTCCATCTTCGTCCTCCCATTTGATCCGTTGGAATTATTTGGACCAAGTTCGTCTTGTTCGTCCATCTTCGTCCTCCCATTTGATCCCTTGGCCTTCTTTGTACCATGTTCGTCTCGTTCGTCCATCTTCGTCCTCCCATTTGATCCGTAGGCCTTCTTTGGACCAAGTTCATCTCGTTCGTCCCTCTTCGTCCTCCCATTTGATCCCAAGGCCTTCTTTGGACAAAGTTCGTCTCGTTCGTCCATCTTCGTCCTCCCATTTGATCCGTTGGCCTTCTTTGGACCAAGTTTGTCCCGTTCGTCCATCTTCGTCCTCCCATTTGATCCCTTGGCCTTCATTGTACCATGTTCGTCTCGTTCGTCCCTCTTCGTCTTCCCATTTGATCCGTAGGCCTTCTTTGGACCAAGTTCGTCTCGTTCGTTCATCTTCGTCCTCCCATTTGATCCCTTGGCCTCCTTTGTACCATGTTCGTCTCGTTCGTCCCTCTTCGTCCTCCCATTTGATCCCTAGGCCTTCTTTGGACCAAGTTCGTCTCGTTCGTCCATCTTCGTCCTCCCATTTGATCCGTAGGCCTTCTTTGGACCAAGTTCATCTCGTTCGTCCATCTTCGTGCTCCCATTTGATCCGTAGGCCTTCTTTGGACAAAGTTCGTCTGGTTCGTCCATCTTCGTCCTCCCATTTGATCCGTTGGCCTTCTTTGTACCAAGTTCGTCTCGTTCGTCCCTCTTCTACTTCCCATTTGATCCCTAAGCCTTCTTTGTAGCAAGTTCGTCTCGTTCGTCCCTCTTCTACTTCCCATTTGATCCCTAGGCCTTCTTTGTACCATGTTCGTCTCGTTCGTCCCTCTTCTTCTTCCCATTTGATCCCTAGACCTTCTTTGTACCAAGTTCGTCTCGTTCGTCCCTCTTCGTCCTCCCATTTGATCCCTAGGCCTTCTTTGGACCAAGTTCTTCTCGTTCGTCCATCTTCGTCCTCCCATTTGATCCCTTGGCCTTCTTTGTACCATGTTCGTCTCGTTCGTCCCTCTTCGTCTTCCCATTTGATCCGTAACCTTGTTTGGACCAAGTTCGTCTCGTTCGTCCATCTTCGTCCTCCCATTTGATCCCTTGGCCTTCTTTGTACCATGTTCGTCTCGTTCGTCCCTCTTCGTCTTCCCATTTGATCCGTAGGCCTTCTTTGGACCATGTTCGTCTCGTTCGTCCATCTTCGTCCTCCCATTTGATCCGTTGGAATTATTTGGACCAAGTTCGTCTTGTTCGTCCATCTTCGTCCTCCCATTTGATCCCTTGGCCTTCTTTGTACCATGTTCGTCTCGTTCGTCCATCTTCGTCCTCCCATTTGATCCGTAGGCCTTCTTTGGACCAAGTTCATCTCGTTCGTCCATCTTCGTCCTCCCATTTGATCCGTAGGCCTTCTTTGGACCAAGTTCGTCTCGTTCGTCCATCTTCGTGCTCCCATTTGATCCGAAGGCCTTCTTTGGACAAAGTTCGTCTCGTTCGTCCATCTTCGTCCTCCCATTTGATCCGTTGGCCTTCTTTGTACCATGTTCGTCTCGTTTGTCCCATTTCATCCTCCCATTTGATTCCTAGGCCTTCTTTGTACCAAGTTCGTCTCGTTCGTCCCTCTTCTACTTCCCATTTGATCCCTAAGCCTTCTTTGTACCAAGTTCGTCTCGTTCGTCCCTCTTCTACTTCCCATTTGATCCCTAGGCCTTCTTTGTACCATGTTCGTCTCGTTCGTCCCTCTTCGTCCTCCCATTTGATCCCTAGGCCTTCTTTGGACCAAGTTCTTCTCGTTCGTCCATCTTCGTCCTCCCATTTGATCCCTTGGCCTTCTTTGTACCATGTTCGTCTCGTTCGTCCCTCTTCGTCTTCCCATTTGATCCCTAGGCCTTCTTTGTACCATGTTCGTCTCGTTCGTCCCTCTTCGTCTTCCCATTTGATCCGTAACCTTGTTTGGACCAAGTTCGTCTCGTTCGTCCATCTTCGTCCTCCCATTTGATCCCTTGGCCTTCTTTGTACCATGTTCGTCTCGTTCGTCCCTCTTCGTCTTCCCATTTGATCCGTAGGCCTTCTTTGGACCATGTTCGTCTCGTTCGTCCATCTTCGTCCTCCCATTTGATCCGTTGGAATTATTTGGACCAAGTTCGTCTCGTTCGTCCATCTTCGTCCTCCCATTTGATCCCTTGGCCTTCTTTGTACCATGTTCGTCTCGTTCGTCCATCTTCGTCCTCCCATTTGATCCGTAGGCCTTCTTTGGACCAAGTTCATCTCGTTCGTCCATCTTCGTGCTCCCATTTGATCCGTAGGCCTTCTTTGGACAAAGTTCGTCTCGTTCGTCCATCTTCGTCCTCCCATTTGATCCGTTGGCCTTGTTTGTACCATGTTCGTCTCGTTCGTCCATCTTCGTGCTCCCATTTGATCCGTAGGCCTTCTTTGGACAAAGTTCGTCTCGTTCGTCCATCTTCGTCCTCCCGTTTGCTCCGTTGGCCTTCTTGGTTCCATGTTCGTTTCGTTCGTCCATCTTCGTCATCCCATTTGATCCCTAGGCCTTCTTTGTACCAAGTTCCTCTCTTTCGTCCCTCTTCGTCCTCGCATTTGATCCCTAGGCCTTCTTTGGACCAAGTTCTTCTCGTTCGTCCATCTTCGTCCTCCCATTTGATCCCTTGGCCTTCTTTGTACCAAGTTCGTCTCGTTCGTCCCTCTACGTCCTCCCATTTGATCCCTAGTCCTTCTTTGGACCAAGTTCGTCTCGTTCGTCCATCTTCGTGCTCCCATTTGATCCGTAGGCCTTCTTTGGACAAAGTTCGTGTCGTTCGTCCATCTTCGTCCTCCCATTTGATCCGTTGGCCTTCTTTGTACCATGTTCGTCTCGTTCGTCCATCTTCGTCCTCCCATTTGATCCGTTGGCATTCTTTGGACCATGTTCGTCTCGTTCGTCCATCTTCGTCCTCCCATTTGATCCCTAGGCCTTCTTTGTACCAAGTTCGTCTCGTTCGTCCCTCTTCGTCCTCCCATTTGATCCCTAGGTCTTCTTTGTACCAAGTTCGTCTCGTTCGTCCCTCTTCGTCCTCCCATTTGATCCCAAGGCCTTCTTTGGACAAAGTTCGTCACGTTCGTCCATCTTCGTCCTCCCATTTGATCCGTTGGCCTTCTTTGGACCAAGTTCGTCCCGTTCGTCCATCTTCGTCCTCCCATTTGATCCCTTGGCCTTCATTGTACCATGTTCGTCTCGTTCGTCCCTCTTCGTCTTCCCATTCGATCCGTAGGCCTTCTTTGGACCAAGTTCGTCTCGTTCGTTCATCTTCGTCCTCCCATTTGATCCCTTGGCCTCCTTTGTACCATGTTCGTCTCGTTCGTCCCTCTTCGTCCTCCCATTTGATCCCTAGGCCTTCTTTGGACCAAGTTCGTCTCGTTCGTCCATCTTCGTCCTCCCATTTGATCCGTAGGCCTTCTTTGGACCAAGTTCATCTCGTTCGTCCATCTTCGTGCTCCCATTTGATCCGTAGGCCTTCTTTGGACAAAGTTCGTCTCGTTCGTCCATCTTCGTCCTCCCATTTGATCCGTTGGCCTTCTTTGTACCATGTACGTCTCGTTCGTCCATTTTCGTCCTCCCATTTGATCCCTAGGCCTTCTATGTACCAAGTTCGTCTCGTTCGTCCCTCTTCTACTTCCCATTTGATCCCTAGGCCTTCTTTGTACCAAGTTCGTCTCGTTCGTCCCTCTTCGTCCTCCCATTTGATCCCTAGGCCTTCTTTGGACCAAGTTCTTCTCGTTCGTCCATCTTCGTCCTCCCATTTGATCCGTTGGAATTATTTGGACCAAGTTCGTCTCGTTCGTCCATCTTCGTCCTCCCATTTGATCCCTTGGCCTTCTTTGTACCAAGTTCGTCTCGTTCGTCCCTCTTCGTCCTCCCATTTGATCCCTAGGCCTTCATTGGACCAAGTTCGTCTCGTTCGTCCATCTTCGCCTTCCATTTGATCCCTAGGTCTTCTTTGTACCAAGTTCGTCTCGTTCGTCCCTCTACGTCCTCCCATTTGATCCCTAGTCCTTCTTTGGACCAAGTTCGTCTCGTTCGTCCATCTTCGTGCTCCCATTTGATCCGTAGGCCTTCTTTGGACAAAGTTCGTGTCGTTCGTCCGTCTTCGTCCTCCCATTTGATCCGTTGGCCTTCTTTGTACCATGTTCGTCTCGTTCGTCCATCTTCGTCCTCCCATTTGATCCGTTGGCCTTCTTTGTACCATGTTCGTCTCGTTCGTCCATCTTCGTCCTCCCATTTGATCCCTAGGCCTTCTTTGTACCAAGTTCGTCTCGTTCGTCCCTCTTCGTCCTCCCATTTGATCCCTAGGCCTTCTTTGGACCAAGTTCTTCTCGTTCGTCCATCTTCGTCCTCCCATTTGATCCGTTGGAATTATTTGGACCAAGTTCGTCTCGTTCGTCCATCTTCGTCCTCCCATTTGATCGCTTGGCCTTCTTTGTACCAAGTTCGTCTCGTTCGTCCCTCTTCGTCCTCCCATTTGATCCCTAGGCCTTCTTTGGACCAAGTTCGTCTCGTTCTTCCATCTTCGTCCTTCCATTTGATCCCTAGGTCTTCTTTGTACCAAGTTCGTCTCTTTCCTCCCTCTACGTCCTCCCATTTGATCCCTAGTCCTTCTTTGGACCAAGTTCGTCTCGTTCGTCCATCTTCGTGCTCCCATTTGATCCGTAGGCCTTCTTTGGACAAAGTTCGTGTCGTTCGTCCATCTTCGTCCTCCCATTTGATCCGTTGGCCTTCTTTGTACCATGTTCGTCTCGTTCGTCCATCTTCGTCCTCCCATTTGATCCGTTGGCCTTCTTTGTACCATATTCGTCTCGTTCGTCCATCTTCGTCCTCCCATTTGATCCCTAGGCCTTCTTTGTACCAAGTTCGTCTCGTTCGTCCCTCTTCGTCCTCCCATTTGATCCCTAGGCCTTCTTTGTACCAAGTTCGTCTCGTTCGTCCATCTTCGTCCTCCCATTTGATCCGTTGGCCTTCTTTGTACCATGTTCGTCTCGTTCGTCCATCTTCGTCCTCCCATTTGATCCCTAGGCCTTCTATGTACCAAGTTCGTCTCGTTCGTCCCTCTTCTACTTCCCATTTGATCCCTAGGCCTTCTTTGTACCAAGTTCGTCTCGTTCGTCCCTCTTCGTCCTCCCATTTGATCCCTAGGCCTTCTTTGGACCAAGTTCTTCTCGTTCGTCCATCTTCGTCCTCCCATTTGATCCGTTGGAATTATTTGGACCAAGTTCGTCTCGTTCGTCCATCTTCGTCCTCCCATTTGATCCCTTGGCCTTCTTTGTACCAAGTTCGTCTCGTTCGTCCCTCTTCGTCCTCCCATTTGATCCCTAGGCCTTCATTGGACCAAGTTCGTCTCGTTCGTCCATCTTCGTCCTTCCATTTGATCCCTAGGTCTTCTTTGTACCAAGTTCGTCTCGTTCGTCCCTCTACGTCCTCCCATTTGATCCCTAGTCCTTCTTTGGACCAAGTTCGTCTCGTTCGTCCATCTTCGTGCTCCCATTTGATCCGTAGGCCTTCTTTGGACAAAGTTCGTGTCGTTCGTCCATCTTCGTCCTCCCATTTGATCCGTTGGCCTTCTTTGTACCATGTTCGTCTCGTTCGTCCATCTTCGTCCTCCCATTTGATCCGTTGGCCTTCTTTGTACCATGTTCGTCTCGTTCGTCCATCTTCGTCCTCCCATTTGATCCCTAGGCCTTCTTTGTACCAAGTTCGTCTCGTTCGTCCCTCTTCGTCCTGCCATTTGATCCCTAGGCCTTCTTTGGACCAAGTTCTTCTCGTTCGTCCATCTTCGTCCTCCCATTTGATCCGTTGGAATTATTTGGACCAAGTTCGTCTCGTTCGTCCATCTTCGTCCTCCCATTTGATCCCTTGGCCTTCTTTGTACCAAGTTCGTCTCGTTCGTCCCTCTTCGTCCTCCCATTTGATCCCTAGTCCTTCTTTGGACCAAGTTCGTCTCGTTCGTCCATCTTCGTGCTCCCATTTGATCCGTAGGCCTTCTTTGGACAAAGTTCGTGTCGTCGTCCATCTTCGTCCTCCCATTTGATCCGTTGGCCTTCTTTGTACCATGTTCGTCTCGTTCGTCCATCTTCGTCCTCCCATTTGATCCGTTGGCCTTTGATCCGTTGGCCTTCTTTGTACCATGTTCGTCTCGTTCGTCCGTCTTCGTCCTCCCATTTGATCCCTAGGCGTTCTTTGTACCAAGTTCGTCTCGTTCGTCCCTCTTCGTCCTCCCATTTGATCCCTAGGCCTTCTTTGGACCAAGTTCTTCTCGTTCGTCCATCTTCGTCCTCCCATTTGATCCGTTGGAATTATTTGGACCAAGTTCGTCTCGTTCGTCCATCTTCGTCCTCCCATTTGATCCCTTGGCCTTCTTTGTACCAAGTTCGTCTCGTTCGTCCCTCTTCGTCCTCCCATTTGATCCCTAGGCCTTCTTTGGACCAAGTTCGTCTCGTTCGTCCATCTTCGTCCTCCCATTTGATCCGTTGGAATTATTTGGACCAAGTTCGTCTCGTTCGTCCATCTTCGTGCTCCCATTTGATCCGTAGGCCTTCTTTGGACAAAGTTCGTGTCGTTCGTCCATCTTCGTCCTCCCATTTGATCCGTTGGCCTTTTTTGTACCATGTTCGTCTCGTTCGTCCATCTTCGTCCTCCCATTTGATCCGTTGGCCTTCTTTGTACCATATTCGTCTCGTTCGTCCATCTTCGTCCTCCCATTTGATCCCTAGGCCTTCTTTGTACCAAGTTCGTCTCGTTCGTCCCTCTTCGTCCTCCCATTTGATCCCTAGGCCTTCTTTGTACCAAGTTCGTCTCGTTCGTCCATCTTCGTCCTCCCATTTGATCCGTTGGCCTTCTTTGTACCATGTTCGTCTCGTTCATCCATCTTCGTCCTCCCATTTGATCCCTAGGCCTTCTTTGTACCAAGTTCGTCCCTCTTCGTCCTCCCATTTGATCCCTAGGTCTTCTTTGTACCAAGTTCGTCTCGTTCGTCCCTCTTCATCCTCCCATTTGATCCCAAGGCCTTCTTTGGACAAAGTTCGTCTCGTTCGTCCATCTTCGTCCTCCCATTTGATCCGTTGGCCTTCTTTGGACCAAGTTCTTCTCGTTCGTCCATCTTCGTCCTCCCATTTGATCCGTTGGAATTATTTGGACCAAGTTCGTCTCGTTCGTCCATCTTCGTCCTCCCATTTGATCCCTTGGCCTTCTTTGTACCAAGTTCGTCTCGTTCGTCCCTCTTCGTCCTCCCATTTGATCCCTAGTCCTTCTTTGGACCAAGTTCGTCTCGTTCGTCCATCTTCGTGCTCCCATTTGATCCGTAGGCCTTCTTTGGACAAAGTTCGTGTCGTCGTCCATCTTCGTCCTCCCATTTGATCCGTTGGCCTTCTTTGTACCATGTTCGTCTCGTTCGTCCATCTTCGTCCTCCCATTTGATCCGTTGGCCTTTGATCCGTTGGCCTTCTTTGTACCATGTTCGTCTCGTTCGTCCGTCTTCGTCCTCCCATTTGATCCCTAGGCCTTCTTTGTACCAAGTTCGTCTCGTTCGTCCCTCTTCGTCCTCCCATTTGATCCCTAGGCCTTCTTTGGACCAAGTTCTTCTCGTTCGTCCATCTTCGTCCTCCCATTTGATCCGTTGGAATTATTTGGACCAAGTTCGTCTCGTTCGTCCATCTTCGTCCTCCCATTTGATCCCTTGGCCTTCTTTGTACCAAGTTCGTCTCGTTCGTCCCTCTTCGTCCTCCCATTTGATCCCTAGGCCTTCTTTGGACCAAGTTCGTCTCGTTCGTCCATCTTCGTCCTCCCATTTGATCCGTTGGAATTATTTGGACCAAGTTCGTCTCGTTCGTCCATCTTCGTGCTCCCATTTGATCCGTAGGCCTTCTTTGGACAAAGTTCGTGTCGTTCGTCCATCTTCGTCCTCCCATTTGATCCGTTGGCCTTTTTTGTACCATGTTCGTCTCGTTCGTCCATCTTCGTCCTCCCATTTGATCCGTTGGCCTTCTTTGTACCATATTCGTCTCGTTCGTCCATCTTCGTCCTCCCATTTGATCCCTAGGCCTTCTTTGTACCAAGTTCGTCTCGTTCGTCCCTCTTCGTCCTCCCATTTGATCCCTAGGCCTTCTTTGTACCAAGTTCGTCTCGTTCGTCCATCTTCGTCCTCCCATTTGATCCGTTGGCCTTCTTTGTACCATGTTCGTCTCGTTCATCCATCTTCGTCCTCCCATTTGATCCCTAGGCCTTCTTTGTACCAAGTTCGTCCCTCTTCGTCCTCCCATTTGATCCCTAGGTCTTCTTTGTACCAAGTTCGTCTCGTTCGTCCCTCTTCATCCTCCCATTTGATCCCAAGGCCTTCTTTGGACAAAGTTCGTCTCGTTCGTCCATCTTCGTCCTCCCATTTGATCCGTTGGCCTTCTTTGGACCAAGTTCGTCCCGTTCGTCCATCTTCGTCCTCCCATTTGATCCCTTGGCCTTCTTTGTACCATGTTCGTCTCGTTCGTCCCTCTTCGTCTTCCCATTTGATCCGTAGGCGTTCTTTGGACCAAGTTCGTCTCGTTCGTTCATCTTCGTCCTCCCATTTGATCCCTTGGCCTTCTTTGTACCATGTTCGTCTCGTTTGTCCATTTTCGTCCTCCCATTTGATTCTAGGCCTTCTTTGTACCAAGTTCGTCTCGTTCGTCCCTCTTCTACTTCCCATTTGATCCCTAAGCCTTCTTTGTACCAAGTTCGTCTCGTTCGTCCCTCTTCTACTTCCCATTTGATCCCTAGGCCTTCTTTGTACCATGTTCGTCTCGTTCGTCCCTCTTCGTCCTCCCATTTGATCCCTAGGCCTTCTTTGGACCAAGTTCTTCTCGTTCGTCCATCTTCGTCCTCCCATTTGATCCGTTGGAATTATTTGGACCAAGTTCGTCTCGTTCGTCCATCTTCGTCCTCCCATTTGATCCCTTGGCCTTCTTTGTACCAAGTTCGTCTCGTTCGTCCCTCTTCGTCCTCCCATTTGATCCCTAGGCCTTCTTTGGACCAAGTTCGTCTCGTTCGTCCGTCTTCGTGCTCCCATTTGATCCGTAGGCCTTCTTTGGACAAAGTTCGTCTCGTTCGTCCATCTTCGTCCTCCCATTTGATCCCTTGGCCTTCTTTGTACCAAGTTCGTCTCGTTCGTCCCTCTTCGTCCTCCCATTTGATCCCAAGGCCTTCTTTGGACAAAGTTCGTCTCGTTCGTCCATCTTCGTCCTCCCATTTGATCCGTTGGCCTTCTTTGGACCAAGTTTGTCCCGTTCGTCCATCTTCGTCCTCCCATTTGATCCCTTGGCCTTCATTGTACCATGTTCGTCTCGTTCGTCCCTCTTCGTCTTCCCATTTGATCCGTAGGCCTTCTTTGGACCAAGTTCGTCTCGTTCGTGCATCTTCGTCCTCCCATTTGATCCCTTGGCCTCCTTTGTACCATGTTCGTCTCGTTCGTCCCTCTTCGTCCTCCCATTTGATCCCTAGGCCTTCTTTGGACCAAGTTCGTCTCGTTCGTCCATCTTCGTCCTCCCATTTGATCCGTAGGCCTTCTTTGGACCAAGTTCATCTCGTTCGTCCATCTTCGTGCTCCCATTTGATCCGTAGGCCTTCTTTGGACAAAGTTCATCTCGTTCGTCCATCTTCGTCCTCCCATTTGATCCGTTGGCCTTCTTTGTACCAAGTTCGTCTCGTTCGTCCCTCTTCTACTTCCCATTTGATCCCTAAGCCTTCTTTGTAGCAAGTTCGTCTCGTTCGTCCCTCTTCTACTTATCATTTGATCCCTAGGCCTTCTTTGTACCATGTTCGTCTCGTTCGTCCCTCTTCGTCCTCCCATTTGATCCCAAGGCCTTCTTTGGACCAAGTTCTTCTCGTTCGTCCATCTTCGTCCTCCCATTTGATCCGTTGGAATTATTTGGACCAAGTTCGTCTCGTTCGTCCATCTTCGTCCTCCCATTTGATCCCTTGGCCTTCTTTGTACCAAGTTCGTCTCGTTCGTCCCTCTTCGTCCTCCCATTTGATCCCTAGGCCTTCTTTGGACCAAGTTCGTCTCGTTCGTCCGTCTTCGTGCTCCCATTTGATCCGTAGGCCTTCTTTGGACAAAGTTCGTCTCGTTCGTCCATCTTCGTCCTCCCATTTGATCCCTTGGCCTTCTTTGTACCAAGTTCGTCTCGTTCGTCCCTCTTCGTCCTCCCATTTGATCCCAAGGCCTTCTTTGGACAAAGTTCGTCTCGTTCGTCCATCTTCGTCCTCCCATTTGATCCGTTGGCCTTCTTTGGACCAAGTTTGTCCCGTTCGTCCATCTTCGTCCTCCCATTTGATCCCTTGGCCTTCATTGTACCATGTTCGTCTCGTTCGTCCCTCTTCGTCTTCCCATTTGATCCGTAGGCCTTCTTTGGACCAAGTTCGTCTCGTTCGTTCATCTTCGTCCTCCCATTTGATCCCTTGGCCTCCTTTGTACCATGTTCGTCTCGTTCGTCCCTCTTCGTCCTCCCATTTGATCCCTAGGCCTTCTTTGGACCAAGTTCGTCTCGTTCGTCCATCTTCGTCCTCCCATTTGATCCGTAGGCCTTCTTTGGACCAAGTTCATCTCGTTCGTCCATCTTCGTGCTCCCATTTGATCCCTAGGCCTTCTTTGTACCAAGTTCGTCTCGTTCGTCCATCTTCGTCCTCCCATTTGATCCGTTGGCCTTCTTTGTACCATGTTCGTCTCGTTCATCCATCTTCGTCCTCCCATTTGATCCCTAGGCCTTCTTTGTACCAAGTTCGTCCCTCTTCGTCCTCCCATTTGATCCCTAGGTCTTCTTTGTACCAAGTTCGTCTCGTTCGTCCCTCTTCATCCTCCCATTTGATCCCAAGGCCTTCTTTGGACAAAGTTCGTCTCGTTCGTCCATCTTCGTCCTCCCATTTGATCCGTTGGCCTTCTTTGGACCAAGTTCGTCCCGTTCGTCCATCTTCGTCCTCCCATTTGATCCCTTGGCCTTCTTTGTACCATGTTCGTCTCGTTCGTCCCTCTTCGTCTTCCCATTTGATCCGTAGGCGTTCTTTGGACCAAGTTCGTCTCGTTCGTTCATCTTCGTCCTCCCATTTGATCCCTTGGCCTTCTTTGTACCATGTTCGTCTCGTTTGTCCATTTTCGTCCTCCCATTTGATTCTAGGCCTTCTTTGTACCAAGTTCGTCTCGTTCGTCCCTCTTCTACTTCCCATTTGATCCCTAAGCCTTCTTTGTACCAAGTTCGTCTCGTTCGTCCCTCTTCTACTTCCCATTTGATCCCTAGGCCTTCTTTGTACCATGTTCGTCTCGTTCGTCCCTCTTCGTCCTCCCATTTGATCCCTAGGCCTTCTTTGGACCAAGTTCTTCTCGTTCGTCCATCTTCGTCCTCCCATTTGATCCGTTGGAATTATTTGGACCAAGTTCGTCTCGTTCGTCCATCTTCGTCCTCCCATTTGATCCCTTGGCCTTCTTTGTACCAAGTTCGTCTCGTTCGTCCCTCTTCGTCCTCCCATTTGATCCCTAGGCCTTCTTTGGACCAAGTTCGTCTCGTTCGTCCGTCTTCGTGCTCCCATTTGATCCGTAGGCCTTCTTTGGACAAAGTTCGTCTCGTTCGTCCATCTTCGTCCTCCCATTTGATCCCTTGGCCTTCTTTGTACCAAGTTCGTCTCGTTCGTCCCTCTTCGTCCTCCCATTTGATCCCAAGGCCTTCTTTGGACAAAGTTCGTCTCGTTCGTCCATCTTCGTCCTCCCATTTGATCCGTTGGCCTTCTTTGGACCAAGTTTGTCCCGTTCGTCCATCTTCGTCCTCCCATTTGATCCCTTGGCCTTCATTGTACCATGTTCGTCTCGTTCGTCCCTCTTCGTCTTCCCATTTGATCCGTAGGCCTTCTTTGGACCAAGTTCGTCTCGTTCGTGCATCTTCGTCCTCCCATTTGATCCCTTGGCCTCCTTTGTACCATGTTCGTCTCGTTCGTCCCTCTTCGTCCTCCCATTTGATCCCTAGGCCTTCTTTGGACCAAGTTCGTCTCGTTCGTCCATCTTCGTCCTCCCATTTGATCCGTAGGCCTTCTTTGGACCAAGTTCATCTCGTTCGTCCATCTTCGTGCTCCCATTTGATCCGTAGGCCTTCTTTGGACAAAGTTCATCTCGTTCGTCCATCTTCGTCCTCCCATTTGATCCGTTGGCCTTCTTTGTACCAAGTTCGTCTCGTTCGTCCCTCTTCTACTTCCCATTTGATCCCTAAGCCTTCTTTGTAGCAAGTTCGTCTCGTTCGTCCCTCTTCTACTTATCATTTGATCCCTAGGCCTTCTTTGTACCATGTTCGTCTCGTTCGTCCCTCTTCGTCCTCCCATTTGATCCCAAGGCCTTCTTTGGACCAAGTTCTTCTCGTTCGTCCATCTTCGTCCTCCCATTTGATCCGTTGGAATTATTTGGACCAAGTTCGTCTCGTTCGTCCATCTTCGTCCTCCCATTTGATCCCTTGGCCTTCTTTGTACCAAGTTCGTCTCGTTCGTCCCTCTTCGTCCTCCCATTTGATCCCTAGGCCTTCTTTGGACCAAGTTCGTCTCGTTCGTCCGTCTTCGTGCTCCCATTTGATCCGTAGGCCTTCTTTGGACAAAGTTCGTCTCGTTCGTCCATCTTCGTCCTCCCATTTGATCCCTTGGCCTTCTTTGTACCAAGTTCGTCTCGTTCGTCCCTCTTCGTCCTCCCATTTGATCCCAAGGCCTTCTTTGGACAAAGTTCGTCTCGTTCGTCCATCTTCGTCCTCCCATTTGATCCGTTGGCCTTCTTTGGACCAAGTTTGTCCCGTTCGTCCATCTTCGTCCTCCCATTTGATCCCTTGGCCTTCATTGTACCATGTTCGTCTCGTTCGTCCCTCTTCGTCTTCCCATTTGATCCGTAGGCCTTCTTTGGACCAAGTTCGTCTCGTTCGTTCATCTTCGTCCTCCCATTTGATCCCTTGGCCTCCTTTGTACCATGTTCGTCTCGTTCGTCCCTCTTCGTCCTCCCATTTGATCCCTAGGCCTTCTTTGGACCAAGTTCGTCTCGTTCGTCCATCTTCGTCCTCCCATTTGATCCGTAGGCCTTCTTTGGACCAAGTTCATCTCGTTCGTCCATCTTCGTGCTCCCATTTGATCCGTAGGCCTTCTTTGGACAAAGTTCGTCTCGTTCGTCCATCTTCGTCCTCCCATTTGATCCGTTGGCCTTCTTTGTACCAAGTTCGTCTCGTTCGTCCCTCTTCTACTTCCCATTTGATCCCTAAGCCTTCTTTGTAGCAAGTTCGTCTCGTTCGTCCCTCTTCTACTTCCCATTTGATCCCTAGGCCTTCTTTGTACCATGTTCGTCTCGTTCGTCCCTCTTCTTCTTCCCATTTGATCCCTAGACCTTCTTTGTACCAAGTTCGTCTCGTTCGTCTCGTTCGTCCCTCTTCGTCCTCCCATTTGATCCCTAGGCCTTCTTTGGACCAAGTTCTTCTCGTTCGTCCATCTTCGTCCTCCCATTTGATCCCTTGGCCTTCTTTGTACCATGTTCGTCTCGTTCGTCCCTCTTCGTCTTCCCATTTGATCCGTAACCCTGTTTGGACCAAGTTCGTCTCGTTCGTCCATCTTCGTCCTCCCATTTGATCCCTTGGCCTTCTTTGTACCATGTTCGTCTCGTTCGTCCCTCTTCGTCTTCCCATTTGATCCGTAGGCCTTCTTTGGACCATGTTCGTCTCGTTCGTCCATCTTCGTCCTCCCATTTGATCCGTTGGAATTATTTGGACCAAGTTCGTCTTGTTCGTCCATCTTCGTCCTCCCATTTGATCCCTTGGCCTTCTTTGTACCATGTTCGTCTCGTTCGTCCATCTTCGTCCTCCCATTTGATCCGTAGGCCTTCTTTGGACCAAGTTCATCTCGTTCGTCCATCTTCGTCCTCCCATTTGATCCGTAGGCCTTCTTTGGACCAAGTTCGTCTCGTTCGTCCATCTTCGTGCTCCCATTTGATCCGAAGGCCTTCTTTGGACAAAGTTCGTCTCGTTCGTCCATCTTCGTCCTCCCATTTGATCCGTTGGCCTTCTTTGTACCATGTTCGTCTCGTTTGTCCATTTTCATCCTCCCATTTGATTCCTAGGCCTTCTTTGTACCAAGTTCGTCTCGTTCGTCCCTCTTCTACTTCCCATTTGATCCCTAAGCCTTCTTTGTACCAAGTTCGTCTCGTTCGTCCCTCTTCTACTTCCCATTTGATCCCTAGGCCTTCTTTGTACCATGTTCGTCTCGTTCGTCCCTCTTCGTCCTCCCATTTGATCCCTAGGCCTTCTTTGGACCAAGTTCTTCTCGTTCGTCCATCATCGTCCTCCCATTTGATCCCTTGGCCTTCTTTGTACCATGTTCGTCTCGTTCGTCCCTCTTCGTCTTCCCATTTGATCCCTAGGCCTTCTTTGTACCATGTTCGTCTCGTTCGTCCCTCTTCGTCTTCCCATTTGATCCGTAACCTTGTTTGGACCAAGTTCGTCTCGTTCGTCCATCTTCGTCCTCCCATTTGATCCCTTGGCCTTCTTTGTACCATGTTCGTCTCGTTCGTCCCTCTTCGTCTTCCCATTTGATCCGTAGGCCTTCTTTGGACCATGTTCGTCTCGTTCGTCCATCTTCGTCCTCCCATTTGATCCGTTGGAATTATTTGGACCAAGTTCGTCTCGTTCGTCCATCTTCGTCCTCCCATTTGATCCCTTGGCCTTCTTTGTACCATGTTCGTCTCGTTCGTCCATCTTCGTCCTCCCATTTGATCCGTAGGCCTTCTTTGGACCAAGTTCATCTCGTTCGTCCATCTTCGTGCTCCCATTTGATCCGTAGGCCTTCTTTGGACAAAGTTCGTCTCGTTCGTCCATCTTCGTCCTCCCATTTGATCCGTTGGCCTTGTTTGTACCATGTTCGTCTCGTTCGTCCATCTTCGTGCTCCCATTTGATCCGTAGGCCTTCTTTGGACAAAGTTCGTCTCGTTCGTCCATCTTCGTCCTCCCGTTTGCTCCGTTGGCCTTCTTTGTTCCATGTTCGTTTCGTTCGTCCATCTTCGTCATCCCATTTGATCCCTAGGCCTTCTTTGTACCAAGTTCCTCTCTTTCGTCCCTCTTCGTCCTCGCATTTGATCCCTAGGCCTTCTTTGGACCAAGTTCTTCTCGTTCGTCCATCTTCGTCCTCCCATTTTATCCCTTGGCCTTCTTTGTACCAAGTTCGTCTCGTTCGTCCCTCTACGTCCTCCCATTTGATCCCTAGTCCTTCTTTGGACCAAGTTCGTCTCGTTCGTCCATCTTCGTGCTCCCATTTGATCCGTAGGCCTTCTTTGGACAAAGTTCGTGTCGTTCGTCCATCTTCGTCCTCCCATTTGATCCGTTGGCCTTCTTTGTACCATGTTCGTCTCGTTCGTCCATCTTCGTCCTCCCATTTGATCCCTAGGCCTTCTTTGTACCAAGTTCGTCTCGTTCGTCCCTCTTCGTCCTCCCATTTGATCCCTAGGTCTTCTTTGTACCAAGTTCGTCTCGTTCGTCCCTCTTCGTCCTCCCATTTGATCCCAAGGCCTTCTTTGGACAAAGTTCGTCACGTTCGTCCATCTTCGTCCTCCCATTTGATCCGTTGGCCTTCTTTGGACCAAGTTCGTCCCGTTCGTCCATCTTCGTCCTCCCATTTGATCCCTTGGCCTTCATTGTACCATGTTCGTCTCGTTCGTCCCTCTTCGTCTTCCCATTTGATCCGTAGGCCTTCTTTGGACCAAGTTCGTCTCGTTCGTTCATCTTCGTCCTCCCATTTGATCCCTTGGCCTCCTTTGTACCATGTTCGTCTCGTTCGTCCCTCTTCGTCCTCCCATTTGATCCCTAGGCCTTCTTTGGACCAAGTTCGTCTCGTTCGTCCATCTTCGTCCTCCCATTTGATCCGTAGGCCTTCTTTGGACCAAGTTCATCTCGTTCGTCCATCTTCGTGCTCCCATTTGATCCGTAGGCCTTCTTTGGACAAAGTTCGTCTCGTTCGTCCATCTTCGTCCTCCCATTTGATCCGTTGGCCTTCTTTGTACCATGTACGTCTCGTTCGTCCATTTTCGTCCTCCCATTTGATCCCTAGGCCTTCTATGTACCAAGTTCGTCTCGTTCGTCCCTCTTCTACTTCCCATTTGATCCCTAGGCCTTCTTTGTACCAAGTTCGTCTCGTTCGTCCCTCTTCGTCCTCCCATTTGATCCCTAGGCCTTCTTTGGACCAAGTTCTTCTCGTTCGTCCATCTTCGTCCTCCCATTTGATCCGTTGGAATTATTTGGACCAAGTTCGTCTCGTTCGTCCATCTTCGTCCTCCCATTTGATCCCTTGGCCTTCTTTGTACCAAGTTCGTCTCGTTCGTCCCTCTTCGTCCTCCCATTTGATCCCTAGGCCTTCATTGGACCAAGTTCGTCTCGTTCGTCCATCTTCGTCCTTCCATTTGATCCCTAGGTCTTCTTTGTACCAAGTTCGTCTCGTTCGTCCCTCTACGTCCTCCCATTTGATCCCTAGTCCTTCTTTGGACCAAGTTCGTCTCGTTCGTCCATCTTCGTGCTCCCATTTGATCCGTAGGCCTTCTTTGGACAAAGTTCGTGTCGTTCGTCCATCTTCGTCCTCCCATTTGATCCGTTGGCCTTCTTTGTACCATGTTCGTCTCGTTCGTCCATCTTCGTCCTCCCATTTGATCCGTTGGCCCTCCCATTTGATCCGTTGGCCTTCTTTGTACCATGTTCGTCTCGTTCGTCCATCTTCGTCCTCCCATTTGATCCCTAGGCCTTCTTTGTACCAAGTTCATCTCGTTCGTCCCTCTTCGTCCTCCCATTTGATCCCTAGGCCTTCTTTGGACCAAGTTCTTCTCGTTCGTCCATCTTCGTCCTCCCATTTGATCCGTTGGAATTATTTGGATCAAGTTCGTCTCGTTCGTCCATCTTCGTGCTCCCATTTGATCCGTAGGCCTTCTTTGGACAAAGTTCGTGTCGTTCGTCCATCTTCGTCCTCCCATTTGATCCGTTGGCCTTCTTTGTACCATGTTCGTCTCGTTCGTCCATCTTCGTCCTCCCATTTGATCCGTTGGCCTTCTTTGTACCATGTTCGTCTCGTTCGTCCATCTTCGTCCTCCCATTTGATCCCTAGGCCTTCTTTGTACCAAGTTCATCTCGTTCGTCCCTCTTCGTCCTCCCATTTGATCCCTAGGCCTTCTTTGGACCAAGTTCTTCTCGTTCGTCCATCTTCGTCCTCCCATTTGATCCGTTGGAATTATTTGGATCAAGTTCGTCTCGTTCGTCCATCTTCGTCCTCCCATTTGATCCCTTGGCCTTCTTTGTACCAAGTTCGTCTCGTTCGTCCCTCTTCGTCCTCCCATTTGATCCCTAGGCCTTCTTTGGACCAAGTTCGTCTCGTTCGTCCATCTTCGTCCTTCCATTTGATCCCTAGGTCTTCTTTGTACCAAGTTCGTCTCGTTCGTCCCTCTTCGTCCTCCCATTTGATCCCAAGGCCTTCTTTGGACAAAGTTCGTCACGTTCGTCCATCTTCGTCCTCCCATTTGATCCGTTGGCCTTCTTTGGACCAAGTTCGTCCCGTTCGTCCATCTTCGTCCTCCCATTTGATCCCTTGGCCTTCATTGTACCATGTTCGTCTCGTTCGTCCCTCTTCGTCTTCCCATTTGATCCGTAGGCCTTCTTTGGACCAAGTTCGTCTCGTTCGTTCATCTTCGTCCTCCCATTTGATCCCTTGGCCTCCTTTGTACCATGTTCGTCTCGTTCGTCCCTCTTCGTCCTCCCATTTGATCCCTAGGCCTTCTTTGGACCAAGTTCGTCTCGTTCGTCCATCTTCGTCCTCCCATTTGATCCGTAGGCCTTCTTTGGACCAAGTTCATCTCGTTCGTCCATCTTCGTGCTCCCATTTGATCCGTAGGCCTTCTTTGGACAAAGTTCGTCTCGTTCGTCCATCTTCGTCCTCCCATTTGATCCGTTGGCCTTCTTTGTACCATGTACGTCTCGTTCGTCCATTTTCGTCCTCCCATTTGATCCCTAGGCCTTCTATGTACCAAGTTCGTCTCGTTCGTCCCTCTTCTACTTCCCATTTGATCCCTAGGCCTTCTTTGTACCAAGTTCGTCTCGTTCGTCCCTCTTCGTCCTCCCATTTGATCCCTAGGCCTTCTTTGGACCAAGTTCTTCTCGTTCGTCCATCTTCGTCCTCCCATTTGATCCGTTGGAATTATTTGGACCAAGTTCGTCTCGTTCGTCCATCTTCGTCCTCCCATTTGATCCCTTGGCCTTCTTTGTACCAAGTTCGTCTCGTTCGTCCCTCTTCGTCCTCCCATTTGATCCCTAGGCCTTCATTGGACCAAGTTCGTCTCGTTCGTCCATCTTCGTCCTTCCATTTGATCCCTAGGTCTTCTTTGTACCAAGTTCGTCTCGTTCGTCCCTCTACGTCCTCCCATTTGATCCCTAGTCCTTCTTTGGACCAAGTTCGTCTCGTTCGTCCATCTTCGTGCTCCCATTTGATCCGTAGGCCTTCTTTGGACAAAGTTCGTGTCGTTCGTCCATCTTCGTCCTCCCATTTGATCCGTTGGCCTTCTTTGTACCATGTTCGTCTCGTTCGTCCATCTTCGTCCTCCCATTTGATCCGTTGGCCTTCTTTGTACCATGTTCGTCTCGTTCGTCCATCTTCGTCCTCCCATTTGATCCCTAGGCCTTCTTTGTACCAAGTTCGTCTCGTTCGTCCCTCTTCGTCCTCCCATTTGATCCCTAGGCCTTCTTTGGACCAAGTTCTTCTCGTTCGTCCATCTTCGTCCTCCCATTTGATCCGTTGGAATTATTTGGATCAAGTTCGTCTCGTTCGTCCATCTTCGTCCTCCCATTTGATCCCTTGGCCTTCTTTGTACCAAGTTCGTCTCGTTCGTCCCTCTTCGTCCTCCCATTTGATCCCTAGGCCTTCTTTGGACCAAGTTCGTCTCGTTCGTCCATCTTCGTCCTTCCATTTGATCCCTAGGTCTTCTTTGTACCAAGTTCGTCTCGTTCGTCCCTCTTCGTCCTCCCATTTGATCCCAAGGCCTTCTTTGGACAAAGTTCGTCACGTTCGTCCATCTTCGTCCTCCCATTTGATTCGTTGGCCTTCTTTGGACCAAGTTCGTCCCGTTCGTCCATCTTCGTCCTCCCATTTGATCCCTTGGCCTTCATTGTACCATGTTCGTCTCGTTCGTCCCTCTTCGTCTTCCCATTTGATCCGTAGGCCTTCTTTGGACCAAGTTCGTCTCGTTCGTTCATCTTCGTCCTCCCATTTGATCCCTTGGCCTCCTTTGTACCATGTTCGTCTCGTTCGTCCCTCTTCGTCCTCCCATTTGATCCCTAGGCCTTCTTTGGACCAAGTTCGTCTCGTTCGTCCATCTTCGTCCTCCCATTTGATCCGTAGGCCTTCTTTGGACCAAGTTCATCTCGTTCGTCCATCTTCGTGCTCCCATTTGATCCGTAGGCCTTCTTTGGACAAAGTTCGTCTCGTTCGTCCATCTTCGTCCTCCCATTTGATCCGTTGGCCTTCTTTGTACCATGTACGTCTCGTTCGTCCATTTTCGTCCTCCCATTTGATCCCTAGGCCTTCTATGTACCAAGTTCGTCTCGTTCGTCCCTCTTCTACTTCCCATTTGATCCCTAGGCCTTCTTTGTACCAAGTTCGTCTCGTTCGTCCCTCTTCGTCCTCCCATTTGATCCCTAGGCCTTCTTTGGACCAAGTTCTTCTCGTTCGTCCATCTTCGTCCTCCCATTTGATCCGTTGGAATTATTTGGACCAAGTTCGTCTCGTTCGTCCATCTTCGTCCTCCCATTTGATCCCTTGGCCTTCTTTGTACCAAGTTCGTCTCGTTCGTCCCTCTTCGTCCTCCCATTTGATCCCTAGGCCTTCATTGGACCAAGTTCGTCTCGTTCGTCCATCTTCGTCCTTCCATTTGATCCCTAGGTCTTCTTTGTACCAAGTTCGTCTCGTTCGTCCCTCTACGTCCTCCCATTTGATCCCTAGTCCTTCTTTGGACCAAGTTCGTCTCGTTCGTCCATCTTCGTGCTCCCATTTGATCCGTAGGCCTTCTTTGGACAAAGTTCGTGTCGTTCGTCCATCTTCGTCCTCCCATTTGATCCGTTGGCCTTCTTTGTACCATGTTCCTCTCGTTCGTCCATCTTCGTCCTCCCATTTGATCCGTTGGCCTTCTTTGTACCATGTTCGTCTCGTTCGTCCATCTTCGTCCTCCCATTTGATCCCTAGGCCTTCTTTGTACCAAGTTCGTCTCGTTCGTCCCTCTTCGTCCTCCCATTTGATCCCTAGGCCTTCTTTGGACCAAGTTCTTCTCGTTCGTCCATCTTCGTCCTCCCATTTGATCCCTAGGTCTTCTTTGTACCAAGTTCGTCTCGTTCGTCCCTCTTCGTCCTCCCATTTGATCCCAAGGCCTTCTTTGGACAAAGTTCGTCACGTTCGTCCATCTTCGTCCTCCCATTTGATCCGTTGGCCTTCTTTGGACCAAGTTCGTCCCGTTCGTCCATCTTCGTCCTCCCATTTGATCCCTTGGCCTTCATTGTACCATGTTCGTCTCGTTCGTCCCTCTTCGTCTTCCCATTTGATCCGTAGGCCTTCTTTGGACCAAGTTCGTCTCGTTCGTTCATCTTCGTCCTCCCATTTGATCCCTTGGCCTCCTTTGTACCATGTTCGTCTCGTTCGTCCCTCTTCGTCCTCCCATTTGATCCCTAGGCCTTCTTTGGACCAAGTTCGTCTCGTTCGTCCATCTTCGTCCTCCCATTTGATCCGTAGGCCTTCTTTGGACCAAGTTCATCTCGTTCGTCCATCTTCGTCCTCCCATTTGATCCCTAGGCCTTCTTTGGACCAAGTTCTTCTCGTTCGTCCATCTTCGTCCTCCCATTTGATCCGTTGGAATTATTTGGATCAAGTTCGTCTCGTTCGTCCATCTTCGTCCTCCCATTTGATCCCTTGGCCTTCTTTGTACCTAGTTCGTCTCGTTCGTCCCTCTTCGTCCTCCCATTTGATCCCTAGGCCTTCTTTGGACCAAGTTCGTCTCGTTCGTCCATCTTCGTCCTTCCATTTGATCCCTAGGTCTTCTTTGTACCAAGTTCGTCTCGTTCGTCCCTCTTCGTCCTCCCATTTGATCCCAAGGCCTTCTTTGGACAAAGTTCGTCACGTTCGTCCATCTTCGTCCTCCCATTTGATCCGTTGGCCTTCTTTGGACCAAGTTCGTCCCGTTCGTCCATCTTCGTCCTCCCATTTGATCCCTTGGCCTTCATTGTACCATGTTCGTCTCGTTCGTCCCTCTTCGTCTTCCCATTTGATCCGTAGGCCTTCTTTGGACCAAGTTCGTCTCGTTCGTTCATCTTCGTCCTCCCATTTGATCCCTTGGCCTCCTTTGTACCATGTTCGTCTCGTTCGTCCCTCTTCGTCCTCCCATTTGATCCCTAGGCCTTCTTTGGACCAAGTTCGTCTCGTTCGTCCATCTTCGTCCTCCCATTTGATCCGTAGGCCTTCTTTGGACCAAGTTCATCTCGTTCGTCCATCTTCGTGCTCCCATTTGATCCGTAGGCCTTCTTTGGACAAAGTTCGTCTCGTTCGTCCATCTTCGTCCTCCCATTTGATCCGTTGGCCTTCTTTGTACCATGTACGTCTCGTTCGTCCATTTTCGTCCTCCCATTTGATCCCTAGGCCTTCTATGTACCAAGTTCGTCTCGTTCGTCCCTCTTCTACTTCCCATTTGATCCCTAGGCCTTCTTTGTACCAAGTTCGTCTCGTTCGTCCCTCTTCGTCCTCCCATTTGATCCCTAGGCCTTCTTTGGACCAAGTTCTTCTCGTTCGTCCATCTTCGTCCTCCCATTTGATCCGTTGGAATTATTTGGACCAAGTTCGTCTCGTTCGTCCATCTTCGTCCTCCCATTTGATCCCTTGGCCTTCTTTGTACCAAGTTCGTCTCGTTCGTCCCTCTTCGTCCTCCCATTTGATCCCTAGGCCTTCATTGGACCAAGTTCGTCTCGTTCGTCCATCTTCGTCCTTCCATTTGATCCCTAGGTCTTCTTTGTACCAAGTTCGTCTCGTTCGTCCCTCTACGTCCTCCCATTTGATCCCTAGTCCTTCTTTGGACCAAGTTCGTCTCGTTCGTCCATCTTCGTGCTCCCATTTGATCCGTAGGCCTTCTTTGGACAAAGTTCGTGTCGTTCGTCCATCTTCGTCCTCCCATTTGATCCGTTGGCCTTCTTTGTACCATGTTCGTCTCGTTCGTCCATCTTCGTCCTCCCATTTGATCCGTTGGCCTTCTTTGTACCATGTTCGTCTCGTTCGTCCATCTTCGTCCTCCCATTTGATCCCTAGGCCTTCTTTGTACCAAGTTCGTCTCGTTCGTCCCTCTTCTACTTCCCATTTGATCCCTAAACCTTCTTTGTACCAAGTTCGTCTCGTTGGTCCCTCTTCTACTTCCCATTTGATCCCTAGGCCTTCTTTGTACCATGTTCGTCCCGTTCGTCCATCTTCGTCCTCCCATTTGATCCCTTGGCCTTCTTTGTGCCATGTTCGTCTCGTTCGTCCCTCTTCGTCTTCCCATTTGATCCGTAGGCGTTCTTTGGACCAAGTTCGTCTCGTTCGTTCATCTTCGTCCTCCCATTTGATCCCTTGGCCTTCTTTGTACCATGTTCGTCTCGTTTGTCCATTTTCGTCCTCCCATTTGATTCTAGGCCTTCTTTGTACCAAGTTCGTGTCGTTCGTCCCTCTTCTACTTCCCATTTGATCCCTAAGCCTTCTTTGTACCAAGTTCGTCTCGTTCGTCCCTCTTCTACTTCCCATTTGATCCCTAGGCCTTCTTTGTACCATGTTCGTCTCGTTCGTCCCTCTTCGTCCTCCCATTTGATCCCTAGGCCTTCTTTGGACCAAGTTCTTCTCGTTCGTCCATCTTCGTCCTCCCATTTGATCCGTTGGAATTATTTGGACCAAGTTCGTCTCGTTCGTCCATCTTCGTCCTCCCATTTGATCCCTTGGCCTTCTTTGTACCAAGTTCGTCTCGTTCGTCCCTCTTCGTCCTCCCATTTGATCCCTAGGCCTTCTTTGGACCAAGTTCGTCTTGTTCGTCCATCTTCGTGCTCCCATTTGATCCGTAGGCCTTCTTTGGACAAAGTTCGTCTCGTTCGTCCATCTTCGTCCTCCCATTTGATCCCTTGGCCTTCTTTGTACCAAGTTCGTCTCGTTCGTCCCTCTTCGTCCTCCCATTTGATCCCTAGGCCTTCTTTGGACCAAGTTCGTCTCGTTCGTCCATCTTCGTGCTCCCATTTGATCCGTAGGCCTTCTTTGGACAAAGTTCGTCTCGTTCGTCCATCTTCGTCCTCCCATTTGATCCGTTGGCCTTCTTTGTACCATGTTCGTCTCGTTTGTCCATTTTCGTCCTCCCATTTGATTCCTAGGCCTTCTTTGTACCAAGTTCGTCTCGTTCGTCCCTCTTCTACTTCCCATTTGATCCCTAAGCCTTCTTTGTACCAAGTTCGTCTCGTTGGTCCCTCTTCTACTTCCCATTTGATCCCTAGGCCTTCTTTGTACCATGTTCGTCTCGTTCGTCCGTCTTCTTCTTCCCATTTGATCCCTAGACCTTCTTTGTACGAAGTTCGTCTCGTTCGTCCCTATTCGTCCTCCCATTTGATCCCTAGGCCTTCTTTGTACCAAGTTCGTCTCGTTCGTCCCTCTTCGTCCTCCCATTTGATCCGTAGGCCTTCTTTGGACAAAGTTCATCTCGTTCGTCCATCTTCGTCCTCCCATTTGATCCGTTGGCCTTCTTTGTACCATGTTCGTCTCGTTCGTCCATCTTCGTCCTCCCATTTGATCCCTAGGCCTTCTTTGTACCAAGTTCGTCTCGTTCGTCCCTCTTCGTCCTCCCATTTGATCCCTAGGTCTTCTTTGTACCAAGTTCGTCTCGTTCGTCCCTCTTCGTCCTCCCATTTGATCCCAAGGCCTTCTTTGTACAAAGTTCGTCTCGTTCGTCCATCTTCGTCCTCCCATTTGATCCGTTAGCCTTCTTTGTACCATGTTCGTCTCGTTCGTCCATCTTCGTGCTCCCATTTGATCCGTAGGCCTTCTTTGGACAAAGTTCGTCTCGTTCGTCCATCTTCGCCCTCCCGTTTGCTCCGTTGGCCTTCTTTGTACCATGTTCGTTTCGTTCGTCCATCTTCGTCATCCCATTTGATCCCTAGGCCTTCTTTGTACCAAGTTCCTCTCTTTCGTCCCTCTTCGTCCTCGCATTTGATCCCTAGGCCTTCTTTGGACCAAGTTCTTCTCGTTCGTCCATCTTCGTCCTCCCATTTGATCCCTTGGCCTTCTTTGTACCAAGTTCGTCTCGTTCGTCCCTCTACGTCCTCCCATTTGATCCCTAGTCCTTCTTTGGACCAAGTTCGTCTCATTCATCCATCTTCGTGATCCCATTTGATCCGTAGGCCTTCTTTGGACAAAGTTCGTGTCGTTCGTCCATCTTCGTCCTCCCATTTGATCCGTAGGCCTTCTTTGTACCATGTTCGTCTCGTTCGTCCATCTTCGTCCTCCCATTTGATCCCTAGGCCTTATTTGTACCAAGTTCGTCTCGTTCGTCCCTCTTCGTCCTCCCATTTGATCCCTAGGCCTTCTTTGTACCAAGTTCGTCTCGTTCGTCCCTCTTCGTCCTCCCATTTGATCCGTAGGCCTTCTTTGGACCAAGTTCTTCTCGTTCGTCCATCTTCGTCCTCCCATTTGATCCGTTGGAATTATTTGGACCAAGTTCGTCTCGTTCGTCCATCTTCGTCCTCCCATTTGATCCCTTGGCCTTCTTTGTACCAAGTTCGTCTCGTTCGTCCCTCTTCGTCCTCCCATTTGATCCCTAGGCCTTCATTGGACCAAGTTCGTCTCGTTCGTCCATCTTCGTCCTTCCATTTGATCCCTAGGTCTTCTTTGTACCAAGTTCGTCTCGTTCGTCCCTCTACGTCCTCCCATTTGATCCCTAGTCCTTCTTTGGACCAAGTTCGTCTCGTTCGTCCATCTTCGTGCTCCCATTTGATCCGTAGGCCTTCTTTGGACAAAGTTCGTGTCGTTCGTCCATCTTCGTCCTCCCATTTGATCCGTTGGCCTTCTTTGTACCATGTTCGTCTCGTTCGTCCATCTTCGTCCTCCCATTTGATCCGTTGGCCTTCTTTGTACCATGTTCGTCTCGTTCGTCCATCTTCGTCCTCCCATTTGATCCCTAGGCCTTCTTTGTACCAAGTTCGTCTCGTTCGTCCCTCTTCTACTTCCCATTTGATCCCTAAACCTTCTTTGTACCAAGTTCGTCTCGTTGGTCCCTCTTCTACTTCCCATTTAATCCCTAGGCCTTCTTTGTACCATGTTCGTCCCGTTCGTCCATCTTCGTCCTCCCATTTGATCCCTTGGCCTTCTTTGTGCCATGTTCGTCTCGTTCGTCCCTCTTCGTCTTCCCATTTGATCCGTAGGCGTTCTTTGGACCAAGTTCGTCTCGTTCGTTCATCTTCGTCCTCCCATTTGATCCCTTGGCCTTCTTTGTACCATGTTCGTCTCGTTTGTCCATTTTCGTCCTCCCATTTGATTCTAGGCCTTCTTTGTACCAAGTTCGTGTCGTTCGTCCCTCTTCTACTTCCCATTTGATCCCTAAGCCTTCTTTGTACCAAGTTCGTCTCGTTCGTCCCTCTTCTACTTCCCATTTGATCCCTAGGCCTTCTTTGTACCATGTTCGTCTCGTTCGTCCCTCTTCGTCCTCCCATTTGATCCCTAGGCCTTCTTTGGACCAAGTTCTTCTCATTCGTCCATCTTCGTCCTCCCATTTGATCCGTTGGAATTATTTGGACCAAGTTCGTCTCGTTCGTCCATCTTCGTCCTCCCATTTGATCCCTTGGCCTTCTTTGTACCAAGTTCGTCTCGTTCGTCCCTCTTCGTCCTCCCATTTGATCCCTAGGCCTTCTTTGGACCAAGTTCGTCTTGTTCGTCCATCTTCGTGCTCCCATTTGATCCGTAGGCCTTCTTTGGACAAAGTTCGTCTCGTTCGTCCATCTTCGTCCTCCCATTTGATCCCTTGGCCTTCTTTGTACCAAGTTCGTCTCGTTCGTCCCTCTTCGTCCTCCCATTTGATCCCTAGGCCTTCTTTGGACCAAGTTCGTCTCGTTCGTCCATCTTCGTGCTCCCATTTGATCCGTAGGCCTTCTTTGGACAAAGTTCGTCTCGTTCGTCCATCTTCGTCCTCCCATTTGATCCGTTGGCCTTCTTTGTACCATGTTCGTCTCGTTTGTCCATTTTCGTCCTCCCATTTGATTCCTAGGCCTTCTTTGTACCAAGTTCGTCTCGTTCGTCCCTCTTCTACTTCCCATTTGATCCCTAAGCCTTCTTTGTACCAAGTTCGTCTCGTTGGTCCCTCTTCTACTTCCCATTTGATCCCTAGGCCTTCTTTGTACCATGTTCGTCTCGTTCGTCCGTCTTCTTCTTCCCATTTGATCCCTAGACCTTCTTTGTACGAAGTTCGTCTCGTTCGTCCCTCTTCGTCCTCCCATTTGATCCCTAGGCCTTCTTTGTACCAAGTTCGTCTCGTTCGTCCCTCTTCGTCCTCCCATTTGATCCGTAGGCCTTCTTTGGACAAAGTTCATCTCGTTCGTCCATCTTCGTCCTCCCATTTGATCCGTTGGCCTTCTTTGTACCATGTTCGTCTCGTTCGTCCATCTTCGTCCTCCCATTTGATCCCTAGGCCTTCTTTGTACCAAGTTCGTCTCGTTCGTCCCTCTTCGTCCTCCCATTTGATCCCTAGGTCTTCTTTGTACCAAGTTCGTCTCGTTCGTCCCTCTTCGTCCTCCCATTTGATCCCAAGGCCTTCTTTGTACAAAGTTCGTCTCGTTCGTCCATCTTCGTCCTCCCATTTGATCCGTTAGCCTTCTTTGTACCATGTTCGTCTCGTTCGTCCATCTTCGTGCTCCCATTTGATCCGTAGGCCTTCTTTGGACAAAGTTCGTCTCGTTCGTCCATCTTCGCCCTCCCGTTTGCTCCGTTGGCCTTCTTTGTACCATGTTCGTTTCGTTCGTCCATCTTCGTCATCCCATTTGATCCCTAGGCCTTCTTTGTACCAAGTTCCTCTCTTTCGTCCCTCTTCGTCCTCGCATTTGATCCCTAGGCCTTCTTTGGACCAAGTTCTTCTCGTTCGTCCATCTTCGTCCTCCCATTTGATCCCTTGGCCTTCTTTGTACCAAGTTCGTCTCGTTCGTCCCTCTACGTCCTCCCATTTGATCCCTAGTCCTTCTTTGGACCAAGTTCGTCTCATTCATCCATCTTCGTGATCCCATTTGATCCGTAGGCCTTCTTTGGACAAAGTTCGTGTCGTTCGTCCATCTTCGTCCTCCCATTTGATCCGTAGGCCTTCTTTGTACCATGTTCGTCTCGTTCGTCCATCTTCGTCCTCCCATTTGATCCCTAGGCCTTATTTGTACCAAGTTCGTCTCGTTCGTCCCTCTTCGTCCTCCCATTTGATCCCTAGGCCTTCTTTGTACCAAGTTCGTCTCGTTCGTCCCTCTTCGTCCTCCCATTTGATCCGTAGGCCTTCTTTGGACAAAGTTCATCTCGTTCGTCCATCTTCGTCCTCCCATTTGATCCGTTGGCCTTCTTTGTACCATGTTCGTCTCGTTCGTCCATCTTCGTCCTCCCATTTGATCCCTAGGCCTTCTTTGTACCAAGTTCGTCTCGTTCGTCCCTCTTCGTCCTCCCATTTGATCCCTAGGTCTTCTTTGTACCAAGTTCGTCACGTTCGTCCCTCTTCGTCCTCCCATTTGATCCCAAGGCCTTCTTTGTACAAAGTTCGTCTCGTTCGTCCATCTTCGTCCTCCCATTTGATCCGTTGGCCTTCTTTGGACCAAGTTCGTCCCGTTCGTCCATCTTCGTCCTCCCATTTGATCCCTTGGCCTTCTTTGTACCATGTTCGTCTCGTTCGTCCCTCTTCGTCTTCCCATTTGATCCGTAGGCCTTCTTTGGACCAAGTTCGTCTCGTTCGTTCATCTTCGTCCTCCCATTTGATCCCTTGGCCTTCTTTGTACCATGTTCGTCTCGTTCGTCCCTCTTCGTCCTCCCATTTGATCCCTAGGCCTTCTTTGGACCAAGTTCGTCTCGTTCGTCCATCTTCGTCCTCCCATTTGATCCGTAGGCCTTCTTTGGACAAAGTTCATCTCGTTCGTCCATCTTCGTCCTCCCATTTGATCCCTTGGCCTTCTTTGTACCATGTTCGTCTCGTTCGTCCCTCTTCGTCTTCCCATTTGATCCGTAGGCCTTCTTTGGACCAAGTTCGTCTCGTTCGTTCATCTTCGTCCTCCCATTTGATCCCTTGGCCTTCTTTGTACCATGTTCGTCTCGTTCGTCCCTCTTCGTCCTCCCATTTGATCCCTAGGCCTTCTTTGGACCAAGTTCCTCTTTTTCGTCCCTCTTCGTCCTCGCATTTGATCCCTAGGCCTTCTTTGGACCAAGTTCTTCTCGTTCGTCCATCTTCGTCCTCCCATTTGATCCCTTGGCCTTCTTTGTACCAAGTTCGTCTCGTTCGTCCCTCTACGTCCTCCCATTTGATCCCTAGTCCTTCTTTGGACCAAGTTCGTCTCGTTCGTCCATCTTCGTGATCCCATTTGATCCGTAGGCCTTCTTTGGACAAAGTTCGTGTCGTTCGTCCATCTTCGTCCTCCCATTTGATCCGTTGGCCTTCTTTGTACCATGTTCGTCTCGTTCGTCCATCTTCGTCCTCCCATTTGATCCCTAGGCCTTCTTTGTACCAAGTTCGTCTCGTTCGTCCCTCTTCGTCCTCCCATTTGATCCCTAGGCCTTCTTTGTACCAAGTTCGTCTCGTTCGTCCCTCTTCGTCCTCCCATTTGATCCGTAGGCCTTCTTTGGACAAAGTTCATCTTGTTCGTCCATCTTCGTCCTCCCATTTGATCCGTTGGCCTTCTTTGTACCATGTTCGTCTCGTTCGTCCATCTTCGTCCTCCCATTTGATCCCTAGGCCTTCTTTGTACCAAGTTCGTCTCGTTCGTCCCTCTTCGTCCTCCCATTTGATCCCTAGGTCTTCTTTGTACCAAGTTCGTCTCGTTTGTCCCTCTTCGTCCTCCCATTTGATCCCAAGGCCTTCTTTGTACAAAGTTCGTTTCGTTCGTCCATCTTCGTCCTCCCATTTGATCCGTTGGCCTTCTTTGGACCAAGTTCGTCCCGTTCGTCCATCTTCGTCCTCCCATTTGATCCCTTGGCCTTCTTTGTACCATGTTCGTCTCGTTCGTCCCTCTTCGTCTTCCCATTTGATCCGTAGGCCTTCTTTGGACCAAGTTCGTCTCGTTCGTTCATCTTCGTCCTCCCATTTGATCCCTTGGCCTTCTTTGTACCATGTTCGTCTCGTTCGTCCCTCTTCGTCTTCCCATTTGATCCGTAGGCCTTCTTTGGACCAAGTTCGTCTCGTTCGTTCATCTTCGTCCTCCCATTTGATCCCTAGGCCTTCTTTGGACCAAGTTCGTCTCGTTCGTCCATCTTCGTCCTCCCATTTGATCCGTAGGCCTTCTTTGGACAAAGTTCGTCTCGTTCGTCCATCTTCGTCCTCCCATTTGATCCGTTAGCCTTCTTTGTACCATGTTCGTCTCGTTCGTCCATCTTCGCCCTCCCGTTTGCTCCGTTGGCCTTCTTTGTACCATGTTCGTTTCGTTCGTCCATCTTCGTCATCCCATTTGATCCCTAGGCCTTCTTTGTACCAAGTTCCTCTCTTTCGTCCCTCTTCGTCCTCGCATTTGATCCCTAGGCCTTCTTTGGACCAAGTTCTTCTCGTTCGTCCATCTTCGTCCTCCCATTTGATCCCTTGGCCTTCTTTGTACCAAGTTCGTCTCGTTCGTCCCTCTACGTCCTCCCATTTGATCCCTAGTCCTTCTTTGGACCAAGTTCGTTTCGTTCGTCCATCTTCGTGCTCCCATTTGATCCGTAGGCCTTCTTTGGACAAAGTTCGTGTCGTTCGTCCATCTTCGTCCTCCCATTTGATCCCTAGGCCTTCTTTGTACCAAGTTCGTCTCGTTCGTCCCTCTTCGTCCTCCCATTTGATCCCTAGGCCTTCTTTGTACCAAGTTCGTCTCGTTCGTCCCTCTTCGTCCTCCCATTTGATCCGTAGGCCTTCTTTGGACAAAGTTCATCTCGTTCGTCCATCTTCGTCCTCCCATTTGATCCGTTGGCCTTCTTTGTACCATGTTCGTCTCGTTCGTCCATCTTCGTACTCCCATTTGATCCCTAGGCCTTCTTTGTACCAAGTTCGTCTCGTTCGTCCCTCTTCTACTTCCCATTTGATCCCTAGACCTTCTTTGTACCAAGTTCGTCTCGTTCGTCCCTCTTCGTCCTCCCATTAGATCCCTAGGCCTTCTTTGGACCAAGTTCTTCTCGTTCGTCCATCTTCGTCCTCCCATTTGATCCCTAGACCTTCTTTGTACCAAGTTCGTCTCGTTCGTCCCTCTTCGTCCTCCCATTTGATCCCTAGGTCTTCTTTGGACCAAGTTCTTCTCGTTCGTCCATCTTCGTCCTCCCATTTGATCCGTTGGCCTTCTTTGTACCATGTTCGTCTCGTTCGTCCATCTTCGTCCTCCCATTTGATCCCTAGGCCTTCTTTGTACCAAGTTCGTCTCGTTCGTCCCTCTTCGTCCTCCCATTTGATCCCTAGGTCTTCTTTGTACCAAGTTCGTCTCGTTTGTCCCTCTTCGTCCTCCCATTTGATCCCAAGGCCTTCTTTGTACAAAGTTCGTTTCGTTCGTCCATCTTCGTCCTCCCATTTGATCCGTTGGCCTTCTTTGGACCAAGTTCGTCCCGTTCGTCCATCTTCGTCCTCCCATTTGATCCCTTGGCCTTCTTTGTACCATGTTCGTCTCGTTCGTCCCTCTTCGTCTTCCCATTTGATCCGTAGGCCTTCTTTGGACCAAGTTCGTCTCGTTCGTTCATCTTCGTCCTCCCATTTGATCCCTTGGCCTTCTTTGTACCATGTTCGTCTCGTTCGTCCCTCTTCGTCTTCCCATTTGATCCGTAGGCCTTCTTTGGACCAAGTTCGTCTCGTTCGTTCATCTTCGTCCTCCCATTTGATCCCTAGGCCTTCTTTGGACCAAGTTCGTCTCGTTCGTCCATCTTCGTCCTCCCATTTGATCCGTAGGCCTTCTTTGGACAAAGTTCGTCTCGTTCGTCCATCTTCGTCCTCCCATTTGATCCGTTAGCCTTCTTTGTACCATGTTCGTCTCGTTCGTCCATCTTCGCCCTCCCGTTTGCTCCGTTGGCCTTCTTTGTACCATGTTCGTTTCGTTCGTCCATCTTCGTCATCCCATTTGATCCCTAGGCCTTCTTTGTACCAAGTTCCTCTCTTTCGTCCCTCTTCGTCCTCGCATTTGATCCCTAGGCCTTCTTTGGACCAAGTTCTTCTCGTTCGTCCATCTTCGTCCTCCCATTTGATCCCTTGGCCTTCTTTGTACCAAGTTCGTCTCGTTCGTCCCTCTACGTCCTCCCATTTGATCCCTAGTCCTTCTTTGGACCAAGTTCGTTTCGTTCGTCCATCTTCGTGCTCCCATTTGATCCGTAGGCCTTCTTTGGACAAAGTTCGTGTCGTTCGTCCATCTTCGTCCTCCCATTTGATCCCTAGGCCTTCTTTGTACCAAGTTCGTCTCGTTCGTCCCTCTTCGTCCTCCCATTTGATCCCTAGGCCTTCTTTGTACCAAGTTCGTCTCGTTCGTCCCTCTTCGTCCTCCCATTTGATCCGTAGGCCTTCTTTGGACAAAGTTCATCTCGTTCGTCCATCTTCGTCCTCCCATTTGATCCGTTGGCCTTCTTTGTACCATGTTCGTCTCGTTCGTCCATCTTCGTCCTCCCATTTGATCCCTAGGCCTTCTTTGTACCAAGTTCGTCTCGTTCGTCCCTCTTCTACTTCCCATTTGATCCCTAGACCTTCTTTGTACCAAGTTCGTCTCGTTCGTCCCTCTTCGTCCTCCCATTAGATCCCTAGGCCTTCTTTGGACCAAGTTCTTCTCGTTCGTCCATCTTCGTCCTCCCATTTGATCCCTAGACCTTCTTTGTACCAAGTTCGTCTCGTTCGTCCCTCTTCGTCCTCCCATTTGATCCCTAGGTCTTCTTTGGACCAAGTTCTTCTCGTTCGTCCATCTTCGTCCTCCCATTTGATCCGTTGGCCTTCTTTGTACCATGTTCGTCTCGTTCGTCCATCTTCGTCCTCCCATTTGATCCCTAGGCCTTCTTTGTACCAAGTTCGTCTCGTTCGTCCCTCTTCGTCCTCCCATTTGATCCCTAGGTCTTCTTTGTACCAAGTTCGTCTCGTTTGTCCCTCTTCGTCCTCCCATTTGATCCCAAGGCCTTCTTTGTACAAAGTTCGTTTCGTTCGTCCATCTTCGTCCTCCCATTTGATCCGTTGGCCTTCTTTGGACCAAGTTCGTCCCGTTCGTCCATCTTCGTCCTCCCATTTGATCCCTTGGCCTTCTTTGTACCATGTTCGTCTCGTTCGTCCCTCTTCGTCTTCCCATTTGATCCGTAGGCCTTCTTTGGACCAAGTTCGTCTCGTTCGTTCATCTTCGTCCTCCCATTTGATCCCTTGGCCTTCTTTGTACCATGTTCGTCTCGTTCGTCCCTCTTCGTCTTCCCATTTGATCCGTAGGCCTTCTTTGGACCAAGTTCGTCTCGTTCGTTCATCTTCGTCCTCCCATTTGATCCCTAGGCCTTCTTTGGACCAAGTTCGTCTCGTTCGTCCATCTTCGTCCTCCCATTTGATCCGTAGGCCTTCTTTGGACAAAGTTCGTCTCGTTCGTCCATCTTCGTCCTCCCATTTGATCCGTTAGCCTTCTTTGTACCATGTTCGTCTCGTTCGTCCATCTTCGCCCTCCCGTTTGCTCCGTTGGCCTTCTTTGTACCATGTTCGTTTCGTTCGTCCATCTTCGTCATCCCATTTGATCCCTAGGCCTTCTTTGTACCAAGTTCCTCTCTTTCGTCCCTCTTCGTCCTCGCATTTGATCCCTAGGCCTTCTTTGGACCAAGTTCTTCTCGTTCGTCCATCTTCGTCCTCCCATTTGATCCCTTGGCCTTCTTTGTACCAAGTTCGTCTCGTTCGTCCCTCTACGTCCTCCCATTTGATCCCTAGTCCTTCTTTGGACCAAGTTCGTTTCGTTCGTCCATCTTCGTGCTCCCATTTGATCCGTAGGCCTTCTTTGGACAAAGTTCGTGTCGTTCGTCCATCTTCGTCCTCCCATTTGATCCCTAGGCCTTCTTTGTACCAAGTTCGTCTCGTTCGTCCCTCTTCGTCCTCCCATTTGATCCCTAGGCCTTCTTTGTACCAAGTTCGTCTCGTTCGTCCCTCTTCGTCCTCCCATTTGATCCGTAGGCCTTCTTTGGACAAAGTTCATCTCGTTCGTCCATCTTCGTCCTCCCATTTGATCCGTTGGCCTTCTTTGTGCCATGTTCGTCTCGTTCGTCCATCTTCGTCCTCCCATTTGATCCCTAGGCCTTCTTTGTACCAAGTTCGTCTCGTTCGTCCCTCTTCTACTTCCCATTTGATCCCTAGACCTTCTTTGTACCAATTCGTCTCGTTCGTCCCTCTTCGTCCTCCCATTTGATCCCTAGGCCTTCTTTGGACCAAGTTCTTCTCGTTCGTCCATCTTCGTCCTCCCATTTGATCCCTAGACCTTCTTTGTACCAAGTTCGTCTCGTTCGTCCCTCTTCGTCCTCCCATTTGATCCCTAGGTCTTCTTTGGACCAAGTTCTTCTCGTTCGTCCATCTTCGTCCTCCCATTTGATCCGTTGGCCTTCTTTGGACCAAGTTCGTCTCGTTCGTCCACCTTCGTCCTCCCATTTGATCCCTTGGCCTTCTTTGTACCAAGTTCGTCTCGTTCGTCCCTCTTCGTCCTCCCATTTGATCCCTAGGCCTTCTTTGGACCAAGTTCCTCTCGTTCGTCCATCTTCGTCCTTCCATTTGATCCCTACGTCTTCTTTGTACCAAGTTCGTCTCGTTCGTCCCTCTACGTCCTCCCATTTGATCCCTACTCCTTCTTTGGACCAAGTTCGTCTCGTTCGTCCATCTTCGTGCTCCCATTTGATCCGTAGGCCTTCTTTGGACAAAGTTCGTGTCGTTCGTCCATCTTCGTCCTCCCATTTGATCCGTTGGCCTTCTTTGTACCATGTTCGTCTCGTTCGTCCATCTTCGTCCTCCCATTTGATCCCTAGGCCTTCTTTGTACCAAGTTCGTCTCGTTCGTCCCTCTTCGTCCTCCCATTTGATCCCTAGGCCTTCTTTGTACCAAGTTCGTCTCGTTCGTCCCTCTTCGTCCTCCCATTTGATCCGTAGGCCTTCTTTGGACAAAGTTCGTCTCGTTCGTCCATCTTCGTCCTCCCATTTGATCCGTTGGCCTTCTTTGTACCATGTTCGTCTCGTTCGTCCATCTTCGTCCTCCCATTTGATCCCTAGGCCTTCGTTGTACCAAGTTCGTCCCTCTTCGTCCTCCCATTTGATCCCTAGGTCTTCTTTGTACCAAGTTCGTCTCGTTCGTCCCTCTTCGTCCTCCCATTTGATCCCAAGGCCATCTTTGGACAAAGTTCGTCTCGTTCATCCATCTTCGTCCTCCCATTTGATCCGTTGGCCTTCTTTGGACCAAGTTCGTCTCGTTCGTTCATCTTCGTCCTCCCATTTGATCCCTTGGCCTTCTTTGTACCATGTTCGTCTCGTTTGTCCATTTTCGTCCTCCCATTTGATGCCTAGGCCTTCTTTGTACCAAGTTCGTCTCGTTCGTCCCTCTTCTACTTCCCATTTGATCCCTAAGCCTTCTTTGTACCAAGTTCGTCTCGTTCGTCCCTCTTCTACTTCCCATTTGATCCCCAGGCCTTCTTTGTACCATGTTCGTCTCGTTCGTCCCTCTTCGTCCTCCCATTTGATCCGTAGGCCTTCTTTGGACCAAGTTCTTCTCGTTCGTCCATCTTCGTCCTCCCATTTGATCCGTTGGAATTATTTGGACCAAGTTCGTCTCGTTCGTCCATCTTCGTCCTCCCATTTGATCCCTTGGCCTTCTTTGTACCAAGTTCGTCTCGTTCGTCCCTCTTCGTCCTCTCATTTGATCCCTAGGCCTTCTTTGTACCAAGTTCGTCTCGTTCGTCCCTCTTCGTCCTCCCATTTGATCCCTAGGCCTTCTTTGGACAAAGTTCGTCTCGTTCGTCCATCTTCGTCCTCCCATTTGATCCGTTGGCCTTCTTTGTACCATGTTCGTCTCGTTTGTCCATTTTCGTCCTCCCATTTGATTCCTAGGCCTTCTTTGTACCGAGTTCGTCTCGTTCGTCCCTCTTCTACTTCCCATTTGATCCCTAGACCTTCTTTGTACCAAGTTCGTCTCGTTCGTCCCTCTTCGTCCTCCCATTTGATCCCTAGGCCTTCTTTGGACCAAGTTCTTCTCGTTCGTCCATCTTCGTCCTCCCATTTGATCCCTAGACCTTCTTTGTACCAAGTTCGTCTCGTTCGTCCCTCTTCGTCCTCCCATTTGATCCCTAGGTCTTCTTTGGACCAAGTTCTTCTCGTTCGTCCATATTCGTCCTCCCATTTGATCCGTTGGCCTTCTTTGGACCAAGTTCGTCCCGTTCGTCCATCTTCGTCCTCCCATTTGATCCCTTGGCCTTCTTTGTACCATGTTCGTCTCGTTCGTCCCTCTTCGTCTTCCCATTTGATCTGTAACCTTGTTTGGACCAAGTTCGTCTCGTTCGTCCATCTTCGTCCTCCCATTTGATCCCTTGGCCTTCTTTGTACCATGTTCGTCTCGTTCGTCCCTCTTCGTCTTCCCATTTGATCCGTAGGCCTTCTTTGGACCATGTTCGTCTCGTTCGTCCATCTTCGTCCTCCCATTTGATCCGTTGGAATTATTTGGACCAAGTTCGTCTCGTTCGTCCATCTTCGTCCTCCCATTTGATCCCTTGGCCTTCTTTGTACCAAGTTCGTTCCGTTCGTCCATCTTCGTCCTCCCATTTGATCCGTAGGCCTTCTTTGGACCAAGTTCATCTCGTTCGTCCATCTTCGTGCTCCCATTTGATCCGTAGGCCTTCTTTGGACAAAGTTCGTCTCGTTCGTCCATCTTCGTCCTCCCATTTGATCCGTTGGCCTTCTTTGTACCATGTTCGTCTCGTTCGTCCATCTTCGTGCTCCCATTTGATCCGTAGGCCTTCTTTGGACAAAGTTCGTGTCGTTCGTCCATCTTCGCCCTCCCGTTTGCTCCGTTGGCCTTCTTTGTACCATGTTCGTTTCGTTCGTCCATCTTCGTCATCCCATTTGATCCCTAGGCCTTCTTTGTACCAAGTTCCTCTCTTTCGTCCCTCTTCGTCCTCGCATTTGATCCCTAGGCCTTCTTTGGACCAAGTTCTTCTCGTTCGTCCATCTTCGTCCTCCCATTTGATCCCTTGGCCTTCTTTGTACCAAGTTCGTCTCGTTCGTCCCTCTACGTCCTCCCATTTGATCCCTAGTCCTTCTTTGGACCAAGTTCGTCTCGTTCGTCCATCTTCGTGCTCCCATTTGATCCGTAGGCCTTCTTTGGACAAAGTTCGTGTCGTTCGTCCATCTTCGTCCTCCCATTTGATCCGTTGGCCTTCTTTGTACCATGTTCGTCTCGTTCGTCCATCTTCGTCCTCCCATTTGATCCCTAGGCCTTCTTTGTACCAAGTTCGTCTCGTTCGTCCCTCTTCGTCCTCCCATTTGATCCGTAGGCCTTCTTTGGACAAAGTTCATCTCGTTCGTCCATCTTCGTCCTCCCATTTGATCCGTTGGCCTTCTTTGTACCATGTTCGTCTCGTTCGTCCATCTTCGTCCTCCCATTTGATCCCTAGGCCTTCTTTGTACCAAGTTCGTCTCGTTCGTCCCTCTTCGTCCTCACATTTGATCCCTAGGTCTTCTTTGTACCAAGTTCGTCTCGTTCGTCCCTCTTCGTCCTCCCATTTGATCCCAAGGCCTTCTTTGGACAAAGTTCGTCTCGTTCGTCCATCTTCGTCCTCCCATTTGATCCGTTGGCCTTCTTTGGACCAAGTTCGTCCCGTTCGTCCATCTTCGTCCTCCCATTTGATCCCTTGGCCTTCTTTGTACCATGTTCGTCTCGTTCGTCCCTCTTCGTCTTCCCATTTGATCCGTAGGCCTTCTTTGGACCAAGTTCGTCTCGTTCGTTCATCTTCGTCCTCCCATTTGATCCCTTGGCCTTCTTTGTACCATGTTCGTCTCGTTCGTCCCTCTTCGTCCTCCCATTTGATCCCTAGGCCTTCTTTGGACCAAGTTCGTCTCGTTCGTCCATCTTCGTCCTCCCATTTGATCCGTAGGCCTTCTTTGGACCAAGTTCGTCTCGTTCGTCCATCTTCGTGCTCCCATTTGATCCGTAGGCCTTCTTTGGACAAAGTTCGTCTCTTTCGTCCATCTTCGTCCTCCCATTTGATCCGTTGGCCTTCTTTGTACCATGTTCGTCTCGTTCGTCCATTTTCGTCCTCCCATTTGATCCCTAGGCCTTCTATGTACCAAGTTCGTCTCGTTCGTCCTTCTTCTACTTCCCATTTGATCCCTAGGCCTTCTTTGTACCAAGTTCGTCTCGTTCGTCCCTCTTCGTCCTCCCTTTTGATCCCTAGGCCTTCTTTGGACCAAGTTCTTCTCGTTCGTCCATCTTCGTCCTCCCATTTGATCCGTTGGAATTATTTGGACCAAGTTCGTCTCGTTCGTCCATCTTCGTCCTCCCATTTGATCCCTTGGCCTTCTTTGTACCAAGTTCGTCTCGTTCGTCCCTCTTCGTCCTCCCATTTGATCCCAAGGCCTTCTTTGGACAAAGTTCGTGTCGTTCGTCCATCTTCGTCCTCCCATTTGATCCGTTGGCCTTCTTTGTACCATGTTCGTCTCGTTCGTCCATCTTCGTCCTCCCATTTGATCCCTAGGCCTTCTTTGTACCAAGTTCGTCTCGTTCGTCCCTCTTCGTCCTCCCATTTGATCCCTAGGCCTTCTTTGTACCAAGTTCGTCTCGTTCGTCCCTCTTCGTCCTCCCATTTGATCCGTAGGCCTTCTTTGGACAAAGTTCGTCTCGTTCGTCCATCTTCGTCCTCCCATTTGATCCGTTGGCCTTCTTTGTACCATGTTCGTCTCGTTCGTCCATCTTCGTGCTCCCATTTGATCCGTAGGCCTTCTTTGGACAAAGTTCGTCTCGTTCGTCCATCTTCGCCCTCCCGTTTGCTCCGTTGGCCTTCTTTGTACCATGTTCGTTTCGTTCGTCCATCTTCGTCATCCCATTTGATCCCTAGGCCTTCTTTGTACCAAGTTCCTCTCTTTCGTCCCTCTTCGTCCTCGCATTTGATCCCTAGGCCTTCTTTGGACCAAGTTCTTCTCGTTCGTCCATCTTCGTCCTCCCATTGGATCCCTTGGCCTTCTTTGTACCAAGTTCGTCTCGTTCGTCCCTCTACGTCCTCCCATTTGATCCCTAGTCCTTCTTTGGACCAAGTTCGTCTCGTTCGTCCATCTTCGTGCTCCCATTTGATCCGTAGGCCTTCTTTGGACAAAGTTCGTGTCGTTCGTCCATCTTCGTCCTCCCATTTGATCCGTTGGCCTTCTTTGTACCATGTTCGTCTCGTTCGTCCATCTTCGTCCTCCCATTTGATCCCTAGGCCTTCTTTGTACCAAGTTCGTCTCGTTCGTCCCTCTTCGTCCTCACATTTGATCCCTAGGTCTTCTTTGTACCAAGTTCGTCTCGTTCGTCCCTCTTCGTCCTCCCATTTGATCCCAAGGCCTTCTTTGGACAAAGTTCGTCTCGTTCGTCCATCTTCGTCCTCCCATTTGATCCGTTGGCCTTCTTTGGACCAAGTTCGTCCCGTTCGTCCATCTTCGTCCTCCCATTTGATCCCTTGGCCTTCTTTGTACCATGTTCGTCTCGTTCGTCCCTCTTCGTCTTCCCATTTGATCCGTAGGCCTTCTTTGGACCAAGTTCGTCTCGTTCGTTCATCTTCGTCCTCCCATTTGATCCCTTGGCCTTCTTTGTACCATGTTCGTCTCGTTCGTCCCTCTTCGTCCTCCCATTTGATCCCTAGGCCTTCTTTGGACCAAGTTCGTCTCGTTCGTCCATCTTCGTCCTCCCATTTGATCCGTAGGCCTTCTTTGGACCAAGTTCGTCTCGTTCGTCCATCTTCGTGCTCCCATTTGATCCGTAGGCCTTCTTTGGACAAAGTTCGTCTCTTTCGTCCATCTTCGTCCTCCCATTTGATCCGTTGGCCTTCTTTGTACCATGTTCGTCTCGTTCGTCCATTTTCGTCCTCCCATTTGATCCCTAGGCCTTATATGTACCAAGTTCGTCTCGTTCGTCCTTCTTCTACTTCCCATTTGATCCCTAGGCCTTCTTTGTACCAAGTTCGTCTCGTTCGTCCCTCTTCGTCCTCCCTTTTGATCCCTAGGCCTTCTTTGGACCAAGTTCTTCTCGTTCGTCCATCTTCGTCCTCCCATTTGATCCCTTGGCCTTCTTTGTACCAAGTTCGTCTCGTTCGTCCCTCTTCGTCCTCCCATTTGATCCCAAGGCCTTCTTTGGACAAAGTTCGTCTCGTTCGTCCATCTTCGTCCTCCCATTTGATCCGTTGGCCTTCTTTGGACCAAGTTCGTCCCGTTCGTCCATCTTCGTCCTCCCATTTGATCCCTTGGCCTTCTTTGTACCATGTTCGTCTCGTTCGTCCCTCTTCGTCTTCCCATTTGATCCGTAGGCCTTCTTTGGACCAAGTTCGTCTCGTTCGTTCATCTTCGTCCTCCCATTTGATCCCTTGGCCTTCTTTGTACCATGTTCGTCTCGTTCGTCCCTCTTCGTCCTCCCATTTGATCCCTAGGCCTTCTTTGGACCAAGTTCGTCTCGTTCGTCCATCTTCGTCCTCCCATTTGATCCGTAGGCCTTCTTTGGACCAAGTTCGTCTCGTTCGTCCATCTTCGTGCTCCCATTTGATCCGTAGGCCTTCTTTGGACAAAGTTCGTCTCTTTCGTCCATCTTCGTCCTCCCATTTGATCCGTTGGCCTTCTTTGTACCATGTTCGTCTCGTTCGTCCTCCCATTTGATCCCTAGGCCTTCTATGTACCAAGTTCGTCTCGTTCGTCCTTCTTCTACTTCCCATTTGATCCCTAGGCCTTCTTTGTACCAAGTTCGTCTCGTTCGTCCCTCTTCGTCCTCCCTTTTGATCCCTAGGCCTTCTTTGGACCAAGTTCTTCTCGTTCGTCCATCTTCGTCCTCCCATTTGATCCGTTGGAATTATTTGGACCAAGTTCGTCTCGTTCGTCCATCTTCGTCCTCCCATTTGATCCCTTGGCCTTCTTTGTACCAAGTTCGTCTCGTTCGTCCCTCTTCGTCCTCCCATTTGATCCCAAGGCCTTCTTTGGACAAAATTTCGTGTCGTTCGTCCATCTTCGTCCTCCCATTTGATCCGTTGGCCTTCTTTGTACCATGTTCGTCTCGTTCGTCCATCTTCGTCCTCCCATTTGATCCCTAGGCCTTCTTTGTACCAAGTTCGTCTCGTTCGTCCCTCTTCGTCCTCCCATTTGATCCCTAGGCCTTCTTTGTACCAAGTTCGTCTCGTTCGTCCCTCTTCGTCCTCCCATTTGATCCGTAGGCCTTCTTTGGACAAAGTTCGTCTCGTTCGTCCATCTTCGTCCTCCCATTTGATCCGTTGGCCTTCTTTGTACCATGTTCGTCTCGTTCGTCCATCTTCGTGCTCCCATTTGATCCGTAGGCCTTCTTTGGACAAAGTTCGTCTCGTTCGTCCATCTTCGCCCTCCCGTTTGCTCCGTTGGCCTTCTTTGTACCATGTTCGTTTCGTTCGTCCATCTTCGTCATCCCATTTGATCCCTAGGCCTTCTTTGTACCAAGTTCCTCTCTTTCGTCCCTCTTCGTCCTCGCATTTGATCCCTAGGCCTTCTTAGGACCAAGTTCTTCTCGTTCGTCCATCTTCGTCCTCCCATTTGATCCCTTGGCCTTCTTTGTACCAAGTTCGTCTCGTTCGTCCCTCTACGTCCTCCCATTTGATCCCTAGTCCTTCTTTGGACCAAGTTCGTCTCGTTCGTCCATCTTCGTGCTCCCATTTGATCCGTAGGCCTTCTTTGGACAAAGTTCGTGTCGTTCGTCCATCTTCGTCCTCCCATTTGATCCGTTGGCCTTCTTTGTACCATGTTCGTCTCGTTCGTCCATCTTCGTCCTCCCATTTGATCCCTAGGCCTTCTTTGTACCAAGTTCGTCTCGTTCGTCCCTCTTCGTCCTCACATTTGATCCCTAGGTCTTCTTTGTACCAAGTTCGTCTCGTTCGTCCCTCTTCGTCCTCCCATTTGATCCCAAGGCCTTCTTTGGACAAAGTTCGTCTCGTTCGTCCATCTTCGTCCTCCCATTTGATCCGTTGGCCTTCTTTGGACCAAGTTCGTCCCGTTCGTCCATCTTCGTCCTCCCATTTGATCCCTTGGCCTTCTTTGTACCATGTTCGTCTCGTTCGTCCCTCTTCGTCTTCCCATTTGATCCGTAGGCCTTCTTTGGACCAAGTTCGTCTCGTTCGTTCATCTTCGTCCTCCCATTTGATCCCTTGGCCTTCTTTGTACCATGTTCGTCTCGTTCGTCCCTCTTCGTCCTCCCATTTGATCCCTAGGCCTTCTTTGGACCAAGTTCGTCTCGTTCGTCCATCTTCGTCCTCCCATTTGATCCGTAGGCCTTCTTTGGACCAAGTTCGTCTCGTTCGTCCATCTTCGTGCTCCCATTTGATCCGTAGGCCTTCTTTGGACAAAGTTCGTCTCTTTCGTCCATCTTCGTCCTCCCATTTGATCCGTTGGCCTTCTTTGTACCATGTTCGTCTCGTTCGTCCATTTTCGTCCTCCCATTTGATCCCTAGGCCTTATATGTACCAAGTTCGTCTCGTTCGTCCTTCTTCTACTTCCCATTTGATCCCTAGGCCTTCTTTGTACCAAGTTCGTCTCGTTCGTCCCTCTTCGTCCTCCCTTTTGATCCCTAGGCCTTCTTTGGACCAAGTTCTTCTCGTTCGTCCATCTTCGTCCTCCCATTTGATCCGTTGGAATTATTTGGACCAAGTTCGTCTCGTTCGTCCATCTTCGTCCTCCCATTTGATCCCTTGGCCTTCTTTGTACCAAGTTCGTCTCGTTCGTCCCTCTTCGTCCTCCCATTTGATCCCAAGGCCTTCTTTGGACAAAGTTCGTGTCGTTCGTCCATCTTCGTCCTCCCATTTGATCCGTTGGCCTTCTTTGTACCATGTTCGTCTCGTTCGTCCATCTTCGTCCTCCCATTTGATCCCTAGGCCTTCTTTGTACCAAGTTCGTCTCGTTCGTCCCTCTTCGTCCTCCCATTTGATCCCTAGGCCTTCTTTGTACCAAGTTCGTCTCGTTCGTCCCTCTTCGTCCTCCCATTTGATCCGTAGGCCTTCTTTGGACAAAGTTCGTCTCGTTCGTCCATCTTCGTCCTCCCATTTGATCCGTTGGCCTTCTTTGTACCATGTTCGTCTCGTTCGTCCATCTTCGTCCTCCCATTTGATCCCTAGGCCTTCTTTGTACCAAGTTCGTCCCTCTTCGTCCTCCCATTTGATCCCTAGGTCTTCTTTGTACCAAGTTCGTCTCGTTCGTCCCTCTTCGTCCTCCCATTTGATCCCAAGGCCTTCTTTGGACAAAGTTCGTCTCTTTCGTCCATCTTCGTCCTCCCATTTGATCCGTTGGCCTTCTTTGGACCAAGTTCGTCCCGTTCGTCCATCTTCGTCCTCCCATTTGATCCCTTGGCCTTCTTTGTACCATGTTCGTCCCGTTCGTCCCTCTTCGTCTTCCCATTTGATCCGTAGGCGTTCTTTGGACCAAGTTCGTCTCGTTCGTTCATCTTCGTCCTCCCATTTGATCCCTTGGGCTTCTTTGTACCATGTTCGTCTCGTTCGTCCCTCTTCGTCCTCCCATTTGATCCCTAGGCCTTCTTTGGACCAAGTTCGTCTCGTTCGTCCATCTTCGTCCTCCCATTTGATCCGTAGGCCTTCTTTGGACCAAGTTCGTCTCGTTCGTCCATCTTCGTGCTCCCATTTGATCCGTAGGCCTTCTTTGGACAAAGTTCGTCTCGTTCGTCCATCTTCGTCCTCCCATTTGATCCGTTGGCCTTCTTTGTACCATGTTCGTCTCGTTTGTCCATTTTCGTCCTCCCATTTGATTCCTAGGCCTTCTTTGTACCAAGTTCGTCTCGTTCGTCCCTCTTCTACTTCCCATTTGATCCCTAAGCCTTCTTTGTACCAAGTTCGTCTCGTTCGTCCATCTTCGTCCTCCCATTTGATCCCTAGGCCTTCTTTGTACCAAGTTCGTCTCGTTCGTCCCTCTTCGTCCTCCCATTTGATCCCTAGGTCTTCTTTGTACCAAGTTCGTCTCGTTCGTCCCTCTTCGTGCTCCCATTTGATCCCAAGGCCTTCTTTGGACAAAGTTCGTCTCGTTCGTCCATCTTCGTCCTCCCATTTGATCCGTTGGCCTTCTTTGGACCAAGTTCGTCCCGTTCGTCCATCTTCGTCCTCCCATTTGATCCCTTGGCCTTCTTTGTACCATGTTCGTCTCGTTCGTCCCTCTTCGTCTTCCCATTTGATCCGTAGGCCTTCTTTGGACCAAGTTCGTCTCGTTCGTTCATCTTCGTCCTCCCATTTGATCCCTTGGCCTTCTTTGTACCATGTTCGTCTCGTTCGTCCCTCTTCGTCCTCCCATTTGATCCCTAGGCCTTCTTTGGACCAAGTTCGTCTCGTTCGTCCATCTTCGTCCTCCCATTTGATCCGTAGGCCTTCTTTGGACCAAGTTCGTCTCGTTCGTCCATCTTCGTGCTCCCATTTGATCCGTAGGCCTTCTTTGGACAAAGTTCGTCTCGTTCGTCCATCTTCGTCCTCCCATTTGATCCGTTGGCCTTCTTTGTACCATGTTCGTCTCGTTTGTCCATTTTCGTCCTCCCATTTGATTCCTAGGCCTTCTTTGTACCAAGTTCGTCTCGTTCGTCCCTCTTCTACTTCCCATTTGATCCCTAAGCCTTCTTTGTACCAAGTTCGTCTCGTTCGTCCATCTTCGTCCTCCCATTTGATCCCTAGGCCTTCTTTGTACCAAGTTCGTCTCGTTCGTCCCTCTTCGTCCTCCCATTTGATCCCTAGGTCTTCTTTGTACCAAGTTCGTCTCGTTCGTCCCTCTTCGTGCTCCCATTTGATCCCAAGGCCTTCTTTGGACAAAGTTCGTCTCGTTCGTCCATCTTCGTCCTCCCATTTGATCCGTTGGCCTTCTTTGGACCAAGTTCGTCCCGTTCGTCCATCTTCGTCCTCCCATTTGATCCCTTGGCCTTCTTTGTACCATGTTCGTCTCGTTCGTCCCTCTTCGTCTTCCCATTTGATCCGTAGGCCTTCTTTGGACCAAGTTCGTCTCGTTCGTTCATCTTCGTCCTCCCATTTGATCCCTTGGCCTTCTTTGTACCATGTTCGTCTCGTTCGTCCCTCTTCGTCCTCCCATTTGATCCCTAGGCCTTCTTTGGACCAAGTTCGTCTCGTTCGTCCATCTTCGTCCTCCCATTTGATCCGTAGGCCTTCTTTGGACCAAGTTCGTCTCGTTCGTCCATCTTCGTGCTCCCATTTGATCCGTAGGCCTTCTTTGGACAAAGTTCGTCTCTTTCGTCCATCTTCGTCCTCCCATTTGATCCGTTGGCCTTCTTTGTACCAAGTTCGTCTCGTTCGTCCCTCTTCGTCCTCCCTTTTGATCCCTAGGCCTTCTTTGGACCAAGTTCTTCTCGTTCGTCCATCTTCGTCCTCCCATTTGATCCGTTGGAATTATTTGGACCAAGTTCGTCTCGTTCGTCCATCTTCGTCCTCCCATTTGATCCCTTGGCCTTCTTTGTACCAAGTTCGTCTCGTTCGTCCCTCTTCGTCCTCCCATTTGATCCCAAGGCCTTCTTTGGACAATGTTCGTGTCGTTCGTCCATCTTCGTCCTCCCATTTGATCCGTTGGCCTTCTTTGTACCATGTTCGTCTCGTTCGTCCACCTTCGTCCTCCCATTTGATCCCTAGGCCTTCTTTGTACCAAGTTCGTCCCTCTTCGTCCTCCCATTTGATCCCTAGTTCTTCTTTGTACCAAGTTCGTCTCGTTCGTCCCTCTTCGTCCTCCCATTTGATCCCAAGGCCTTCTTTGGACAAAGTTCGTCTCTTTCGTCCATCTTCGTCCTCCCATTTGATCCGTTGGCCTTCTTTGGACCAAGTTCGTCCCGTTCGTCCATCTTCGTCCTCCCATTTGATCCCTTGGCCTTCTTTGTACCATGTTCGTCTCGTTCGTCCCTCTTCGTCTTCCCATTTGATCCGTAGGCGTTCTTTGGACCAAGTTCGTCTCGTTCGTTCATCTTCGTCCTCCCATTTGATCCCTTGGCCTTCTTTGTACCATGTTCGTCTCGTTCGTCCCTCTTCGTCCTCCCATTTGATCCCTAGGCCTTCTTTGGACCAAGTTCGTCTCGTTCGTCCATCTTCGTCCTCCCATTTGATCCGTAGGCCTTCTTTGGACCAAGTTCGTCTCGTTCGTCCATCTTCGTGCTCCCATTTGATCCGTAGGCCTTCTTTGGACAAAGTTCGTCTCGTTCGTCCATCTTCGTCCTCCCATTTGATCCGTTGGCCTTCTTTGTACCATGTTCGTCTCGTTTGTCCATTTTCGTCCTCCCATTTGATTCCTAGGCCTTCTTTGTACCAAGTTCGTCTCGTTCGTCCCTCTTCTACTTCCCATTTGATCCCTAAGCCTTCTTTGTACCAAGTTCGTCTCGTTCGTCCATCTTCGTCCTCCCATTTGATCCCTAGGCCTTCTTTGTACCAAGTTCGTCTCGTTCGTCCCTCTTCGTCCTCCCATTTGATCCCTAGGTCTTCTTTGTACCAAGTTCGTCTCGTTCGTCCCTCTTCGTGCTCCCATTTGATCCCAAGGCCTTCTTTGGACAAAGTTCGTCTCGTTCGTCCATCTTCGTCCTCCCATTTGATCCGTTGGCCTTCTTTGGACCAAGTTCGTCCCGTTCGTCCATCTTCGTCCTCCCATTTGATCCCTTGGCCTTCTTTGTACCATGTTCGTCTCGTTCGTCCCTCTTCGTCTTCCCATTTGATCCGTAGGCCTTCTTTGGACCAAGTTCGTCTCGTTCGTTCATCTTCGTCCTCCCATTTGATCCCTTGGCCTTCTTTGTACCATGTTCGTCTCGTTCGTCCCTCTTCGTCCTCCCATTTGATCCCTAGGCCTTCTTTGGACCAAGTTCGTCTCGTTCGTCCATCTTCGTCCTCCCATTTGATCCGTAGGCCTTCTTTGGACCAAGTTCGTCTCGTTCGTCCATCTTCGTGCTCCCATTTGATCCGTAGGCCTTCTTTGGACAAAGTTCGTCTCTTTCGTCCATCTTCGTCCTCCCATTTGATCCGTTGGCCTTCTTTGTACCAAGTTCGTCTCGTTCGTCCCTCTTCGTCCTCCCTTTTGATCCCTAGGCCTTCTTTGGACCAAGTTCTTCTCGTTCGTCCATCTTCGTCCTCCCATTTGATCCGTTGGAATTATTTGGACCAAGTTCGTCTCGTTCGTCCATCTTCGTCCTCCCATTTGATCCCTTGGCCTTCTTTGTACCAAGTTCGTCTCGTTCGTCCCTCTTCGTCCTCCCATTTGATCCCAAGGCCTTCTTTGGACAATGTTCGTGTCGTTCGTCCATCTTCGTCCTCCCATTTGATCCGTTGGCCTTCTTTGTACCATGTTCGTCTCGTTCGTCCATCTTCGTCCTCCCATTTGATCCCTAGGCCTTCTTTGTACCAAGTTCGTCCCTCTTCGTCCTCCCATTTGATCCCTAGTTCTTCTTTGTACCAAGTTCGTCTCGTTCGTCCCTCTTCGTCCTCCCATTTGATCCCAAGGCCTTCTTTGGACAAAGTTCGTCTCTTTCGTCCATCTTCGTCCTCCCATTTGATCCGTTGGCCTTCTTTGGACCAAGTTCGTCCCGTTCGTCCATCTTCGTCCTCCCATTTGATCCCTTGGCCTTCTTTGTACCATGTTCGTCTCGTTCGTCCCTCTTCGTCTTCCCATTTGATCCGTAGGCGTTCTTTGGACCAAGTTCGTCTCGTTCGTTCATCTTCGTCCTCCCATTTGATCCCTTGGCCTTCTTTGTACCATGTTCGTCTCGTTCGTCCCTCTTCGTCCTCCCATTTGATCCCTAGGCCTTCTTTGGACCAAGTTCGTCTCGTTCGTCCATCTTCGTCCTCCCATTTGATCCGTAGGCCTTCTTTGGACCAAGTTCGTCTCGTTCGTTCATCTTCGTCCTCCCATTTGATCCCTTGGCCTTCTTTGTACCATGTTCGTCTCGTTCGTCCCTCTTCGTCCTCCCATTTGATCCCTAGGCCTTCTTTGGACCAAGTTCGTCTCGTTCGTCCATCTTCGTCCTCCCATTTGATCCGTAGGCCTTCTTTGGACCAAGTTCGTCTCGTTCGTCCATCTTCGTGCTCCCATTTGATCCGTAGGCCTTCTTTGGACAAAGTTCGTCTCTTTCGTCCATCTTCGTCCTCCCATTTGATCCGTTGGCCTTCTTTGTACCAAGTTCGTCTCGTTCGTCCCTCTTCGTCCTCCCTTTTGATCCCTAGGCCTTCTTTGGACCAAGTTCTTCTCGTTCGTCCATCTTCGTCCTCCCATTTGATCCGTTGGAATTATTTGGACCAAGTTCGTCTCGTTCGTCCATCTTCGTCCTCCCATTTGATCCCTTGGCCTTCTTTGTACCAAGTTCGTCTCGTTCGTCCCTCTTCGTCCTCCCATTTGATCCCAAGGCCTTCTTTGGACAATGTTCGTGTCGTTCGTCCATCTTCGTCCTCCCATTTGATCCGTTGGCCTTCTTTGTACCATGTTCGTCTCGTTCGTCCATCTTCGTCCTCCCATTTGATCCCTAGGCCTTCTTTGTACCAAGTTCGTCCCTCTTCGTCCTCCCATTTGATCCCTAGTTCTTCTTTGTACCAAGTTCGTCTCGTTCGTCCCTCTTCGTCCTCCCATTTGATCCCAAGGCCTTCTTTGGACAATGTTCGTGTCGTTCGTCCATCTTCGTCCTCCCATTTGATCCGTTGGCCTTCTTTGTACCATGTTCGTCTCGTTCGTCCATCTTCGTCCTCCCATTTGATCCCTAGGCCTTCTTTGTACCAAGTTCGTCCCTCTTCGTCCTCCCATTTGATCCCTAGTTCTTCTTTGTACCAAGTTCGTCTCGTTCGTCCCTCTTCGTCCTCCCATTTGATCCCAAGGCCTTCTTTGGACAAAGTTCGTCTCTTTCGTCCATCTTCGTCCTCCCATTTGATCCGTTGGCCTTCTTTGGACCAAGTTCGTCCCGTTCGTCCATCTTCGTCCTCCCATTTGATCCCTTGGCCTTCTTTGTACCATGTTCGTCTCGTTCGTCCCTCTTCGTCTTCCCATTTGATCCGTAGGCGTTCTTTGGACCAAGTTCGTCTCGTTCGTTCATCTTCGTCCTCCCATTTGATCCCTTGGCCTTCTTTGTACCATGTTCGTCTCGTTCGTCCCTCTTCGTCCTCCCATTTGATCCCTAGGCCTTCTTTGGACCAAGTTCGTCTCGTTCGTCCATCTTCGTCCTCCCATTTGATCCGTAGGCCTTCTTTGGACCAAGTTCGTCTCGTTCGTTCATCTTCGTCCTCCCATTTGATCCCTTGGCCTTCTTTGTACCATGTTCGTCTCGTTCGTCCCTCTTCGTCCTCCCATTTGATCCCTAGGCCTTCTTTGGACCAAGTTCGTCTCGTTCGTCCATCTTCGTCCTCCCATTTGATCCGTAGGCCTTCTTTGGACCAAGTTCGTCTCGTTCGTCCATCTTCGTGCTCCCATTTGATCCGTAGGCCTTCTTTGGACAAAGTTCGTCTCTTTCGTCCATCTTCGTCCTCCCATTTGATCCGTTGGCCTTCTTTGTACCAAGTTCGTCTCGTTCGTCCCTCTTCGTCCTCCCTTTTGATCCCTAGGCCTTCTTTGGACCAAGTTCTTCTCGTTCGTCCATCTTCGTCCTCCCATTTGATCCGTTGGAATTATTTGGACCAAGTTCGTCTCGTTCGTCCATCTTCGTCCTCCCATTTGATCCCTTGGCCTTCTTTGTACCAAGTTCGTCTCGTTCGTCCCTCTTCGTCCTCCCATTTGATCCCAAGGCCTTCTTTGGACAATGTTCGTGTCGTTCGTCCATCTTCGTCCTCCCATTTGATCCGTTGGCCTTCTTTGTACCATGTTCGTCTCGTTCGTCCATCTTCGTCCTCCCATTTGATCCCTAGGCCTTCTTTGTACCAAGTTCGTCCCTCTTCGTCCTCCCATTTGATCCCTAGTTCTTCTTTGTACCAAGTTCGTCTCGTTCGTCCCTCTTCGTCCTCCCATTTGATCCCAAGGCCTTCTTTGGACAAAGTTCGTCTCTTTCGTCCATCTTCGTCCTCCCATTTGATCCGTTGGCCTTCTTTGGACCAAGTTCGTCCCGTTCGTCCATCTTCGTCCTCCCATTTGATCCCTTGGCCTTCTTTGTACCATGTTCGTCTCGTTCGTCCCTCTTCGTCTTCCCATTTGATCCGTAGGCGTTCTTTGGACCAAGTTCGTCTCGTTCGTTCATCTTCGTCCTCCCATTTGATCCCTTGGCCTTCTTTGTACCATGTTCGTCTCGTTCGTCCCTCTTCGTCCTCCCATTTGATCCCTAGGCCTTCTTTGGACCAAGTTCGTCTCGTTCGTCCATCTTCGTCCTCCCATTTGATCCGTAGGCCTTCTTTGGACCAAGTTCGTCTCGTTCGTCCATCTTCGTGCTCCCATTTGATCCGTAGGCCTTCTTTGGACAAAGTTCGTCTCGTTCGTCCATCTTCGTCCTCCCATTTGATCCGTTGGCCTTCTTTGTACCATGTTCGTCTCGTTTGTCCATTTTCGTCCTCCCATTTGATTCCTAGGCCTTCTTTGTACCAAGTTCGTCTCGTTCGTCCCTCTTCTACTTCCCATTTGATCCCTAAGCCTTCTTTGTACCAAGTTCGTCTCGTTCGTCCCTCTTCTACTTCCCATTTGATCCCTAGGCCTTCTTTGTACCAAGTTCGTCTCGTTCGTCCATCTTCGTCCTCCCATTTGATCCCTAGGCCTTCTTTGTACCAAGTTCGTCTCGTTCGTCCCTCTTCGTCCTCCCATTTGATCCCTAGGTCTTCTTTGTACCAAGTTCGTCTCGTTCGTCCCTCTTCGTGCTCCCATTTGATCCCAAGGCCTTCTTTGGACAAAGTTCGTCTCGTTCGTCCATCTTCGTCCTCCCATTTGATCCGTTGGCCTTCTTTGGACCAAGTTCGTCCCGTTCGTCCATCTTCGTCCTCCCATTTGATCCCTTGGCCTTCTTTGTACCATGTTCGTCTCGTTCGTCCCTCTTCGTCTTCCCATTTGATCCGTAGGCCTTCTTTGGACCAAGTTCGTCTCGTTCGTTCATCTTCGTCCTCCCATTTGATCCCTTGGCCTTCTTTGTACCATGTTCGTCTCGTTCGTCCCTCTTCGTCCTCCCATTTGATCCCTAGGCCTTCTTTGGACCAAGTTCGTCTCGTTCGTCCATCTTCGTCCTCCCATTTGATCCGGAGGCCTTCTTTGGACCAAGTTCGTCTCGTTCGTCCATCTTCGTGCTCCCATTTGATCCGTAGGCCATCTTTGGACAAAGTTCGTCTCTTTCGTCCATCTTCGTCCTCCCATTTGATCCGTTGGCCTTCTTTGTACCATGTTCGTCTCGTTCGTCCCTCTTCGTCCTCCCATTTGATCCCAAGGCCTTCTTTGGACAAAGTTCATCTCGTTCGTCCGTCTTCGTCCTCCCATTTGATCCGTTGGAATTATTTGGACCAAGTTCGTCCCGTTCGTCCATCTTCGTCCTCCCATTTGATCCCTTGGCCTTCTTTGTACCATGTTCGTCTCGTTCGTCCCTCTTCGTCTTCCCATTTGATCCGTAGGCGTTCTTTGGACCCAGTTCGTCTCGTTCGTTCATCTTCGTCCTCCCATTTGATCCGTTGGCCTTCTTTGTACCATGTTCGTCTCGTTCGTCCATTTTCGTCCTCCCATTTGATCCCTAGGCCTTCTTTGGACCAAGTTCTTCTCGTTCGTCCATCTTCGTCCTCCCATTTGATCCGTTGGAATTATTTGGACCAAGTTCGTCTCGTTCGTCCATCTTCGTCCTTCCATTTGATCCCTAGGTCTTCTTTGTACCAAGTTCGTCTCGTTCGTCCCTCTACGTCCTCCCATTTGATCCCTAGTCCTTCTTTGGACCAAGTTCGTCTCGTTCGTCCATCTTCGTGCTCCCATTTGATCCCTAGGCCTTCTTTGGACCAAGTTCGTCTCGTTCGTCCATCTTCGTCCTCCCATTTGATCCGTTGGCCTTCTTTGTACCATGTTCGTCTCGTTCGTCCATTTTCGTCCTCCCATTTGATCCCTAGGCCTTCTTTGGACCAAGTTCTTCTCGTTCGTCCATCTTCGTCCTCCCATTTGATCCGTTGGAATTATTTGGACCAAGTTCGTCTCGTTCGTCCATCTTCGTCCTCCCATTTGATCCCTAGGTCTTCTTTGTACCAAGTTCGTCTCGTTCGCCCCTCTTCGTCCTCCCATTTGATCCCAAGGCCTTCTTTGGACAAAGTTCGTCTCGTTCGTCCATCTTCGTCCTCTCATTTGATCCGTTGGCCTTCTTTGGACCAAGTTCGTCCCGTTCGTCCATTTTCGTCCTCCCATTTGATCCCTTGGCCATCTTTGTACCATGTTCGTCTCGTTCGTCCCTCTTCGTCTTCCCATTTGATCCGTAGGCGTTCTTTGGACCAAGTTCGTCTCGTTCGTTCATCTTCGTCCTCCCATTTGATCCCTAGGCCTTCTTTGTACCAAGTTCGTCTCGTTCGTCCATCTTCGTCCTCCCATTTGATCCCTAGGCCTTCTTTGTACCAAGTTCGTCTCGTTCGTCCCTCTTCGTCCTCCCATTTGATCCCTAGGTCTTCTTTGTACCAAGTTCGTCTCGTTCGTCCCTCTTCGTCCTCCCATTTGATCCGTAGGCCTTCTTTGGACGAAGTTCGTCTCGTTCGTCCCTCTTCGTCCTCCCATTTGATCCCTAGGCCTTCTTTGTACCAAGTTCGTCTCGTTCGTCCATCTTCGTCCTCCCATTTGATCCCTAGGTCTTCTTTGTACCAAGTTCGTCTCGTTCGTCCCTCTTCGTCCTCCCATTTGATCCCAAGGCCTTCTTTGGACAAAGTTCGTCTCGTTCGTCCGTCTTCGTCCTCCCATTTGATCCGTTGGCCTTCTTTGGACCAAGTTCGTCCCGTTCGTCCATCTTAGTCCTCCCATTTGATCCCTTGGCCTTCTTTGTACCATGTTCGTCTCGTTCGTCCCTCTTCGTCTTCCCATTTGATCCGTAGGCGTTCTTTGGACCAAGTTCGTCTCGTTCGTTCATCTTCGTCCTCCCATTTGATCCGTTGGCCTTCTTTGTACCATGTTCGTCTCGTTCGTCCATTTTCGTCCTCCCATTTGATCCCTAGGCCTTCTTTGGACCAAGTTCTTCTCGTTCGTCCATCTTCGTCCTCCCATTTGATCCGTTGGAATTATTTGGACCAAGTTCGTCTCGTTCGTCCATCTTCGTCCTTCCATTTGATCCCTAGGTCTTCTTTGTACCAAGTTCGTCTCGTTCGTCCCTCTACGTCCTCCCATTTGATCCCTAGTCCTTCTTTGGACCAAGTTCGTCTCGTTCGTCCATCTTCGTGCTCCCATTTGATCCCTAGGCCTTCTTTGGACCAAGTTCGTCTCGTTCGTCCATCTTCGTCCTCCCATTTGATCCGTTGGCCTTCTTTGTACCATGTTCGTCTCGTTCGTCCATTTTCGTCCTCCCATTTGATCCCTAGGCCTTCTTTGGACCAAGTTCTTCTCGTTCGTCCATCTTCGTCCTCCCATTTGATCCGTTGGAATTATTTGGACCAAGTTCGTCTCGTTCGTCCATCTTCGTCCTCCCATTTGATCCCTAGGTCTTCTTTGTACCAAGTTCGTCTCGTTCGCCCCTCTTCGTCCTCCCATTTGATCCCAAGGCCTTCTTTGGACAAAGTTCGTCTCGTTCGTCCATCTTCGTCCTCTCATTTGATCCGTTGGCCTTCTTTGGACCAAGTTCGTCCCGTTCGTCCATTTTCGTCCTCCCATTTGATCCCTTGGCCATCTTTGTACCATGTTCGTCTCGTTCGTCCCTCTTCGTCTTCCCATTTGATCCGTAGGCGTTCTTTGGACCAAGTTCGTCTCGTTCGTTCATCTTCGTCCTCCCATTTGATCCCTAGGCCTTCTTTGTACCAAGTTCGTCTCGTTCGTCCATCTTCGTCCTCCCATTTGATCCCTAGGCCTTCTTTGTACCAAGTTCGTCTCGTTCGTCCCTCTTCGTCCTCCCATTTGATCCCTAGGTCTTCTTTGTACCAAGTTCGTCTCGTTCGTCCCTCTTCGTCCTCCCATTTGATCCGTAGGCCTTCTTTGGACGAAGTTCGTCTCGTTCGTCCCTCTTCGTCCTCCCATTTGATCCCTAGGCCTTCTTTGTACCAAGTTCGTCTCGTTCGTCCATCTTCGTCCTCCCATTTGATCCCTAGGTCTTCTTTGTACCAAGTTCGTCTCGTTCGTCCCTCTTCGTCCTCCCATTTGATCCCAAGGCCTTCTTTGGACAAAGTTCGTCTCGTTCGTCCGTCTTCGTCCTCCCATTTGATCCGTTGGCCTTCTTTGGACCAAGTTCGTCCCGTTCGTCCATCTTAGTCCTCCCATTTGATCCCTTGGCCTTCTTTGTACCATGTTCGTCTCGTTCGTCCCTCTTCGTCTTCCCATTTGATCCGTAGGCGTTCTTTGGACCAAGTTCGTCTCGTTCGTTCATCTTCGTCCTCCCATTTGATCCGTTGGCCTTCTTTGTACCATGTTCGTCTCGTTCGTCCATTTTCGTCCTCCCATTTGATCCCTAGGCCTTCTTTGGACCAAGTTCTTCTCGTTCGTCCATCTTCGTCCTCCCATTTGATCCGTTGGAATTATTTGGACCAAGTTCGTCTCGTTCGTCCATCTTCGTCCTTCCATTTGATCCCTAGGTCTTCTTTGTACCAAGTTCGTCTCGTTCGTCCCTCTACGTCCTCCCATTTGATCCCTAGTCCTTCTTTGGACCAAGTTCGTCTCGTTCGTCCATCTTCGTGCTCCCATTTGATCCCTAGGCCTTCTTTGGACAAAGTTCGTCTCGTTCGTCCATCTTCGTCCTCCCATTTGATCCGTTGGCCTTCTTTGTACCATGTTCGTCTCGTTTGTCCATTTTCGTCCTCCCATTTGATCCCTAAGCCTTCTTTGTACCAAGTTCGTCTCGTTCGTCCCTCTTCTACTTCCCATTTGATCCCTAGGCCTTCTTTGTACCAAGTTCGTCTCGTTCGTCCCTCTTCGTCCTCCCATTTGATCCCTAGGCCTTCTTTGGACGAAGTTCGTCTCGTTCGTCCATCTTCGTCCTCCCATTTGATCCGTTGGCCTTCTTTGTACCATGTTCGTCTCATTCGTCCATCTTCGTCCTCCCATTTGATCCCTAGGCCTTCTTTGTACCAAGTTCGTCCCTCTTCGTCCTCCCATTTGATCCCTAGGTCTTCTTTGTACCAAGTTCGTCTCGTTCGCCCCTCTTCGTCCTCCCATTTGATCCCAAGGCCTTCTTTGGACAAAGTTCGTCTCGTTCGTCCATCTTCGTCCTCCCATTTGATCCGTTGGCCTTCTTTGGACCAAGTTCGTCCCGTTCGTCCATTTTCGTCCTCCCATTTGATCCCTTGGCCTTCTTTGTACCATGTTCGTCTCGTTCGTCCCTCTTCGTCTTCCCATTTGATCCGTAGGCGTTCTTTGGACCAAGTTCGTCTCGTTCGTTCATCTTCGTCCTCCCATTTGATCCCTTGGCCTTCTTTGTACCATGTTCGTCTCGTTCGTCCCTCTTCGTCCTCCCATTTGATCCCTAGGCCTTCTTTGTACCAAGTTCGTCTCGTTCGTCCCTCTTCGTCCTCCCATTTGATCCCTAGGCCTTCTTTGGACCAAGTTCTTCTCGTTCGTCCATCTTCGTCCTCCCATTTGATCCGTTAGAATTATTTGGACCAAGTTCGTCTCGTTCGTCCATCTTCGTCCTCCCATTTGATCCCTTGGCCTTCTTTGTACCAAGTTCGTCTCGTTCGTCCCTCTTCGTCCTCCCATTTGATCCCTAGTCCTTCTTTGGACCAAGTTCGTCTCGTTCGTCCATCTTCGTCCTTCCATTTGAACCCTAGGCCTTCTTTGTACCAAGTTCGTCTAGTTCGTCCCTCTTCTACTTCCCATTTGATCCCTAAGCCTTCTTTGTACCAAGTTCGTCTCGTTCGTCCCTCTTCTACATCCCATTTGATCCCTAGGCCTTCTTTGTACCAAGTTCGTCTCGTTCGTCCCTCTTCGTCCTCCCATTTGATCCTTAGGCCTTCTTTGGACCAAGTTTTTCTCGTTCGTCCATCTTCGTCCTCCCATTTGATCCGTTGGAATTATTTGGACCAAGTTCGTCTCGTTCGTCCATCTTCATCCTCCCATTTGATCCCTAGGCCTTCTTTGTACCAAGTTCGTCTCGTTCGTCCCTCTTCGTCCTCCCATTTGATCCCTAGGTCTTCTTTGTACCAAGTTCGTCTCGTTCGTCCCTCTTCGTCCTCCCATTTGATCCGTAGGCCTTCTTTGGACGAAGTTCGTCTCGTTCGTCCCTCTTCGTCCTCCCATTTGATCCCTAGGCCTTCTTTGTACCAAGTTCGTCTCGTTCGTCCATCTTCGTCCTCCCATTTGATCCGTTGGCCTTCTTTGTACCATGTTCGTCTCATTCGTCCATCTTCGTCCTCCCATTTGATCCCTAGGCCTTCTTTGTACCAAGTTCGTCCCTCTTCGTCCTCCCATTTGATCCCTAGGTCTTCTTTGTACCAAGTTCGTCTCGTTCGCCCCTCTTCGTCCTCCCATTTGATCCCAAGGCCTTCTTTGGACAAAGTTCGTCTCGTTCGTCCATCTTCGTCCTCCCATTTGATCCGTAGGCCTTCTTTGGACGAAGTTCGTCTCGTTCGTCCATTTTCGTCCTCCCATTTGATCCGTTGGAATTATTTGGACCAAGTTCGTCTCGTTCGTCCATCTTCGTCCTCCCATTTGATCCCTAGGTCTTCTTTGTACCAAGTTCGTCTCGTTCGCCCCTCTTCGTCCTCCCATTTGATCCCAAGGCCTTCTTTGGACAAAGTTCGTCTCGTTCGTCCATCTTCGTCCTCTCATTTGATCCGTTGGCCTTCTTTGGACCAAGTTCGTCCCGTTCGTCCATTTTCGTCCTCCCATTTGATCCCTTGGCCATCTTTGTACCATGTTCGTCTCGTTCGTCCCTCTTCGTCTTCCCATTTGATCCGTAGGCGTTCTTTGGACCAAGTTCGTCTCGTTCGTTCATCTTCGTCCTCCCATTTGATCCCTAGGCCTTCTTTGTACCAAGTTCGTCTCGTTCGTCCATCTTCGTCCTCCCATTTGATCCCTAGGCCTTCTTTGTACCAAGTTCGTCTCGTTCGTCCCTCTTCGTCCTCCCATTTGATCCCTAGGTCTTCTTTGTACCAAGTTCGTCTCGTTCGTCCCTCTTCGTCCTCCCATTTGATCCGTAGGCCTTCTTTGGACGAAGTTCGTCTCGTTCGTCCCTCTTCGTCCTCCCATTTGATCCCTAGGCCTTCTTTGTACCAAGTTCGTCTCGTTCGTCCATCTTCGTCCTCCCATTTGATCCCTAGGTCTTCTTTGTACCAAGTTCGTCTCGTTCGTCCCTCTTCGTCCTCCCATTTGATCCCAAGGCCTTCTTTGGACAAAGTTCGTCTCGTTCGTCCGTCTTCGTCCTCCCATTTGATCCGTTGGCCTTCTTTGGACCAAGTTCGTCCCGTTCGTCCATCTTCGTCCTCCCATTTGATCCCTTGGCCTTCTTTGTACCATGTTCGTCTCGTTCGTCCCTCTTCGTCTTCCCATTTGATCCGTAGGCGTTCTTTGGACCAAGTTCGTCTCGTTCGTTCATCTTCGTCCTCCCATTTGATCCGTTGGCCTTCTTTGTACCATGTTCGTCTCGTTCGTCCATTTTCGTCCTCCCATTTGATCCCTAGGCCTTCTTTGGACCAAGTTCTTCTCGTTCGTCCATCTTCGTCCTCCCATTTGATCCGTTGGAATTATTTGGACCAAGTTCGTCTCGTTCGTCCATCTTCGTCCTTCCATTTGATCCCTAGGTCTTCTTTGTACCAAGTTCGTCTCGTTCGTCCCTCTACGTCCTCCCATTTGATCCCTAGTCCTTCTTTGGACCAAGTTCGTCTCGTTCGTCCATCTTCGTGCTCCCATTTGATCCCTAGGCCTTCTTTGGACAAAGTTCGTCTCGTTCGTCCATCTTCGTCCTCCCATTTGATCCGTTGGCCTTCTTTGTACCATGTTCGTCTCGTTTGTCCATTTTCGTCCTCCCATTTGATCCCTAAGCCTTCTTTGTACCAAGTTCGTCTCGTTCGTCCCTCTTCTACTTCCCATTTGATCCCTAGGCCTTCTTTGTACCAAGTTCGTCTCGTTCGTCCCTCTTCGTCCTCCCATTTGATCCCTAGGCCTTCTTTGGACGAAGTTCGTCTCGTTCGTCCATCTTCGTCCTCCCATTTGATCCGTTGGCCTTCTTTGTACCATGTTCGTCTCATTCGTCCATCTTCGTCCTCCCATTTGATCCCTAGGCCTTCTTTGTACCAAGTTCGTCCCTCTTCGTCCTCCCATTTGATCCCTAGGTCTTCTTTGTACCAAGTTCGTCTCGTTCGCCCCTCTTCGTCCTCCCATTTGATCCCAAGGCCTTCTTTGGACAAAGTTCGTCTCGTTCGTCCATCTTCGTCCTCCCATTTGATTCGTTGGCCTTCTTTGGACCAAGTTCGTCCCTTTCGTCCATTTTCGTCCTCCCATTTGATCCCTTGGCCTTCTTTGTACCATGTTCGTCTCGTTCGTCCCTCTTCGTCTTCCCATTTGATCCGTAGGCGTTCTTTGGACCAAGTTCGTCTCGTTCGTTCATCTTCGTCCTCCCATTTGATCCCTTGGCCTTCTTTGTACCATGTTCGTCTCGTTCGTCCCTCTTCGTCCTCCCATTTGATCCCTAGGCCTTCTTTGTACCAAGTTCGTCTCGTTCGTCCCTCTTCGTCCTCCCATTTGATCCCTAGGCCTTCTTTGGACCAAGTTCTTCTCGTTCGTCCATCTTCGTCCTCCCATTTGATCCGTTAGAATTATTTGGACCAAGTTCGTCTCGTTCGTCCATCTTCGTCCTCCCATTTGATCCCTTGGCCTTCTTTGTACCAAGTTCGTCTCGTTCGTCCCTCTTCGTCCTCCCATTTGATCCCTAGTCCTTCTTTGGACCAAGTTCGTCTCGTTCGTCCATCTTCGTCCTTCCATTTGAACCCTAGGCCTTCTTTGTACCAAGTTCGTCTAGTTCGTCCCTCTTCTACTTCCCATTTGATCCCTAAGCCTTCTTTGTACCAAGTTCGTCTCGTTCGTCCCTCTTCTACATCCCATTTGATCCCTAGGCCTTCTTTGTACCAAGTTCGTCTCGTTCGTCCCTCTTCGTCCTCCCATTTGATCCTTAGGCCTTCTTTGGACCAAGTTTTTCTCGTTCGTCCATCTTCGTCCTCCCATTTGATCCGTTGGAATTATTTGGACCAAGTTCGTCTCGTTCGTCCATCTTCATCCTCCCATTTGATCCCTAGGCCTTCTTTGTACCAAGTTCGTCTCGTTCGTCCCTCTTCGTCCTCCCATTTGATCCCTAGGTCTTCTTTGTACCAAGTTCGTCTCGTTCGTCCCTCTTCGTCCTCCCATTTGATCCGTAGGCCTTCTTTGGACGAAGTTCGTCTCGTTCGTCCCTCTTCGTCCTCCCATTTGATCCCTAGGCCTTCTTTGTACCAAGTTCGTCTCGTTCGTCCATCTTCGTCCTCCCATTTGATCCGTTGGCCTTCTTTGTACCATGTTCGTCTCATTCGTCCATCTTCGTCCTCCCATTTGATCCCTAGGCCTTCTTTGTACCAAGTTCGTCCCTCTTCGTCCTCCCATTTGATCCCTAGGTCTTCTTTGTACCAAGTTCGTCTCGTTCGCCCCTCTTCGTCCTCCCATTTGATCCCAAGGCCTTCTTTGGACAAAGTTCGTCTCGTTCGTCCATCTTCGTCCTCCCATTTGATCCGTAGGCCTTCTTTGGACGAAGTTCGTCTCGTTCGTCCATTTTCGTCCTCCCATTTGATCCGTTGGAATTATTTGGACCAAGTTCGTCTCGTTCGTCCATCTTCGTCCTCCCATTTGATCCCTAGGTCTTCTTTGTACCAAGTTCGTCTCGTTCGCCCCTCTTCGTCCTCCCATTTGATCCCAAGGCCTTCTTTGGACAAAGTTCGTCTCGTTCGTCCATCTTCGTCCTCTCATTTGATCCGTTGGCCTTCTTTGGACCAAGTTCGTCCCGTTCGTCCATTTTCGTCCTCCCATTTGATCCCTTGGCCATCTTTGTACCATGTTCGTCTCGTTCGTCCCTCTTCGTCTTCCCATTTGATCCGTAGGCGTTCTTTGGACCAAGTTCGTCTCGTTCGTTCATCTTCGTCCTCCCATTTGATCCCTAGGCCTTCTTTGTACCAAGTTCGTCTCGTTCGTCCATCTTCGTCCTCCCATTTGATCCCTAGGCCTTCTTTGTACCAAGTTCGTCTCGTTCGTCCCTCTTCGTCCTCCCATTTGATCCCTAGGTCTTCTTTGTACCAAGTTCGTCTCGTTCGTCCCTCTTCGTCCTCCCATTTGATCCGTAGGCCTTCTTTGGACGAAGTTCGTCTCGTTCGTCCCTCTTCGTCCTCCCATTTGATCCCTAGGCCTTCTTTGTACCAAGTTCGTCTCGTTCGTCCATCTTCGTCCTCCCATTTGATCCCTAGGTCTTCTTTGTACCAAGTTCGTCTCGTTCGTCCCTCTTCGTCCTCCCATTTGATCCCAAGGCCTTCTTTGGACAAAGTTCGTCTCGTTCGTCCGTCTTCGTCCTCCCATTTGATCCGTTGGCCTTCTTTGGACCAAGTTCGTCCCGTTCGTCCATCTTCGTCCTCCCATTTGATCCCTTGGCCTTCTTTGTACCATGTTCGTCTCGTTCGTCCCTCTTCGTCTTCCCATTTGATCCGTAGGCGTTCTTTGGACCAAGTTCGTCTCGTTCGTTCATCTTCGTCCTCCCATTTGATCCGTTGGCCTTCTTTGTACCATGTTCGTCTCGTTCGTCCATTTTCGTCCTCCCATTTGATCCCTAGGCCTTCTTTGGACCAAGTTCTTCTCGTTCGTCCATCTTCGTCCTCCCATTTGATCCGTTGGAATTATTTGGACCAAGTTCGTCTCGTTCGTCCATCTTCGTCCTTCCATTTGATCCCTAGGTCTTCTTTGTACCAAGTTCGTCTCGTTCGTCCCTCTACGTCCTCCCATTTGATCCCTAGTCCTTCTTTGGACCAAGTTCGTCTCGTTCGTCCATCTTCGTGCTCCCATTTGATCCCTAGGCCTTCTTTGGACAAAGTTCGTCTCGTTCGTCCATCTTCGTCCTCCCATTTGATCCGTTGGCCTTCTTTGTACCATGTTCGTCTCGTTTGTCCATTTTCGTCCTCCCATTTGATCCCTAAGCCTTCTTTGTACCAAGTTCGTCTCGTTCGTCCCTCTTCTACTTCCCATTTGATCCCTAGGCCTTCTTTGTACCAAGTTCGTCTCGTTCGTCCCTCTTCGTCCTCCCATTTGATCCCTAGGCCTTCTTTGGACGAAGTTCGTCTCGTTCGTCCATCTTCGTCCTCCCATTTGATCCGTTGGCCTTCTTTGTACCATGTTCGTCTCATTCGTCCATCTTCGTCCTCCCATTTGATCCCTAGGCCTTCTTTGTACCAAGTTCGTCCCTCTTCGTCCTCCCATTTGATCCCTAGGTCTTCTTTGTACCAAGTTCGTCTCGTTCGCCCCTCTTCGTCCTCCCATTTGATCCCAAGGCCTTCTTTGGACAAAGTTCGTCTCGTTCGTCCATCTTCGTCCTCCCATTTGATTCGTTGGCCTTCTTTGGACCAAGTTCGTCCCTTTCGTCCATTTTCGTCCTCCCATTTGATCCCTTGGCCTTCTTTGTACCATGTTCGTCTCGTTCGTCCCTCTTCGTCTTCCCATTTGATCCGTAGGCGTTCTTTGGACCAAGTTCGTCTCGTTCGTTCATCTTCGTCCTCCCATTTGATCCCTTGGCCTTCTTTGTACCATGTTCGTCTCGTTCGTCCCTCTTCGTCCTCCCATTTGATCCCTAGGCCTTCTTTGTACCAAGTTCGTCTCGTTCGTCCCTCTTCGTCCTCCCATTTGATCCCTAGGCCTTCTTTGGACCAAGTTCTTCTCGTTCGTCCATCTTCGTCCTCCCATTTGATCCGTTAGAATTATTTGGACCAAGTTCGTCTCGTTCGTCCATCTTCGTCCTCCCATTTGATCCCTTGGCCTTCTTTGTACCAAGTTCGTCTCGTTCGTCCCTCTTCGTCCTCCCATTTGATCCCTAGTCCTTCTTTGGACCAAGTTCGTCTCGTTCGTCCATCTTCGTCCTTCCATTTGAACCCTAGGCCTTCTTTGTACCAAGTTCGTCTAGTTCGTCCCTCTTCTACTTCCCATTTGATCCCTAAGCCTTCTTTGTACCAAGTTCGTCTCGTTCGTCCCTCTTCTACATCCCATTTGATCCCTAGGCCTTCTTTGTACCAAGTTCGTCTCGTTCGTCCCTCTTCGTCCTCCCATTTGATCCTTAGGCCTTCTTTGGACCAAGTTTTTCTCGTTCGTCCATCTTCGTCCTCCCATTTGATCCGTTGGAATTATTTGGACCAAGTTCGTCTCGTTCGTCCATCTTCATCCTCCCATTTGATCCCTAGGCCTTCTTTGTACCAAGTTCGTCTCGTTCGTCCCTCTTCGTCCTCCCATTTGATCCCTAGGTCTTCTTTGTACCAAGTTCGTCTCGTTCGTCCCTCTTCGTCCTCCCATTTGATCCGTAGGCCTTCTTTGGACGAAGTTCGTCTCGTTCGTCCCTCTTCGTCCTCCCATTTGATCCCTAGGCCTTCTTTGTACCAAGTTCGTCTCGTTCGTCCATCTTCGTCCTCCCATTTGATCCGTTGGCCTTCTTTGTACCATGTTCGTCTCATTCGTCCATCTTCGTCCTCCCATTTGATCCCTAGGCCTTCTTTGTACCAAGTTCGTCCCTCTTCGTCCTCCCATTTGATCCCTAGGTCTTCTTTGTACCAAGTTCGTCTCGTTCGCCCCTCTTCGTCCTCCCATTTGATCCCAAGGCCTTCTTTGGACAAAGTTCGTCTCGTTCGTCCATCTTCGTCCTCCCATTTGATCCGTTGGCCTTCTTTGGACCAAGTTCGTCCCGTTCGTCCATTTTCGTCCTCCCATTTGATCCCTTGGCCTTCTTTGTACCATGTTCGTCTCGTTCGTCCCTCTTCGTCTTCCCATTTGATCCGTAGGCGTTCTTTGGACCAAGTTCGTCTCGTTCGTTCATCTTCGTCCTCCCATTTGATCCCTTGGCCTTCTTTGTACCATGTTCGTCTCGTTCGTCCCTCTTCGTCCTCCCATTTGATCCGTAGGCCTTCTTTGGACGAAGTTCGTCTCGTTCGTCCCTCTTCGTCCTCCCATTTGATCCCTAGGCCTTCTTTGTACCAAGTTCGTCTCGTTCGTCCATCTTCGTCCTCCCATTTGATCCGTTGGCCTTCTTTGTACCATGTTCGTCTCATTCGTCCATCTTCGTCCTCCCATTTGATCCCTAGGCCTTCTTTGTACCAAGTTCGTCCCTCTTCGTCCTCCCATTTGATCCCTAGGTCTTCTTTGTACCAAGTTCGTCTCGTTCGCCCCTCTTCGTCCTCCCATTTGATCCCAAGGCCTTCTTTGGACAAAGTTCGTCTCGTTCGTCCATCTTCGTCCTCCCATTTGATCCGTAGGCCTTCTTTGGACGAAGTTCGTCTCGTTCGTCCATTTTCGTCCTCCCATTTGATCCGTTGGAATTATTTGGACCAAGTTCGTCTCGTTCGTCCATCTTCGTCCTCCCATTTGATCCCTAGGTCTTCTTTGTACCAAGTTCGTCTCGTTCGCCCCTCTTCGTCCTCCCATTTGATCCCAAGGCCTTCTTTGGACAAAGTTCGTCTCGTTCGTCCATCTTCGTCCTCTCATTTGATCCGTTGGCCTTCTTTGGACCAAGTTCGTCCCGTTCGTCCATTTTCGTCCTCCCATTTGATCCCTTGGCCATCTTTGTACCATGTTCGTCTCGTTCGTCCCTCTTCGTCTTCCCATTTGATCCGTAGGCGTTCTTTGGACCAAGTTCGTCTCGTTCGTTCATCTTCGTCCTCCCATTTGATCCCTAGGCCTTCTTTGTACCAAGTTCGTCTCGTTCGTCCATCTTCGTCCTCCCATTTGATCCCTAGGCCTTCTTTGTACCAAGTTCGTCTCGTTCGTCCCTCTTCGTCCTCCCATTTGATCCCTAGGTCTTCTTTGTACCAAGTTCGTCTCGTTCGTCCCTCTTCGTCCTCCCATTTGATCCGTAGGCCTTCTTTGGACGAAGTTCGTCTCGTTCGTCCCTCTTCGTCCTCCCATTTGATCCCTAGGCCTTCTTTGTACCAAGTTCGTCTCGTTCGTCCATCTTCGTCCTCCCATTTGATCCCTAGGTCTTCTTTGTACCAAGTTCGTCTCGTTCGTCCCTCTTCGTCCTCCCATTTGATCCCAAGGCCTTCTTTGGACAAAGTTCGTCTCGTTCGTCCGTCTTCGTCCTCCCATTTGATCCGTTGGCCTTCTTTGGACCAAGTTCGTCCCGTTCGTCCATCTTCGTCCTCCCATTTGATCCCTTGGCCTTCTTTGTACCATGTTCGTCTCGTTCGTCCCTCTTCGTCTTCCCATTTGATCCGTAGGCGTTCTTTGGACCAAGTTCGTCTCGTTCGTTCATCTTCGTCCTCCCATTTGATCCGTTGGCCTTCTTTGTACCATGTTCGTCTCGTTCGTCCATTTTCGTCCTCCCATTTGATCCCTAGGCCTTCTTTGGACCAAGTTCTTCTCGTTCGTCCATCTTCGTCCTCCCATTTGATCCGTTGGAATTATTTGGACCAAGTTCGTCTCGTTCGTCCATCTTCGTCCTTCCATTTGATCCCTAGGTCTTCTTTGTACCAAGTTCGTCTCGTTCGTCCCTCTACGTCCTCCCATTTGATCCCTAGTCCTTCTTTGGACCAAGTTCGTCTCGTTCGTCCATCTTCGTGCTCCCATTTGATCCCTAGGCCTTCTTTGGACAAAGTTCGTCTCGTTCGTCCATCTTCGTCCTCCCATTTGATCCGTTGGCCTTCTTTGTACCATGTTCGTCTCGTTTGTCCATTTTCGTCCTCCCATTTGATCCCTAAGCCTTCTTTGTACCAAGTTCGTCTCGTTCGTCCCTCTTCTACTTCCCATTTGATCCCTAGGCCTTCTTTGTACCAAGTTCGTCTCGTTCGTCCCTCTTCGTCCTCCCATTTGATCCCTAGGCCTTCTTTGGACGAAGTTCGTCTCGTTCGTCCATCTTCGTCCTCCCATTTGATCCGTTGGCCTTCTTTGTACCATGTTCGTCTCATTCGTCCATCTTCGTCCTCCCATTTGATCCCTAGGCCTTCTTTGTACCAAGATCGTCCCTCTTCGTCCTCCCATTTGATCCCTAGGTCTTCTTTGTACCAAGTTCGTCTCGTTCGCCCCTCTTCGTCCTCCCATTTGATCCCAAGGCCTTCTTTGGACAAAGTTCGTCTCGTTCGTCCATCTTCGTCCTCCCATTTGATCCGTTGGCCTTCTTTGGACCAAGTTCGTCCCGTTCGTCCATTTTCGTCCTCCCATTTGATCCCTTGGCCTTCTTTGTACCATGTTCGTCTCGTTCGTCCCTCTTCGTCTTCCCATTTGATCCGTAGGCGTTCTTTGGACCAAGTTCGTCTCGTTCGTTCATCTTCGTCCTCCCATTTGATCCCTTGGCCTTCTTTGTACCATGTTCGTCTCGTTCGTCCCTCTTCGTCCTCCCATTTGATCCCTAGGCCTTCTTTGTACCAAGTTCGTCTCGTTCGTCCCTCTTCGTCCTCCCATTTGATCCCTAGGCCTTCTTTGGACCAAGTTCTTCTCGTTCGTCCATCTTCGTCCTCCCATTTGATCCGTTAGAATTATTTGGACCAAGTTCGTCTCGTTCGTCCATCTTCGTCCTCCCATTTGATCCCTTGGCCTTCTTTGTACCAAGTTCGTCTCGTTCGTCCCTCTTCGTCCTCCCATTTGATCCCTAGTCCTTCTTTGGACCAAGTTCGTCTCGTTCGTCCATCTTCGTCCTTCCATTTGAACCCTAGGCCTTCTTTGTACCAAGTTCGTCTAGTTCGTCCCTCTTCTACTTCCCATTTGATCCCTAAGCCTTCTTTGTACCAAGTTCGTCTCGTTCGTCCCTCTTCTACATCCCATTTGATCCCTAGGCCTTCTTTGTACCAAGTTCGTCTCGTTCGTCCCTCTTCGTCCTCCCATTTGATCCTTAGGCCTTCTTTGGACCAAGTTTTTCTCGTTCGTCCATCTTCGTCCTCCCATTTGATCCGTTGGAATTATTTGGACCAAGTTCGTCTCGTTCGTCCATCTTCATCCTCCCATTTGATCCCTAGGCCTTCTTTGTACCAAGTTCGTCTCGTTCGTCCCTCTTCGTCCTCCCATTTGATCCCTAGGTCTTCTTTGTACCAAGTTCGTCTCGTTCGTCCCTCTTCGTCCTCCCATTTGATCCGTAGGCCTTCTTTGGACGAAGTTCGTCTCGTTCGTCCCTCTTCGTCCTCCCATTTGATCCCTAGGCCTTCTTTGTACCAAGTTCGTCTCGTTCGTCCATCTTCGTCCTCCCATTTGATCCGTTGGCCTTCTTTGTACCATGTTCGTCTCATTCGTCCATCTTCGTCCTCCCATTTGATCCCTAGGCCTTCTTTGTACCAAGTTCGTCCCTCTTCGTCCTCCCATTTGATCCCTAGGTCTTCTTTGTACCAAGTTCGTCTCGTTCGCCCCTCTTCGTCCTCCCATTTGATCCCAAGGCCTTCTTTGGACAAAGTTCGTCTCGTTCGTCCATCTTCGTCCTCCCATTTGATCCGTTGGCCTTCTTTGGACCAAGTTCGTCCCGTTCGTCCATTTTCGTCCTCCCATTTGATCCCTTGGCCTTCTTTGTACCATGTTCGTCTCGTTCGTCCCTCTTCGTCTTCCCATTTGATCCGTAGGCGTTCTTTGGACCAAGTTCGTCTCGTTCGTTCATCTTCGTCCTCCCATTTGATCCCTTGGCCTTCTTTGTACCATGTTCGTCTCGTTCGTCCCTCTTCGTCCTCCCATTTGATCCCTAGGCCTTCTTTGTACCAAGTTCGTCTCGTTCGTCCCTCTTCGTCCTCCCATTTGATCCGTTAGAATTATTTGGACCAAGTTCGTCTCGTTCGTCCATCTTCGTCCTCCCATTTGATCCCTTGGCCTTCTTTGTACCAAGTTCGTCTCGTTCGTCCCTCTTCGTCCTCCCATTTGATCCCTAGTCCTTCTTTGGACCAAGTTCGTCTCGTTCGTCCATCTTCGTCCTTCCATTTGAACCCTAGGCCTTCTTTGTACCAAGTTCGTCTAGTTCGTCCCTCTTCTACTTCCCATTTGATCCCTAAGCCTTCTTTGTACCAAGTTCGTCTCGTTCGTCCCTCTTCTACATCCCATTTGATCCCTAGGCCTTCTTTGTACCAAGTTCGTCTCGTTCGTCCCTCTTCGTCCTCCCATTTGATCCTTAGGCCTTCTTTGGACCAAGTTTTTCTCGTTCGTCCATCTTCGTCCTCCCATTTGATCCGTTGGAATTATTTGGACCAAGTTCGTCTCGTTCGTCCATCTTCATCCTCCCATTTGATCCCTAGGCCTTCTTTGTACCAAGTTCGTCTCGTTCGTCCCTCTTCGTCCTCCCATTTGATCCCTAGGTCTTCTTTGTACCAAGTTCGTCTCGTTCGTCCCTCTTCGTCCTCCCATTTGATCCGTAGGCCTTCTTTGGACGAAGTTCGTCTCGTTCGTCCCTCTTCGTCCTCCCATTTGATCCCTAGGCCTTCTTTGTACCAAGTTCGTCTCGTTCGTCCATCTTCGTCCTCCCATTTGATCCCTAGGCCTTCTTTGTACCAAGTTCGTCTCGTTCGTCCCTCTTCGTCCTCCCATTTGATCCCAAGGCCTTCTTTGGACAAAGTTCGTCTCGTTCGTCCGTCTTCGTCCTCCCATTTGATCCGTTGGCCTTCTTTGGACCAAGTTCGTCCCGTTCGTCCATCTTCGTCCTCCCATTTGATCCCTTGGCCTTCTTTGTACCATGTTCGTCTCGTTCGTCCCTCTTCGTCTTCCCATTTGATCCGTAGGCGTTCTTTGGACCAAGTTCGTCTCGTTCGTTCATCTTCGTCCTCCCATTTGATCCATTGGCCTTCTTTGTACCATGTTCGTCTCGTTCGTCCATTTTCGTCCTCCCATTTGATCCCTAGGCCTTCTTTGGACCAAGTTCTTCTCGTTCGTCCATCTTCGTCCTCCCATTTGATCCGTTGGAATTATTTGGACCAAGTTCGTCTCGTTCGTCCATCTTCGTCCTCCCATTTGATCCCTTGGCCTTCTTTGTACCAAGTTCGTCTCGTTCGTCCCTCTTCGTCCTCCCATTTGATCCCTAGACCTTCTTTGGACCAAGTTCGTCTCGTTCGTCCATCTTCGTCCTTCCATTTGATCCCTAGGTCTTCTTTGTACCAAGTTCGTCTCGTTCGTCCCTCTACGTCCTCCCATTTGATCCCTAGTCCTTCTTTGGACCAAGTTCGTCTCGTTCGTCCATCTTCGTGCTCCCATTTGATCCGTAGGCCTTCTTTGGACAAAGTTCGTGTCGTTCGTCCATCTTCGTCCTCCCATTTGATCCGTTGGCCTTCTTTGTACCATGTTCGTCTCGTTCGTCCATCTTCGTCCTCCCATTTGATCCCTAGGCCTTCTTTGTACCAAGTTCGTCTCGTTCGTCCCTCTTCGTCCTCCCATTTGATCCCTAGGCCTTCTTTGTACCAAGTTCGTCTCGTTCGTCCCTCTTCGTCCTCCCATTTGATCCGTAGGCCTTCTTTGGACGAAGTTCGTCTCGTTCGTCCATCTTCGTCCTCCCATTTGATCCGTTGGCCTTCTTTGTACCATGTTCGTCTCATTCGTCCATCTTCGTCCTCCCATTTGATCCCTAGGCCTTCTTTGTACCAAGTTCGTCCCTCTTCGTCCTCCCATTTGATCCCTAGGTCTTCTTTGTACTAAGTTCGTCTCGTTCGCCCCTCTTCGTCCTCCCATTTGATCCCAAGGCCTTCTTTGGACAAAGTTCGTCTCGTTCGTCCATCTTCGTCCTCCCATTTGATCCGTTGGCCTTCTTTGGACCAAGTTCGTCCCGTTCGTCCATTTTCGTCCTCCCATTTGATCCCTTGGCCTTCTTTGTACCATGTTCGTCTCGTTCGTCCCTCTTCGTCTTCCCATTTGATCCGTAGGCGTTCTTTGGACCAAGTTCGTCTCGTTCGTTCATCTTCGTCCTCCCATTTGATCCCTTGGCCTTCTTTGTACCATGTTCGTCTCGTTCGTCCCTCTTCGTCCTCCCATTTGATCCCTAGGCCTTCTTTGGACCAAGTTCGTCTCGTTCGTCCATCTTCGTGCTCCCATTTGATCCGTAGGCCTTCTTTGGACAAAGTTCGTCTCGTTCGTCCATCTTCGTCCTCCCATTTGATCCGTTGGCCTTCTTTGTACCATGTTCGTCTCGTTTGTCCATTTTCGTCCTCCCATTTGATTCCTAGGCCTTCTTTGTACCAAGTTCGTCTCGTTCGTCCCTCTTCTACTTCCCATTTGATCCCTAAGCCTTCTTTGTACCAAGTTCGTCTCGTTCGCCCCTCTTCGTCCTCCCATTTGATCCCAAGGCCTTCTTTGGACAAAGTTCGTCTCGTTCGTCCATCTTCGTCCTCCCATTTGATCCGTTGGCCTTCTTTGGACCAAGTTCGTCCCGATCGTCCATTTTCGTCCTCCCATTTGATCCCTTGGCCTTCTTTGTACCATGTTCGTCTCGTTCGTCCCTCTTCGTCTTCCCATTTGATCCGTAGGCGTTCTTTGGACCAAGTTCGTCTCGTTCGTTCATCTTCGTCCTCCCATTTGATCCCTTGGCCTTCTTTGTACCATGTTCGTCTCGTTCGTCCCTCTTCGTCCTCCCATTTGATCCCTAGGCCTTCTTTGGACCAAGTTCGTCTCGTTCGTCCATCTTCGTGCTCCCATTTGATCCGTAGGCCTTCTTTGGACAAAGTTCGTCTCGTTCGTCCATCTTCGTCCTCCCATTTGATCCGTTGGCCTTCTTTGTACCATGTTCGTCTCGTTTGTCCATTTTCGTCCTCCCATTTGATTCCTAGGCCTTCTTTGTACCAAGTTCGTCTCGTTCGTCCCTCTTCTACTTCCCATTTGATCCCTAAGCCTTCTTTGTACCAAGTTCATCTCGTTCGTCCCTCTTCTACTTCCCGTTTGATCCCTAGGCCTTCTTTGTACCAAGTTCGTCTCGTTCGTCCCTCTTCGTCCTCCCATTTGATCCCTAGGCCTTCTTTGGACCAAGTTCTTCTCGTTCGTCCATCTTCGTCCTCCCATTTGATCCGTTAGAATTATTTGGACCAAGTTCGTCTCGTTCGTCCATCTTCGTCCTCCCATTTGATCCCTTGGCCTTCTTTGTACCAAGTTCGTCTCGTTCGTCCCTCTTCGTCCTCCCATTTGATCCCTAGTCCTTCTTTGGACCAAGTTCGTCTCGTTCGTCCATCTTCGTCCTTCCATTTGAACCCTAGGCCTTCTTTGTACCAAGTTCGTCTAGTTCGTCCCTCTTCTACTTCCCATTTGATCCCTAAGCCTTCTTTGTACCAAGTTCGTCTCGTTCGTCCCTCTTCTACATCCCATTTGATCCCTAGGCCTTCTTTGTACCAAGTTCGTCTCGTTCGTCCCTCTTCGTCCTCCCATTTGATCCTTAGGCCTTCTTTGGACCAAGTTTTTCTCGTTCGTCCATCTTCGTCCTCCCATTTGATCCGTTGGAATTATTTGGACCAAGTTCGTCTCGTTCGTCCATCTTCATCCTCCCATTTGATCCCTTGGCCTTCTTTGTACCAAGTTCGTCTCGTTCGTCCCTCTTCGTCCTCCCATTTGATCCCTAGGCCTTCTTTGGACCAAGTTCGTCTCGTTCGTCCATCTTCGTCCTTCCATTTGATCCCTAGGTCTTCTTTGTACCAAGTTCGTCTCGTTCGTCCCTCTTCTACATCCCATTTGATCCCTAGGCCTTCTTTGTACCAAGTTCGTCTCGTTCGTCCCTCTTCGTCCTCCCATTTGATCCTTAGGCCTTCTTTGGACCAAGTTTTTCTCGTTCGTCCATCTTCGTCCTCCCATTTGATCCGTTGGAATTATTTGGACCAAGTTCGTCTCGTTCGTCCATCTTCATCCTCCCATTTGATCCCTTGGCCTTCTTTGTACCAAGTTCGTCTCGTTCGTCCCTCTTCGTCCTCCCATTTGATCCCTAGGCCTTCTTTGGACCAAGTTCGTCTCGTTCGTCCATCTTCGTCCTTCCATTTGATCCCTAGGTCTTCTTTGTACCAAGTTCGTCTCGTTCGTCCCTCTACGTCCTCCCATTTGATCCCTAGTCCTTCTTTGGACCAAGTTCGTCTCGTTCGTCCATCTTCGTGCTCCCATTTGATCCGTAGGCCTTCTTTGGACAAAGTTCGTGTCGTTCGTCCATCTTCGTCCTCCCATTTGATCCCTAGGCCTTCTTTGGACAAAGTTCGTCTCGTTCGTCCATCTTCGTCCTCCCATTTGATCCGTTGGCCTTCTTTGTACCATGTTCGTCTCGTTTGTCCATTTTCGTCCTCCCATTTGATCCCTAGTCCTTCTTTGGACCAAGTTCGTCTCGTTCGTCCATCTTCGTGCTCCCATTTGATCCGTAGGCCTTCTTTGGACAAAGTTCGTCTCGTTCGTCCATTTTCGTCCTCCCATTTGATCCCTAAGCCTTCTTTGTACCAAGTTCGTCTCGTTCGTCCCTCTTCTACTTCCCATTTGATCCCTAGGCCTTCTTTGTACCAAGTTCGTCTCGTTCGTCCATCTTCGTCCTCCCATTTGATCCCTAGGCCTTCTTTGTACCAAGTTCGTCTCATTCGTCCCTCTTCGTCCTCCCATTTGATCCCTAGGTCTTCTTTGTACCAAGTTCGTCTCGTTCGTCCCTCTTCTTCCTCCCATTTGATCCCAAGGACTTCTTTGGACAAAGTTCGTCTCGTTCGTCCATCTTCGTCCTCCCATTTGATCCGTTGGCCTTCTTTGGACCAAGTTCGTCCCGTTCGTCCATCTTCGTCCTCCCATTTGATCCCTTGGCCTTCTTTGTACCATGTTCGTCGCGTTTGTCCCTCTTCGTCTTCCCATTTGATCCGTAGGCCTTCTTTGGACCAAGTTCGTCTCGTTCGTTCATCTTCGTCCTCCCATTTGATCCCTTGGCCTTCTTTGTACCATGTTCGTCTCGTTCGTCCCTCTTCGTCCTCCCATTTGATCCCTAGGCCTTGTTTGGACCAAGTTCGTCTCGTTCGTCCATCTTCGTCCTCCCATTTGATCCGTAGGCCTTCTTTGGACCAAGTTCGTCTCGTTCGTCCATCTTCGTGCTCCCATTTGATCCGTAGGCCTTCTTTGGACAAAGTTCGTCTCGTTCGTCCATCTTCGTCCTCCCATTTGATACGTTGGCCTTCTTTGTACCATGTTCGTCTCGTTCGTCCATTTTCGTCCTCCCATTTGAACCGTAGGCCTTCTATGTACCAAGTTCGTCTCGTTCGTCCCTCTTCGTCCTCCCATTTGATCCGTTGGAATTATTTGGACCAAGTTCGTCTCGTTCGTGCATCTTCGTCCTCCCATTTGATCCCTTGGCCTTCTTTGTACCAAGTTCGTCTCGTTCGTCCCTCTTCGTCCTCCCATTTGATCCCTAGGCCTTCTTTGGACCAAGTTCGTCTCGTTCGTCCATCTTCGTCCTTCCATTTGATCCCTAGGTCTTCTTTGTACCAAGTTCGTCTCGTTCGTCCCTCTACGTCCTCCCATTTGATCCCTAGTCCTTCTTTGGACCAAGTTCGTCTCGTTCGTCCATCTTCGTGCTCCCATTTGATCCGTAGGCCTTCTTTGGACAAAGTTCGTGTCGTTCGTCCATCTTCGTCCTCCCATTTGATCCGTTGGCCTTCTTTGTACCATGTTCGTCTCGTTCGTCCATCTTCGTCCTCCCATTTGATCCCTAGGCCTTCTTTGTACCAAGTTCGTCTCGTTCGTCCCTCTTCGTCCTCCCATTTGATCCGTAGGCCTTCTTTGGACAAAGTTCGTCTCGTTCGTCCATCTTCGTCCTCCCATTTGATCCGTTGGCCTTCTTTGTACCATGTTCGTCTCGTTCGTCCGTCTTCGTTCTCCCATTTGATCCCTAGGCCTTCTTTGTACCAAGTTCGTCCCTCTTCGTCCTCCCATTTGATCCGTAGGCCTTCTTTGGACAAAGTTCGTCTCGTTCGTCCATCTTCGTCCTCCCATTTGATCCGTTGGCCTTCTTTGTACCATGTTCGTCTCGTTCGTCCATCTTCGTCCTCCCATTTGATCCCTAGGCCTTCTTTGTACCAAGTTCGTCTCGTTCGTCCCTCTTCGTCCTCCCATTTGATCCCTAGGTCTTCTTTGTACCAAGTTCGTCTCGTTCGTCCCTCTTCGTCCTCCCATTTGATCCCTAGGCCTTCTTTGGACCAAGTTCTTCTCGTTCGTCCATCTTCGTCCTCCCATTTGATCCGTTGGAATTATTTGGACCAAGTTCGTCTCGTTCGTCGATCTTCGTGCTCCCATTTGATCCCTTGGCCTTCTTTGTACCAAGTTCGTCTCGTTCGTCCCTCTACGTCCTCCCATTTGATCCCTAGTCCTTCTTTGGACCAAGTTCGTCTCGTTCGTCCATCTTCGTGCTCCCATTTGATCCGTAGGCCTTCTTTGGACAAAGTTCGTGTCGTTCGTCCATCTTCGTCCTCCCATTTGATCCGTTGGCCTTCTTTGTACCATGTTCGTCTCGTTCGTCCATCTTCGTCCTCCCATTTGATCCCTAGGCCTTCTTTGTACCAAGTTCGTCTCGTTCGTCCCTCTTCGTCCTCCCATTTGATCCCTAGGCCTTCTTTGTACCAAGTTCGTCTCGTTCGTCCCTCTTCGTCCTCCCATTTGATCCGTAGGCCTTCTTTGGAGAAAGTTCGTCTCGTTCGTCCATCTTCGTCCTCCCATTTGATCCGTTGGCCTTCTTTGTACCATGTTCGTCTCGTTCGTCCATCTTCGTCCTCCCATTTGATCCCTAGGCCTTCTTTGTACCAAGTTCGTCCCTCTTCGTCCTCCCATTTGATCCGTAGGCCTTCTTTGGACAAAGTTCGTCTCGTTCGTCCATCTTCGTCCTCCCATTTGATCCGTTGGCCTTCTTTGTACCATGTTCGTCTCGTTCGTCCATCTTCGTCCTCCCATTTGATCCCTAGGCCTTCTTTGTACCAAGTTCGTCTCGTTCGTCCCTCTTCGTCCTCCCATTTGATCCCTAGGTCTTCTTTGTACCAAGTTCGTCTCGTTCGTCCCTCTTCGTCCTCCCATTTGATCCCTAGGCCTTCTTTGGACCAAGTTCTTCTCGTTCGTCCATCTTCGTCCTCCCATTTGATCCGTTGGAATTATTTGGACCAAGTTCTTCTCGTTCGTCCATCTTCGTGCTCCCATTTGATCCCTTGGCCTTCTTTGTACCAAGTTCGTCTCGTTCGTCCCTCTTCGTCCTCCCATTTGATCCCTAGGCCTTCTTTGTACCAAGTTCGTCTCGTTCGTCCCTCTTCGTCCTCCCATTTGATCCCTAGGTCTTCTTTGTACCAAGTTCGTCTCGTTCGTCCCTCTTCGTCCTCCCATTTGATCCGTAGGCCTTCTTTGGACAAAGTTCGTCTCGTTCGTCCATCTTCGTCCTCCCATTTGATCCGTTGGCCTTCTTTGTACCATGTTCGTCTCGTTCGTCCATCTTCGTCCTCCCATTTGATCCCTTGGCCTTCTTTGTACCAAGTTCGTCCCTCTTCGTCCTCCCATTTGATCCCTAGGTCTTCTTTGTACCAAGTTCGTCTCGTTCGTCCCTCTTCGTCCTCCCATTTGATCCCAAGGCCTTCTTTGGACAAAGTTCGTCGCGTTCGTCCATCTTCGTCCTCCCATTTGATCCGTTGGCCTTCTTTGGACCAAGTTCGTCCCGTTCGTCCATCTTCGTCCTCCCATTTGATCCCTTGGCCTTCTTTGTACCATGTTCGTCTCGTTCGTCCCTCTTCGTCCTCCCATTTGATCCCTAGGCCTTCTTTGTACCAAGTTCGTCTCGTTCGTCCCTCTTCGTCCTCCCATTTGATCCCTAGTCCTTCTTTGGACCAAGTTCGTCTCGTTCGTCCATCTTCTTGCTCCCATTTGATCCGTAGGCCTTCTTTGGACAAAGTTCGTGTCGTTCGTCCATCTTCGTCCTCCCATTTGATCCCTAGTTCTTCTTTGTACCAAGTTCGTCTCGTTCGTCCCTCTTCGTCCTCCCATTTGATCCCTAGGCCTTCTTTGTACCAAGTTCGTCTCGTTCGTCCCTCTTCGTCCTCCCATTTGATCCGTAGGCCTTCTTTGGACAAAGTTCGTCTCGTTCGTCCTCCCATTTGATCCGTTGGCCTTCTTTGTACCATGTTCGTCTCGTTCGTCCATCTTCGTCCTCCCATTTGATCCCTAGGCCTTCTTTGTACCAAGTTCGTCTCGTTCGTCCCTCTTCGTCCTCCCATTTGATGCCTAGGTCTTCTTTGTACCAAGTTCGTCTCGTTCGTCCCTCTTCGTCCTCCCATTTGATCCCTAGGCCTTCTTTGGACCAAGTTCTTCTCGTTCGTCCATCTTCGTCCTCCCATTTGATCCGTTGGAATTATTTGGACCAAGTTCGTCTCGTTCGTCCATCTTCGTGCTCCCATTTGATCCCTTGGCCTTCTTTGTACCAAGTTCGTCTCGTTCGTCCCTCTTCGTCCTCCCATTTGATCCCTAGGCCTTCTTTGGACCAAGTTCGTCTCGTTCGTCCATCTTCGTTCTTCCATTTGATCCCTAGGTTTTCTTTGTACCAAGTTCGTCTCGTTCGTCCCTCTACGTCCTCCCATTTGATCCCTAGTCCTTCTTTGGACCAAGTTCGTCTCGTTCGTCCATCTTCGTGCTCCCATTTGATCCGTAGGCCTTCTTTGGACAAAATTCGGGTCGTTCGTCCATCTTCGTCCTCCCATTTGATCCCTAGGTCTTCTTTGTACCAAGTTCGTCTCGTTCGTCCCTCTTCGTCCTCCCATTTGATCCCTAGGCCTTCTTTGTACCAAGTTCGTCTCGTTCGTCCCTCTTCGTCCTCCCATTTGATCCCTAGGCCTTCTTTGTACCAAGTTCGTCTCGTTCGTCCCTCTTCGTCCTCCCATTTGATCCGTAGGCCTTCTTTGGACAAAGTTCGTCTCGTTCGTCCCTCTTCGTCCTCCCATTTGATCCCTAGGCCTTCTTTGTACCAAGTTCGTCTTGTTCGTCCCTCTTCGTCCTCCCATTTGATCCGTTGGCCTTCTTTGGACCAAGTTCTTCCCGTTCGTCCATCTTCGTCCTCCCATTTGATCCCTAGGCCTTCTTTGTACCAAGTTCGTCTCTTTCGTCCCTCTTCGTCCTCCCATTTGATCCCAAGGCCTTCTTTGGACAAAGTTCGTCTCGTTCGTCCATCTTCGTCCTCCCATTTGATCCGTTGGCCTTCTTTGAACCAAGTTCGTCCCGTTCGTCCATCTTCGTCCTCCCATTTGATCCCTTGGCCTTCTTTGTACCATGTTCGTCTCGTTCGTCCCTCTTCGTCTTCCCATTTGATCCGTAGGCGTTCTTTGGACCAAGTTCGTCTCGTTCGTTCATCTTCGTCCTCCCATTTGATCCCTTGGCCTTCTTTGTACCATGTTCGTCTCGTTCGTCCCTCTTCGTCCTCCCATTTGATCCCTAGGCCTTCTTTGGACCAAGTTCGTCTCGTTCGTCCATCTTCGTCCTCCCATTTGATCCGTAGGCCTTCTTTGGACCAAGTTCGTCTCGTTCGTCCATCTTCGTGCTCCCATTTGATCCGTAGGCCTTCTTTGGACAAAGTTCGTCTCGTTCGTCCATCTTCGTCCTCCCATTTGATCCGTTGGCCTTCTTTGTACCATGTTCGTCTCGTTTGTCCATTTTCGTCCTCCCATTTGATTCCTAGGCCTTCTTTGTACCAAGTTCGTCTCGTTCGTCCCTCTTCTACTTCCCATTTGATCCCTAAGCCTTCTTTGTACCAAGTTCGTCTCGTTCGTCCCTCTTCTACTTCCCATTTGATCCCTAGGCCTTCTTGGTACCAAGTTCGTCTCGTTCGTCCCTCTTCGTCCTCCCATTTGATCCCTAGGCCTTCTTTGGACCAAGTTCTTCTCGTTCGTCCATCTTCGTCCTCCCATTTGATCCGTTGGAATTATTTGGACCAAGTTCGTCTCGTTCGTCCATCTTCATCCTCCCATTTGATCCCTTGGCCTTCTTTGTACCAAGTTCGTCTCGTTCGTCCCTCTTCGTCCTCCCATTTGATCCCTAGGCCTTCTTTGGACCAAGTTCGTCTCGTTCGTCCATCTTCGTCCTTCCATTTGATCCCTAGGTCTTCTTTGTACCAAGTTCGTCTCGTTCGTCCCTCTACGTCCTCCCATTTGATCCCTAGTCCTTCTTTGGACCAAGTTCGTCTCGTTCGTCCATCTTCGTGCTCCCATTTGATCCGTAGGCCTTCTTTGGACAAAGTTCGTGTCGTTCGTCCATCTTCGTCCTCCCATTTGATCCCTAGGCCTTCTTTGGACAAAGTTCGTCTCGTTCGTCCATCTTCGTCCTCCCATTTGATCCGTTGGCCTTCTTTGTACCATGTTCGTCTCGTTTGTCCATTTTCGTCCTCCCATTTGATTCCTAGGCCTTCTTTGTACCAAGTTCGTCTCGTTCGTCCCTCTTCTACTTCCCATTTGATCCCTAAGCCTTCTTTGTACCAAGTTCGTCTCGTTCGTCCCTCTTCTACTTCCCATTTGATCCCTAGGCCTTCTTTGTACCAAGTTCGTCTCGTTCGTCCATCTTCGTCCTCCCATTTGATCCCTAGGCCTTCTTTGGACCAAGTTCTTCTCGTTCGTCCATCTTCGTCCTCCCATTTGATCCGTTGGAATTATTTGGACCAAGTTCGTCTCGTTCGTCCATCTTCATCCTCCCATTTGATCCCTTGGCCTTCTTTGTACCAAGTTCGTCTCGTTCGTCCCTCTTCGTCCTCCCATTTGATCCCTAGGCCTTCTTTGGACCAAGTTCGTCTCGTTCGTCCATCTTCGTCCTTCCATTTGATCCCTAGGTCTTCTTTGTACCAAGTTCGTCTCGTTCGTCCCTCTACGTCCTCCCATTTGATCCCTAGTCCTTCTTTGGACCAAGTTCGTCTCGTTCGTCCATCTTCGTGCTCCCATTTGATCCGTAGGCCTTCTTTGGACAAAGTTCGGGTCGTTCGTCCATCTTCGTCCTCCCATTTGATCCCTAGGTCTTCTTTGTACCAAGTTCGTCTCGTTCGTCCCTCTTCGTCCTCCCATTTGATCCCTAGGCCTTCTTTGTACCAAGTTCGTCTCGTTCGTCCCTTTTCGTCCTCCCATTTGATCCCTAGGCCTTCTTTGTACCAAGTTCGTCTCGTTCGTCCATCTTCGTCCTCCCATTTGATCCGTAGGCCTTCTTTGGACAAAGTTCGTCTCGTTCGTCCCTCTTCGTCCTCCCATTTGATCCCTAGGCCTTCTTTGTACCAAGTTCGTCTCGTTCGTCCCTCTTCGTCCTCCCATTTGATCCGTAGGCCTTCTTTGGACAAAGTTCGTCTCGTTCGTCCATCTTCGTCCTCCCATTTGATCCGTTGGCCTTCTTTGTACCATGTTCGTCTCGTTCGTCCATCTTCGTCCTCCCATTTGATCCCTAGGCCTTCTTTGTACCAAGTTCGTCCCTCTTCGTCCTCCCATTTGATCCCTAGGTCTTCTTTGTACCAAGTTCGTCTCGTTCGTCCCTCTTCGTCCTCCCATTTGATCCCAAGGCCTTCTTTGGACAAAGTTCGTCTCGTTCGTCCATCTTCGTCCTCCCATTTGATCCGTTGGCCTTCTTTGGACCAAGTTCGTCCCGTTCGTCCATCTTCGTCCTCCCATTTGATCCCTTGGCCTTCTTTGTACCATGTTCGTCTCGTTCGTCCCTCTTCGTCTTCCCATTTGATCCGTAGGCGTTCTTTGGACCAAGTTCGTCTCGTTCGTTCATCTTCGTCCTCCCATTTGATCCCTTGGCCTTCTTTGTACCATGTTCGTCTCGTTCGTCCCTCTTCGTCCTCCCATTTGATCCCTAGGCCTTCTTTGGACCAAGTTCGTCTCGTTCGTCCATCTTCGTCCTCCCATTTGATCCGTAGGCCTTCTTTGGACCAAGTTCGTCTCGTTCGTCCATCTTCGTGCTCCCATTTGATCCGTAGGCCTTCTTTGGACAAAGTTCGTCTCGTTCGTCCATCTTCATCCTCCCATTTGATCCGTTGGCCTTCTTTGTACCATGTTCGTCTCGTTTGTCCATTTTCGTCCTCCCATTTGATTCCTAGGCCTTCTTTGTACCAAGTTCGTCTCGTTCGTCCCTCTTCTACTTCCCATTTGATCCCTAAGCCTTCTTTGTACCAAGTTCGTCTCGTTCGTCCCTCTTCTACTTCCCATTTGATCCCTAGGCCTTCTTTGTACCAAGTTCGTCTCGTTCGTCCCTCTTCGTCCACCCATTTGATCCCTAGGCCTTCTTTGGACCAAGTTCTTCTCGTTCGTCCATCTTCGTCCTCCCATTTGATCCGTTGGAATTATTTGGACCAAGTTCGTCTCGTTCGTCCATCTTCATCCTCCCATTTGATCCCTTGGCCTTCTTTGTACCAAGTTCGTCTCGTTCGTCCCTCTTCGTCCTCCCATTTGATCCCTAGTCCTTCTTTGGACCAAGTTCGTCTCGTTCGTCCATCTTCGTCCTTCCATTTGAACCCTAGGCCTTCTTTGTACCAAGTTCGTCTCGTTCGTCCCTCTTCTACTTCCCATTTGATCCCTAAGCCTTCTTTGTACCAAGTTCGTCTCGTTCGTCCCTCTTCTACATCCCATTTGATCCCTAGGCCTTCTTTGTACCAAGTTCGTCTCGTTCGTCCCTCTTCGTCCTCCCATTTGATCCCTAGGCCTTCTTTGGACCAAGTTCTTCTCGTTCGTCCATCTTCGTCCTCCCATTTGATCCGTTGGAATTATTTGGACCAAGTTCGTCTCGTTCGTCCATCTTCATCCTCCCATTTGATCCCTTGGCCTTCTTTGTACCAAGTTCGTCTCGTTCGTCCCTCTTCGTCCTCCCATTTGATCCCTAGGCCTTCTTTGGACCAAGTTCGTCTCGTTCGTCCATCTTCGTCCTTCCATTTGATCCCTAGGTCTTCTTTGTACCAAGTTCGTCTCGTTCGTCCCTCTACGTCCTCCCATTTGATCCCTAGTCCTTCTTTGGACCAAGTTCGTCTCGTTCGTCCATCTTCGTGCTCCCATTTGATCCGTAGGCCTTCTTTGGACAAAGTTCGTGTCGTTCGTCCATCTTCGTCCTCCCATTTGATCCCTAGGTCTTCTTTGTACCAAGTTCGTCTCGTTCGTCCCTCTTCGTCCTCCCATTTGATCCCTAGGCCTTCTTTGTACCAAGTTCGTCTCGTTCGTCCCTCTTCGTCCTCCCATTTGATCCGTAGGCCTTCTTTGGACAAAGTTCGTCTCGTTCGTCCATCTTCGTCCTCCCATTTGATCCGTTGGCCTTCTTTGTACCATGTTCGTCTCGTTCGTCCATCTTCGTCCTCCCATTTGATCCCTAGGCCTTCTTTGTACCAAGTTCGTCTCGTTCGTCCCTCTTCGTCCTCCCATTTGATCCCTAGGTCTTCTTTGTACCAAGTTCGTCTCGTTCGTCCCTCTTCGTTATTCCATTTGATCCCTAGGCCTTCTTTGGACCAAGTTCTTCTCGTTCGTCCATCTTCGTCCTCCCATTTGATCCGTTGGAATTATTTGGACCAAGTTCGTCTCGTTCGTCCATCTTCGGGCTCCCATTTGATCCCTTGGCCTTCTTTGTACCAAGTTCGTCTCGTTCGTCCCTCTTCGTCCTCCCATTTGATCCCTAGGCCTTCTTTGGACCAAGTTCGTCTCGTTCGTCCATCTTCGTCCTTCCATTTGATCCCTAGGTCTTCTTTGTACCAAGTTCGTCTCGTTCGTCCCTCTACGTCCTCCCATTTGATCCCTAGTCCTTCTTTCGACCAAGTTCGTCTCGTTCGTCCATCTTCGTGCTCCCATTTGATCCGTAGGCCTTCTTTGGACAAAGTTCGGGTCGTTCGTCCATCTTCGTCCTCCCATTTGATCCCTAGGCCTTCTTTGTACCAAGTTCGTCTCGTTCGTCCCTCTTCGTCCTCCCATTTGATCCCTAGGCCTTCTTTGTACCAAGTTCGTCTCGTTCGTCCCTCTTCGTCCTCCCATTTGATCCGTAGGCCTTCTTTGGACAAAGTTCGTCTCGTTCGTCCCTCTTCGTCCTCCCATTTGATCCCTAGGCCTTCTTTGTACCAAGTTCGTCTCGTTCGTCCCTCTTCGTCCTCCCATTTGATCCGTAGGCCTTCTTTGGACAGAGTTCGTCTCGTTCGTCCATCTTCGTCCTCCCATTTGATCCGTTGGCCTTCTTTGTACCATGTTCGTCTCGTTCGTCCATCTTCGTCCTCCCATTTGATCCCTAGGCCTTCTTTGTACCAAGTTCGTCCCTCTTCGTCCTCCCATTTGATCCGTAGGCCTTCTTTGGACAAAGTTCGTCTCGTTCGTCCATCTTCGTCCTCCCATTTGATCCGTTGGCCTTCTTTGCACCATGTTCGTCTCGTTTGTCCATTTTCGTCCTCCCATTTGATTCCTAGGCCTTCTTTGTACCAAGTTCGTCTCGTTCGTCCCTCTTCTACTTCCCATTTGATCCCTAAGCCTTCTTTGTACCAAGTTCGTCTCGTTCGTCCCTCTTCTACTTCCCATTTGATCCCTAGGCCTTCTTTGTACCAAGTTCGTCTCGTTCGTCCCTCTTCGTCCTCCCATTTGATCCCTAGGCCTTCTTTGGACCAAGTTCTTCTCGTTCGTCCATCTTCGTCCTCCCATTTGATCCGTTGGAATTATTTGGACCAAGTTCGTCTCGTTCGTCCATCTTCGTCCTCCCATTTGATCCTTTGGCCTTCTTTGTACCAAGTTCGTCTCGTTCGTCCCTCTTCGTCCTCCCATTTGATCCCTAGTCCTTCTTTGGCCCAAGTTCGTCTCGTTCGTCCATCTTCGTCCTTCCATTTGAACCCTAGGCCTTCTTTGTACCAAGTTCGTCTCGTTCGTCCCTCTTCTACTTCCCATTTGATCCCTAAGCCTTCTTTGTACCAAGTTCGTCTCGTTCGTCCCTCTTCTACATCCCATTTGATCCCTAGGCCTTCTTTGTACCAAGTTCGTCTCGTTCGTCCCTCTTCGTCCTCCCATTTGATCCCTAGGCCTTCTTTGGACCAAGTTCTTCTCGTTCGTCCATCTTCGTCCTCCCATTTGATCCGTTGGAATTATTTGGACCAAGTTCGTCTCGTTCGTCCATCTTCATCCTCCCATTTGATCCCTTGGCCTTCTTTGTACCAAGTTTGTCTCGTTCGTCCCTCTTCGTCCTCCCATTTGATCCCTAGGCCTTCTTTGGACCAAGTTCGTCTCGTTCGTCCATCTTCGTCCTTCCATTTGATCCCTAGGTCTTCTTTGTACCAAGTTCGTCTCGTTCGTCCCTCTACGTCCTCCCATTTGATCCCTAGTCCTTCTTTGGACCAAGTTCGTCTCGTTCGTCCATCTTCGTGCTCCCATTTGATCCGTAGGCCTTCTTTGGACAAAGTTCGTGTCGTTCGTCCATCTTCGTCCTCCCATTTGATCCCTAGGCCTTCTTTGGACAAAGTTCGTCTCGTTCGTCCATCTTCGTCCTCCCATTTGATCCGTTGGCCTTCTTTGTACCATGTTCGTCTCGTTTGTCCATTTTCGTCCTCCCATTTGATTCCTAGGCCTTCTTTGTACCAAGTTCGTCTCGTTCGTCCCTCTTCTACTTCCCATTTGATCCCTAAGCCTTCTTTGTACCAAGTTCGTCTCGTTCGTCCCTCTTCGTCCTCCCATTTGATCCCTAGTCCTTCTTTGGACCAAGTTCGTCTCGTTCGTCCATCTTCGTCCTTCCATTTGAACCCTAGGCCTTCTTTGTACCAAGTTCGTCTCGTTCGTCCCTCTTCTACTTCCCATTTGATCCCTAAGCCTTCTTTGTACCAAGTTCGTCTCGTTCGTCCCTCTTCTACATCCCATTTGATCCCTAGGCCTTCTTTGTACCAAGTTCGTCTCGTTCGTCCCTCTTCGTCCTCCCATTTGATCCCTAGGCCTTCTTTGGACCAAGTTCTTCTCGTTCGTCCATCTTCGTCCTCCCATTTGATCCGTTGGAATTATTTGGACCAAGTTCGTCTCGTTCGTCCATCTTCATCCTCCCATTTGATCCCTTGGCCTTCTTTGTACCAAGTTCGTCTCGTTCGTCCCTCTTCGTCCTCCCATTTGATCCCTAGGCCTTCTTTGGACCAAGTTCGTCTCGTTCGTCCATCTTCGTCCTTCCATTTGATCCCTAGGTCTTCTTTGTACCAAGTTCGTCTCGTTCGTCCCTCTTCGTTATTCCATTTGATCCCTAGGCCTTCTTTGGACCAAGTTCTTCTCGTTCGTCCATCTTCGTCCTCCCATTTGATCCGTTGGAATTATTTGGACCAAGTTCGTCTCGTTCGTCCATCTTCGGGCTCCCATTTGATCCCTTGGCCTTCTTTGTACCAAGTTCGTCTCGTTCGTCCCTCTTCGTCCTCCCATTTGATCCCTAGGCCTTCTTTGGACCAAGTTCGTCTCGTTCGTCCATCTTCGTCCTTCCATTTGATCCCTAGGTCTTCTTTGTACCAAGTTCGTCTCGTTCGTCCCTCTACGTCCTCCCATTTGATCCCTAGTCCTTCTTTCGACCAAGTTCGTCTCGTTCGTCCATCTTCGTGCTCCCATTTGATCCGTAGGCCTTCTTTGGACAAAGTTCGGGTCGTTCGTCCATCTTCGTCCTCCCATTTGATCCCGAGGTCTTCTTTGTACCAAGTTCGTCTCGTTCGTCCCTCTTCGTCCTCCCATTTGATCCCTAGGCCTTCTTTGTACCAAGTTCGTCTCGTTCGTCCCTCTTCGTCCTCCCATTTGATCCCTAGGCCTTCTTTGTACCAAGTTCGTCTCGTTCGTCCCTCTTCGTCCTCCCATTTGATCCGTAGGCCTTCTTTGGACAAAGTTCGTCTCGTTCGTCCCTCTTCGTCCTCCCATTTGATCCCTAGGCCTTCTTTGTACCAAGTTCGTCTCGTTCGTCCCTCTTCGTCCTCCCATTTGATCCGTAGGCCTTCTTTGGACAGAGTTCGTCTCGTTCGTCCATCTTCGTCCTCCCATTTGATCCGTTGGCCTTCTTTGTACCATGTTCGTCTCGTTCGTCCATCTTCGTCCTCCCATTTGATCCCTAGGCCTTCTTTGTACCAAGTTCGTCCCTCTTCGTCCTCCCATTTGATCCGTAGGCCTTCTTTGGACAAAGTTCGTCTCGTTCGTCCATCTTCGTCCTCCCATTTGATCCGTTGGCCTTCTTTGCACCATGTTCGTCTCGTTTGTCCATTTTCGTCCTCCCATTTGATTCCTTGGCCTTCTTTGTACCAAGTTCGTCTCGTTCGTCCCTCTTCTACTTCCCATTTGATCCCTAAGCCTTCTTTGTACCAAGTTCGTCTCGTTCGTCCCTCTTCTACTTCCCATTTGATCCCTAGGCCTTCTTTGTACCAAGTTCGTCTCGTTCGTCCCTCTTCGTCCTCCCATTTGATCCCTAGGCCTTCTTTGGACCAAGTTCTTCTCGTTCGTCCATCTTCGTCCTCCCATTTGATCCGTTGGAATTATTTGGACCAAGTTCGTCTCGTTCGTCCATCTTCGTCCTCCCATTTGATCCTTTGGCCTTCTTTGTACCAAGTTCGTCTCGTTCGTCCCTCTTCGTCCTCCCATTTGATCCCTAGTCCTTCTTTGGCCCAAGTTCGTCTCGTTCGTCCATCTTCGTCCTTCCATTTGAACCCTAGGCCTTCTTTGTACCAAGTTCGTCTCGTTCGTCCCTCTTCTACTTCCCATTTGATCCCTAAGCCTTCTTTGTACCAAGTTCGTCTCGTTCGTCCCTCTTCTACATCCCATTTGATCCCTAGGCCTTCTTTGTACCAAGTTCGTCTCGTTCGTCCCTCTTCGTCCTCCCATTTGATCCCTAGGCCTTCTTTGGACCAAGTTCTTCTCGTTCGTCCATCTTCGTCCTCCCATTTGATCCGTTGGAATTATTTGGACCAAGTTCGTCTCGTTCGTCCATCTTCATCCTCCCATTTGATCCCTTGGCCTTCTTTGTACCAAGTTCGTCTCGTTCGTCCCTCTTCGTCCTCCCATTTGATCCCTAGGCCTTCTTTGGACCAAGTTCGTCTCGTTCGTCCATCTTCGTCCTTCCATTTGATCCCTAGGTCTTCTTTGTACCAAGTTCGTCTCGTTCGTCCCTCTACGTCCTCCCATTTGATCCCTAGTCCTTCTTTGGACCAAGTTCGTCTCGTTCGTCCATCTTCGTGCTCCCATTTGATCCGTAGGCCTTCTTTGGACAAAGTTCGTGTCGTTCGTCCATCTTCGTCCTCCCATTTGATCCCTAGGCCTTCTTTGGACAAAGTTCGTCTCGTTCGTCCATCTTCGTCCTCCCATTTGATCCGTTGGCCTTCTTTGTACCATGTTCGTCTCGTTTGTCCATTTTCGTCCTCCCATTTGATTCCTAGGCCTTCTTTGTACCAAGTTCGTCTCGTTCGTCCCTCTTCTACTTCCCATTTGATCCCTAAGCCTTCTTTGTACCAAGTTCGTCTCGTTCGTCCCTCTTCGTCCTCCCATTTGATCCCTAGTCCTTCTTTGGACCAAGTTCGTCTCGTTCGTCCATCTTCGTCCTTCCATTTGAACCCTAGGCCTTCTTTGTACCAAGTTCGTCTCGTTCGTCCCTCTTCTACTTCCCATTTGATCCCTAAGCCTTCTTTGTACCAAGTTCGTCTCGTTCGTCCCTCTTCTACATCCCATTTGATCCCTAGGCCTTCTTTGTACCAAGTTCGTCTCGTTCGTCCCTCTTCGTCCTCCCATTTGATCCCTAGGCCTTCTTTGGACCAAGTTCTTCTCGTTCGTCCATCTTCGTCCTCCCATTTGATCCGTTGGAATTATTTGGACCAAGTTCGTCTCGTTCGTCCATCTTCATCCTCCCATTTGATCCCTTGGCCTTCTTTGTACCAAGTTCGTCTCGTTCGTCCCTCTTCGTCCTCCCATTTGATCCCTAGGCCTTCTTTGGACCAAGTTCGTCTCGTTCGTCCATCTTCGTCCTTCCATTTGATCCCTAGGTCTTCTTTGTACCAAGTTCGTCTCGTTCGTCCCTCTACGTCCTCCCATTTGATCCCTAGTCCTTCTTTGGACCAAGTTCGTCTCGTTCGTCCATCTTCGTGCTCCCATTTGATCCGTAGGCCTTCTTTGGACAAAGTTCGTGTCGTTCGTCCATCTTCGTCCTCCCATTTGATCCCTAGGCCTTCTTTGGACAAAGTTCGTCTCGTTCGTCCATCTTCGTCCTCCCATTTGATCCGTTGGCCTTCTTTGTACCATGTTCGTCTCGTTTGTCCATTTTCGTCCTCCCATTTGATTCCTAGGCCTTCTTTGTACCAAGTTCGTCTCGTTCGTCCCTCTTCTACTTCCCATTTGATCCCTAAGCCTTCTTTGTACCAAGTTCGTCTCGTTCGTCCCTCTTCTACTTCCCATTTGATCCCTAGGCCTTCTTTGTACCAAGTTCGTCTCGTTCGTCCATCTTCGTCCTCCCATTTGATCCCTAGGCCTTCTTTGTACCAAGTTCGTCTCATTCGTCCCTCTTCGTCCTCCCATTTGATCCCTAGGTCTTCTTTGTACCAAGTTCGTCTCGTTCGTCCCTCTTCTTCCTCCCATTTGATCCCAAGGACTTCTTTGGACAAAGTTCGTCTCGTTCGTCCCTCTTCGTCCTCCCATTTGATCCCTAGGCCTGCTTTGTACCAAATTCGTCCCTCTTCGTCCTCCCATTTGATCCCTAGGCCTTCTTTGTACCAAGTTCGTCTCGTTCGTCCCTCTTCGTCCTCCCATTTGATCCGTAGGCCTTCTTTGGACAGAGTTCGTCTCGTTCGTCCATCTTCGTCCTCCCATTTGATCCGTTGGCCTTCTTTGTACCATGTTCGTCTCGTTCGTCCATCTTCGTCCTCCCATTTGATCCCTAGGCCTTCTTTGTACCAAGTTCGTCCCTCTTCGTCCTCCCATTTGATCCGTAGGCCTTCTTTGGACAAAGTTCGTCTCGTTCGTCCATCTTCGTCCTCCCATTTGATCCGTTGGCCTTCTTTGCACCATGTTCGTCTCGTTTGTCCATTTTCGTCCTCCCATTTGATTCCTAGGCCTTCTTTGTACCAAGTTCGTCTCGTTCGTCCCTCTTCTACTTCCCATTTGATCCCTAAGCCTTCTTTGTACCAAGTTCGTCTCGTTCGTCCCTCTTCTACTTCCCATTTGATCCCTAGGCCTTCTTTGTACCAAGTTCGTCTCGTTCGTCCCTCTTCGTCCTCCCATTTGATCCCTAGGCCTTCTTTGGACCAAGTTCTTCTCGTTCGTCCATCTTCGTCCTCCCATTTGATCCGTTGGAATTATTTGGACCAAGTTCGTCTCGTTCGTCCATCTTCATCCTCCCATTTGATCCCTTGGCCTTCTTTGTACCAAGTTCGTCTCGTTCGTCCCTCTTCGTCCTCCCATTTGATCCCTAGGCCTTCTTTGGACCAAGTTCGTCTCGTTCGTCCATCTTCGTCCTTCCATTTGATCCCTAGGTCTTCTTTGTACCAAGTTCGTCTCGTTCGTCCCTCTACGTCCTCCCATTTGATCCCTAGTCCTTCTTTGGACCAAGTTCGTCTCGTTCGTCCATCTTCGTGCTCCCATTTGATCCGTAGGCCTTCTTTGGACAAAGTTCGTGTCGTTCGTCCATCTTCGTCCTCCCATTTGATCCCTAGGCCTTCTTTGGACAAAGTTCGTCTCGTTCGTCCATCTTCGTCCTCCCATTTGATCCGTTGGCCTTCTTTGTACCATGTTCGTCTCGTTTGTCCATTTTCGTCCTCCCATTTGATTCCTAGGCCTTCTTTGTACCAAGTTCGTCTCGTTCGTCCCTCTTCTACTTCCCATTTGATCCCTAAGCCTTCTTTGTACCAAGTTCGTCTCGTTCGTCCCTCTTCTACTTCCCATTTGATCCCTAGGCCTTCTTTGTACCAAGTTCGTCTCGTTCGTCCCTCTTCGTCCTCCCATTTGATCCCTAGGCCTTCTTTGGACCAAGTTCTTCTCGTTCGTCCATCTTCGTCCTCCCATTTGATCCGTTGGAATTATTTGGACCAAGTTCGTCTCGTTCGTCCATCTTCGTCCTCCCATTTGATCCTTTGGCCTTCTTTGTACCAAGTTCGTCTCGTTCGTCCATCTTCTACTTCCCATTTGATCCCTAAGCCTTCTTTGTACCAAGTTCGTCTCGTTCGTCCCTCTTCTACTTCCCATTTGATCCCTAAGCCTTCTTTGTACCAAGTTCGTCTCGTTCGTCCCTCTTCTACTTCCCATTTGATCCCTAGGCCTTCTTTGTACCAAGTTCGTCTCGTTCGTCCATCTTCGTCCTCCCATTTGATCCCTAGGCCTTCTTTCTACCAAGTTCGTCTCATTCGTCCCTCTTCGTCCTCCCATTTGATCCCTAGGTCTTCTTTGTACCAAGTTCGTCTCGTTCGTCCCTCTTCTTCCTCCCATTTGATCCCAAGGACTTCTTTGGACAAAGTTCGTCTCGTTCGTCCCTCTTCGTCCTCCCATTTGATCCCTAGGCCTGCTTTGTACCAAGTTCGTCCCTCTTCGTCCTCCCATTTGATCCCTAGGCCTTCTTTGTACCAAGTTCGTCTCGTTCGTCCCTCTTCGTCCTCCCATTTGATCCGTAGGCCTTCTTTGGACAGAGTTCGTCTCGTTCGTCCATCTTCGTCCTCCCATTTGATCCGTTGGCCTTCTTTGTACCATGTTCGTCTCGTTCGTCCATCTTCGTCCTCCCATTTGATCCCTAGGCCTTCTTTGTACCAAGTTCGTCCCTCTTCGTCCTCCCATTTGATCCGTAGGCCTTCTTTGGACAAAGTTCGTCTCGTTCGTCCATCTTCGTCCTCCCATTTGATCCGTTGGCCTTCTTTGCACCATGTTCGTCTCGTTTGTCCATTTTCGTCCTCCCATTTGATTCCTAGGCCTTCTTTGTACCAAGTTCGTCTCGTTCGTCCCTCTTCTACTTCCCATTTGATCCCTAAGCCTTCTTTGTACCAAGTTCGTCTCGTTCGTCCCTCTTCTACTTCCCATTTGATCCCTAGGCCTTCTTTGTACCAAGTTCGTCTCGTTCGTCCCTCTTCGTCCTCCCATTTGATCCCTAGGCCTTCTTTGGACCAAGTTCTTCTCGTTCGTCCATCTTCGTCCTCCCATTTGATCCGTTGGAATTATTTGGACCAAGTTCGTCTCGTTCGTCCATCTTCGTCCTCCCATTTGATCCTTTGGCCTTCTTTGTACCAAGTTCGTCTCGTTCGTCCCTCTTTGTCCTCCCATTTGATCCCTAGTCCTTCTTTGGACCAAGTTCGTCTCGTTCGTCCATCTTCGTCCTTCCATTTGAACCCTAGGCCTTCTTTGTACCAAGTTCGTCTCGTTCGTCCCTCTTCTACTTCCCATTTGATCCCTAAGCCTTCTTTGTACCAAGTTCGTCTCGTTCGTCCCTCTTCTACATCCCATTTGATCCCTAGGCCTTCTTTGTACCAAGTTCGTCTCGTTCGTCCCTCTTCGTCCTCCCATTTGATCCCTAGGCCTTCTTTGGACCAAGTTCTTCTCGTTCGTCCATCTTCGTCCTCCCATTTGATCCGTTGGAATTATTTGGACCAAGTTCGTCTCGTTCGTCCATCTTCCTCCTCCCATTTGATCCCTTGGCCTTCTTTGTACCAAGTTCGTCTCGTTCGTCCCTCTTCGTCCTCCCATTTGATCCCTAGGCCTTCTTTGGACCAAGTTCGTCTCGTTCGTCCATCTTCGTCCTTCCATTTGATCCCTAGGTCTTCTTTGTACCAAGTTCGTCTCGTTCGTCCCTCTACGTCCTCCCATTTGATCCCTAGTCCTTCTTTGGACCAAGTTCGTCTCGTTCGTCCATCTTCGTCCTCCCATTTGATCCTTTGGCCTTCTTTGTACCAAGTTCGTCTCGTTCGTCCATCTTCTACTTCCCATTTGATCCCTAAGCCTTCTTTGTACCAAGTTCGTCTCGTTCGTCCCTCTTCTACTTCCCATTTGATCCCTAAGCCTTCTTTGTACCAAGTTCGTCTCGTTCGTCCCTCTTCTACTTCCCATTTGATCCCTAGGCCTTCTTTGTACCAAGTTCGTCTCGTTCGTCCATCTTCGTCCTCCCATTTGATCCCTAGGCCTTCTTTCTACCAAGTTCGTCTCATTCGTCCCTCTTCGTCCTCCCATTTGATCCCTAGGTCTTCTTTGTACCAAGTTCGTCTCGTTCGTCCCTCTTCTTCCTCCCATTTGATCCCAAGGACTTCTTTGGACAAAGTTCGTCTCGTTCGTCCCTCTTCGTCCTCCCATTTGATCCCTAGGCCTGCTTTGTACCAAGTTCGTCCCTCTTCGTCCTCCCATTTGATCCCTAGGCCTTCTTTGTACCAAGTTCGTCTCGTTCGTCCCTCTTCGTCCTCCCATTTGATCCGTAGGCCTTCTTTGGACAGAGTTCGTCTCGTTCGTCCATCTTCGTCCTCCCATTTGATCCGTTGGCCTTCTTTGTACCATGTTCGTCTCGTTCGTCCATCTTCGTCCTCCCATTTGATCCCTAGGCCTTCTTTGTACCAAGTTCGTCCCTCTTCGTCCTCCCATTTGATCCGTAGGCCTTCTTTGGACAAAGTTCGTCTCGTTCGTCCATCTTCGTCCTCCCATTTGATCCGTTGGCCTTCTTTGCACCATGTTCGTCTCGTTTGTCCATTTTCGTCCTCCCATTTGATTCCTAGGCCTTCTTTGTACCAAGTTCGTCTCGTTCGTCCCTCTTCTACTTCCCATTTGATCCCTAAGCCTTCTTTGTACCAAGTTCGTCTCGTTCGTCCCTCTTCTACTTCCCATTTGATCCCTAGGCCTTCTTTGTACCAAGTTCGTCTCGTTCGTCCCTCTTCGTCCTCCCATTTGATCCCTAGGCCTTCTTTGGACCAAGTTCTTCTCGTTCGTCCATCTTCGTCCTCCCATTTGATCCGTTGGAATTATTTGGACCAAGTTCGTCTCGTTCGTCCATCTTCGTCCTCCCATTTGATCCTTTGGCCTTCTTTGTACCAAGTTCGTCTCGTTCGTCCCTCTTTGTCCTCCCATTTGATCCCTAGTCCTTCTTTGGACCAAGTTCGTCTCGTTCGTCCATCTTCGTCCTTCCATTTGAACCCTAGGCCTTCTTTGTACCAAGTTCGTCTCGTTCGTCCCTCTTCTACTTCCCATTTGATCCCTAAGCCTTCTTTGTACCAAGTTCGTCTCGTTCGTCCCTCTTCTACATCCCATTTGATCCCTAGGCCTTCTTTGTACCAAGTTCGTCTCGTTCGTCCCTCTTCGTCCTCCCATTTGATCCCTAGGCCTTCTTTGGACCAAGTTCTTCTCGTTCGTCCATCTTCGTCCTCCCATTTGATCCGTTGGAATTATTTGGACCAAGTTCGTCTCGTTCGTCCATCTTCCTCCTCCCATTTGATCCCTTGGCCTTCTTTGTACCAAGTTCGTCTCGTTCGTCCCTCTTCGTCCTCCCATTTGATCCCTAGGCCTTCTTTGGACCAAGTTCGTCTCGTTCGTCCATCTTCGTCCTTCCATTTGATCCCTAGGTCTTCTTTGTACCAAGTTCGTCTCGTTCGTCCCTCTACGTCCTCCCATTTGATCCCTAGTCCTTCTTTGGACCAAGTTCGTCTCGTTCGTCCATCTTCGTGCTCCCATTTGATCCGTAGGCCTTCTTTGGACAAAGTTCGTGTCGTTCGTCCATCTTCGTCCTCCCATTTGATCCCTAGGCCTTCTTTGGACAAAGTTCGTCTCGTTCGTCCATCTTCGTCCTCCCATTTGATCCGTTGGCCTTCTTTGTACCATGTTCGTCTCGTTTGTCCATTTTCGTCCTCCCATTTGATTCCTAGGCCTTCTTTGTACCAAGTTCGTCTCGTTCGTCCCTCTTCTACTTCCCATTTGATCCCTAAGCCTTCTTTGTACCAAGTTCGTCTCGTTCGTCCCTCTTCTACTTCCCATTTGATCCCTAGGCCTTCTTTGTACCAAGTTCGTCTCGTTCGTCCCTCTTCGTCCTCCCATTTGATCCCTAGGCCTTCTTTGGACCAAGTTCTTCTCGTTCGTCCATCTTCGTCCTCCCATTTGATCCGTTGGAATTATTTGGACCAAGTTCGTCTCGTTCGTCCATCTTCGTCCTCCCATTTGATCCTTTGGCCTTCTTTGTACCAAGTTCGTCTCGTTCGTCCATCTTCTACTTCCCATTTGATCCCTAAGCCTTCTTTGTACCAAGTTCGTCTCGTTCGTCCCTCTTCTACTTCCCATTTGATCCCTAAGCCTTCTTTGTACCAAGTTCGTCTCGTTCGTCCCTCTTCTACTTCCCATTTGATCCCTAGGCCTTCTTTGTACCAAGTTCGTCTCGTTCGTCCATCTTCGTCCTCCCATTTGATCCCTAGGCCTTCTTTCTACCAAGTTCGTCTCATTCGTCCCTCTTCGTCCTCCCATTTGATCCCTAGGTCTTCTTTGTACCAAGTTCGTCTCGTTCGTCCCTCTTCTTCCTCCCATTTGATCCCAAGGACTTCTTTGGACAAAGTTCGTCTCGTTCGTCCCTCTTCGTCCTCCCATTTGATCCCTAGGCCTGCTTTGTACCAAGTTCGTCCCTCTTCGTCCTCCCATTTGATCCCTAGGCCTTCTTTGTACCAAGTTCGTCTCGTTCGTCCCTCTTCGTCCTCCCATTTGATCCGTAGGCCTTCTTTGGACAGAGTTCGTCTCGTTCGTCCATCTTCGTCCTCCCATTTGATCCGTTGGCCTTCTTTGTACCATGTTCGTCTCGTTCGTCCATCTTCGTCCTCCCATTTGATCCCTAGGCCTTCTTTGTACCAAGTTCGTCCCTCTTCGTCCTCCCATTTGATCCGTAGGCCTTCTTTGGACAAAGTTCGTCTCGTTCGTCCATCTTCGTCCTCCCATTTGATCCGTTGGCCTTCTTTGCACCATGTTCGTCTCGTTTGTCCATTTTCGTCCTCCCATTTGATTCCTAGGCCTTCTTTGTACCAAGTTCGTCTCGTTCGTCCCTCTTCTACTTCCCATTTGATCCCTAAGCCTTCTTTGTACCAAGTTCGTCTCGTTCGTCCCTCTTCTACTTCCCATTTGATCCCTAGGCCTTCTTTGTACCAAGTTCGTCTCGTTCGTCCCTCTTCGTCCTCCCATTTGATCCCTAGGCCTTCTTTGGACCAAGTTCTTCTCGTTCGTCCATCTTCGTCCTCCCATTTGATCCGTTGGAATTATTTGGACCAAGTTCGTCTCGTTCGTCCATCTTCGTCCTCCCATTTGATCCTTTGGCCTTCTTTGTACCAAGTTCGTCTCGTTCGTCCCTCTTTGTCCTCCCATTTGATCCCTAGTCCTTCTTTGGACCAAGTTCGTCTCGTTCGTCCATCTTCGTCCTTCCATTTGAACCCTAGGCCTTCTTTGTACCAAGTTCGTCTCGTTCGTCCCTCTTCTACTTCCCATTTGATCCCTAAGCCTTCTTTGTACCAAGTTCGTCTCGTTCGTCCCTCTTCTACATCCCATTTGATCCCTAGGCCTTCTTTGTACCAAGTTCGTCTCGTTCGTCCCTCTTCGTCCTCCCATTTGATCCCTAGGCCTTCTTTGGACCAAGTTCTTCTCGTTCGTCCATCTTCGTCCTCCCATTTGATCCGTTGGAATTATTTGGACCAAGTTCGTCTCGTTCGTCCATCTTCCTCCTCCCATTTGATCCCTTGGCCTTCTTTGTACCAAGTTCGTCTCGTTCGTCCCTCTTCGTCCTCCCATTTGATCCCTAGGCCTTCTTTGGACCAAGTTCGTCTCGTTCGTCCATCTTCGTCCTTCCATTTGATCCCTAGGTCTTCTTTGTACCAAGTTCGTCTCGTTCGTCCCTCTACGTCCTCCCATTTGATCCCTAGTCCTTCTTTGGACCAAGTTCGTCTCGTTCGTCCATCTTCGTCCTCCCATTTGATCCTTTGGCCTTCTTTGTACCAAGTTCGTCTCGTTCGTCCATCTTCTACTTCCCATTTGATCCCTAAGCCTTCTTTGTACCAAGTTCGTCTCGTTCGTCCCTCTTCTACTTCCCATTTGATCCCTAAGCCTTCTTTGTACCAAGTTCGTCTCGTTCGTCCCTCTTCTACTTCCCATTTGATCCCTAGGCCTTCTTTGTACCAAGTTCGTCTCGTTCGTCCATCTTCGTCCTCCCATTTGATCCCTAGGCCTTCTTTCTACCAAGTTCGTCTCATTCGTCCCTCTTCGTCCTCCCATTTGATCCCTAGGTCTTCTTTGTACCAAGTTCGTCTCGTTCGTCCCTCTTCTTCCTCCCATTTGATCCCAAGGACTTCTTTGGACAAAGTTCGTCTCGTTCGTCCCTCTTCGTCCTCCCATTTGATCCCTAGGCCTGCTTTGTACCAAGTTCGTCCCTCTTCGTCCTCCCATTTGATCCCTAGGCCTTCTTTGTACCAAGTTCGTCTCGTTCGTCCCTCTTCGTCCTCCCATTTGATCCGTAGGCCTTCTTTGGACAGAGTTCGTCTCGTTCGTCCATCTTCGTCCTCCCATTTGATCCGTTGGCCTTCTTTGTACCATGTTCGTCTCGTTCGTCCATCTTCGTCCTCCCATTTGATCCCTAGGCCTTCTTTGTACCAAGTTCGTCCCTCTTCGTCCTCCCATTTGATCCGTAGGCCTTCTTTGGACAAAGTTCGTCTCGTTCGTCCATCTTCGTCCTCCCATTTGATCCGTTGGCCTTCTTTGCACCATGTTCGTCTCGTTTGTCCATTTTCGTCCTCCCATTTGATTCCTAGGCCTTCTTTGTACCAAGTTCGTCTCGTTCGTCCCTCTTCTACTTCCCATTTGATCCCTAAGCCTTCTTTGTACCAAGTTCGTCTCGTTCGTCCCTCTTCTACTTCCCATTTGATCCCTAGGCCTTCTTTGTACCAAGTTCGTCTCGTTCGTCCCTCTTCGTCCTCCCATTTGATCCCTAGGCCTTCTTTGGACCAAGTTCTTCTCGTTCGTCCATCTTCGTCCTCCCATTTGATCCGTTGGAATTATTTGGACCAAGTTCGTCTCGTTCGTCCATCTTCGTCCTCCCATTTGATCCTTTGGCCTTCTTTGTACCAAGTTCGTCTCGTTCGTCCCTCTTTGTCCTCCCATTTGATCCCTAGTCCTTCTTTGGACCAAGTTCGTCTCGTTCGTCCATCTTCGTCCTTCCATTTGAACCCTAGGCCTTCTTTGTACCAAGTTCGTCTCGTTCGTCCCTCTTCTACTTCCCATTTGATCCCTAAGCCTTCTTTGTACCAAGTTCGTCTCGTTCGTCCCTCTTCTACATCCCATTTGATCCCTAGGCCTTCTTTGTACCAAGTTCGTCTCGTTCGTCCCTCTTCGTCCTCCCATTTGATCCCTAGGCCTTCTTTGGACCAAGTTCTTCTCGTTCGTCCATCTTCGTCCTCCCATTTGATCCGTTGGAATTATTTGGACCAAGTTCGTCTCGTTCGTCCATCTTCCTCCTCCCATTTGATCCCTTGGCCTTCTTTGTACCAAGTTCGTCTCGTTCGTCCCTCTTCGTCCTCCCATTTGATCCCTAGGCCTTCTTTGGACCAAGTTCGTCTCGTTCGTCCATCTTCGTCCTTCCATTTGATCCCTAGGTCTTCTTTGTACCAAGTTCGTCTCGTTCGTCCCTCTACGTCCTCCCATTTGATCCCTAGTCCTTCTTTGGACCAAGTTCGTCTCGTTCGTCCATCTTCGTGCTCCCATTTGATCCGTAGGCCTTCTTTGGACAAAGTTCGTGTCGTTCGTCCATCTTCGTCCTCCCATTTGATCCCTAGGCCTTCTTTGGACAAAGTTCGTCTCGTTCGTCCATCTTCGTCCTCCCATTTGATCCGTTGGCCTTCTTTGTACCATGTTCGTCTCGTTTGTCCATTTTCGTCCTCCCATTTGATTCCTAGGCCTTCTTTGTACCAAGTTCGTCTCGTTCGTCCCTCTTCTACTTCCCATTTGATCCCTAAGCCTTCTTTGTACCAAGTTCGTCTCGTTCGTCCCTCTTCGTCCTCCCATTTGATCCCTAGTCCTTCTTTGGACCAAGTTCGTCTCGTTCGTCCATCTTCGTCCTTCCATTTGAACCCTAGGCCTTCTTTGTACCAAGTTCGTCTCGTTCGTCCCTCTTCTACTTCCCATTTGATCCCTAAGCCTTCTTTGTACCAAGTTCGTCTCGTTCGTCCCTCTTCTACATCCCATTTGATCCCTAGGACTTCTTTGTACCAAGTTCGTCTCGTTCGTCCCTCTTCGTCCTCCCATTTGATCCCTAGGCCTTCTTTGGACCAAGTTCTTCTCGTTCGTCCATCTTCGTCCTCCCATTTGATCCGTTGGAATTATTTGGACCAAGTTCGTCTCGTTCGTCCATCTTCATCCTCCCATTTGATCCCTTGGCCTTCTTTGTACCAAGTTCGTCTCGTTCGTCCCTCTTCGTCCTCCCATTTGATCCCTAGGCCTTCTTTGGACCAAGTTCGTCTCGTTCGTCCATCTTCGTCCTTCCATTTGATCCCTAGGTCTTCTTTGTACCAAGTTCGTCTCGTTCGTCCCTCTACGTCCTCCCATTTGATCCCTAGTCCTTCTTTGGACCAAGTTCGTCTCGTTCGTCCATCTTCGTGCTCCCATTTGATCCGTAGGCCTTCTTTGGACAAAGTTCGTGTCGTTCGTCCATCTTCGTCCTCCCATTTGATCCGTAGGCCTTCTTTGGACAAAGTTCGTCTCGTTCGTCCATCTTCGTCCTCCCATTTGATCCGTTGGCCTTCTTTGCACCATGTTCGTCTCGTTTGTCCATTTTCGTCCTCCCATTTGATTCCTAGGCCTTCTTTGTACCAAGTTCGTCTCGTTCGTCCCTCTTCTACTTCCCATTTGATCCCTAAGCCTTCTTTGTACCAAGTTCGTCTCGTTCGTCCCTCTTCTACTTCCCATTTGATCCCTAGGCCTTCTTTGTACCAAGTTCGTCTCGTTCGTCCCTCTTCGTCCTCCCATTTGATCCCTAGGCCTTCTTTGGACCAAGTTCTTCTCGTTCGTCCATCTTCGTCCTCCCATTTGATCCGTTATAATTATTTGGACCAAGTTCGTCTCGTTCGTCCATCTTCGTCCTCCCATTTGATCCTTTGGCCTTCTTTGTACCAAGTTCGTCTCGTTCGTCCCTCTTTGTCCTCCCATTTGATCCCTAGTCCTTCTTTGGACCAAGTTCGTCTCGTTCGTCCATCTTCGTCCTTCCATTTGAACCCTAGGCCTTCTTTGTACCAAGTTCGTCTCGTTCGTCCCTCTTCTACTTCCCATTTGATCCCTAAGCCTTCTTTGTACCAAGTTCGTCTCGTTCGTCCCTCTTCTACATCCCATTTGATCCCTAGGCCTTCTTTGTACCAAGTTCGTCTCGTTCGTCCCTCTTCGTCCTCCCATTTGATCCCTAGGCCTTCTTTGGACCAAGTTCTTCTCGTTCGTCCATCTTCGTCCTCCCATTTGATCCGTTGGAATTATTTGGACCAAGTTCGTCTCGTTCGTCCATCTTCATCCTCCCATTTGATCCCTTGGCCTTCTTTGTACCAAGTTCGTCTCGTTCGTCCCTCTTCGTCCTCCCATTTGATCCCTAGGCCTTCTTTGGACCAAGTTCGTCTCGTTCGTCCATCTTCGTCCTTCCATTTGATCCCTAGGTCTTCTTTGTACCAAGTTCGTCTCGTTCGTCCCTCTACGTCCTCCCATTTGATCCCTAGTCCTTCTTTGGACCAAGTTCGTCTCGTTCGTCCATCTTCGTGCTCCCATTTGATCCGTAGGCCTTCTTTGGACAAAGTTCGTGTCGTTCGTCCATCTTAGTCCTCCCATTTGATCCCTAGGCCTTCTTTGGACAAAGTTCGTCTCGTTCGTCCATCTTCGTCCTCCCATTTGATCCGTTGGCCTTCTTTGTACCATGTTCGTCTCGTTTGTCCATTTTCGTCCTCCCATTTGATTCCTAGGCCTTCTTTGTACCAAGTTCGTCTCGTTCGTCCCTCTTCTACTTCCCATTTGATCCCTAAGCCTTCTTTGTACCAAGTTCGTCTCGTTCGTCCCTCTTCGTCCTCCCATTTGATCCCTAGTCCTTCTTTGGACCAAGTTCGTCTCGTTCGTCCATCTTCGTCCTTCCATTTGAACCCTAGGCCTTCTTTGTACCAAGTTCGTCTCGTTCGTCCCTCTTCTACTTCCCATTTGATCCCTAAGCCTTCTTTGTACCAAGTTCGTCTCGTTCGTCCCTCTTCTACATCCCATTTGATCCCTAGGCCTTCTTTGTACCAAGTTCGTCTCGTTCGTCCCTCTTCGTCCTCCCATTTGATCCCTAGGCCTTCTTTGGACCAAGTTCTTCTCGTTCGTCCATCTTCGTCCTCCCATTTGATCCGTTGGAATTATTTGGACCAAGTTCGTCTCGTTCGTCCATCTTCATCCTCCCATTTGATCCCTTGGCCTTCTTTGTACCAAGTTCGTCTCGTTCGTCCCTCTTCGTCCTCCCATTTGATCCCTAGGCCTTCTTTGGACCAAGTTCGTCTCGTTCGTCCATCTTCGTCCTTCCATTTGATCCCTAGGTCTTCTTTGTACCAAGTTCGTCTCGTTCGTCCCTCTACGTCCTCCCATTTGATCCCTAGTCCTTCTTTGGACCAAGTTCGTCTCGTTCGTCCATCTTCGTGCTCCCATTTGATCCGTAGGCCTTCTTTGGACAAAGTTCGTGTCGTTCGTCCATCTTCGTCCTCCCATTTGATCCCTAGGCCTTCTTTGGACAAAGTTCGTCTCGTTCGTCCATCTTCGTCCTCCCATTTGATCCGTTGGCCTTCTTTGCACCATGTTCGTCTCGTTTGTCCATTTTCGTCCTCCCATTTGATCCCTAGTCCTTCTTTGGACCAAGTTCGTCTCGTTCGTCCATCTTCGTCCTTCCATTTGAACCCTAGGCCTTCTTTGTACCAAGTTCGTCTCGTTCGTCCCTCTTCTACTTCCCATTTGATCCCTAAGCCTTCTTTGTACCAAGTTCGTCTCGTTCGTCCCTCTTCTACATCCCATTTGATCCCTAGGCCTTCTTTGTACCAAGTTCGTCTCGTTCGTCCCTCTTCGTCCTCCCATTTGATCCCTAGGCCTTCTTTGGACCAAGTTCTTCTCGTTCGTCCATCTTCGTCCTCCCATTTGATCCGTTGGAATTATTTGGACCAAGTTCGTCTCGTTCGTCCATCTTCATCCTCCCATTTGATCCCTTGGCCTTCTTTGTACCAAGTACGTCTCGTTCGTCCCTCTTCGTCCTCCCATTTGATCCCTAGGCCTTCTTTGGACCAAGTTCGTCTCGTTCGTCCATCTTCGTCCTTCCATTTGATCCCTAGGTCTTCTTTGTACCAAGTTCGTCTCGTTCGTCCCTCTACGTCCTCCCATTTGATCCCTAGTCCTTCTTTGGACCAAGTTCGTCTCGTTCGTCCATCTTCGTGCTCCCATTTGATCCGTAGGCCTTCTTTGGACAAAGTTCGTGTCGTTCGTCCATCTTCGTCCTCCCATTTGATCCCTAGGCCTTCTTTGGACAAAGTTCGTCTCGTTCGTCCATCTTCGTCCTCCCATTTGATCCGTTGGCCTTCTTTGCACCATGTTCGTCTCGTTTGTCCATTTTCGTCCTCCCATTTGATTCCTAGGCCTTCTTTGTACCAAGTTCGTCTCGTTCGTCCCTCTTCTACTTCCCATTTGATCCCTAAGCCTTCTTTGTACCAAGTTCGTCTCGTTCGTCCATCTTCGTCCTTCCATTTGATCCCTAGGTCTTCTTTGTACCAAGTTCGTCTCGTTCGTCCCTCTACGTCCTCCCATTTGATCCCTAGTCCTTCTTTGGACCAAGTTCGTCTCGTTCGTCCATCTTCGTGCTCCCATTTGATCCGTAGGCCTTCTTTGGACAAAGTTCGTGTCGTTCGTCCATCTTCGTCCTCCCATTTGATCCCTAGGCCTTCTTTGGACAAAGTTCGTCTCGTTCGTCCATCTTCGTCCTCCCATTTGATCCGTTGGCCTGCTTTGTACCAAGTTCGTCCCTCTTCGTCCTCCCATTTGATCCCTAGGTCTTCTTTGGACAAAGTTCGTGTCGTTCGTCCATCTTCGTCCTCCCATTTGATCCCTAGGTCTTCTTTGTACCAAATTCGTCTCGTTCGTCCCTCTTCGTCCTCCCATTTGATCCCTAGGCCTTCTTTGTACCAAGTTCGTCTCGTTCGTCCCTCTTCGTCATCCCATTTGATCCGTAGGCCTTCTTTGGACAAAGTTCGCCTCTTCGTCCATCTTCGTCCTCCCATTTGATCCGTTGGCCTTCTTTGTACCATGTTCGTCTCGTTCGTCCATCTTCGTCCTCCCATTTGATCCCTAGGCCTTCTTTGTACCAAGTTCGTCTCGTTCATCCCTCTTCGTTCTCCCATTTGATCCCTAGGTCTTCTTTGTACCAAGTTCGTCTCGTTCGTCCCTCTTCGTTATTCCATTTGATCCCTAGGCCTTCTTTGGACCAAGTTCTTCTCGTTCGTCCATCTTCGTCCTCCCATTTGATCCGTTGGAATTATTTGGACCAAGTTCGTCTCGTTCGTCCATCTTCGTGCTCCCATTTGATCCCTTGGCCTTCTTTGTACCAAGTTCGTCTCGTTCGTCCCTCTTCGTCCTCCCATTTGATCCCTAGGCCTTCTTTGGACCAAGTTCGTCTCGTTCGTCCATCTTCGTCCTTCCATTTGATCCCTAGGTCTTCTTTGTACCAAGTTCGTCTCGTTCGTCCCTCTACGTCCTCCCATTTGATCCCTAGTCCTTCTTTGGACCAAGTTCGTCTTGTTCGTCCATCTTCGTGCTCCCATTTGATCCGTAGGCCTTCTTTGGACAAAGTTCGGGTCGTTCGTCCATCTTCGTCCTCCCATTTGATCCCTAGGTCTTCTTTTTACCAAGTTCGTCTCGTTCGTCCCTCTTCGTCCTCCCATTTGATCCCTAGGCCTTCTTTGTACCAAGTTCGTCTCGTTCGTACCTCTTCGTCCTCCCATTTGATCCCTAGGCCTTCTTTATACCAAGTTCGTCTCGTTCGTCCCTCTTCGTCCTCCCATTTGATCCGTAGGCCTTCTTTGGACAAAGTTTGTCTCGTTCGTCCCTCTTCGTCCTCCCATTTGATCCGTAGGCCTTCTTTGTACCAAGTTCGTCTCGTTCGTCCCTCTTCGTCCTCCCATTTGATCCGTAGGCCTTCTTTGGACAAAGTTCGTCTCGTTCGTCCATCTTCATCCTCCCATTTGATCCGTTAGCCTTCTTTGTACCATGTTCGTCTCGTTCGTCCATCTTCGTCCTCCCATTTGATCCCTAGGCCTTCTTTGTACCAAGTTCGTCCCTCTTCGTCCTCCCATTTGATCCCTAGGTCTTCTTTGTACCAAGTTCGTCTCGTTCGTCCCTCTTCGTCCTCCCATTTGATCCCAAGGCCTTCTTTGGACAAAGTTCGTCTCGTTCGTCCATCTTCGTGCTCCCATTTGATCCCTTGGCCTTCTTTGTACCAAGTTCGTCTCGTTCGTCCCTCTTCGTCCTCCCATTTGATCCCTAGGCCTTCTTTGGACCAAGTTCGTCTCGTTCGTCCATCTTCGTCCTTCCATTTGATCCCTAGGTCTTCTTTGTACCAAGTTCGTCTCGTTCGTCCCTCTTCGTCCTCCCATTTGATCCCTAGGCCTTCTTTGGACCAAGTTCTTCTCGTTCTTCCATCTTCGTCCTCCCATTTGATCCGTTGGAATTATTTGGACCAAGTTCGTCTCGTTCGTCCATCTTCATCCTCCCATTTGATCCCTTGGCCTTCTTTGTACCAAGTTCGTCTCGTTCGTCCCTCTTCGTCCTCCCATTTGATCCCTAGGCCTTCTTTGGACCAAGTTCGTCTCGTTCGTCCATCTTCGTCCTTCCATTTGATCCCTAGGTCTTCTTTGTACCAAGTTCGTCTCGTTCGTCCCTCTACGTCCTCCCATTTGATCCCTAGTCCTTCTTTGGACCAAGTTCGTCTCGTTCGTCCATCTTCGTGCTCCCATTTGATCCGTAGGCCTTCTTTGGACAAAGTTCGTGTCGTTCGTCCATCTTCGTCCTCCCATTTGATCCCTAGGCCTTCTTTGGACAAAGTTCGTCTCGTTCGTCCATCTTCGTCCTCCCATTTGATCCGTTGGCCTTCTTTGTACCATGTTCGTCTCGTTCGTCCATCTTCGTCCTCCCATTTGATCCCTAGGCCTTCTTTGTACCAAGTTCATCTCATTCGTCCCTCTTCGTCCTCCCATTTGATCCCTAGGTCTTCTTTGTACCAAGTTCGTCTCGTTCGTCCCTCTTCTTCCTACCATTTGATCCCAAGGACTTCTTTGGACAAAGTTCGTCTCGTTCGTCCCTCTTCGTCCTCCCATTTGATCCCTAGGCCTTCTTTGTACCAAGTTCGTCCCTCTTCGTCCTCCCATTTGATCCCTAGGTCTTCTTTGGACAAAGTTCGTGTCGTTCGTCCATCTTCGTCCTCCCATTTGATCCCTAGGTCTTCTTTGTACCAAATTCGTCTCGTTCGTCCCTCTTCGTCCTCCCATTTGATCCCTAGGCCTTCTTTGTACCAAGTTCGTCTCGTTCGTCCCTCTTCGTCATCCCATTTGATCCGTAGGCCTTCTTTGGACAAAGTTCGCCTCGTTCGTCCATCTTCGTCCTCCCATTTGATCCGTTGGCCTTCTTTGTACCATGTTCGTCTCGTTCGTCCATCTTCGTCCTCCCATTTGATCCCTAGGCCTTCTTTGTACCAAGTTCGTCTCGTTCATCCCTCTTCGTCCTCCCATTTGATCCCTAGGTCTTCTTTGTACCAAGTTCGTCTCGTTCGTCCCTCTTCGTTATTCCATTTGATCCCTAGGCCTTCTTTGGACCAAGTTCTTCTCGTTCGTCCATCTTCGTCCTCCCATTTGATCCGTTGGAATTATTTGGACCAAGTTCGTCTCGTTCGTCCATCTTCGTGCTCCCATTTGATCCCTTGGCCTTCTTTGTACCAAGTTCGTCTCGTTCGTCCCTCTTCGTCCTCCCATTTGATCCCTAGGCCTTCTTTGGACCAAGTTCGTCTCGTTCGTCCATCTTCGTCCTTCCATTTGATCCCTAGGTCTTCTTTGTACCAAGTTCGTCTCGTTCGTCCCTCTACGTCCTCCCATTTGATCCCTAGTCCTTCTTTGGACCAAGTTCGTCTCGTTCGTCCATCTTCGTGCTCCCATTTGATCCGTAGGCCTTCTTTGGACAAAGTTCGGGTCGTTCGTCCATCTTCGTCCTCCCATTTGATCCCTAGGTCTTCTTTTTACCAAGTTCGTCTCGTTCGTCCCTCTTCGTCCTCCCATTTGATCCCTAGGCCTTCTTTGTACCAAGTTCGTCTCGTTCGTACCTCTTCGTCCTCCCATTTGATCCCTAGGCCTTCTTTATACCAAGTTCGTCTCGTTCGTCCCTCTTCGTCCTCCCATTTGATCCGTAGGCCTTCTTTGGACAAAGTTTGTCTCGTTCGTCCCTCGTTCGTCCTCCCATTTGATCCGTAGGCCTTCTTTGGACAAAGTTCGTCTCGTTCGTCCCTCTTCGTCCTCCCATTTGATCCCTAGGCCTTCTTTGTACCAAGTTCGTCTCGTTCGTCCCTCTTCGTCCTCCCATTTGATCCGTAGGCCTTCTTTGGACAAAGTTCGTCTCGTTCGTCCATCTTCATCCTCCCATTTGATCCGTTAGCCTTCTTTGTACCATGTTCGTCTCGTTCGTCCATCTTCGTCCTCCCATTTGATCCCTAGGCCTTCTTTGTACCAAGTTCGTCCCTCTTCGTCCTCCCATTTGATCCCTAGGTCTTCTTTGTACCAAGTTCGTCTCGTTCGTCCCTCTTCGTCCTCCCATTTGATCCCAAGGCCTTCTTTGGACAAAGTTCGTCTCGTTCGTCCATCTTCGTCCTCCCATTTGATCCGTTGGCCTTCTTTGGACCAAGTTCGTCCCGTTCGTCCTTCTTCGTCCTCCCATTTGATCCCTTGGCCTTATTTGTACCATGTTCGTCTCGTTCGTCCCTCTTCGTCTTCCCATTTGATCCGTAGGCGTTCTTTGGACCAAGTTCGTCTCGTTCGTTCATCTTCGTCCTCCCATTTGATCCCTTGGCCTTCTTTGTACTATGTTCGTCTCGTTCGTCCCTCTTCGTCCTCCCATTTGATCCCTAGGCCTTCTTTGGACCAAGTTCGTCTCGTTGGTCCATCTTCGTCCTTCCATTTGATCCCTAGGCCTTCTTTGGACAAAGTTCGTCTCGTTCGTCCCTCTTCGTCCTCCCATTTGATCCCTAGGCCTTCTTTGGACCAAGTTCTTCTCGTTCTTCCATCTTCGTCCTCCCATTTGATCCGTTGGAATTATTTGGACCAAGTTCGTCTCGTTCGTCCATCTTCATCCTCCCATTTGATCCCTTGGCCTTCTTTGTACCAAGTTCGTCTCGTTCGTCCCTCTTCGTCCTCCCATTTGATCCCTAGGCCTTCTTTGGACCAAGTTCGTCTCGTTCGTCCATCTTCGTCCTTCCATTTGATCCCTAGGTCTTCTTTGTACCAAGTTCGTCTCGTTCGTCCCTCTACGTCCTCCCATTTGATCCCTAGTCCTTCTTTGGACCAAGTTCGTCTCGTTCGTCCATCTTCGTGCTCCCATTTGATCCGTAGGCCTTCTTTGGACAAAGTTCGTGTCGTTCGTCCATCTTCGTCCTCCCATTTGATCCCTAGGCCTTCTTTGGACAAAGTTCGTCTCGTTCGTCCATCTTCGTCCTCCCATTTGATCCGTTGGCCTTCTTTGTACCATGTTCGTCTCGTTCGTCCATCTTCGTCCTCCCATTTGATCCCTAGGCCTTCTTTGTACCAAGTTCGTCTCATTCGTCCCTCTTCGTCCTCCCATTTGATCCCTAGGTCTTCTTTGTACCAAGTTCGTCTCGTTCGTCCCTCTTCTTCCTACCATTTGATCCCAACGACTTCTTTGGACAAAGTTCGTCTCGTTCGTCCCTCTTCGTCCTCCCATTTGATCCCTAGGCCTTCTTTGTACCAAGTTCGTCCCTCTTCGTCCTCCCATTTGATCCCTAGGTCTTCTTTGGACAAAGTTCGTGTCGTTCGTCCATCTTCGTCCTCCCATTTGATCCCTAGGTCTTCTTTGTACCAAATTCGTCTCGTTCGTCCCTCTTCGTCCTCCCATTTGATCCCTAGGCCTTCTTTGTACCAAGTTCGTCTCGTTCGTCCCTCTTCGTCATCCCATTTGATCCGTAGGCCTTCTTTGGACAAAGTTCGCCTCGTTCGTCCATCTTCGTCCTCCCATTTGATCCGTTGGCCTTCTTTGTACCATGTTCGTCTCGTTCGTCCATCTTCGTCCTCCCATTTGATCCCTAGGCCTTCTTTGTACCAAGTTCGTCTCGTTCATCCCTCTTCGTCCTCCCATTTGATCCCTAGGTCTTCTTTGTACCAAGTTCGTCTCGTTCGTCCCTCTTCGTTATTCCATTTGATCCCTAGGCCTTCTTTGGACCAAGTTCTTCTCGTTCGTCCATCTTCGTCCTCCCATTTGATCCGTTGGAATTATTTGGACCAAGTTCGTCTCGTTCGTCCGTCTTCGTGCTCCCATTTGATCCCTTGGCCTTCTTTGTACCAAGTTCGTCTCGTTCGTCCCTCTTCGTCCTCCCATTTGATCCCTAGGCCTTCTTTGGACCAAGTTCGTCTCGTTCGTCCATCTTCGTCCTTCCATTTGATCCCTAGGTCTTCTTTGTACCAAGTTCGTCTCGTTCGTCCCTCTACGTCCTCCCATTTGATCCCTAGTCCTTCTTTGGACCAAGTTCGTCTCGTTCGTCCATCTTCGTGCTCCCATTTGATCCGTAGGCCTTCTTTGGACAAAGTTCGGGTCGTTCGTCCATCTTCGTCCTCCCATTTGATCCCTAGGTCTTCTTTTTACCAAGTTCGTCTCGTTCGTCCCTCTTCGTCCTCCCATTTGATCCCTAGGCCTTCTTTGTACCAAGTTCGTCTCGTTCGTACCTCTTCGTCCTCCCATTTGATCCCTAGGCCTTCTTTATACCAAGTTCGTCTCGTTCGTCCCTCTTCGTCCTCCCATTTGATCCGTAGGCCTTCTTTGGACAAAGTTTGTCTCGTTCGTCCCTCTTCGTCCTCCCATTTGATCCGTAGGCCTTCTTTGGACAAAGTTCGTCTCGTTCGTCCCTCTTCGTCCTCCCATTTGATCCCTAGGCCTTCTTTGTACCAAGTTCGTCTCGTTCGTCCCTCTTCGTCCTCCCATTTGATCCGTAGGCCTTCTTTGGACAAAGTTCGTCTCGTTCGTCCATCTTCATCCTCCCATTTGATCCGTTAGCCTTCTTTGTACCATGTTCGTCTCGTTCGTCCATCTTCGTCCTCCCATTTGATCCCTAGGCCTTCTTTGTACCAAGTTCGTCCCTCTTCGTCCTCCCATTTGATCCCTAGGTCTTCTTTGTACCAAGTTCGTCTCGTTCGTCCCTCTTCGTCCTCCCATTTGATCCCAAGGCCTTCTTTGGACAAAGTTCGTCTCGTTCGTCCATCTTCGTCCTCCCATTTGATCCGTTGGCCTTCTTTGGACCAAGTTCGTCCCGTTCGTCCATCTTCGTCCTCCCATTTGATCCCTTGGCCTTATTTGTACCATGTTCGTCTCGTTCGTCCCTCTTCGTCTTCCCATTTGATCCGTAGGCGTTCTTTGGACCAAGTTCGTCTCGTTCGTCCATCTTCGTCCTCCCATTTGATCCGAGGCCTTCTTTGGACCAAGTTCGTCTCGTTCGTCCATCTTCGTGCTCCCATTTGATCCGTAGGCCTTCTTTGGACAAAGTTCGTCTCGTTCGTCCATCTTCGTCCTCCCATTTGATCCGTTGGCCTTCTTTGTACCATGTTCGTCTCGTTTGTCCATTTTCGTCCTCCCATTTGATTCCTAGGCCTTCTTTGTACCAAGTTCGTCTCGTTCGTCCCTCTTCTACTTCCCATTTGATCCCTAAGCATTCTTTGTACCAAGTTCGTCTCGTTCGTCCCTCTTCTGCTTCCCATTTGATCCCTAAGCCTTCTTTGTACCAAGTTCGTCTCGTTCGTCCCTCTTCTACATCCCATTTGATCCCTAGGCCTTCTTTGTACCAAGTTCGTCTCGTTCGTCCCTCTTCGTCCTCCCATTTGATCCCTAGGCCTTCTTTGGACCAAGTTCTTCTCGTTCGTCCATCTTCGTCCTCCCATTTGATCCGTTGGAATTATTTGGACCAAGTTCGTCTCGTTCGTCCATCTTCATCCTCCCATTTGATCCCTTGGCCTTCTTTGTACCAAGTTCGTCTCGTTCGTCCATCTTCGTCCTTCCATTTGATCCCTAGGTCTTCTTTGTACCAAGTTCGTCTCGTTCGTCCCTCTACGTCCTCCCATTTGATCCCTAGTCCTTCTTTGGACCAAGTTCGTCTCGTTCGTCCGTCTTCGTGCTCCCATTTGATCCGTAGGCCTTCTTTGGACAAAGTTCGTGTCGTTCGTCCATCTTCGTCCTCCCATTTGATCCCTAGGTCTTCTTTGTACCAAGTTCGTCTCGTTCGTCCCTCTTCGTCCTCCCATTTGATCCGTAGGCCTTCTTTGGACAAAGTTCGTCTCGTTCGTCCATCTTCGTCCTCCCATTTGATCCGTTGGCCTTCTTTGTACCATGTTCGTCTCGTTCGTCCATCTTCGTCCTCCCATTTGATCCCTAGGCCTTCATTGTACCAAGTTCGTCTCGTTCGTCCCTCTTCGTCCTCCCATTTGATCCCTAGGTCTTCTTTGTACCAAGTTCGTCTCGTTCGTCCCTCTTCGTCCTCCCATTTGATCCCTAGGCCTTCTTTGGACCAAGTTCTTCTCGTTCGTCCATCTTCGTCCTCCCATTTGATCCGTTGGAGTTATTTGGACCAAGTTTGTCTCGTTCGTCCATCTTCGTGCTCCCATTTGATCCCTTGGCCTTCTTTGTACCAAGTTCGTCTCGTTCGTCCCTCTTCGTCCTCCCATTTAATCCCTAGGCCTTCTTTGGACCAAGTTCGTCTCGTTCGTCCATCTTCGTCCTTCCATTTGATCCCTAGGTCTTCTTTGTACCAAGTTCGTCTCGTTCGTCCCTCTACGTCCTCCCATTTGATCCCTAGTCCTTCTTTGGACCAAGTTCGTCTCGTTCGTCCATCTTCGTGCTCCCATTTGATCCGTAGGCCTTCTTTGGACAAAGTTCGGGTCGTTCGTCCATCTTCGTCCTCCCATTTGATCCCTAGGTCTTCTTTGTACCAAGTTCGTCTCGTTCGTCCCTCTTCGTCCTCCCATTTGATCCGTAGGCCTTCTTTGGACAAAGTTCGTCTCGTTCGTCCATCTTCGTCCTCCCATTTGATCCCTAGGCCTTCTTTGTACCAAGTTCGTCTCGTTTGTCCCTCTTCGTCCTCCCATTTGATCCCTAGGTCTTCTTTGTACCAAGTTCGTCTCGTTCGTCCCTCTTCGTCCTCCCATTTGATCACAAGGCCTTCTTTGGACAAAGTTCGTCTCGTTCGTCCATCTTCGTCCTTCCATTTGATCCGTTGGCCTTCTTTGGACCAAGTTCGACCCGTTCGTCCATCTTCGTCCTCCCATTTGATCCCTTGGCCTTCTTTGTACCATGTTCGTCTCGTTCGTCCCTCTTCGTCTTCCCATTTGATCCGTAGGCCTTCTTTGGACCAAGTTCGTCTCGTTCGTTCATCTTCGTCCTCCCATTTGATCCCTTGGCCTTCTTTGTACCATGTTCGTCTCGTTCGTCCCTCTTCGTCCTCCCATTTGATCCCTAGGCCTTCTTTGGACCAAGTTCGTCTCGTTCGTCCATCTTCGTCCTCCCATTTGATCCGTAGGCCTTCTTTGGACCAAGTTCGTCTCGTTCGTCCATCTTCGTGCTCCCATTTGATCCGTAGGCCTTCGTTGGACAAAGTTCGTCTCGTTCGTCCATCTTCGTCCTCCCATTTGAGCCGTTGGCCTTCTTTGTACCATGTTCGTCTCGTTCGTCCATTTTCGTCCTCCCATTTGATCCCTAGGCCTTCTTTGTACCAAGTTCGTCTCGTTCGTCCCTCTTCTACTTCCCATTTGATCCCTAGGCCTTCTTTGTACCAAGTTCGTCTCGTTCGTCCCTCTTCTACTTCCCATTTGATCCCTAGGCCTTCTTTGTACCAAGTTCGTCTCGTTCGTCCCTCTTCGTCCTCCCATTTGATCCCTAGGCCTTCTTCGGACCAAGTTCTTCTCGTTCGTCCATCTTCGTCCTCCAATTTGATCCGTTGGAATTATTTGGACCAAGCTCGTCTCGTTCGTCCATGTTCGTCCTCCCATTTGATCCCTTGGCCTTCTTTGTACCAAGTTCGTCTCGTTCGTCCCTCTTCGTCCTCCCATTTGATCCCTAGGCCTTCTTTGGACCAAGTTCGTCTCGTTCGTCCATCTTCGTCCTCCCATTTGATCCGTAGGCCTTCTTTGGACAAAGTTCGTCTCGTTCGTCCATCTTCGTCCTCCCATTTGATCCGTTGGCCTTCTTTGTACCAAGTTCGTCTCGTTCGTCCATTTCCGTCCTCCCATTTGATCCCTAGGCCTTCTTTGTACCAAGTTCGTCTCGTTCGTCCCTCTTCTACTTCCCAGTTGATCCCTAGGCCTTCTTTGTACCAAGTTCGTCTCGTTCGTCCCTCTTCTACTTCCCATTTGATCCCTAGGCCTTCTTTGTACCAAGTTCGTCTCGTTCGTCCATCTTCGTCCTTCCATTTGATCCCTAGGGCTTCTTTGTACCAAGTTCGTCTCGTTCGTCCCTCTTCGTCCTCCCATTTGATCCCAAGGCCTTCTTTGGACAAAGTTCGTCTCGTTCGTCCATCTTCGACATCCCATTTGATCCGTTGGCCTTCTTTGTACCATGTTCGTCTCGTTCGTCCATCTTCGTCCTCCGATTTGATCCCTAGGCCTTCTTTGTACCAAGTTCGTCTCGTTCGTCCCTCTTCGTCCTCCCATTTGATCCCTAGGTCTTCTTTGTACCAAGTTCGTCTCGTTCGTCCCTCTTCGTCCTCCCATTTGATCCGTAGGCCTTCTTTGGACAAAGTTCGTCTCGTTCGTCCATCTTCGTCCTCCCATTTGATCCGTTGGCCTTCTTTGTACCATGTTCGTCTCGTTCGTCCACCTTCGTCCTCCGATTTGATCCCTAGGTCTTCTTTGTACCAAGTTCGTCTCGTTCGTCCCTCTTCGTCCTCCCATTTGATCCCTAGGCCTTCTTTGTACCAAGTTCGTCTCGTTCGTCCCTCTTCGTCCTCCCATTTGATCCCTAGGCCTTCTTTGTACCAAGTTCGTCTCGTTTGTCCCTCTTCGTCCTCCCATTTGATCCCTAGGTCTTCTTTGTACCAAGTTCGTCTCGTTCGTCCCTCTTCGTCCTCCCATTTGATCCCAAGGCCTTCTTTGGACAAAGTTCGTCTCGTTCGTCCGTCTTCGTCCTCCCATTTGATCCCTAGGTCTTCTTTGTACCAAGTTCATCTCGTTCGTCCCTCTTCGTCCTCCCATTTGATCCGTAGGCCTTCTTTGGACAAAGTTCGTCTCCTTCGTCCATCTTCGTCCTCCCATTTGATCCCTAGGCCTTCTTTGTACCAAGTTCGTCTCGTTTGTCCCTCTTCGTCCTCCCATTTGATCCCTAGGTCTTCTTTGTACCAAGTTCGTCTCGTTCGTCCCTCTTCGTCCTCCCATTTGATCCCTAGGCCTTCTTTGTACCAAGTTCGTCTCGTTCGTCCCTCTTCGTCCTCCCATTTGATCCCTAGGCCTTCTTTGTACCAAGTTCGTCTCGTTTGTCCCTCTTCGTCCTCCCATTTGATCCCTAGGTCTTCTTTGTACCAAGTTCGTCTCGTTCGTCCCTCTTCGTCCTCCCATTTGATCCCAAGGCCTTCTTTGGACAAAGTTCGTCTCGTTCGTCCGTCTTCGTCCTCCCATTTGATCCCTAGGTCTTCTTTGTACCAAGTTCGTCTCGTTCGTCCCTCTTCGTCCTCCCATTTGATCCGTAGGCCTTCTTTGGACAAAGTTCATCTCGTTCGTCCATCTTCGTCCTCCCATTTGATCCCTAGGCCTTCTTTGTACCAAGTTCGTCTCGTTTGTCCCTCTTCGTCCTCCCATTTGATCCCTAGGTCTTCTTTGTACCAAGTTCGTCTCGTTCGTCCCTCTTCGTCCTCCCATTTGATCCCAAGGCCTTCTTTGGACAAAGTTCGTCTCGTTCGTCCATCTTCGTCCTCCCATTTGATCCCTTGGCCTTCTTTGTACCATGTTCGTCTCGTTCGTCCCTCTTCGTCTTCCCATTTGATCCGTAGGCCTTCTTTGGACCAAGTTCGTCTCGTTCGTTCATCTTCGTCCTCCCATTTGATCCCTTGGCCTTCTTTGTACCATGTTCGTCTCGTTCGTCCCTCTTCGTCCTCCCATTTGATCCCTAGGCCTTCTTTGGACCAAGTTCGTCTCGTTCGTCCATCTTCGTCCTCCCATTTGATCCGTAGGCCTTCTTTGGACCAAGTTCGTCTCGTTCGTCCATCTTCGTGCTCCCATTTGATCCGTAGGCCTTCGTTGGACAAAGTTCGTCTCGTTCGTCCATCTTCGTCCTCCCATTTGAGCCGTTGGCCTTCTTTGTACCATGTTCGTCTCGTTCGTCCATTTTCGTCCTCCCATTTGATCCCTAGGCCTTCTTTGTACCAAGTTCGTCTCGTTCGTCCCTCTTCTACTTCCCATTTGATCCCTAGGCCTTCTTTGTACCAAGTTCGTCTCGTTCGTCCCTCTTCTACTTCCCATTTGATCCCTAGGCCTTCTTTGTACCAAGTTCGTCTCGTTCGTCCCTCTTCGTCCTCCCATTTGATCCCTAGGCCTTCTTTGGACCAAGTTCGTCTCGTTCGTCCATCTTCGTCCTCCCATTTGATCCCTTGGCCTTCTTTGTACCATGTTCGTCTCGTTCGTCCCTCTTCGTCTTCCCATTTGATCCGTAGGCCTTCTTTGGACCAAGTTCGTCTCGTTCGTTCATCTTCGTCCTCCCATTTGATCCCTTGGCCTTCTTTGTACCATGTTCGTCTCGTTCGTCCCTCTTCGTCCTCCCATTTGATCCCTAGGCCTTCTTTGGACCAAGTTCGTCTCGTTCGTCCATCTTCGTCCTCCCATTTGATCCGTAGGCCTTCTTTGGACCAAGTTCGTCTCGTTCGTCCATCTTCGTGCTCCCATTTGATCCGTAGGCCTTCGTTGGACAAAGTTCGTCTCGTTCGTCCATCATCGTCCTCCCATTTGATCCGTTGGCCTTCTTTGTACCATGTTCGTCTCGTTCGTCCATTTTCGTCCTCCCATTTGATCCCTAGGCCTTCTTTGTACCAAGTTCGTCTCGTTCGTCCCTCTTCTACTTCCCATTTGATCCCTAGGCCTTCTTTGTACCAAGTTCGTCTCGTTCGTCCCTCTTCGTCCTCCCATTTGATCCCTAGGCCTTCTTTGGACAAAGTTCGTCTCGTTCGTCCGTCTTCGTCCTCCCATTTGATCCCTAGGTCTTCTTTGTACCAAGTTCGTCTCGTTCGTCCCTCTTCGTCCTCCCATTTGATCCGTAGGCCGTCTTTGGACAAAGTTCATCTCGTTCGTCCATCTTCGTCCTCCCATTTGATCCCTAGGCCTTCTTTGTACCAAGTTCGTCTCGTTTGTCCCTCTTCGTCCTCCCATTTGATCCCTAGGTCTTCTTTGTACCAAGTTCGTCTCGTTCGTCCCTCTTCGTCCTCCCATTTGATCCCAAGGCCTTCTTTGGACAAAGTTCGTCTCGTTCGTCCATCTTCGTCCTCCCATTTGATCCCTTGGCCTTCTTTGTACCATGTTCGTCTCGTTCGTCCCTCTTCGTCTTCCCATTTGATCCGTAGGCCTTCTTTGGACCAAGTTCGTCTCGTTCGTTCATCTTCGTCCTCCCATTTGATCCCTTGGCCTTCTTTGTACCATGTTCGTCTCGTTCGTCCCTCTTCGTCCTCCCATTTGATCCCTAGGCCTTCTTTGGACCAAGTTCGTCTCGTTCGTCCATCTTCGTCCTCCCATTTGATCCGTAGGCCTTCTTTGGACCAAGTTCGTCTCGTTCGTCCATCTTCGTGCTCCCATTTGATCCGTAGGCCTTCGTTGGACAAAGTTCGTCTCGTTCGTCCATCTTCGTCCTCCCATTTGAGCCGTTGGCCTTCTTTGTACCATGTTCGTCTCGTTCGTCCATTTTCGTCCTCCCATTTGATCCCTAGGCCTTCTTTGTACCAAGTTCGTCTCGTTCGTCCCTCTTCTACTTCCCATTTGATCCCTAGGCCTTCTTTGTACCAAGTTCGTCTCGTTCGTCCCTCTTCTACTTCCCATTTGATCCCTAGGCCTTCTTTGTACCAAGTTCGTCTCGTTCGTCCCTCTTCGTCCTCCCATTTGATCCCTAGGCCTTCTTTGGACCAAGTTCGTCTCGTTCGTCCATCTTCGTCCTCCCATTTGATCCCTTGGCCTTCTTTGTACCATGTTCGTCTCGTTCGTCCCTCTTCGTCTTCCCATTTGATCCGTAGGCCTTCTTTGGACCAAGTTCGTCTCGTTCGTTCATCTTCGTCCTCCCATTTGATCCCTTGGCCTTCTTTGTACCATGTTCGTCTCGTTCGTCCCTCTTCGTCCTCCCATTTGATCCCTAGGCCTTCTTTGGACCAAGTTCGTCTCGTTCGTCCATCTTCGTCCTCCCATTTGATCCGTAGGCCTTCTTTGGACCAAGTTCGTCTCGTTCGTCCATCTTCGTGCTCCCATTTGATCCGTAGGCCTTCGTTGGACAAAGTTCGTCTCGTTCGTCCATCATCGTCCTCCCATTTGATCCGTTGGCCTTCTTTGTACCATGTTCGTCTCGTTCGTCCATTTTCGTCCTCCCATTTGATCCCTAGGCCTTCTTTGTACCAAGTTCGTCTCGTTCGTCCCTCTTCTACTTCCCATTTCATCCCTAGGCCTTCTTTGTACCAAGTTCGTCTCGTTCGTCCCTCTTCGTCCTCCCATTTGATCCCTAGGCCTTCTTTGGACCAAGTTCTTCTCGTTCGTCCATCTTCGTCCTCCAATTTGATCCGTTGGAATTATTTGGACCAAGCTCGTCTCGTTCGTCCATCTTCGTCCTCCCATTTGATCCCTTGGCCTTCTTTGTACCAAGTTCGTCTCGTTCGTCCCTCTTCGTCCTCCCATTTGATCCCTAGGCCTTCTTTCGACCAAGTTCGTCTCGTTCGTCCATCTTCGTCCTCCCATTTGATCCGTAGGCCTTCTTTGGACAAAGTTCGTCTCGTTCGTCCATCTTCGTCCTCCCATTTGATCCGTTGGCCTTCTTTGGACCAAGATCGTCTCGTTCGTCCATGTTCGTGCTCCCATTTGATCCGTAGGCCTTCTTTGGACAAAGTTCGTCTCGTTCGTCCATCTTCTTCCTCCCATTTGATCCGTTGGCCTTCTTTGTACCATGTTCGTCTCGTTCGTCCATTTCCGTCCTCCCATTTGATCCCTAGGCCTTCTTTGTACCAAGTTCGTCTCGTTCGTCCCTCTTCTACTTCCCATTTGATCCCTAGGCCTTCTTTGTACCAAGTTCGTCTCGTTCGTCCCTCTTCGTCCTCCCATTTGATCCCTAGGTCTTCTTTGTACCAAGTTCGTCTCGTTCGTCCCTCTTCGTCCTCCCATTTGATCCCAAGGCCTTCTTTGGACAAAGTTCGTCTCGTTCGTCCATCTTCGACATCCCATTTGATCCGTTGGCCTTCTTTGTACCATGTTCGTCTCGTTCGTCCATCTTCGTCCTCCGATTTGATCCCTAGGCCTTCTTTGTACCAAGTTCGTCTCGTTCGTCCCTCTTCGTCCTCCCATTTGATCCCTAGGTCTTCTTTGTACCAAGTTCGTCTCGTTCGTCCCTCTTCGTCCTCCCATTTGATCCGTAGGCCTTCTTTGGACAAAGTTCGTCTCGTTCGTCCATCTTCGTCCTCCCATTTGATCCGTTGGCCTTCTTTGTACCATGTTCGTCTCGTTCGTCCACCTTCGTCCTCCGATTTGATCCCTAGGTCTTCTTTGTACCAAGTTCGTCTCGTTCGTCCCTCTTCGTCCTCCCATTTGATCCCTAGGCCTTCTTTGTACCAAGTTCGTCTCGTTCGTCCCTCTTCGTCCTCCCATTTGATCCCTAGGCCTTCTTTGTACCAAGTTCGTCTCGTTTGTCCCTCTTCGTCCTCCCATTTGATCCCTAGGTCTTCTTTGTACCAAGTTCGTCTCGTTCGTCCCTCTTCGTCCTCCCATTTGATCCCAAGGCCTTCTTTGGACAAAGTTCGTCTCGTTCGTCCGTCTTCGTCCTCCCATTTGATCCCTAGGTCTTCTTTGTACCAAGTTCGTCTCGTTCGTCCCTCTTCGTCCTCCCATTTGATCCGTAGGCCTTCTTTGGACAAAGTTCATCTCGTTCGTCCATCTTCGTCCTCCCATTTGATCCCTAGGCCTTCTTTGTACCAAGTTCGTCTCGTTTGTCCCTCTTCGTCCTCCCATTTGATCCCTAGGTCTTCTTTGTACCAAGTTCGTCTCGTTCGTCCCTCTTCGTCCTCCCATTTGATCCCAAGGCCTTCTTTGGACAAAGTTCGTCTCGTTCGTCCATCTTCGTCCTCCCATTTGATCCCTTGGCCTTCTTTGTACCATGTTCGTCTCGTTCGTCCCTCTTCGTCTTCCCATTTGATCCGTAGGCCTTCTTTGGACCAAGTTCGTCTCGTTCGTTCATCTTCGTCCTCCCATTTGATCCCTTGGCCTTCTTTGTACCATGTTCGTCTCGTTCGTCCCTCTTCGTCCTCCCATTTGATCCCTAGGCCTTCTTTGGACCAAGTTCGTCTCGTTCGTCCATCTTCGTCCTCCCATTTGATCCGTAGGCCTTCTTTGGACCAAGTTCGTCTCGTTCGTCCATCTTCGTGCTCCCATTTGATCCGTAGGCCTTCGTTGGACAAAGTTCGTCTCGTTCGTCCATCTTCGTCCTCCCATTTGAGCCGTTGGCCTTCTTTGTACCATGTTCGTCTCGTTCGTCCATTTTCGTCCTCCCATTTGATCCCTAGGCCTTCTTTGTACCAAGTTCGTCTCGTTCGTCCCTCTTCTACTTCCCATTTGATCCCTAGGCCTTCTTTGTACCAAGTTCGTCTCGTTCGTCCCTCTTCTACTTCCCATTTGATCCCTAGGCCTTCTTTGTACCAAGTTCGTCTCGTTCGTCCCTCTTCGTCCTCCCATTTGATCCCTAGGCCTTCTTTGGACCAAGTTCGTCTCGTTCGTCCATCTTCGTCCTCCCATTTGATCCCTTGGCCTTCTTTGTACCATGTTCGTCTCGTTCGTCCCTCTTCGTCTTCCCATTTGATCCGTAGGCCTTCTTTGGACCAAGTTCGTCTCGTTCGTTCATCTTCGTCCTCCCATTTGATCCCTTGGCCTTCTTTGTACCATGTTCGTCTCGTTCGTCCCTCTTCGTCCTCCCATTTGATCCCTAGGCCTTCTTTGGACCAAGTTCGTCTCGTTCGTCCATCTTCGTCCTCCCATTTGATCCGTAGGCCTTCTTTGGACCAAGTTCGTCTCGTTCGTCCATCTTCGTGCTCCCATTTGATCCGTAGGCCTTCGTTGGACAAAGTTCGTCTCGTTCGTCCATCATCGTCCTCCCATTTGATCCGTTGGCCTTCTTTGTACCATGTTCGTCTCGTTCGTCCATTTTCGTCCTCCCATTTGATCCCTAGGCCTTCTTTGTACCAAGTTCGTCTCGTTCGTCCCTCTTCTACTTCCCATTTGATCCCTAGGCCTTCTTTGTACCAAGTTCGTCTCGTTCGTCCCTCTTCGTCCTCCCATTTGATCCCTAGGCCTTCTTTGGACCAAGTTCTTCTCGTTCGTCCATCTTCGTCCTCCAATTTGATCCGTTGGAATTATTTGGACCAAGCTCGTCTCGTTCGTCCATCTTCGTCCTCCCATTTGATCCCTTGGCCTTCTTTGTACCAAGTTCGTCTCGTTCGTCCCTCTTCTACTTCCCATTTGATCCCTAGGCCTTCTTTGTACCAAGTTCGTCTCGTTCGTCCCTCTTCGTCCTCCCATTTGATCCCTAGGCCTTCTTTGGACCAAGTTCGTCTCGTTCGTCCATCTTCGTCCTCCCATTTGATCCCTTGGCCTTCTTTGTACCATGTTCGTCTCGTTCGTCCCTCTTCGTCTTCCCATTTGATCCGTAGGCCTTCTTTGGACCAAGTTCGTCTCGTTCGTTCATCTTCGTCCTCCCATTTGATCCCTTGGCCTTCTTTGTACCATGTTCGTCTCGTTCGTCCCTCTTCGTCCTCCCATTTGATCCCTAGGCCTTCTTTGGACCAAGTTCGTCTCGTTCGTCCATCTTCGTCCTCCCATTTGATCCGTAGGCCTTCTTTGGACCAAGTTCGTCTCGTTCGTCCATCTTCGTGCTCCCATTTGATCCGTAGGCCTTCGTTGGACAAAGTTCGTCTCGTTCGTCCATCATCGTCCTCCCATTTGATCCGTTGGCCTTCTTTGTACCATGTTCGTCTCGTTCGTCCATTTTCGTCCTCCCATTTGATCCCTAGGCCTTCTTTGTACCAAGTTCGTCTCGTTCGTCCCTCTTCTACTTCCCATTTCATCCCTAGGCCTTCTTTGTACCAAGTTCGTCTCGTTCGTCCCTCTTCGTCCTCCCATTTGATCCCTAGGCCTTCTTTGGACCAAGTTCTTCTCGTTCGTCCATCTTCGTCCTCCAATTTGATCCGTTGGAATTATTTGGACCAAGCTCGTCTCGTTCGTCCATCTTCGTCCTCCCATTTGATCCCTTGGCCTTCTTTGTACCAAGTTCGTCTCGTTCGTCCCTCTTCGTCCTCCCATTTGATCCCTAGGCCTTCTTTCGACCAAGTTCGTCTCGTTCGTCCATCTTCGTCCTCCCATTTGATCCGTAGGCCTTCTTTGGACAAAGTTCGTCTCGTTCGTCCATCTTCGTCCTCCCATTTGATCCGTTGGCCTTCTTTGGACCAAGATCGTCTCGTTCGTCCATGTTCGTGCTCCCATTTGATCCGTAGGCCTTCTTTGGACAAAGTTCGTCTCGTTCGTCCATCTTCTTCCTCCCATTTGATCCGTTGGCCTTCTTTGTACCATGTTCGTCTCGTTCGTCCATTTCCGTCCTCCCATTTGATCCCTAGGCCTTCTTTGTACCAAGTTCGTCTCGTTCGTCCCTCTTCTACTTCCCATTTGATCCCTAGGCCTTCTTTGTACCAAGTTCGTCTCGTTCGTCCCTCTTCGTCCTCCCATTTGATCCCTAGGTCTTCTTTGTACCAAGTTCGTCTCGTTCGTCCCTCTTCGTCCTCCCATTTGATCCCAAGGCCTTCTTTGGACAAAGTTCGTCTCGTTCGTCCATCTTCGACATCCCATTTGATCCGTTGGCCTTCTTTGTACCATGTTCGTCTCGTTCGTCCATCTTCGTCCTCCGATTTGATCCCTAGGCCTTCTTTGTACCAAGTTCGTCTCGTTCGTCCCTCTTCGTCCTCCCATTTGATCCCTAGGTCTTCTTTGTACCAAGTTCGTCTCGTTCGTCCCTCTTCGTCCTCCCATTTGATCCGTAGGCCTTCTTTGGACAAAGTTCGTCTCGTTCGTCCATCTTCGTCCTCCCATTTGATCCGTTGGCCTTCTTTGTACCATGTTCGTCTCGTTCGTCCACCTTCGTCCTCCGATTTGATCCCTAGGTCTTCTTTGTACCAAGTTCGTCTCGTTCGTCCCTCTTCGTCCTCCCATTTGATCCCTAGGCCTTCTTTGTACCAAGTTCGTCTCGTTCGTCCCTCTTCGTCCTCCCATTTGATCCCTAGGCCTTCTTTGTACCAAGTTCGTCTCGTTTGTCCCTCTTCGTCCTCCCATTTGATCCCTAGGTCTTCTTTGTACCAAGTTCGTCTCGTTCGTCCCTCTTCGTCCTCCCATTTGATCCCAAGGCCTTCTTTGGACAAAGTTCGTCTCGTTCGTCCGTCTTCGTCCTCCCATTTGATCCCTAGGTCTTCTTTGTACCAAGTTCGTCTCGTTCGTCCCTCTTCGTCCTCCCATTTGATCCGTAGGCCTTCTTTGGACAAAGTTCATCTCGTTCGTCCATCTTCGTCCTCCCATTTGATCCCTAGGCCTTCTTTGTACCAAGTTCGTCTCGTTTGTCCCTCTTCGTCCTCCCATTTGATCCCTAGGTCTTCTTTGTACCAAGTTCGTCTCGTTCGTCCCTCTTCGTCCTCCCATTTGATCCCAAGGCCTTCTTTGGACAAAGTTCGTCTCGTTCGTCCATCTTCGTCCTCCCATTTGATCCCTTGGCCTTCTTTGTACCATGTTCGTCTCGTTCGTCCCTCTTCGTCTTCCCATTTGATCCGTAGGCCTTCTTTGGACCAAGTTCGTCTCGTTCGTTCATCTTCGTCCTCCCATTTGATCCCTTGGCCTTCTTTGTACCATGTTCGTCTCGTTCGTCCCTCTTCGTCCTCCCATTTGATCCCTAGGCCTTCTTTGGACCAAGTTCGTCTCGTTCGTCCATCTTCGTCCTCCCATTTGATCCGTAGGCCTTCTTTGGACCAAGTTCGTCTCGTTCGTCCATCTTCGTGCTCCCATTTGATCCGTAGGCCTTCGTTGGACAAAGTTCGTCTCGTTCGTCCATCTTCGTCCTCCCATTTGAGCCGTTGGCCTTCTTTGTACCATGTTCGTCTCGTTCGTCCATTTTCGTCCTCCCATTTGATCCCTAGGCCTTCTTTGTACCAAGTTCGTCTCGTTCGTCCCTCTTCTACTTCCCATTTGATCCCTAGGCCTTCTTTGTACCAAGTTCGTCTCGTTCGTCCCTCTTCTACTTCCCATTTGATCCCTAGGCCTTCTTTGTACCAAGTTCGTCTCGTTCGTCCCTCTTCGTCCTCCCATTTGATCCCTAGGCCTTCTTTGGACCAAGTTCGTCTCGTTCGTCCATCTTCGTCCTCCCATTTGATCCCTTGGCCTTCTTTGTACCATGTTCGTCTCGTTCGTCCCTCTTCGTCTTCCCATTTGATCCGTAGGCCTTCTTTGGACCAAGTTCGTCTCGTTCGTTCATCTTCGTCCTCCCATTTGATCCCTTGGCCTTCTTTGTACCATGTTCGTCTCGTTCGTCCCTCTTCGTCCTCCCATTTGATCCCTAGGCCTTCTTTGGACCAAGTTCGTCTCGTTCGTCCATCTTCGTCCTCCCATTTGATCCGTAGGCCTTCTTTGGACCAAGTTCGTCTCGTTCGTCCATCTTCGTGCTCCCATTTGATCCGTAGGCCTTCGTTGGACAAAGTTCGTCTCGTTCGTCCATCATCGTCCTCCCATTTGATCCGTTGGCCTTCTTTGTACCATGTTCGTCTCGTTCGTCCATTTTCGTCCTCCCATTTGATCCCTAGGCCTTCTTTGTACCAAGTTCGTCTCGTTCGTCCCTCTTCTACTTCCCATTTGATCCCTAGGCCTTCTTTGTACCAAGTTCGTCTCGTTCGTCCCTCTTCGTCCTCCCATTTGATCCCTAGGCCTTCTTTGGACCAAGTTCTTCTCGTTCGTCCATCTTCGTCCTCCAATTTGATCCGTTGGAATTATTTGGACCAAGCTCGTCTCGTTCGTCCATCTTCGTCCTCCCATTTGATCCCTTGGCCTTCTTTGTACCAAGTTCGTCTCGTTCGTCCCTCTTCGTTCTCCCATTTGATCCCTAGGCCTTCTTTCGACCAAGTTCGTCTCGTTCGTCCATCTTCGTCCTCCCATTTGATCCGTAGGCCTTCTTTGGACAAAGTTCGTCTCGTTCGTCCATCTTCGTCCTCCCATTTGATCCGTTGGCCTTCTTTGGACCAAGATCGTCTCGTTCGTCCATCTTCGTGCTCCCATTTGATCCGTAGGCCTTCTTTGGACAAAGTTCGTCTCGTTCGTCCATCTTCTTCCTCCCATTTGATCCGTTGGCCTTCTTTGTACCATGTTCGTCTCGTTCGTCCATTTCCGTCCTCCCATTTGATCCCTAGGCCTTCTTTGTACCAAGTTCGTCTCGTTCGTCCCTCTTCTACTTCCCATTTGATCCCTAGGCCTTCTTTGTACCAAGTTCGTCTCGTTCGTCCCTCTTCGTCCTCCCATTTGATCCCTAGGTCTTCTTTGTACCAAGTTCGTCTCGTTCGTCCCTCTTCGTCCTCCCATTTGATCCCAAGGCCTTCTTTGGACAAAGTTCGTCTCGTTCGTCCATCTTCGACATCCCATTTGATCCGTTGGCCTTCTTTGTACCATGTTCGTCTCGTTCGTCCATCTTCGTCCTCCGATTTGATCCCTAGGCCTTCTTTGTACCAAGTTCGTCTCGTTCGTCCCTCTTCGTCCTCCCATTTGATCCCTAGGTCTTCTTTGTACCAAGTTCGTCTCGTTCGTCCCTCTTCGTCCTCCCATTTGATCCGTAGGCCTTCTTTGGACAAAGTTCGTCTCGTTCGTCCATCTTCGTCCTCCCATTTGATCCGTTGGCCTTCTTTGTACCATGTTCGTCTCGTTCGTCCATCTTCGTCCTCCGATTTGATCCCTAGGTCTTCTTTGTACCAAGTTCGTCTCGTTCGTCCGTCTTCGTCCTCCCATTTGATCCCTAGGCCTTCTTTGTACCAAGTTCGTCTCGTTTGTCCCTCTTCGTCCTTCCATTTGATCCCTAGGTCTTCTTTGTACCAAGTTCGTCTCGTTCGTCCCTCTTCGTTCTCCCATTTGATCCCAAGGCCTTCTTTGGACAAAGTTCGTCTCGTTCGTCCATCTTCGTCCTCCCATTTGATCCGTTGGCCTTCTTTGGACCAAGTTCGACCCGTTCGTCCATCTTCGTCCTCCCATTTGATCCCTTGGCCTTCTTTGTACCATGTTCGTCTCGTTCGTCCCTCTTCGTCTTCCCATTTGATCCGTAGGCCTTCTTTGGACCAAGTTCGTCTCGTTCGTTCATCTTCGTCCTCCCATTTGATCCCTTGGCCTTCTTTGTACCATGTTCGTCTCGTTCGTCCCTCTTCGTCCTCCCATTTGATCCCTAGGCCTTCTTTGGACCAAGTTCGTCTCGTTCGTCCATCTTCGTCCTCCCATTTGATCCGTAGGCCTTCTTTGGACCAAGTTCGTCTCGTTCGTCCATCTTCGTGCTCCCATTTGATCCGTAGGCCTTCGTTGGACAAAGTTCGTCTCGTTCGTCCATCTTCGTCCTCCCATTTGATCCGTTGGCCTTCTTTGTACCATGTTCGTCTCGTTCGTCCATTTTCGTCCTCCCATTTGATCCCTAGGCCTTCTTTGTACCAAGTTCGTCTCGTTCGTCCCTCTTCTACTTCCCATTTGATCCCTAGGCCTTCTTTGTACCAAGTTCGTCTCGTTCGTCCCTCTTCTACTTCCCATTTGATCCCTAGGCCTTCTTTGTACCAAGTTCGTCTCGTTCGTCCCTCTTCGTCCTCCCATTTGATCCCTAGGCCTTCTTTGGACCAAGTTCTTCTCGTTCGTCCATCTTCGTCCTCCAATTTGATCCGTTGGAAATATTTGGACCAAGCTCGTCTCGTTCGTCCATGTTCGTCCTCCCATTTGATCCCTTGGCCTTCTTTGTACCAAGTTCGTCTCGTTCGTCCCTCTTCGTCCTCCCATTTGATCCCTAGGCCTTCTTTGGACCAAGTTCGTCTCGTTCGTCCATCTTCGTCCTCCCATTTGATCCGTAGGCCTTCTTTGGACAAAGTTCGTCTCGTTCGTCCATCTTCGTCCTCCCATTTGATCCGTTGGCCTTCTTTGTACCATGTTCGTCTCGTTCGTCCATCTTCGTCCTCCCATTTGATCCGAAGGCCTTCTTTGGACCAAGTTCGTCTCGTTCGTCCATCTTCGTGCTCCCATTTGATCCGTAGGCCTTCTTTGGACAAAGTTCGTCTCGTTCGTCCATCTTCGTCCTCCCATTTGATCCGTTGGCCTTCTTTGTACCATGTTCGTCTCGTTCGTCCATTTCCGTCCTCCCATTTGATCCCTAGGCCTTCTTTGTACCAAGTTCGTCTCGTTCGTCCCTCTTCTACTTCCCATTTGATCCCTAGGCCTTCTTTGTACCAAGTTCGTCTCGTTCGTCCCTCTTCTACTTCCCATTTGATCCCTAGGCCTTCTTTGTACCAAGTTCGTCTCGTTCGTCCATCTTCGTCCTTCCATTTGATCCCTAGGTCTTCTTTGTACCAAGTTCGTCTCGTTCGTCCCTCTTCGTCCTCCCATTTGATCCCAAGGCCTTCTTTGTACCAAGTTCGTCTCGTTCGTCCCTCTTCGTCCTCCCATTTGATCCCTAGGTCTTCTTTGTACCAAGTTCGTCTCGTTCGTCCCTCTTCTACTTCCCATTTGATCCCTAGGCCTTCTTTGTACCAAGTTCGTCTCGTTCGTCCCTTTTCTACTTCCCATTTGATCCCTAGGCCTTCTTTGTACCAAGTTCGTCTCGTTCGTCCATCTTCGTCCTGCCATTTGATCCCTAGGTCTTCTTTGTACCAAGTTCGTCTCGTTCGTCCCTCTTCGTCCTCCCATTTGATCCCAAGGCCTTCTTTGTACCAAGTTCGTCTCGTTCGTCCCTCTTCGTCCTCCCATTTGATCCCTAGGTCTTCTTTGTACCAAGTTCGTCTCGTTCGTCCCTCTTCGTCCTCCCATTTGATCCCTAGGCCTTCTTTGTACCAAGTTCGTCTCGTTCGTCCCTCTTCGTCCTCCCATTTGATCCCTAGGCCTTCTTTGTACCAAGTTCGTCTCGTTTGTCCCTCTTCGTCCTCCCATTTGATCCCTAGGTCTTCTTTGTACCAAGTTCGTCTCGTTCGTCCCTCTTCGTCCTCCCATTTGATCCCAAGGCCTTCTTTGGACAAAGTTCGTCTCGTTCGTCCGTCTTCGTCCTCCCATTTGATCCCTAGGTCTTCTTTGTACCAAGTTCGTCTCGTTCGTCCCTCTTCGTCCTCCCATTTGATCCGTAGGCCTTCTTTGGACAAAGTTCGTCTCGTTCGTCCATCTTCGTCCTCCCATTTGATCCGTTGGCCTTCTTTGTACCATGTTCGTCTCGTTCGTCCATCTTCGTCCTCCCATTTGATCCGAAGGCCTTCTTTGGACCAAGTTCGTCTCGTTCGTCCATCTTCGTGCTCCCATTTGATCCGTAGGCCTTCTTTGGACAAAGTTCGTCTCGTTCGTCCATCTTCGTCCTCCCATTTGATCCGTTGGCCTTCTTTGTACCATGTTCGTCTCGTTCGTCCATATCCGTCCTCCCATTTGATCCCTAGGCCTTCTTAGTACCAAGTTCGTCTCGTTCGTCCCTCTTCTACTTCCCATTTGATCCGTTGGCCTTCTTTGTACCAAGTTCGTCTCGTTCGTCCCTCTTCGTCCTCCCATTTGATCCCTAGGTCTTCTTTGTACCAAGTTCGTCTCGTTCGTCCCTCTTCGTCCTCCCATTTGATCCGTAGGCCTTCTTTGGACAAAGTTCGTCTCGTTCGTCCATCTTCGTCCTCCCATTTGATCCGTTGGCCTTCTTTGTACCATGTTCGTCTCGTTCGTCCATCTTCGTCCTCCGATTTGATCCCTAGGTCTTCTTTGTACCAAGTTCGTCTCGTTCGTCCCTCTTCGTCCTCCCATTTGATCCCTAGGCCTTCTTTGTACCAAGTTCGTCTCGTTCGTCCCTCTTCGTCCTCCCATTTGATCCCTAGGCCTTCTTTGTACCAAGTTCGTCTCGTTTGTCCCTCTTCGTCCTCCCATTTGATCCCTAGGTCTTCTTTGTACCAAGTTCGTCTCGTTCGTCCCTCTTCGTCCTCCCATTTGATCCCAAGGCCTTCTTTGGACAAAGTTCGTCTCGTTCGTCCGTCTTCGTCCTCCCATTTGATCCCTAGGTCTTCTTTGTACCAAGTTCGTCTCGTTCGTCCCTCTTCGTCCTCCCATTTGATCCGTAGGCCTTCTTTGGACAAAGTTCGTCTCGTTCGTCCATCTTCGTCCTCCCATTTGATCCGTTGGCCTTCTTTGTACCATGTTCGTCTCGTTCGTCCATCTTCGTCCTCCCATTTGATCCGAAGGCCTTCTTTGGACCAAGTTCGTCTCGTTCGTCCATCTTCGTGCTCCCATTTGATCCGTAGGCCTTCTTTGGACAAAGTTCGTCTCGTTCGTCCATCTTCGTCCTCCCATTTGATCCGTTGGCCTTCTTTGTACCATGTTCGTCTCGTTCGTCCATTTCCGTCCTCCCATTTGATCCCTAGGCCTTCTTAGTACCAAGTTCGTCTCGTTCGTCCCTCTTCTACTTCCCATTTGATCCCTAGGCCTTCTTTGTACCAAGTTCGTCTCGTTCGTCCCTCTTCTACTTCCCATTTGATCCCTAGGCCTTCTTTGTACCAAGTTCGTCTCGTTCGTCCATCTTCGTCCTTCCATTTGATCCCTAGGTCTTCTTTGTACCAAGTTCGTCTCGTTCGTCCCTCTTCGTCCTCCCATTTGATCCCAAGGCCTTCTTTGTACCAAGTTCGTCTCGTTCGTCCCTCTTCGTCCTCCCATTTGATCCCTAGGTCTTCTTTGTACCAAGTTCGTCTCGTTCGTCCCTCTTCGTCCTCCCATTTGATCCGTAGGCCTTCTTTGGACAAAGTTCGTCTCGTTCGTCCATCTTCGTCCTCCCATTTGATCCGTTGGCCTTCTTTGTACCATGTTCGTCTCGTTCGTCCATCTTCGTCCTCCGATTTGATCCCTAGGTCTTCTTTGTACCATGTTCGTCTCGTTCGTCCCTCTTCGTCCTCCCATTTGATCCCTAGGCCTTCTTTGTACCAAGTTCGTCTCGTTCGTCCCTCTTCGTCCTCCCATTTGATCCCTAGGCCTTCTTTGTACCAAGTTCGTCTCGTTTGTCCCTCTTCGTCCTCCCATTTGATCCCTAGGTCTTCTTTGTACCAAGTTCGTCTCGTTCGTCCCTCTTCGTCCTCCCATTTGATCCCAAGGCCTTCTTTGGACAAAGTTCGTCTCGTTCGTCCGTCTTCGTCCTCCCATTTGATCCCTAGGTCTTCTTTGTACCAAGTTCGTCTCGTTCGTCCCTCTTCGTCCTCCCATTTGATCCGTAGGCCTTCTTTGGACAAAGTTCGTCTCGTTCGTCCATCTTCGTCCTCCCATTTGATCCCTAGGCCTTCTTTTTACCAAGTTCGTCTCGTTTGTCCCTCTTCGTCCTCCCATTTGATCCCTAGGTCTTCTTTGTACCAAGTTCGTCTCGTTCGTCCCTCTTCGTCCTCCCATTTGATCCCTAGGCCTTCTTTGTACCAAGTTCGTCTCGTTTGTCCCTCTTCGTCCTCCCATTTGATCCCTAGGTCTTCTTTGTACCAAGTTCGTCTCGTTCGTCCCTCTTCGTCCTCCCATTTGATCCCAAGGCCTTCTTTGGACAAAGTTCGTCTCGTTCGTCCGTCTTCGTCCTCCCATTTGATCCCTAGGTCTTCTTTGTACCAAGTTCGTCTCGTTCGTCCCTCTTCGTCCTCCCATTTGATCCGTAGGCCTTCTTTGGACAAAGTTCGGGTCGTTCGTCCATCTTCGTCCTCCCATTTGATCCCTAGGTCTTCTTTGTACCAAGTTCGTCTCGTTCGTCCCTCTTCGTCCTCCCATTTGATCCGTAGGCCTTCTTTGGACAAAGTTCGTCTCGTTCGTCCTTCTTCGTCCTCCCATTTGATCCCTAGGCCTTCTTTGTACCAAGTTCGTCTCGTTTGTCCCTCTTCGTCCTCCCATTTGATCCCTAGGTCTTCTTTGTACCAAGTTCGTCTCGTTCGTCCCTCTTCGTCCTCCCATTTGATCCCAAGGCCTTCTTTGGACAAAGTTCGTCTCGTTCGTCCATCTTCGTCCTCCCATTTGATCCCTTGGCCTTCTTTGTACTATGTTCGTCTCGTTCGTCCCTCTTCGTACCATGTTCGTCTCGTTCGTCCCTCTTCGTACCATGATCCGTTGGCCTTCTTTGTACCATGTTCGTCTCGTTCGTCCATTTTCGTCCTCCCATTTGATCCCTAGGCCTTCTTTGTACCAAGTTCGTCTCGTTCGTCCCTCTTCTACTTCCCATTTGATCCCTAGGCCTTCTTTGTACCAAGTTCGTCTCGTTCGTCCCTCTTCGTCCTCCCATTTGATCCCTAGGCCTTCTTTGGACCAAGTTCTTCTCGTTCGTCCATCTTCGTCCTCCAATTTGATCCGTTGGAATTATTTGGACCAAGCTCGTCTCGTTCGTCCATCTTCGTCCTCCCATTTGATCCCTTGGCCTTCTTTGTACCAAGTTCGTCTCGTTCGTCCCTCTTCGTCCTCCCATTTGATCCCTAGGCCTTCTTTGGACCAAGTTCGTCTCGTTCGTCCATCTTCGTCCTCCCATTTGATCCGTTGGCCTTCTTTGTACCATGTTCGTCTCCTTCGTCCATCTTCGTCCTCCCATTTGATCCGAAGGCCTTCTTTGGACCAAGTTCGTCTCGTTCGTCCATCTTCGTGCTCCCATTTGATCCGTAGGCCTTCTTTGGACAAAGTTCGTCTCGTTCGTCCATCTTCTTCCTCCCATTTGATCCGTTGGCCTTCTTTGTACCATGTTCGTCTCGTTCGTCCATTTCCGTCCTCCCATTTGATCCCTAGGCCTTCTTTGTACCAAGTTCGTCTCGTTCGTCCCTCTTCGTCCTCCCATTTGATCCCTAGGTCTTCTTTGTACCAAGTTCGTCTCGTTCGTCCCTCTTCGTCCTCCCATTTGATCCCTAGGCCTTCTTTGTACCAAGTTCGTCTCGTTCGTCCCTCTTCGTCCTCCCATTTGATCCCTAGGCCTTCTTTGTACCAAGTTCGTCTCGTTCGTCCCTCTTCGTCCTCCCATTTGATCCCTAGGTCTTCTTTGTACCAAGTTCGTCTCGTTCGTCCCTCTTCGTCCTCCCATTTGATCCCAAGGCCTTCTTTGGACAAAGTTCGTCTCGTTCGTCCGTCTTCGTCCTCCCATTTGATCCCTAGGTCTTCTTTGTACCAAGTTCGTCTCGTTCGTCCCTCTTCGTCCTCCCATTTGATCCGTAGGCCTTCTTTGGACAAAGTTCGTCTCGTTCGTCCATCTTCGTCCTCCCATTTGATCCCTAGGCCTTCTTTGTACCAAGTTCGTCTCGTTTGTCCCTCTTCGTCCTCCCATTTGATCCCTAGGTCTTCTTTGTACCAAGTTCGTCTCGTTCGTCCCTCTCTGTCCTCCCATTTGATCCCTAGGTCTTCTTTGTACCAAGTTCGTCTCGTTCGTCCCTCTTCGTCCTCCCATTTGATCCCAAGGCCTTCTTTGGACAAAGTTCGTCTCGTTCGTCCGTCTTCGTCCTCCCATTTGATCCCTAGGTCTTCTTTGTACCAAGTTCGTCTCGTTCGTCCCTCTTCGTCCTCCCATTTGATCCCAAGGCCTTCTTTGGACAAAGTTCGTCTCGTTCGTCCATCTTCGACATCCCATTTGATCCGTTGGCCTTCTTTGTACCATGTTCGTCTCGTTCGTCCATCTTCGTCCTCCGATTTGATCCCTAGGCCTTCTTTGTACCAAGTTCGTCTCGTTCGTCCATCTTCGTCCTCCCATTTGATCCGTTGGCCTTCTTTGTACCATGTTCGTCTCGTTCGTCCATCTTCGTCCTCCGATTTCATCCCTAGGTCTTCTTTGTACCAAGTTCGTCTCGTTCGTCCCTCTTCGTCCTCCCATTTGATCCCTAGGCCTTCTTTGTACCAAGTTCGTCTCGTTCGTCCCTCTTCGTCCTCCCATTTGATCCCTAGGCCTTCTTTGTACCAAGTTCGTCTCGTTCGTCCCTCTTCGTCCTCCCATTTGATCCCTAGGTCTTCTTTGTACCAAGTTCGTCTCGTTCGTCCCTCTTCGTCCTCCCATTTGATCCCAAGGCCTTCTTTGGACAAAGTTCGTCTCGTTCGTCCGTCTTCGTCCTCCCATTTGATCCCTAGGTCTTCTTTGTACCAAGTTCGTCTCGTTCGTCCCTCTTCGTCCTCCCATTTGATCCGTAGGCCTTCTTTGGACAAAGTTCGTCTCGTTCGTCCATCTTCGTCCTCCCATTTGATCCCTAGGCCTTCTTTGTACCAAGTTCGTCTCGTTTGTCCCTCTTCGTCCTCCCATTTGATCCCTAGGTCTTCTTTGTACCAAGTTCGTCTCGTTCGTCCCTCTCTGTCCTCCCATTTGATCCCTAGGTCTTCTTTGTACCAAGTTCGTCTCGTTCGTCCCTCTTCGTCCTCCCATTTGATCCCAAGGCCTTCTTTGGACAAAGTTCGTCTCGTTCGTCCGTCTTCGTCCTCCCATTTGATCCCTAGGTCTTCTTTGTACCAAGTTCGTCTCGTTCGTCCCTCTTCGTCCTCCCATTTGATCCCAAGGCCTTCTTTGGACAAAGTTCGTCTCGTTCGTCCATCTTCGACATCCCATTTGATCCGTTGGCCTTCTTTGTACCATGTTCGTCTCGTTCGTCCATCTTCGTCCTCCGATTTGATCCCTAGGCCTTCTTTGTACCAAGTTCGTCTCGTTCGTCCATCTTCGTCCTCCCATTTGATCCGTTGGCCTTCTTTGTACCATGTTCGTCTCGTTCGTCCATCTTCGTCCTCCGATTTCATCCCTAGGTCTTCTTTGTACCAAGTTCGTCTCGTTCGTCCCTCTTCGTCCTCCCATTTGATCCCTAGGCCTTCTTTGTACCAAGTTCGTCTCGTTCGTCCCTCTTCGTCCTCCCATTTGATCCCTAGGCCTTCTTTGTACCAAGTTCGTCTCGTTCGTCCCTCTTCGTCCTCCCATTTGATCCCTAGGTCTTCTTTGTACCAAGTTCGTCTCGTTCGTCCCTCTTCGTCCTCCCATTTGATCCCAAGGCCTTCTTTGGACAAAGTTCGTCTCGTTCGTCCGTCTTCGTCCTCCCATTTGATCCCTAGGTCTTCTTTGTACCAAGTTCGTCTCGTTCGTCCCTCTTCGTCCTCCCATTTGATCCGTAGGCCTTCTTTGGACAAAGTTCGTCTCGTTCGTCCATCTTCGTCCTCCCATTTGATCCCTAGGCCTTCTTTGTACCAAGTTCGTCTCGTTTGTCCCTCTTCGTCCTCCCATTTGATCCCTAGGTCTTCTTTGTACCAAGTTCGTCTCGTTCGTCCCTCTCTGTCCTCCCATTTGATCCCTAGGTCTTCTTTGTACCAAGTTCGTCTCGTTCGTCCCTCTTCGTCCTCCCATTTGATCCCAAGGCCTTCTTTGGACAAAGTTCGTCTCGTTCGTCCGTCTTCGTCCTCCCATTTGATCCCTAGGTCTTCTTTGTACCAAGTTCGTCTCGTTCGTCCCTCTTCGTCCTCCCATTTGATCCCAAGGCCTTCTTTGGACAAAGTTCGTCTCGTTCGTCCATCTTCGACATCCCATTTGATCCGTTGGCCTTCTTTGTACCATGTTCGTCTCGTTCGTCCATCTTCGTCCTCCGATTTGATCCCTAGGCCTTCTTTGTACCAAGTTCGTCTCGTTCGTCCCTCTTCGTCCTCCCATTTGATCCCTAGGCCTTCTTTGGACCAAGTTCGTCTCGTTCGTCCATCTTCGTCCTCCCATTTGATCCGTAGGCCTTCTTTGGACAAAGTTCGTCTCGTTCGTCCATCTTCGTCCTCCCATTTGATCCGTTGGCCTTCTTTGTACCATGTTCGTCTCGTTCGTCCATCTTCGTCCTCCCATTTGATCCGAAGGCCTTCTTTGGACCAAGTTCGTCTCGTTCGTCCTTCTTCGTGCTCCCATTTGATCCGTAGGCCTTCTTTGGACAAAGTTCGTCTCGTTCGTCCATCTTCTTCCTCCCATTTGATCCGTTGGCCTTCTCTGTACCATGTTCGTCTCGTTCGTCCATTTCCGTCCTCCCATTTGATCCCTAGGCCTTCTTTGTACCAAGTTCGTCTCGTTCGTCCCTCTTCGTCCTCCCATTTGATCCCTAGGTCTTCTTTGTACCAAGTTCGTCTCGTTCGTCTCTCTTCGTCCTCCCATTTGATCCGTAGGCCTTCTTTGGACAAAGTTCGTCTCGTTCGTCCATCTTCGTCCTCCCATTTGATCCGTTGGCCTTCTTTGTACCATGTTCGTCTCGTTCGTCCATCTTCGTCCTCCGATTTGATCCCTAGGTCTTCTTTGTACCAAGTTCGTCTCGTTCGTCCCTCTTCGTCCTCCCATTTGATCCCTAGGTCTTCTTTGTACCAAGTTCGTCTCGTTCGTCCCTCTTCGTCCTCCCATTTGATCCCTAGGCCTTCTTTGTACCAAGTTCGTCTCGTTCGTCCCTCTTCGTCCTCCCATTTGATCCCTAGGTCTTCTTTGTACCAAGTTCGTCTCGTTCGTCCCTCTTCGTCCTCCCATTTGATCCGTAGGCCTTCTTTGGACAAAGTTCGTCTCGTTCGTCCATCTTCGTCCTCCCATTTGATCCCTAGGCCTTCTTTGTACCAAGTTCGTCTCGTTTGTCCCTCTTCGTCCTCCCATTTGATCCCTAGGTCTTCTTTGTACCAAGTTCGTCTCGTTCGTCCCTCTCTGTCCTCCCATTTGATCCCTAGGTCTTCTTTGTACCAAGTTCCTCTCGTTCGTCCCTCTTCGTCCTCCCATTTGATCCCAAGGCCTTCTTTGGACAAAGTTCGTCTCGTTCGTCCGTCTTCGTCCTCCCATTTGATCCCTAGGTCTTCTTTGTACCAAGTTCGTCTCGTTCGTCCCTCTTCGTCCTCCCATTTGATCCCAAGGCCTTCTTTGGACAAAGTTCGTCTCGTTCGTCCATCTTCGACATCCCATTTGATCCGTTGGCCTTCTTTGTACCATGTTCGTCTCGTTCGTCCATCTTCGTCCTCCGATTTGATCCCTAGGCCTTCTTTGTACCAAGTTCGTCTCGTTCGTCCATCTTCGTCCTCCCATTTGATCCGTTGGCCTTCTTTGTACCATGTTCGTCTCGTTCGTCCATCTTCGTCCTCCGATTTCATCCCTAGGTCTTCTTTGTACCAAGTTCGTCTCGTTCGTCCCTCTTCGTCCTCCCATTTGATCCCTAGGCCTTCTTTGTACCAAGTTCGTCTCGTTCGTCCCTCTTCGTCCTCCCATTTGATCCCTAGGCCTTCTTTGTACCAAGTTCGTCTCGTTCGTCCCTCTTCGTCCTCCCATTTGATCCCTAGGTCTTCTTTGTACCAAGTTCGTCTCGTTCGTCCCTCTTCGTCCTCCCATTTGATCCCAAGGCCTTCTTTGGACAAAGTTCGTCTCGTTCGTCCGTCTTCGTCCTCCCATTTGATCCCTAGGTCTTCTTTGTACCAAGTTCGTCTCGTTCGTCCCTCTTCGTCCTCCCATTTGATCCGTAGGCCTTCTTTGGACAAAGTTCGTCTCGTTCGTCCATCTTCGTCCTCCCATTTGATCCCTAGGCCTTCTTTGTACCAAGTTCGTCTCGTTTGTCCCTCTTCGTCCTCCCATTTGATCCCTAGGTCTTCTTTGTACCAAGTTCGTCTCGTTCGTCCCTCTCTGTCCTCCCATTTGATCCCTAGGTCTTCTTTGTACCAAGTTCGTCTCGTTCGTCCCTCTTCGTCCTCCCATTTGATCCCAAGGCCTTCTTTGGACAAAGTTCGTCTCGTTCGTCCGTCTTCGTCCTCCCATTTGATCCCTAGGTCTTCTTTGTACCAAGTTCGTCTCGTTCGTCCCTCTTCGTCCTCCCATTTGATCCCAAGGCCTTCTTTGGACAAAGTTCGTCTCGTTCGTCCATCTTCGACATCCCATTTGATCCGTTGGCCTTCTTTGTACCATGTTCGTCTCGTTCGTCCATCTTCGTCCTCCGATTTGATCCCTAGGCCTTCTTTGTACCAAGTTCGTCTCGTTCGTCCCTCTTCGTCCTCCCATTTGATCCCTAGGCCTTCTTTGGACCAAGTTCGTCTCGTTCGTCCATCTTCGTCCTCCCATTTGATCCGTAGGCCTTCTTTGGACAAAGTTCGTCTCGTTCGTCCATCTTCGTCCTCCCATTTGATCCGTTGGCCTTCTTTGTACCATGTTCGTCTCGTTCGTCCATCTTCGTCCTCCCATTTGATCCGAAGGCCTTCTTTGGACCAAGTTCGTCTCGTTCGTCCTTCTTCGTGCTCCCATTTGATCCGTAGGCCTTCTTTGGACAAAGTTCGTCTCGTTCGTCCATCTTCTTCCTCCCATTTGATCCGTTGGCCTTCTCTGTACCATGTTCGTCTCGTTCGTCCATTTCCGTCCTCCCATTTGATCCCTAGGCCTTCTTTGTACCAAGTTCGTCTCGTTCGTCCCTCTTCGTCCTCCCATTTGATCCCTAGGTCTTCTTTGTACCAAGTTCGTCTCGTTCGTCTCTCTTCGTCCTCCCATTTGATCCGTAGGCCTTCTTTGGACAAAGTTCGTCTCGTTCGTCCATCTTCGTCCTCCCATTTGATCCGTTGGCCTTCTTTGTACCATGTTCGTCTCGTTCGTCCATCTTCGTCCTCCGATTTGATCCCTAGGTCTTCTTTGTACCAAGTTCGTCTCGTTCGTCCCTCTTCGTCCTCCCATTTGATCCCTAGGTCTTCTTTGTACCAAGTTCGTCTCGTTCGTCCCTCTTCGTCCTCCCATTTGATCCCTAGGCCTTCTTTGTACCAAGTTCGTCTCGTTCGTCCCTCTTCGTCCTCCCATTTGATCCCTAGGTCTTCTTTGTACCAAGTTCGTCTCGTTCGTCCCTCTTCGTCCTCCCATTTGATCCGTAGGCCTTCTTTGGACAAAGTTCGTCTCGTTCGTCCATCTTCGTCCTCCCATTTGATCCCTAGGCCTTCTTTGTACCAAGTTCGTCTCGTTTGTCCCTCTTCGTCCTCCCATTTGATCCCTAGGTCTTCTTTGTACCAAGTTCGTCTCGTTCGTCCCTCTCTGTCCTCCCATTTGATCCCTAGGTCTTCTTTGTACCAAGTTCCTCTCGTTCGTCCCTCTTCGTCCTCCCATTTGATCCCAAGGCCTTCTTTGGACAAAGTTCGTCTCGTTCGTCCGTCTTCGTCCTCCCATTTGATCCCTAGGTCTTCTTTGTACCAAGTTCGTCTCGTTCGTCCCTCTTCGTCCTCCCATTTGATCCCAAGGCCTTCTTTGGACAAAGTTCGTCTCGTTCGTCCATCTTCGACATCCCATTTGATCCGTTGGCCTTCTTTGTACCATGTTCGTCTCGTTCGTCCATCTTCGTCCTCCGATTTGATCCCTAGGCCTTCTTTGTACCAAGTTCGTCTCGTTCGTCCCTCTTCGTCCTCCCATTTGATCCCTAGGCCTTCTTTGGACCAAGTTCGTCTCGTTCGTCCATCTTCGTCCTCCCATTTGATCCGTAGGCCTTCTTTGGACAAAGTTCGTCTCGTTCGTCCATCTTCGTCCTCCCATTTGATCCGTTGGCCTTCTTTGTACCATGTTCGTCTCGTTCGTCCATCTTCGTCCTCCCATTTGATCCGAAGGCCTTCTTTGGACCAAGTTCGTCTCGTTCGTCCATCTTCGTGCTCCCATTTGATCCGTAGGCCTTCTTTGGACAAAGTTCGTCTCGTTCGTCCATCTTCTTCCTCCCATTTGATCCGTTGGCCTTCTTTGTACCATGTTCGTCTCGTTCGTCCATTTCCGTCCTCCCATTTGATCCCTAGGCCTTCTTTGTACCAAGTTCGTCTCGTTCGTCCCTCTTCTACTTCCCATTTGATCCCTAGGCCTTCTTTGTACCAAGTTCGTCTCGTTCGTCCCTCTTCGTCCTCCCATTTGATCCCTAGGTCTTCTTTGTACCAAGTTCGTCTCGTTCGTCCCTCTTCGTCCTCCCATTTGATCCCAAGGCCTTCTTTGGACAAAGTTCGTCTCGTTCGTCCGTCTTCGTCCTCCCATTTGATCCCTAGGTCTTCTTTGTACCAAGTTCGTCTCGTTCGTCCCTCTTCGTCCTCCCATTTGATCCCAAGGCCTTCTTTGGACAAAGTTCGTCTCGTTCGTCCATCTTCGACATCCCATTTGATCCGTTGGCCTTCTTTGTACCATGTTCGTCTCGTTCGTCCATCTTCGTCCTCCGATTTGATCCCTAGGCCTTCTTTGTACCAAGTTCGTCTCGTTCGTCCCTCTTCGTCCTCCCATTTGATCCCTAGGCCTTCTTTGGACCAAGTTCTTCTCGTTCGTCCATCTTCGTCCTCCCATTTGATCCGTAGGCCTTCTTTGGACAAAGTTCGTCTCGTTCGTCCATCTTCGTCCTCCCATTTGATCCGTTGGCCTTCTTTGTACCATGTTCGTCTCGTTCGTCCATCTTCGTCCTCCCATTTGATCCGAAGGCCTTCTTTGGACCAAGTTCGTCTCGTTCGTCCATCTTCGTGCTCCCATTTGATCCATAGGCCTTCTTTGGACAAAGTTCGTCTCGTTCGTCCATCTTCTTCCTCCCATTTGATCCGTTGGCCTTCTTTGTACCATGTTCGTCTCGTTCGTCCATTTCCGTCCTCCCATTTGATCCCTAGGCCTTCTTTGTACCAAGTTCGTCTCGTTCGTCCCTCTTCTACTTCCCATTTGATCCCTAGGCCTTCTTTGTACCAAGTTCGTCTCGTTCGTCCCTCTTCGTCCTCCCATTTGATCCCTAGGTCTTCTTTGTACCAAGTTCGTCTCGTTCGTCCCTCTTCGTCCTCCCATTTGATCCCAAGGCCTTCTTTGGACAAAGTTCGTCTCGTTCGTCCATCTTCGACATCCCATTTGATCCGTTGGCCTTCTTTGTACCATGTTCGTCTCGTTCGTCCATCTTCGTCCTTCGATTTGATCCCTAGGCCTTCTTTGTACCAAGTTCGTCTCGTTCATCCCTCTTCGTCCTCCCATTTGATCCCTAGGTCTTCTTTGTACCAAGTTCGTCTCGTTCGTCCCTCTTCGTCCTCCCATTTGATCCGTAGGCCTTCTTTGGACAAAGTTCGTCTCGTTCGTCCATCTTCGTCCTCCCATTTGATCCGTTGGCCTTCTTTGTACCATGTTCGTCTCGTTCGTCCATCTTCGTCCTCCGATTTGATCCGTAGGCCTTCTTTGGACAAAGTTCGTCTCGTTCGTCCATCTTCGTCCTCCCATTTGATCCCTAGGCCTTCTTTGTACCAAGTTCGTCTCGTTTGTCCCTCTTCGTCCTCCCATTTGATCCCTAGGCCTTCTTTGTACCAAGTTCGTCTCGTTTGTCCCTCTTCGTCCTCCCATTTGATCCCTAGGTCTTCTTTGTACCAAGTTCGTCTCGTTCGTCCCTCTTCGTCCTCCCATTTGATCCCAAGGCCTTCTTTGGACAAAGTTCGTCTCGTTCGTCCGTCTTCGTCCTCCCATTTGATCCCTAGGTCTTCTTTGTACCAAGTTCGTCTCGTTCGTCCCTCTTCGTCCTCCCATTTGATCCGTAGGCCTTCTTTGGACAAAGTTCGTCTCGTTCGTCCATCTTCGTCCTCCCATTTGATCCCTAGGCCTTCTTTGTACCAAGTTCGTCTCGTTTGTCCCTCTTCGTCCTCCCATTTGATCCCTAGGTCTTCTTTGTACCAAGTTCGTCTCGTTCGTCCCTCTTCGTCCTCCCATTTGATCCCTAGGCCTTCTTTGTACCAAGTTCGTCTCGTTTGTCCCTCTTCGTCCTCCCATTTGATCCCTAGGTCTTCTTTGTACCAAGTTCGTCTCGTTCGTCCCTCTTCGTCCTCCCATTTGATCCCAAGGCCTTCTTTGGACAAAGTTCGTCTCGTTCGTCCGTCTTCGTCCTCCCATTTGATCCCTAGGTCTTCTTTGTACCAAGTTCGTCTCGTTCGTCCCTCTTCGTCCTCCCATTTGATCCGTAGGCCTTCTTTGGACAAAGTTCGGGTCGTTCGTCCATCTTCGTCCTCCCATTTGATCCCTAGGCCTTCTTTGTACCAAGTTCGTCTCGTTCGTCCCTCTTCGTCCTCCCATTTGATCCCTAGGCCTTCTTTGGACCAAGTTCTTCTCGTTCGTCCATCTTCGTCCTCCCATTTGATTCGTTGGAATTATTTGGACCAAGTTCGTCTCGTTCGTCCATCTTCGTCCTCCCATTTGATCCCTTGGCCTTCTTTGTACTAAGTTCGTCTCGTTCGTCCCTCTTCTACTTCCCATTTGATCCCTAGGCCTTCTTTGTACCAAGTTCGTCTCGTTCGTCCCTCTTCGTCCTCCCATTTGATCCCTTGGCCTTCTTTGTACCAAGTTCGTCTCGTTCGTCCCTCTTCGTCCTCCCATTTGATCCCTAGGCCTTCTTTGGACCATGTTCGTCTCGTTCGTCCATCTTCGTCCTTCCATTTGATCCCTAGGTCTTCTTTGTACCAAGTTCGTCTCGTTCGTCCCTCTTCGTCCTTCCATTTGATCCCTAGGCCTTCTTTGGACCAAGTTCTTCTCGTTCGTCCATCTTCGTCCTCCCATTTGATCCGTTGGAATTATTTGGACCAAGTTCGTCTCGTTCGTCCATCTTCGTCCTCCCATTTGATCCGTAGGCCTTCTTTGGACCAAGTTCGTCTCGTTCGTCCATCTTCGTGCTCCCATTTGATCCGTAGGCCTTCGTTGGACAAAGTTCGCCTCGTTCGTCCATCTTCGTCCTCCCATTTGATCCGTTGGCCTTCTTTGTACCATGTTCGTCTCGTTCGTCCATTTTCGTCCTCCCATTTGATCCCTAGGCCTTCTTTGTACCAAGTTCGTCTCGTTCGTCCCTCTTCTACTTCCCATTTGATCCCTAGGCCTTCTTTGTACCAAGTTCGTCTCGTTCGTCCCTCTTCTACTTCCCATTTGATCCCTAGGCCTTCTTTGTACCAAGTTCGTCTCGTTCGTCCCTCTTCGTCCTCCCATTTGATCCCTAGGCCTTCTTTGGACCAAGTTCTTCTCGTTCGTCCATCTTCGTCCTCCAATTTGATCCGTTGGAATTATTTGGACCAAGCTCGTCTCGTTCGTCCATCTTCGTCCTCCCATTTGATCCCTTGGCCTTCTTTGTACCATGTTCGTCTCGTTCGTCCCTCTTCGTCCTCCCATTTGATCCCTAGGCCTTCTTTGGACCAAGTTCGTCTCGTTCGTCCATCTTCGTCCTCCCATTTGATCCGTAGGCCTTCTTTGGACAAAGTTCGTCTCGTTCGTCCATCTTCGTCCTCCCATTTGATCCGTTGGCCTTCTTTGTACCATGTTCGTCTCGTTCGTCCATCTTCGTCCTCCCATTTGATCCGAAGGCCTTCTTTGGACCAAGTTCGTCTCGTTCGTCCATCTTCGTGCTCCCATTTGATCCGTAGGCCTTCTTTGGACAAAGTTCGTCTCGTTCGTCCATCTTCGTCCTCCCATTTGATCCGTTGGCCTTCTTTGTACCATGTTCGTCTCGTTCGTCCATTTCTGTTCTCCCATTTGATCCCTAGGCCTTCTTTGTACCAAGTTCGTCTCGTTCGTCCCTCTTCTACTTCCCATTTGATCCCTAGGCCTTCTTTGTACCAAGTTCGTCTCGTTCGTCCCTCTTCTACTTCCCATTTGATCCCTAGGCCTTCTTTGTACCAAGTTCGTCTCGTTCGTCCATCTTCGTCCTTCCATTTGATCCCTAGGTCTTCTTTGTACCAAGTTCGTCTCGTTCGTCCCTCTTCGTCCTCCCATTTGATCCCAAGGCCTTCTTTGGACAAAGTTCGTCTCGTTCGTCCATCTTCGACATCCCATTTGATCCGTTGGCCTTCTTTGTACCATGTTCGTCTCGTTCGTCCATCTTCGTCCTCCGATTTGATCCCTAGGCCTTCTTTGTACCAAGTTCGTCTCGTTCGTCCCTCTTCGTCCTCCCATTTGATCCGTAGGTCTTCTTTGTACCAAGTTCGTCTCGTTCGTCCCTCTTCGTCCTCCCATTTGATCCGTAGGCCTTCTTTGGACAAAGTTCGTCTCGTTCGTCCATCTTCGTCCTCCCATTTGATCCGTTGGCCTTCTTTGGACCAAGTTCGTCCCGTTCGTCCATCTTCGTCCTCCCATTTGATCCCTTGGCCTTCTTTGTACCATGTTCGTCTCGTTCGTCCCTCTTCGTCTTCCCATTTGATCCGTAGGCCTTATTTGGACCAAGTTCGTGTCGTTCGTTCATCTTCGTCCTCCCATTTGATCCCTTGGCCTTCTTTGTACCATGTTCGTCTCGTTCGTCCCTCTTCGTCCTCCCATTTGATCCCTAGGCCTTCTTTGGACCAAGTTCATCTCGTTCGTCCATCTTCGTCCTCCCATTTGATCCGTAGGCCTTGTTTGGACCAAGTTCGTCTCGTTCGTCCATCTTCGTGCTCCCATTTGATCCGTAGGCCTTCTTTGGACAAAGTTCGTCTCGTTCGTCCCTCTTCATGCTCCCATTTGATCCCTAGGCCTTCTTTGGACCAAGTTCGTCTCGTTCGTCCATCTTCGTCCTCCCATTTGATCCCTAGGCCTTCTTTGTACCAAGTTCGTCTCGTTCGTCCCTCTTCGTCCTCCCATTTGATCCGTTGGAATTATTTGGACCAAGTTCGTCTCGTTCGTCCATCTTCGTCCTCCCATTTGATCCCTTGGCCTTCTTTGTACCAAGTTCGTCTCGTTCGTCCCTCTTCTACTTCCCATTTGATCCCTAGGCCTTCTTTGTACCAAGTTCGTCTCGTTCGTCCCTCTTCGTCCTCCCATTTGATCCCTTGGCCTTCTTTGTACCAAGTTCGTCTCGTTCGTCCCTCTTCGTCCTCCCATTTGATCCCTAGGCCTTCTTTGGACCATGTTCGTCTCGTTCGTCCATCTTCGTCCTTCCATTTGATCCCTAGGTCTTCTTTGTACCAAGTTCGTCTCGTTCGTCCCTCTTCGTCCTTCCATTTGATCCCTAGGCCTTCTTTGGACCAAGTTCTTCTCGTTCGTCCATCTTCGTCCTCCCATTTGATCCGTTGGAATTATTTGGACCAAGTTCGTCTCGTTCGTCCATCTTCGTCCTCCCATTTGATCCCTTGGCCTTCTTTGTACCAAGTTCGTCTCGTTCGTCCATCTTCGTCCTCCCATTTGATCCCTAGGCCTTCTTTGGACCAAGTTCTTCTCGTTCGTCCATCTTCGTCCTCCCATTTGATCCGTTGGAATTATTTGGACCAAGTTCGTCTCGTTCGTCCATCTTCGTCCTCCCATTTGATCCCTTGGCCTTCTTTGTACCAAGTTCGTCTCGTTCGTCCCTCTTCGTCCTCCCATTTGATCCCTAGGCCTTCTTTGGACCAAGTTCGTCTCGTTCGTCCATCTTCGTCCTTCCATTTGATCCCTAGGTCTTCTTTGTACCAAGTTCGTCTCCTTCGTCCCTCTTCGTCCTCCCATTTGATCCCAAGGCCTTCTTTGGACAAAGTTCATCTCGTTCGTCCATCTTCGTCGTCCCATTTGATCCGTTGGCCTTCTTTGGACCAAGTTTGTCCCGTTCGTCCATCTTCGTCCTCCCATTTGATCCCTTGGCCTTCTTTGTACTATGTTCGTCTCGTTCGTCCCTCTTCGTCTTCCCATTTGATCCGTAGGCCTTCTTTGGACCAAGTTCGTCTCGTTCGTTCATCTTCGTCCTCCCATTTGATCCCTTGGCCTTCTTTGTACCATGTTCCTCTCGTTCGTCCCTCTTCGTCCTCCCATTTGATCCCTAGGCCTACTTTGGACCAAGTTCATCTCGTTCGTCCATGTTCGTCCTCCCATTTGATCCGTAGGCCTTCTTTGGACCAAGTTCGTCTCGTTCGTCCATCTTCGTCCTTCCATTTGATCCCTAGGTCTTCTTTGTACAAAGTTCGTCTCGTTCGTCCCTCTTCGTCCTCCCATTTGATCCCTAGGCCTTCTTTGGACCAAGTTCGTCCCGTTCGTCCCTCTTCGTCCTTCCATTTGATCCCCAGGTCTTCTTTGTACCAAGTTCGTCTCGTTCGTCCCTCTTCGTCCTCCCATTTGATCCCTAGGCCTTCTTTGGACCAAGTTCTTCTCGTTCGTCCATCTTCGTCCTCCCATTTGATCCGTTGGAATTATTTGGACCAAGTTCGTCTCGTTCGTCCATCTTCGTCCTCCCATTTGATCCCTTGGCCTTCTTTGTACCAAGTTCGTCTCCTTCGTCCCTCTTCGTCCTCCCATTTGATCCCAAGGCCTTCTTTGGACAAAGTTTATCTCGTTCGTCCATCTTCGTCGTCCCATTTGATCCGTTGGCCTTCTTTGGACCAAGTTTGTCCCGTTCGTCCATCTTCGTCCTCCCATTTGATCCCTTGGCCTTCTTTGTACCATGTTCGTCTCGTTCGTCCCTCTTCATCTTCCCATTTGATCCGTAGGCCTTCTTTGGACCAAGTTCGTCTCGTTCGTTCATCTTCGTCCTCCCATTTGATCCCTTGGCCTTCTTTGTACCATGTTCGTCTCGTTCGTCCCTCTTCGTCCTCCCATTTGATCCCTAGGCCTACTTTGGACCAAGTTCATCTCGTTCGTCCATCTTCGTCCTCCAATTTGATACGTAGGCCTTCTTTGGACCAAGTTCGTCTCGTTCGTCCATCTTCGTGCTCCCATTTGATCTGTAGGCCTTCTTTGGACAGAGTTCGTCTCGTTCGTCCAACTTCGTCCTCCCATTTGATCCGTTGGCCTTCTTTGTACCATGTTCGTCTCGTTGTCCATTTTCGTCCTCCCATTTGATCCCTAGGCCTTCTTTGTACCAAGTTCGTCTCGTTCGTCCCTCTTCTACTTCCCATTTGATCCCTAGGCCTTCTTTGTACCAAGTTCGTCTCGTTCGTCCCTCTTCTACTTCCCATTTGATCCCTAGGCCTTCTTTGTACCAAGTTCGTCTCGTTCGTCCCTCTTCGTCCTCCCATTTGATCCCTAGGCCTTCTTTGGACCAAGTTCTTCTCGTTCGTCCATCTTCGTCCTCCAATTTGATCCGTTGGAATTATTTGGACCAAGTTCGTCTCGTTCGTCCATCTTCGTCCTCCCATTTGATCCCTTGGCCTTCTTTGTACCATGTTCGTCTCGTTCGTCCCTCTTCGTCCTCCCATTTGATCCCTAGGCCTTCGTTGGACCAAGTTCGTCTCGTTCGTCCATCTTCGTCCTCCCATTTGATCCGTAGGCCTTCTTTGGACCAAGTTCATCTCGCTCGTCCATCTTCGTGCTCCCATTTGATCCGTAGGCCTTCTTTGGACAATGTTCGTCTCGTTCGTCCATCTTCGTCCTCCCATTTGATCCGTTGGCCTTCTTTGTACCATGTTCGTCTCGTTCGTCCATCTTCGTCCTCCCATTTGATCCCTAGGCCTTCTTTGTACCAAGTTCGTCTCGCTCGTCCCTCTTCTTCTTCCCATTTGATCCCTAGGCCTTCTTTGTACCAAGTTCGTCTCGTTCGTCCCTCTTCGTCCTCCCATTTAATCCCTAGGCCTTCTTTGGACCAAGTTCTTCTTGTTCGTCCATCTTCGTCCTCCCATTTGATCCGTTGGCCTTCTTTGGACCAAGTTCGTCCCGTTCGTCCCTCTTCGTCCTCCCATTTGATCCCTAGGCCTTCTTTGGACCAAGTTCTTCTCGTTCGTCCATCTTCGTCCTCCCATTTGATCCGTTGGAATTATTTGGACCAAGTTCGTCTCGTTCGTCCATCTTCGTCCTCCCATTTGATCCCTTGGCCTTCTTTGTACCAAGTTCGTCTCCTTCGTCCCTCTTCGTCCTCCCATTTGATCCCAAGGCCTTCTTTGGACAAAGTTTATCTCGTTCGTCCATCTTCGTCGTCCCATTTGATCCGTTGGCCTTCTTTGGACCAAGTTTGTCCCGTTCGTCCATCTTCGTCCTCCCATTTGATCCCTTGGCCTTCTTTGTACCATGTTCGTCTCGTTCGTCCCTCTTCATCTTCCCATTTGATCCGTAGGCCTTCTTTGGACCAAGTTCGTCTCGTTCGTTCATCTTCGTCCTCCCATTTGATCCCTTGGCCTTCTTTGTACCATGTTCGTCTCGTTCGTCCCTCTTCGTCCTCCCATTTGATCCCTAGGCCTACTTTGGACCAAGTTCATCTCGTTCGTCCATCTTCGTCCTCCAATTTGATACGTAGGCCTTCTTTGGACCAAGTTCGTCTCGTTCGTCCATCTTCGTGCTCCCATTTGATCTGTAGGCCTTCTTTGGACAGAGTTCGTCTCGTTCGTCCAACTTCGTCCTCCCATTTGATCCGTTGGCCTTCTTTGTACCATGTTCGTCTCGTTGTCCATTTTCGTCCTCCCATTTGATCCCTAGGCCTTCTTTGTACCAAGTTCGTCTCGTTCGTCCCTCTTCTACTTCCCATTTGATCCCTAGGCCTTCTTTGTACCAAGTTCGTCTCGTTCGTCCCTCTTCTACTTCCCATTTGATCCCTAGGCCTTCTTTGTACCAAGTTCGTCTCGTTCGTCCCTCTTCGTCCTCCCATTTGATCCCTAGGCCTTCTTTGGACCAAGTTCTTCTCGTTCGTCCATCTTCGTCCTCCAATTTGATCCGTTGGAATTATTTGGACCAAGTTCGTCTCGTTCGTCCATCTTCGTCCTCCCATTTGATCCCTTGGCCTTCTTTGTACCAAGTTCGTCTCGTTCGTCCCTCTTCGTCCTCCCATTTGATCCCTAGGCCTTCGTTGGACCAAGTTCGTCTCGTTCGTCCATCTTCGTCCTCCCATTTGATCCGTAGGCCTTCTTTGGACCAAGTTCATCTCGCTCGTCCATCTTCGTGCTCCCATTTGATCCGTAGGCCTTCTTTGGACAATGTTCGTCTCGTTCGTCCATCTTCGTCCTCCCATTTGATCCGTTGGCCTTCTTTGTACCATGTTCGTCTCGTTCGTCCATCTTCGTCCTCCCATTTGATCCCTAGGCCTTCTTTGTACCAAGTTCGTCTCGCTCGTCCCTCTTCTTCTTCCCATTTGATCCCTAGGCCTTCTTTGTACCAAGTTCGTCTCGTTCGTCCCTCTTCGTCCTCCCATTTAATCCCTAGGCCTTCTTTGGACCAAGTTCTTCTTGTTCGTCCATCTTCGTCCTCCCATTTGATCCGTTGGCCTTCTTTGGACCAAGTTCGTCCCGTTCGTCCATCTTCGTCCTCCCATTTAATCCCTAGGCCTTCTTTGGACCAAGTTCTTCTCGTTCGTCCATCTTCGTCCTCCCATTTGATCCGTTGGCCTTCTTTGGACCAAGTTCGTCCCGTTCGTCCATCTTCGTCCTCCCATTTGATCCCTTGGCCTTCTTTGTACCATGTTCGTCTCGTTCGTCCCTCTTCGTCTTCCCTTTTGATCCGTAGGCCTTCTTTGGACCAAGTTCGTCTCGTTCGTCCATCTTCGTCCTCCCATTTGATCCCTTGGCCTTCTTTGTACCATGTTCGTCTCGTTCGTCCCTCTTCGTGTTCCCATTTGATCCGTAGGCCTTCTTTGGACCAAGTTCGTCTCGTTCGTCCATCTTCGTCCTCCCATTTGATCTGTTGGCCTTCTTTGTACCAAGTTCGTCTGGTTCGTCCCTCTTCGTCCTCCCATTTGATCCCTAGGCCTTCTTTGGAGCAAGTTCGTCTCGTTCGTCCATCTTCGTTCTCCCATTTGATCCGTAGGCCTTATTTGGACCAAGTTCGTCTCGTTCGTCCATCTTCGTCCTCCCATTTGATCCGTTGGCCTTCTTTGTACCATGTTCGTCTCGTTCGTCCATCTTCGTCCTCCCATTTGATCCCTTGGCCTTCTTTGTACCATGTTCGTCTCGTTCGTCCCTCTTCGTGTTCCCATTTGATCCGTAGGCCTTCTTTGGACCAAGTTCGTCTCGTTCGTCCATCTTCGTCCTCCCATTTGATCCGTAGGCCTTCTTTGGACAATGTTCGTCTCGTTCGTCCATCTTCGTCCTCCCATTTGATCCGTTGGCCTTCTTTGTACCATGTTCGTCTCGTTCGTCCATCTTCGTCCTCCCATTTGATCCCTAGGCCTTCTTTGTACCAAGTTCGTCTCGCTCGTCCCTCTTCTTCTTCCCATTTGATCCCTAGGCCTTCTTTGTACCAAGTTCGTCTCGTTCGTCCCTCTTCGTCCTCCCATTTAATCCCTAGGCCTTCTTTGGACCAAGTTCTTCTTGTTCGTCCATCTTCGTCCTCCCATTTGATCCGTTGGCCTTCTTTGGACCAAGTTCGTCCCGTTCGTCCATCTTCGTCCTCCCATTTGATCCCTAGGCCTTCTTTGGAGCAAGTTCGTCTCGTTCGTCCATCTTCGTTCTCCCATTTGATCCGTAGGCCTTATTTGGACCAAGTTCGTCTCGTTCGTCCATCTTCGTCCTCCCATTTGATCCGTTGGCCTTCTTTGTACCATGTTCGTCTCGTTCGTCCCTCTTCGTCCTCCCATTTGATCCGTTGGCCTTTTTTGTACCATGTTCGTCTCGTTCTTCCATCTTCATCCTCCTATTTGATCTCTAGGCCTTCTTTGTACCAAGTTCGTCTCGTTCGTCCCTCTTCGTCTTCCCATTTGATCCCTTGGCCTTCTTTGGACCAAGTTCGTCTCGTTCGTCCATCTTCGTCCTCCCATTTGATCTGTTGGCCTTCTTTGTACCAAGTTCGTCTGGTTCGTCCCTCTTCGTCCTCCCATTTGATCCCTAGGCCTTCTTTGGAGCAAGTTCGTCTCGTTCGTCCATCTTCGTTCTCCCATTTGATCCGTAGGCCTTATTTGGACCAAGTTCGTCTCGTTCGTCCATCTTCGTCCTCCCATTTGATCCGTTGGCCTTCTTTGTACCATGTTCGTCTCGTTCGTCCATCTTCGTCCTCCCATTTGATCCCTAGGCCTTCTTTGTACCAAGTTCGTCTCGCTCGTCCCTCTTGTTCTTCCCATTTGATCCCTAGGCCTTCTTTGTACCAAGTTCGTCTCGTTCGTCCCTCTTCGTCCTCCCATTTAATCCCTAGGCCTTCTTTGGACCAAGTTCTTCTCGTTTGTCCATCTTCGTCCTCCCATTTGATCCGTTGGCCTTCTTTGGACCAAGTTCGTCCCGTTCGTCCATCTTCGTCCTCCCATTTGATCCCTTGGCCTTCTTTGTACCATGTTCGTCTCGTTCGTCCCTCTTCGTCTTCCCTTTTGATCCGTAGGCCTTCTTTGGACCAAGTTCGTCTCGTTCGTCCATCTTCGTCCTCCCATTTGATCCCTTGGCCTTCTTTGTACCATGTTCGTCTCGTTCGTCCCTCTTCGTCTTCCCATTTGATCCGTAGGCCTTCTTTGGACCAAGTTCGTCTCGTTCGTCCATCTTCGTCCTCCCATTTGATCTGTTGGCCTTCTTTGTACCAAGTTCGTCTGGTTCGTCCCTCTTCGTCCTCCCATTTGATCCCTAGGCCTTCTTTGGAGCAAGTTCGTCTCGTTCGTCCATCTTCGTTCTCCCATTTGATCCGTAGGCCTTATTTGGACCAAGTTCATCTCGTTCGTCCATCTTCGTGCTCCCATTTGATCCGTTGACCTTCTTTGTACCATGTTCGTCTCATTCGTCCATCTTCGTCATCCCATTTGATCCCTAGGCCTTCTTTGTACCAAGTTCGTCTCTTTCGTCCATCTTCGTCCTCCCATTTGATCCGTTGGCCTTCTTTGTACCATGTTCGTCTCGTTCGTCCATCTTCGTCCTCCCATTTGATCCCTAGGCCTTCTTTGTACCAAGTTCGTCTCTTTCGTCCATCTTCGTCCTCCCATTTGATCCGTTGGCCTTCTTTGTACCATGTTCGTCTCGTTCGTCCCTCTTCGTCCTCCCATTTGATCCCTAGGCCTTCTTTGTACCAAGTTCGTCTCGTTCGTCCCTCTTCGTCCTCCCATTTGATCCCAAGGCCTTCTTTGGACAAAGTTCGTCTCGTTCGTCCATCTTTGTCCTCCCATTTGATCCGTTGGCCTTCTTTGGACCAAGTTCGTCTCGTTCGTCCATCTTCGTCCTCCCATTTGATCCGTTGGCCTTCTTTGTACCATGTTCGTCTCGTTCGTACCTCTTCGTCTTCCCATTTGATCCGTAGGCCTTCTTTGGACCAAGTTCGTCTCGTTCGTCCATCTTCGTCCTCCCATTTGATCCCTTGGCCTTCTTTGTACCATGTTCGTCTCGTTCGTCCCTCTTCGTCTTCCCATTTGATCCGTAGGCCTACTTTGGACCAAGTTCGTCTCGTTCGTCCATCTTCGTCCTCCCATTTGATCCGTTGGCCTTCTTTGTACCATGTTCGTCTCGTTCGTCCATCTTCGTCCTCCCATTTGATCCCTAGGCCTTCTTTGTACCAAGTTCGTCTCGCTCGTCCCTCTTCTTCTTCCCATTTGATCCCTAGGCCTTCTTTGTACCAAGTTCGTCTCGTTCGTCCCTCTTCGTCCTCCCATTTGATCCCTTGGCCTTCTTTGTACCATGTTCGTCTCGTTCGTCCATCTTCGTCCTCCCATTTGATCCGTAGGCCTTCTTTGGACAATGTTCGTCTCGTTCGTCCATCTTCGTCCTCCCATTTGATCCGTTGGCCTTCTTTGTACCATGTTCGTCTCGTTCGTCCATCTTCGTCCTCCCATTTGATCCCTAGGCCTTCTTTGTACCAAGTTCGTCTCGCTCGTCCCTCTTCTTCTTCCCATTTGATCCCTAGGCCTTCTTTGTACCAAGTTCGTCTCGTTCGTCCCTCTTCGTCCTCCCATTTAATCCCTAGGCCTTCTTTGGACCAAGTTCTTCTTGTTCGTCCATCTTCGTCCTCCCATTTGATCCGTTGGCCTTCTTTGGACCAAGTTCGTCCCGTTCGTCCATCTTCGTCCTCCCATTTGATCCCTAGGCCTTCTTTGGAGCAAGTTCGTCTCGTTCGTCCATCTTCGTTCTCCCATTTGATCCGTAGGCCTTATTTGGACCAAGTTCGTCTCGTTCGTCCATCTTCGTCCTCCCATTTGATCCGTTGGCCTTCTTTGTACCATGTTCGTCTCGTTCGTCCCTCTTCGTCCTCCCATTTGATCCGTTGGCCTTTTTTGTACCATGTTCGTCTCGTTCTTCCATCTTCATCCTCCTATTTGATCTCTAGGCCTTCTTTGTACCAAGTTCGTCTCGTTCGTCCCTCTTCGTCTTCCCATTTGATCCCTTGGCCTTCTTTGGACCAAGTTCGTCTCGTTCGTCCATCTTCGTCCTCCCATTTGATCTGTTGGCCTTCTTTGTACCAAGTTCGTCTGGTTCGTCCCTCTTCGTCCTCCCATTTGATCCCTAGGCCTTCTTTGGAGCAAGTTCGTCTCGTTCGTCCATCTTCGTTCTCCCATTTGATCCGTAGGCCTTATTTGGACCAAGTTCGTCTCGTTCGTCCATCTTCGTCCTCCCATTTGATCCGTTGGCCTTCTTTGTACCATGTTCGTCTCGTTCGTCCATCTTCGTCCTCCCATTTGATCCCTAGGCCTTCTTTGTACCAAGTTCGTCTCGCTCGTCCCTCTTCTTCTTCCCATTTGATCCCTAGGCCTTCTTTGTACCAAGTTCGTCTCGTTCGTCCCTCTTCGTCCTCCCATTTAATCCCTAGGCCTTCTTTGGACCAAGTTCTTCTCGTTTGTCCATCTTCGTCCTCCCATTTGATCCGTTGGCCTTCTTTGGACCAAGTTCGTCCCGTTCGTCCATCTTCGTCCTCCCATTTGATCCCTTGGCCTTCTTTGTACCATGTTCGTCTCGTTCGTCCCTCTTCGTCTTCCCTTTTGATCCGTAGGCCTTCTTTGGACCAAGTTCGTCTCGTTCGTCCATCTTCGTCCTCCCATTTGATCCCTTGGCCTTCTTTGTACCATGTTCGTCTCGTTCGTCCCTCTTCGTCTTCCCATTTGATCCGTAGGCCTTCTTTGGACCAAGTTCGTCTCGTTCGTCCATCTTCGTCCTCCCATTTGATCTGTTGGCCTTCTTTGTACCAAGTTCGTCTGGTTCGTCCCTCTTCGTCCTCCCATTTGATCCCTAGGCCTTCTTTGGAGCAAGTTCGTCTCGTTCGTCCATCTTCGTTCTCCCATTTGATCCGTAGGCCTTATTTGGACCAAGTTCATCTCGTTCGTCCATCTTCGTGCTCCCATTTGATCCGTTGACCTTCTTTGTACCATGTTCGTCTCATTCGTCCATCTTCGTCATCCCATTTGATCCCTAGGCCTTCTTTGTACCAAGTTCGTCTCTTTCGTCCATCTTCGTCCTCCCATTTGATCCGTTGGCCTTCTTTGTACCATGTTCGTCTCGTTCGTCCATCTTCGTCCTCCCATTTGATCCCTAGGCCTTCTTTGTACCAAGTTCGTCTCTTTCGTCCATCTTCGTCCTCCCATTTGATCCGTTGGCCTTCTTTGTACCATGTTCGTCTCGTTCGTCCCTCTTCGTCCTCCCATTTGATCCCTAGGCCTTCTTTGTACCAAGTTCGTCTCGTTCGTCCCTCTTCGTCCTCCCATTTGATCCCAAGGCCTTCTTTGGACAAAGTTCGTCTCGTTCGTCCATCTTTGTCCTCCCATTTGATCCGTTGGCCTTCTTTGGACCAAGTTCGTCTCGTTCGTCCATCTTCGTCCTCCCATTTGATCCGTTGGCCTTCTTTGTACCATGTTCGTCTCGTTCGTACCTCTTCGTCTTCCCATTTGATCCGTAGGCCTTCTTTGGACCAAGTTCGTCTCGTTCGTCCATCTTCGTCCTCCCATTTGATCCCTTGGCCTTCTTTGTACCATGTTCGTCTCGTTCGTCCCTCTTCGTCTTCCCATTTGATCCGTAGGCCTACTTTGGACCAAGTTCGTCTCGTTCGTCCATCTTCGTCCTCCCATTTGATCCGTTGGAATTATTCGTACCAAGTTCGTCTCGTTCGTCCATCTTCGTCCTCCCATTTGATCTGTTGGCCTTCTTTGTACCAAGTTCGTCTAGTTCGTCCCTCTTCGTCCTCCCATTTGATCCCTAGGCCTTCTTTGGAGCAAGTTCGTCTCGTTCGTCCATCTTCGTTCTCCCATTTGATCCGTAGGCCTTATTTGGACCAAGTTCATCTCGTTCGTCCATCTTCTTGCTCCCATTTGATCCGTTGACCTTCTTTGTACCATGTTCGTCTCATTCGTCCATCTTCGTCATCCCATTTGATCCCTAGGCCTTCTTTGTACCAAGTTCGTCCCTCTTCGTCCTCCCATTTGATCCCAAGGCCTTCTTTGGACAACGTTCGTCTCGTTCGTCCATCTTCGTCCTCCCATTTGATCCGTTGGAATTATTTAGACCAAGTTCATCTCGTTCGTCCCTCTTCGTCCTCCCATTTGATCCCTTGGCCTTCTTTGTACCAAGTTCGTCTCGTTCGTCCCTCTTCGTCCTCCCATTTGATCCCTAGGCCTTCGTTGGACCAAGTTCGTCTCGTTCGTCCATCTTCGTCCTCCCATTTGATCCGTAGGCCTTCTTTGGACCAAGTTCATCTCGCTTGTCCATCTTCGTGCTCCCATTTGATCCGTAGGCCTTCTTTGGACAATGTTCGTCTCGTTCGTCCATCTTCGTCCTCCCATTTGATCCGTTGGCCTTCTTTGTACCATGTTCGTCTCGTTCGTCCATCTTCGTCCTCCCATTTGATCCCTAGGCCTTCTTTGTACCAAGTTCGTCTCGCTCGTCCCTCTTCTTCTTCCCATTTGATCCCTAGGCCTTCTTTGTACCAAGTTCGTCTCGTTCGTCCCTCTTCGTCGTCCCATTTAATCCCTAGGCCTTCTTTGGACCAAGTTCTTCTCGTTCGTCCATCTTCGTCCTCCCATTTGATCCGTTGGCCTTCTTTGGACCAAGTTCGTCCCGTTCGTCCATCTTCGTCCTCCCATTTGATCCCTTGGCCTTCTTTGTACCATGTTCGTCTCGTTCGTCCCTCTTCGTCTTCCCTTTTGATCCGTAGGCCTTCTTTGGACCAATTTCGTCTCGTTCGTCCATCTTCGTCCTCCCATTTGATCCCTTGGCCTTCTTTGTACCATGTTCGTCTCGTTCGTCCCTCTTCGTCTTCCCATTTGATCCGTAGGCCTTCATTGGACCAAGTTCGTCTCGTTCGTCCATCTTCGTCCTCCCATTTGATCTGTTGGCCTTCTTTGTACCAAGTTCGTCTGGTTCGTCCCTCTTCGTCCTCCCATTTGATCCCTAGGCCTTCTTTGGAGCAAGTTCGTCTCGTTCGTCCATCTTCGTTCTCCCATTTGATCCGTAGGCCTTATTTGGACCAAGTTCATCTCGTTCGTCCATCTTCGTGCTCCCATTTGATCCGTTGACCTTCTTTGTACCATGTTCGTCTCATTCGTCCATCTTCGTCATCCCATTTGATCCCTAGGCCTTCTTTGTACCAAGTTCGTCTCTTTCGTCCATCTTCGTCCTCCCATTTGATCCGTTGGCCTTCTTTGTACCATGTTCGTCTCGTTCGTCCATCTTCGTCCTCCCATTTGATCCCTAGGCCTTCTTTGTACCAAGTTCATCTCGTTCGTCCCTCTTCGTCCTCTCATTTGATCCCAAGGCCTTCTTTGGACAACGTTCGTCTCGTTCGTCCATCTTCGTCCTCCCATTTGATCCGTTGGAATTATTTGGACCAAGTTCGTCTCGTTCGTCCCTCTTCGTCCTCCCATTTGATCCCTAGGCCTTCTTTGTACCAAGTTCGTCTCGTTCGTCCCTCTTCGTCCTCCCATTTGATCCCAAGGCCTTCTTTGGACAAAGTTCGTCTCGTTCGTCCATCTTTTCCTCCCATTTGATCCGTTGGCCTTCTTTGGACCAAGTTCGTCTCGTTCGTCCATCTTCGTCCTCCCATTTGATCCGTTGGCCTTCTTTGTACCATGTTCGTCTCGTTCGTACCTCTTCGTCTTCCCATTTGATCCGTAGGCCTTCTTTGGACCAAGTTCGTCTCGTTCGTCCATCTTCGTCCTCCCATTTGATCCCTTGGCCTTCTTTGTACCATGTTCGTCTCGTTCGTCCCTCTTCGTCTTCCCATTTGATCCGTTGGCCTTCTTTGGACCAAGTTCGTCTCGTTCGTCCATCTTCGTCCTCCCATTTGATCTGTTGGCCTTCTTTGTACCAAGTTCGTCTGGTTCGTCCCTCTTCGTCCTCCCATTTGATCCCTAGGCCTTCTTTGGAGCAAGTTCGTCTCGTTCGTCCATCTTCGTTCTCCCATTTGATCCGTAGGCCTTATTTGGACCAAGTTCATCTCGTTCGTCCATCTTCGTGCTCCCATTTGATCCGTTGACCTTCTTTGTACCATGTTCGTCTCATTCGTCCATCTTCGTCATCCCATTTGATCCCTAGGCCTTCTTTGTACCAAGTTCGTCTCTTTCGTCCATCTTCGTCCTCCCATTTGATCCGTTGGCCTTCTTTGTACCATGTTCGTCTCGTTCGTCCATCTTCGTCCTCCCATTTGATCCCTAGGCCTTCTTTGTACCAAGTTCGTCTCGTTCGTCCCTCTTCGTCCTCTCATTTGATCCCAAGGCCTTCTTTGGACAACGTTCGTCTCGTTCGTCCATCTTCGTCCTCCCATTTGATCCGTTGGAATTATTTGGACCAAGTTCGTCTTGTTCGTCCCTCTTCGTCCTCCCATTTGATCCCTAGGCCTTCTTTGTACCAAGTTCGTCTCGTTCGTCCCTCTTCGTCCTCCCATTTGATCCCAAGGCCTTCTTTGGACAAAGTTCGTCTCGTTCGTCCATCTTTGTCCTCCCATTTGATCCGTTGGCCTTCTTTGGACCAAGTTCGTCTCGTTCGTCCATCTTCGTCCTCCCATTTGATCCGTTGGCCTTCTTTGTACCATGTTCGTCTCGTTCGTACCTCTTCGTCTTCCCATTTGATCCGTAGGCCTTCTTTGGACCAAGTTCGTCTCGTTCGTCCATCTTCGTCCTCCCATTTGATCCCTTGGCCTTCTTTGTACCATGTTCGTCTCGTTCGTCCCTCTTCGTCTTCCCATTTGATCCGTAGGCCTTCTTTGGACCAAGTTCGTCTCGTTCGTCCATCTTCGTCCTCCCATTTGATCCGTTGGAATTATTCGTACCAAGTTCGTCTCGTTCGTCCATCTTCGTCCTCCCATTTGATCTGTTGGCCTTCTTTGTACCAAGTTCGTCTGGTTCGTCCCTCTTCGTCCTCCCATTTGATCCCTAGGCCTTCTTTGGAGCAAGTTCGTCTCGTTCGTCCATCTTCGTTCTCCCATTTGATCCGTAGGCCTTATTTGGACCAAGTTCATCTCGTTCGTCCATCTTCTTGCTCCCATTTGATCCGTTGACCTTCTTTGTACCATGTTCGTCTCATTCGTCCATCTTCGTCATCCCATTTGATCCCTAGGCCTTCTTTGTACCAAGTTCGTCCCTCTTCGTCCTCCCATTTGATCCGTAGGCCTTCTTTGGACAAAGTTCGTCTCGTTCGTCCATCTTCGTCCTCCCATTTGATCCGTTGGCCTTCTTTGTACCATGTTCGTCTCGTTCGTCCATCTTCGTCCTCCCATTTGATCCCTAAGCCTTCTTTGTACCAAGTTCGTCTCGTTCGTCCCTCTTCGTCCTCCCATTTGATCCCAAGGCCTTCTTTGGACAACGTTCGTCTCGTTCGTCCATCTTCGTCCTCCCATTTGATCCGTTGGAATTATTTGGACCAAGTTCGTCTCGTTCGTCCCTCTTCGTCCTCCCATTTGATCCCTTGGTCTTCTTTGTACCAAGTTCGTCTCGTTCGTCCCTCTTCGTCCTCCCATTTGATCCCAAGGCCTTCTTTGGACAAAGTTCGTCTCGTTCGTCCATCTTTGTCCTCCCATTTGATCCGTTGGCCTTCTTTGGACCAAGTTCGTCTCGTTCGTCCATCTTCGTCCTCCCGTTTGATCCGTTGGCCTTCTTTGTACCATGTTCGTCTCGTTCGTCCATCTTCGTCCTCCCATTTGATCCCTAGGCCTTCTTTGTACCATGTTCGTCTCGGACGTCCATCTTCGTCCTCCCATTTGATCCCTAGGCCTTCTTTGTACCAACTTCGTCTCGCTCGTCCCTCTTCTTCTTCCCATTTGATCCCTAGGCTTTCTTTGTACCAAGTTCGTCTCGTTCGTCCCTCTTCGTCCTCCCATTTGATCCCTAGGCCTTCTTTGGACCAAGTTCTTCTCGTTCGTCCATCTTCGTCCTCCTATTTGATCCGTTGGCCTTCTTTGGACCAAGTTCGTCTCGTTCGTCCATCTTCGTCCTCGCATTTGATCCCTTGGCCTTCTTTGTACCATGTTCGTCACGTTCGTCCCTCTTCGTCTTCCCATTTGATCCGTAGGCCTTCTTTGTACCAAGTTCGTCTCGTTCGTACCTCTTCGTCCTCCCATTTGATCCCTAGGTCTTCTTTGTACCAAGTTCGTCTCGTTCGTCCCTCTTCGTCCTCCCATTTGATCCCAAGGCCTTCTTTGGACAAAGTTCGTCTCGTTCGTCCATCTTCGTCCTCCCATTTGATCCGTTGGAATTATTTGGACCAAGTTCGTCTAGTTCGTCCCTCTTCGTCCTCCCATTTGATCCCTAGGTCTTCTTTGTACCAAGTTCGTCTCGTTCGTCCCTCTTCGTCCTCCCATTTGATCCCAAGGCCTTCTTTGGACCAAGTTCGTCTCGTTCGTCCATCTTTGTCCTCCCATTTGATCCGTTGGCCTTCTTTGTACCATGTTCGTCTCGTTCGTCCATCTTGGTCCTCCCATTTGATCCGTTGGCCTTCTTTGGACCAAGTTCGTCTCGTTCGTCCATCTTCGTCCTCCCATTTGATCCGTAGGCCTTCTTTGGACAAAGTTCGTCTCGTTCGTCCATCTTCGTCCTCCCATTTGATCCCAAGGCCTTCTTTGGACAAAGTTCGTCTCGTTCGTCCATCTTTGTCCTCCCATTTGATCCGTTGGCCTTCTTTGGACAAAGTTCGTCTCGTTCGTCCATCTTCGTCCTCCTATTTGATCCGTTGGCCTTCTTTGGACCAAGTTCGTCCCGTTCGTCCATCTTCGTCCTCCCATTTGATCCCTTGGCCTTCTTTGTACCATGTTCGTCACGTTCGTCACTCTTCGTCTTCCCATTTGATCCGTAGGCCTTCTTTGTACCAAGTTCGTCTCGTTCGTCCCTCTTCGTCCTCCCATTTGATCCCTAGGTCTTCTTTGTACCAAGTTCGTCTCGTTCGTCCCTCTTCGTCCTCCCATTTGATCCCAAGGCCTTCTTTGGACAAAGTTCATCTCGTTCGTCCATCTTTGTCCTCCCATTTGATCCGTTGGCCTTCTTTGGACTAAGTTCGTCCCGTTCGTCCATCTTCGTCCTCCCATTTGATCCGTTGGCCTTCTTTGTACCATGTTCGTCTCGTTTGTCCATCTTCGTCCTCCCATTTGATCCCTAGGCCTTCTTTGTACCAAGTTCGTCTAGTTCGTCCCTCTTCGTCCTCCCATTTGATCCCTAGGTCTTCTTTGTACCAAGTTCGTCTCGTTCGTCCCTCTTCGTTCTCCCATTTGATCCCAAGGCCTTCTTTGGACAAAGTTCGTCTCGTTCGTCCATCTTCGTCCTCCCATTTGATCCGTTGGAATTATTTGGACCAAGTTCGTCTCGTTCGTCCATCTTCGTCCTCCCATTTGATCCCTTGGCCTTCTTTGTACCAAGTTCGTCTCGTTCGTCCCTCTTCGTCCTCCCATTTGATCCCTAGGCCTTCTTTGGACCAAGTTCGTCTCGTTCGTCCATCTTCGTCCTCCCATTTGATTCGTAGGCCTTCTTTGGACCAAGTTCCTCTCGTTCGTCCATCTTCGTGCTCCCATTTGATCCGCAGGCCTTCTTTGGACAAAGTTCGTCTCGTTCGTCCATCTTCGTCCTCCCATTTGATCCCAAGGCCTTCTTTGGACAAAGTTCGTCTCGTTCGTCCATCTTTGTCCTCCCATTTGATCCGTTGGCCTTCTTTGGACCAAGTTCGTCTCGTTCGTCCCTCTTCGTCCTCCCATTTGATCCCTAGGCCTTCTTTGGACCAAGTTCTTCTCGTTCGTCCATCTTCGTCCTCCCATTTGATCCGTTGGAATTATTTGGACCAAGTTCGTCTCGTCAGTCCATCTTCGTCCTCCCATTTGATCCCTTGGCCTTCTTTGTACCAAGTTCGTCTCGTTCGTCCCTCTTCGTCCTCCCATTTGATCCCTAGGCCTTCTTTGGACCAAGTTCGTCTCGTTCGTCCATCTTCGTCCTCCCATTTGATCCGTAGGCCTTCTTTGGACCAAGTTCCTCTCGTTCGTCCATCTTCGTGCTCCCATTTGATCCGTAGGCCTTCTTTGGAGAAAGTTCGTCTCGTTCGTCCATCTTCGTCCTCCCATTGGATCCGTTGGCCTTCTTTGTACCATGTTCGTCTCGTTCGTCCATCTTCGTCCTCCCATTTGATCCCTAGGCCTTCTTTGTACCAAGTTCGTCTCGCTCGTCCCTCTTCTTCTTCCCATTTGATCCCTAGGCCTTCTTTGTACCAAGTTCGTCTCGTTCGTCCCTCTTCGTCCTCCCATTTGATCCCTAGGCCTTCTTCGGACCAAGTTCTTCTCGTTCTTCCATCTTCGTCCTCCTATTTGATCCGTTGGCCTTCTTTGGACCAAGTTCGTCCCGTTCGTCCATCTTCGTCCTCCCATTTGATCCCTTGGCTTTCTTTGTACCGTGTTCGTCTCGTTCGTCCCTCTTCGTCTTCCCATTTGATCCGTAGGCCTTCTTTGGACCAAGTTCGTCTCGTTCGTCCATCTTCGTCCTCCCATTTGATCCCTTGGCCTTCTTTGTAATATGTTCGTCTCGTTCGTCCCTCTTCGTCTTCCCATTTGATCCGTAGGCCTTCTTTGGACCAAGTTCGTGTCGTTCGTCCATCTTCGTCCTCCCATTTGATCCGTTGGAATTATTTGTACCAAGTTCTTCTCGTTCGTCCATCTTCGTCCTCCCATTTGATCCCTTGGCCTTCTTTGTACCAAGTTCGTCTGGTTCGTCCCTCTTCGTCCTCCCATTTGATCCCTATTCCTTCTTTGGACCAAGTTCGTCTCGTTCGTCCATCTTCGTCCTCCCATTTGATCCGTAGGCCTTCTTTGGACCAAGTTCATCTCGTTCGTCCATCTTCGTGCTCCCATTTGATCCGTAGGCCTTCTTTGGACAAAGTTCGTCTCGTTCGTCCATCTTCGTCCTCCCATTTGATCCCTTGGCCTTCTTTGTACCAAGTTCGTCTCGTTCGTCCATCTTCGTCCTCCCATTTGATTCGTAGGCCTTCTTTGGACCAAGTTCCTCTCGTTCGTCCATCTTCGGGCTCCCATTTGATCCGTAGGCCTTCTTTGGACAAAGTTCGTCTCGTTCGTCCATCTTCGTCCTCCCATTTGATCCCAAGGCCTTCTTTGGACAAAGTTCGTCTCGTTCGTCCATCTTTGTCCTCCCATTTGATCCGTTGGCCTTCTTTGGACCAAGTTCGTCTCGTTCGTCCCTCTTCGTCCTCCCATTTGATCCCTAGGCCTTCTTTGGACCAAGTTCTTCTCGTTCGTCCATCTTCGTCCTCCCATTTGATCCGTTGGAATTATTTGGACCAAGTTCGTCTCGTTCGTCCATCTTCGTCCTCCCATTTGATCCCTTGGCCTTCTTTGTACCATGTTCGTCTCGTTCGTCCATCTTCGTGCTCCCATTTGATCCGTAGGCCTTCTTTGGACAAAGTTCGTCTCGTTCGTCCATCTTCGTCCTCCCATTTGATCCGTTGGCCTTCTTTGTACCATGTTCGTCTCATTCGTCCATCTTCGTCATCCCATTTGATCCCTAGGCCATCTTTGTACCAAGTTCGCCTCTTTCGTCCCTCTTCGTCCTCCCATTTGATCCCTAGGCCTTCTTTGGACCAAGTTCTTCTCGTTCGTCCATTTTCGTCCTCCCATTTGATCCCTTGGCCTTCTTTGTACCAAGTTCGTCTCGTTCGTCCCTCTACGTCCTCCCATTTGATCCGTAGGCCTTCTTTGGACAAAGTTCGTCTCGTTCGTCCATCTTCGTCCTCCCATTTGATCCGTTGGCCTTCTTTGTACCATGTTCGTCTCGTTCGTCCATCTTCGTCCTCCCATTTGATCCCTAGGCCTTCTTTGTACCAAGTTCGTCTCGTTCGTCCCTCTTCGTCCTCCCATTTGATCCGTAGGTCTTCTTTGTACCAAGTTCGTCTCGTTCGTCCCTCTTCGTCCTCCCATTTGATCCCAAGGCCTTCTTTGGACAAAGTTCGTTTCGTTCGTCCATCTTTGTCCTCCCATTTGATCCGTTGGCCATCTTTGGACCAAGTTCGTCTCGTTCGTCCATGTTCGTCCTCCCATTCGATCCGTTGGCCTTCTTTGTACCATGTTCGTCTCGTTCGTCCATCTTCGTCCTCCCATTTGATCCGTTGGCCTTCTTTGTACCAAGTTCGTCTCGTTCGTCCATCTTCGTCCTCCCATTTGATCCCTAGGTCTTCTTTGTACCAAGTTCGTCTCGTTCGTCCCTCTTCGTCCTCCCATTTGATCCCAAGGCCTTCTTTGGACAAAGTTCGTCTCGTTCGTCCATCTTTGTCCTCCCATTTGATCCGTTGGCCTTCTTTGGACCAAGTTCGTCTCGTTCGTCCATCTTCGTCCTCCCATTTGATCCGTTGGCCTTCTTTGTACCATGTTCGTCTCGTTCGTCCATCTTCGTCCTCCCATTTGATCCCTAGGCCTTCTTTGTACCAAGTTCGTCTCGTTCGTCCCTCTTCGTCCTCCCATTTGATCCCTAGGTCTTCTTTGTACCAAGTTCGTCTCGTTCGTCCCTCTTCGTCCTCCCATTTGATCCCAAGGCCTTCTTTGGACAAAGTTCGCCTCGTTCGTCCATCTTTGTCCTCCCATTTGATCCGTTGGCCTTCTTTGGACCAAGTTCGTCTCGTTCGTCCCTCTTCGTCCTCCCATTTGATCCCTAGGCCTTCTTTGGACCAAGTTCGTCTCGTTCGTCCATCTTCGTCCTCCCATTTGATCCCTTGGCCTTCTTTGTACGTTCGTCCCTCTTCTTCTTCCCATTTGATCCCTAGGCCTTCTTTGGACCAAGTTCATCTCGTTCGTCCATCTTCGTCCTCCCATTTGATCCCTTGGAATTATTTGTACCAAGTTCGTCTCGTTCGTCCATCTTCGTCCTCCCATTTGATCCCTTGGCCTTCTTTGGACCAAGTTCGTCTCGTTCGTCCATCTTCGTCCTCCCATTTGATCCGTAGGCCTTCTTTGGACCAAGTTCGTCTCGCTCGTCCCTCTTCTTCTTCCCATTTGATCCCTAGGCCTTCTTTGTACCAAGTTCGTCTCGTTCGTCCATCTTCGTCCTCCCATTTGATCCCTTGGCCTTCTTTGTACGTTCGTCCCTCTTCTTCTTCCCATTTGATCCCTAGGCCTTCTTTGGACCAAGTTCATCTCGTTCGTCCATCTTCGTCCTCCCATTTGATCCCTTGGAATTATTTGTACCAAGTTCGTCTCGTTCGTCCATCTTCGTCCTCCCATTTGATCCCTTGGCCTTCTTTGGACCAAGTTCGTCTCGTTCGTCCATCTTCGTCCTCCCATTTGATCCGTAGGCCTTCTTTGGACCAAGTTCGTCTCGCTCGTCCCTCTTCTTCTTCCCATTTGATCCCTAGGCCTTCTTTGTACCAAGTTCGTCTCGTTCGTCCCTCTTCGTCCTCCCATTTGATCCCTAGGCCTTCTTTGTACCATGTTCGTCTCGTTCGTCCCTCTTCGTCTTCCCATTTGATCCGTAGGCCTTCTTTGTACCATGTTCGTCTCGTTCGTCCCTCTTCGTCTTCCCATTTGATCCGTAGGCCTTCTTTGGACCAAGTTCGTCTCGTTCGTCCATCTTCGTCCTCCCATTTGATCCCTTGGCCTTCTTTGTACCATATTCGTCTCGTTCGTCCCTCTTCGTCTTCCCATTTGATCCGTAGGCCTTCTTTGGACCAAGTTCGTCTCGTTCGTCCATCTTCGTCCTCCCATTTGATCCCTAGGCCTTCTTTGTACCATGTTCGTCTCGTTCGTCCCTCTTCGTCCTCCCATTTGATCCCTAGGTCTTCTTTGTACCAAGTTCGTCTCGTTCGTCCCTCTTCGTCCTCCCATTTGATCCCAAGGCCTTCTTTGGACAAAGTTCGTCTCGTTCGTCCATCTTTGACCTCTCATTTGATCCGTTGGCCTTCTTTGGACCAAGTTCGTCTCGTTCGTCCATCTTCGTCCTCCCATTTGATCCGTTGGCCTTCTTTGTACCATGTTCGTCTCGTTCGTCCATCTTCGTCTTCCCATTTGATCCCTAGGCCTTCTTTGTACCAAGTTCGTCTCGTTCGTCCCTCTTCGTCCTCCCATTTGATCCCTAGGTCTTCTTTGTACCAAGTTCGTCTCGTTCGTGCCTCTTCGTCCTCCCATTTGATCCCAAGGCCTTCTTTGGACAAAGTTCGTCTCGTTCTACCATCTTTGTCCTCCCATTTGATCCGTTCGCCTTCTTTGGACCAAGTTCGTCTCGTTCGTCCCTCTTCGTCCTCCCATTTGATCCCTAGGCCTTCTTTGGACCAAGTTCTTCTCGTTCGTCCATCTTCGTCCTCCCATTTGATCCGTTGGAATTATTTTGACCAAGTTCGTCTCGTTCGTCCATCTTCGTCCTCCCATTTGATCCCTTGGCCTTCTTTGTACCAAGTTCGTCTCGTTCGTCCCTCTTCGTCCTCCCATTTGATCCCTAGGCCTTCTTTGGACCAAGTTCGTCTCGTTCGTCCATCTTCGTCCTCCCATTGGATCCGTAGGCCTTCTTTGGACCAAGTTCATCTCGTTCATCCATCTTCGTGCTCCCATTCGATCCGTAGGCCTTCTTTGGACAAAGTTCGTCTCGTTCGTCCATCTTCGTCCTCCAATTTGATCCGTTGGCCTTCTTTGTACCATGTTCATCTCGTTCGTCCATCTTCGTCCTCCCATTTGATCCCTTGGAATTATTTGTACCAAGTTCGTCTCGTTCGTCCATCTTCGTCCTCCCATTTGATCCCTTGGCCTTCTTTGGACCAAGTTCGTCTCGTTCGTCCATCTTCGTCCTCCCATTTGATCCGTAGGCCTTCTTTGGACCAAGTTCGTCTCGCTCGTCCCTCTTCTTCTTCCCATTTGATCCCTAGGCCTTCTTTGTACCAAGTTCGTCTCGTTCGTCCCTCTTCGTCCTCCCATTTGATCCCTAGGCCTTCTTTGTACCATGTTCGTCTCGGTCGTCCCTCTTCGTCTTCCCATTTGATCCGTAGGCCTTCTTTGTACCATGTTCGTCTCGTTCGTCCCTCTTCGTCTTCCCATTTGATCCGTAGGCCTTCTTTGGACCAAGTTCGTCTCGTTCGTCCATCTTCGTCCTCCCATTTGATCCCTTGGCCTTCTTTGTACCATATTCGTCTCGTTCGTCCCTCTTCGTCTTCCCATTTGATCCGTAGGCCTTCTTTGGACCAAGTTCGTCTCGTTCGTCCATCTTCGTCCTCCCATTTGATCCCTTGGCCTTCTTTGTACCATGTTCGTCTCGTTCGTCCCTCTTCGTCTTCCCATTTGATCCGTAGGCCTTCTTTGGACCAAGTTCTTCTCGTTCGTCCATTTTCGTCCTCCCATTTGATCCCTTGGCCTTCTTTGTACCAAGTTCGTCTCGTTCGTCCATCTTCGTCCTCCCATTTGATCCCTTGGCCTTCTTTGTACCATATTCGTCTCGTTCGTCCCTCTTCGTCTTCCCATTTGATCCGTAGGCCTTCTTTGGACCAAGTTCGTCTCGTTCGTCCATCTTCGTCCTCCCATTTGATCCCTTGGCCTTCTTTGTACCATGTTCGTCTCGTTCGTCCCTCTTCGTCTTCCCATTTGATCCCTAGGCCTTCTTTGGACCAAGTTCTTCTCGTTCGTCCATTTTCGTCCTCCCATTTGATCCCTTGGCCTTCTTTGTACCAAGTTCGTCTCGTTCGTCCCTCTACGTCCTCCCATTTGATCCGTAGGCCTTCTTTGGACAAAGTTCGTCTCGTTCGTCCATCTTCGTCCTCCCATTTGATCCGTTGGCCTTCTTTGTACCATGTTCGTCTCGTTCGTCCATCTTCGTCCTCCCATTTGATCCCTAGGCCTTCTTTGTACCAAGTTCGTCTCGTTCGTCCCTCTTCGTCCTCCCATTTGATCCGTAGGTCTTCTTTGTACCAAGTTCGTCTCGTTCGTCCCTCTTCGTCCTCCCATTTGATCCCAAGGCCTTCTTTGGACAAAGTTCGTTTCGTTCGTCCATCTTTGTCCTCCCATTTGATCCGTTGGCCATCTTTGGACCAAGTTCGTCTCGTTCGTCCATGTTCGTCCTCCCATTCGATCCGTTGGCCTTCTTTGTACCATGTTCGTCTCGTTCGTCCATCTTCGTCCTCCCATTTGATCCCTAGGTCTTCTTTGTACCAAGTTCGTCTCGTTCGTCCCTCTTCGTCCTCCCATTTGATCCCAAGGCCTTCTTTGGACAAAGTTCGTCTCGTTCGTCCATCTTTGTCCTCCCATTTGATCCGTTGGCCTTCTTTGGACCAAGTTCGTCTCGTTCGTCCATCTTCGTCCTCCCATTTGATCCGTTGGCCTTCTTTGTACCATGTTCGTCTCGTTCGTCCATATTCGTCCTCCCATTTGATCCCTAGGCCTTCTTTGTACCAAGTTCGTCTCGTTCGTCCCTCTTCGTCCTCCCATTTGATCCCTAGGTCTTCTTTGTACCAAGTTCGTCTCGTTCGTCCCTCTTCGTCCTCCCATTTGATCCCAAGGCCTTCTTTGGACAAAGTTCGCCTCTTTCGTCCATCTTTGTCCTCCCATTTGATCCGTTGGCCTTCTTTGGACCAAGTTCGTCTCGTTCGTCCCTCTTCGTCCTCCCATTTGATCCCTAGGCCTTCTTTGGACCAAGTTCGTCTCGTTCGTCCATCTTCGTCCTCCCATTTGATCCCTTGGCCTTCTTTGTACGTTCGTCCCTCTTCTTCTTCCCATTTGATCCCTAGGCCTTCTTTGGACCAAGTTCATCTCGTTCGTCCATCTTCGTCCTCCCATTTGATCCCTTGGAATTATTTGTACCAAGTTCGTCTCGTTCGTCCATCTTCGTCCTCCCATTTGATCCCTTGGCCTTCTTTGGACCAAGTTCGTCTCGTTCGTCCATCTTCGTCCTCCCATTTGATCCGTAGGCCTTCTTTGGACCAAGTTCGTCTCGCTCGTCCCTCTTCTTCTTCCCATTTGATCCCTAGGCCTTCTTTGTACCAAGTTCGTCTCGTTCGTCCCTCTTCGTCCTCCCATTTGATCCCTAGGCCTTCTTTGTACTATGTTCGTCTCGTTCGTCCCTCTTCGTCTTCCCATTTGATCCGTAGGCCTTCTTTGTACCATGTTCGTCTCGTTCGTCCCTCTTCGTCTTCCCATTTGATCCGTAGGCCTTCTTTGGACCAAGTTCGTCTCGTTCGTCCATCTTCGTCCTCCCATTTGATCCCTTGGCCTTCTTTGTACCATATTCGTCTCGTTCGTCCCTCTTCGTCTTCCCATTTGATCCGTAGGCCTTGTTTGGACCAAGTTCGTCTCGTTCGTCCATCTTCGTCCTCCCATTTGATCCCTAGGCCTTCTTTGTACCATGTTCGTCTCGTTCGTCCCTCTTCGTCCTCCCATTTGATCCCTAGGTCTTCTTTGTACCAAGTTCGTCTCGTTCGTCCCTCTTCGTCCTCCCATTTGATCCCAAGGCCTTCTTTGGACAAAGTTCGTCTCGTTCGTCCATCTTTGACCTCTCATTTGATCCGTTGGCCTTCTTTGGACCAAGTTCGTCTCGTTCGTCCATCTTCGTCCTCCCATTTGATCCGTTGGCCTTCTTTGTACCATGTTCGTCTCGTTCGTCCATCTTCGTCTTCCCATTTGATCCCTAGGCCTTCTTTGTACCAAGTTCGTCTCGTTCGTCCCTCTTCGTCCTCCCATTTGATCCCTAGGTCTTCTTTGTACCAAGTTCGTCTCGTTCGTGCCTCTTCGTCCTCCCATTTGATCCCAAGGCCTTCTTTGGACAAAGTTCGTCTCGTTCTACCATCTTTGTCCTCCCATTTGATCCGTTCGCCTTCTTTGGACCAAGTTCGTCTCGTTCGTCCCTCTTCGTCCTCCCATTTGATCCCTAGGCCTTCTTTGGACCAAGTTCTTCTCGTTCGTCCATCTTCGTCCTCCCATTTGATCAGTTGGAATTATTTTGACCAAGTTCGTCTCGTTCGTCCATCTTCGTCCTCCCATTTGATCCCTTGGCCTTCTTTGTACCAATTTCGTCTCGTTCGTCCCTCTTCGTCCTCCCATTTGATCCCTAGGCCTTCTTTGGACCAAGTTCGTCTCGTTCGTCCATCTTCGTCCTCCCATTGGATCCGTAGGCCTTCTTTGGACCAAGTTCATCTCGTTCGTCCATCTTCGTGCTCCCATTCGATCCGTAGGCCTTCTTTGGACAAAGTTCGTCTCGTTCGTCCATCTTCGTCCTCCAATTTGATCCGTTGGCCTTCTTTGTACCATGTTCATCTCGTTCGTCCATCTTCGTCCTCCCATTTGATCCCTTGGAATTATTTGTACCAAGTTCGTCTCGTTCGTCCATCTTCGTCCTCCCATTTGATCCCTTGGCCTTCTTTGGACCAAGTTCGTCTCGTTCGTCCATCTTCGTCCTCCCATTTGATCCGTAGGCCTTCTTTGGACCAAGTTCGTCTCGCTCGTCCCTCTTCTTCTTCCCATTTGATCCCTAGGCCTTCTTTGTACCAAGTTCGTCTCGTTCGTCCCTCTTCGTCCTCCCATTTGATCCCTAGGCCTTCTTTGTACCATGTTCGTCTCGTTCGTCCCTCTTCGTCTTCCCATTTGATCCGTAGGCCTTCTTTGTACCATGTTCGTCTCGTTCGTCCCTCTTCGTCTTCCCATTTGATCCGTAGGCCTTCTTTGGACCAAGTTCGTCTCGTTCGTCCATCTTCGTCCTCCCATTTGATCCCTTGGCCTTCTTTGTACCATATTCGTCTCGTTCGTCCCTCTTCGTCTTCCCATTTGATCCGTAGGCCTTCTTTGGACCAAGTTCGTCTCGTTCGTCCATCTTCGTCCTCCCATTTGATCCCTTGGCCTTCTTTGTACCATGTTCGTCTCGTTCGTCCCTCTTCGTCTTCCCATTTGATCCGTAGGCCTTCTTTGTACCATGTTCGTCTCGTTCGTCCCTCTTCGTCTTCCCATTTGATCCGTAGGCCTTCTTTGGACCAAGTTCGTCTCGTTCGTCCATCTTCGTCCTCCCATTTGATCCCTTGGCCTTCTTTGTACCATATTCGTCTCGTTCGTCCCTCTTCGTCTTCCCATTTGATCCGTAGGCCTTCTTTGGACCAAGTTCGTCTCGTTCGTCCATCTTCGTCCTCCCATTTGATCCGTTGGCCTTCTTTGTACCATGTTCGTCTCGTTCGTCCATCTTCGTCTTCCCATTTGATCCCTAGGCCTTCTTTGTACCAAGTTCGTCTCGTTCGTCCCTCTTCGTCCTCCCATTTGATCCCTAGGTCTTCTTTGTACCAAGTTCGTCTCGTTCGTCCCTCTTCGTCCTCCCATTTGATCCCAAGGCCTTCTTTGGACAAAGTTCGTCTCGTTCGTCCATCTTTGTCCTCCCATTTGATCCGTTGGCCTTCTTTGGACCAAGTTCGTCTCGTTCGTCCCTCTTCGTCCTCCCATTTGATCCCTAGGCCTTCTTTGGACCAAGTTCGTCTCGTTCGTCCATCTTCGTCCTCCCATTTGATCCGTTGGAATTAATTGGACCAAGTTCGTCTCGTTCGTCCATCTTCGTCCTCCCATTTGATCCCTTGGCCTTCTTTGTACCAAGTTCGTCTCATTCGTCTCTCTTCGTCCTCCCATTTGATCCCTAGGCCTTCTTTGGACCAAGTTCGTCTCGTTCGTCCATCTTCGTCCTCCCATTTGATCCGTAGGCCTTCTTTGGACAAAGTTCCTCTCGTTCGTACATCTTCGTGCTCCCATTTGATCCGTAGGCCTTCTTTGGACAAAGTTCGTCTCGTTCGTCCATCTTCGTCCTCCCATTTGATCCCTAGGCCTTCTTTGTACCATGTTCGTCTCGTTCGTCCATCTTCGTCCTCCCATTTGATCCCTAGGCCTTCTTTGTACCAAGTTCGTCTCGCTCGTCTCTCTTCTTCTTCCCATTTGATCCCTAGGCCTTCTTTGTACCAAGTTCGTCTCGTTCGTCCTTCTTCGTCCTCCCATTTGATCCCTAGGCCTTCTTTGGACCAAGTTCTTCTCGTTCGTCCATCTTCGTCCTCCCATTTGATCCCTAGGCCTTCTTTGGACCAAGTTCGTCTCGTTCGTCCATCTTCGTCCTCCCATTTGATCCGTAGGCCTTCTTTGGACAAAGTTCCTCTCGTTCGTACATCTTCGTGCTCCCATTTGATCCGTAGGCCTTCTTTGGACAAAGTTCGTCTCGTTCATCCATCTTCGTCCTCCCATTTGATCCCTAGGCCTTCTTTGTACCATGTTCGTCTCGTTCGTCCATCTTCGTCCTCCCATTTGATCCCTAGGCCTTCTTTGTACCAAGTTCGTCTCGCTCGTCCCTCTTCTTCTTCCCATTTGATCCCTAGGCCTTCTTTGTACCAAGTTCGTCTCGTTCGTCCTTCTTCGTCCTCCCATTTGATCCCTAGGTCTTCTTTGGACCAAGTTCTTCTCGTTCGTCCATCTTCGTCCTCCCATTTGATCCGTTCGCCTTCTTTGGACCAAGTTCGTCCCGTTCGTCCATCTTCGTCCTCCCATTTGATCCCTTGGCCTTCTTTGTACCATGTTCGTCTCGTTCGTCCCTCTTCGTCTTCCCATTTGATCCGTAGGCCTTCTTTGGACCAAATTCGTCTCGTTCGTCCATCTTCGTGCTCCCATTTGATCCGTAGGCCTTCTTTGGACAAAGTTCGTCTCGTTCGTCCATCTTCGTCCTCCCATTTGATCAGTTGGAATTATTTTGACCAAGTTCGTCTCGTTCGTCCATCTTCGTCCTCCCATTTGATCCCTTGGCCTTCTTTGTACCAATTTCGTCTCGTTCGTCCCTCTTCGTCCTCCCATTTGATCCCTAGGCCTTCTTTGGACCAAGTTCGTCTCGTTCGTCCATCTTCGTCCTCCCATTGGATCCGTAGGCCTTCTTTGGACCAAGTTCATCTCGTTCGTCCATCTTCGTGCTCCCATTCGATCCGTAGGCCTTCTTTGGACAAAGTTCGTCTCGTTCGTCCATCTTCGTCCTCCAATTTGATCCGTTGGCCTTCTTTGTACCATGTTCATCTCGTTCGTCCATCTTCGTCCTCCCATTTGATCCCTTGGAATTATTTGTACCAAGTTCGTCTCGTTCGTCCATCTTCGTCCTCCCATTTGATCCCTTGGCCTTCTTTGGACCAAGTTCGTCTCGTTCGTCCATCTTCGTCCTCCCATTTGATCCGTAGGCCTTCTTTGGACCAAGTTCGTCTCGCTCGTCCCTCTTCTTCTTCCCATTTGATCCCTAGGCCTTCTTTGTACCAAGTTCGTCTCGTTCGTCCCTCTTCGTCCTCCCATTTGATCCCTAGGCCTTCTTTGTACCATGTTCGTCTCGTTCGTCCCTCTTCGTCTTCCCATTTGATCCGTAGGCCTTCTTTGTACCATGTTCGTCTCGTTCGTCCCTCTTCGTCTTCCCATTTGATCCGTAGGCCTTCTTTGGACCAAGTTCGTCTCGTTCGTCCATCTTCGTCCTCCCATTTGATCCCTTGGCCTTCTTTGTACCATATTCGTCTCGTTCGTCCCTCTTCGTCTTCCCATTTGATCCGTAGGCCTTCTTTGGACCAAGTTCGTCTCGTTCGTCCATCTTCGTCCTCCCATTTGATCCCTTGGCCTTCTTTGTACCATGTTCGTCTCGTTCGTCCCTCTTCGTCTTCCCATTTGATCCGTAGGCCTTCTTTGTACCATGTTCGTCTCGTTCGTCCCTCTTCGTCTTCCCATTTGATCCGTAGGCCTTCTTTGGACCAAGTTCGTCTCGTTCGTCCATCTTCGTCCTCCCATTTGATCCCTTGGCCTTCTTTGTACCATATTCGTCTCGTTCGTCCCTCTTCGTCTTCCCATTTGATCCGTAGGCCTTCTTTGGACCAAGTTCGTCTCGTTCGTCCATCTTCGTCCTCCCATTTGATCCGTTGGCCTTCTTTGTACCATGTTCGTCTCGTTCGTCCATCTTCGTCTTCCCATTTGATCCCTAGGCCTTCTTTGTACCAAGTTCGTCTCGTTCGTCCCTCTTCGTCCTCCCATTTGATCCCTAGGTCTTCTTTGTACCAAGTTCGTCTCGTTCGTCCCTCTTCGTCCTCCCATTTGATCCCAAGGCCTTCTTTGGACAAAGTTCGTCTCGTTCGTCCATCTTTGTCCTCCCATTTGATCCGTTGGCCTTCTTTGGACCAAGTTCGTCTCGTTCGTCCCTCTTCGTCCTCCCATTTGATCCCTAGGCCTTCTTTGGACCAAGTTCGTCTCGTTCGTCCATCTTCGTCCTCCCATTTGATCCGTTGGAATTAATTGGACCAAGTTCGTCTCGTTCGTCCATCTTCGTCCTCCCATTTGATCCCTTGGCCTTCTTTGTACCAAGTTCGTCTCATTCGTCTCTCTTCGTCCTCCCATTTGATCCCTAGGCCTTCTTTGGACCAAGTTCGTCTCGTTCGTCCATCTTCGTCCTCCCATTTGATCCGTAGGCCTTCTTTGGACAAAGTTCCTCTCGTTCGTACATCTTCGTGCTCCCATTTGATCCATAGGCCTTCTTTGGACAAAGTTCGTCTCGTTCGTCCATCTTCGTCCTCCCATTTGATCCCTAGGCCTTCTTTGTACCATGTTCGTCTCGTTCGTCCATCTTCGTCCTCCCATTTGATCCCTAGGCCTTCTTTGTACCAAGTTCGTCTCGCTCGTCTCTCTTCTTCTTCCCATTTGATCCCTAGGCCTTCTTTGTACCAAGTTCGTCTCGTTCGTCCTTCTTCGTCCTCCCATTTGATCCCTAGGCCTTCTTTGGACCAAGTTCTTCTCGTTCGTCCATCTTCGTCCTCCCATTTGATCCCTAGGCCTTCTTTGGACCAAGTTCGTCTCGTTCGTCCATCTTCGTCCTCCCATTTGATCCGTAGGCCTTCTTTGGACAAAGTTCCTCTCGTTCGTACATCTTCGTGCTCCCATTTGATCCGTAGGCCTTCTTTGGACAAAGTTCGTCTCGTTCATCCATCTTCGTCCTCCCATTTGATCCCTAGGCCTTCTTTGTACCATGTTCGTCTCGTTCGTCCATCTTCGTCCTCCCATTTGATCCCTAGGCCTTCTTTGTACCAAGTTCGTCTCGCTCGTCCCTCTTCTTCTTCCCATTTGATCCCTAGGCCTTCTTTGTACCAAGTTCGTCTCGTTCGTCCTTCTTCGTCCTCCCATTTGATCCCTAGGTCTTCTTTGGACCAAGTTCTTCTCGTTCGTCCATCTTCGTCCTCCCATTTGATCCGTTCGCCTTCTTTGGACCAAGTTCGTCCCGTTCGTCCATCTTCGTCCTCCCATTTGATCCCTTGGCCTTCTTTGTACCATGTTCGTCTCGTTCGTCCCTCTTCGTCTTCCCATTTGATCCGTAGGCCTTCTTTGGACCAAATTCGTCTCGTTCGTCCATCTTCGTGCTCCCATTTGATCCGTAGGCCTTCTTTGGACAAAGTTCGTCTCGTTCGTCCATCTTCGTCCTCCCATTTGATCCGTTGGCCTTCTTTGTACCATGTTCGTCTCGTTCGTCCATCTTCGTGCTCCCATTTGATCCGTAGGCCTTCTTTGGACAAAGTTCGTCTCGTTCGTCCATCTTCGTCCTCCCATTTGATCCGTTGGCCTTCTTTGTACCATGTTCGTCTCATTCGTCCATCTTCGTCATCCCATTTGATCCCTAGGCCTTCTTTGTACCAAGTTCGCCTCTTTCGTCCCTCTTCGTCCTCCCATTTGATCCCTAGGCCTTCTTTGGACCAAGTTCTTCTCGTTCGTCCATCTTCGTCCTCCCATTTGATCCCTTGGCCTTCTTTGTACCAAGTTCGTCTCGTTCGTCCCTCTACGTCCTCCCATTTGATCCGTTGGCCTTCTTTGGACCAAGTTCGTCTCGTTCGTCCATCTTCGTCCTCCCATTTGATCCGTTGGCCTTCTTTGTACCATGTTCGTCTCGTTCGTCCATCTTCGTCTTCCCATTTGATCCCTAGGCCTTCTTTGTACCAAGTTCGTCTCGTTCGTCCCTCTTCGTCCTCCCATTTGATCCCTAGGTCTTCTTTGTACCAAGTTCGTCTCGTTCGTGCCTCTTCGTCCTCCCATTTGATCCCAAGGCCTTCTTTGGACAAAGTTCGTCTCGTTCTACCATCTTTGTCCTCCCATTTGATCCGTTCGCCTTCTTTGGACCAAGTTCGTCTCGTTCGTCCCTCTTCGTCCTCCCATTTGATCCCTAGGCCTTCTTTGGCCCAAGTTCTTCTCGTTCGTCCATCTTCGTCCTCCCATTTGATCCGTTGGAATTATTTTGACCAAGTTCGTCTCGTTCGTCCATCTTCGTCCTCCCATTTGATCCCTTGGCCTTCTTTGTACCAAGTTCGTCTCGTTCGTCCCTCTTCGTCCTCCCATTTGATCCCTAGGCCTTCTTTGGACCAAGTTCGTCTCGTTCGTCCATCTTCGTCCTCCCATTGGATCCGTAGGCCTTCTTTGGACCAAGTTCATCTCGTTCGTCCATCTTCGTGCTCCCATTCGATCCGTAGGCCTTCTTTGGACAAAGTTCGTCTCGTTCGTCCATCTTCGTCCTCCCATTTGATCCGTTGGCCTTCTTTGTACCATGTTCGTCTCGTTCGTCCATCTTCGTCTTCCCATTTGATCCCTAGGCCTTCTTTGTACCAAGTTCGTCTCGTTCGTCCCTCTTCGTCCTCCCATTTGATCCCTAGGTCTTCTTTGTACCAAGTTCGTCTCGTTCGTGCCTCTTCGTCCTCCCATTTGATCCCAAGGCCTTCTTTGGACAAAGTTCGTCTCGTTCTACCATCTTTGTCCTCCCATTTGATCCGTTCGCCTTCTTTGGACCAAGTTCGTCTCGTTCGTCCCTCTTCGTCCTCCCATTTGATCCCTAGGCCTTCTTTGGACCAAGTTCTTCTCGTTCGTCCATCTTCGTCCTCCCATTTGATCCGTTGGAATTATTTTGACCAAGTTCGTCTCGTTCGTCCATCTTCGTCCTCCCATTTGATCCCTTGGCCTTCTTTGTACCAAGTTCGTCTCGTTCGTCCCTCTTCGTCCTCCCATTTGATCCCTAGGCCTTCTTTGGACCAAGTTCGTCTCGTTCGTCCATCTTCGTCCTCCCATTGGATCCGTAGGCCTTCTTTGGACCAAGTTCATCTCGTTCGTCCATCTTCGTGCTCCCATTCGATCCGTAGGCCTTCTTTGGACAAAGTTCGTCTCGTTCGTCCATCTTCGTCCTCCAATTTGATCCGTTGGCCTTCTTTGTACCATGTTCCTCTCGTTCGTCCATCTTCGTCCTCCCATTTGATCCCTTGGAATTATTTGTACCAAGTTCGTCTCGTTCGTCCATCTTCGTCCTCCCATTTGATCCCTTGGCCTTCTTTGGACCAAGTTCGTCTCGTTCGTCCATCTTCGTCCTCCCATTTGATCCGTAGGCCTTCTTTGGACCAAGTTCGTCTCGCTCGTCCCTCTTCTTCTTCCCATTTGATCCCTAGGCCTTCTTTGTACCAAGTTCGTCTCGTTCGTCCCTCTTCGTCCTCCCATTTGATCCCTAGGCCTTCTTTGTACCATGTTCGTCTCGTTCGTCCCTCTTCGTCTTCCCATTTGATCCGTAGGCCTTCTTTGTACCATGTTCGTCTCGTTCGTCCCTCTTCGTCTTCCCATTTGATCCGTAGGCCTTCTTTGGACCAAGTTCGTCTCGTTCGTCCATCTTCGTCCTCCCATTTGATCCCTTGGCCTTCTTTGTACCATATTCGTCTCGTTCGTCCCTCTTCGTCTTCCCATTTGATCCGTAGGCCTTCTTTGGACCAAGTTCGTCTCGTTCGTCCATCTTCGTCCTCCCATTTGATCCCTTGGCCTTCTTTGTACCATGTTCGTCTCGTTCGTCCCTCTTCGTCTTCCCATTTGATCCGTAGGCCTTCTTTGTACCATGTTCGTCTCGTTCGTCCCTCTTCGTCTTCCCATTTGATCCGTAGGCCTTCTTTGGACCAAGTTCGTCTCGTTCGTCCATCTTCGTCCTCCCATTTGATCCCTTGGCCTTCTTTGTACCATATTCGTCTCGTTCGTCCCTCTTCGTCTTCCCATTTGATCCGTAGGCCTTCTTTGGACCAAGTTCGTCTCGTTCGTCCATCTTCGTCCTCCCATTTGATCCGTTGGCCTTCTTTGTACCAAGTTCGTCTCGTTCGTCCCTCTTCGTCCTCCCATTTGATCCCTAGGTCTTCTTTGTACCAAGTTCGTCTCGTTCGTCCCTCTTCGTCCTCCCATTTGATCCCAAGGCCTTCTTTGGACAAAGTTCGTCTCGTTCGTCCATCTTTGTCCTCCCATTTGATCCGTTGGCCTTCTTTGGACCAAGTTCGTCTCGTTCGTCCATCTTCGTCCTCCCATTTGATCCGTTGGCCTTCTTTGTACCATGTTCGTCTCGTTCGTCCATCTTCGTCTTCCCATTTGATCCCTAGGCCTTCTTTGTACCAAGTTCGTCTCGTTCGTCCCTCTTCGTCCTCCCATTTGATCCCTAGGTCTTCTTTGTACCAAGTTCGTCTCGTTCGTCCCTCTTCGTCCTCCCATTTGATCCCAAGGCCTTCTTTGGACAAAGTTCGTCTCGTTCGTCCATCTTTGTCCTCCCATTTGATCCGTTGGCCTTCTTTGGACCAAGTTCGTCTCGTTCGTCCCTCTTCGTCCTCCCATTTGATCCCTAGGCCTTCTTTGGACCAAGTTCGTCTCGTTCGTCCATCTTCGTCCTCCCATTTGATCCGTTGGAATTAATTGGACCAAGTTCGTCTCGTTCGTCCATCTTCGTCCTCCCATTTGATCCCTTGGCCTTCTTTGTACCAAGTTCGTCTCATTCGTCTCTCTTCGTCCTCCCATTTGATCCCTAGGCCTTCTTTGGACCAAGTTCGTCTCGTTCGTCCATCTTCGTCCTCCCATTTGATCCGTAGGCCTTCTTTGGACAAAGTTCCTCTCGTTCGTACATCTTCGTGCTCCCATTTGATCCGTAGGCCTTCTTTGGACAAAGTTCGTCTCGTTCGTCCATCTTCGTCCTCCCATTTGATCCCTAGGCCTTCTTTGTACCATGTTCGTCTCGTTCGTCCATCTTCGTCCTCCCATTTGATCCCTAGGCCTTCTTTGTACCAAGTTCGTCTCGCTCGTCTCTCTTCTTCTTCCCATTTGATCCCTAGGCCTTCTTTGTACGAAGTTCGTCTCGTTCGTCCTTCTTCGTCCTCCCATTTGATCCCTAGGCCTTCTTTGGACCAAGTTCTTCTCGTTCGTCCATCTTCGTCCTCCCATTTGATCCCTAGGCCTTCTTTGGACCAAGTTCGTCTCGTTCGTCCATCTTCGTCCTCCCATTTGATCCGTAGGCCTTCTTTGGACAAAGTTCCTCTCGTTCGTACATCTTCGTGCTCCCATTTGATCCGTAGGCCTTCTTTGGACAAAGTTCGTCTCGTTCGTCCATCTTCGTCCTCCCATTTGATCCCTAGGCCTTCTTTGTACCATGTTCGTCTCGTTCGTCCATCTTCGTCCTCCCATTTGATCCCTAGGCCTTCTTTGTACCAAGTTCGTCTCGCTCGTCCCTCTTCTTCTTCCCATTTGATCCCTAGGCCTTCTTTGTACCAAGTTCGTCTCGTTCGTCCTTCTTCGTCCTCCCATTTGATCCCTAGGTCTTCTTTGGACCAAGTTCTTCTCGTTCGTCCATCTTCGTCCTCCCATTTGATCCGTTCGCCTTCTTTGGACCAAGTTCGTCCCGTTCGTCCATCTTCGTCCTCCCATTTGATCCCTTGGCCTTCTTTGTACCATGTTCGTCTCGTTCGTCCCTCTTCGTCTTCCCATTTGATCCGTAGGCCTTCTTTGGACCAAATTCGTCTCGTTCGTCCATCTTCGTGCTCCCATTTGATCCGTAGGCCTTCTTTGGACAAAGTTCGTCTCGTTCGTCCATCTTCGTCCTCCCATTTGATCCGTTGGCCTTCTTTGTACCATGTTCATCTCGTTCGTCCATCTTCGTGCTCCCATTTGATCCGTAGGCCTTCTTTGGACAAAGTTCGTCTCGTTCGTCCATCTTCGTCCTCCCATTTGATCCGTTGGCCTTCTTTGTACCATGTTCGTCTCATTCGTCCATCTTCGTCATCCCATTTGATCCCTAGGCCTTCTTTGTACCAAGTTCGCCTCTTTCGTCCCTCTTCGTCCTCCCCATTTGATCCCTAGGCCTTCTTTGGACCAAGTTCTTCTCGTTCGTCCATCTTCGTCCTCCCATTTGATCCCTTGGCCTTCTTTGTACCAAGTTCGTCTCGTTCGTCCCTCTACGTCCTCCCATTTGATCCCTAGTCCTTCTTTGGACCATGTTCGTCTCGTTCGTCCATCTTCGTGCTCCCATTTGATCCGTAGGCCTTCTTTGGACAAAGTTCGTCTCGTTCGTCCATCTTCGTCCTCCCATTTGATCCGTTGGCCTTCTTTGTACCATGTTCGTCTCGTTCGTCCATCTTCGTCCTCCCATTTGATCCCTAGGCCTTCTTAGTACCAAGTTCGTCTCGTTCGTCCCTCTTCGTCCTCCCATTTGATCCCTAGGTCTTCTTTGTACCAAGTTCGTCTCGTTCGTCCCTCTTCGTCCTCCCATTTGATCCCTAGGCCTTCTTTGTACCAAGTTCGTCTCGCTCGTCTCTCTTCTTCTTCCCATTTGATCCCTAGGCCTTCTTTGTACGAAGTTCGTCTCGTTCGTCCTTCTTCGTCCTCCCATTTGATCCCTAGGCCTTCTTTGGACCAAGTTCTTCTCGTTCGTCCATCTTCGTCCTCCCATTTGATCCCTAGGCCTTCTTTGGACCAAGTTCGTCTCGTTCGTCCATCTTCGTCCTCCCATTTGATCCGTAGGCCTTCTTTGGACAAAGTTCCTCTCGTTCGTACATCTTCGTGCTCCCATTTGATCCGTAGGCCTTCTTTGGACAAAGTTCGTCTCGTTCGTCCATCTTCGTCCTCCCATTTGATCCCTAGGCCTTCTTTGTACCATGTTCGTCTCGTTCGTCCATCTTCGTCCTCCCATTTGATCCCTAGGCCTTCTTTGTACCAAGTTCGTCTCGCTCGTCCCTCTTCTTCTTCCCATTTGATCCCTAGGCCTTCTTTGTACCAAGTTCGTCTCGTTCGTCCTTCTTCGTCCTCCCATTTGATCCCTAGGTCTTCTTTGGACCAAGTTCTTCTCGTTCGTCCATCTTCGTCCTCCCATTTGATCCGTTCGCCTTCTTTGGACCAAGTTCGTCCCGTTCGTCCATCTTCGTCCTCCCATTTGATCCCTTGGCCTTCTTTGTACCATGTTCGTCTCGTTCGTCCCTCTTCGTCTTCCCATTTGATCCGTAGGCCTTCTTTGGACCAAATTCGTCTCGTTCGTCCATCTTCGTGCTCCCATTTGATCCGTAGGCCTTCTTTGGACAAAGTTCGTCTCGTTCGTCCATCTTCGTCCTCCCATTTGATCCGTTGGCCTTCTTTGTACCATGTTCATCTCGTTCGTCCATCTTCGTGCTCCCATTTGATCCGTAGGCCTTCTTTGGACAAAGTTCGTCTCGTTCGTCCATCTTCGTCCTCCCATTTGATCCGTTGGCCTTCTTTGTACCATGTTCGTCTCATTCGTCCATCTTCGTCATCCCATTTGATCCCTAGGCCTTCTTTGTACCAAGTTCGCCTCTTTCGTCCCTCTTCGTCCTCCCATTTGATCCCTAGGCCTTCTTTGGACCAAGTTCTTCTCGTTCGTCCATCTTCGTCCTCCCATTTGATCCCTTGGCCTTCTTTGTACCAAGTTCGTCTCGTTCGTCCCTCTACGTCCTCCCATTTGATCCCTAGTCCTTCTTTGGACCATGTTCGTCTCGTTCGTCCATCTTCGTGCTCCCATTTGATCCGTAGGCCTTCTTTGGACAAAGTTCGTCTCGTTCGTCCATCTTCGTCCTCCCATTTGATCCGTTGGCCTTCTTTGTACCATGTTCGTCTCGTTCGTCCATCTTCGTCCTCCCATTTGATCCCTAGGCCTTCTTAGTACCAAGTTCGTCTCGTTCGTCCCTCTTCGTCCTCCCATTTGATCCCTAGGTCTTCTTTGTACCAAGTTCGTCTCGTTCGTCCCTCTTCGTCCTCCCATTTGATCCCAAGGCCTTCTTTGGACAAAGTTCGTCTCGTTCGTCCATCTTTGTCCTCCCCATTTGATCCGTTGGCCTTCTTTGGACCAAGTTCGTCTCGTTCGTCCATCTTCGTCCTCCCATTTGATCCGTTGGCCTTCTTTGTACCATCTTCGTCTCGTTCGTCCATCTTCGTCCTCCCATTTGATCCTTAGGCCTTCTTTGTACCAAGTTCGTCTCGTTCGTCCCTCTTCGTCCTCCCATTTGATCCCTAGGTCTTCTTTGTACCAAGTTCGTCTCGGTCGTCCCTCTTCGTCCTCCCATTTGATCCCAAGGCCTTCTTTGGACAAAGTTCGTCTCGTTCTACCATCTTTGTCCCTCCCATTTGATCCGTTGGCCTTCTTTGGACCAAGTTCGTCTCGTTCGTCCCTCTTCGTCTCCCATTTGATCCCTAGGCCTTCTTGGACCAAGTTCTTCTCGTTCGTCCATCTTCGTCCTCCCATTTGATCCGTTGGAATTATTTTGACCAAGTTCGTCTCGTTCGTCCATCTTCGTCGTCCCATTTGATCCCTTGGCCTTCTTTGTACCAAGTTCGTCTCGTTCGTCCCTCTACGTCCTCCCATTTGATCCCTAGTCCTTCTTTGGACCATGTTCGTCTCGTTCGTCCATCTTCGTGCTCCCCATTTGATCCGTAGGCCTTCTTTGGACAAAGTTCGTCTCGTTCGTCCATCTTCGTCCTCCTATTTGATCCGTTGGCCTTCTTTGTACCATGTTCGTCTCGTTCGTCCATCTTCGTCCTCCCATTTGATCCCTAGGCCTTCTTAGTACCAAGTTCGTCTCGTTCGTCCCTCTTCGTCCTCCCATTTAATCCCTAGGTCTTCTTTGTACCAAGTTCGTCTCGTTCGTCCCTCTTCGTCCTCCCATTTGATCCCAAGGCTTCTTTGGACAAAGTTCGTCTCGTTCGTCCATCTTTGTCCTCCCATTTGATCCGTTGGCCTTCTTTGGACCAAGTTCGTCTCGTTCGTCCATCTTCGTCCTCCCATTTGATCCGTTGGCCTTCTTTGTACCATGTTCGTCTCGTTCGTCCATCTTCGTCCTCCCATTTGATCCTTAGGCCTTCTTTGTACCAAGTTCGTCTCGTTCGTCCCTCTTCGTCCTCCCATTTGATCCCTAGGTCTTCTTTGTACCAAGTTCGTCTCGGTCGTCCCTCTTCGTCCTCCCATTTGATCCCAAGGCCTTCTTTGGACAAAGTTCGTCTCGTTCTACCATCTTTGTCCTCCCATTTGATCCGTTGGCCTTCTTTGGACCAAGTTCGTCTCGTTCGTCCCTCTTCGTCCTCCCATTTGATCCCTAGGCCTTCTTTGGACCAAGTTCTTCTCGTTCGTCCATCTTCGTCCTCCCATTTGATCCGTTGGAATTATTTTGACCAAGTTCGTCTCGTTCGTCCATCTTCGTCGTCCCATTTGATCCCTTGGCCTTCTTTGTACCAAGTTCGTCTCGTTCGTCCCTCTTCGTCCTCCCATTTGATCCCTAGGCCTTCTTTGGACCAAGTTCGTCTCGTTCGTCCATCTTCGTGCTCCCATTCGATCCGTAGGCCTTCTTTGGACAAAGTTCGTCTCGTTCGTCCATCTTCGTCCTCCAATTTGATCCGTTGGCCTTCTTGTACCATGTTCGTCTCGTTCGTCCATCTTCGTCCTCCCATTTGATCCCTTGGAATTATTTGTACCAAGTTCGTCTCGTTCGTCCATCTTCGTCCTCCCATTCGATCCCTTGGCCTTCTTTGGACCAAGTTCGTCTCGTTCGTCCATCTTCGTCCTCCCATTTGATCCGTAGGCCTTCTTTGGACCAAGTTCGTCTCGCTCGTCCCTCTTCTTCTTCCCATTTGATCCTAGGCCTTCTTTGTACCAAGTTCGTCTCTTTCGTCCCTCTTCGTCCTCCGATTTGATCCGTAGGCCTTCTTTGGACCAAGTTCATCTCGTTCGTCCATCTTCGTGCTCCCATTTGATCCGTAGGCCTTCTTTGGACGAAGTTCGTCTCGTTCGTCCATCTTTGTCCTCCCATTTGATCCGTTGGCCTTCTTTGTACCATGTTCGTCTCGTTCGTCCATCTTCTTGCTCCCATTTGATCCGTAGGCCTTCTTTGACAAAGTTTGTCTCGTTCGTCCATCTTCGTCCTCCCATTTGATCCGTTGGCCTTCTTTGTACCATGTTCGTCTCATTCGTCCATCTTCGTCATCCCATTTGATCCCTAGGCCTTCTTTGTACCAAGTTCGTCTCTTTCGTCCCTCTTCGTCCTCCCATTTGATCCCTAGGCCTTCTTTGGAGCAAGTTCTTCTCGTTCGTCCATCTTCGTCCTCCCATTTGATCCCTTGGCCTTCTTTGTACCAAGTTCGTCTCGTTCGTCCCTCTACGTCCTCCCATTTGATCCCTGGTCCTTCTTTGGACCAAGTTCGTCTCGTTCGTCCATCTTCGTGCTCCCATTTGATCGTAGGCCTTCTTTGGACAAAGATCGTCTCGTTCGTCCATCTTCCTCCCATTTGATCCGTTGGAATTATTTTGACCAAGTTCGTCTCGTTCGTCCATCTTCGTCGTCCCATTTGATCCCTTGGCCTTCTTTGTACCAAGTTCGTCTCGTTCGTCCCTCTTCGTCCTCCCATTTGATCCCTAGGCCTTCTTTGGACCAAGTTCGTCTCGTTCGTCCATCTTCGTCCTCCCATTTGATCCGTAGGCCTTCTTTGGACCAAGTTCATCTCGTTCGTCCATCTTCGTGCTCCCATTCGATCCGTAGGCCTTCTTTGGACAAAGTTCGTCTCGTTCGTCCATCTTCGTCCTCCAATTTGATCCGTTGGCCTTCTTTGTACCATGTTCGTCTCGTTCGTCCATCTTCGTCCTCCCATTTGATCCCTTGGAATTATTTGTACCAAGTTCGTCTCGTTCGTCCATCTTCGTCCTCCCATTCGATCCCTTGGCCTTCTTTGGACCAAGTTCGTCTCGTTCGTCCATCTTCGTCCTCCCATTTGATCCGTAGGCCTTCTTTGGACCAAGTTCGTCTCGCTCGTCCCTCGTCTTCTTCCCATTTGATCCCTAGGCCTTCTTTGTACCAAGTTCGTCTCTTTCGTCCCTCTTCGTCCTCCGATTTGATCCGTAGGCCTTCTTTGGACCAAGTTCATCTCGTTCGTCCATCTTCGTGCTCCCATTTGATCCGTAGGCCTTCTTTGGACGAAGTTCGTCTCGTTCGTCCATCTTTGTCCTCCCATTTGATCCGTTGGCCTTCTTTGTACCATGTTCGTCTCGTTCGTCCATCTTCGTGCTCCCATTTGATCCGTAGGCCTTCTTTGGACAAAGTTCGTCTCGTTCGTCCATCTTCGTCCTCCCATTTGATCCGTTGGCCTTCTTTGTACCATGTTCGTCTCATTCGTCCATCTTCGTCATCCCATTTGATCCCTAGCCTTCTTTGTACCAAGTTCGTCTCTTTCGTCCCTCTTCGTCCTCCCATTTGATCCCTAGGCCTTCTTTGGAGCAAGTTCTTCTCGTTCGTCCATCTTCGTCCTCCCATTTGATCCCCTTGGCCTTCTTTGTACCAAGTTCGTCTCGTTCGTCCCCTCTACGTCCTCCCATTTGATCCCTAGTCCTTCTTTGGACCAAGTTCGTCTCGTTCGTCCATCTTCGTGCTCCCATTTGATCCGTAGGCCTTCTTTGGACAAAGATCGTCTCGTTCGTCCATCTTCGTCCTCCCATTTGATCCGTTGGCCTTCTTTGTACCATGTTCGTCTCGTTCGTCCATCTTCGTCCTCCCATTTGATCCCTAGGCCTTCTTTGTACCAAGTTCGTCTCGCTCGTCCCTCTTCTTCTTCCCATTTGATCCCTAGGCCTTCTTTGTACCAAGTTCGTCTCGTTCGTCCCTCTTCGTCCTCGCATTTAATCCCTAGGCCTTCTTTGGACCAAGTTCTTCTCGTTCGTCCATCTTCGTCCTCCCATTTGATCCGTTGGCCTTCTTTGGACCAAGTTCGTCCCGTTCGTCCATCTTCGTCCTCCCATTTGATCCCTTGGCCTTCTTTGTACCATGTTCGTCTCGTTCGTCCCTCTTCGTCTTCCCATTTGATCCGTAGGCCTTCTTTGGACCAAGTTCGTCTCGTTCGTCCATCTTCGTCCTCCCATTTGATCCCTTGGCCTTCTTTGTACCATGTTCGTCTCGTTCGTCCCTCTTCGTCTTCCCATTTGATCCGTAGGCCTTCTTTGTACCATGTTCGTCTCGTTCGTCCCTCTTCGTCTTCCCATTTGATCCGTAGGCCTTCTTTGGACCAAGTTCGTCTCGTTCGTCCATCTTCGTCCTCCCATTTGATCCCTTGGCCTTCTTTGGACCAAGTTCGTCTCGTTCGTCCATCTTCGTGCTCCCATTTGATCCGTAGGCCTTCTTTGGACCAAGTTCATCTCGTTCGTCCATCTTCGTGCTCCCATTTGATCCGTAGGCCTTCTTTGGACAAAGTTCGTCTCGTTCGTCCATCTTCGTCCTCCCATTTGATCCGTTGGCCTTCTTTGTACCATGTTCGTCTCGTTCGTCCATCTTCGTGCTCCCATTTGATCCGTAGGCCTTCTTTGGACAAAGTTCGTCTCGTTCGTCCATCTTCGTCCTCCCATTTGATCCGTTGGCCTTCTTTGTACCATGTTCGTCTCATTCGTCCATCTTCGTCATCCCATTTGATCCCTAGGCCTTCTTTGTACCAAGTTCGTCTCTTTCGTCCCTCTTCGTCCTCCCATTTGATCCCTAGGCCTTCTTTGGACCAAGTTCTTCTCGTTCGTCCATCTTCGTCCTCCCATTTGATCCGTAGGCCTTCTTTGGACAAAGTTCGTCTCGTTCGTCCATCTTCGTCCTCCCATTTGATCCGTTGGCCTTCTTTGTACCATGTTCGTCTCGTTCGTCCATCTTCGTCCTCCCATTTGATCCCTAGGCCTTCTTTGTACCAAGTTCGTCTCGTTCGTCCCTCTTCGTCCTCGTATTTGATCCCTAGGTCTTCTTTGTACCAAGTTCGTCTCGTTCGTCCCTCTTCGTCCTCCCATTTGATCCCAAGGCCTTCTTTGGACAAAGTTCGTCTCGTTCGTCCATCTTTGTCCTCCCATTTGATCCGTTGGCCTTCATTGGACCAAGTTCGTCTCGTTCGTCCATCTTCGTCCTCCCATTTGATCCGTTGGCCTTCTTTGTACCATGTTCGTCTCGTTCGTCCCTCTTCGTCCTCCCATTTGATCCGTAGGCCTTCTTTGGACAAAGTTCGTCTCGTTCGTCCATCTTCGTCCTCCCATTTGATCCGTTGGCCTTCTTTGTACCATGTTCGTCTCGTTCGTCCATCTTCGTCTTCCCATTTCATCCCTAGGCCTTCTTTGTACCAAGTTCGTCTCGTTCGTCCCTCTTCGTCCTCCCATTTGATCCCTAGGCCTTCTTTGGACAAAGTTCGTCTCGTTTGTCCATCTTCGTCCTCCCATTTGATCCGTTGGCCTTCTTTGGACCAAGTTCGTCTCGTTCGTCCATCTTCGTCCTCCCATTTGATCCGTTGGCCTTCTTTGTACCATGTTCGTCTAGTTCGTCCATCTTCATCCTCCTATTTGATCCCTTGGCCTTCTTTGGACCAAGTTCGTTTCGTTCGTCCATCTTCGTCCTCCCATTTGATCCCTTGGCCTTCTTTGTACCATGTTCGTCTCGTTCGTCCCTCTTCGTCCTCCCATTTGATCCCTAGGCCTTCTTTGGACCATGTTCGTCTCATTCGTCCATCTTCGTCCTCCCATTTGATCCCTTGGACTTCTTTGTACCATGTTCGTCTCGTTCGTCCCTCTTCGTCCTCCCATTTGATTCCTAGTCCTTCTTTGGACCAAGTTCGTCTCGTTCGTCCATCTTCGTGCTCCCATTTGATCCGTAGGCCTTCTTTGGACAAAGTTCGTCTCGTTCGTCCATCTTTGTCCTCCCATTTGATCCCTTGGCCTTCTTTGTACCATGTTCGTCTCGTTTGTCCCTCTTCGTCCTCCCATTTGATCCCTAGGCCTTCTTTGGACCAAGTTCGTCTCGTTCGTCCATCTTCGTCCTCCCATTTGATCCCTAGGCCTTCTTTGGACCAAGTTCGTCTCGTTCGTCCATCTTCGTCCTCCCATTTGATCCGTTGGCATTATTTGGACCAAGTTCGTCTCGTTCGTCCATCTTCGTCCTCCCATTTGATCCCTTGGCCTTCTTTGTACCATGTTCGTCTCGTTCGTCCCTCTTCGTCTTCCCATTTGATCCGTAGGCCTTCTTTGGACCAAGTTCGTCTCGTTCGTCCATCTTCGTCCTACCATTTGATCCCTTGGCCTTCTTTGTACCATGTTCGTCTCGTTCGTCCCTCTTCGTCTTCCCATTTGATCCGTAGGCCTTCTTTGTACCATGTTCGTCTCGTTCGTCCCTCTTCGTCTTCCCATTTGATCCGTAGGCCTTCTTTGGACCAAGTTCGTCTCGTTCTTCCATCTTCGTCCTCCCATTTGATCCCTTGGAATTATTCGAATCAAGTTCGTCTCGTTCGTCCATCTTCGTCCTCCCATTTGATCCCTTGGCCTTCTTTGGACCAAGTTCGTCTCGTTCGTCCATCTTCGTCCTCCCATTTGATCCGTAGGCCTTCTTTGGACCAAGTTCTTCTCGTTCGTCCATCTTCGTGCTCCCATTTGATCCGTAGGCCTTCTTTGGACAAAGTTCGTCTCGTTCGTCCATCTTCGTCCTCCCATTTGATCCCTTCGCCTTCTTTGTACCATGTTCGTCTCGTTCGTCCCTCTTCGTCTTCCCATTTAATCCGTAGGCCTTCTTTGGACCAAGTTCGTCTCGTTCGTCCATCTTCGTCCTCCCATTTGATCCCTTGGCCTTCTTTGTACCATGTTCGTCTCGTTCGTCCCTCTTCGTCTTCCCATTTGATCCGTAGGCCTTCTTTGTACCATGTTCGTCTCGTTCGTCCCTCTTCGTCTTCCCATTTGATCCGTAGGCCTTCTTTGGACCAAGTTCGTCTCGTTCGTCCATCTTCGTGCTCCCATTTGATCCGTAGGACTTTTTGGACAAAGTTCGTCTCGTTCGTCCATCTTCGTCCTCCCATTTGATCCCTTGGCCTTCTTTGTACCATGTTCGTCTCGTTCGTCCCTCTTCGTCTTCCCATTTGATCCGTAGGCCTTCTTTGGACCAAGTTCGTCTCGTTCGTCCATCTTCGTCCTCCCATTTGATCCCTTGGAATTATTCGTACCAAGTTCGTCTCGTTCGTCCATCTTCGTCCTCCCATTTGATCCCTTGGCCTTCTTTGGACCAAGTTCGTCTCGTTCGTCCATCTTCGTCCTCCCATTTGATCCGTAGGCCTTCTTTGGACCAAGTTCTTCTCGTTCGTCCATCTTCGTGCTCCCATTTGATCCGTAGGCCTTCTTTGGACAAAGTTCGTCTCGTTCGTCCATCTTCGGCCTCCCATTTGATCCGTTGGCCTTCTTTGTACCATGTTCGTCTCGTTCGTCCATCTTCGTGCTCCCATTTGATCCGTAGGCCTTCTTTGGACAAAGTTCATCTCGTTCGTCCATCTTCGTCCTCCCATTTGATCCCTTGGACTTCTTTGTACCATGTTCGTCTCGTTCGTCCCTCTTCGTCCTCCCATTTGATTCCTAGTCCTTCTTTGGACCAAGTTCGTCTCGTTCGTCCATCTTCGTGCTCCCATTTGATCCGTAGTCCTTCTTTGGACAAAGTTCGTCTCGTTCGTCCATCTTTGTCCTCCCATTTGATCCCTTGGCCTTCTTTGTACCATGTTCGTCTCGTTTGTCCCTCTTCGTCCTCCCATTTGATCCCTAGGCCTTCTTTGGACCATGTTCGTCTCGTTCGTCCATCTTCGTCCTCCCATTTGATCCCTTGGACTTCTTTGGACCAAGTTCGTCTCGTTCGTCCATCTTCGTCCTCCCATTTGATCCCTTGGCCTTCTTTGTACCATGTTCGTCTCGTTCGTCCCTCTTCGTCTTCCCATTTAATCCGTAGGCCTTCTTTGGACCAAGTTCGTCTCGTTCGTCCATCTTCGTCCTCCCATTCGATCCCTTGGCCTTCTTTGTACCATGTTCGTCTCGTTCGTCCCTCTTCGTCTTCCCATTTGATCCGTAGGCCTTCTTTGTACCATGTTCGTCTCGTTCGTCCCTCTTCGTCTTCCCATTTGATCCGTAGGCCTTCTTTGGACCAAGTTCGTCTCGTTCGTCCATCTTCGTCCTCCCATTTGATCCCTTGGAATTATTCGTACCAAGTTCGTCTCGTTCGTCCATCTTCGTCCTCCAATTTGATCCCTTGGCCTTCTTTGGACCAAGTTCGTCTCGTTCGTCCATCTTCGTCCTCCCATTTGATCCGTAGGCCTTCTTTGGACCAAGTTCATCTCGTTCGTCCATCTTCGTGCTCCCATTTGATCCGTAGGCCTTCTTTGGACAAAGTTCGTCTCGTTCATCCATCTTCGTCCTCCCATTTGATCCGTTGGCCTTCTTTGTACCATGTTCGTCTCGTTCGTCCATCTTCGTGCTCCCATTTGATCCGTAGGCCTTCTTTGGACAAAGTTCGTCTCGTTCGTCCATCTTCGTCCTCCCATTTGATCCGTTCTTTGTACCATGTTCGTCTCATTCGTCCATCTTCGTCATCCCATTTGATCCCTAGGCCTTCTTTGTACCAAGTTCGTCTCTTTCGTCCCTCTTCGTCCTCCCATTTGATCCCTAGGCCTTCTTTGGACCAAGTTCTTCTCGTTCGTCCATCTTCGTCCTCCCATTTGATCCCTTGGCCTTCTTTGTACCAAGTTCGTCTCGTTCGTCCCTCTACGGCCTCCCATTTGATCCCAAGTCCTTCTTTGGACCAAGTTCGTCTCGTTCGTCCATCTTCGTGCTCCCATTTGATCCGTAGGCCTTTTTGGACAAAGTTCGTCTCGTTCGTCCATCTTCGTCCTCCCATTTGATCCGTTGGCCTTCTTTGTACCATGTTCGTCTCGTTCGTCCATCTTCGTCCTCCCATTTGATCCCTAGGCCTTCTTTGTACCAAGTTCGTCTCGTTCGTCCCTCTTCGTCCTCGTATTTGATCCCTAGGTCTTCTTTGTACCAAGTTCGTCTCGTTCGTCCCTCTTCGTCCTCCCATTTGATCCCAAGGCCTTCTTTGGACAAAGTTCGTCTCGTTCGTCCATCTTTGTCCTCCCATTTGATCCGTTGGCCTTCTTTGGACCAAGTTCGTCTCGTTCGTCCATCTTCGTCCTCCCATTTGATCCGTTGGCCTTCTTTGTACCATGTTCGTCTCGTTCGTCCCTCTTCGTCCTCCCATTTGATCCGTAGGCCTTCTTTGGACAAAGATCGTCTCGTTCGTCCATCTTCGTCCTCCCATTTGATCCGTTGGCCTTCTTTGTACCATGTTCGTCTCGTTTGTCCATCTTCGTCTTCCCATTTCATCCCTAGGCCTTCTTTGTACCAAGTTCGTCTCGTTCGTCCCTCTTCGTCCTCCCATTTGATCCCTAGGCCTTCTTTGGACAAAGTTCGTCTCGTTTGTCCATCTTCGTCCTCCCATTTGATCCGTTGGCCTTCTTTGGACCAAGTTCGTCTCGTTCGTCCATCTTCGTCCTCCCATTTGATCCGTTGGCCTTCTTTGTACCATGTTCGTCTCGTTCGTCCATGTTCGTCTTCCCATTTCATCCGTAGGCCTTCTTTGTACCAAGTTCGTCTCGTTCGTCCCTCTTGTTCCTCCCATTTGATCCCTAGGCCTTCTTTGGACAAAGTTCGTCTCGTTCGTCCATCTTCGTCCTCCCATTTGATCCGTTGGCCTTCTTTGGACCAAGTTCGTCTCGTTCGTCCATCTTCGTCCTCGCATTTGATCCGTTGGCCTTCTTTGTACCATGTTAGTCTCGTTCGTCCATCTTCATCCTCCTATTTGATCCCTAGGCCTTCTTTGTACCAAGTTCGTCTCGTTCGTCCCTCTTCGTCCTCCCATTTGAACCATTGGCCTTCTTTGGACCAAGTTCGTCTCGTTCGTTCCTCTTCGTCCTCCCATTTGATCCCTTGGCCTTCTTTGTACCATGTTCGTCTCGTTCGTCCCTCTTCGTCCTCCCATTTGATCCCTAGGCCTTCTTTGGACCAAGTTCGTCTCGTTCGTCCATCTTCGTGCTCCCATTTGATTCGTAGGCCTTCTTTGGACAAAGTTCGTCTCGTTCGTCCATCTTCGTCCTCCCATTTGATCCCTTGGCCTTCTTTGTACCAAGTTCGTCACGTTTGTCCCTCTTCGTCCTCCCATTTGATCCGTTGGCCTTCTTTGGACCAAGTTCGTCTCGTTCGTCCATCTTCGTCCTCCCATTTGATCCCTTGGCCTTCTTTGTACCATGTTCGTCTCGTTCGTCCCTCTTCGTCCTCCCATTTGATCCCTAGGCCTTCTTTGGACCAAGTTCGTCTCGTTCGTCCATCTTCGTGCTCCCATTTGATCCGTAGGCCTTCTTTGGACAAAGTTCGTCTCGTTCGTCCATCTTCGTCCTCCCATTTGATCCCTTGGCCTTCTTTGTACCATGTTCGTCTCGTTCGTCCCTCTTCGTCCTCCCATTTGATCCCTAGGCCTTCTTTGGACCATGTTCGTCTCGTTCGTCCATCTTCGTCCTCCCATTTGATCCCTTGGACTTCTTTGTACCATGTTCGTCTCGTTCGTCCCTCTTCGTCCTCCCATTTGATTCCTAGTCGTTCTTTGGACCAAGTTCGTCTCGTTCGTCCATCTTCGTGCTCCCATTTGATCCGTAGGCCTTCTTTGGACAAAGTTCGTCTCGTTCGTCCATCTTTGTCCTCCCATTTGATCCCTTGGCCTTCTTTGTACCATGTTCGTCTCGTTCGTCCATCTTCGTCCTCCCATTTGATCCCTAGGCCTTCTTTGGACCAAGTTCGTCTCGTTCGTCCATCTTCGTCCTCCCATTTGATCCGTTGGCATTATTTGGACCAAGTTCGTCTCGTTCGTCCATCTTCGTCCTCCCATTTGATCCCTTGGCCTTCTTTGTACCATGTTCGTCTCGTTCGTCCATCTTCGTCCTCCCATTTGATCCCTTGGCCTTCTTTGTACCATGTTCGTCTCGTTCGTCCCTCTTCGTCTTCCCATTTGATCCGTACGCCTTCTTTGTACCATGTTCGTCTCGTTCGTCCCTCTTCGTCATCCCATTTGATCCGTAGGCCTTCTTTGGACCAAGTTCGTCTCGTTCGTCCATCTTCGTCCTCCCATTTGATCCCTTGGAATTATTCGTACCAAGTTCGTCTCGTTCGTCCATCTTCGTCCTCCCATTTGATCCCTTGGCCTTCTTTGGACCAAGTTCGTCTCGTTCGTCCATCTTCGTCCTCCCATTTGATCCGTAGGCCTTCTTTGGACCAAGTTCTTCTCGTTCGTCCATCTTCGTGCTCCCATTTGATCCGTAGGCCTTCTTTGGACAAAGTTCGTCTCGTTCGTCCATCTTCGTCCTCCCATTTGATCCCTTGGCCTTCTTTGTACCATGTTCGTCTCGTTCGTCCCTCTTCGTCTTCCCATTTAATCCGTAGGCCTTCTTTGGACCAAGTTCGTCTCGTTCGTCCATCTTCGTCCTCCCATTTGATCCCTTGGCCTTCTTTGTACCATGTTCGTCTCGTTCGTCCCTCTTCGTCTTCCCATTTGATCCGTAGGCCTTCTTTGTACCATGTTCGTCTCGTTCGTCCCTCTTCGTCTTCCCATTTGATCCGTAGGCCTTCTTTGGACCAAGTTCGTCTCGTTCGTCCATCTTCGTGCTCCCATTTGATCCGTAGGCCTTTTTGGACAAAGTTCGTCTCGTTCGTCCATCTTCGTCCTCCCATTTGATCCCTTGGCCTTCTTTGTACCATGTTCGTCTCGTTCGTCCCTCTTCGTCTTCCCATTTGATCCGTAGGCCTTCTTTGGACCAAGTTCGTCTCGTTCGTCCATCTTCGTCCTCCCATTTGATCCCTTGGAATTATTCGTACCAAGTTCGTCTCGTTCGTCCATCTTCGTCCTCCCATTTGATCCCTTGGCCTTCTTTGGACCAAGTTCGTCTCGTTCGTCCATCTTCGTCCTCCCATTTGATCCGTAGGCCTTCTTTGGACCAAGTTCTTCTCGTTCGTCCATCTTCGTGCTCCCATTTGATCCGTAGGCCTTCTTTGGACAAAGTTCGTCTCGTTCGTCCATCTTCGTCCTCCCATTTGATCCGTTGGCCTTCTTTGTACCATGTTCGTCTCGTTCGTCCATCTTCGTGCTCCCATTTGATCCGTAGGCCTTCTTTGGACAAAGTTCGTCTCGTTCGTCCATCTTCGTCCTCCCATTTGATCCCTTGGACTTCTTTGTACCATGTTCGTCTCGTTCGTCCCTCTTCGTCCTCCCATTTGATTCCTAGTCCTACTTTGGACCAAGTTCGTCTCGTTCGTCCATCTTTGTGCTCCCATTTGATCCGTAGTCCTTCTTTGGACAAAGTTCGTCTCGTTCGTCCATCTTTGTCCTCCCATTTGATCCCTTGGCCTTCTTTGTACCATGTTCGTCTCGTTTGTCCCTCTTCGTCCTCCCATTTGATCCCTAGGCCTTCTTTGGACCATGTTCGTCTCGTTCGTCCATCTTCGTCCTCCCATTTGATCCCTTGGACTTCTTTGGACCAAGTTCGTCTCGTTCGTCCATCTTCGTCCTCCCATTTGATCCCTTGGCCTTCTTTGTACCATGTTCGTCTCGTTCGTCCCTCTTCGTCTTCCCATTTAATCCGTAGGCCTTCTTTGGACCAAGTTCGTCTCGTTCGTCCATCTTCGTCCTCCCATTTGATCCCTTGGCCTTCTTTGTACCATGTTCGTCTCGTTCGTCCCTCTTCGTCTTCCCATTTGATCCGTAGGCCTTCTTTGTACCATGTTCGTCTCGTTCGTCCCTCTTCGTCTTCCCATTTGATCCGTAGGCCTTCTTTGGACCAAGTTCGTCTCGTTCGTCCATCTTCGTCCTCCCATTTGATCCCTTGGAATTATTCGTACCAAGTTCGTCTCGTTCGTCCATCTTCGTCCTCCAATTTGATCCCTTGGCCTTCTTTGGACCAAGTTCGTCTCGTTCGTCCATCTTCGTCCTCCCATTTGATCCGTAGGCCTTCTTTGGACCAAGTTCATCTCGTTCGTCCATCTTCGTGCTCCCATTTGATCCGTAGGCCTTCTTTGGACAAAGTTCGTCTCGTTCATCCATCTTCGTCCTCCCATTTGATCCGTTGGCCTTCTTTGTACCATGTTCGTCTCGTTCATCCATCTTCGTGCTCCCATTTGATCCGTAGGCCTTCTTTGGACAAAGTTCGTCTCGTTCGTCCATCTTCGTCCTCCCATTTGATCCGTTGGCCTTCTTTGTACCATGTTCGTCTCATTCGTCCATCTTCGTCATCCCATTTGATCCCTAGGCCTTCTTTGTACCAAGTTCGTCTCTTTCGTCCCTCTTCGTCCTCCCATTTGATCCCTAGGCCTTCTTTGGACCAAGTTCTTCTCGTTCGTCCATCTTCGTCCTCCCATTTGATCCCTTGGCCTTCTTTGTACCAAGTTCGTCTCGTTCGTCCCTCTACGGCCTCCCATTTGATCCCAAGTCCTTCTTTGGACCAAGTTCGTCTCGTTCGTCCATCTTCGTGCTCCCATTTGATCCGTAGGCCTTTTTGGACAAAGTTCGTCTCGTTCGTCCATCTTCGTCCTCCCATTTGATCCGTTGGCCTTCTTTGTACCATGTTCGTCTCGTTCGTCCATCTTCGTCCTCCCATTTGATCCCTAGGCCTTCTTTGTACCAAGTTCGTCTCGTTCGTCCCTCTTCGTCCTCGTATTTGATCCCTAGGTCTTCTTTGTACCAAGTTCGTCTCGTTCGTCCCTCTTCGTCCTCCCATTTGATCCCAAGGCCTTCTTTGGACAAAGTTCGTCTCGTTCGTCCATCTTTGTCCTCCCATTTGATCCGTTGGCCTTCTTTGGACCAAGTTCGTCTCGTTCGTCCATCTTCGTCCTCCCATTTGATCCGTTGGCCTTCTTTGTACCATGTTCGTCTCGTTCGTCCCTCTTCGTCCTCCCATTTGATCCGTAGGCCTTCTTTGGACAAAGTTCGTCTCGTTCGTCCATCTTCGTCCTCCCATTTGATCCGTTGGCCTTCTTTGTACCATGTTCGTCTCGTTTGTCCATCTTCGTCTTCCCATTTCATCCCTAGGCCTTCTTTGTACCAAGTTCGTCTCGTTCGTCCCTCTTCGTCCTCCCATTTGATCCCTAGGCCTTCTTTGGACAAAGTTCGTCTCGTTTGTCCATCTTCGTCCTCCCATTTGATCCGTTGGCCTTCTTTGGACCAAGTTCGTCTCGTTCGTCCATCTTCGTCCTCCCATTTGATCCGTTGGCCTTCTTTGTACCATGTTCGTCTCGTTCGTCCATGTTCGTCTTCCCATTTCATCCCTAGGCCTTCTTTGTACCAAGTTCGTCTCGTTCGTCCCTCTTGTTCCTCCCATTTGATCCCTAGGCCTTCTTTGGACAAAGTTCGTCTCGTTCGTCCATCTTCGTCCTCCCATTTGATCCGTTGGCCTTCTTTGGACCAAGTTCGTCTCGTTCGTCCATCTTCGTCCTCGCATTTGATCCGTTGGCCTTCTTTGTACCATGTTAGTCTCGTTCGTCCATCTTCATCCTCCTATTTGATCCCTAGGCCTTCTTTGTACCAAGTTCGTCTCGTTCGTCCCTCTTCGTCCTCCCATTTGAACCATTGGCCTTCTTTGGACCAAGTTCGTCTCGTTCGTTCCTCTTCGTCCTCCCATTTGATCCCTTGGCCTTCTTTGTACCATGTTCGTCTCGTTCGTCCCTCTTCGTCCTCCCATTTGATCCCTAGGCCTTCTTTGGACCAAGTTCGTCTCGTTCGTCCATCTTCGTGCTCCCATTTGATTCGTAGGCCTTCTTTGGACAAAGTTCGTCTCGTTCGTCCATCTTCGTCCTCCCATTTGATCCCTTGGCCTTCTTTGTACCAAGTTCGTCACGTTTGTCCCTCTTCGTCCTCCCATTTGATCCGTTGGCCTTCTTTGGACCAAGTTCGTCTCGTTCGTCCATCTTCGTCCTCCCATTTGATCCCTTGGCCTTCTTTGTACCATGTTCGTCTCGTTCGTCCCTCTTCGTCCTCCCATTTGATCCCTAGGCCTTCTTTGGACCAAGTTCGTCTCGTTCGTCCATCTTCGTGCTCCCATTTGATCCGTAGGCCTTCTTTGGACAAAGTTCGTCTCGTTCGTCCATCTTCGTCCTCCCATTTGATCCCTTGGCCTTCTTTGTACCATGTTCGTCTCGTTCGTCCCTCTTCGTCCTCCCATTTGATCCCTAGGCCTTCTTTGGACCATGTTCGTCTCGTTCGTCCATCTTCGTCCTCCCATTTGATCCCTTGGACTTCTTTGTACCATGTTCGTCTCGTTCGTCCCTCTTCGTCCTCCCATTTGATTCCTAGTCGTTCTTTGGACCAAGTTCGTCTCGTTCGTCCATCTTCGTGCTCCCATTTGATCCGTAGGCCTTCTTTGGACAAAGTTCGTCTCGTTCGTCCATCTTTGTCCTCCCATTTGATCCCTTGGCCTTCTTTGTACCATGTTCGTCTCGTTTGTCCCTCTTCGTCCTCCCATTTGATCCCTAGGCCTTCTTTGGACCAAGTTCGTCTCGTTCGTCCATCTTCGTCCTCCCATTTGATCCCTAGGCCTTCTTTGGACCAAGTTCGTCTCGTTCGTCCATCTTCGTCCTCCCATTTGATCCGTTGGCATTATTTGGACCAAGTTCGTCTCGTTCGTCCATCTTCGTCCTCCCATTTGATCCCTTGGCCTTCTTTGTACCAAGTTCGTCTCGTTCGTCCATCTTCGTCCTCCCATTTGATCCTTAGGCCTTCTTTGGACCATGTTCGTCTCGTTCGTCCATCTTCGTCCTCCCATTTGATCCCTTGGCCTTCTTTGTACCATGTTCGTCTCGTTCGTCCCTCTTCGTCCTCCCATTTGATCCCTAGGCCTTCTTTGGACCAAGTTTGTCTCGTTCGTCCATCTTCGTGTTCCCATTTTATCCGTAGGACTTCTTTGGACAAAGTTCGTCTCGTTCGTCCATCTTCGTCCTTCCATTTGATCCCTTGGCCTTCTTTGTACCAAGTTCGTCTCGTTTGTCCCTCTTCGTCCTCCCATTTGATCCCTAGGCCTTCTTTGGACCAAGTTCGTCTCGTTCGTCCATCTTCGTCCTCCCATTTGATCCGTTGGCATTATTTGGACCAAGTTCGTCTCGTTCGTCCATCTTCGTCCTCCCATTTGATCCCTTGGCCTTCTTTGTACCAAGTTCGTCTCGTTCCTCCCTCTTGGTCCTCCCAATTGATCCCTAGGCCTTCTTTGGACCAAATTCATCTCGTTCGTCCATCTTCGTCCTCCCATTTGATCCCTAGGCCTTCTTTGGACCATGTTCGTCTCGTTCGTCCATCTTCGTCCTCCCATTTGATCCCTTGGCCTTCTTTGTACCATGTTCGTCTCGTTCGTCCCTCTTCTTCTTCCCTTTTGATCCCTATGCCTTCTTTGGACCAAGTTCATCTCGTTCGTCCATCTTCGTCCTCCCATTTGATCCCTTGGCCTTCTTTGTACCAAGTTCGTCTCGTTCGTCCCTCTTCGTCCTCCCATTTGTTCCCTAGGCCTTCTTTGGACAAAGTTCGTCTCGTTCATCCATCTTCGTCCTCCCATTTGATCCGTTGGCCTTCTTTGGACCAAGTTCGTCTCGTTGGTCCATCTTCGTCCTCCCATTTGATCCGTTGGCCTTCTTTGTACCATGTTCGTCTCGTTCGTCCCTCTTCGTCTTCGCATTTGATCCGTAGGCCTTCTTTGGACCAAGTTCGTCTCGTTCGTCCATCTTCGTCCTCCCATTTGATCCGTTGGCATTCTTTGGACCATGTTCGTCTCGTTCGTCCATCTTCGTCCTCCCATTTTATCCCAAGGCCTTCTTTGGACCAAGTTCGTCTCGTTCGTCACTCTTCGTGCTCCCATTTGATCCGTAGGCCATTTTTGGACAAAGTTCGTCTCGTTCCTCCATCTTCGTCCTCCCATTTGATCCGTTGGCCTTCTTTGTACCATGTTCGTCTCGTTCGTCCATGTTCGTCTTCCCATTTCATCCCTAGGCCTTCTTTGTACCAAGTTCGTCTCGTTCGTCCCTCTTGTTCCTCCCATTTGATCCCTAGGCCTTCTTTGGACAAAGTTCGTCTCGTTCGTCCATCTTCGTCCTCCCATTTGATCCGTTGGCCTTCTTTGGACCAAGTTCGTCTCGTTCGTCCATCTTCGTCCTCGCATTTGATCCGTTGGCCTTCTTTGTACCATGTTAGTCTCGTTCGTCCATCTTCATCCTCCTATTTGATCCCTAGGCCTTCTTTGTACCAAGTTCGTCTCGTTCGTCCCTCTTCGTCCTCCCATTTGAACCCTTGGCCTTCTTTGGACCAAGTTCGTCTCGTTCGTCCATCTTCGTCCTCCCATTTGATCCCTTGGCCTTCTTTGTACCATGTTCGTCTCGTTCGTTCCTCTTCTTCCTCCCATTTGATCCCTAGGCCTTCTTTGGACCATGTTCGTCTCGTTCGTCCATCTTCGTCCTCCCATTTGATCCCTTGGCCTTCTTTTTACCATGTTCGTCTCGTTCGTCCCTCTTCGTCCTCCCATTTGATCCCTAGGCCTTCTTTGGACCAAGTTCGTCTCGTTCGTCCATCTTCGTGCTCCCATTTGATTCGTAGGCCTTCTTTGGACAAAGTTCATCTCGTTCGTCCATCTTCGTCCTCCCATTTGATCCCTTGGCCTTCTTTGTACCAAGTTCGTCACGTTTGTCCCTCTTCGTCCTCCCATTTGATCCGTTGGCCTTCTTTGGACCAAGTTCGTCTCGTTCGTCCATCTTCGTCCTCCCATTTGATCCCTTGGCCTTCTTTGTACCATGTTCGTCTCGTTCGTCCCTCTTCGTCCTCCCATTTGATCCCTAGGCCTTCTTTGGACCAAGTTCGTCTCGTTCGTCCATCTTCGTGCTCCCATTTGATCCGTAGGCCTTCTTTGGACAAAGTTCGTCTCGTTCGTCCATCTTCGTCCTCCCATTTGATCCCTTGGCCTTCTTTGTACCATGTTCGTCTCGTTCGTCCCTCTTCGTCCTCCCATTTGATCCCTAGGCCTTCTTTGGACCATGTTCGTCTCGTTCGTCCATCTTCGTCCTCCCATTTGATCCCTTGGACTTCTTTGTACCATGTTCGTCTCGTTCGTCCCTCTTCGTCCTCCCATTTGATTCCTAGTCCTTCTTTGGACCAAGTTCGTCTCGTTCGTCCATCTTCGTCCTCCCATTTGATCCCTTGGACTTCTTTGTACCATGTTCGTCTCGTTCGTCCCTCTTCGTCCTCCCATTTGATTCCTAGTCCTTCTTTGGACCAAGTTCGTCTCGTTCGTCCATCTTCGTGCTCCCATTTGATCCGTAGGCCTTCTTTGGACAAAGTTCGTCTCGTTCGTCCATCTTTGTCCTCCCATTTGATCCCTTGGCCTTCTTTGTACCATGTTCGTCTCGTTTGTCCCTCTTCGTCCTCCCATTTGATCCCTAGGCCTTCTTTGGACCAAGTTCGTCTCGTTCGTCCATCTTCGTCCTCCCATTTGATCCCTAGGCCTTCTTTGGACCAAGTTCGTCTCGTTCGTCCATCTTCGTCCTCCCATTTGATCCGTTGGCATTATTTGGACCAAGTTCGTCTCGTTCGTCCATCTTCGTCCTCCCATTTGATCCCTTGGCCTTCTTTGTACCATGTTAGTCTCGTTCGTCCATCTTCATCCTCCTATTTGATCCCTAGGCCTTCTTTGTACCAAGTTCGTCTCGTTCGTCCCTCTTCGTCCTCCCATTTGATCCCTAGGCCTTCTTTGGACCAAGTTTGTCTCGTTCGTCCATCTTCGTGTTCCCATTTTATCCGTAGGACTTCTTTGGACAAAGTTCGTCTCGTTCGTCCATCTTCGTCCTCCCATTTGATCCCTTGGCCTTCTTTGTACCAAGTTCGTCTCGTTTGTCCCTCTTCGTCCTCCCATTTGATCCCTAGGCCTTCTTTGGACCAAGTTCGTCTCGTTCGTCCATCTTCGTCCTCCCATTTGATCCGTTGGCATTATTTGGACCAAGTTCGTCTCGTTCGTCCATCTTCGTCCTCCCATTTGATCCCTTGGCCTTCTTTGTACCAAGTTCGTCTCGTTCCTCCCTCTTGGTCCTCCCAATTGATCCCTAGGCCTTCTTTGGACCAAATTCATCTCGTTCGTCCATCTTCGTCCTCCCATTTGATCCCTAGGCCTTCTTTGGACCATGTTCGTCTCGTTCGTCCATCTTCGTCCTCCCATTTGATCCCTTGGCCTTCTTTGTGCCATGTTCGTCTCGTTCGTCCCTCTTCTTCTTCCCTTTTGATCCCTATGCCTTCTTTGGACCAAGTTCATCTCGTTCGTCCATCTTCGTCCTCCCATTTGATCCCTTGGCCTTCTTTGTACCAAGTTCGTCTCGTTCGTCCCTCTTCGTCCTCCCATTTGTTCCCTAGGCCTTCTTTGGACAAAGTTCGTCTCGTTCGTCCATCTTCGTCCTCCCATTTGATCCGTTGGCCTTCTTTGGACCAAGTTCGTCTCGTTGGTCCATCTTCGTCCTCCCATTTGATCCGTTGGCCTTCTTTGTACCATGTTCGTCTCGTTCGTCCCTCTTCGTCTTCGCATTTGATCCGTAGGCCTTCTTTGGACCAAGTTCGTCTCGTTCGTCCATCTTCGTCCTCCCATTTGATCCGTTGGCATTCTTTGGACCATGTTCGTCTCGTTCGTCCATCTTCGTCCTCCCATTTTATCCCAAGGCCTTCTTTGGACCAAGTTCGTCTCGTTCGTCACTCTTCGTGCTCCCATTTGATCCGTAGGCCATTTTTGGACAAAGTTCGTCTCGTTCCTCCATCTTCGTCCTCCCATTTGATCCGTTGGCCTTCTTTGTACCATGTTCGTCTCGTTCGTCCATGTTCGTCTTCCCATTTCATCCCTAGGCCTTCTTTGTACCAAGTTCGTCTCGTTCGTCCATCTTCGTGCTCCCATTTGATCCGTAGGCCTTCTTTGGACAAAGTTCGTCTCGTTCGTCCATCTTCGTCCTCCCATTTGATCCCTTGGCCTTCTTTGTACCAAGTTCGTCACGTTTGTCCCTCTTCGTCCTCCCATTTGATCCGTTGGCCTTCTTTGGACCAAGTTCGTCTCGTTCGTCCATCTTCGTCCTCCCATTTGATCCCTTGGCCTTCTTTGTACCATGTTCGTCTCGTTCGTCCCTCTTCGTCCTCCCATTTGATCCCTAGGCCTTCTTTGGACCAAGTTCGTCTCGTTCGTCCATCTTCGTGCTCCCATTTGATCCGTAGGCCTTCTTTGGACAAAGTTCGTCTAGTTCGTCCATCTTCGTCCTCCCATTTGATCCCTTGGCCTTCTTTGTACCAAGTTCGTCTCGTTTGTCCGTCTTCGTCCTCCCTTTTGATCCCTAGGCCTTCTTTGGACCAAGTTCGTCTCGTTCGACCATCTTCGTGCTCCCATTTGATCCGTAGGCCTTCTTTGGACAAAGTTCGTCTCGTTCGTCCATCTTCGGCCTCCCATTTGATCCGTTGGCCTTCTTTGGACCAAGTTCGTCTCGTTCGTCCATCTTCGTCCTCCCATTTGATCCGTTGGCCTTCTTTGTACCATGTTCGTCTCGTTCGTCCCTCTTCGTCCTCCCATTTGATCCCTAGGCCTTCTTTGGACCATGTTCATCTCGTTCGTCCATCTTCGTCCTCCCATTTGATACCTTGGCCTTCTTTGTACCATGTTCGTCTCGTTCGTCCCTCTTCGTCCTCCCATTTGATCCCTAGACCTTCTTTGGACCAAGTTCGTCTCGTTCGTCCATCGTCGTGCTCCCATTTGATCCGTAGGCCTTCTTTGGACAAAGTTCGTCTCGTACGTCCATCTTCGTCCTCCCATTTGATCCCTTGGCCTTCTTTGTACCAAGTTCGTCTCGTTTGTCCCTCTTCGTCCGCCCATTTGATCCCTAGGCCTTCTTTGGACCAAGTTCGTCTCGTTCGTCCATCTTCGTCCTCCCATTTGATCCGTTGGCCTTCTTTGTACCATGTTCGTCTAGTTCGTCCATCTTCATCCTCCTATTTGATCCCTTGGCCTTCTTTGGACCAAGTTCGTTTCGTTCGTCCATCTTCGTCCTCCCATTTGATCCCTTGGCCTTCTTTGTACCATGTTCGTCTCGTTCGTCCCTCTTCGTCCTCCCATTTGATCCCTAGGCCTTCTTTGGACCATGTTCGTCTCGTTCGTCCATCTTCGTCCTCCCATTTGATCCCTTGGACTTCTTGGTACCATGTTCGTCTCGTTCGTCCCTCTTCGTCCTCCCATTTGATTCCTAGTCCTTCTTTGGACCAAGTTCGTCTCGTTCGTCCATCTTCGTGCTCCCATTTGATCCGTAGGCCTTCTTTGGACAAAGTTCGTCTCGTTCGTCCATCTTTGTCCTCCCATTTGATCCCTTGGCCTTCTTTGTACCATGTTCGTCTCGTTTGTCCCTCTTCGTCCTCCCATTTGATCCCTAGGCCTTCTTTGGACCAAGTTCGTCTCGTTCGTCCATCTTCGTCCTCCCATTTGATCCCTAGGCCTTCTTTGGACCAAGTTCGTCTCGTTCGTCCATCTTCGTCCTCCCATTTGATCCGTTGGCATTATTTGGACCAAGTTCGTCTCGTTCGTCCATCTTCGTCCTCCCATTTGATCCCTTGGCCTTCTTTGTATCAAGTTCGTCTCGTTCGTCCATCTTCGTCCTCCCATTTGATCCTTAGGCCTTCTTTGGACCATGTTCGTCTCGTTCGTCCATCTTCGTCCTCCCATTTGATCCCTTGGTCTTCTTTGTACCATGTTCGTCTCGTTCGTCCCTCTTCGTCCTCCCATTTGATCCCTAGGCCTTCTTTGGACCAAGTTTGTCTCGTTCGTCCATCTTCGTGTTCCCATTTTATCCGTAGGACTTCTTTGGACAAAGTTCGTCTCGTTCGTCCATCTTCGTCCTCCCATTTGATCCCTTGGCCTTCTTTGTACCAAGTTCGTCTCGTTTGTCCCTCTTCGTCCTCCCATTTGATCCCTAGGCCTTCTTTGGACCAAGTTCGTCTCGTTCGTCCATCTTCGTCCTCCCATTTGATCCGTTGGCATTATTTGGACCAAGTTCGTCTCGTTCGTCCATCTTCGTCCTCCCATTTGATCCCTTGGCCTTCTTTGTACCAAGTTCGTCTCGTTCCTCCCTCTTGGTCCTCCCAATTGATCCCTAGGCCTTCTTTGGACCAAATTCATCTCGTTCGTCCATCTTCGTCCTCCCATTTGATCCCTAGGCCTTCTTTGGACCATGTTCGTCTCGTTCGTCCATCTTCGTCCTCCCATTTGATCCCTTGGCCTTCTTTGTACCATGTTCGTCTCGTTCGTCCCTCTTCTTCTTCCCTTTTGATCCCTATGCCTTCTTTGGACCAAGTTCATCTCGTTCGTCCATCTTAGTCCTCCCATTTGATCCCTTGGCCTTCTTTGTACCAAGTTCGTCTCGTTCGTCCCTCTTCGTCCTCCCATTTGTTCCCTAGGCCTTCTTTGGACAAAGTTCGTCTCGTTCGTCCATCTTCGTCCTCCCATTTGATCCGTTGGCCTTCTTTGGACCAAGTTCGTCTCGTTGGTCCATCTTCGTCCTCCCATTTGATCCGTTGGCCTTCTTTGTACCATGTTCGTCTCGTTCGTCCCTCTTCGTCTTCGCATTTGATCCGTAGGCCTTCTTTGGACCAAGTTCGTCTCGTTCGTCCATCTTCGTCCTCCCATTTGATCCGTTGGCATTCTTTGGACCATGTTCGTCTCGTTCGTCCATCTTCGTCCTCCCATTTTATCCCAAGGCCTTCTTTGGACCAAGTTCGTCTCGTTCGTCACTCTTCGTGCTCCCATTTGATCCGTAGGCCATTTTTGGACAAAGTTCGTCTCGTTCGTCCATCTTCGTCCTCCCATTTGATCCCTTGGCCTTCTTTGTACCATGTTCGTCTCGTTCGTCCATCTTCGTCCTCCCATTTGATCCGTAGGCCTTCTTTGGACAAAGTTCGTCTCGTTCGTCCATCTTCGTCCTCCCATTTGATCCCTTGGCCTTCTTTGTACCAAGTTCGTCTCGTTTGTCCGTCTTCGTCCTCCCATTTGATCCCTAGGCCTTCTTTGGACCAAGTTCGTCTCGTTCGTCCATCTTCGTGCTCCCATTTGATCCGTAGGCCTTCTTTGGACAAAGTTCGTCTCGTTCGTCCATCTTCGTCCTCCCATTTGATCCCTTGGCCTTCTTTGTACCAAGTTCGTCTCGTTTGTCCGTCTTCGTCCTCCCATTTGATCCCTAGGCCTTCTTTGGACCAAGTTCGTCTCGTTCGTCCCTCTTCGTCCTCCCATTTGATCCCTAGGCCTTCTTTGGACCAAGTTCGTCTCGTTCGTCCATCTTCGTGCTCCCATTTGATCCGTAGGCCTTCTTTGGACAAAGTTCGTCTCGTTCGTCCATCTTCGTCCTCCCATTTGATCCCTTGGCCTTCTTTGTACCAAGTTCGTCTCGTTTGTCCGTCTTCGTCCTCCCATTTGATCCCTAGGCCTTCTTTGGACCAAGTTCGTCTCGTTCGTCCATCTTCGTGCTCCCATTTGATCCGTAGGCCTTCTTTGGACAAAGTTCGTCTCGTTCGTCCATCTTCGGCCTCCCATTTGATCCGTTGGCCTTCTTTGGACCAAGTTCGTCTCGTTCGTCCATCTTCGTCCTCCCATTTGATCCGTTGGCCTTCTTTGTACCATGTTCGTCTCGTTCGTCCCTCTTCGTCCTCCCATTTGATCCCTAGGCCTTCTTTGGACCATGTTCGTCTCGTTCGTCCATCTTCGTCCTCCCATTTGATCCCTTGGCCTTCTTTGTACCATGTTCGTCTCGTTCGTCCCTCTTCTTCTTCCCTTTTGATCCCTATGCCTTCTTTGGACCAAGTTCATCTCGTTCGTCCATCTTAGTCCTCCCATTTGATCCCTTGGCCTTCTTTGTACCAAGTTCGTCTCGTTCGTCCCTCTTCGTCCTCCCATTTGTTCCCTAGGCCTTCTTTGGACAAAGTTCGTCTCGTTCGTCCATCTTCGTCCTCCCATTTGATCCGTTGGCCTTCTTTGGACCAAGTTCGTCTCGTTGGTCCATCTTCGTCCTCCCATTTGATCCGTTGGCCTTCTTTGTACCATGTTCGTCTCGTTCGTCCCTCTTCGTCTTCGCATTTGATCCGTAGGCCTTCTTTGGACCAAGTTCGTCTCGTTCGTCCATCTTCGTCCTCCCATTTGATCCGTTGGCATTCTTTGGACCATGTTCGTCTCGTTCGTCCATCTTCGTCCTCCCATTTTATCCCAAGGCCTTCTTTGGACCAAGTTCGTCTCGTTCGTCACTCTTCGTGCTCCCATTTGATCCGTAGGCCATTTTTGGACAAAGTTCGTCTCGTTCGTCCATCTTCGTCCTCCCATTTGATCCCTTGGCCTTCTTTGTACCATGTTCGTCTCGTTCGTCCATCTTCGTCCTCCCATTTGATCCGTAGGCCTTCTTTGGACAAAGTTCGTCTCGTTCGTCCATCTTCGTCCTCCCATTTGATCCCTTGGCCTTCTTTGTACCAAGTTCGTCTCGTTTGTCCGTCTTCGTCCTCCCATTTGATCCCTAGGCCTTCTTTGGACCAAGTTCGTCTCGTTCGTCCATCTTCGTGCTCCCATTTGATCCGTAGGCCTTCTTTGGACAAAGTTCGTCTCGTTCGTCCATCTTCGTCCTCCCATTTGATCCCTTGGCCTTCTTTGTACCAAGTTCGTCTCGTTTGTCCGTCTTCGTCCTCCCATTTGATCCCTAGGCCTTCTTTGGACCAAGTTCGTCTCGTTCGTCCCTCTTCGTCCTCCCATTTGATCCCTAGGCCTTCTTTGGACCAAGTTCGTCTCGTTCGTCCATCTTCGTGCTCCCATTTGATCCGTAGGCCTTCTTTGGACAAAGTTCGTCTCGTTCGTCCATCTTCGTCCTCCCATTTGATCCCTTGGCCTTCTTTGTACCAAGTTCGTCTCGTTTGTCCGTCTTCGTCCTCCCATTTGATCCCTAGGCCTTCTTTGGACCAAGTTCGTCTCGTTCGTCCATCTTCGTGCTCCCATTTGATCCGTAGGCCTTCTTTGGACAAAGTTCGTCTCGTTCGTCCATCTTCGGCCTCCCATTTGATCCGTTGGCCTTCTTTGGACCAAGTTCGTCTCGTTCGTCCATCTTCGTCCTCCCATTTGATCCGTTGGCCTTCTTTGTACCATGTTCGTCTCGTTCGTCCCTCTTCGTCCTCCCATTTGATCCCTAGGCCTTCTTTGGACCATGTTCATCTCGTTCGTCCATCTTCGTCCTCCCATTTGATACCTTGGCCTTCTTTGTACCATGTTCGTCTCGTTCGTCCCTCTTCGTCCTCCCATTTGATCCCTAGACATTCTTTGGACCAAGTTCGTCTCGTTCGTCCATCGTCGTGCTCCCATTTGATCCGTAGGCCTTCTTTGGACAAAGTTCGTCTCGTACGTCCATCTTCGTCCTCCCATTTGATCCCTTGGCCTTCTTTGTACCAAGTTCGTCTCGTTTGTCCCTCTTCGTCCGCCCATTTGATCCCTAGGCCTTCTTTGGACCAAGTTCGTCTCGTTCGTCCATCTTCGTCCTCCCATTTGATCCGTTGGCATTATTTGGACCAAGTTCGTCTCGTTCGTCCATCTTCGTCCTCCCATTTGATCCCTTGGCCTTCTTTGTACCAAGTTCGTCTCGTTCCTCCCTCTTGGTCCTCCCAATTGATCCCTAGGCCTTCTTTGGACCAAGTTCGTCTCGTTCGTCTCGTTCGTCCATCTTCGTCCTCCCATTTGATCCGTTGGCCTTCTTTGTACCATGTTCGTCTCGTTCGTCCATCTTCATCCTCCTATTTGATCCCTAGGCCTTCTTTGTACCAAGTTCGTCTCGTTCGTCCCTCTTCGTCCTCCCATTTGATCCCTTGGCCTTCTTTGGACCAAGTTTGCCTCGTTCGTCCATCTTCGTCCTCCCATTTGATCCCTTGGCCTTCTTTGTACCACGTTCGTCTCGTTCGTCCCTCTTCGTCCTCCCATTTGATCCCTAGGCCTTCTTTGGACCATGTTCGTCCCGTTCGTCCCTCTTCGTCCTCCCATTTGATCCCTTGGCCTTCTTTGTACCAAGTTCGTCTCGTTTGTCCCTCTTCGTCCTCCCATTTGATCCCTAGGCCTTCTTTGGACAAAGTTCGTCTCGTTCGTCCATCTTCGTCCTCCCATTTGATCCGTTGGCCTTCTTTGGACCAAGTTCGTCTCGTTCGTCCATCTTCGTCCTCGCATTTGATCCGTTGGCCTTCTTTGTACCATGTTCGTCTCGTTCGTCCATCTTCATCCTACTATTTGATCCCTAGGCCTTCTTTGTACCAAGTTCGTCTCGTTCGTCCCTCTTCGTCCTCCCATTTGAACCCTTGGCCTTCTTTGGACCAAGTTCGTCTCGTTCGTCCATCTTCGTCCTCGCATTTGATCCGTTGGCCTTCTTTGTACCATGTTCGTCTCGTTCGTCCATCTTCATCCTCCTATTTGATCCCTAGGCCTTCTTTGTACCAAGTTCGTCTCGTTCGTCCCTCTTCGTCCTCCCATTTGAACCCTTGGCCTTCTTTGGACCAAGTTCGTCTCGTTCGTCCATCTTCGTCCTCCCATTTGATCCCTTGGCCTTCTTTGTACCATGTTCGTCTCGTTCGTTCCTCTTCGTCCTCCCATTTGATCCCTAGGCCTTCTTTGGACCATGTTCGTCTCGTTCGTCCATCTTCGTCCTCCCATTTGATCCGTTGGCCTTCTTTGGACCAAGTTCGACTCGTTCGTCCATCTTCGTCCTCGCATTTGATCCGTTGGCCTTCTTTGTACCATGTTCGTCTCGTTCGTACATCTTCATCCTCCTATTTGATCCCTAGGCCTTCTTTGTACCAAGTTCGTCTCGTTCGTCCCTCTTCGTCCTCCCATTTGAACCCTTGGCCTTCTTTGGACCAAGTTCGTCTCGTTCGTCCATCTTCGTCCTCCCATTTGATCCCTTGGCCTTCTTTGTACCATGTTCGTCTCGTTCGTTCCTCTTCGTCCTCCCATTTGATCCCTAGGCCTTCTTTGGACCATGTTCGTCTTGTTCGTCCATCTTCGTCCTCCCATTTGATCCCTTGGCCTTCTTTGTACCATGTTCGTCTCGTTCGTTCCTCTTCGTCCTCCCATTTGATCCCTAGGCCTTCTTTGGACCATGTTCGTCTCGTTCGTCCATCTTCGTCCTCCCATTTGATCCCTTGGCCTTCTTTGTACCATGTTCGTCTCGTTCGTCCCTCTTCGTCCTCCCATTTGATCCCAAGGCCTTCTTTGGACCAAGTTCGTCTCGTTCGTCTATCTTCGTGCTCCCATTTGATCCCTTGGCCTTCTTTGTACCATGTTCTTCTCGTTCGTTCCTCTTCGTCCTCCCATTTGATCCCTAGGCCTTCTTTGGACCATGTTCGTCTCGTTCGTCCATCTTCGTCCTCCCATTTGATCCCTTGGCCTTCTTTGTACCATGTTCGTCTCGTTCGTCCATCTTCATCCTCCCATTTGATCCCTAGGCCTTCTTTGGACAAAGTTCGTCTCGTTCGTCCATCTTCGTCCTCCCATTTGATCCCTTGGCCTTCTTTGTACCAAGTTCGTCTCGTTTGTCCCTCTTCGTCCTCCCATTTGATCCGTTGGCCTTCTTTGTACCATGTTCGTCTCGTTCGTCCATCTTCATCCTCCTATTTGATCCCTAGGCCTTCTTTGTACCAAGTTCGTCTCGTTCGTCCCTCTTCGTCCTCCCATTTGATCCCTAGGCCTTCTTTGTACCAAGTTCGTCTCGTTCGTCCCTCTTCGTCCTCCCATTTGAACCCTTGGCCTTCTTTGGACCAAGTTCGTCTCGTTCGTCCATCTTCGTCCTCGCATTTGATCCGTTGGCCTTCTTTGTACCATGTTCGTCTCGTTCGTCCATCTTCATCCTCCTATTTGATCCCTAGGCCTTCTTTGTACCAAGTTCGTCTCGTTCGTCCCTCTTCGTCCTCCCATTTGAACCCTTGGCCTTCTTTGAACCAAGTTCGTCTCGTTCGTCCATCTTCGTCCTCCCATTTGATCCCTTGGCCTTCTTTGTACCATGTTCGTCTCGTTCGTTCCTCTTCGTCCTCCCATTTGATCCCTAGGCCTTCTTTGGACCATGTTCGTCTCGTTCGTCCATCTTCGTCCTCCCATTTGATCCGTTGGCCTTCTTTGGACCAAGTTCGACTCGTTCGTCCATCTTCGTCCTCGCATTTGATCCGTTGGCCTTCTTTGTACCATGTTCGTCTCGTTCGTCCCTCTTCGTCCTCCCATTTGATCCCTAGGCCTTCTTTGTACCAAGTTCGTCTCGTTCGTCCCTCTTCGTCCTCCCATTTGAACCCTTGGCCTTCTTTGGACCAAGTTCGTCTCGTTCGTCCATCTTCGTCCTCGCATTTGATCCGTTGGCCTTCTTTGTACCATGTTCGTCTCGTTCGTCCATCTTCATCCTCCTATTTGATCCCTAGGCCTTCTTTGTACCAAGTTCGTCTCGTTCGTCCCTCTTCGTCCTCCTATTTGATCCCTAGGCCTTCTTTGTACCAAGTTCGTCTCGGTCGTCCATCTTCGTCCTCCCATTTGATCCCTTGGCCTTCTTTGTACCATGTTCGTCTCGTTCGTTCCTCTTCGTCCTCCCATTTGATCCCTAGGCCTTCTTTGGACCATGTTCGTCTTGTTCGTCCATCTTCGTCCTCCCATTTGATCCCTTGGCCTTCTTTGTACCATGTTCGTCTCGTTCGTTCCTCTTCGTCCTCCCATTTGATCCCTAGGCCTTCTTTGGACCATGTTCGTCTCGTTCGTCCATCTTCGTCCTCCCATTTGATCCCTTGGCCTTCTTTGTACCATGTTCGTCTCGTTCGTCCCTCTTCGTCCTCCCATTTGATCCCAAGGCCTTCTTTGGACCAAGTTCGTCTCGTTCGTCTATCTTCGTGCTCCCATTTGACACCTTGGCCTTCTTTGTACCATGTTCTTCTCGTTCGTTCCTCTTCGTCCTCCCATTTGATCCCTAGGCCTTCTTTGGACCATGTTCGTCTCGTTCGTCCATCTTCGTCCTCCCATTTGATCCCTTGGCCTTCTTTGTACCATGTTCGTCTCGTTCGTCCATCGTCATCCTCCCATTTGATCCCTAGGCCTTCTTTGGACAAAGTTCGTCTCGTTTGTCCATCTTCGTCCTCCCATTTGATCCGTTGGCCTTCTTTGGACCAAGTTCGTCTCGTTCGTCCATCTTCGTCCTCGCATTTGATCCGTTGGCCTTCTTTGTACCATGTTCATCTCGTTCGTCCATCTTCATCCTACTATTTGATCCCTAGGCCTTCTTTGTACCAAGTTCGTCTCGTTCGTCCCTCTTCGTCCTCCCATTTGAACCCTTGGCCTTCTTTGGACCAAGTTCGTCTCGTTCGTCCATCTTCGTCCTCGCATTTGATCCGTTGGCCTTCTTTGTACCATGTTCGTCTCGTTCGTCCATCTTCATCCTCCTATTTGATCCCTAGACCTTCTTTGTACCAAGTTCGTCTCGTTCGTCCCTCTTCGTCCTCCCATTTGAACCCTTGGCCTTCTTTGGACCAAGTTCGTCTCGTTCGTCCATCTTCGTCCTCCCATTTGATCCCTTGGCCTTCTTTGTACCATGTTCGTCTCGTTCGTTCCTCTTCGTCCTCCCATTTGATCCCTAGGCCTTCTTTGGACCATGTTCGTCTCGTTCGTCCATCTTCATCCTCCCATTTGATCCCTAGGCCTTCTTTGGACAAAGTTCGTCTCGTTCGTCCATCTTCGTCCTCCCATTTGATCCCTTGGCCTTCTTTGTACCAAGTTCGTCTCGTTTGTCCCTCTTCGTCCTCCCATTTGATCCGTTGGCCTTCTTTGTACCATGTTCGTCTCGTTCGTCCATCTTCATCCTCCTATTTGATCCCTAGGCCTTCTTTGTACCAAGTTCGTCTCGTTCGTCCCTCTTCGTCCTCCCATTTGATCCCTAGGCCTTCTTTGTACCAAGTTCGTCTCGTTCGTCCCTCTTCGTCCTCCCATTTGAACCCTTGGCCTTCTTTAGACCAAGTTCGTCTCGTTCGTCCATCTTCGTCCTCGCATTTGATCCGTTGGCCTTCTTTGTACCATGTTCGTCTCGTTCGTCCATCTTCATCCTCCTATTTGATCCGTAGGCCTTCTTTGTACCAAGTTCGTCTCGTTCGTCCCTCTTCGTCCTCCCATTTGAACCCTTGGCCTTCTTTGAACCAAGTTCGTCTCGTTCGTCCATCTTCGTCCTCCCATTTGATCCCTTGGCCTTCTTTGTACCATGTTCGTCTCGTTCGTCCATCTTCATCCTCCTATTTGATCCCTAGGCCTTCTTTGTACCAAGTTCGTCTCGTTCGTCCCTCTTCGTCCTCCTATTTGATCCCTAGGCCTTCTTTGGACCATGTTCGTCTCGTTCGTCCATCTTCGTCCTCCCATTTGATCCGTTGGCCTTCTTTGGACCAAGTTCGACTCGTTCGTCCATCTTCGTCCTCGCATTTGATCCGTTGGCCTTCTTTGTACCATGTTCGTCTCGTTCGTCCATCTTCATCCTCCTATTTGATCCCTAGGCCTTCTTTGTACCAAGTTCGTCTCGTTCGTCCCTCTTCGTCCTCCCATTTGAACCCTTGGCCTTCTTTGGACCAAGTTCGTCTCGGTCGTCCATCTTCGTCCTCCCATTTGATCCCTTGGCCTTCTTTGTACCATGTTCGTCTCGTTCGTTCCTCTTCGTCCTCCCATTTGATCCCTAGGCCTTCTTTGGACCATGTTCGTCTTGTTCGTCCATCTTCGTCCTCCCATTTGATCCCTTGGCCTTCTTTGTACCATGTTCGTCTCGTTCGTTCCTCTTCGTCCTCCCATTTGATCCCTAGGCCTTCTTTGGACCATGTTCGTCTCGTTCGTCCATCTTCGTCCTCCCATTTGATCCCTTGGCCTTCTTTGTACCATGTTCGTCTCGTTCGTCCATCTTCGTCCTCCCATTTGATCCCTTGGCCTTCTTTGTACCATGTTCGTCTCGTTCGTCCCTCTTCGTCCTCCCATTTGATCCCAAGGCCTTCTTTGGACCAAGTTCGTCTCGTTCGTCTATCTTCGTGCTCCCATTTGATCCCTTGGCCTTCTTTGTACCATGTTCTTCTCGTTCGTTCCTCTTCGTCCTCCCATTTGATCCCTAGGCCTTCTTTGGACCATGTTCGTCTCGTTCGTCCATCTTCGTCCTCCCATTTGATCCCTTGGCCTTCTTTGTACCATGTTCGTCTCGTTCGTCCATCTTCATCCTCCCATTTGATCCCTAGGCCTTCTTTGGACAAAGTTCGTCTCGTTCGTCCATCTTCGTCCTCCCATTTGATCCCTTGGCCTTCTTTGTACCAAGTTCGTCTCGTTTGTCCCTCTTCGTCCTCCCATTTGATCCGTTGGCCTTCTTTGTACCATGTTCGTCTCGTTCGTCCATCTTCATCCTCCTATTTGATCCCTAGGCCTTCTTTGTACCAAGTTCGTCTCGTTCGTCCCTCTTCGTCCTCCCATTTGATCCCTAGGCCTTCTTTGTACCAAGTTCGTCTCGTTCGTCCCTCTTCGTCCTCCCATTTGAACCCTTGGCCTTCTTTGGACCAAGTTCGTCTCGTTCGTCCATCTTCGTCCTCGCATTTGATCCGTTGGCCTTCTTTGTACCATGTTCGTCTCGTTCGTCCATCTTCATCCTCCCATTTGATCCCTAGGCCTTCTTTGTACCAAGTTCGTCTCGTTCGTCCCTCTTCGTCCTCCCATTTGAACCCTTGGCCTTCTTTGGACCAAGTTCGTCTCGTTCGTCCCTCTTCGTCCTCGCATTTGATCCGTTGGCCTTCTTTGTACCATGTTCGTCTCGTTCGTCCATCTTCATCCTCCTATTTGATCCCTAGGCCTTCTTTGTACCAAGTTCGTCTCGTTCGTCCCTCTTCGTCCTCCCATTTGAACCCTTGGCCTTCTTTGGACCAAGTTCGTCTCGGTCGTCCATCTTCGTCCTCCCATTTGATCCCTTGGCCATCTTTGTACCAAGTTCGTCTCGTTCGTCCCTCTTCGTCCTCCCATTTGATCCCTTGGCCTTCTTTGGACCAAGTTTGTCTCGTTCGTCCATCTTCGTCCTCCCATTTGATCCCTTGGCCTTCTTTGTACCATGTTCGTCTCGTTCGTCCCTCTTCGTCCTCCCATTTGATCCCTAGGCCTTCTTTGGACCAAGTTCGTCTCGTTCGTCCATCTTCGTGCTCCCATTTGATCCGTAGGCCTTCTTTGGACAAAGTTCGTCTCGTTCGTCCATCTTCGTCCTCCCATTTGATCCCTTGGCCTTCTTTGTACCAAGTTCGTCTCGTTTGTCCGTCTTCGTCCTCCCATTTGATCCCTAGGCCTTCTTTGGACCAAGTTCGTCTCGTTCGTCCATCTTCGTGCTCCCATTTGATCCGTAGGCCTTCTTTGGACAAAGTTCGTCTCATTCGTCCATCTTCGTCCTCCCATTTGATCCGTTGGCCTTCTTTGTACCATGTTCGTCTCGTTCGTCCATCTTCATCCTCCTATTTGATCCCTAGGCCATCTTTGTACCATGTTCGTCTCGTTCGTCCCTCTTCGTCCTCCCATTTGATCCCAAGGCCTTCTTTGGACCAAGTTCGTCTCGTTCGTCTATCTTCGTGCTCCCATTTGATCCCTTGGCCTTCTTTGTACCATGTTCTTCTCGTTCGTTCCTCTTCGTCCTCCCATTTGATCCGTAGGCCTTCTTTGGACAAAGTTCGTCTCATTCGTCCATCTTCGTCCTCCCATTTGATCCCTAGGCCTTCTTTGGACCAAGTTCGTCTCGTTCGTCCATCTTCGTGCTCCCATTTGATCCGTAGGCCTTCTTTGGACAAAGTTCGTCTCATTCGTCCATCTTCGTCCTCCCATTTGATCCGTTGGCCTTCTTTGTACCATGTTCGTCTCGTTCGTCCATCTTCATCCTCCTATTTGATCCCTAGGCCATCTTTGCACCAAGTTCGTCTCGTTCGTCCCTCTTCGTCCTCCCATTTGATCCCTTGGCCTTCTTTGGACCAAGTTTGTCTCGTTCGTCCATCTTCGTCCTCCCATTTGATCCCTTGGCCTTCTTTGTACCATGTTCGTCTCGTTCGTCCCTCTTCGTCCTCCCATTTGATCCCTAGGCCTTCTTTGGACCAAGTTCGTCTCGTTCGTCCATCTTCGTGCTCCCATTTGATCCGTAGGCCTTCTTTGGACAAAGTTCGTCTCGTTCGTCCATCTTCGTCCTCCCATTTGATCCCTTGGCCTTCTTTGTACCAAGTTCGTCTCGTTTGTCCGTCTTCGTCCTCCCATTTGATCCCTAGGCCTTCTTTGGATCATGTTCATCTCGTTCGTCCATCTTCGTCCTCCCATTTGATCCCTTGGCCTTCTTTGTACCATGTTCGTCTCGTTTGTCCCTCTTCGTCCTCCCATTTGATCCGTTGGCCTTCTTTGTACCATGTTCGTCTCGTTCGTCCATCTTCATCCTCCTATTTGATCCCTAGGCCATCTTTGTACCATGTTCGTCTCGTTCGTCCCTCTTCGTCCTCCCATTTGATCCCAAGGCCTTCTTTGGACCAAGTTCGTCTCGTTCGTCTATCTTCGTGCTCCCATTTGATCCCTTGGCCTTCTTTGTACCATGTTCTTCTCGTTCGTTCCTCTTCGTCCTCCCATTTGATCCGTAGGCCTTCTTTGGACAAAGTTCGTCTCATTCGTCCATCTTCGTCCTCCCATTTGATCCCTTGGCCTTCTTTGTACCAAGTTCGTCTCGTTTGTCCCTCTTCGTCCTCCCATTTGATCCCTAGGCCTTCTTTGGACAAAGTTCGTCTCGTTCGTCCATCTTCGTCCTCCCATTTGATCCCTTGGCCTTCTTTGTACCAAGTTCGTCTCGTTTGTCCCTCTTCGTCCTCCCATTTGATCCGTTGGCCTTCTTTGTACCATGTTCGTCTCGTTCGTCCATCTTCATCCTCCTATTTGATCCCTAGGCCATCTTTGTACCAAGTTCGTCTCGTTCGTCCCTCTTCGTCCTCCCATTTGATCCCTTGGCCTTCTTTGGACCAAGTTTGTCTCGTTCGTCCATCTTCGTCCTCCCATTTGATCCCTTGGCCTTCTTTGTACCATGTTCGTCTCGTTCGTCCCTCTTCGTCCTCCCATTTGATCCCTAGGCCTTCTTTGGACCAAGTTCGTCTCGTTCGTCCATCTTCGTGCTCCCATTTGATCCGTAGGCCTTCTTTGGACAAAGTTCGTCTCGTTCGTCCATCTTCGTCCTCCCATTTGATCCCTTGGCCTTCTTTGTACCAAGTTCGTCTCGTTTGTCCGTCTTCGTCCTCCCATTTGATCCCTAGGCCTTCTTTGGACCAAGTTCGTCTCGTTCGTCCATCTTCGTGCTCCCATTTGATCCGTAGGCCTTCTTTGGACAAAGTTCGTCTCATTCGTCCATCTTCGTCCTCCCATTTGATCCGTTGGCCTTCTTTGTACCATGTTCGTCTCGTTCGTCCATCTTCATCCTCCTATTTGATCCCTAGGCCATCTTTGTACCATGTTCGTCTCGTTCGTCCCTCTTCGTCCTCCCATTTGATCCCAAGGCCTTCTTTGGACCAAGTTCGTCTCGTTCGTCTATCTTCGTGCTCCCATTTGATCCCTTGGCCTTCTTTGTACCATGTTCTTCTCGTTCGTTCCTCTTCGTCCTCCCATTTGATCCGTAGGCCTTCTTTGGACAAAGTTCGTCTCATTCGTCCATCTTCGTCCTCCCATTTGATCCCTAGGCCTTCTTTGGACCAAGTTCGTCTTGTTCGTCCATCTTCGTGCTCCCATTTGATCCGTAGGCCTTCTTTGGACAAAGTTCGTCTCATTCGTCCATCTTCGTCCTCCCATTTGATCCGTTGGCCTTCTTTGTACCATGTTCGTCTCGTTCGTCCATCTTCATCCTCCTATTTGATCCCTAGGCCATCTTTGCACCAAGTTCGTCTCGTTCGTCCCTCTTCGTCCTCCCATTTGATCCCTTGGCCTTCTTTGGACCAAGTTTGTCTCGTTCGTCCATCTTCGTCCTCCCATTTGATCCCTTGGCCTTCTTTGTACCAAGTTCGTCTCGTTTGTCCCTCTTCGTCCTCCCATTTGATCCCTAGGCCTTCTTTGGACAAAGTTCGTCTCGTTCGTCCATCTTCGTCCTCCCATTTGATCCCTTGGCCTTCTTTGTACCAAGTTCGTCTCGTTTGTCCCTCTTCGTCCTCCCATTTGATCCGTTGGCCTTCTTTGTACCATGTTCGTCTCGTTCGTCCATCTTCATCCTCCTATTTGATCCCTAGGCCATCTTTGTACCAAGTTCGTCTCGTTCGTCCCTCTTCGTCCTCCCATTTGATCCCTTGGCCTTCTTTGGACCAAGTTTGTCTCGTTCGTCCATCTTCGTCCTCCCATTTGATCCCTTGGCCTTCTTTGTACCATGTTCGTCTCGTTCGTCCCTCTTCGTCCTCCCATTTGATCCCTAGGCCTTCTTTGGACCAAGTTCGTCTCGTTCGTCCATCTTCGTGCTCCCATTTGATCCGTAGGCCTTCTTTGGACAAAGTTCGTCTCGTTCGTCCATCTTCGTCCTCCCATTTGATCCCTTGGCCTTCTTTGTACCAAGTTCGTCTCGTTTGTCCGTCTTCGTCCTCCCATTTGATCCCTAGGCCTTCTTTGGACCAAGTTCGTCTCGTTCGTCCATCTTCGTGCTCCCATTTGATCCGTAGGCCTTCTTTGGACAAAGTTCGTCTCATTCGTCCATCTTCGTCCTCCCATTTGATCCGTTGGCCTTCTTTGTACCATGTTCGTCTCGTTCGTCCATCTTCATCCTCCTATTTGATCCCTAGGCCATCTTTGTACCATGTTCGTCTCGTTCGTCCCTCTTCGTCCTCCCATTTGATCCCAAGGCCTTCTTTGGACCAAGTTCGTCTCGTTCGTCTATCTTCGTGCTCCCATTTGATCCCTTGGCCTTCTTTGTACCATGTTCTTCTCGTTCGTTCCTCTTCGTCCTCCCATTTGATCCGTAGGCCTTCTTTGGACAAAGTTCGTCTCATTCGTCCATCTTCGTCCTCCCATTTGATCCCTAGGCCTTCTTTGGACCAAGTTCGTCTTGTTCGTCCATCTTCGTGCTCCCATTTGATCCGTAGGCCTTCTTTGGACAAAGTTCGTCTCATTCGTCCATCTTCGTCCTCCCATTTGATCCGTTGGCCTTCTTTGTACCATGTTCGTCTCGTTCGTCCATCTTCATCCTCCTATTTGATCCCTAGGCCATCTTTGCACCAAGTTCGTCTCGTTCGTCCCTCTTCGTCCTCCCATTTGATCCCTTGGCCTTCTTTGGACCAAGTTTGTCTCGTTCGTCCATCTTCGTCCTCCCATTTGATCCCTTGGCCTTCTTTGTACCATGTTCGTCTCGTTCGTCCCTCTTCGTCCTCCCATTTGATCCCTAGGCCTTCTTTGGACCAAGTTCGTCTCGTTCGTCCATCTTCGTGCTCCCATTTGATCCGTAGGCCTTCTTTGGACAAAGTTCGTCTCGTTCGTCCATCTTCGTCCTCCCATTTGATCCCTTGGCCTTCTTTGTACCAAGTTCGTCTCGTTTGTCCGTCTTCGTCCTCCCATTTGATCCCTAGGCCTTCTTTGGACCATGTTCATCTCGTTCGTCCATCTTCGTCCTCCCATTTGATCCCTTGGCCTTCTTTGTACCATGTTCGTCTCGTTTGTCCCTCTTCGTCCTCCCATTTGATCCGTTGGCCTTCTTTGTACCATGTTCGTCTCGTTCGTCCATCTTCATCCTCCTATTTGATCCCTAGGCCATCTTTGTACCATGTTCGTCTCGTTCGTCCCTCTTCGTCCTCCCATTTGATCCCAAGGCCTTCTTTGGACCAAGTTCGTCTCGTTCGTCTATCTTCGTGCTCCCATTTGATCCCTTGGCCTTCTTTGTACCATGTTCTTCTCGTTCGTTCCTCTTCGTCCTCCCATTTGATCCGTAGGCCTTCTTTGGACAAAGTTCGTCTCATTCGTCCATCTTCGTCCTCCCATTTGATCCCTTGGCCTTCTTTGTACCAAGTTCGTCTCGTTTGTCCCTCTTCGTCCTCCCATTTGATCCCTAGGCCTTCTTTGGACAAAGTTCGTCTCGTTCGTCCATCTTCGTCCTCCCATTTGATCCCTTGGCCTTCTTTGTACCAAGTTCGTCTCGTTTGTCCCTCTTCGTCCTCCCATTTGATCCGTTGGCCTTCTTTGTACCATGTTCGTCTCGTTCGTCCATCTTCATCCTCCTATTTGATCCCTAGGCCATCTTTGTACCAAGTTCGTCTCGTTCGTCCCTCTTCGTCCTCCCATTTGATCCCTTGGCCTTCTTTGGACCAAGTTTGTCTCGTTCGTCCATCTTCGTCCTCCCATTTGATCCCTTGGCCTTCTTTGTACCATGTTCGTCTCGTTCGTCCCTCTTCGTCCTCCCATTTGATCCCTAGGCCTTCTTTGGACCAAGTTCGTCTCGTTCGTCCATCTTCGTGCTCCCATTTGATCCGTAGGCCTTCTTTGGACAAAGTTCGTCTCGTTCGTCCATCTTCGTCCTCCCATTTGATCCCTTGGCCTTCTTTGTACCAAGTTCGTCTCGTTTGTCCGTCTTCGTCCTCCCATTTGATCCCTAGGCCTTCTTTGGACCAAGTTCGTCTCGTTCATCCATCTTCGTGCTCCCATTTGATCCGTAGGCCTTCTTTGGACAAAGTTCGTCTCATTCGTCCATCTTCGTCCTCCCATTTGATCCCTTGGCCTTCTTTGTACCAAGTTCGTCTCGTTTGTCCCTCTTCGTCCTCCCATTTGATCCGTTGGCCTTCTTTGGACCAAGTTCGTCTCGTTCGTCCATCTTCGTCCTCCCATTTGATCCGTTGGCCTTCTTTGTACCATGTTCGTCTCGTTCGTCCCTCTTCGTCCTCCCATTTGATCCCTAGGCCTTCTTTGGACCATGTTCGTCTCGTTCGTCCATCTTCGTCCTCCCATTTGATCCCTTGGCCTTCTTTGTACCATGTTCGTCTCGTTCGTCCCTCTTCGTCCTCCCATTTGATCCCGAGACCTTCTTTCGACCAAGTTCGTCTCGTTCGTCCATCTTCGTGCTCCCATTTGATCCGTAGGCCTTCTTTGGACAAAGTTCGTCTCGTACGTCCATCTTCGTCCTCCCATTTGATCCCTTGGCCTTCTTTGTACCAAGTTCGTCTCGTTTGTCCCTCTTCGTCCTCCCATTTGATCCCTTGGCCTTCTTTGGACCAAGTTTGTCTCGTTCGTCCATCTTCGTCCTCCCATTTGATCCCTTGGCCTTCTTTGTACCATGTTCGTCTCGTTCGTCCCTCTTCGTCCTCCCATTTGATCCCTAGGCCTTCTTTGGACCAAGTTCGTCTCGTTCGTCCATCTTCGTGCTCCCATTTGATCCGTAGGCCTTCTTTGGACAAAGTTCGTCTCGTTCGTCCATCTTCGTCCTCCCATTTGATCCCTTGGCCTTCTTTGTACCAAGTTCGTCTCGTTTGTCCGTCTTCGTCCTCCCATTTGATCCCTAGGCCTTCTTTGGACCAAGTTCGTCTCGTTCGTCCATCTTCGTGCTCCCATTTGATCCGTAGGCCTTCTTTGGACAAAGTTCGTCTCATTCGTCCATCTTCGTCCTCCCATTTGATCCCTTGGCCTTCTTTGTACCAAGTTCGTCTCGTTTGTCCCTCTTCGTCCTCCCATTTGATCCGTTGGCCTTCTTTGTACCATGTTCGTCTCGTTCGTCCCTCTTCGTCCTCCCATTTGATCCCTAGGCCTTCTTTGGACCATGTTCATCTCGTTCGTCCATCTTCGTCCTCCCATTTGATCCCTTGGCCTTCTTTGTACCATGTTCGTCTCGTTTGTCCCTCTTCGTCCTCCCATTTGATCCGTTGGCCTTCTTTGTACCATGTTCGTCTCGTTCGTCCATCTTCATCCTCCTATTTGATCCCTAGGCCATCTTTGTACCATGTTCGTCTCGTTCGTCCCTCTTCGTCCTCCCATTTGATCCCAAGGCCTTCTTTGGACCAAGTTCGTCTCGTTCGTCTATCTTCGTGCTCCCATTTGATCCCTTGGCATTCTTTGTACCATGTTCTTCTCGTTCGTTCCTCTTCGTCCTCCCATTTGATCCGTAGGCCTTCTTTGGACAAAGTTCGTCTCCTTCGTCCATCTTCGTCCTCCCATTTGATCCCTTGGCCTTCTTTGTACCAAGTTCGTCTCGTTTGTCCCTCTTCGTCCTCCCATTTGATCCCTAGGCCTTCTTTGGACAAAGTTCGTCTCGTTCGTCCATCTTCGTCCTCCCATTTGATCCCTTGGCCTTCTTTGTACCAAGTTCGTCTCGTTTGTCCCTCTTCGTCCTCCCATTTGATCCGTTGGCCTTCTTTGTACCATGTTCGTCTCGTTCGTCCATCTTCATCCTCCTATTTGATCCCTAGGCCATCTTTGTACCAAGTTCGTCTCGTTCGTCCCTCTTCGTCCTCCCATTTGATCCCTTGGCCTTCTTTGGACCAAGTTTGTCTCGTTCGTCCATCTTCGTCCTCCCATTTTATCCCTTGGCCTTCTTTGTACCATGTTCGTCTCGTTCGTCCCTCTTCGTCCTCCCATTTGATCCCTAGGCCTTCTTTGGACAAAGTTCGTCTCGTTCGTCCATCTTCGTCCTCCCATTTGATCCCTTGGCCTTCTTTGTACCAAGTTCGTCTCGTTTGTCCGTCTTCGTCCTCCCATTTGATCCCTAGGCCTTCTTTGGACCAAGTTCGTCTCGTTCGTCCATCTTCGTGCTCCCATTTGATCCGTAGGCCTTCTTTGGACAAAGTTCGTCTCATTCGTCCATCTTCGTCCTCCCATTTGATCCCTTGGCCTTCTTTGTACCAAGTTCGTCTCGTTTGTCCCTCTTCGTCCTCCCATTTGATCCGTTGGCCTTCTTTGTACCATGTTCGTCTCGTTCGTCCATCTTCATCCTCCTATTTGATCCCTAGGCCATCTTTGTACCAAGTTCGTCTCGTTCGTCCCTCTTCGTCCTCCCATTTGATCCCTTGGCCTTCTTTGGACCAAGTTTGTCTCGTTCGTCCATCTTCGTCCTCCCATTTGATCCCTTGGCCTTCTTTGTACCATGTTCGTCTCGTTCGTCCCTCTTCGTCCTCCCATTTGATCCCTAGGCCTTCTTTGTACCAAGTTCGTCTCGTTTGTCCCTCTTCGTCATCCCATTTGATCCGTTGGCCTTCTTTGGACCAAGTTCGTCTCGTTCGTCCATCTTCGTCCTCCCATTTGATCCGTTGGCCTTCTTTGTACCATGTTCGTCTCGTTCGTCCCTCTTCGTCCTCCCATTTGATCCCTAGGCCTTCTTTGGACCATGTTCATCTCGTTCGTCCATCTTCGTCCTCCCATTTGATCCCTTGGCATTCTTTGTACCATGTTCGTCTCGTTCGTCCCTCTTCGTCCTCCCATTTGATCCCGAGACCTTCTTTCGACCAAGTTCGTCTCGTTCGTCCATCTTCGTGCTCCCATTTGATCCGTAGGCCTTCTTTGGACAAAGTTCGTCTCGTACGTCCATCTTCGTCCTCCCATTTGATCCCTTGGCCTTCTTTGTACCAAGTTCGTCTCGTTTGTCCCTCTTCGTCCTCCCATTTGATCCCTAGGCCTTCTTTGGACCAAGTTCGTCTCGTTCGTCCATCTTCGTCCTCCCATTTGATCCGTTGACATTATTTGGACCAAGTTCGTCTCGTTCGTCCATCTTCGTCCTCCCATTTGATCCCTTGGCCTTCTTTGTACCAAGTTCGTCTCGTTCATTCCTCTTCGTCCTCCCATTTGATCCCTAGGCCTTCTTTGGACCATGTTCGTCTCGTTCGTCCATCTTCGTCCTCCCATTTGATCCCTTGGCCTTCTTTGTACCATGTTCGTCTCGTTCGTCCCTCTTCGTCCTCCCATTTGATCCCTAGGCCTTCTTTGGACCAAGTTCGTCTCGTTCGTCCATCTTCGTGCTCCCATTTGATCCGTAGGCCTTCTTTGGACAAAGTTCGTCTCGTTCGTCCATCTTCGTCCTCCCATTTGATCCCTTGGCCTTCTTTGTACCAAGTTCGTCTCGTTTGTCCGTCTTCGTCCTCCCATTTGATCCCTAGGCCTTCTTTGGACCAAGTTCGTCTCGTTCGTCCCTCTTCGTGCTCCCATTTGATCCGTAGGCCTTCTTTGGACAAAGTTCGTCTCGTTCGTCCATCTTCGTCCTCCCTTTTGATCCCTTGGCCTTCTTTGTACCAAGTTCGTCTCGTTTGTCCCTCTTCGTCCTCCCATTTGATCCGTTGGCCTTCTTTGGACCAAGTTCGTCTCGTTCGTCCATCTTCGTCCTCCCATTTGATCCGTTGGCCTTCTTTGTACCATGTTCGTCTCGTTCGTCGCTCTTCGTCTTCCCATTTGATCCCTAGGCCTTCTTTGGACCATGTTCATCTCGTTCGTCCATCTTCGTCCTCCCATTTGATCCCTTGGCCTTCTTTGTACCGTATTCGTCTCGTTCGTCCCTCTTCGTCCTCCCATTTGATCCCTAGACCTTCTTTGGACCAAGTTCGTCTCGTTCGTCCATCTTCGTCCTCCCATTTGATCCCTTGGCCTTCTTTGTACCAAGTTCGTCTCGTTCCTCCCTCTTGGTCCTCCCAATTGATCCCTAGGCCTTCTTTGGACCAAGTTCATCTCGTTCGTCCATCTTCGTCCTCCCATTTGATCCCTTGGCCTTCTTTGTACCATGTTCGTCTCGTTCGTTCCTCTTCGTCCTCCCATTTGATCCCTAGGCCTTCTTTGGACCATGTTCGTCTCGTTCGTCCATCTTCGTCCTCCCATTTGATCCCTTGGCCTTCTTTGTACCATGTTCGTCTCGTTCGTCCATCTTCGTCCTCCCATTTGATCCCTAGGCCTTCTTTGGACCAAGTTCGTCTCGTTCGTCCATCTTCGTGCTCCCATTTGATCCGTAGGCCTTCTTTGGACAAAGTTCGTCTCGTTCGTCCATCTTCGTCCTCCCATTTGATCCCTTGGCCTTCTTTGTACCAAGTTCGTCTCGTTTGTCCGTCTTCGTCCTCCCATTTGATCCCTAGGCCTTCTTTGGACCAAGTTTGTCTCGTTCGTCCCTCTTCGTGCTCCCATTTGATCCGTAGGCCTTCTTTGGACAAAGTTTGTCTCGTTCGTCCATCTTCGTCCTCCCATTTGATCCCTTGGCCTTCTTTGTACCAAGTTCGTCTCGTTTGTCCCTCTTCGTCCTCCCATTTGATCCGTTGGCCTTCTTTGGACCAAGTTCGTCTCGTTCGTCCATCTTCGTCCTCCCATTTGATCCGTTGGCCTTCTTTGTACCATGTTCGTCTCGTTCGTCCCTCTTCGTCCTCCCATTTGATCCCTAGGCCTTCTTTGGACCATGTTCATCTCGTTCGTCCATCTTCGTCCTCCCATTTGATCCCTTGGCCTTGTTTGTACGATGTTCGTCTCGTTCGTCCCTCTTCGTCCTCCCATTTGATCCCTAGACCTTCTTTGGACCAAGTTCGTCTCGTTCGTCCATCTTCGTGCTCCCATTTGATCCGTAGGCCTTCTTTGGACAAAGTTCGTCTCGTACGTCCATCTTTGTCCTCCCATTTGATCCCTTGGCCTTCTTTGTACCAAGTTCGTCTCGTTCGTCCATCTTCGTCCTCCCATTTGATCCGTTGGCATTATTTGGACCAAGTTCGTCTCGTTCGTCCATCTTCGTCCTCCAATTTGATCCCTTGGCCTTCTTTGTACCAAGTTCGTCTCGTTCGTTCCTCTTCGTCCTCCCATTTGATCCCTAGGCCTTCTTTGGACCATGTTCGTCTCGTTCGTCCATCTTCGTCCTCCCATTTGATCCCTTGGCCTTCTTTGTACCATGTTCGTCTCGTTCGTCCCTCTTCGTCCTCCCATTTGATCCCTAGGCCTTCTTTGGACCAAGTTCGTCTCGTTCGTCCATCTTCGTGCTCCCATTTGATCCGTAGGCCTTCTTTGGACAAAGTTCGTCTCGTTCGTCCATCTTCGTCCTCCCATTTGATCCCTTGGCCTTCTTTGTACCAAGTTCGTCTCGTTCGTCCATCTTCGTCCTCCCATTTGATCCCTTGGCCTTCTTTGTACCAAGTTCGTCTCGTTTGTCCCTCTTCGTCCTCCCATTTGATCCGTTGGCCTTCTTTGGACCAAGTTCGTCTCGTTCGTCCATCTTCGTCCTCCCATTTGATCCGTTGGCCTTCTTTGTACCATGTTCGTCTCGTTCGTCCCTCTTCGTCCTCCCATTTGATCCCTAGGCCTTCTTTGGACCATTTTCATCTCGTTCGTCCATCTTCGTCCTCCCATTTGATCCCTTGGCCTTCTTTGTACCATGTTCGTCTCGTTCGTCCCTCTTCGTCCTCCCATTTGATCCCTAGACCTTCTTTGGACCAAGTTCGTCTCGTTCGTCCATCTTCGTGCTCCCATTTGATCCGTAGGCCTTTTTTGGACAAAGTTCGTCTCGTACGTCCATCTTCGTCCTCCCATTTGATCGCTTGGCCTTCTTTGTACCAAGTTCGTCTCGTTTGTCCCTCTTCGTCCTCCCATTTGATCCCTAGGCCTTCTTTGGACCAAGTTCGTCTCGTTCGTCCATCTTCGTCCTCCCATTTGATCCGTTGGCATTATTTCTACCAAGTTCGTCTCGTTCGTCCATCTTCGTCCTCCAATTTGATCCCTTGGCCTTCTTTGTACCAAGTTCGTCTCGTTCGTTCCTCTTCGTCCTCCCATTTGATCCCTAGGCCTTCTTTGGACCATGTTCGTCTCGTTCGTCCATCTTCGTCCCCCCATTTGATCCCTTGGCCTTCTTTGTACCATGTTCGTCTCGTTCGTCCCTCTTCGTCCTCCCATTTGATCCCTAGGCCTTCTTTGGACCAAGTTCGTCTCGTTCGTCCATCTTCGTGCTCCCATTTGATCCGTAGGCCTTCTTTGGACAATCTTCGTCTCGTTCGTCCATCTTCGTCCTCCCATTTGATCCCTTGGCCTTCTTTGTACCAAGTTCGTCTCGTTCGTCCATCTTCGTCCTCCCATTTGATCCCTTGGCCTTCTTTGTACCAAGTTCGTCTCGTTTGTCCCTCTTCGTCCTCCCATTTGATCCGTTGGCCTTCTTTGGACCAAGTTCGTCTCGTTCGTCCATCTTCGACCTCCCATTTGATCCGTTGGCCTTCTTTGTACCATGTTCGTCTCGTTCGTCCATCTTCATCCTCCTATTTGATCCCTAGGCCATCTTTGTACCAAGTTCGTCTCGTTCGTCCCTCTTCGTCCTCCCATTTGATCCCTTGGCCTTCTTTGGACCAAGTTTGTCTCGTTCGTCCATCTTCGTCCTCCCATTTGATCCCTTGGCCTTCTTTGTACCAAGTTCGTCTCGTTTGTCCCTCTTCGTCCTCCCATTTGATCCCTAGGCCTCCTTTGGACCAAGTTCGTCTCGTTCGTCCATCTTCGTCCTCCCATTTGATCCGTTGGCATTATTTGGACCAAGTTCGTCTCGTTCGTCCATCTTCGTCCTCCAATTTGATCCCTTGGCTTTCTTTGTACCAAGTTCGTCTCGTTCGTCCATCTTCGTCCTCCCATTTGATCCCTTGGCCTTCTTTGTACCAAGTTCGTCTCGTTTGTCCGTCTTCGTCCTCCCATTTGATCCCTAGGCCTTCTTTGGACCAAGTTCGTCTCGTTCGTCCATCTTCGTGCTCCCATTTGATCCGTAGGCCTTCTTTGGACAAAGTTCTTCTCGTACGTCCATCTTCGTCCTCCCATTTGATCGCTTGGCCTTCTTTGTACCAAGTTCGTCTCGTTTGTCCCTCTTCGTCCTCCCATTTGATCCCTAGGCCTTCTTTGGACCAAGTTCGTCTCGTTCGTCCATCTTCGTCCTCCCATTTGATCCGTTGGCATTATTTCTACCAAGTTCGTCTCGTTCGTCCATCTTCGTCCTCCAATTTGATCCCTTGGCCTTCTTTGTACCAAGTTCGTCTCGTTCGTTCCTCTTCGTCCTCCCATTTGATCCCTAGGCCTTCTTTGGACCATGTTCGTCTCGTTCGTCCATCTTCGTCCTCCCATTTGATCCCTTGGCCTTCTTTGTACCATGTTCGTCTCGTTCGTCCCTCTTCGTCCTCCACATTTGATCCCTAGGCCTTCTTTGGACCAAGTTCGTCTCGTTCGTCCATCTTCGTGCTCCCATTTGATCCGTAGGCCTTCTTTGGACAATGTTCGTCTCGTTCGTCCATCTTCGTCCTCCCATTTGATCCCTTGGCCTTCTTTGTACCAAGTTCGTCTCGTTCGTCCATCTTCGTCCTCCCATTTGATCCCTTGGCCTTCTTTGTACCAAGTTCGTCTCGTTTGTCCCTCTTCGTCCTCCCATTTGATCCCTAGGCCTCCTTTGGACCAAGTTCGTCTCGTTCGTCCATCTTCGTCCTCCCATTTGATCCGTTGGCATTATTTGGACCAAGTTCGTCTCGTTCGTCCATCTTCGTCCTCCAATTTGATCCCTTGGCTTTCTTTGTACCAAGTTCGTCTCGTTCGTCCATCTTCGTCCTCCCATTTGATCCCTTGGCCTTCTTTGTACCAAGTTCGTCTCGTTTGTCCGTCTTCGTCCTCCCATTTGATCCCTAGGCCTTCTTTGGACCAAGTTCGTCTCGTTCGTCCATCTTCGTGCTCCCATTTGATCCGTAGGCCTTCTTTGGACAAAGTTCGTCTCGTACGTCCATCTTCGTCCTCCCATTTGATCGCTTGGCCTTCTTTGTACCAAGTTCGTCTCGTTTGTCCCTCTTCGTCCTCCCATTTGATCCCTAGGCCTTCTTTGGACCAAGTTCGTCTCGTTCGTCCATCTTCGTCCTCCCATTTGATCCGTTGGCATTATTTCTACCAAGTTCGTCTCGTTCGTCCCTCTTCGTCCTCCCATTTGATCCCTAGGCCTTCTTTGTACCAAGTTCGTCTCGTTCGTCCATCTTCGTGCTCCCATTTGATCCGTAGGCCTTCTTTGGACAATGTTCGTCTCGTTCGTCCATCTTCGTCCTCCCATTTGATCCCTTGGCCTTCTTTGTACCAAGTTCGTCTCGTTCGTCCATCTTCGTCCTCCCATTTGATCCCTTGGCCTTCTTTGTACCAAGTTCGTCTCGTTTGTCCCTCTTCGTCCTCCCATTTGATCCCTAGGCCTCCTTTGGACCAAGTTCGTCTCGTTCGTCCATCTTCGTCCTCCCATTTGATCCGTTGGCATTATTTGGACCAAGTTCGTCTCGTTCGTCCATCTTCGTCCTCCAATTTGATCCCTTGGCTTTCTTTGTACCAAGTTCGTCTCGTTCGTCCATCTTCGTCCTCCCATTTGATCCCTTGGCCTTCTTTGTACCAAGTTCGTCTCGTTTGTCCGTCTTCGTCCTCCCATTTGATCCCTAGGCCTTCTTTGGACCAAGTTCGTCTCGTTCGTCCATCTTCGTGCTCCCATTTGATCCGTAGGCCTTCTTTGGACAAAGTTCGTCTCGTACGTCCATCTTCGTCCTCCCATTTGATCACTTGGCCTTCTTTGTACCAAGTTCGTCTCGTTTGTCCCTCTTCGTCCTCCCATTTGATCCCTAGGCCTTCTTTGGACCAAGTTCGTCTCGTTCGTCCATCTTCGTCCTCCCATTTGATCCGTTGGCATTATTTCTACCAAGTTCGTCTCGTTCGTCCATCTTCGTCCTCCAATTTGATACCTTGGCCTTCTTTGTACCAAGTTCGTCTCGTTCGTTCCTCTTCGTCCTCCCATTTGATCCCTAGGCCTTCTTTGGACCATGTTCGTCTCGTTCGTCCATCTTCGTCCTCCCATTTGATCCCTTGGCCTTCTTTGTACCATGTTCGTCTCGTTCGTCCCTCTTCGTCCTTCCATTTGATCCCTAGGCCTTCTTTGGACCAAGTTCGTCTCGTTCGTCCATCTTCGTGCTCCCATTTGATCCGTAGGCCTTCTTTGGACAATGTTCGTCTCGTTCGTCCATCTTCGTCCTCCCATTTGATCCCTTGGCCTTCTTTGTACCAAGTTCGTCTCGTTCGTCCATCTTCGTCCTCCCATTTGATCCCTTGGCCTTCTTTGTACCAAGTTCGTCTCGTTTGTCCCTCTTCGTCCTCCCATTTGATCCGTTGGCCTTCTTTGGACCAAGTTCGTCTCGTTCGTCCATCTTCGTCCTCCCATTTGATCCGTTGGCCTTCTTTGTACCATGTTCGTCTCGTTCGTCCATCTTCATCCTCCTATTTGATCCCTAGGCCATCTTTGTACCATGTTCGTCTCGTTCGTCCCTCTTCGTCCTCCCATTTGATCCCTAGGCCTTCTTTGGACCAAGTTCGTCTCGTTCGTCCATCTTCGTCCTCCCATTTGATCCGTTGGCATTATTTCTACCAAGTTCGTCTCGTTCGTCCCTCTTCGTCCTCCCATTTGATCCCTAGGCCTTCTTTGTACCAAGTTCGTCTCGTTCGTCCATCTTCGTGCTCCCATTTGATCCGTAGGCCTTCTTTGGACAATGTTCGTCTCGTTCGTCCATCTTCGTCCTCCCATTTGATCCCTTGGCCTTCTTTGTACCAAGTTCGTCTCGTTCGTCCATCTTCGTCCTCCCATTTGATCCCTTGGCCTTCTTTGTACCAAGTTCGTCTCGTTTGTCCCTCTTCGTCCTCCCATTTGATCCCTAGGCCTCCTTTGGACCAAGTTCGTCTCGTTCGTCCATCTTCGTCCTCCCATTTGATCCGTTGGCATTATTTGGACCAAGTTCGTCTCGTTCGTCCATCTTCGTCCTCCAATTTGATCCCTTGGCTTTCTTTGTACCAAGTTCGTCTCGTTCGTCCATCTTCGTCCTCCCATTTGATCCCTTGGCCTTCTTTGTACCAAGTTCGTCTCGTTTGTCCGTCTTCGTCCTCCCATTTGATCCCTAGGCCTTCTTTGGACCAAGTTCGTCTCGTTCGTCCATCTTCGTGCTCCCATTTGATCCGTAGGCCTTCTTTGGACAAAGTTCGTCTCGTACGTCCATCTTCGTCCTCCCATTTGATCGCTTGGCCTTCTTTGTACCAAGTTCGTCTCGTTTGTCCCTCTTCGTCCTCCCATTTGATCCCTAGGCCTTCTTTGGACCAAGTTCGTCTCGTTCGTCCATCTTCGTCCTCCCATTTGATCCGTTGGCATTATTTCTACCAAGTTCGTCTCGTTCGTCCATCTTCGTCCTCCAATTTGATCCCTTGGCCTTCTTTGTACCAAGTTCGTCTCGTTCGTTCCTCTTCGTCCTCCCATTTGATCCCTAGGCCTTCTTTGGACCATGTTCGTCTCGTTCGTCCATCTTTGTCCTCCCATTTGATCCCTTGGCCTTCTTTGTACCATGTTCGTCTCGTTCGTCCCTCTTCGTCTCCCATTTGATCCCTAGGCCTTCTTTGGACCAAGTTCGTCTCGTTCGTCCATCTTCGTGCTCCCATTTGATCCGTAGGCCTTCTTTGGACAATGTTCGTCTCGTTCGTCCATCTTCGTCCTCCCATTTGATCCCTTGGCCTTCTTTGTACCAAGTTCGTCTCGTTCGTCCATCTTCGTCCTCCCATTTGATCCCTTGGCCTTCTTTGTACCAAGTTCGTCTCGTTTGTCCCTCTTCGTCCTCCCATTTGATCCGTTGGCCTTCTTTGGACCAAGTTCGTCTCGTTCGTCCATCTTCGTCCTCCCATTTGATCCGTTGGCCTTCTTTGTACCATGTTCGTCTCGTTCGTCCATCTTCATCCTCCTATTTGATCCCTAGGCCATCTTTGTACCAAGTTCGTCTCGTTCGTCCCTCTTCGTCCTCCCATTTGATCCCTTGGCCTTCTTTGGACCAAGTTTGTCTCGTTCGTCCATCTTCGTCCTCCCATTTGATCCCTTGGCCTTCTTTGTACCAAGTTCGTCTCGTTTGTCCATCTTCGTCCTCCCATTTGATCCCTAGGCCTCCTTTGGACCAAGTTCGTCTCGTTCGTCCATCTTCGTCCTCCCATTTGATCCGTTGGCATTATTTGGACCAAGTTCGTCTCGTTCGTCCATCTTCGTCCTCCAATTTGATCCCTTGGCTTTCTTTGTACCAAGTTCGTCTCGTTCGTCCATCTTCGTCCTCCCATTTGATCCCTTGGCCTTCTTTGTACCATGTTAGTCTCGTTCGTCCATCTTCGTCCTCCCATTTGATCCCTTGGCCTTCTTTGTACCATGTTCGTCTCGTTCGTCCCTCTTCGTCCTCCCATTTGATCCCTAGGCCTTCTTTGGACCAAGTTCGTCTCGTTCGTCCATCTTCGTGCTCCCATTTGATCCGTAGGCCTTCTTTGGACAAAGTTCGTCTCGTTCGTCCATCTTCGTCCTCCCATTTGATCCCTTGGCCTTCTTTGTACCAAGTTCGTCTCGTTCATCCATCTTCGTCCTCCCATTTGATCCCTTGGCCTTCTTTGTACCAAGTTCGTCTCGTTTCTCCCTCTTCGTCCTCCCATTTGATCCGTTGGCCTTCTTTGGACCAAGTTCGTCTCGTTTGTCCATCTTCGTCCTCCCATTTGATCCGTTGGCCTTCTTTGTACCATGTTCGTCTCGTTCGTCCATCTTCTTCCTCCCATTTGATCCCTAGGCCATCTTTGTACCAAGTTCGTCTCGTTCGTCCCTCTTCGTCCTCCCATTTGATCCCTTGGCCTTCTTTGGACCAAGTTTGTCTCGTTCGTCCATCTTCGTCCTCCCATTTGATCCCTTGGCCTTCTTTGTACCATGTTCGTCTCGTTCGTCCCTCTTCGTCCTCCCATTTGATCCCTAGGCCTTCTTTGGACCAAGTTCGTCTCGTTCGTCCATCTTCGTGCTCCCATTTGATCCGTAGGCCTTCTTTGGACAAAGTTCGTCTCGTTTGTCCCTCTTCGTCCTCCCATTTGATCCCTTGGCCTTGTTTGTACCATGTTCGTCTCGTTCGTCCCTCTTCGTCCTCCCATTTGATCCCTAGGCCTTCTTTGGACCAAGTTCGTCTCGTTCGTCCATCTTCGTGCTCCCATTTGATCCGTAGGCCTTCTTTGGACAAAGTTCATCTCGTTCGTCCATCTTCGTCCTCCCATTTGATCCCTTGGCCTTCTTTGTACCAAGTTCGTCTCGTTTGTCCCTCTTCGTCCTCCCATTTGATCCCTAGGCCTCCTTTGGACCAAGTTCGTCTCGTTCGTCCATCTTTGTCCTCCCATTTGATCCGTTGGCATTATTTGGACCAAGTTCGTCTCGTTCGTCCATCTTCGTAATCCAATTTGATCCCTTGGCTTTCTTTGTACCAAGTTCGTCTCATTCGTCCATCTTCGTCCTCCCATTTGATCCCTTGGCCTTCTTTGTACCATGTTAGTCTCGTTCGTCCATCTTCGTCCTCCCATTTGATCCCTTGGCCTTCTTTGTACCATGTTCGTCTCGTTCGTCCCTCTTCGTCCTCCCATTTGATCCCTAGGCCTTCTTTGGACCAAGTTCGTCTCGTTCGTCCATCTTCGTGCTCCCATTTGATCCGTAGGCCTTCTTTGGACAAAGTTCGTCTCGTTCGTCCATCTTCGTCCTCCCATTTGATCCCTTGGCCTTCTTTGTACCAAGTTCGTCTCGTTCGTCCATCTTCGTCCTCCCATTTGATCCCTTGGCCTTCTTTGTACCAAGTTCGTCTCGTTTGTCCCTCTTCGTCCTCCCATTTGATCCGTTGGCCTTCTTTGGACCAAGTTCGTCTCGTTCGTCCATCTTCGTCCTCCCATTTGATCCGTTGGCCTTCTTTGTACCATGTTCGTCTCGTTCGTCCATCTTCATCCTCCTATTTGATCCCTAGGCCATCTTTGTACCAAGTTCGTCTCGTTCGTCCCTCTTCGTCCTCCCATTTGATCCCTTGGCCTTCTTTGGACCAAGTTTGTCTCGTTCGTCCATCTTCGTCCTCCCATTTGATCCCTTGGCCTTCTTTGTACCAAGTTCGTCTCGTTTGTCCCTCTTCGTCCTCCCATTTGATCCCTAGGCCTCCTTTGGACCAAGTTCGTCTCGTTCGTCCATCTTCGTCCTCCCATTTGATCCGTTGGCATTATTTGGACCAAGTTCGTCTCGTTCGTCCATCTTCGTCCTCCAATTTGATCCCTTGGCTTTCTTTGTACCAAGTTCGTCTTGTTCGTCCATCTTCGTCCTCCCATTTGATCCCTTGGCCTTCTTTGTACCATGTTAGTCTCGTTCGTCCATCTTCGTCCTCCCATTTGATCCCTTGGCCTTCTTTGTACCATGTTCGTCTCGTTCGTCCCTCTTCGTCCTCCCATTTGATCCCTAGGCCTTCTTTGGACCAAGTTCGTCTCGTTCGTCCATCTTCGTGCTCCCATTTGATCCGTAGGCCTTCTTTGGACAAAGTTCGTCTCGTTCGTCCATCTTCGTCCTCCCATTTGATCCCTTGGCCTTCTTTGTACCAAGTTCGTCTCGTTCGTCCATCTTCGTCCTCCCATTTGATCCCTTGGCCTTCTTTGTACCAAGTTCGTCTCGTTTGTCCATCTTCGTCCTCCCATTTGATCCGTTGGCCTTCTTTGGACCAAGTTCGTCTCGTTTGTCCATCTTCGTCCTCCCATTTGATCCGTTGGCCTTCTTTGGACCATGTTCGTCTCGTTCGTCCATCTTCATCCTCCTATTTGATCCCTAGGCCATCTTTGTACCAAGTTCGTCTCGTTCGTCCCTCTTCGTCCTCCCATTTGATCCCTTGGCCTTCTTTGGACCAAGTTTGTCTCGTTCGTCCATCTTCGTCCTCCCATTTGATCCCTTGGCCTTCTTTGTACCATGTTCGTCTCGTTCGTCCCTCTTCGTCCTCCCATTTGATCCCTAGGCCTTCTTTGGACCAAGTTCGTCTCGTTCGTCCATCTTCGTGCTCCCATTTGATCCGTAGGCCTTCTTTGGACAAAGTTCGTCTCGTTTGTCCCTCTTCGTCCTCCCATTTGATCCCTTGGCCTTGTTTGTACCATGTTCGTCTCGTTCGTCCCTCTTCGTCCTCCCATTTGATCCCTAGGCCTTCTTTGGACCAAGTTCGTCTCGTTCGTCCATCTTCGTGCTCCCATTTGATCCGTAGGCCTTCTTTGGACAAAGTTCGTCTCGTTCATCCATCTTCGTCCTCCCATTTGATCCCTTGGCCTTCTTTGTACCAAGTTCGTCTCGTTTGTCCCTCTTCGTCCTCCCATTTGATCCCTAGGCCTCCTTTGGACCAAGTTCGTCTCGTTCGTCCATCTTCGTCCTCCCATTTGATCCGTTGGCATTATTTGGACCAAGTTCGTCTCGTTCGTCCATCTTCGTCCTCCAATTTGATCCCTTGGCTTTCTTTGTACCAAGTTCGTCTCGTTCGTCCATCTTCGTCCTCCCATTTGATCCCTTGGCCTTCTTTGTACCATGTTAGTCTCGTTCGTCCATCTTCGTCCTCCCATTTGATCCCTTGGCCTTCTTTGTACCATGTTCGTCTCGTTCGTCCCTCTTCGTCCTCCCATTTGATCCCTAGGCCTTCTTTGGACCAAGTTCGTCTCGTTCGTCCATCTTCGTGCTCCCATTTGATCCGTAGGCCTTCTTTGGACAAAGTTCGTCTCGTTCGTCCATCTTCGTCCTCCCATTTGATCCCTTGGCCTTCTTTGTACCAAGTTCGTCTCGTTCGTCCATCTTCGTCCTCCCATTTGATCCCTTGGCCTTCTTTGTACCAAGTTCGTCTCGTTTGTCCCTCTTCGTCCTCCCATTTGATCCGTTGGCCTTCTTTGGACCAAGTTCGTCTCGTTTGTCCATCTTCGTCCTCCCATTTGATCCGTTGGCCTTCTTTGTACCATGTTCGTCTCGTTCGTCCATCTTCATCCTCCTATTTGATCCCTAGGCCATCTTTGTACCAAGTTCGTCTCGTTCGTCCCTCTTCGTCCTCCCATTTGATCCCTTGGCCTTCTTTGGACCAAGTTTGTCTCGTTCGTCCATCTTCGTCCTCCCATTTGATCCCTTGGCCTTCTTTGTACCATGTTCGTCTCGTTCGTCCCTCTTCGTCCTCCCATTTGATCCCTAGGCCTTCTTTGGACCAAGTTCGTCTCGTTCGTCCATCTTCGTGCTCCCATTTGATCCGTAGGCCTTCTTTGGACAAAGTTCGTCTCGTTTGTCCCTCTTCGTCCTCCCATTTGATCCCTTGGCCTTGTTTGTACCATGTTCGTCTCGTTCGTCCCTCTTCGTCCTCCCATTTGATCCCTTGGCCTTCTTTGGACCAAGTTCGTCTCGTTCGTCCATCTTCGTGCTCCCATTTGATCCGTAGGCCTTCTTTGGACAAAATTCGTCTCGTTCGTCCATCTTCGTCCTCCCATTTGATCCCTTGGCCTTCTTTGTACCAAGTTCGTCTCGTTTGTCCCTCTTCGTCCTCCCATTTGATCCGTTGGCCTTCTTTGGACCAAGTTCGTCTCGTTTGTCCCTCTTCGTCCTCCCATTTGATCCCTAGGCCTTCTTTGGACCAAGTTCGTCTCGTTCGTCCATCTTCGTCCTCCCATTTGATCCCTTGGCCTTCTTTGTACCATGTTCGTCTCGTTCGTCCCTCTTCGTCCTCCCATTTGATCCCTAGGCCTTCTTTGGACCAAGTTCGTCTCGTTCGTCCATCTTCGTGCTCCCATTTGATCCGTAGGCCTTCTTTGGACAAAGTTCGTCTCGTTCGTCCATCTTCGTCCTCCCATTTGATCCCTTGGCCTTCTTTGTACCAAGTTCGTCTCGTTCGTCCATCTTCGTCCTCCCATTTGATCCCTTGGCCTTCTTTGTACCAAGTTCGTCTCGTTTGTCCCTCTTCGTCCTCCCATTTGATCCGTTGGCCTTCTTTGGACCAGGTTCGTCTCGTTCGTCCATCTTCGTCCTCCCATTTGATCCGTTGGCCTTCTTTGTACCATGTTCGTCTCGTTCGTCCATCTTCATCCTCCTATTTGATCCCTAGGCCATCTTTGTACCAAGTTCGTCTCGTTCGTCCCTCTTCGTCCTCCCATTTGATCCCTTGGCCTTCTTTGGACCAAGTTTGTCTCGTTCGTCCATCTTCGTCCTCCCATTTGATCCCTTGGCCTTCTTTGTACCAAGTTCGTCTCGTTTGTCCCTCTTCGTCCTCCCATTTGATCCGTAGGCCTCCTTTGGACCAAGTTCGTCTCGTTCGTCCATCTTCGTCCTCCCATTTGATCCGTTGGCATTATTTGGACCAAGTTCATCTCGTTCGTCCATCTTCGTCCTCCGATTTGATCCCTTGGCTTTCTTTGTACCAAGTTCGTCTCGTTCGTCCATCTTCGTCCTCCCATTTGATCCCTTGGCCTTCTTTGTACCATGTTAGTCTCGTTCGTCCATCTTCGTCCTCCCATTTGATCCCTTGGCCTTCTTTGTACCATGTTCGTCTCGTTCGTCCCTCTTCGTCCTCCCATTTGATCCCTAGGCCTTCTTTGGACCAAGTTCGTCTCGTTCGTCCATCTTCGTGCTCCCATTTGATCCGTAGGCCTTCTTTGGACAAAGTTCGTCTCGTTCGTCCATCTTCGTCCTCCCATTTGATCCCTTGGCCTTCTTTGTACCAAGTTCGTCTCGTTCGTCCATCTTCGTCCTCCCATTTGATCCCTTGGCCTTCTTTGTACCAAGTTCGTCTCGTTTGTCCCTCTTCGTCCTCCCATTTGATCCGTTGGCCTTCTTTGGACCAAGTTCGTCTCGTTTGTCCATCTTCGACCTCCCATTTGATCCGTTGGCCTTCTTTGTACCATGTTCGTCTCGTTCGTCCATCTTCATCCTCCTATTTGATCCCTAGGCCATCTTTGTACCAAGTTCGTCTCGTTCGTCCCTCTTCGTCCTCCCATTTGATCCCTTGGCCTTCTTTGGACCAAGTTTGTCTCGTTCGTCCATCTTCGTCCTCCCATTTGATCCCTTGGCCTTCTTTGTACCATGTTCGTCTCGTTCGTCCCTCTTCGTCCTCCCATTTGATCCCTAGGCCTTCTTTGGACCAAGTTCGTCTCGTTCGTCCATCTTCGTGCTCCCATTTGATCCGTAGGCCTTCTTTGGACAAAGTTCGTCTCGTTTGTCCCTCTTCGTCCTCCCATTTGATCCCTTGGCCTTGTTTGTACCATGTTCGTCTCGTTCGTCCCTCTTCGTCCTCCCATTTGATCCCTAGGCCTTCTTTGGACCAAGTTCGTCTCGTTCGTCCATCTTCGTGCTCCCATTTGATCCGTAGGCCTTCTTTGGACAAAGTTCGTCTCGTTCGTCCATCTTCGTCCTCCCATTTGATCCCTTGGCCTTCTTTGTACCAAGTTCGTCTCGTTTGTCCCTCTTCGTCCTCCCATTTGATCCCTAGGCCTCCTTTGGACCAAGTTCGTCTCGTTCGTCCATCTTCGTCCTCCCATTTGATCCGTTGGCATTATTTGGACCAAGTTCGTCTCGTTCGTCCATCTTCGTCCTCCAATTTGATCCCTTGGCTTTCTTTGTACCAAGTTCGTCTCGTTCGTCCATCTTCGTCCTCCCATTTGATCCCTTGGCCTTCTTTGTACCATGTTAGTCTCGTTCGTCCATCTTCGTCCTCCCATTTGATCCCTTGGCCTTCTTTGTACCATGTTCGTCTCGTTCGTCCCTCTTCGTCCTCCCATTTGATCCCTAGGCCTTCTTTGGACCAAGTTCGTCTCGTTCGTCCATCTTCGTGCTCCCATTTGATCCGTAGGCCTTCTTTGGACAAAGTTCGTCTCGTTCGTCCATCTTCGTCCTCCCATTTGATCCCTTGGCCTTCTTTGTACCAAGTTCGTCTCGTTCGTCCATCTTCGTCCTCCCATTTGATCCCTTGGCCTTCTTTGTACCAAGTTCGTCTCGTTTGTCCCTCTTCGTCCTCCCATTTGATCCGTTGGCCTTCTTTGGACCAAGTTCGTCTCGTTTGTCCATCTTCGTCCTCCCATTTGATCCGTTGGCCTTCTTTGTACCATGTTCGTCTCGTTCGTCCATCTTCATCCTCCTATTTGATCCCTAGGCCATCTTTGTACCAAGTTCGTCTCGTTCGTCCCTCTTCGTCCTCCCATTTGATCCCTTGGCCTTCTTTGGACCAAGTTTGTCTCGTTCGTCCATCTTCGTCCTCCCATTTGATCCCTTGGCCTTCTTTGTACCATGTTCGTCTCGTTCGTCCCTCTTCGTCCTCCCATTTGATCCCTAGGCCTTCTTTGGACCAAGTTCGTCTCGTTCGTCCATCTTCGTGCTCCCATTTGATCCGTAGGCCTTCTTTGGACAAAGTTCGTCTCGTTCGTCCATCTTCGTCCTCCCATTTGATCCCTTGGCCTTCTTTGTACCAAGTTCGTCTCGTTCGTCCATCTTCGTCCTCCCATTTGATCCCTTGGCCTTCTTTGTACCAAGTTCGTCTCGTTTGTCCCTCTTCGTCCTCCCATTTGATCCGTTGGCCTTCTTTGGACCAAGTTCGTCTCGTTTGTCCATCTTCGACCTCCCATTTGATCCGTTGGCCTTCTTTGTACCATGTTCGTCTCGTTCGTCCATCTTCATCCTCCTATTTGATCCCTAGGCCATCTTTGTACCAAGTTCGTCTCGTTCGTCCCTCTTCGTCCTCCCATTTGATCCCTTGGCCTTCTTTGGACCAAGTTTGTCTCGTTCGTCCATCTTCGTCCTCCCATTTGATCCCTTGGCCTTCTTTGTACCATGTTCGTCTCGTTCGTCCCTCTTCGTCCTCCCATTTGATCCCTAGGCCTTCTTTGGACCAAGTTCGTCTCGTTCGTCCATCTTCGTGCTCCCATTTGATCCGTAGGCCTTCTTTGGACAAAGTTCGTCTCGTTTGTCCCTCTTCGTCCTCCCATTTGATCCCTTGGCCTTGTTTGTACCATGTTCGTCTCGTTCGTCCCTCTTCGTCCTCCCATTTGATCCCTAGGCCTTCTTTGGACCAAGTTCGTCTCGTTCGTCCATCTTCGTGCTCCCATTTGATCCGTAGGCCTTCTTTGGACAAAGTTCGTCTCGTTCGTCCATCTTCGTCCTCCCATTTGATCCCTTGGCCTTCTTTGTACCAAGTTCGTCTCGTTTGTCCCTCTTCGTCCTCCCATTTGATCCCTAGGCCTCCTTTGGACCAAGTTCGTCTCGTTCGTCCATCTTCGTCCTCCCATTTGATCCGTTGGCATTATTTGGACCAAGTTCGTCTCGTTCGTCCATCTTCGTCCTCCAATTTGATCCCTTGGCTTTCTTTGTACCAAGTTCGTCTCGTTCGTCCATCTTCGTCCTCCCATTTGATCCCTTGGCCTTCTTTGTACCATGTTAGTCTCGTTCGTCCATCTTCGTCCTCCCATTTGATCCCTTGGCCTTCTTTGTACCATGTTCGTCTCGTTCGTCCCTCTTCGTCCTCCCATTTGATCCCTAGGCCTTCTTTGGACCAAGTTCGTCTCGTTCGTCCATCTTCGTGCTCCCATTTGATCCGTAGGCCTTCTTTGGACAAAGTTCGTCTCGTTCGTCCATCTTCGTCCTCCCATTTGATCCCTTGGCCTTCTTTGTACCAAGTTCGTCTCGTTCGTCCATCTTCGTCCTCCCATTTGATCCCTTGGCCTTCTTTGTACCAAGTTCGTCTCGTTTGTCCCTCTTCGTCCTCCCATTTGATCCGTTGGCCTTCTTTGGACCAAGTTCGTCTCGTTTGTCCATCTTCGTCCTCCCATTTGATCCGTTGGCCTTCTTTGAACCATGTTCGTCTCGTTCGTCCATCTTCATCCTCCTATTTGATCCCTAGGCCATCTTTGTACCAAGTTCGTCTCGTTCGTCCCTCTTCGTCCTCCCATTTGATCCCTTGGCCTTCTTTGGACCAAGTTTGTCTCGTTCGTCCATCTTCGTCCTCCCATTTGATCCCTTGGCCTTCTTTGTACCATGTTCGTCTCGTTCGTCCCTCTTCGTCCTCCCATTTGATCCCTAGGCCTTCTTTGGACCAAGTTCGTCTCGTTCGTCCATCTTCGTGCTCCCATTTGATCCGTAGGCCTTCTTTGGACAAAGTTCGTCTCGTTCGTCCATCTTCGTCCTCCCATTTGATCCCTTGGCCTTCTTTGTACCAAGTTCGTCTCGTTCGTCCATCTTCGTCCTCCCATTTGATCCCTTGGCCTTCTTTGTACCAAGTTCGTCTCGTTTGTCCCTCTTCGTCCTCCCATTTGATCCGTTGGCCTTCTTTGGACCAAGTTCGTCTCGTTTGTCCATCTTCGACCTCCCATTTGATCCGTTGGCCTTCTTTGTACCATGTTCGTCTCGTTCGTCCATCTTCATCCTCCTATTTGATCCCTAGGCCATCTTTGTACCAAGTTCGTCTCGTTCGTCCCTCTTCGTCCTCCCATTTGATCCCTTGGCCTTCTTTGGACCAAGTTTGTCTCGTTCGTCCATCTTCGTCCTCCCATTTGATCCCTTGGCCTTCTTTGTACCATGTTCGTCTCGTTCGTCCCTCTTCGTCCTCCCATTTGATCCCTAGGCCTTCTTTGGACCAAGTTCGTCTCGTTCGTCCATCTTCGTGCTCCCATTTGATCCGTAGGCCTTCTTTGGACAAAGTTCGTCTCGTTTGTCCCTCTTCGTCCTCCCATTTGATCCCTTGGCCTTGTTTGTACCATGTTCGTCTCGTTCGTCCCTCTTCGTCCTCCCATTTGATCCCTAGGCCTTCTTTGGACCAAGTTCGTCTCGTTCGTCCATCTTCGTGCTCCCATTTGATCCGTAGGCCTTCTTTGGACAAAGTTCGTCTCGTTCGTCCATCTTCGTCCTCCCATTTGATCCCTTGGCCTTCTTTGTACCAAGTTCGTCTCGTTTGTCCCTCTTCGTCCTCCCATTTGATCCCTAGGCCTCCTTTGGACCAAGTTCGTCTCGTTCGTCCATCTTCGTCCTCCCATTTGATCCGTTGGCATTATTTGGACCAAGTTCGTCTCGTTCGTCCATCTTCGTCCTCCAATTTGATCCCTTGGCTTTCTTTGTACCAAGTTCGTCTCGTTCGTCCATCTTCGTCCTCCCATTTGATCCCTTGGCCTTCTTTGTACCATGTTAGTCTCGTTCGTCCATCTTCGTCCTCCCATTTGATCCCTTGGCCTTCTTTGTACCATGTTCGTCTCGTTCGTCCCTCTTCGTCCTCCCATTTGATCCCTAGGCCTTCTTTGGACCAAGTTCGTCTCGTTCGTCCATCTTCGTGCTCCCATTTGATCCGTAGGCCTTCTTTGGACAAAGTTCGTCTCGTTCGTCCATCTTCGTCCTCCCATTTGATCCCTTGGCCTTCTTTGTACCAAGTTCGTCTCGTTCGTCCATCTTCGTCCTCCCATTTGATCCCTTGGCCTTCTTTGTACCAAGTTCGTCTCGTTAGTCCCTCTTCGTCCTCCCATTTGATCCGTTGGCCTTCTTTGGACCAAGTTCGTCTCGTTTGTCCATCTTCGTCCTCCCATTTGATCCGTTGGCCTTCTTTGTACCATGTTCGTCTCGTTCGTCCATCTTCATCCTCCTATTTGATCCCTAGGCCATCTTTGTACCAAGTTCGTCTCGTTCGTCCCTCTTCGTCCTCCCATTTGATCCCTTGGCCTTCTTTGGACCAAGTTTGTCTCGTTCGTCCATCTTCGTCCTCCCATTTGATCCCTTGGCCTTCTTTGTACCATGTTCGTCTCGTTCGTCCCTCTTCGTCCTCCCATTTGATCCCTAGGCCTTCTTTGGACCAAGTTCGTCTCGTTCGTCCATCTTCGTGCTCCCATTTGATCCGTAGGCCTTCTTTGGACAAAGTTCGTCTCGTTCGTCCATCTTCGTCCTCCCATTTGATCCCTTGGCCTTCTTTGTACCAAGTTCGTCTCGTTCGTCCATCTTCGTCCTCCCATTTGATCCCTTGGCCTTCTTTGTACCAAGTTCGTCTCGTTTGTCCCTCTTCGTCCTCCCATTTGATCCGTTGGCCTTCTTTGGACCAAGTTCGTCTCGTTTGTCCATCTTCGACCTCCCATTTGATCCGTTGGCCTTCTTTGTACCATGTTCGTCTCGTTCGTCCATCTTCATCCTCCTATTTGATCCCTAGGCCATCTTTGTACCAAGTTCGTCTCGTTCGTCCCTCTTCGTCCTCCCATTTGATCCCTTGGCCTTCTTTGGACCAAGTTTGTCTCGTTCGTCCATCTTCGTCCTCCCATTTGATCCCTTGGCCTTCTTTGTACCATGTTCGTCTCGTTCGTCCCTCTTCGTCCTCCCATTTGATCCCTAGGCCTTCTTTGGACCAAGTTCGTCTCGTTCGTCCATCTTCGTGCTCCCATTTGATCCGTAGGCCTTCTTTGGACAAAGTTCGTCTCGTTTGTCCCTCTTCGTCCTCCCATTTGATCCCTTGGCCTTGTTTGTACCATGTTCGTCTCGTTCGTCCCTCTTCGTCCTCCCATTTGATCCCTAGGCCTTCTTTGGACCAAGTTCGTCTCGTTCGTCCATCTTCGTGCTCCCATTTGATCCGTAGGCCTTCTTTGGACAAAGTTCGTCTCGTTCGTCCATCTTCGTCCTCCCATTTGATCCCTTGGCCTTCTTTGTACCAAGTTCGTCTCGTTTGTCCCTCTTCGTCCTCCCATTTGATCCCTAGGCCTCCTTTGGACCAAGTTCGTCTCGTTCGTCCATCTTCGTCCTCCCATTTGATCCGTTGGCATTATTTGGACCAAGTTCGTCTCGTTCGTCCATCTTCGTCCTCCAATTTGATCCCTTGGCTTTCTTTGTACCAAGTTCGTCTCGTTCGTCCATCTTCGTCCTCCCATTTGATCCCTTGGCCTTCTTTGTACCATGTTAGTCTCGTTCGTCCATCTTCGTCCTCCCATTTGATCCCTTGGCCTTCTTTGTACCATGTTCGTCTCGTTCGTCCCTCTTCGTCCTCCCATTTGATCCCTAGGCCTTCTTTGGACCAAGTTCGTCTCGTTCGTCCATCTTCGTGCTCCCATTTGATCCGTAGGCCTTCTTTGGACAAAGTTCGTCTCGTTCGTCCATCTTCGTCCTCCCATTTGATCCCTTGGCCTTCTTTGTACCAAGTTCGTCTCGTTCGTCCATCTTCGTCCTCCCATTTGATCCCTTGGCCTTCTTTGTACCAAGTTCGTCTCGTTAGTCCCTCTTCGTCCTCCCATTTGATCCGTTGGCCTTCTTTGGACCAAGTTCGTCTCGTTTGTCCATCTTCGTCCTCCCATTTGATCCGTTGGCCTTCTTTGTACCATGTTCGTCTCGTTCGTCCATCTTCATCCTCCTATTTGATCCCTAGGCCATCTTTGTACCAAGTTCGTCTCGTTCGTCCCTCTTCGTCCTCCCATTTGATCCCTTGGCCTTCTTTGGACCAAGTTTGTCTCGTTCGTCCATCTTCGTCCTCCCATTTGATCCCTTGGCCTTCTTTGTACCATGTTCGTCTCGTTCGTCCCTCTTCGTCCTCCCATTTGATCCCTAGGCCTTCTTTGGACCAAGTTCGTCTCGTTCGTCCATCTTCGTGCTCCCATTTGATCCGTAGGCCTTCTTTGGACAAAGTTCGTCTCGTTCGTCCATCTTCGTCCTCCCATTTGATCCCTTGGCCTTCTTTGTACCAAGTTCGTCTCGTTCGTCCATCTTCGTCCTCCCATTTGATCCCTTGGCCTTCTTTGTACCAAGTTCGTCTCGTTTGTCCCTCTTCGTCCTCCCATTTGATCCGTTGGCCTTCTTTGGACCAAGTTCGTCTCGTTTGTCCATCTTCGACCTCCCATTTGATCCGTTGGCCTTCTTTGTACCATGTTCGTCTCGTTCGTCCATCTTCATCCTCCTATTTGATCCCTAGGCCATCTTTGTACCAAGTTCGTCTCGTTCGTCCCTCTTCGTCCTCCCATTTGATCCCTTGGCCTTCTTTGGACCAAGTTTGTCTCGTTCGTCCATCTTCGTCCTCCCATTTGATCCCTTGGCCTTCTTTGTACCATGTTCGTCTCGTTCGTCCCTCTTCGTCCTCCCATTTGATCCCTAGGCCTTCTTTGGACCAAGTTCGTCTCGTTCGTCCATCTTCGTGCTCCCATTTGATCCGTAGGCCTTCTTTGGACAAAGTTCGTCTCGTTTGTCCCTCTTCGTCCTCCCATTTGATCCCTTGGCCTTGTTTGTACCATGTTCGTCTCGTTCGTCCCTCTTCGTCCTCCCATTTGATCCCTAGGCCTTCTTTGGACCAAGTTCGTCTCGTTCGTCCATCTTCGTGCTCCCATTTGATCCGTAGGCCTTCTTTGGACAAAGTTCGTCTCGTTCGTCCATCTTCGTCCTCCCATTTGATCCCTTGGCCTTCTTTGTACCAAGTTCGTCTCGTTTGTCCCTCTTCGTCCTCCCATTTGATCCCTAGGCCTCCTTTGGACCAAGTTCGTCTCGTTCGTCCATCTTCGTCCTCCCATTTGATCCGTTGGCATTATTTGGACCAAGTTCGTCTCGTTCGTCCATCTTCGTCCTCCAATTTGATCCCTTGGCTTTCTTTGTACCAAGTTCGTCTCGTTCGTCCATCTTCGTCCTCCCATTTGATCCCTTGGCCTTCTTTGTACCATGTTAGTCTCGTTCGTCCATCTTCGTCCTCCCATTTGATCCCTTGGCCTTCTTTGTACCATGTTCGTCTCGTTCGTCCCTCTTCGTCCTCCCATTTGATCCCTAGGCCTTCTTTGGACCAAGTTCGTCTCGTTCGTCCATCTTCGTGCTCCCATTTGATCCGTAGGCCTTCTTTGGACAAAGTTCGTCTCGTTCGTCCATCTTCGTCCTCCCATTTGATCCCTTGGCCTTCTTTGTACCAAGTTCGTCTCGTTCGTCCATCTTCGTCCTCCCATTTGATCCCTTGGCCTTCTTTGTACCAAGTTCGTCTCGTTAGTCCCTCTTCGTCCTCCCATTTGATCCGTTGGCCTTCTTTGGACCAAGTTCGTCTCGTTTGTCCATCTTCGTCCTCCCATTTGATCCGTTGGCCTTCTTTGTACCATGTTCGTCTCGTTCGTCCATCTTCATCCTCCTATTTGATCCCTAGGCCATCTTTGTACCAAGTTCGTCTCGTTCGTCCCTCTTCGTCCTCCCATTTGATCCCTTGGCCTTCTTTGGACCAAGTTTGTCTCGTTCGTCCATCTTCGTCCTCCCATTTGATCCCTTGGCCTTCTTTGTACCATGTTCGTCTCGTTCGTCCCTCTTCGTCCTCCCATTTGATCCCTAGGCCTTCTTTGGACCAAGTTCGTCTCGTTCGTCCATCTTCGTGCTCCCATTTGATCCGTAGGCCTTCTTTGGACAAAGTTCGTCTCGTTCGTCCATCTTCGTCCTCCCATTTGATCCCTTGGCCTTCTTTGTACCAAGTTCGTCTCGTTCGTCCATCTTCGTCCTCCCATTTGATCCCTTGGCCTTCTTTGTACCAAGTTCGTCTCGTTTGTCCCTCTTCGTCCTCCCATTTGATCCGTTGGCCTTCTTTGGACCAAGTTCGTCTCGTTTGTCCATCTTCGACCTCCCATTTGATCCGTTGGCCTTCTTTGTACCATGTTCGTCTCGTTCGTCCATCTTCATCCTCCTATTTGATCCCTAGGCCATCTTTGTACCAAGTTCGTCTCGTTCGTCCCTCTTCGTCCTCCCATTTGATCCCTTGGCCTTCTTTGGACCAAGTTTGTCTCGTTCGTCCATCTTCGTCCTCCCATTTGATCCCTTGGCCTTCTTTGTACCATGTTCGTCTCGTTCGTCCCTCTTCGTCCGCCCATTTGATCCCTAGGCCTTCTTTGGACCAAGTTCGTCTCGTTCGTCCATCTTCGTGCTCCCATTTGATCCGTAGGCCTTCTTTGGACAAAGTTCGTCTCGTTTGTCCCTCTTCGTCCTCCCATTTGATCCCTTGGCCTTGTTTGTACCATGTTCGTCTCGTTCGTCCCTCTTCGTCCTCCCATTTGATCCCTAGGCCTTCTTTGGACCAAGTTCGTCTCGTTCGTCCATCTTCGTGCTCCCATTTGATCCGTAGGCCTTCTTTGGACAAAGTTCGTCTCGTTCGTCCATCTTCGTCCTCCCATTTGATCCCTTGGCCTTCTTTGTACCAAGTTCGTCTCGTTTGTCCCTCTTCGTCCTCCCATTTGATCCCTAGGCCTCCTTTGGACCAAGTTCGTCTCGTTCGTCCATCTTCGTCCTCCCATTTGATCCGTTGGCATTATTTGGACCAAGTTCGTCTCGTTCGTCCATCTTCGTCCTCCAATTTGATCCCTTGGCTTTCTTTGTACCAAGTTCGTCTCGTTCGTCCATCTTCGTCCTCCCATTTGATCCCTTGGCCTTCTTTGTACCATGTTAGTCTCGTTCGTCCATCTTCGTCCTCCCATTTGATCCCTTGGCCTTCTTTGTACCATGTTCGTCTCGTTCGTCCCTCTTCGTCCTCCCATTTGATCCCTAGGCCTTCTTTGGACCAAGTTCGTCTCGTTCGTCCATCTTCGTGCTCCCATTTGATCCGTAGGCCTTCTTTGGACAAAGTTCGTCTCGTTCGTCCATCTTCGTCCTCCCATTTGATCCCTTGGCCTTCTTTGTACCAAGTTCGTCTCGTTCGTCCATCTTCGTCCTCCCATTTGATCCCTTGGCCTTCTTTGTACCAAGTTCGTCTCGTTTGTCCCTCTTCGTCCTCCCATTTGATCCGTTGGCCTTCTTTGGACCAAGTTCGTCTCGTTTGTCCATCTTCGTCCTCCCATTTGATCCGTTGGCCTTCTTTGTACCATGTTCGTCTCGTTCGTCCATCTTCATCCTCCTATTTGATCCCTAGGCCATCTTTGTACCAAGTTCGTCTCGTTTGTCCCTCTTCGTCCTCCCATTTGATCCCTTGGCCTTGTTTGTACCATGTTCGTCTCGTTCGTCCCTCTTCGTCCTCCCATTTGATCCCTAGGCCTTCTTTGGACCAAGTTCGTCTCGTTCGTCCATCTTCGTGCTCCCATTTGATCCGTAGGCCTTCTTTGGACAAAGTTCGTCTCGTTCGTCCATCTTCGTCCTCCCATTTGATCCCTTGGCCTTCTTTGTACCAAGTTCGTCTCGTTTGTCCCTCTTCGTCCTCCCATTTGATCCCTAGGCCTCCTTTGGACCAAGTTCGTCTCGTTCGTCCATCTTCGTCCTCCCATTTGATCCGTTGGCATTATTTGGACCAAGTTCGTCTCGTTCGTCCATCTTCGTCCTCCAATTTGATCCCTTGGCCTTCTTTGGACCAAGTTTGTCTCGTTCGTCCATCTTCGTCCTCCCATTTGATCCCTTGGCCTTCTTTGTACCATGTTCGTCTCGTTCGTCCCTCTTCGTCCTCCCATTTGATCCCTAGGCCTTCTTTGGACCAAGTTCGTCTCGTTCGTCCATCTTCGTGCTCCCATTTGATCCGTAGGCCTTCTTTGGACAAAGTTCATCTCGTTTGTCCCTCTTCGTCCTCCCATTTGATCCCTTGGCCTTGTTTGTACCATGTTCGTCTCGTTCGTCCCTCTTCGTCCTCCCATTTGATCCCTAGGCCTTCTTTGGACCAAGTTCGTCTCGTTCGTCCATCTTCGTGCTCCCATTTGATCCGTAGGCCTTCTTTGGACAAAGTTCGTCTCGTTCGTCCATCTTCGTCCTCCCATTTGATCCCTTGGCCTTCTTTGTACCAAGTTCGTCTCGTTTGTCCCTCTTCGTCCTCCCATTTGATCCGTTGGCCTTCTTTGGACCAAGTTCGTCTCGTTCGTCCATCTTCGTCCTCCCATTTGATCCGTTGGCCTTCTTTGTACCATGTTCGTCTCGTTCGTCCATCTTCATCCTCCTATTTGATCCCTAGGCCATCTTTGTACCAAGTTCGTCTCGTTCGTCCCTCTTCGTCCTCCCATTTGATCCCTTGGCCTTCTTTGGACCAAGTTTGTCTCGTTCGTCCATCTTCGTCCTCCCATTTGATCCCTTGGCCTTCTTTGTACCATGTTCGTCTCGTTCGTCCCTCTTCGTCCTCCCATTTGATCCCTAGGCCTTCTTTGGACCAAGTTCGTCTCGTTCGTCCATCTTCGTGCTCCCATTTGATCCGTAGGCCTTCTTTGGACAAAGTTCGTCTCGTTCGTCCATCTTCGTCCTCCCATTTGATCCCTTGGCCTTCTTTGTACCAAGTTCGTCTCGTTTGTCCGTCTTCGTCCTCCCATTTGATCCCTAGGCCTTCTTTGGACCAAGTTCGTCTCGTTCGTCCATCTTCGTGCTCCCATTTGATCCGTAGGCCTTCTTTGGACAAAGTTCGTCTCGTTCGTCCATCTTCGTCCTCCCATTTGATCCCTTGGCCTTCTTTGTACCATGTTCGTCTCGTTCGTCCCTCTTCGTCCTCCCATTTGATCCCTAGGCCTTCTTTGGACCAAGTTCGTCTCGTTTGTCCCTCTTCGTCCTCCCATTTGATCCCTTGGCCTTGTTTGTACCATGTTCGTCTCGTTCGTCCCTCTTCGTCCTCCCATTTGATCCCTAGGCCTTCTTTGGACCAAGTTCGTCTCGTTCGTCCATCTTCGTGCTCCCATTTGATCCGTAGGCCTTCTTTGGACGAAGTTCGTCTCGTTCGTCCATCTTCGTCCTCCCATTTGATCCCTTGGCCTTCTTTGTACCAAGTTCGTCTCGTTTGTCCCTCTTCGTCCTCCCATTTGATCCGTTGGCCTTCTTTGGACCAAGTTCGTCTCGTTCGTCCATCTTCGTCCTCCCATTTGATCCGTTGGCCTTCTTTGTACCATGTTCGTCTCGTTCGTCCATCTTCCTCCTCCTATTTGATCCCTAGGCCATCTTTGTACCAAGTTCGTCTCGTTCGTCCCTCTTCGTCCTCCCATTTGATCCCTTGGCCTTCTTTGGACCAAGTTTGTCTCGTTCGTCCATCTTCGTCCTCCCATTTGATCCCTAGGCCTTCTTTGGACCAAGTTCGTCTCGTTCGTCCATCTTCGTGCTCCCATTTGATCCTTAGGCCTTCTTTGGACAAAGTTCGTCTCGTTCGTCCATCTTCGTCCTCCCATTTGATCCCTTGGCCTTCTTTGTACCAAGTTCGTCTCGTTTGTCCGTCTTCGTCCTCCCATTTGATCCCTAGGCCTTCTTTGGACCAAGTTCGTCTCGTTCGTCCATCTTCGTGCTCCCATTTGATCCGTAGGCCTTCTTTGGACAAAGTTCGTCTCGTTCGTCCATCTTCGTCCTCCCATTTGATCCCTTGGCCTTCTTTGTACCAAGTTCGTCTCGTTTGTCCCTCTTCGTCCTCCCATTTGATCCGTTGGCCTTCTTTGGACCAAGTTCGTCTCGTTCGTCCATCTTCGTCCTCCCATTTGATCCGTTGGCCTTCTTTGTACCATGTTCGTCTCGTTCGTCCCTCTTCGTCCTCCCATTTGATCCCTAGGCCTTCTTTGGACCATGTTCATCTCGTTCGTCCATCTTCGTCCTCCCATTTGATCCCTTGGCCTTCTTTGTACCATGTTCGTCTCGTTCGTCCCTCTTCGTCCTCCCATTTGATCCCTAGACCTTCTTTGGACCAAGTTCGTCTCGTTCGTCCATCTTCATGCTCCCATTTGATCCGTAGGCCTTCTTTGGACAAAGTTCGTCTCGTACGTCCATCTTCGTCCTCCCATTTGATCCCTTGGCCTTCTTTGTACCAAGTTCGTCTCGTTTGTCCCTCTTCGTCCTCCCATTTGATCCCTAGGCCTTCTTTGGACCAAGTTCGTCTCGTTCGTCCATCTTCGTCCTCCCATTTGATCCGTTGGCATTATTTGGACCAAGTTCGTCTCGTTCGTCCATCTTCGTCCTCCCATTTGATCCCTTGGCCTTCTTTGTACCAAGTTCGTCTCGTTCCTCCCTCTTGGTCCTCCCAATTGATCCCTAGGCCTTCTTTGGACCAAGTTCATCTCGTTCGTCCATCTTCGTCCTCCCATTTGATCCCTTGGCCTTCTTTGTACCATGTTCGTCTCGTTCGTTCCTCTTCGTCCTCCCATTTGATCCCTAGGCCTTCTTTGGACCATGTTCGTCTCGTTCGTCCATCTTCGTCCTCCCATTTGATGCCTTGGCCTTCTTTGTACCATGTTCGTCTCGTTCGTCCCTCTTCGTCCTCCCATTTGATCCCTAGGCCTTCTTTGGACCAAGGTCGTCTCGTTCGTCCATCTTCGTCCTCCCATTTGATCCCTTGGCCTTCTTTGGACAAAGTTCGTCTCGTTCGTCCATCTTCGTCCTCCCATTTGATCCCTTGGCCTTCTTTGTACCAAGTTCGTCTCGTTTTTCCGTCTTCGTCCTCCCATTTGATCCCTAGGCCTTCTTTGGACCAAGTTCGTCTCGTTCATCCCTCTTCGTGCTCCCATTTGATCCCTAGGCCTTCTTTGGACCATGTTCATCTCGTTCGTCCATCTTCGTCCTCCCATTTGATCCCTTGGCCTTCTTTGTACCATGTTCGTCTCGTTCGTCCCTCTTCGTCCTCCCATTTGATCCCTAGACCTTCTTTGGACCAAGTTCGTCTCGTTCGTCCATCTTCATGCTCCCATTTGATCCGTAGGCCTTCTTTGGACAAAGTTCGTCTCGTACGTCCATCTTCGTCCTCCCATTTGATCCCTTGGCCTTCTTTGTACCAAGTTCGTCTCGTTTGTCCCTCTTCGTCCTCCCATTTGATCCCTAGGCCTTCTTTGGACCAAGTTCGTCTCGTTCGTCCATCTTCGTCCTCCCATTTGATCCGTTGGCATTATTTGGACCAAGTTCGTCTCGTTCGTCCATCTTCGTCCTCCCATTTGATCCCTTGGCCTTCTTTGTACCAAGTTCGTCTCGTTCCTCCCTCTTGGTCCTCCCAATTGATCCCTAGGCCTTCTTTGGACCAAGTTCATCTCGTTCGTCCATCTTCGTCCTCCCATTTGATCCCTTGGCCTTCTTTGTACCATGTTCGTCTCGTTCGTTCCTCTTCGTCCTCCCATTTGATCCCTAGGCCTTCTTTGGACCATGTTCGTCTCGTTCGTCCATCTTCGTCCTCCCATTTGATGCCTTGGCCTTCTTTGTACCATGTTCGTCTCGTTCGTCCCTCTTCGTCCTCCCATTTGATCCCTAGGCCTTCTTTGGACCAAGGTCGTCTCGTTCGTCCATCTTCGTCCTCCCATTTGATCCCTTGGCCTTCTTTGGACAAAGTTCGTCTCGTTCGTCCATCTTCGTCCTCCCATTTGATCCCTTGGCCTTCTTTGTACCAAGTTCGTCTCGTTTTTCCGTCTTCGTCCTCCCATTTGATCCCTAGGCCTTCTTTGGACCAAGTTCGTCTCGTTCATCCCTCTTCGTGCTCCCATTTGATCCGTAGGCCTTCTTTGGACAAAGTTCGTCTCGTTCGTCCATCTTCGTCCTCCCATTTGATCCCTTGGCCTTCTTTGTACCAAGTTCGTCTCGTTTGTCCCTCTTCGTCCTCCCATTTGATCCGTTGGCCTTCTTTGGACCAAGTTCGTCTCGTTCGTCCATCTTCGTCCTCCCATTTGATCCGTTGGCCTTCTTTGTACCATGTTCGTCTCGTTCGTCCATCTTCGTCCTCCCATTTGATCCGTTGGCCTTCTTTGTACCATGTTCGTCTCGTTCGTCCATCTTGATCCTCCTATTTGATCCCTAGGCCATCTTTGTACCAAGTTCGTCTCGTTCGTCCCTCTTCGTCCTCCCATTTGATCCCTTGGCCTTCTTTGGACCAAGTTTGTCTCGTTCGTCCATCTTCGTCCTCCCATTTGATCCCTAGGCCTTCTTTGGACCAAGTTCGTCTCGTTCGTCCATCTTCGTGCTCCCATTTGATCCTTAGGCCTTCTTTGGACAAAGTTCGTCTCGTTCGTCCATCTTCGTCCTCCCATTTGATCCCTTATCCTTCTTTGTACCAAGTTCGTCTCGTTTGTCCGTCTTCGTCCTCCCATTTGATCCCTAGGCCTTCTTTGGACCAAGTTCGTCTCGTTCGTCCATCTTCGTGCTCCCATTTGATCCGTAGGCCTTCTTTGGACAAAGTTCGTCTCGTTCGTCCATCTTCGTCCTCCCATTTGATCCCTTGGCCTTCTTTGTACCAAGTTCGTCTCGTTTGTCCCTCTTCGTCCTCCCATTTGATCCGTTGGCCTTCTTTGGACCAAGTTCGTCTCGTTCGTCCATCTTCGTCCTCCCATTTGATCCGTTGGCCTTCTTTGTACCATGTTCGTCTCGTTCGTCCCTCTTCGTCCTCCCATTTGATCCCTAGGCCTTCTTTGGACCATGTTCATCTCGTTCGTCCATCTTCGTCCTCCCATTTGATCCCTTGGCCTTCTTTGTACCATGTTCGTCTCGTTCGTCCCTCTTCGTCCTCCCATTTGATCCCTAGACCTTCTTTGGACCAAGTTCGTCTCGTTCGTCCATCTTCGTGCTCCCATTTGATCCGTAGGCCTTCTTTGGACAAAGTTCGTCTCGTACGTCCATCTTCGTCCTCCCATTTGATCCCTTGGCCTTCTTTGTACCAAGTTCGTCTCGTTTGTCCCTCTTCGTCCTCCCATTTGATCCCTAGGCCTTCTTTGGACCAAGTTCGTCTCGTTCGTCCATCTTCGTCCTCCCATTTGATCCGTTGGCATTATTTGGACCAAGTTCGTCGCGTTCGTCCATCTTCGTCCTCCCATTTGATCCCTTGGCCTTCTTTGTACCAAGTTCGTCTCGTTCCTCCCTCTTGGTCCTCCCAATTGATCCCTAGGCCTTCTTTGGACCAAGTTCATCTCGTTCGTCCATCTTCGTCCTCCCATTTCATCCCTTGGCCTTCTTTGTACCATGTTCGTCTCGTTCGTTCCTCTTCGTCCTCCCATTTGATCCCTAGGCCTTCTTTGGACCATGTTCGTCTCGTTCGTCCATCTTCGTCCTCCCATTTGATGCCTTGGCCTTCTTTGTACCATGTTCGTCTCGTTCGTCCCTCTTCGTCCTCCCATTTGATCCCTAGGCCTTCTTTGGACCAAGGTCGTCTCGTTCGTCCATCTTCGTCCTCCCATTTGATCCCTTGGCCTTCTTTGTACCAAGTTCGTCTCGTTTTTCCGTCTTCGTCCTCCCATTTGATCCCTAGGCCTTCTTTGGACCAAGTTCGTCTCGTTCATCCCTCTTCGTGCTCCCATTTGATCCGTAGGCCTTCTTTGGACAAAGTTCGTCTCGTTCGTCCATCTTCGTCCTCCCATTTGATCCCTTGGCCTTCTTTGTACCAAGTTCGTCTCGTTTGTCCCTCTTCGTCCTCCCATTTGATCCGTTGGCCTTCTTTGGACCAAGTTCGTCTCGTTCGTCCATCTTCGTCCTCCCATTTGATCCGTTGGCCTTCTTTGTACCATGTTCGTCTCGTTCGTCCCTCTTCGTCCTCCCATTTGATCCCTAGGCCTTCTTTGGACCATGTTCATCTCGTTCGTCCATCTTCGTCCTCCCATTTGATCCCTTGGCCTTCTTTGTACCATGTTCGTCTCGTTCGTCCCTCTTCGTCCTCCCATTTGATCCCTAGACCTTCTTTGGACCAAGTTCGTCTCGTTCGTCCATCTTCGTGCTCCCATTTGATCCGTAGGCCTTCTTTGGACAAAGTTCGTCTCGTACGTCCATCTTCGTCCTCCCATTTGATCCCTTGGCCTTCTTTGTACCAAGTTCGTCTCGTTTGTCCCTCTTCGTCCTCCCATTTGATCCCTAGGCCTTCTTTGGACCAAGTTCGTCTCGTTCGTCCATCTTCGTCCTCCCATTTGATCCGTTGGCATTATTTCGACCAAGTTCGTCTCGTTCGTCCATCTTCGTCCTCCCATTTGATCCCTTGGCCTTCTTTGTACCAAGTTCGTCTCGTTCGTTTCTCTTCGTCCTCCCATTTGATCCCTAGGCCTTCTTTGGACCATGTTCGTCTCGTTCGTCCATCTTCGTCCTCCCATTTGATCCCTTGGCCTTCTTTGTACCATGTTCGTCTCGTTCGTCCCTCTTCGTCCTCCCATTTGATCCCTAGGCCTTCTTTGGACCAAGTTCGTCTCGTTTGTCCATCTTCGTGCTCCCATTTGATCTGTAGGCCTTCTTTGGACAAAGTTCATCTCGTTCGTCCATCTTCGTCCTCCCATTTGATCCCTTGGCCTTCTTTGTACCAAGTTCGTCTCGTTCGTCCATCTTCGTCCTCCCATTTGATCCGTTGGCCTTCTTTGGACCAAGTTTGCCTCGTTCGTCCATCTTCGTCCTCCCATTTGATCCGTTGGCCTTCTTTGTACCATGTTCGTCTCGTTCGTCCCTCTTCGTCCTCCCATTTGATACCTAGGCCTTCTTTGGACCATGTTCATCTCGTTCGTCCATCTTCGTCCTCCCATTTGATCCCTTGGCCTTCTTTGTACCATGTTCGTCTCGTTCGTCCCTCTTCGTCCTCCCATTTGATCCCTAGACCTTCTTTGGACCAAGTTCGTCTCGTTCGTCCATCTTCGTGCTCCCATTTGATCCGTAGGCCTTCTTTGGACAAAGTTCGTCTCGTTCGTCCATCTTCGTCCTCCCATTTGATCCCTTGGCCTTCTTTGTACCAAGTTCTTCTCGTTTGTCCCTCTTCGTCCTCCCATTTGATCCCTAGGCCTTCTTTGGACCAAGTTCGTCTTGTTCGTCCATCTTCGTCCTCCCATTTGATCCGTTGGCATTATTTGGACCAAGTTCGTCTCGTTCGTCCATCTTCGTCCTCCCATTTGATCCCTTGGCCTTCTTTGTACCAAGTTCGTCTCGTTCGTTTCTCTTCGTCCTCCCATTTGATCCCTAGGCCTTCTTTGGACCATGTTCGTCTCGTTCGTCCATCTTCGTCCTCCCATTTGATCCCTTGGCCTTCTTTGTACCATGTTCGTCTCGTTCGTCCATCTTCGTCCTCCCATTTGATCCCTTGGCCTTCTTTGTACCATGTTCGTCTCGTTCGTCCCTCTTCGTCCTCCCATTTGATCCCTAGGCCTTCTTTGGACCATGTTCGTCCCGTTCGTTCATCTTCGTCCTCCCATTTGATCCCTTGGCCTTCTTTGTACCATGTTCGTCTCGTTCGTCCCTCTTCGTCCTCCCATTTGATCCCTAGGCCTTCTTTGGACCAAGTTCGTCTCGTTCGTCCATCTTCGTGCTCCCATTTGATCCGTAGGCCTTCTTTGGACAAAGTTCGTCTCGTTCGTCCATCTTCGTCCTCCCATTTGATCCCTTGGCCTTCTTTGTACCAAGTTCTTCTCGTTTGTCCCTCTTCGTCCTCCCATTTGATCCCTAGGCCTTCTTTGGACCAAGTTCGTCTTGTTCGTCCATCTTCGTCCTCCCATTTGATCCGTTGGCATTATTTGGACCAAGTTCGTCTCGTTCGTCCATCTTCGTCGTACCATTTGATCCCTTGGCCTTCTTTGTACCATGTTCGTCTCGTTCCTCCCTCTTGGTCCTCCCAATTGATCCCTAGGCCTTCTTTGGACCAAGTTCATCTAGTTCGTCCATCTTCATCCTCCCATTTGATCCCTTGGCCTTCTTTGTACCATGTTCGTCTCGTTCGTTCCTCTTCGTCCTCCCATTTGATCCCTAGGCCTTCTTTGGACCATGTTCGTCTCGTTCGTCCATCTTCGTCCTCCCATTTGATCCCTTGGCCTTCTTTGTACCATGTTCGTCTCGTTCGTCCCTCTTCTTCCTCCCATTTGATACCTATGCCTTCTTTGTACCAAGTTCGTCTCGTTCATCCCTCTTCGTCCTCCCATTTGATCCCTTGGCCTTCTTTGTACCAAGTTCATCTCGTTTGTCCATCTTCGTGCTCCCATTTGATCCCTAGGCCTTCTTTGTACCATGTTCGTCTCGTTCCTCCCTCTTGGTCCTCCCAATTGATCCCTAGGCCTTCTTTGGACCAAGTTCATCTCGTTCGTCCATCTTCGTCCTCCCATTTGATCCCTTGGCCTTCTTTGTACCATGTTCTTCTCGTTCGTTCCACTTCGTCCTCCCATTTGATCCCTAGGCCTTCTTTGGACCATGTTCGTCTCGTTCGTCCATCTTCGTCCTCCCATTTGATCCCTTGGCCTTCTTTGTACCATGTTCGTCTCGTTCGTCCCTCTTCGTCCTCCCATTTGATCCCTAGTCCTTCTTTGTACCAAGTTCGTCTCGTTTGTCCCTCTTCGTCCTCCCATTTGATCCGTTGGCCTTCTTCGGACCAAGTTCGTCTCGTTCGTCCCTCTTCGTCCTCCCATTTGATACCTATGCCTTCTTTGTACCAAGTTCGTCTCGTTCATCCCTCTTCGTCCTCCCATTTGATCCCTTGGCCTTCTTTGTACCACGTTCGTCTCGTTCGTCCATCTTCGTCCTCCCATTTGATCCCTTGGCCTTCTTTGTACCAAGTTCGTCTCGTTTGTCCCTCTTCGTCCTCCCATTTGATCCGTTGGCATTATTTGGACCAAGTTCGTCTCGTTCGTCCATCTTCGTCCTCCCATTTGATCCCTTGGCCTTCTTTGTACCAAGTTCGTCTCGTTCCTCCCTCTTGGTCCTCCCAATTGATCCCTAGGCCTTCTTTGGACCAAGTTCATCTCGTTCGTCCATCTTCGTCCTCCCATTTGATCCCTTGGCCTTCTTTGTACCATGTTCGTCTCGTTCGTTCCTCTTCGTCCTCCCATTTGATCCCTAGGCCTTCTTTGGACCATGTTCGTCTCGTTCGTCCATCTTCGTCCTCCCATTTGATGCCTTGGCCTTCTTTGTACCATGTTCGTCTCGTTCGTCCCTCTTCGTCCTCCCATTTGATCCCTAGGCCTTCTTTGGACCAAGGTCGTCTCGTTCGTCCATCTTCGTCCTCCCATTTGATCCCTTGGCCTTCTTTGGACAAAGTTCGTCTCGTTCGTCCATCTTCGTCCTCCCATTTGATCCCTTGGCCTTCTTTGTACCAAGTTCGTCTCGTTTTTCCGTCTTCGTCCTCCCATTTGATCCCTAGGCCTTCTTTGGACCAAGTTCGTCTCGTTCATCCCTCTTCGTGCTCCCATTTGATCCGTAGGCCTTCTTTGGACAAAGTTCGTCTCGTTCGTCCATCTTCGTCCTCCCATTTGATCCCTTGGCCTTCTTTGTACCAAGTTCGTCTCGTTTGTCCCTCTTCGTCCTCCCATTTGATCCGTTGGCCTTCTTTGGACCAAGTTCGTCTCGTTCGTCCATCTTCGTCCTCCCATTTGATCCGTTGGCCTTCTTTGTACCATGTTCGTCTCGTTCGTCCATCTTCGTCCTCCCATTTGATCCGTTGGCCTTCTTTGTACCATGTTCGTCTCGTTCGTCCATCTTGATCCTCCTATTTGATCCCTAGGCCATCTTTGTACCAAGTTCGTCTCGTTCGTCCCTCTTCGTCCTCCCATTTGATCCCTTGGCCTTCTTTGGACCAAGTTTGTCTCGTTCGTCCATCTTCGTCCTCCCATTTGATCCCTAGGCCTTCTTTGGACCAAGTTCGTCTCGTTCGTCCATCTTCGTGCTCCCATTTGATCCTTAGGCCTTCTTTGGACAAAGTTCGTCTCGTTCGTCCATCTTCGTCCTCCCATTTGATCCCTTATCCTTCTTTGTACCAAGTTCGTCTCGTTTGTCCGTCTTCGTCCTCCCATTTGATCCCTAGGCCTTCTTTGGACCAAGTTCGTCTCGTTCGTCCATCTTCGTGCTCCCATTTGATCCGTAGGCCTTCTTTGGACAAAGTTCGTCTCGTTCGTCCATCTTCGTCCTCCCATTTGATCCCTTGGCCTTCTTTGTACCAAGTTCGTCTCGTTTGTCCCTCTTCGTCCTCCCATTTGATCCGTTGGCCTTCTTTGGACCAAGTTCGTCTCGTTCGTCCATCTTCGTCCTCCCATTTGATCCGTTGGCCTTCTTTGTACCATGTTCGTCTCGTTCGTCCCTCTTCGTCCTCCCATTTGATCCCTAGGCCTTCTTTGGACCATGTTCATCTCGTTCGTCCATCTTCGTCCTCCCATTTGATCCCTTGGCCTTCTTTGTACCATGTTCGTCTCGTTCGTCCCTCTTCGTCCTCCCATTTGATCCCTAGACCTTCTTTGGACCAAGTTCGTCTCGTTCGTCCATCTTCGTGCTCCCATTTGATCCGTAGGCCTTCTTTGGACAAAGTTCGTCTCGTACGTCCATCTTCGTCCTCCCATTTGATCCCTTGGCCTTCTTTGTACCAAGTTCGTCTCGTTTGTCCCTCTTCGTCCTCCCATTTGATCCCTAGGCCTTCTTTGGACCAAGTTCGTCTCGTTCGTCCATCTTCGTCCTCCCATTTGATCCGTTGGCATTATTTGGACCAAGTTCGTCGCGTTCGTCCATCTTCGTCCTCCCATTTGATCCCTTGGCCTTCTTTGTACCAAGTTCGTCTCGTTCCTCCCTCTTGGTCCTCCCAATTGATCCCTAGGCCTTCTTTGGACCAAGTTCATCTCGTTCGTCCATCTTCGTCCTCCCATTTCATCCCTTGGCCTTCTTTGTACCATGTTCGTCTCGTTCGTTCCTCTTCGTCCTCCCATTTGATCCCTAGGCCTTCTTTGGACCATGTTCGTCTCGTTCGTCCATCTTCGTCCTCCCATTTGATGCCTTGGCCTTCTTTGTACCATGTTCGTCTCGTTCGTCCCTCTTCGTCCTCCCATTTGATCCCTAGGCCTTCTTTGGACCAAGGTCGTCTCGTTCGTCCATCTTCGTCCTCCCATTTGATCCCTTGGCCTTCTTTGTACCAAGTTCGTCTCGTTTTTCCGTCTTCGTCCTCCCATTTGATCCCTAGGCCTTCTTTGGACCAAGTTCGTCTCGTTCATCCCTCTTCGTGCTCCCATTTGATCCGTAGGCCTTCTTTGGACAAAGTTCGTCTCGTTCGTCCATCTTCGTCCTCCCATTTGATCCCTTGGCCTTCTTTGTACCAAGTTCGTCTCGTTTGTCCCTCTTCGTCCTCCCATTTGATCCGTTGGCCTTCTTTGGACCAAGTTCGTCTCGTTCGTCCATCTTCGTCCTCCCATTTGATCCGTTGGCCTTCTTTGTACCATGTTCGTCTCGTTCGTCCCTCTTCGTCCTCCCATTTGATCCCTAGGCCTTCTTTGGACCATGTTCATCTCGTTCGTCCATCTTCGTCCTCCCATTTGATCCCTTGGCCTTCTTTGTACCATGTTCGTCTCGTTCGTCCCTCTTCGTCCTCCCATTTGATCCCTAGACCTTCTTTGGACCAAGTTCGTCTCGTTCGTCCATCTTCGTGCTCCCATTTGATCCGTAGGCCTTCTTTGGACAAAGTTCGTCTCGTACGTCCATCTTCGTCCTCCCATTTGATCCCTTGGCCTTCTTTGTACCAAGTTCGTCTCGTTTGTCCCTCTTCGTCCTCCCATTTGATCCCTAGGCCTTCTTTGGACCAAGTTCGTCTCGTTCGTCCATCTTCGTCCTCCCATTTGATCCGTTGGCATTATTTCGACCAAGTTCGTCTCGTTCGTCCATCTTCGTCCTCCCATTTGATCCCTTGGCCTTCTTTGTACCAAGTTCGTCTCGTTCGTTTCTCTTCGTCCTCCCATTTGATCCCTAGGCCTTCTTTGGACCATGTTCGTCTCGTTCGTCCATCTTCGTCCTCCCATTTGATCCCTTGGCCTTCTTTGTACCATGTTCGTCTCGTTCGTCCCTCTTCGTCCTCCCATTTGATCCCTAGGCCTTCTTTGGACCAAGTTCGTCTCGTTTGTCCATCTTCGTGCTCCCATTTGATCTGTAGGCCTTCTTTGGACAAAGTTCATCTCGTTCGTCCATCTTCGTCCTCCCATTTGATCCCTTGGCCTTCTTTGTACCAAGTTCGTCTCGTTCGTCCATCTTCGTCCTCCCATTTGATCCGTTGGCCTTCTTTGGACCAAGTTTGCCTCGTTCGTCCATCTTCGTCCTCCCATTTGATCCGTTGGCCTTCTTTGTACCATGTTCGTCTCGTTCGTCCCTCTTCGTCCTCCCATTTGATACCTAGGCCTTCTTTGGACCATGTTCATCTCGTTCGTCCATCTTCGTCCTCCCATTTGATCCCTTGGCCTTCTTTGTACCATGTTCGTCTCGTTCGTCCCTCTTCGTCCTCCCATTTGATCCCTAGACCTTCTTTGGACCAAGTTCGTCTCGTTCGTCCATCTTCGTGCTCCCATTTGATCCGTAGGCCTTCTTTGGACAAAGTTCGTCTCGTTCGTCCATCTTCGTCCTCCCATTTGATCCCTTGGCCTTCTTTGTACCAAGTTCTTCTCGTTTGTCCCTCTTCGTCCTCCCATTTGATCCCTAGGCCTTCTTTGGACCAAGTTCGTCTTGTTCGTCCATCTTCGTCCTCCCATTTGATCCGTTGGCATTATTTGGACCAAGTTCGTCTCGTTCGTCCATCTTCGTCCTCCCATTTGATCCCTTGGCCTTCTTTGTACCAAGTTCGTCTCGTTCGTTTCTCTTCGTCCTCCCATTTGATCCCTAGGCCTTCTTTGGACCATGTTCGTCTCGTTCGTCCATCTTCGTCCTCCCATTTGATCCCTTGGCCTTCTTTGTACCATGTTCGTCTCGTTCGTCCATCTTCGTCCTCCCATTTGATCCCTTGGCCTTCTTTGTACCATGTTCGTCTCGTTCGTCCCTCTTCGTCCTCCCATTTGATCCCTAGGCCTTCTTTGGACCATGTTCGTCCCGTTCGTTCATCTTCGTCCTCCCATTTGATCCCTTGGCCTTCTTTGTACCATGTTCGTCTCGTTCGTCCCTCTTCGTCCTCCCATTTGATCCCTAGGCCTTCTTTGGACCAAGTTCGTCTCGTTCGTCCATCTTCGTGCTCCCATTTGATCCGTAGGCCTTCTTTGGACAAAGTTCGTCTCGTTCGTCCATCTTCGTCCTCCCATTTGATCCCTTGGCCTTCTTTGTACCAAGTTCTTCTCGTTTGTCCCTCTTCGTCCTCCCATTTGATCCCTAGGCCTTCTTTGGACCAAGTTCGTCTTGTTCGTCCATCTTCGTCCTCCCATTTGATCCGTTGGCATTATTTGGACCAAGTTCGTCTCGTTCGTCCATCTTCGTCGTACCATTTGATCCCTTGGCCTTCTTTGTACCATGTTCGTCTCGTTCCTCCCTCTTGGTCCTCCCAATTGATCCCTAGGCCTTCTTTGGACCAAGTTCATCTAGTTCGTCCATCTTCATCCTCCCATTTGATCCCTTGGCCTTCTTTGTACCATGTTCGTCTCGTTCGTTCCTCTTCGTCCTCCCATTTGATCCCTAGGCCTTCTTTGGACCATGTTCGTCTCGTTCGTCCATCTTCGTCCTCCCATTTGATCCCTTGGCCTTCTTTGTACCATGTTCGTCTCGTTCGTCCCTCTTCTTCCTCCCATTTGATACCTATGCCTTCTTTGTACCAAGTTCGTCTCGTTCATCCCTCTTCGTCCTCCCATTTGATCCCTTGGCCTTCTTTGTACCAAGTTCATCTCGTTTGTCCATCTTCGTGCTCCCATTTGATCCCTAGGCCTTCTTTGTACCATGTTCGTCTCGTTCCTCCCTCTTGGTCCTCCCAATTGATCCCTAGGCCTTCTTTGGACCAAGTTCATCTCGTTCGTCCATCTTCGTCCTCCCATTTGATCCCTTGGCCTTCTTTGTACCATGTTCTTCTCGTTCGTTCCACTTCGTCCTCCCATTTGATCCCTAGGCCTTCTTTGGACCATGTTCGTCTCGTTCGTCCATCTTCGTCCTCCCATTTGATCCCTTGGCCTTCTTTGTACCATGTTCGTCTCGTTCGTCCCTCTTCGTCCTCCCATTTGATCCCTAGTCCTTCTTTGTACCAAGTTCGTCTCGTTTGTCCCTCTTCGTCCTCCCATTTGATCCGTTGGCCTTCTTCGGACCAAGTTCGTCTCGTTCGTCCCTCTTCGTCCTCCCATTTGATACCTATGCCTTCTTTGTACCAAGTTCGTCTCGTTCATCCCTCTTCGTCCTCCCATTTGATCCCTTGGCCTTCTTTGTACCACGTTCGTCTCGTTCGTCCATCTTCGTCCTCCCATTTGATCCCTTGGCCTTCTTTGTACCAAGTTCGTCTCGTTTGTCCCTCTTCGTCCTCCCATTTGATCCGTTGGCCTTCTTTGGACCAAGTTCGTCTCGTTCGTCCATCTTCGTCCTCCCATTTGATCCGTTGGCCTTCTTTGTACCATGTTCGTCTCGTTCGTCCATCTTCATCCTCCTATTTGATCCCTAGGCCTTCTTTGTACCAAGTTCGTCTCGTTCGTCCCTCTTCGTCCTCCCATTTGATCCCTTGGCCTTCTTTGGACCAAGTTTGTCTCGTTCGTCCATCTTCGTCCTCCGATTTGATCCCTTGGCCTTCTTTGTACCATGTTCGTCTCGTTCGTCCCTCTTCGTCCTCCCATTTGATCCCTAGGCCTTCTTTGGACCAAGTTCGTCTCGTTCGTCCATCTTCGTGCTCCCATTTGATCCGTAGGCCTTCTTTGGACAAAGTTCGTCTCGTTCGTCCCTCTTCGTCCTCCCATTTGATCCCTAGGCCTTCTTTGGACCAAGTTCCTCTCGTTCGTCCATCTTCGTCCTCCCATTTGATCCCTTGGCCTTCTTTGTACCATGTTCGTCTCGTTCGTTCCTCTTCGTCCTCCCATTTGATCCCTAGGCCTTCTTTGGACCATGTTCGTCTCGTTCGTCCCTCTTCGTCCTCCCATTTGATCCCTTGGCCTTCTTTGGACCAAGTTTGTCTCGTTCGTCCATCTTCGTGCTCCCATTTGATCCCTTGGCCTTCTTTGTACCAAGTTCGTCTCGTTTGTCCCTCTTCGTCCTCCCATTTGATCCCTAGGCCTTCTTTGGACCAAGTTCGTCTCGTTCGTCCATCTTCGTCCTCCCATTTGATCCCTTGGCCTTCTTTGTACCATGTTCGTCTCGTTCGTTCCTCTTCGTCCTCCCATTTGATCCCTAGGCCTTCTTTGGACCATGTTCGTCTCGTTCGTCCCTCTTCGTCCTCCCATTTGATCCCTTGGCCTTCTTTGGACCAAGTTTGTCTCGTTCGTCCATCTTCGTGTTCCCATTTGATCCCTTGGCCTTCTTTGTACCAAGTTCGTCTCGTTCGTTCCTCTTCGTCCTCCCATTTGATCCCTAGGCCTTCTTTGGACCATGTTCGTCTCGTTCGTCCATCTTCGTCCTCCCATTTGATCCCTTGGCCTTCTTTGTACCATGTTCGTCTCGTTCGTCCCTCTTCGTCCTCCCATTTGATCCCTAGTCCTTCTTTCGACCAAGTTCGTCTCGTTCGTCCATCTTCGTGCTCCCATTTGATCCGTAGGCCTTCTTTGGACAAAGTTCGTCTCGTTCGTCCATCTTCGTCCTCCCATTTGATCCCTTGGCCTTCTTTGTACCAAGTTCGTCTCGTTTGTCCCTCTTCGTCCTCCCATTTGATCCGTTGGCCTTCTTTGGACCAAGTTCGTCTCGTTCGTCCATCTTCGTCCTCCCATTTGATCCGTTGGCCTTCTTTGTACCATGTTCGTCTCGTTCGTCCATCTTCATCCTCCTATTTGATCCCTAGGCCTTCTTTGTACCAAGTTCGTCTCGTTCGTCCCTCTTCGTCCTCCCATTTGAACCCTTGGCCTTCTTTGGACCAAGCTTGTCTCGTTCGTCCATCTTCGTCCTCCCATTTGATCCCTTGGCCTTCTTTGTACCATGTTCGTCTCGTTCGTCCCTCTTCGTCCTCCCATTTGATCCCTAGGCCTTCTTTCGACCAAGTTCGTCTCGTTCGTCCATCTTCGTGCTCCCATTTGATCCGTAGGCCTTCTTTGGACAAAGTTCGTCTCGTTCCTCCCTCTTGGTCCTCCCAATTGATCCCTAGGCCTTCTTTGGACCAAGTTCATCTCGTTCGTCCATCTTCGTCCTCCCATTTGATCCCTTGGCCTTCTTTGTACCATGTTCGTCTCGTTCGTTCCTCTTCGTCCTCCCATTTGATCCCTAGGCCTTCTTTGGACCTTGTTCGTCTCGTTCGTCCCTCTTCGTCCTCCCATTTGATCCCTTGGCCTTCTTTGGACCAAGTTTGTCTCGTTCGTCCATCTTCGTGCTCCCATTTGATCCTTTGGCCTTCTTTGGACCAAGTTCATCTTGTTCGTCCATCTTCGTCCTCCCATTTGATCCGTTGGCATTATTTGGACCAAGTTCATCTCGTTCGTCCATCTTCGTCCTCCCATTTGATCCCTTGGCCTTCTTTGGACCAAGTTTGTCTCGTTCGTCCATCTTCGTCCTCCCATTTGATCTCTAGGCCTTCTTTGGACCAAGTTCGTCTTGTTCCTCCCTCTTGGTCCTCCCAATTGATCCCTAGGCCTTCTTTGGACCAAGTTCATCTCGTTCGTCCATCTTCGTCCTCCCATTTGATCCCTTGGCCTTCTTTGTACCATGTTCGTCTCGTTCGTTCCTCTTCGTCCTCCCATTTGATCCCTAGGCCTTCTTTGGACCATGTTCGTCTCGTTCGTCCCTCTTCGTCCTCCCATTTGATCCCTTGGCCTTCTTTGGACCAAGTTTGTCTCGTTCGTCCATCTTCGTGTTCCCATTTGATCCCTTGGCCTTCTTTGTACCAAGTTCGTCTCGTTTGTCCCTCTTCGTCCTCCCATTTGATCCCTAGGCCTTCTTTGGACCAAGTTCGTCTGGTTCGTCCATCTTCGTCCTCCCATTTGATCCGTTGGCATTATTTGGACCAAGTTCGTCTCGTTCGTCCATCTTCGTCCTCCCATTTGATCCCTTGGCCTTCTTTGTACCATGTTCGTCTCGTTCCTCCCTCTTGGTCCTCCCAATTGATCCCTAGGCCTTCTTTGGACCAAGTTCATCTCGTTCGTCCATCTTCGTCCTCCCATTTGATCCCTTGGCCTTCTTTGTACCATGTTCGTCTCGTTCGTTCCTCTTCGTCCTCCCATTTGATCCCTAGGCCTTCTTTGGACCATGTTCGTCTCGTTCGTCCATCTTCGTCCTCCCATTTGATCCCTTGGCCTTCTTTGTTCCATGTTCGTCTCGTTCGTCCCTCTTCGTCCTCCCATTTGATCCCTAGTCCTTCTTTCGACCAAGTTCGTCTCGTTCGTCCATCTTCGTGCTCCCATTTGATCCGTAGGCCTTCTTTGGACAAAGTTCGTCTCGTTCGTCCATCTTCGTCCTCCCATTTGATCCCTTGGCCTTCTTTGTACCAAGTTCGTCTCGTTTGTCCCTCTTCGTCCTCCCATTTGATCCGTTGGCCTTCTTTGGACCAAGTTCGTCTCGTTCGTCCATCTTCGTCCTCCCATTTGATCCGTTGGCCTTCTTTGTACCATGTTCGTCTCGTTCGTCCATCTTCATCCTCCTATTTGATCCCTAGGCCTTCTTTGTACCAAGTTCGTCTCGTTCGTCCCTCTTCGTCCTCCCATTTGATCCCTTGGCCTTCTTTGGACCAAGTTTGTCTCGTTCGTCCATCTTCGTCCTCCCATTTGATCCCTTGGCCTTCTTTGTACCATGTTCGTCTCGTTCGTCCCTCTTCGTCCTCCCATTTGATCCCTAGGCCTTCTTTCGACCAAGTTCGTCTCGTTCGTCCATCTTCGTGCTCCCATTTGATCCCTTGGCCTTCTTTGGACCAAGTTCGTCTTGTTCGTCCATCTTCGTCCTCCCATTTGATCCGTTGGCATTATTTGGACCAAGTTCATCTCGTTCGTCCATCTTCGTCCTCCCATTTGATCCCTTGGCCTTCTTTGGACCAAGTTTGTCTCGTTCGTCCATCTTCGTCCTCCCATTTGATCTCTAGGCCTTCTTTGGACCAAGTTCGTCTTGTTCCTCCCTCTTGGTCCTCCCAATGGATCCCTAGGCCTTCTTTGGACCAAGTTCATCTCGTTCGTCCATCTTCGTCCTCCCATTTGATCCCTTGGCCTTCTTTGTACCATGTTCGTCTCGTTCGTTCCTCTTCGTCCTCCCATTTGATCCCTAGGCCTTCTTTGGACCATGTTCGTCTCGTTCGTCCCTCTTCGTCCTCCCATTTGATCCCTTGGCCTTCTTTGGACCAAGTTTGTCTCGTTCGTCCATCTTCGTGCTCCCATTTGATCCCTTGGCCTTCTTTGTACCAAGTTCGTCTCGTTTGTCCCTCTTCGTCCTCCCATTTGATCCCTAGGCCTTCTTTGGACCAAGTTCGTCTTGTTCGTCCATCTTCGTCCTCCCATTTGATCCGTTGGCATTATTTGGACCATGTTCGTCTCGTTCGTCCATCTTCGTCCTCCCATTTGATCCCTTGGCCTTCTTTGTACCATGTTCGTCTCGTTCCTCCCTCTTGGTCCTCCCAATTGATCCCTAGGCCTTCTTTGGACCAAGTTCATCTCGTTCGTCCATCTTCGTCCTCCCATTTGATCCCTTGGCCTTCTTTGTACCATGTTCGTCTCGTTCGTTCCTCCTCGTCCTCCCATTTGATCCCTAGGCCTTCTTTGGACCATGTTCGTCTCGTTCGTCCATCTTCGTCCTCCCATTTGATCCCTTGGCCTTCTTTGTACCATGTTCGTCTCGTTCGTCCCTCTTCGTCCTCCCATTTGATCCCTAGTCCTTCTTTCGACCAAGTTCGTCTCGTTCGTCCATCTTCGTGCTCCCATTTGATCCGTAGGCCTTCTTTGGACAAAGTTCGTCTCGTTCGTCCATCTTCTTCCTCCCATTTGATCCCTTGGCCTTCTTTGTACCAAGTTCGTCTCGTTTGTCCCTCTTCGTCCTCCCTTTTGATCCGTTGGCCTTCTTTGGACCAAGTTCGTCTCGTTCGTCCATCTTCGTCCTCCCATTTGATCCCTTGGCCTTCTTTGGACCAAGTTTGTCTCGTTCGTCCATCTTCGTCCTCCCATTTGATCCCTTGGCCTTCTTTGTACCATGTTCGTCTCGTTCTTCCTCCCATTTGATCCCTAGGTCTTCTTTGGACCATGTTCGTCTCGTTCGTCCCTCTTCGTCCTCCCATTTGATCCCTTGGCCTTCTTTGGACCAAGTTTGTCTCGTTCGTCCATCTTCGTGCTCCCATTTGATCCCTTGGCCTTCTTTGGACCAAGTTCGTCTTGTTCGTCCATCTTCGTCCTCCCATTTGATCCGTTGGCATTATTTGGACCAAGTTCGTCTCGTTCGTCCATCTTCGTCCTCCCATTTGATCCCTTGGCCTTCTTTGTACCATGTTCGTCTCGTTCCTCCCTCTTGGTCCTCCCAATTGATCCCTAGGCCTTCTTTGGACCAAGTTCATCTCGTTCGTCCATCTTCGTCCTCCCATTTGATCCGTTGGCATTATTTGGACCAAGTTCGTCTCGTTCGTCCATCTTCGTCCTCCCATTTGATCCCTTGGCCTTCTTTGTACCATGTTCGTCTCGTTCCTCCCTCTTGGTCCTCCCAATTGATCCCTAGGCCTTCTTTGGACCAAGTTCATCTCGTTCGTCCATCTTCGTCCTCCCATTTGATCCCTTGGCCTTCTTTGTACCATGTTCGTCTCGTTCGATCCTCTTCGTCCTCCCATTTGATCCCTAGGCCTTCTTTGGACCATGTTCGTCTCGTTCGTCCATCTTCGTCCTCCCATTTGATCCCTTGGCCTTCTTTGTACCATGTTCGTCTCGTTCGTCCCTCTTCGTCCTCCCATTTGATCCCTAGTCCTTCTTTCGACCAAGTTCGTCTCGTTCGTCCATCTTCGTGCTCCCATTTGATCCGTAGGCCTTCTTTGGACAAAGTTCGTCTCGTTCGTCCATCTTCGTCCTCCCATTTGATCCCTTGGCCTTCTTTGTACCAAGTTCGTCTCGTTTGTCCCTCTTCGTCCTCCCATTTGATCCGTTGGCCTTCTTTGGACCAAGTTCGTCTCGTTCGTCCATCTTCGTCCTCCCATTTGATCCCTTGGCCTTCTTTGGACCAAGTTTGTCTCGTTCGTCCATCTTCGTCCTCCCATTTGATCCCTTGGCCTTCTTTGTACCATGTTCGTCTCGTTCGTCCTCCCATTTGATCCCTAGGCCTTCTTTGGACCATGTTCGTCTCGTTCGTCCCTCTTCGTCCTCCCATTTGATCCCTTGGCCTTCTTTGGACCAAGTTTGTCTCGTTCGTCCATCTTCGTGCTCCCATTTGATCCCTTGGCCTTCTTTGGACCAAGTTCGTCTTGTTCGTCCATCTTCGTCCTCCCATTTGATCCGTTGGCATTATTTGGACCAAGTTCGTCTCGTTCGTCCATCTTCGTCCTCCCATTTGATCCCTTGGCCTTCTTTGTACCATGTTCGTCTCGTTCCTCCCTCTTGGTCCTCCCAATTGATCCCTAGGCCTTCTTTGGACCAAGTTCATCTCGTTCGTCCATCTTCGTCCTCCCATTTGATCCCTTGGCCTTCTTTGTACCATGTTCGTCTCGTTCGTTCCTCTTCGTCCTCCCATTTGATCCCTAGGCCTTCTTTGGACCATGGTCGTCTCGTTCGTCCATCTTCGTCCTCCCATTTGATCCCTTGGCCTTCTTTGTACCATGTTCGTCTCGTTCGTCCCTCTTCGTCCTCCCATTTGATCCCTAGTCCTTCTTTCGACCAAGTTCGTCTCGTTCGTCCATCTTCGTGCTCCCATTTGATCCGTAGGCCTTCTTTGGACAAAGTTCGTCTCGTTCGTCCATCTTCGTCCTCCCATTTGATCCCTTGGCCTTCTTTGTACCAAGTTCGTCTCGTTTGTCCCTCTTCGTCCTCCCATTTGATCCGTTGGCCTTCTTTGGACCAAGTTCGTCTCGTTCGTCCATCTTCGTCCTCCCATTTGATCCGTTGGCCTTCTTTGTACCATGTTCGTCTCGTTCGTCCATCTTCATCCTCCTATTTGAACCCTAGGCCTTCTTTGGACCAAGTTCGTCTCGTTCGTCCATCTTCGTCCTCCCATTTGATCCCTTGGCCTTCTTTGTACCATGTTCGTCTCGTTCCTCCCTCTTGGTCCTCCCAATTGATCCCTAGGCCTTCTTTGGACCAAGTTCATCTCGTTCGTCCATCTTCGTCCTCCCATTTGATCCCTTGGCCTTCATTGTACCATGTTCGTCTCGTTCGTTCCTCTTCGTCCTCCCATTTGATCCCTAGGCCTTCTTTGGACCATGTTCGTCTCGTTCGTCCATCTTCGTCCTCCCATTTGATCCCTTGGCCTTCTTTGTACCATGTTCGTCTCGTTCGTCCCTCTTCGTCCTCCCATTTGATCCCTAGTCCTTCTTTCGACCAAGTTCGTCTCGTTCGTCCATCTTCGTGCTCCCATTTGATCCGTAGGCCTTCTTTGGACAAAGTTCGTCTCGTTCGTCCATCTTCGTCCTCCCATTTGATCCCTTGGCCTTCTTTGTACCAAGTTCGTCTCGTTTGTCCCTCTTCGTCCTCCCATTTGATCCGTTGGCCTTCTTTGGACCAAGTTCGTCTCGTTCGTCCATCTTCGTCCTCCCATTTGATCCGTTGGCCTTCTTTGTACCATGTTCGTCTCGTTCGTCCATCTTCGTCCTCCCATTTGATCCCTTGGCCTTCTTTGTACCATGTTCGTCTCGTTCGTCCCTCTTCGTCCTCCCATTTGATCCCTAGGCCTTCTTTGGACCAAGTTCATCTCGTTCGTCCATCTTCGTCCTCCCATTTGATCCGTAGGCCTTCTTTGGACCATGTTCGTCTCGTTCGTCCATCTTCGTCCTCCCATTTGATCCCTTGGCCTTCTTTGTACCAAGTTCGTCTCGTTTGTCCCTCTTCGTCCTCCCATTTGATCCGTTGGCCTTCTTTGGACCATGTTCGTCTCGTTCGTCCATCTTCGTCCTCCCATTTGATCCCTTGGCCTTCTTTGTACCAAGTTCGTCTCGTTTGTCCCTCTTCGTCCTCCCATTTGATCCGTTGGCCTTCTTTGGGCCAAGTTCGTCTCGTTCGTCCATCTTCGTCCTCCCATTTGATCCGTTGGCCTTCTTTGTACCATGTTCGTCTCGTTCGTCCATCTTCATCCTCCTATTTGATCCCTAGGCCTTCTTTGGACCAAGTTCGTCTCGTTCGTCCATCTTCGTCCTCCCATTTGATCCCTTGGCCTTCTTTGTACCATGTTCGTCTCGTTCCTCCCTCTTGGTCCTCCCAATTGATCCCTAGGCCTTCTTTGGACCAAGTTCGTCTCGTTCGTCCATCTTCGTGCTCCCATTTGATCCGTAGGCCTTCTTTGGACAAAGTTCGTCTCGTTCGTCCATCTTCGTCCTCCCATTTGATCCCTTGGCCTTCTTTGTACCAAGTTCGTCTCGTTTGTCCCTCTTCGTCCTCCCATTTGATCCGTTGGCCTTCTTTGGACCAAGTTCATCTCGTTCGTCCATCTTCGTCCTCCCATTTGATCCCTTGGCCTTCTTTGTACCATGTTCGTCTCGTTCGTTCCTCTTCGTCCTCCCATTTGATCCCTAGGCCTTCTTTGGACCATGTTCGTCTCGTTCGTCCCTCTTCGTCCTCCCATTTGATCCCTAGTCCTTCTTTCGACCAAGTTCGTCTCGTTCGTCCATCTTCGTGCTCCCATTTGATCCGTAGGCCTTCTTTGGACAAAGTTCGTCTCGTTCGTCCATCTTCGTCCTCCCATTTGATCCCTTGGCCTTCTTTGTACCAAGTTCGTCTCGTTTGTCCCTCTTCGTCCTCCCATTTGATCCGTTGGCCTTCTTTGGACCAAGTTCATCTCGTTCGTCCATCTTCGTCCTCCCATTTGATCCCTAGGCCTTCTTTGGCCCAAGTTCGTCTTGTTCGTCCATCTTCGTCCTCCCATTTGATCCGTTGGCATTATTTGGACCAAGTTCGTCTCGTTCGTCCATCTTCGTCCTCCCATTTGATCCCTTGGCCTTCTTTGTACCATGTTCGTCTCGTTCCTCCCTCTTGGTCCTCCCAATTGATCCCTAGGCCTTCTTTGGACCAAGTTCATCTCGTTCGTCCATCTTCGTCCTCCCATTTGATCCCTTGGCCTTCTTTGGACCAAGTTCGTCTCGTTCGTCCCTCTTGGTCCTCCCATTTGATCCCTAGGCCTTCTTTGGCCCAAGTTCGTCTTGTTCGTCCATCTTCGTCCTCCCATTTGATCCGTTGGCATTATTTGGACCAAGTTCGTCTCGTTCGTCCATCTTCGTCCTCCCATTTGATCCCTTGGCCTTCTTTGTACCATGTTCGTCTCGTTCGTCCATCTTCATCCTCCTATTTGATCCCTAGGCCTTCTTTGGACCAAGTTCATCTCGTTCGTCCATCTTCGTCCTCCCATTTGATCCCTTGGCCTTCTTTGTACCATGTTCGTCTCGTTCCTCCCTCTTGGTCCTCCCAATTGATCCCTAGGCCTTCTTTGGACCAAGTTCATCTCGTTCGTCCATCTTCGTTCTCCCATTTGATCCCTTGGCCTTCATTGTACCATGTTCGTCTCGTTCGTTCCTCTTCGTCCTCCCATTTGATCCCTAGGCCTTCTTTGGACCATGTTCGTCTCGTTCGTCCATCTTCGTCCTCCCATTTGATCCCTTGGCCTTCTTTGTACCATGTTCGTCTCGTTCGTCCCTCTTCGTCCTCCCATTTGATCCCTAGTCCTTCTTTCGACCAAGTTCGTCTCGTTTGTCCATCTTCGTGCTCCCATTTGATCCGTAGGCCTTCTTTGGACAAAGTTCGTCTCGTTCGTCCATCTTCGTCCTCCCATTTGATCCCTTGGCCTTCTTTGTACCATGTTCGTCTCGTTCGTCCCTCTTCGTCCTCCCATTTGATCCCTAGTCCTTCTTTGGACCATGTTCGTCTCGTTCGTCCATCTTCGTGCTCCCATTTGATCCGTAGGCCTTCTTTGGACAAAGTTCGTCTCGTTCGTCCATCTTCGTCCTCCCATTTGATCCCTTGGTCTTCTTTGTACCAAGTTCGTCTCGTTTGTCCCTCTTCGTCCTCCCATTTGATCCCTTGGCCTTCTTTGTACCATGTTCGTCTCGTTCCTCCCTCTTGGTCCTCCCAATTGATCCCTAGGCCTTCTTTGGACCAAGTTCATCTCGTTCGTCCATCTTCGTCCTCCCATTTGATCCTTTGGCCTTCTTTGTACCATGTTCGTCTCGTTTGTTCCTCTTCGTCCTCCCATTTCATCCCTAGGCCTTCTTTGGACCATGTTCGTCTCGTTCGTCCATCTTCGTCCTCCCATTTGATCCCTTGGCCTTCTTTGTACCATGTTCGTCTCGTTCGTCCCTCTTCGTCCTCCCATTTGATCCCTAGTCCTTCTTTCGACCAAGTTCGTCTCGTTCGTCCATCTTCGTGCTCCCATTTGATCCGTAGGCCTTCTTTGGACAAAGTTCGTCTCGTTCGTCCATCTTCGTCCTCCCATTTGATCCCTTGGCCTTCTTTGTACCAAGTTCGTCTCGTTTGTCCCTCTTCGTCCTCCCATTTGATCCGTTGGCCTTCTTTGGACCAAGTTCGTCTTGTTCGTCCATCTTCGTCCTCCCATTTGATCCATTGGCATTATTTGGACCAAGTTCGTCTCGTTCGTCCATCTTCGTCCTCCCATTTGATCCCTTGGCCTTCTTTGTACCATGTTCGTCTCGTTCCTCCCTCTTGGTCCTCCCAATTGATCCCTAGGCCTTCTTTGGACCAAGTTCATCTCGTTCGTCCATCTTCGTCCTCCCATTTGATCCCTTGGCCTTCTTTGTACCATGTTCGTCTCGTTCGTTCCTCTTCGTCCTCCCATTTGATCCCTAGGCCTTCTTTGGACCATGTTCGTCTCGTTCGTCCATCTTCGTCCTCCCATTTGATCCCTTGGCCTTCTTTGTACCATGTTCGTCTCGTTCGTCCCTCTTCGTCCTCCCATTTGATCCCTAGTCCTTCTTTCGACCAAGTTCGTCTCGTTCGTCCATCTTCGTGCTCCCATTTGATCAGTAGGCCTTCTTTGGACAAAGTTCGTCTCGTTCGTCCATCTTCGTCCTCCCATTTGATCCCTTGGCCTTCTTTGTACCAAGTTCGTCTCGTTTGTCCCTCTTCGTCCTCACATTTGATCCGTTGGCCTTCTTTGGACCAAGTTCGTCTCGTTCGTCCATCTTCGTCCTCCCATTTGATCCGTTGGCCTTCTTTGTACCATGTTCGTCTCGTTCGTCCATCTTCATCCTCCTATTTGATCCCTAGGCCTTCTTTGTAACAAGTTCGTCTCGTTCGTCCCTCTTCGTCCTCCCATTTGATCCCTTGGCCTTCTTTGTACCATGTTCGTCTCGTTCGTCCCTCTTCGTCCTCCCATTTGATCCCTAGGCCTTCTTTGGACCAAGTTCGTCTCGTTCGTCCATCTTCGTGCTCCCATTTGATCCGTAGGCCTTCTTTGGACAAAGTTCGTCTCGTTCGTCCATCTTCGTCCTCCCATTTGATCCGTTGGCCTTCTTTGTACCAAGTTCGTCTCGTTTGTCCCTCTTCGTCCTCCCATTTGATCCGTTGGCCTTCTTTGGACCAAGTTCGTCTCGTTCGTCCATCTTCGTCCTCCCATTTGATCCGTTGGCCTTCTTTGTACCATGTTCCTCTCGTTCGTCCATCTTCATCCTCCTATTTGATCCCTAGGCCTTCTTTGTACCAAGTTCGTCTCGTTCGTCCCTCTTCGTCCTCCCATTTGATCCCTTGGCCTTCTTTGTACCATGTTCGTCTCGTTCGTCCCTCTTCGTCCTCCCATTTGATCCCTAGGCCTTCTTTGGACCATGTTCTTCTCGTTCGTCCATCTTCGTCCTCCCATTTGATCCCTTGGCCTTCTTTGTACCATGTTCGTCTCGTTCGTCCCTCTTCGTCCTCCCATTTGATCCCTAGGCCTTCTTTGGACCAAGTTCGTCTCGTTCGTCCATCTTCGTCCTCCCATTTGATCCGTTGGCCTTCTTTGTACCAAGTTCGTCTCGTTTGTCCCTCTTCGTCCTCCCATTTGATCCCTAGGCCTTCTTTGGACCATGTTCGTCTCGTTCGTCCATCTTCGTCCTCCCATTTGATCGCTTGGCCTTCTTTGTACCATGTTCGTCTCGTTCGTCCCTCTTCGTCCTCCCATTTGATCCCTAGTCCTTCTTTCGACCAAGTTCGTCTCGTTCGTCCATCTTCGTGCTCCCATTTGATCCGTAGGCCTTCTTTGGACAAAGTTCGTCTCGTTCGTCCATCTTCGTCCTCCCATTTGATCCCTTGGCCTTCTTTGTACCAAGTTCGTCTCGTTTGTCCCTCTTCGTCCTCACATTTGATCCGTTGGCCTTCTTTGGACCAAGTTCGTCTCGTTCGTCCATCTTCGTCCTCCCATTTGATCCGTTGGCCTTCTTTGTACCATGTTCGTCTCGTTCGTCCATCTTCATCCTCCTATTTGATCCCTAGGCCTTCTTTGTACCAAGTTCGTCTCGTTCGTCCCTCTTTGTCCTCCCATTTGATCCCTTGGCCTTCTTTGTACCATGTTCGTCTCGTTCGTCCCTCTTCGTCCTCCCATTTGAGCCCTAGGCCTTCTTTGGACCAAGTTCGTCTCGTTCGTCCATCTTCGTGCTCCCATTTGATCCGTAGGCCTTCTTTGGACAAAGTTCGTCTCGTTCGTCCATCTTCGTCCTCCCATTTGATCCGTTGGCCTTCTTTGTACCAAGTTCGTCTCGTTTGTCCCTCTTCGTCCTCCCATTTGATCCGTTGGCCTTCTTTGGACCAAGTTCGTCTCGTTCGTCCATCTTCGTCCTCCCATTTGATCCGTTGGCCTTCTTTGTACCATGTTCATCTCGTTCGTCCATCTTCATCCTCCTATTTGATCCCTAGGCCTTCTTTGTACCAAGTTCGTCTCGTTCGTCCCTCTTCGTCCTCCCATTTGATCCCTTGGCCTTCTTTGTACCATGTTCGTCTCGTTCGTCCCTCTTCGTCCTCCCATTTGATCCCTAGGCCTTCTTTGGACCATGTTCATCTCGTTCGTCCATCTTCGTCCTCCCATTTGATCCCTTGGCCTTCTTTGTACCATGTTCGTCTCGTTCGTCCCTCTTCGTCCTCCCATTTGATCCCTAGGCCTTCTTTGGACCAAGTTCGTCTCGTTCGTCCATCTTCGTCCTCCCATTTGATCCGTTGGCCTTCTTTGTACCAAGTTCGTCTCGTTTGTCCCTCTTCGTCCTCCCATTTGATCCCTAGGCCTTCTTTGGACCAAGTTCGTGTCGTTCGTCCATCTTCGTCCTCCCATTTGATCCGTTGGCATTATTTGGACCAAGTTCGTATCGTTCGTCCATCTTCGTCCTCCGATTTGATCCCTTGGCCTTCTTTGTACCAAGTTCGTCTCGTTCCGCCCTCTTGGTCCTCCCAATTGATCCCTAGGCCTTCTTTGGACCAAGTTCATCTCGTTCGTCCATCTTCGTCCTCCCATTTGATCCCTTGGCCTTCTTTGTACCATGTTCGTCTCGTTCGTTCCTCTTCGTCCTCCCATTTGATCCCTAGGCCTTCTTTGGACCATGTTCGTCTCGTTCGTCCATCTTCGTCCTCCCATTTGATCCCTTGGCCTTCTTTGTACCATGTTCGTCTCGTTCGTCCCTCTTCAACCTCCCATTTGATCCCTAAGCCTTCTTTGGACCAAGTTCGTCTCGTTCGTCCATCTTCGTGCTCCCATTCGATCCGTATGCCTTCTTTGGGCAAAGTTCGTCTCGTTCGTCCATCTTCGTCCTCCCATTTGATCCCTTGGCCTTCTTTGTACCAAGTTCGTCTCGTTTGTCCCTCTTCGTCCTACCATTTGATCCGTTGGCCTTCTTTGGACCAAGTTCGTCTCGTTCGTCCATCTTCGTCCTCCCATTTGATCCGTTGGCCTTCTTTGTACCATGTTCGTCTCGTTCGTCCATCTTCATCCTCCTATTTGATCCCTAGGCCTTCTTTGTACCAAGATCGTCTCGTTCGTCCCTCTTCGTCCTCCCATTTGATCTCTTGGCCTTCTTTGGACCAAGTTCGTCTCGTTCGTCCATCTTCGTCCTCCCATTTGATCCCTTGGCCTTCTTTGTACCATGTTCGTCTCGTTCGTCCCTCTTCGTCCTCCCATTTGATCCCTAGGCCTTCTTTGGACCATGTTCGTCTCGTTCGTCCATCTTCGTGCTCCCATTTGATCCGTAGGCCTTCTTTGGACAAAGTTCGTCTCGTTCGTCCATCTTCGTCCTCCCATTTGATCCCTTGGCCTTCTTTATACCAAGTTCGTCTCGTTTGTCCCTCTTCGTCCTCCCATTTGATCCCTAGGCCTTCTTTGGACCAAGTTCGTCTCGTTCGTCCATCTTCGTCCTCCCATTTGATCCGTTGGCCTTCTTTGTACCATGTTCGTCTCGTTCGTCCATCTTCATCCTCCTATTTGATCCCTAGGCCTTCTTTGTACCAAGTTCGTCTATTCCTCCCTCTTCGTCCTCCCATTTGATCCCTTGGCCTTCTTTGTACCATGTTCGTCTCGTTCGTCCCTCTTCGTCCTCCCATTTGATCCCTAGGCCTTCTTTGGACCATGTTCATCTCGTTCGTCCATCTTCGTCCTCCCATTTGATCCCTTGGCCTTCTTTGTACCATGTTCGTCTCGTTTGTCCCTCTTCGTCCTCCCATTTGATCCCTAGGCCTTCTTTGGACCAAGTTCGTCTCGTTCGTCCATCTTCGTCCTCCCATTTGATCCGTTGGCATTATTTGGACCAAGTTCGTATCGTTCGTCCATCTTCGTCCTCCGATTTGATCCCTTGGCCTTCTTTGTACCAAGTTCGTCTCGTTCCGCCCTCTTGGTCCTCCCAATTGATCCCTAGGCCTTCTTTGGACCAAGTTCATCTCGTTCGTCCATCTTCGTCCTCCCATTTGATCCCTTGGCCTTCTTTGAACCATGTTCCTCTCGTTCGTTCCTCTTCGTCCTCCCATTTGATCCCTAGGCCTTCTTTGGACCATGTTCGTCTCGTTCGTCCATCTTCGTCCTCCCATTTGATCCCTTGGCCTTCTTTGTACCATGTTCGTCTCGTTCGTCCCTCTTCGTCCTCCCATTTGATCCCTAGGCCTTCTTTGGACCAAGTTCGTCTCGTTCGTCCATCTTCGTGCTCCCATTCGATCCGTATGCCTTCTTTGGGCAAAGTTCGTCTCGTTCGTCCATCTTCGTCCTCCCATTTGATCCCTTGGCATTCTTTGTACCAAGTTCGTCTCGTTTGTCCCTCTTCGTCCTCCCATTTGATCCGTTGGCCTTCTTTGGACCAAGTTCGTCTCGTTCGTCCATCTTCGTCCTCCCATTTGATCCGTTGGCCTTCTTTGTACCATGTTCGTCTCGTTCGTCCATCTTCATCCTCCTATTTGATCCCTAGGCCTTCTTTGTACCAAGTTCGTCTCGTTCGTCCCTCTTCGTCCTCCCATTTGATCCCTTGGCCTTCTTTGGACCAAGTTCGTCTCGTTCGTCCATCTTCGTCCTCCCATTTGATCCCTTGGCCTTCTTTGTACCATGTTCGTCTCGTTCGTCCCTCTTCGTCCTCCCATTTGATCCCTAGGCCTTCTTTGGACCATGTTCGTCTCGTTCGTCCATCTTCGTGCTCCCATTTGATCCGTAGGCCTTCTTTGGACAAAGTTCGTCTCGTTCGTCCATCTTCGTCCTCCCATTTGATCCCTTGGCCTTCTTTATACCAAGTTCGTCTCGTTTGTCCCTCTTCGTCCTCCCATTTGATCCCTAGGCCTTCTTTGGACCAAGTTCGTCTCATTCGTCCATCTTCGTCCTCCCATTTGATCCGTTGGCATTATTTGGACCAAGTTCGTCTCGTTCGTCCATCTTCGTCCTCCCATTTGATCCCTTGGCCTTCTTTGTACCAAGTTCGTCTCGTTCCTCCCTCTTGGTCCTCCCAATTGATCCCTAGGCCTTCTTTGGACCAAGTTCATCTCTTTCGTCCATCTTTGTCCTCCCATTTGATCCCTTGTCCTTCTTTGTACCATGTTCGTCTCGTTCGTTCCTCTTCGTCCTCCCATTTGATCCCTAGGCCTTCTTTGGACCATGTTCGTCTCGTTCATCCATCTTCGTCCTCCCATTTGATCCCTTGGCCATCTTTGTACAATGTTCGTCTCGTTCGTCCATCTTCGTGCTCCCATTTAATCCGTAGGCCTTCTTTGGACAAAGTTCGTCTCGTTCGTCCATCTTCGTCCTCCCATTTGATCCCTTGGCCTTCTTTGTACCAAGTTCGTCTCGTTTGTCCCTCTTCGTCCTCCCATTTGATCCGTTGGCATTCTTTGGACCAAGTTCGTCTCGTTTGTCCCTCTTCGTCCTCCCATTTGATCCGTTGGCATTCTTTGGACCAAGTTCGTCTCGTTCGTCCATCTTCGTCCTCCCATTTGATCCGTTGGCCTTCTTTGTACAATGTTCGTCTCGTTCGTCCATCTTCATCCTCCTATTTGATCCCTAGGCTTTCTTTGTACCAAGTTCGTCTCGTTCGTCCCTCTTCGTCCTCCCATTTGATCCCTTGGCCTTCTTTGGACTAAGTTTGTCTCGTTCGTCCATCTTCGTCCTCCCATTTGATCCCTTGGCCTTCTTTGTACCATGTTCGTCTCGTTCGTCCCTCTTCGTCCTCCCATTTGATCCCTAGGCCTTCTTTGGACCATGTTCGTCTCGTTCGTCCATCTTCGTCCTCCCATTTGATCGCTTGGCCTTCATTGTACCATGTTCGTCTCGTTCGTCCCTCTCCTTCCTCCCATTTGATCCCTAGGCCTTCTTTGGACCAAGTTCGTCTCGTTCGTCCATCTTTGTGCTCCCATTTGATCCATAGGCCTTCTTTGGACCAAGTTCGTCTCGTTCGTCCATCTTCGTCCTCCCATTTGATCCGTTGGCATTCTTTGGACCATGTTCGTCTCGTTCGTCCATCTTCGTCCTCCCATTTTATCCAAAGGCCTTCTATGGACCAAGTTCGTCTCGTTCGTCCATCTTCGTCCTCCCATTTGATCCGTTGGCCTTCTTTGTACAATGTTCATCTCGTTCGTCCATCTTCATCCTCCTATTTGATCCCTAGGCCTTCTTTGTACCAAGTTCGTCTCGTTCGTCCCTCTTCGTCCTCCCATTTGATCCCTTGGCCTTCTTTGGACTAAGTTTGTCTCGTTCGTCCATCTTCGTCCTCCCATTTGATCCCTTGGCCTTCTTTGTACCATGTTCGTCTCGTTCGTCCCTCTTCGTCCTCCCATTTGATCCCTAGGCCTTCTTTGGACCATGTTCGTCTCGTTCGTCCATCTTCGTCCTCCCATTTGATCCCTTGGCCTTCATTGTACCATGTTCGTCTCGTTCGTCCCTCTTCGTCCTCCCATTTGATCCCTAGGCCTTCTTTGGACCAAGTTCGTCTCGTTCGTCCATCTTCGTGCTCCCATTTGATCGATAGGCCTTCTTTGGACCAAGTTCGTCTCGTTCGTCCATCTTCGTCCTCCCATTTGATCCGTTGGCATTCTTTGGACCATGTTCGTCTCGTTCGTCCATCTTCGTCCTCCCATTTTATCCCAAGGCCTTCTTTGGACCAAGTTCGTCTCGTTCGTCACTCTTCGTGCGCCCATTTGATCCGTAGGCCTTTTTTGGACAAAGTTCGTCTCGTTCGTCCATCTTCGTCCTCCCATTTGATCCGTTGGCCTTCTTTGTACCATGTTCGTCTTGTTCGTCCATCTTCGTCTTCCCATTTCATCCCTAGGCCTTCTTTGTACCAAGTTCGTCTCGTTCGTCCCTCTTGGTCCTCCCATTTGATCCCTAGGCCTTCTTTGGACAAAGTTCGTCTCGTTCGTCCATCTTCGTCCTCCCATTTGATCCGTTGGCCTTCTTTGGACCAAGTTCGTCTCGTTCGTGCATCTTCGTCCTCCCATTTGATCCGTTGGCCTTCTTTGTACCATGTTCGTCTCGTTCGTCCATCTTCATCCTCCTATTTGATCCCTAGGCCTTCTTTGTACCAAGTTCGTCTCGTTCGTCCCTCTTCGTCCTCCCATTTGAACCCTTGGCCTTCTTTGGACCAAGTTCGTCTCGTTCGTCCATCTTCGTCCTCCCATTTGATCCCTTGGCCTTCTTTGTACCATGTTCGTCTCGTTCGTTCCTCTTCGTCCTCCCATTTGATCCCTAGGCCTTCTTTGGACCATGTTCGTCTCGTTCGTCCATCTTCGTCCTCCCATTTGATCCCTTGGCCTTCTTTGTACCATGTTCGTCTCGTTCGTTCCTCTTCGTCCTCCCATTTGATCCCTAGGCCTTCTTTGGACCATGTTCGTCTCGTTCGTCCATCTTCGTCCTCCCATTTGATCCCTTCGCCTTCTTTGTACCATGTTCGTCTCGTTCGTCCCTCTTCGTCCTCCCATTTGATCCCTAGGCCTTCTTTGGACCAAGTTCGTCTCGTTCGTCCATCTTCGTGCTCCCATTTGATCCGTAGGCCTTCTTTGGACAAAGTTCGTCTCGTTCGTCCATCTTCGTCCTCCCATTTGATCCCTTGGCCTTCTTTGTACCAAGTTCGTCTCGTTTGTCCCTCTTCGTCCTCCCATTTCATCCGTTGGCCTTCTTTGGACCAAGTTCGTCTCGTTCGTCCATCTTCGTCCTCCCATTTGATCCGTTGTCCTTCTTTGTACCATGTTCGTCTCGTTCGTCCATCTTCATCCTCCTATTTGATCCCTAGGCCTTCTTTGTACCAAGTTCGTCTCGTTCGTCCCTCTTCGTCCTCCCATTTGATCCCTGGCCTTCTTTGGACCAAGTTTGTCTCGTTCGTCCATCTTCGTCCTCCCATTTGATCCCTTGGCCTTCTTTGTACCATGTTCGCCTCGTTCGTCCCTCTTCGTCCTCCCATTTGATCCCTAGGCCTTCTTTGGACCATGTTCGTCTCGTTCGTCCATCTTCGTCCTCCCATTTGATACCTTGGCCTTCTTTGTACCATGTTCGTCTCGTTCATCCCTCTTCGTCCTCCCATTTGATCCCTAGGCCTTCTTTGGACCAAGTTCGTCTCGTTCGTCCTTCTTCGTGCTCCCATTTGATCCGTAGGCCTTCTTTGGACAAAGTTCGTCTCGTTCGTCCATCTTCGTCCTCCCATTTGATCCCTTGGCCTTCTTTGTACCAAGTTAGTCTCGTTTGTCCCTCTTCGTCCTCCCATTTGATCCGTTGGCCTTCTTTGGACCAAGTTCGTCTCGTTCGTCCATCTTCGTCCTCCCATTTGATCCGTTGGCCTTCTTTGTACCATGTTCGTCTCGTTCGTCCATCTTCATCCTCCTATTTGATCCCTAGGCTTTCTTTGTACCATGTTCGTCTCGTTCGTCCCTCTTCGTCCTCCCATTTGATCCCTTGGCCTTCTTTGGACCAAGTTTGTCTCGTTCGTCCATCTTCGTCCTCCCATTTGATCCCTTGGCCTTCTTTGTACCATGTTCGTCTCGTTCGTCCATCTTCGTCTTCCCATTTCATCCCTAGGCCTTCTTTGTACCAAGTTCGTCTCGTTCGTCCCTCTTGGTCCTCCCATTTGATCCCTAGGCCTTCTTTGGACAAAGTTCGTCTCGTTCGTCCATCTTCGTCCTCCCATTTGATCCGTTGGCCTTCTTTGGACCAAGTTCGTCTCGTTCGTCCATCTTCATCCTCCCATTTGATCCGTTGGCCTTCTTTGTACCATGTTCGGCTCGTTCGTCCATCTTCATCCTCCTATTTGATCCCTAGGCCTTCTTTGTACCAAGTTCGTCTCGTTCGTCCATCTTCGTCCTCCCATTTGATCCGTTGGCATTCTTTGGACCATGTTCGTCTCGTTCCTCCATCTTCGTCCTCCCATTTTATCCCAAGGCCTTCTTTGGACCAAGTTCGTCTCGTTCGTCACTCTTCGTGCGCCCATTTGATCCGTAGGCCTTTTTTGGACAAAGTTCGTCTCGTTCGTCCATCTTCGTCCTCCCATTTGATCCGTTGGCCTTCTTTGTACCATGTTCGTCTCGTTCGTCCATCTTCGTCTTCCCATTTCATCCCTAGGCCTTCTTTGTACCAAGTTCGTCTCGTTCGTCCCTCTTGGTCCTCCCATTTGATCCCTAGGCCTTCTTTGGACAAAGTTCGTCTCGTTCGTCCCTCTTCGTCCTCCCATTTGATCCGTTGGCCTTGTTTGGACCAAGTTCGTCTCGTTCGTGCATCTTCGTCCTCCCATTTGATCCGTTGGCCTTCTTTGTACCATGTTCGTCTCATTCGTCCATCTTCATCCTCCTATTTGATCCCTAGGCCTTCTTTGTACCAAGTTCGTCTCCTTCGTCCCTCTTCGTCCTCCCATTTGAACCCTTGGCCTTCTTTGGACCAAGTTCGTCTCGTTCGTCCATCTTCGTCCTCCCATTTGATCCCTTGGCCTTCTTTGTACCATGTTCGTCTCGTTCGTTCCTCTTCGTCCTCCCATTTGATCCCTAGGCCTTCTTTGGACCATGTTCGTCTCGTTCGTCCATCTTCGTCCTCCCATTTGATCCCTTGGCCTTCTTTGTACCATGTTCGTCTCGTTCGTTCCTCTTCGTCCTCCCATTTGATCCCTAGGCCTTCTTTGGACCATGTTCGTCTCGTTCGTCCATCTTCGTCCTCCCATTTGATCCCTTCGCCTTCTTTGTACCATGTTCGTCTCGTTCGTCCCTCTTCGCCCTCCCATTTGATCCCTAGGCCTTCTTTGGACCAAGTTCGTCTCGTTCGTCCATCTTCGTGCTCCCATTTGATCCGTAGGCCTTCTTTGGACAAAGTTCGTCTCGTTCGTCCATCTTCGTCCTCCTATTTGATCCCTTGGCCTTCTTTGTACCAAGTTCGTCTCGTTTGTCCCTCTTCGTCCTCCCATTTGATCCGTTGGCCTTCTTTGGACCAAGTTCGTCTCGTTCGTCCATCTTCATCCTCCCATTTGATCCGTTGGCCTTCTTTGTACCATGTTCGGCTCGTTCGTCCATCTTCATCCTCCTATTTGATCCCTAGGCCTTCTTTGTACCAAGTTCGTCTCGTTCGTCCCTCTTCGTCCTCCCATTTGATCCCTTGGCCTTCTTTGGACCAAGTTTGTCTCGTTCGTCCATCTTCGTCCTCCCATTTGATCCCTTGGCCTTCTTTGTACCATGTTCGTCTCGTTCGTCCCTCTTCGTCCTCCCATTTGATCCCTAGGCCTTCTTTGGACCATGTTCGTCTCGTTCGTCCATCTTCGTCCTCCCATTTGATCCCTTGGCCTTCTTTGTACCATGTTCGTCTCGTTCGTCCCTCTTCGTCCTCCCATTTGATCCCTAGGCCTTCTTTGGACCAAGTTCGTTTCGTTCGTCCATCTTCGTGCTCCCATTTGATCCGTAGGCCTTCTTTGGACAAAGTTCGTCTCGTTCGTCCATCTTCGTCCTCCCATTTGATCCCTTGGCCTTCTTTGTACCAAGTTCGTCTCGTTTGTCCCTCTTCGTCCTCCCATTTCATCCGTTGGCCTTCTTTGGACCAAGTTCGTCTCGTTCGTCCATCTTCGTCCTCCCATTTGATCCGTTGGCCTTCTTTGTACCATGTTCGTCTCGTTCGTCCATCTTCATCCTCCTATTTGATCCCTAGGCCTTCTTTGTACCAAGTTCGTCTCGTTCGTCCCTCTTCGTCCTCCCATTTGATCCCTGGCCTTCTTTGGACCAAGTTTGTCTCGTTCGTCCATCTTCGTCCACCCATTTGATCCCTTGGCCTTCTTTGTACCATGTTCGCCTCGTTCGTCCCTCTTCGTCCTCCCATTTGATCCCTAGGCCTTCTTTGGACCATGTTCGTCTCGTTCGTCCATCTTCGTCCTCCCATTTGATACCTTGGCCTTCTTTGTACCATGTTCGTCTCGTTCATCCCTCTTCGTCCTCCCATTTGATCCCTAGGCCTTCTTTGGACCAAGTTCGTCTCGTTCGTCCTTCTTCGTGCTCCCATTTGATCCGTAGGCCTTCTTTGGACAAAGTTCGTCTCGTTCGTCCATCTTCGTCCTCCCATTTGATCCCTTGGCGTTCTTTGTACCAAGTTCGTCTCGTTTGTCCCTCTTCGTCCTCCCATTTGATCCGTTGGCCTTCTTTGGACCAAGTTCGTCTCGTTCGTCCATCTTCGTCCTCCCATTTGATCCGTTGGCCTTCTTTGTACCATGTTCGTCTCGTTCGTCCATCTTATCCTCCTATTTGATCCCTAGGCTTTCTTTGTACCATGTTCGTCTCGTTCGTCCCTCTTCGTCCTCCCATTTGATCCCTTGGCCTTCTTTGGACCAAGTTTGTCTCGTTCGTCCATCTTCGTCCTCCCATTTGATCCCTTGGCCTTCTTTGTACCATGTTCGTCTCGTTCGTCCATCTTCGTCTTCCCATTTCATCCCTAGGCCTTCTTTGTACCAAGTTCGTCTCGTTCGTCCATCTTCGTCCTCCCATTTGATCCCTTGGCCTTCTTTGTACCAAGTTCGTCTCGTTCCTCCCTCTTGGTCCTCCCAATTGATCCCTAGGCCTTCTTTGGACCAAGTTCATCTCGTTCGTCCATCTTCGTCCTCCCATTTGATCCCTTGGCCTTCTTTGTACCAAGTTCGTCTCGTTCGTCCCTCTTCGTCCTCCCATTTGATCCCTAGGCCTTCTTTGGACAAAGTTCGTCTCGTTCGTCCATCTTCGTCCTCCCATTTGATCCGTTGGCCTTCTTTGGACCAAGTTCGTCTCGTTCGTCCATCTTCATCCTCCCATTTGATCCGTTGGCCTTCTTTGTACCATGTTCGGCTCGTTCGTCCATCTTCATCCTCCTATTTGATCCCTAGGCCTTCTTTGTACCAAGTTCGTCTCGTTCGTCCATCTTCGTCCTCCCATTTGATCCGTTGGCATTCTTTGGACCATGTTCGTCTCGTTCCTCCATCTTCGTCCTCCCATTTTATCCCAAGGCCTTCTTTGGACCAAGTTCGTCTCGTTCGTCACTCTTCGTGCGCCCATTTGATCCGTAGGCCTTTTTTGGACAAAGTTCGTCTCGTTCGTCCATCTTCGTCCTCCCATTTGATCCGTTGGCCTTCTTTGTACCATGTTCGTCTCGTTCGTCCATCTTCGTCTTCCCATTTCATCCCTAGGCCTTCTTTGTACCAAGTTCGTCTCGTTCGTCCCTCTTGGTCCTCCCATTTGATCCCTAGGCCTTCTTTGGACAAAGTTCGTCTCGTTCGTCCATCTTCGTCCTCCCATTTGATCCGTTGGCCTTCTTTGGACCAAGTTCGTCTCGTTCGTGCATCTTCGTCCTCCCATTTGATCCGTTGGCCTTCTTTGTACCATGTTCGTCTCATTCGTCCATCTTCATCCTCCTATTTGATCCCTAGGCCGTCTTTGTACCAAGTTCGTCTCCTTCGTCCCTCTTCGTCCTCCCATTTGAACCCTTGGCCTTCTTTGGACCAAGTTCGTCTCGTTCGTCCATCTTCGTCCTCCCATTTGATCCCTTGGCCTTCTTTGTACCATGTTCGTCTCGTTCGTTCCTCTTCGTCCTCCCATTTGATCCCTAGGCCTTCTTTGGACCATGTTCGTCTCGTTCGTCCATCTTCGTCCTCCCATTTGATCCCTTGGCCTTCTTTGTACCATGTTCGTCTCGTTCGTTCCTCTTCGTCCTCCCATTTGATCCCTAGGCCTTCTTTGGACCATGTTCGTCTCGTTCGTCCATCTTCGTCCTCCCATTTGATCCCTTCGCCTTCTTTGTACCATGTTCGTCTCGTTCGTCCCTCTTCGCCCTCCCATTTGATCCCTAGGCCTTCTTTGGACCAAGTTCGTCTCGTTCGTCCATCTTCGTGCTCCCATTTGATCCGTAGGCCTTCTTTGGACAAAGTTCGTCTCGTTCGTCCATCTTCGTCCTCCTATTTGATCCCTTGGCCTTCTTTGTACCAAGTTCGTCTCGTTTGTCCCTCTTCGTCCTCCCATTTGATTCGTTGGCCTTCTTTGGACCAAGTTCGTCTCGTTCGTCCATCTTCATCCTCCCATTTGATCCGTTGGCCTTCTTTGTACCATGTTTGGCTCGTTCGTCCATCTTCATCCTCCTATTTGATCCCTAGGCCTTCTTTGTACCAAGTTCGTCTCGTTCGTCCCTCTTCGTCCTCCCATTTGATCCCTTGGCCTTCTTTGGACCAAGTTTGTCTCGTTCGTCCATCTTCGTCCTCCCATTTGATCCCTTGGCCTTCTTTGTACCATGTTCGTCTCGTTCGTCCCTCTTCGTCCTCCCATTTGATCCCTAGGCCTTCTTTGGACCATGTTCGTCTCGTTCGTCCATCTTCGTCCTCCCATTTGATCCCTTGGCCTTCTTTGTACCATGTTCGTCTCGTTCGTCCCTCTTCGTCCTCCCATTTGATCCCTAGGCCTTCTTTGTACCAAGTTCGTCTCGTTCGTCCATCTTCGTGCTCCCATTTGATCCGTAGGCCTTCTTTGGACAAAGTTCGTCTCGTTCGTCCATCTTCATCCTCCCATTTGATCCCTTGGCCTTCTTTGTACCAAGTTCGTCTCGTTTGTCCCTCTTCGTCCTCCCATTTCATCCGTTGGCCTTCTTTGGACCAAGTTCGTCTCGTTCGTCCATCTTCGTCCTCCCATTTGATCCGTTGGCCTTCTTTGTACCATGTTCGTCTCGTTCGTCCATCTTCATCCTCCTATTTGATCCCTAGGCCTTCTTTGTACCAAGTTCGTCTCGTTCGTCCCTCTTCGTCCTCCCATTTGATCCCTGGCCTTCTTTGGACCAAGTTTGTCTCGTTCGTCCATCTTCGTCCACCCATTTGATCCCTTGGCCTTCTTTGTACCATGTTCGCCTCGTTCGTCCCTCTTCGTCCTCCCATTTGATCCCTAGGCCTTCTTTGGACCATGTTCGTCTCGTTCGTCCATCTTCGTCCTCCCATTTGATACCTTGGCCTTCTTTGTACCATGTTCGTCTCGTTCATCCCTCTTCGTCCTCCCATTTGATCCCTAGGCCTTCTTTGGACCAAGTTCGTCTCGTTCGTCCTTCTTCGTGCTCCCATTTGATCCGTAGGCCTTCTTTGGACAAAGTTCGTCTCGTTCGTCCATCTTCGTCCTCCCATTTGATCCCTTGGCGTTCTTTGTACCAAGTTCGTCTCGTTTGTCCCTCTTCGTCCTCCCATTTGATCCGTTGGCCTTCTTTGGACCAAGTTCGTCTCGTTCGTCCATCTTCGTCCTCCCATTTGATCCGTTGGCCTTCTTTGTACCATGTTCGTCTCGTTCGTCCATCTTCATCCTCCTATTTGATCCCTAGGCTTTCTTTGTACCATGTTCGTCTCGTTCGTCCCTCTTCGTCCTCCCATTTGATCCCTTGGCCTTCTTTGGACCAAGTTTGTCTCGTTCGTCCATCTTCGTCCTCCCATTTGATCCCTTGGCCTTCTTTGTACCATGTTCGTCTCGTTCGTCCATCTTCGTCTTCCCATTTCATCCCTAGGCCTTCTTTGTACCAAGTTCGTCTCGTTCGTCCATCTTCGTCCTCCCATTTGATCCCTTGGCCTTCTTTGTACCAAGTTCGTCTCGTTCCTCCCTCTTGGTCCTCCCAATTGATCCCTAGGCCTTCTTTGGACCAAGTTCATCTCGTTCGTCCATCTTCGTCCTCCCATTTGATCCCTTGGCCTTCTTTGTACCAAGTTCGTCTCGTTCGTCCCTCTTCGTCCTCCCATTTGATCCCTAGGCCTTCTTTGGACAAAGTTCGTCTCGTTCGTCCATTTTCGTCCTCCCATTTGATCCGTTGGCCTTCTTTGGACCAAGTTCGTCTCGTTCGTCCATCTTCGTCCTCCCATTTGATCCGTTGGCCTTCTTTGTACCATGTTCGTCTCTTTCGTCCATCTTCGTCCTCCTATTTGATCCCTAGGCCTTCTTTGGACCAAGTTCGTCTCGTTCGTCCATCTTCGTCCTCCCATTTGATCCCTTGGCCTTCTTTGTACCATGTTCGTCTCGATCGTCCCTCTTCGTCCTCCCATTTGATCCCTAGGCCTTCTTTGGACCATGTTCGTCTCGTTCGTCCATCTTCGTCCTCCCATTTGATCCCTTGGCCTTCTTTGTACCAAGTTCGTCTCGTTCGTCCCTCTTCGTCCTCCCATTTGATCCCTAGGCCTTCTTTGGACAAAGTTCGTCTCGTTCGTCCATTTTCGTCCTCCCATTTGATCCGTTGGCCTTCTTTGGACCAAGTTCGTCTCGTTCGTCCATCTTCGTCCTCCCATTTGATCCGTTGGCCTTCTTTGTACCATGTTCGTCTCGTTCGTCCATCTTCATCCTCCTATTTGATCCCTAGGCTTTCTTTGTACCATGTTCGTCTCGTTCGTCCCTCTTCGTCCTCCCATTTGATCCCTTGGCCTTCTTTGGACCAAGTTTGTCTCGTTCGTCCATCTTCGTCCTCCCATTTGATCCCTTGGCCTTCTTTGTACCATGTTCGTCTCGTTCGTCCATCTTCGTCTTCCCATTTCATCCCTAGGCCTTCTTTGTACCAAGTTCGTCTCGTTCGTCCATCTTCGTCCTCCCATTTGATCCCTTGGCCTTCTTTGTACCAAGTTCGTCTCGTTCCTCCCTCTTGGTCCTCCCAATTGATCCCTAGGCCTTCTTTGGACCAAGTTCATCTCGTTCGTCCATCTTCGTCCTCCCATTTGATCCCTTGGCCTTCTTTGTACCAAGTTCGTCTCGTTCGTCCCTCTTCGTCCTCCCATTTGATCCCTAGGCCTTCTTTGGACAAAGTTCGTCTCGTTCGTCCATTTTCGTCCTCCCATTTGATCCGTTGGCCTTCTTTGGACCAAGTTCGTCTCGTTCGTCCATCTTCGTCCTCCCATTTGATCCGTTGGCCTTCTTTGTACCATGTTCGTCTCTTTCGTCCATCTTCGTCCTCCTATTTGATCCCTAGGCCTTCTTTGGACCAAGTTCGTCTCGTTCGTCCATCTTCGTCCTCCCATTTGATCCCTTGGCCTTCTTTGTACCATGTTCGTCTCGATCGTCCCTCTTCGTCCTCCCATTTGATCCCTAGGCCTTCTTTGGACCATGTTCGTCTCGTTCGTCCATCTTCGTCCTCCCATTTGATCCCTTGGCCTTCTTTGTACCATGTTCGTCTCGTTCGTCCCTCTTCGTCCTCCCATTTGATCCCTAGGCCTTCTTTGGACCAAGTTCGTCTCGTTGGTCCATTTTCGTGCTCCCATTTGATCCGTAGGCCTCCTTTGGACAAAGTTCGTCTCGTTCGTCCATCTTCGTCCTCCCATTTGATCCCTTGGCCTTCTTTGGACCAAGTTCGTCTCGTTCGTCCATCTTCGTCCTCCCATTTGATCGCTTGGCCTTCTTTGTACCAAGTTCGTCTCGTTCGTCCCTCTTCGTCCTCCCATTTGATCCCTAGGCCTTCTTTGGACCATGTTCGTCTCGTTCGTCCATTTTCGTCCTCCCATTTGATCCGTTGGCCTTCTTTGGACAAAGTTCGTCTCGTTCGTCCATCTATGTCCTCCCATTTGATCCCTTGGCCTTCTTTGTACCAAGGTCGTCTCGTTTGTCCCTCTTCGTCCTCCCATTTGATCCCTAGGCCTTCTTTGGACCAAGTTCGTCTCGTTCGTCCATCTTCGTCCTCCCATTTGATCCCTTGGCCTTCTTTGTACCAAGTTCGTCTCGTTCCTCCCTCTTGGTCCTCCCAATTGATCCCTAGGCCTTCTTTGGACCAAGTTCATCTCGTTCGTCCATCTTCGTCCTCCCATTTGATCCCTTGGCCTTCTTTGTACCAAGTTCGTCTCGTTCGTCCCTCTTCGTCCTCCCATTTGATCCCTAGGCCTTCTTTGGACCAAGTTCGTCTCGTTCGTCCATCTTCGTCCTCCCATTTGATCCGTTGGCCTTCTTTGTACCATGTTCGTCTCGTTCGTCCATCTTCGTCCTCCTATTTGATCCCTAGGCCTTCTTTGGACCAAGTTCGTCTCGTTCGTCCATCTTCGTCCTCCCATTTGATCCCTTGGCCTTCTTTGTACCATGTTCGTCTCGTTCGTCCCTCTTCGTCCTCCCATTTGATCCCTAGGCCTTCTTTGGACCAAGTTCATCTCGTTCGTCCATCTTCGTCCTCCCATTTGATCCCTAGGCCTTCTTTGGACCATGTTCGTCTCGTTCGTCCATCTTCGTCCTCCCATTTGATCCCTAGGCCTTCTTTGGACCAAGTTCGTCTCGTTGGTCCATCTTCGTGCTCCCATTTGATCCGTAGGCCTTCTTTGGACAAAGTTCGTCTCGTTCGTCCATCTTCGTCCTCCCATTTGATCCCTTGGCCTTCTTTGTACCAAGTTCGTCTCGTTTGTCCCTCTTCGTCCTCCCATTTGATCCCTAGGCCTTCTTTGTACCAAGGTCGTCTCGTTTGTCCCTCTTCGTCCTCCCATTTGATCCCTAGGCCTTCTTTGGACCATGTTCGTCTCGTTCGTCCATTTTCGTCCTCCCATTTGATCCGTTGGCCTTCTTTGGACAAAGTTCGTCTCGTTCGTCCATCTATGTCCTCCCATTTGATCCCTTGGCCTTCTTTGTACCAAGGTCGTCTCGTTTGTCCCTCTTCGTCCTCCCATTTGATCCCTAGGCCTTCTTTGGACCAAGTTCGTCTCGTTCGTCCATCTTCGTCCTCCCATTTGATCCCTTGGCCTTCTTTGTACCAAGTTCGTCTCGTTCCTCCCTCTTGGTCCTCCCAATTGATCCCTAGGCCTTCTTTGGACCAAGTTCATCTCGTTCGTCCATCTTCGTCCTCCCATTTGATCCCTTGGCCTTCTTTGTACCAAGTTCGTCTTGTTCGTCCCTCTTCGTCCTCCCATTTGATCCCTAGGCCTTCTTTGGACCAAGTTCGTCTCGTTCGTCCATCTTCGTCCTCCCATTTGATCCGTTGGCCTTCTTTGTACCATGTTCGTCTCGTTCGTCCATCTTCGTCCTCCTATTTGATCCCTAGGCCTTCTTTGGACCAAGTTCGTCTCGTTCGTCCATCTTCGTCCTCCCATTTGATCCCTTGGCCTTCTTTGTACCATGTTCGTCTCGTTCGTCCCTCTTCGTCCTCCCATTTGATCCCTAGGCCTTCTTTGGACCAAGTTCATCTCGTTCGTCCATCTTCGTCCTCCCATTTGATCCCTAGGCCTTCTTTGGACCATGTTCGTCTCGTTCGTCCATCTTCGTCCTCCCATTTGATCCCTTGGCCTTCTTTGTACCATGTTCCTCTCGTTCGTCCCTCTTCGTCCTCCCATTTGATCCCTAGGCCTTCTTTGGACCAAGTTCGTCTCGTTGGTCCATCTTCGTGCTCCCATTTGATCCGTAGGCCTTCTTTGGACAAAGTTCGTCTCGTTCGTCCATCTTCGTCCTCCCATTTGATCCCTTGGCCTTCTTTGTACCAAGTTCGTCTCGTTTGTCCCTCTTCGTCCTCCCATTTGATCCCTAGGCCTTCTTTGTACCAAGGTCGTCTCGTTTGTCCCTCTTCGTCCTCCCATTTGATCCCTAGGCCTTCTTTGGACCATGTTCGTCTCGTTCGTCCATCTTCGTCCTCCCATTTGATCCGTTGGCCTTCTTTGTACCATGTTCGTCTCGTTCGTCCATCTTCGTCCTCCTATTTGATCCCTAGGCCTTCTTTGGACCAAGTTCGTCTCGTTCTTCCATCTTCGTCCTCCCATTTGATCCCTTGGCCTTCTTTGTACCAAGTTCGTCTCGTTCCTCCCTCTTGGTCCTCCCAGTTGATCCCTAGGCCTTCTTTGGACCAGGTTCATCTCGTTCGTCCATCTTCGTCCTCCCATTTGATCCCTTGGCCTTCTTTGTACCATGTTCCTCTCGTTCGTCCCTCTTCGTCCTCCCATTTGATCCCTAGGCCTTCTTTGGACCAAGTTCGTCTCGTTGGTCCATCTTCGTGCTCCCATTTGATCCGTAGGCCTTCTTTGGACAAAGTTCGTCTCGTTCGTCCATTTTCGTCCTCCCATTTGATCCGTTGGCCTTCTTTGGACAAAGTTCGTCTCGTTCGTCCATCTTCGTCCTCCCATTTGATCCCTTGGCCTTCTTTGTACCAAGGTCGTCTCGTTTGTCCCTCTTCGTCCTCCCATTTGATCCCTAGGCCTTCTTTGGACCATGTTCGTCTCGTTCGTCCATCTTCGTCCTCCCATTTGATCCGTTGGCCTTCTTTGTACCATGTTCGTCTCGTTCGTCCATCTTCGTCCTCCTATTTGATCCCTAGGCCTTCTTTGGACCAAGTTCGTCTCGTTCGTCCATCTTCGTCCTCCCATTTGATCCCTTGGCCTTCTTTGTACCAAGTTCGTCTCGTTCCTCCCTCTTGGTCCTCCCAGTTGATCCCTAGGCCTTCTTTGGACCAAGTTCATCTCGTTCGTCCATCTTCGTCCTCCCATTTGATCCCTTGGCCTTCTTTGTACCATGTTCGTCTCGTTCGTCCCTCTTCTTCTTCCCATTTGATCCCTAGGCCTTCTTTGGACCAAATTCATCTCGTTCGTCCATCTTCGTCCTCCCATTTGATCCCTTGGCCTTCTTTGGACCATGTTCGTCTCGTTCGTCCCTCTTCTTCTTCCCATTTGATCCCTAGGCCTTCTTTGGACCAAGTTCATCTCGTTCGTCCATCTTCGTCCTCCCATTTGATCCCTTGGCCTTCTTTGTACCAAGTTCGTCTCGTTCGTCCCTCTTCGTCCTCCCATTTGTTCCCTAGGCCTTCTTTGGACAAAGTTCGTCTCGTTCGTCCATCTTCGTCCTCCCATTTGATCCGTTGGCCTTCTTTGAACCAAGTTCGTCTCGTTCGTCCATCTTCGTCCTCCCATTTGATCCCTTGGCCTTCTTTGTACCATGTTCGTCTCGTTCGTCCCTCTTCGTCCTCCCATTTGATCCCTAGGCCTTCTTTGGACCATGTTCGTCTCGTTCGTCCATCTTCGTCCTCCCATTTGATCCCTTGGCCTTCTTTGTACCATGTTCGTCTCGTTCGCCCCTCTTCGTCCTCCCATTTGATCCCTAGGCCTTCTTTGGACCAAGTTCGTCTCGTTCGTCCATCTTCGTGCTCCCATTTGATCCGTAGGCCTTCTTTGGACAATGTTCGTCTCGTTCGTCCATCTTCGTCCTCCCATTTGATCCCTTGGCCTTCTTTGTACCAAGGTCGTCTCGTTTGTCCCTCTTCGTCCTCCCATTTGATCCCTAGGCCTTCTTTGGACCAAGTTCGTCTCGTTCGTCCATCTTCGTCTTCCCATTTGATCCCTTGGCCTTCTTTGTACCAAGTTCGTCTCGTTCCTCCCTCTTGGTCCTCCCAATTGATCCCTAGGCCTTCTTTGGACCAAGTTCATCTCGTTCGTCCATCTTCGTCCTCCCATTTGATCCCTTGGCCTTCTTTGTACCAAGTTCGTCTCGTTCGTCCCTCTTCGTCCTCCCATTTGATCCCTAGGCCTTCTTTGGACAAAGTTCGTCTCGTTCGTCCATTTTCGTCCTCCCATTTGATCCGTTGGCCTTCTTTGGACCAAGTTCGTCTCGTTCGTCCATCTTCGTCCTCCCATTTGATCCCTAGGCCTTCTTTGGACCATGTTCGTCTCGTTCGTCCATCTTCGTCCTCCCATTTGATCCCTTGGCCTTCTTTGTACCATGTTCCTCTCGTTCGTCCCTCTTCGTCCTCCCATTTGATCCCTAGGCCTTCTTTGGACCAAGTTCGTCTCGTTGGTCCATCTTCGTGCTCCCATTTGATCCGTAGGCCTTCTTTGGACAAAGTTCGTCTCGTTCGTCCATCTTCGTCCTCCCATTTGATCCCTTGGCCTTCTTTGTACCAAGTTCGTCTCGTTTGTCCCTCTTCGTCCTCCCATTTGATCCCTAGGCCTTCTTTGTACCAAGGTCGTCTCGTTTGTCCCTCTTCGTCCTCCCATTTGATCCCTAGGCCTTCTTTGGACCATGTTCGTCTCGTTCGTCCATCTTCGTCCTCCCATTTGATCCGTTGGCCTTCTTTGTACCATGTTCGTCTCGTTCGTCCATCTTCGTCCTCCTATTTGATCCCTAGGCCTTCTTTGGACCAAGTTCGTCTCGTTCGTCCATCTTCGTCCTCCCATTTGATCCCTTGGCCTTCTTTGTACCAAGTTCGTCTCGTTCCTCCCTCTTGGTCCTCCCAGTTGATCCCTAGGCCTTCTTTGGACCAGGTTCATCTCGTTCGTCCATCTTCGTCCTCCCATTTGATCCCTTGGCCTTCTTTGTACCATGTTCCTCTCGTTCGTCCCTCTTCGTCCTCCCATTTGATCCCTAGGCCTTCTTTGGACCAAGTTCGTCTCGTTGGTCCATCTTCGTGCTCCCATTTGATCCGTAGGCCTTCTTTGGACAAAGTTCGTCTCGTTCGTCCATTTTCGTCCTCCCATTTGATCCGTTGGCCTTCTTTGGACAAAGTTCGTCTCGTTCGTCCATCTTCGTCCTCCCATTTCATCCCTTGGCCTTCTTTGTACCAAGGTCGTCTCGTTTGTCCCTCTTCGTCCTCCCATTTGATCCCTAGGCCTTCTTTGGACCATGTTCGTCTCGTTCGTCCATCTTCGTCCTCCCATTTGATCCGTTGGCCTTCTTTGTACCATGTTCGTCTCGTTCGTCCATCTTCGTCCTCCTATTTGATCCCTAGGCCTTCTTTGGACCAAGTTCGTCTCGTTCGTCCATCTTCGTCCTCCCATTTGATCCCTTGGCCTTCTTTGTACCAAGTTCGTCTCGTTCCTCCCTCTTGGTCCTCCCAGTTGATCCCTAGGCCTTCTTTGGACCAGGTTCATCTCGTTCGTCCATCTTCGTCCTCCCATTTGATCCCTTGGCCTTCTTTGTACCAAGTTCGTCTCGTTCCTCCCTCTTGGTCCTCCCAATTGATCCCTAGGCCTTCTTTGGACCAAGTTCATCTCGTTCGTCCATCTTCGTCCTCCCATTTGATCCCTTGGCCTTCTTTGTACCATGTTCGTCTCGTTCGTCCCTCTTCTTCTTCCCATTTGATCCCTAGGCCTTCTTTGGACCAAATTCATCTCGTTCGTCCATCTTCGTCCTCCCATTTGATCCCTTGGCCTTCTTTGGACCATGTTCGTCTCGTTCGTCCCTCTTCTTCTTCCCATTTGATCCCTAGGCCTTCTTTGGACCAAGTTCATCTCGTTCGTCCATCTTCGTCCTCCCATTTGATCCCTTGGCCTTCTTTGTACCAAGTTCGTCTCGTTCGTCCCTCTTCGTCCTCCCATTTGTTCCCTAGGCCTTCTTTGGACAAAGTTCGTCTCGTTCGTCCATCTTCGTCCTCCCATTTGATCCGTTGGCCTTCTTTGAACCAAGTTCGTCTCGTTCGTCCATCTTCGTCCTCCCATTTGATCCCTTGGCCTTCTTTGTACCATGTTCGTCTCGTTCGTCCCTCTTCGTCCTCCCATTTGATCCCTAGGCCTTCTTTGGACCATGTTCGTCTCGTTCGTCCATCTTCGTCCTCCCATTTGATCCCTTGGCCTTCTTTGTACCATGTTCGTCTCGTTCGCCCCTCTTCGTCCTCCCATTTGATCCCTAGGCCTTCTTTGGACCAAGTTCGTCTCGTTCGTCCATCTTCGTGCTCCCATTTGATCCGTAGGCCTTCTTTGGACAATGTTCGTCTCGTTCGTCCATCTTCGTCCTCCCATTTGATCCCTTGGCCTTCTTTGTACCAAGGTCGTCTCGTTTGTCCCTCTTCGTCCTCCCATTTGATCCCTAGGCCTTCTTTGGACCAAGTTCGTCTCGTTCGTCCATCTTCGTCCTCCCATTTGATCCCTTGGCCTTCTTTGTACCAAGTTCGTCTCGTTCCTCCCTCTTGGTCCTCCCAATTGATCCCTAGGCCTTCTTTGGACCAAGTTCATCTCGTTCGTCCATCTTCGTCCTCCCATTTGATCCCTTGGCCTTCTTTGTACCAAGTTCGTCTCGTTCGTCCCTCTTCGTCCTCCCATTTGATCCCTAGGCCTTCTTTGGACAAAGTTCGTCTCGTTCGTCCATTTTCGTCCTCCCATTTGATCCGTTAGCCTTCTTTGGACCAAGTTCGTCTCGTTCGTCCATCTTCATCCTCCCATTTGATCCGTTGGCCTTCTTTGTACCATGTTCATCTCGTTCGTCCATCTTCGTCCTCCTATTTGATCCCTAGGCCTTCTTTGGACCAAGTTCGTCTCGTTCGTCCATCTTCGTCCTCCCATTTGATCCCTTGGCCTTCTTTGTACCAAGGTCGTCTCGTTTGTCCCTCTTCGTCCTCCCATTTGATCCCTAGGCCTTCTTTGGACCATGTTCGTCTCGTTCGTCCATCTTTGTCCTCCCATTTGATCCGTTGGCCTTCTTTGTACCATGTTCGTCTCGTTCGTCCATCTTCGTCCTCCTATTTGATCCCTAGGCCTTCTTTGGACCAAGTTCGTCTCGTTCGTCCATCTTCGTCCTCCCATTTGATCCCTTGGCCTTCTTTGTACCATGTTCGTCTCGTTCGTCCCTCTTCGTCCTCCCATTTGATCCCTAGGCCTTCTTTGGACCAAGTTCGTCTCGTTCGTCCATCTTCGTCCTCCCATTTGATCCCTTGGCCTTCTTTGTACCATGTTCGTCTCGTTCGTCCCTCTTCGTCCTCCCATTTGATCCCTAGGCCTTCTTTGGACCATGTTCGTCTCGTTCGTCCATCTTCGTCCTCCCATTTGATCCCTTGGCCTTCCTTGTACCATGTTCGTCTCGTTCGTCCCTCTTCGTCCTCCCATTTGATCCCTAGGCCTTTTTTGGACCAAGTTCGTCTCGTTGGTCCATCTTCGTGCTCCCATTTGATCCGTAGGCCTTCTTTGGACAAAGTTCGTCTCGTTCGTCCATCTTCGTCCTCCCATTTGATCCCTTGGCCTTCTTTGTACCAAGTTCGTCTCGTTTGTCCCTCTTCGTTCTCTCATTTGATCCCTAGGCCTTCTTTGGACCAAGTTCGTCTCGTTCGTCCATCTTCGTCCTCCCATTTGATCGCTTGGCCTTCTTTGTACCAAGTTCGCCTCGTTCGTCCCTCTTCGTCCTCCCATTTGATCCCTAGGCCTTCTTTGGACCATGTTCGTCTCGTTCGTCCATTTTCGTCCTCCCATTTGATCCGTTGGCCTTCTTTGGACAAAGTTCGTCTCGTTCGTCCATCTTCGTCCTCCCATTTGATCCCTTGGCCTTCTTTGTACCAAGGTCGTCTCGTTTGTCCCTCTTCGTCCTCCCATTTGATCCCTAGGCCTTCTTTGGACCAAGTTCGTCTCGTTCGTCCATCTTCGTCCTCCCATTTGATCCCTTGGCCTTCTTTGTACCAAGTTCGTCTCGTTCCTCCCAATTGATCCCTAGGCCTTCTTTGGACCAAGTTCATCTCGTTCGTCCATCTTCGTCCTCCCATTTGATCCCTTGGCCTTCTTTGTACCAAGTTCGTCTCGTTCGTCCCTCTTCGTCCTCCCATTTGATCCCTAGGCCTTCTTTGGACAAAGTTCGTCTCGTTCGTCCATTTTCGTCCTCCCATTTGATCCGTTGGCCTTCTTTGGACCAAGTTCGTCTCGTTCGTCCATCTTCATCCTCCCATTTGATCCGTTGGCCTTCTTTGTACCATGTTCGTCTCGTTCGTCCATCTTCGTCCTCCTATTTGATCCCTAGGCCTTCTTTGGACCAAGTTCGTCTCGTTCGTCCATCTTCGTCCTCCCATTTGATCCCTTGGCCTTCTTTGTACCATGTTCGTCTCGTTCGTCCCTCTTCGTCCTCCCATTTGATCCCTAGGCCTTCTTTGGACCAAGTTCGTCTCGTTCGTCCATCTTCGTCCTCCCATTTGATCCGTTGGCCTTCTTTGTACCATGTTCGTCTCGTTCGTCCATCTTCGTCCTCCTATTTGATCCCTAGGCCTTCTTTGGACCAAGTTCGTCTCGTTCGTCCATCTTCGTCCTCCCATTTGATCCCTTGGCCTTCTTTGTACCATGTTCGTCTCGTTCGTCCCTCTTCGTCCTCCCATTTGATCCCTAGGCCTTCTTTGGACCAAGTTCGTCTCGTTCGTCCATCTTCGTCCTCCCATTTGATCCCTTGGCCTTCTTTGTACCATGTTCGTCTCGTTCGTCCCTCTTCGTCCTCCCATTGGATCCCTAGGCCTTCTTTGGACCATGTTCGTCTCGTTCGTCCATCTTCGTCCTCCCATTTGATCCCTTGGCCTTCTTTGTACCATGTTCGTCTCGTTCGTCCCTCTTCGTCCTCCCATTTGATCCCTAGGCCTTTTTTGGACCAAGTTCGTCTCGTTGGTCCATCTTCGTGCTCCCATTTGATCCGTAGGCCTTCTTTGGACAAAGTTCGTCTCGTTCGTCCATCTTCGTCCTCCCATTTGATCCCTTGGCCTTCTTTGTACCAAGTTCGTCTCGTTTGTCCCTCTTCGTTCTCCCATTTGATCCCTAGTCCTTCTTTGGACCAAGTTCGTCTCGTTCGTCCATCTTCGTCCTCCCATTTGATCGCTTGTCCTTCTTTGTACCAAGTTCGTCTCGTTCGTCCCTCTTCGTCCTCCCATTTGATCCCTAGGCCTTCTTTGGACCATGTTCGTCTCGTTCGTCCATTTTCGTCCTCCCATTTGATCCGTTGGCCTTCTTTGGACAAAGTTCGTCTCGTTCGTCCATCTTCGTCCTCCCATTTGATCCCTTGGCCTTCTTTGTACCAAGGTCGTCTCGTTTGTCCCTCTTCGTCCTCCCATTTGATCCCTAGGCCTTCTTTGGACCAAGTTCGTCTCGTTCGTCCATCTTCGTCCTCCCATTTGATCCCTTGGCCTTCTTTGTACCATGTTCGTCTCGTTCGTCCCTCTTCGTCCTCCCATTTGATCCCTAGGCCTTCTTTGGACCAAGTTCGTCTCGTTCGTCTATCTTCGTCCTCCCATTTGATCCCTTGGCCTTCTTTGTACCAAGTTCGTCTCGTTCCTCCCAATTGATCCCTAGGCCTTCTTTGGACCAAGTTCATCTCGTTCGTCCATCTTCGTCCTCCCATTTGATCCCTTGGCCTTCTTTGTACCAAGTTCGTCTCGTTCGTCCCTCTTCGTCCTCCCATTTGATCCCTAGGCCTTCTTTGGACAAAGTTCGTCTCGTTCGTCCATTTTCGTCCTCCCATTTGATCCGTTGGCCTTCTTTGGACCAAGTTCGTCTCGTTCGTCCATCTTCATCCTCCCATTTGATCCGTTGGCCTTCTTTGTACCATGTTCGTCTCGTTCGTCCATCTTCGTCCTCCTATTTGATCCCTAGGCCTTCTTTGGACAAAGTTCGTCTCGTTCGTCCATTTTCGTCCTCCCATTTGATCCGTTGGCCTTCTTTGGACCAAGTTCGTCTCGTTCGTCCATCTTCATCCTCCCATTTGATCCGTTGGCCTTCTTTGTACCATGTTCGTCTCGTTCGTCCATCTTCGTCCTCCCATTTGATCCCTAGGCCTTCTTTGGACAAAGTTCGTCTCGTTCGTCCATTTTCGTCCTCCCATTTGATCTGTTGGCCTTCTTTGGACCAAGTTCGTCTCGTTCGTCCATCTTCATCCTCCCATTTGATCCGTTGGCCTTCTTTGTACCATGTTCGTCTCGTTCGTCCATCTTCGTCCTCCTATTTGATCCCTAGGCCTTCTTTGGACCAAGTTCGTCTCGTTCGTCCATCTTCGTCCTCCCATTTGATCCCTTGGCCTTCTTTGTACCAAGGTCGTCTCGTTTGTCCCTCTTCGTCCTCCCATTTGATCCCTAGGCCTTCTTTGGACCATGTTCGTCTCGTTCGTCCATCTTTGTCCTCCCATTTGATCCGTTGGCCTTCTTTGTACCATGTTCGTCTCGTTCGTCCATCTTCGTCCTCCTATTTGATCCCTAGGCCTTCTTTGGACCAAGTTCGTCTCGTTCGTCCATCTTCGTCCTCCCATTTGATCCCTTGGCCTTCTTTGTACCATGTTCGTCTCGTTCGTCCCTCTTCGTCCTCCCATTTGATCCCTAGGCCTTCTTTGGACCAAGTTCGTCTCGTTCGTCCATCTTCGTCCTCCCATTTGATCCCTTGGCCTTCTTTGTACCATGTTCGTCTCGTTCGTCCCTCTTCGTCCTCCCATTGGATCCCTAGGCCTTCTTTGGACCATGTTCGTCTCGTTCGTCCATCTTCGTCCTCCCATTTGATCCCTTGGCCTTCTTTGTACCATGTTCGTCTCGTTCGTCCCTCTTCGTCCTCCCATTTGATCCCTAGGCCTTTTTTGGACCAAGTTCGTCTCGTTGGTCCATCTTCGTGCTCCCATTTGATCCGTAGGCCTTCTTTGGACAAAGTTCGTCTCGTTCGTCCATCTTCGTCCTCCCATTTGATCCCTTGGCCTTCTTTGTACCAAGTTCGTCTCGTTTGTCCCTCTTCGTTCTCCCATTTGATCCCTAGTCCTTCTTTGGACCAAGTTCGTCTCGTTCGTCCATCTTCGTCCTCCCATTTGATCGCTTGTCCTTCTTTGTACCAAGTTCGTCTCGTTCGTCCCTCTTCGTCCTCCCATTTGATCCCTAGGCCTTCTTTGGACCATGTTCGTCTCGTTCGTCCATTTTCGTCCTCCCATTTGATCCGTTGGCCTTCTTTGGACAAAGTTCGTCTCGTTCGTCCATCTTCGTCCTCCCATTTGATCCCTTGGCCTTCTTTGTACCAAGGTCGTCTCGTTTGTCCCTCTTCGTCCTCCCATTTGATCCCTAGGCCTTCTTTGGACCAAGTTCGTCTCGTTCGTCCATCTTCGTCCTCCCATTTGATCCCTTGGCCTTCTTTGTACCATGTTCGTCTCGTTCGTCCCTCTTCGTCCTCCCATTTGATCCCTAGGCCTTCTTTGGACCAAGTTCGTCTCGTTCGTCTATCTTCGTCCTCCCATTTGATCCCTTGGCCTTCTTTGTACCAAGTTCGTCTCGTTCCTCCCAATTGATCCCTAGGCCTTCTTTGGACCAAGTTCATCTCGTTCGTCCATCTTCGTCCTCCCATTTGATCCCTTGGCCTTCTTTGTACCAAGTTCGTCTCGTTCGTCCCTCTTCGTCCTCCCATTTGATCCCTAGGCCTTCTTTGGACAAAGTTCGTCTCGTTCGTCCATTTTCGTCCTCCCATTTGATCCGTTGGCCTTCTTTGGACCAAGTTCGTCTCGTTCGTCCATCTTCATCCTCCCATTTGATCCGTTGGCCTTCTTTGTACCATGTTCGTCTCGTTCGTCCATCTTCGTCCTCCTATTTGATCCCTAGGCCTTCTTTGGACCAAGTTCGTCTCGTTCGTCCATCTTCGTCCTCCCATTTGATCCCTTGGCCTTCTTTGTACCATGTTCGTCTCGTTCGTCCCTCTTCGTCCTCCCATTTGATCCCTAGGCCTTCTTTGGACCAAGTTCGTCTCGTTCGTCCATCTTCGTCCTCCCATTTGATCCCTTGGCCTTCTTTGTACCATGTTCGTCTCGTTCGTCCCTCTTCGTCCTCCCATTTGATCCCTAGGCCTTCTTTGGACCATGTTCGTCTCGTTCGTCCATCTTCGTCCTCCCATTTGATCCTTTGGCCTTCGTTGTACCATGTTCGTCTCGTTCGTCCCTCTTCGTCCTCCCATTTGATCCCTAGGCCTTCTTTGTACCATGTTCGTCTCGTTCGTCCCTCTTCGTCCTCCCATTTGATCCCTTGGCCTTCTTTGTACCAAGTTCGTCTCGTTCGTCCCTCTTCGTCCTCCCATTTGATCCCTAGGCCTTCTTTGGACAAAGTTCGTCTCGTTCGTCCATTTTCGTCCTCCCATTTGATCCGTTGGCCTTCTTTGGACCAAGTTCGTCTCGTTCGTCCATCTTCGTCCTCCCATTTGATCCGTTGGCCTTCTTTGTGCCATGTTCGTCTCGTTCGTCCATCTTCGTCCTCCTATTTGATCCCTAGGCCTTCTTTGGACCAAGTTCGTCTCGTTCGTCCATCTTCGTCCTCCCATTTGATCCCTTGGCCTTCTTTGTACCATGTTCGTCTCGTTCGTCCCTCTTCGTCCTCCCATTTGATCCCTAGGCCTTCTTTGGACCAAGTTCGTCTCGTTCGTCCATCTTCGTCCTCCCATTTGATCCCTTGGCCTTCTTTGTACCATGTTCGTCTCGTTCGTCCCTCTTCGTCCTCCCATTTGATCCCTAGGCCTTCTTTGGACCATGTTCGTCTCGTTCGTCCATCTTCGTCCTCCCATTTGATCCCTTGGCCTTCTTTGTACCATGTTCGTCTCGTTCGTCCCTCTTCGTCCTCCCATTTGATCCCTACGCCTTCTTTGGACCAAGTTCGTCTCGTTGGTCAATCTTCGTGCTCCCATTTGATCCGTAGGCCTTCTTTGGACAAAGTTCGTCTCGTTTGTCCCTCTTCGTCCTCCCATTTGATCCCTAGGCCTTCTTTGGACCAAGTTCGTCTCGTTCGTCCATCTTCGTCCTCCCATTTGATCGCTTGGCCTTCTTTGTACCAAGTTCGTCTCGTTCGTCCCTATTCGTCCTCCCATTTGATCCCTAGGCCTTCTTTGGACAAAGTTCGTCTCGTTCGTCCATTTTCGTCCTCCCATTTGATCCGTTGGCCTTCTTTGGACCAAGTTCGTCTCGTTCGTCCATCTTCGTCCTCCCATTTGATCCCTTGGCCTTCTTTGTACCAAGGTCGTCTCGTTTGTCCCTCTTCGTCCTCCCATTTGATCCCTAGGCCTTCTTTGGACCAAGTTCGTCTCGTTCGTCCATCTTCGTCCTCCCATTTGATCCCTTGGCCTTCTTTGTACCAAGTTCGTCTCGTTCCTCCCTCTTGGTCCTCCCAATTGATCCCTAGGCCTTCTTTGGACCAAGTTCATCTCGTTCGTCCATCTTCATCCTCCCATTTGATCCCTTGGCCTTCTTTGTACCAAGTTCGTCTCGTTCGTCCCTCTTCGTCCTCCCATTTGATCCCTAGGCCTTCTTTGGACAAAGTTCGTCTCGTTCGTCCATTTTCGTCCTCCCATTTGATCCGTTGGCCTTCTTTGGACCAAGTTCGTCTCGTTCGTCCATCTTCGTCCTCCCATTTGATCCCTTGGCCTTCTTTGTACCAAGGTCGTCTCGTTTGTCCCTCTTCGTCCTCCCATTTGATCCCTAGGCCTTCTTTGGACCAAGTTCGTCTCGTTCGTCCATCTTCGTCCTCCCATTTGATCCCTTGGCCTTCTTTGTACCAAGTTCGTCTCGTTCGTCCCTCTTCGTCCTCCCATTTGATCCCTAGGCCTTCTTTGGACAAAGTTCGTCTCGTTCGTCCATTTTCGTCCTCCCATTTGATCCGTTGGCCTTCTTTGGACCAAGTTCGTCTCGTTCGTCCATCTTCATCCTCCCATTTGATCCGTTGGCCTTCTTTGTACCATGTTCGTCTCGTTCGTCCATCTTCGTCCTCCTATTTGATCCCTAGGCCTTCTTTGGACCAAGTTCGTCTCGTTCGTCCATCTTCGTCCTCCCATTTGATCCCTTGGCCTTCTTTGTACCATGTTCGTCTCGTTCGTCCCTCTTCGTCCTCCCATTTGATCCCTAGGCCTTCTTTGGACCAAGTTCGTCTCGTTCGTCCATCTTCGTCCTCCCATTTGATCCCTTGGCCTTCTTTGTACCATGTTCGTCTCGTTCGTCCCTCTTCGTCCTCCCATTTGATCCCTAGGCCTTCTTTGGACCATGTTCGTCTCGTTCGTCCATCTTCGTCCTCCCATTTGATCCTTTGGCCTTCGTTGTACCATGTTCGTCTCGTTCGTCCCTCTTCGTCCTCCCATTTGATCCCTAGGCCTTCTTTGTACCATGTTCGTCTCGTTCGTCCCTCTTCGTCCTCCCATTTGATCCCTTGGCCTTCTTTGTACCAAGTTCGTCTCGTTCGTCCCTCTTCGTCCTCCCATTTGATCCCTAGGCCTTCTTTGGACAAAGTTCGTCTCGTTCGTCCATTTTCGTCCTCCCATTTGATCCGTTGGCCTTCTTTGGACCAAGTTCGTCTCGTTCGTCCATCTTCGTCCTCCCATTTGATCCGTTGGCCTTCTTTGTGCCATGTTCGTCTCGTTCGTCCATCTTCGTCCTCCTATTTGATCCCTAGGCCTTCTTTGGACCAAGTTCGTCTCGTTCGTCCATCTTCGTCCTCCCATTTGATCCCTTGGCCTTCTTTGTACCATGTTCGTCTCGTTCGTCCCTCTTCGTCCTCCCATTTGATCCCTAGGCCTTCTTTGGACCAAGTTCGTCTCGTTCGTCCATCTTCGTCCTCCCATTTGATCCCTTGGCCTTCTTTGTACCATGTTCGTCTCGTTCGTCCCTCTTCGTCCTCCCATTTGATCCCTAGGCCTTCTTTGGACCATGTTCGTCTCGTTCGTCCATCTTCGTCCTCCCATTTGATCCCTTGGCCTTCTTTGTACCATGTTCGTCTCGTTCGTCCCTCTTCGTCCTCCCATTTGATCCCTACGCCTTCTTTGGACCAAGTTCGTCTCGTTGGTCAATCTTCGTGCTCCCATTTGATCCGTAGGCCTTCTTTGGACAAAGTTCGTCTCGTTTGTCCCTCTTCGTCCTCCCATTTGATCCCTAGGCCTTCTTTGGACCAAGTTCGTCTCGTTCGTCCATCTTCGTCCTCCCATTTGATCGCTTGGCCTTCTTTGTACCAAGTTCGTCTCGTTCGTCCCTATTCGTCCTCCCATTTGATCCCTAGGCCTTCTTTGGACAAAGTTCGTCTCGTTCGTCCATTTTCGTCCTCCCATTTGATCCGTTGGCCTTCTTTGGACCAAGTTCGTCTCGTTCGTCCATCTTCGTCCTCCCATTTGATCCCTTGGCCTTCTTTGTACCAAGGTCGTCTCGTTTGTCCCTCTTCGTCCTCCCATTTGATCCCTAGGCCTTCTTTGGACCAAGTTCGTCTCGTTCGTCCATCTTCGTCCTCCCATTTGATCCCTTGGCCTTCTTTGTACCAAGTTCGTCTCGTTCCTCCCTCTTGGTCCTCCCAATTGATCCCTAGGCCTTCTTTGGACCAAGTTCATCTCGTTCGTCCATCTTCATCCTCCCATTTGATCCCTTGGCCTTCTTTGTACCAAGTTCGTCTCGTTCGTCCCTCTTCGTCCTCCCATTTGATCCCTAGGCCTTCTTTGGACAAAGTTCGTCTCGTTCGTCCATTTTCGTCCTCCCATTTGATCCGTTGGCCTTCTTTGGACCAAGTTCGTCTCGTTCGTCCATCTTCGTCCTCCCATTTGATCCGTTGGCCTTCTTTGTACCATGTTCGTCTCGTTCGTCCATCTTCGTCCTCCCATTTGATCCGTAGGCCTTCTTTGGACAAAGTTCGTGTCGTTCGTCCATCTTCGTCCTCCCATTTGATCCCTTGGCCTTCTTTGTACCAAGTTCGTCTCGTTCGTCCCTCTTCGTCCACCCATTTGATCCCTAGGCCTTCTTTGGACAAAGTTCGTCTCGTTCGTCCATTTTCGTCCACCCATTTGATCCGTTGGCCTTCTTTGGACCAAGTTCGTCTCGTTCGTCCATCTTCGTCCTCCCATTTGATCCGTTGGCCTTCTTTGTGCCATGTTCGTCTCGTTCGTCCATCTTCGTCCTCCTATTTGATCCCTAGGCCTTCTTTGGACCAAGTTCGTCTCGTTCGTCCATCTTCGTCCTCCCATTTGATCCCTTGGCCTTCTTTGTACCATGTTCGTCTCGTTCGTCCCTCTTCGTCCTCCCATTTGATCCCTAGGCCTTCTTTGGACCAAGTTCGTCTCGTTCGTCCATCTTCGTCCTCCCATTTGATCCCTTGGCCTTCTTTGTACCATGTTCGTCTCGTTCGTCCCTCTTCGTCCTCCCATTTGATCCCTAGGCCTTCTTTGGACCATGTTCGTCTCGTTCGTCCATCTTCGTCCTCCCATTTGATCCCTTGGCCTTCTTTGTACCATGTTCGTCTCGTTCGTCCCTCTTCGTCCTCCCATTTGATCCCTAGGCCTTCTTTGGACCAAGTTCGTCTCGTTGGTCAATCTTCGTGCTCCCATTTGATCCGTAGGCCTTCTTTGGACAAAGTTCGTCTCGTTTTGTCCCTCTTCGTCCTCCCATTTGATCCCTAGGCCTTCTTTGGACCAAGTTCGTCTCGTTCGTCCATCTTCGTCCTCCCATTTGATCGCTTGGCCTTCTTTGTACCAAGTTCGTCTCGTTCGTCCCTATTCGTCCTCCCATTTGATCCCTAGGCCTTCTTTGGACAAAGTTCGTCTCGTTCGTCCATTTTCGTCCTCCCATTTGATCCGTTGGCCTTCTTTGGACCAAGTTCGTCTCGTTCGTCCATCTTCGTCCTCCCATTTGATCCCTTGGCCTTCTTTGTACCAAGGTCGTCTCGTTTGTCCCTCTTCGTCCTCCCATTTGATCCCTAGGCCTTCTTTGGACCAAGTTCGTCTCGTTCGTCCATCTTCGTCCTCCCATTTGATCCCTTGGCCTTCTTTGTACCAAGTTCGTCTCGTTCCTCCCTCTTGGTCCTCCCAATTGATCCCTAGGCCTTCTTTGGACCAAGTTCATCTCGTTCGTCCATCTTCATCCTCCCATTTGATCCCTTGGCCTTCTTTGTACCAAGTTCGTCTCGTTCGTCCCTCTTCGTCCTCCCATTTGATCCCTAGGCCTTCTTTGGACAAAGTTCGTCTCGTTCGTCCATTTTCGTCCTCCCATTTGATCCGTTGGCCTTCTTTGTACCATGTTCGTCTCGTTCGTCCATCTTCGTCCTCCTATTTGATCCCTAGGCCTTCTTTGGACCAAGTTCGTCTCGTTCGTCCATCTTCGTCCTCCCATTTGATCCCTTGGCCTTCTTTGTACCATGTTCGTCTCGTTCGTCCCTCTTCGTCCTCCCATTTGATCCCTAGGCCTTCTTTGGACCATGTTCGTCTCGTTCGTCCATCTTCGTCCTCCCATTTGATCCCTTGGCCTTCTTTGTACCATGTTCGTCTCGTTCGTCCCTCTTCGTCCTCCCATTTGATCCCTAGGCCTTCTTTGGACCGAGTTCGTCTCGTTGGTCCATCTTCGTGCTCCCATTTGATCCGTAGGCCTTCTTTGGACAAAGTTCGTGTCGTTCGTCCATCTTCGTCCTCCCATTTGATCCCTTGGCCTTCTTTGTACCAAGTTCGTCTCGTTTGTCCCTCTTCGTCCTCCCATTTGATCCCTAGGCCTTCTTTGGACCAAGTTCGTCTCGTTCGTCCATCTTCGTCCTCCCATTTGATCGCTTGGCCTTCTTTGTACCAAGTTCGTCTCGTTCGTCCCTATTCGTCCTCCCATTTGATCCCTAGGCCTTCTTTGGACCATGTTCGTCTCGTTCGTCCATTTTCGTCCTCCCATTTGATCCGTTGGCCTTCTTTGGACAAAGTTCGTCTCGTTCTTCCATCTTCGTCCTCCCATTTGATCCCTTGGCCTTCTTTGTACCAAGGTCGACTCGTTTGTCCCTCTTCGTCCTCCCATTTGATCCCTAGGCCTTCTTTGGACCAAGTTCGTCTCGTTCGTCCATCTTCGTCCTCCCATTTGATCCCTTGGCCTTCTTTGTACCAAGTTCGTCTCGTTCCTCCCTCTTGGTCCTCCCAATTGATCCCTAGGCCTTCTTTGGACCAAGTTCATCTCGTTCGTCCATCTTCGTCCTCCCATTTGATCCCTTGGCCTTCTTTGTACCAAGTTCGTCTCGTTCGTCCCTCTTCGTCCTCCCATTTGATCCGTTGGCCTTCTTTGGACCAAGTTCGTCTCGTTCGTCCATCTTCGTCCTCCCATTTGATCCGTTGGCCTTCTTTGTACCATGTTCGTCTCGTTCGTCCATCTTTGTCCTCCTATTTGATCCCTAGGCCTTCTTTGGACCAAGTTCGTCTCGTTCGTCCATCTTCGTCCTCCCATTTGATCCCTTGGCCTTCTTTGTACCATGTTCGTCTCGTTCGTCCCTCTTCGTCCTCCCATTTGATCCCTAGGCCTTCTTTGGACCAAGTTCGTCTCGTTCGTCCATCTTCGTCCTCCCATTTGATCCCTTGGCCTTCTTTGTACCATGTTCGTCTCGTTCGTCCCTCTTCGTCCTCCCATTTGATCCCTAGGCCTTCTTTGGACCAAGTTCGTCTCGTTCGTCCATCTTCGTCCTCCCATTTGATCCCTTGGCCTTCTTTGTACCATGTTCGTCTCGTTCGTCCCTCTTCGTCCTCCCATTTGATCCCTAGGCCTTCTTTGGACCAAGTTCGTCTCGTTGGTCAATCTTCGTGCTCCCATTTGATCCGTAGGCCTTCTTTGGACAAAGTTCGTCTCGTTTGTCCCTCTTCGTCCTCCCATTTGATCCCTAGGCCTTCTTTGGACCAAGTTCGTCTCGTTCGTCCATCTTCGTCCTCCCATTTGATCGCTTGGCCTTCTTTGTACCAAGTTCGTCTCGTTCGTCCCTATTCGTCCTCCCATTTGATCCCTAGGCCTTCTTTGGACAAAGTTCGTCTCGTTCGTCCATTTTCGTCCTCCCATTTGATCCGTTGGCCTTCTTTGGACCAAGTTCGTCTCGTTCGTCCATCTTCGTCCTCCCATTTGATCCCTTGGCCTTCTTTGTACCAAGGTCGTCTCGTTTGTCCCTCTTCGTCCTCCCATTTGATCCCTAGGCCTTCTTTGGACCAAGTTCGTCTCGTTCGTCCATCTTCGTCCTCCCATTTGATCCCTTGGCCTTCTTTGTACCAAGTTCGTCTCGTTCCTCCCTCTTGGTCCTCCCAATTGATCCCTAGGCCTTCTTTGGACCAAGTTCATCTCGTTCGTCCATCTTCATCCTCCCATTTGATCCCTTGGCCTTCTTTGTACCAAGTTCGTCTCGTTCGTCCCTCTTCGTCCTCCCATTTGATCCCTAGGCCTTCTTTGGACAAAGTTCGTCTCGTTCGTCCATTTTCGTCCTCCCATTTGATCCGTTGGCCTTCTTTGGACCAAGTTCGTCTCGTTCGTCCATCTTCGTCCTCCCATTTGATCCGTTGGCCTTCTTTGTACCATGTTCGTCTCGTTCGTCCATCTTCGTCCTCCCATTTGATCCGTAGGCCTTCTTTGGACAAAGTTCGTGTCGTTCGTCCATCTTCGTCCTCCCATTTGATCCCTTGGCCTTCTTTGTACCAAGTTCGTCTCGTTCGTCCCTCTTCGTCCACCCATTTGATCCCTAGGCCTTCTTTGGACAAAGTTCGTCTCGTTCGTCCATTTTCGTCCTCCCATTTGATCCGTTGGCCTTCTTTGGACCAAGTTCGTCTCGTTCGTCCATCTTCGTCCTCCCATTTGATCCGTTGGCCTTCTTTGTGCCATGTTCGTCTCGTTCGTCCATCTTCGTCCTCCTATTTGATCCCTAGGCCTTCTTTGGACCAAGTTCGTCTCGTTCGTCCATCTTCGTCCTCCCATTTGATCCCTTGGCCTTCTTTGTACCATGTTCGTCTCGTTCGTCCCTCTTCGTCCTCCCATTTGATCCCTAGGCCTTCTTTGGACCAAGTTCGTCTCGTTCGTCCATCTTCGTCCTCCCATTTGATCCCTTGGCCTTCTTTGTACCATGTTCGTCTCGTTCGTCCCTCTTCGTCCTCCCATTTGATCCCTAGGCCTTCTTTGGACCATGTTCGTCTCGTTCGTCCATCTTCGTCCTCCCATTTGATCCCTTGGCCTTCTTTGTACCATGTTCGTCTCGTTCGTCCCTCTTCGTCCTCCCATTTGATCCCTAGGCCTTCTTTGGACCAAGTTCGTCTCGTTGGTCAATCTTCGTGCTCCCATTTGATCCGTAGGCCTTCTTTGGACAAAGTTCGTCTCGTTTTGTCCCTCTTCGTCCTCCCATTTGATCCCTAGGCCTTCTTTGGACCAAGTTCGTCTCGTTCGTCCATCTTCGTCCTCCCATTTGATCGCTTGGCCTTCTTTGTACCAAGTTCGTCTCGTTCGTCCCTATTCGTCCTCCCATTTGATCCCTAGGCCTTCTTTGGACAAAGTTCGTCTCGTTCGTCCATTTTCGTCCTCCCATTTGATCCGTTGGCCTTCTTTGGACCAAGTTCGTCTCGTTCGTCCATCTTCGTCCTCCCATTTGATCCCTTGGCCTTCTTTGTACCAAGGTCGTCTCGTTTGTCCCTCTTCGTCCTCCCATTTGATCCCTAGGCCTTCTTTGGACCAAGTTCGTCTCGTTCGTCCATCTTCGTCCTCCCATTTGATCCCTTGGCCTTCTTTGTACCAAGTTCGTCTCGTTCCTCCCTCTTGGTCCTCCCAATTGATCCCTAGGCCTTCTTTGGACCAAGTTCATCTCGTTCGTCCATCTTCATCCTCCCATTTGATCCCTTGGCCTTCTTTGTACCAAGTTCGTCTCGTTCGTCCCTCTTCGTCCTCCCATTTGATCCCTAGGCCTTCTTTGGACAAAGTTCGTCTCGTTCGTCCATTTTCGTCCTCCCATTTGATCCGTTGGCCTTCTTTGTACCATGTTCGTCTCGTTCGTCCATCTTCGTCCTCCTATTTGATCCCTAGGCCTTCTTTGGACCATGTTCGTCTCGTTCGTCCCTCTTCGTCCTCCCATTTGATCCCTAGGCCTTCTTTGGACCATGTTCGTCTCGTTCGTCCATCTTCGTCCTCCCATTTGATCCCTTGGCCTTCTTTGTACCATGTTCGTCTCGTTCGTCCCTCTTCGTCCTCCCATTTGATCCCTAGGCCTTCTTTGGACCAAGTTCGTCTCGTTGGTCCATCTTCGTGCTCCCATTTGATCCGTAGGCCTTCTTTGGACAAAGTTCGTGTCGTTCGTCCATCTTCGTCCTCCCATTTGATCCCTTGGCCTTCTTTGTACCAAGTTCGTCTCGTTTGTCCCTCTTCGTCCTCCCATTTGATCCCTAGGCCTTCTTTGGACCAAGTTCGTCTCGTTCGTCCATCTTCGTCCTCCCATTTGATCGCTTGGCCTTCTTTGTACCAAGTTCGTCTCGTTCGTCCCTATTCGTCCTCCCATTTGATCCCTAGGCCTTCTTTGGACCATGTTCGTCTCGTTCGTCCATTTTCGTCCTCCCATTTGATCCGTTGGCCTTCTTTGGACAAAGTTCGTCTCGTTCTTCCATCTTCGTCCTCCCATTTGATCCCTTGGCCTTCTTTGTACCAAGGTCGACTCGTTTGTCCCTCTTCGTCCTCCCATTTGATCCCTAGGCCTTCTTTGGACCAAGTTCGTCTCGTTCGTCCATCTTCGTCCTCCCATTTGATCCCTTGGCCTTCTTTGTACCAAGTTCGTCTCGTTCCTCCCTCTTGGTCCTCCCAATTGATCCCTAGGCCTTCTTTGGACCAAGTTCATCTCGTTCGTCCATCTTCGTCCTCCCATTTGATCCCTTGGCCTTCTTTGTACCAAGTTCGTCTCGTTCGTCCCTCTTCGTCCTCCCATTTGATCCGTTGGCCTTCTTTGGACCAAGTTCGTCTCGTTCGTCCATCTTCGTCCTCCCATTTGATCCGTTGGCCTTCTTTGTACCATGTTCGTCTCGTTCGTCCATCTTTGTCCTCCTATTTGATCCCTAGGCCTTCTTTGGACCAAGTTCGTCTCGTTCGTCCATCTTCGTCCTCCCATTTGATCCCTTGGCCTTCTTTGTACCATGTTCGTCTCATTCGTCCCTCTTCGTCCTCCCATTTGATCCCTAGGCCTTCTTTGGACCAAGTTCGTCTCGTTCGTCCATCTTCGTCCTCCCATTTGATCCCTTGGCCTTCTTTGTACCATGTTCGTCTCGTTCGTCCCTCTTCGTCCTCCCATTTGATCCCTAGGCCTTCTTTGGACCAAGTTCGTCTCGTTCGTCCATCTTCGTCCTCCCATTTGATCCCTTGGCCTTCTTTGTACCATGTTCGTCTCGTTCGTCCATCTTCGTCCTCCTATTTGATCCCTAGGCCTTCTTTGGACCAAGTTCGTCTCGTTCGTCCATCTTCGTCCTCCCATTTGATCCCTTGGCCTTCTTTGTACCATGTTCGTCTTGTTCGTCCCTCTTCGTCCTCCCATTTGATCCCTAGGCCTTCTTTGGACCATGTTCGTCTCGTTCGTCCATCTTCGTCCTCCCATTTGATCCCTTGGCCTTCTTTGTACCATGTTTGTCTCGTTCGTCCCTCTTCGTCCTCCCATTTGATCCCTAGGCCTTCTTTGGACCAAGTTCGTCTCGTTGGTCCATCTTCGTGCTCCCATTTGATCCGTAGGCCTTCTTTGGACAAAGTTCGTGTCGTTCGTCCATCTTCGTCCTCCCATTTGATCCCTTGGCCTTCTTTGTACAAAGTTCGTCTCGTTTGTCCCTCTTCGTCCTCCCATTTGATCCCTAGGCCTTCTTTGGACCAAGTTCGTCTCGTTCGTCCATCTTCGTCCTCCCATTTGATCGCTTGGCCTTCTTTGTACCAAGTTCGTCTCGTTCGTCCCTATTCGTCCTCCCATTTGATCCGTAGGCCTTCTTTGGACCATGTTCGTCTCGTTCGTCCATTTTCGTCCTCCCATTTGATCCGTTGGCCTTCTTTGGATAAAGTTCGTCTCGTTCTTCCATCTTCGTCCTCCCATTTGATCCCTTGGCCTTCTTTGTACCAAGGTCGACTCGTTTGTCCCTCTTCGTCCTCCTATTTGATCCCTAGGCCTTCTTTGGACCAAGTTCGTCTCGTTCGTCCATCTTCGTCCTCCCATTTGATCCCTTGGCCTTCTTTGTACCAAGTTCGTCTCGTTCCTCCCTCTTGGTCCTCCCAATTGATCCCTAGGCCTTCTTTGGACCAAGTTCATCTCGTTCGTCCATCTTCGTCCTCCCATTTGATCCCTTGGCCTTCTTTGTACCAAGTTCGTCTCGTTCGTCCCTCTTCGTCCTCCCATTTGATCCCTAGGCCTTCTTTGGACAAAGTTCGTCTCGTTCGTCCATTTTCGTCCTCCCATTTGATCCGTTGGCCTTCTTTGGACCAAGTTCGTCTCGTTCGTCCATCTTCGTCCTCCCATTTGATCCGTTGGCCTTCTTTGTACCATGTTCGTCTCGTTCGTCCATCTTTGTCCTCCTATTTGATCCCTAGGCCTTCTTTGGACCAAGTTCGTCTCGTTCGTCCATCTTCGTCCTCCCATTTGATCCCTTGGCCTTCTTTGTACCATGTTCGTCTCGTTCGTCCCTCTTCGTCCTCCCATTTGATCCCTAGGCCTTCTTTGGACCAAGTTCGTCTCGTTCGTCCATCTTCGTCCTCCCATTTGATCCGTTGGCCTTCTTTGTACCATGTTCGTCTCGTTCGTCCATCTTTGTCCTCCTATTTGATCCCTAGGCCTTCTTTGGACCAAGTTCGTCTCGTTCGTCCATCTTCGTCCTCCCATTTGATCCCTTGGCCTTCTTTGTACCATGTTCGTCTCGTTCGTCCCTCTTCGTCCTCCCATTTGATCCCTAGGCCTTCTTTGGACCAAGTTCGTCTCGTTCTTCCATCTTCGTCCTCCCATTTGATCCCTTGGCCTTCTTTGTACCATGTTCGTCTCGTTCGTCCATCTTCGTCCTCCTATTTGATCCCTAGGCCTTCTTTGGACCAAGTTCGTCTCGTTCGTCCCTCTTCGTCCTCCCATTTGATCCCTAGGCCTTCTTTGGACCATGTTCGTCTCGTTCGTCCATCTTCGTCCTCCCATTTGATCCCTTGGCCTTCTTTGTACCATGTTCGTCTCGTTCGTCCCTCTTCGTCCTCCCATTTGATCCCTAGGCCTTCTTTGGACCAAGTTCGTCTCGTTGGTCCATCTTCGTGCACCCATTTGATCCGTAGGCCTTCTTTGGACAAAGTTCGTGTCGTTCGTCCATCTTCGTCCTCCCATTTGATCCCTTGGCCTTCTTTGTACCAAGTTCGTCTCGTTTGTCCCTCTTCGTCCTCCCATTTGATCCCTAGGCCTTCTTTGGACCAAGTTCGTCTCGTTCGTCCATCTTCGTCCTCCCATTTGATCGCTTGGCCTTCTTTGTTCCAAGTTCGTCTCGTTCGTCCCTATTCGTCCTCCCATTTGATCCCTAGGCTTTCTTTGGACCATGTTCGTCTCGTTCGTCCATTTTCGTCCTCCCATTTGATCCGTTGGCCTTCTTTGGACAAAGTTCGTCTCGTTCTTCCATCTTCGTCCTCCCATTTGATCCCTTGGCCTTCTTTGTACCAAGGTCGACTCGTTTGTCCCTCTTCGTCCTCCCATTTGATCCCTAGGCCTTCTTTGGACCAAGTTCGTCTCGTTCGTCCATCTTCGTCCTCCCATTTGATCCCTTGGCCTTCTTTGTACCAAGTTCGTCTCGTTCCTCCCTCTTGGTCCTCCCAATTGATCCCTAGGCCTTCTTTGGACCAAGTTCATCTCGTTCGTCCATCTTCGTCCTCCCATTTGATCCCTTGGCCTTCTTTGTACCAAGTTCGTCTCGTTCGTCCCTCTTCGTCCTCCCATTTGATCCCTAGGCCTTCTTTGGACAAAGTTCGTCTCGTTCGTCCATTTTCGTCCTCCCATTTGATCCGTTGGCCTTCTTTGGACCAAGTTCGTCTCGTTCGTCCATCTTCGTCCTCCCATTTGATCCGTTGGCCTTCTTTGTACCATGTTCGTCTCGTTCGTCCATCTTTGTCCTCCTATTTGATCCCTAGGCCTTCTTTGGACCATGTTCGTCTCGTTCGTCCATCTTCGTCCTCCCATTTGATCCCTTGGCCTTCTTTGTACCATGTTCGTCTCGTTCGTCCCTCTTCGTCCTCCCATTTGATCCCTAGGCCTTCTTTGGACCAAGTTCGTCTCGTTCGTCCATCTTCGTCCTCCCATTTGATCCCTTGGCCTTCTTTGTACCATGTTCGTCTCGTTCGTCCCTCTTCGTCCTCCCATTTGATCCCTAGGCCTTCTTTGGACCATGTTCGTCTCGTTCGTCCATCTTCGTCCTCCCATTTGATCCCTTGGCCTTCTTTGTACCAAGTTCGTCTCGTTCGTCCCTCTTCGTCCTCCCATTTGATCCCTAGGCCTTCTTTGGACCATGTTCGTCTCGTTGGTCCATCTTCGTGCTCCCATTTGATCCCTAGGCCTTCTTTGGACCATGTTCGTCTCGTTCGTCCATCTTCGTCCTCCCATTTGATCGCTTGGCCTTCTTTGTACCAAGTTCGTCTCGTTCGTCCCTCTTCGTCCTCCCATTTGATTCCTAGGCCTTCTTTGTACCATGTTCGTCTCGTTCGTCCCTCTTCGTCCTCCCATTTGATCCCTAGGCCTTCTTTGGACCAAGTTCGTCTCGTTCGTCCATCTTCGTCCTCCCATTTGATCCCTTGGCCTTCTTTGTACCATGTTCGTCTCGTTCGTCCCTCTTCGTCCTCCCATTTGATCCCTAGGCCTTCTTTGGACCATGTTCGTCTCGTTCGTCCATCTTCGTCCTCCCATTTGATCCCTTGGCCATCTTTGTACCAAGTTCGTCTCGTTCGTCCCTCTTCGTCCTCCCATTTGATCCCTAGGCCTTCTTTGGACCAAGTTCGTCTCGTTCGTCCATCTTCGTCCTCCCATTTGATCCCTTGGCCTTCTTTGTACCATGTTCATCTCGTTCGTCCCTCTTCGTCCTCCCATTTGATCCCTAGGCCTTCTTTGGACCATGTTCGTCTCGTTCGTCCATCTTCGTCCTCCCATTTGATCCCTTGGCCTTCTTTGTACCACGTTCGTCTCGTTCGTCCCTCTTCGTCCTCCCATTTGATCCCTAGGCCTTCTTTGGACCAAGTTCGTCTCGTTCGTCCATCTTCGTCCTCCCATTTGATCCCTTGGCCTTCTTTGTACCATGTTCATCTCGTTCGTCCCTCTTCGTCCTCCCATTTGATCCCTAGGCCTTCTTTGGACCATGTTCGTCTCGTTCGTCCATCTTCGTCCTCCCATTTGATCCCTTGGCCTTCTTTGTACCAAGTTCGTCTCGTTCGTCCCTCTTCGTCCTCCCATTTGATCCCTAGGCCTTCTTTGGACCATGTTCGTCTCGTTGGTCCATCTTCGTGCTCCCATTTGATCCCTAGGCCTTCTTTGGACCATGTTCGTCTCGTTCGTCCATCTTCGTCCTCCCATTTGATCGCTTGGCCTTCTTTGTACCAAGTTCGTCTCGTTCGTCCCTCTTCGTCCACCCATTTGATTCCTAGGCCTTCTTTGTACCATGTTCGTCTCGTTCGTCCCTCTTCGTCCTCCCATTTGATCCCTAGGCCTTCTTTGGACCAAGTTCGTCTCGTTCGTCCATCTTCGTCCTCCCATTTGATCCCTTGGCCTTCTTTGTACCATGTTCGTCTCGTTCGTCCCTCTTCGTCCTCCCATTTGATCCCTAGGCCTTCTTTGGACCATGTTCGTCTCGTTCGTCCATCTTCGTCCTCCCATTTGATCCCTTGGCCTTCTTTGTACCAAGTTCGTCTCGTTCGTCCCTCTTCGTCCTCCCATTTGATCCCTAGGCCTTCTTTGGACCAAGTTCGTCTCGTTCGTCCATCTTCGTCCTCCCATTTGATCCCTTGGCCTTCTTTGTACCATGTTCATCTCGTTCGTCCCTCTTCGTCCTCCCATTTGATCCCTAGGCCTTCTTTGGACCATGTTCGTCTCGTTCATCCATCTTCGTCCTCCCATTTGATCCCTTGGCCTTCTTTGTACCATGTTCGTCTCGTTCGTCCCTCTTCGTCCTCCCATTTGATCCCTAGGCCTTCTTTGTACCATGTTCGTCTCGTTCGTCCCTCTTCGTCCTCCCATTTGATCCCTAGGCCTTCTTTGGACCATGTTCGTCTCGTTCGTCCATCTTCGTCCTCCCATTTGATCCCTTGGCCTTCTTTGTACCAAGTTCGTCTCGTTCGTCCCTCTTCGTCCTCCCATTTGATCCCTAGGCCTTCTTTGGACCAAGTTCGTCTCGTTCGTCCATCTTCGTCCTCCCATTTGATCCCTTGGCCTTCTTTGTACCATGTTCATCTCGTTCGTCCCTCTTCGTCCTCCCATTTGATCCCTAGGCCTTCTTTGGACCATGTTCGTCTCGTTCTTCCATCTTCGTCCTCCCATTTGATCCCTTGGCCTTCTTTGTACCAAGTTCGTCTCGTTCGTCCCTCTTCGTCCTCCCATTTGATCCCTAGGCCTTCTTTGTACCATGTTCGTCTCGTTCGTCCATCTTCGTCCTCCTATTTGATCCCTAGGCCTTCTTTTGACCAAGTACGTTTCGTTCGTCCATCTTCGTCCTCCCATTTGATCCCTTGGCCATCTTTGTACCATGTTCGTCTCGTTCGTCCCTCTTCGTCCTCCCATTTGATCCGTTGGCCTTCTTTGTACCATGTTCGTCTCGTTCGTCCATCTTCGTCCTCCTATTTGATCCCTAGGCCTTCTTTGGACCAAGTTCGTTTGGTTCGTCCATCTTCGTCCTCCCATTTGATCGCTTGGCCTTCTTTGTACCATGTTCGTCTCGTTCGTCCCTCTTCGTCCTCCCATTTGATCCCTAGGCCTTCTTTGGACCATGTTCGTCTCGTTCGTCCATCTTCGTCCTCCCATTTGATCCCTTGGCCTTCTTTGTTCCAAGTTCGTCTCGTTCGTCCCTCTTCGTCCTCCCATTTGATCCCTAGGCCTTCTTTGGACAAAGTTCGTCTCGTTCGTCCATTTTCGTCCTCCCAATTGATCCGTTGGCCTTCTTTGGACCAAGTTCGTCTCGTTCGTCCATCTTCGTCCTCCCATTTGATCCGTTGGCCTTCTTTGTACCATGTTCGTCTCGTTCGTCCATCTTCGTCCTCCTATTTGATCCCTAGGCCTTCTTTTGACCAAGTTCGTTTCGTTCGTCCATCTTCGTCCTCCCATTTGATCCCTTGGCCTTCTTTGTACCATGTTCGTCTCGTTCGTCCCTCTTCGTCCTCCCATTTGATCCCTAGGCCTTCTTTGGACCATGTTCGTATCGTTCGTCCATCTTCGTCCTCCCATTTGATCCCTTGGCCTTCTTTGTAACATGTTCGTCTCGTTCGTCCATCTTCGTCCTCCCATTTGATCCGTTGGCCTTCTTTGTACCATGTTCGTCTCGTTCGTCCATCTTCGTCCTCCTATTTGATCCCTAGGCCTTCTTTGGACCAAGTTCGTTTGGTTCGTCCATCTTCGTCCTCCCATTTGATCCCTAGGCCTTCTTTGGACCATGTTCGTCTCGTTCGTCCATCTTCGTCCTCCCATTTGATCCCTTGGCCTTCTTTGTACCATGTTCGTCTCGTTCGTCCCTCTTCGTCCTCCCATTTGATCCCTAGGCCTTCTTTGGACCAAGTTCGTCTCGTTCGTCCATCTTCGTCCTCCCATTTGATCCGTTGGCCTTCTTTGGACCAAGTTCGTCTCGTTCGTCCATCTTCGTCCTCCCATTTGATCCGTTGGCCTTCTTTGTACCATGTTCGTCTCGTTCGTCCCACTTCGTCTTCCCATTTGATCCGTAGGCCTTCTTTGGACCAAGTTCGTCTCGTTCGTCCATCTTCGTCCTCCCATTTGATCCGTTGGCATTCTTTGGACCAAGTTCGTCTCGTTCGTCCATCTTCGTCCTCCCATTTTATCCCAAGGCCTTCTTTGGACCAAGTTCGTCTCGTTCGTCAATCTTCGTGCTCCCATTTGATCCGTAGGCGTTCTTTGGACAATGTTCGTCTCGTTCGTCCATCTTCGTCCTCCCATTTGATCCGTTGGCCTTCTTTGGACAATGTTCGTCTCGTTCGTCCATCTTCGTCCTCCCATTTGATCCGTTGGCCTTCTTTGTACCAAGTTCGTCTCGTTCCTCCCTCTTGGTCCTCCCAATTGATCCCTAGGCCTTCTTTGGACCAAGTTCATCTCGTTCGTCCATCTTCGTCCTCCCATTTGATCCGTTGGCCTTCTTTGTACCATGTTCGTCTCGTTCGTCCATCTTCGTCCTCCTATTTGATCCCTAGGCCTTCTTTGGACCAAGTTCGTTTGGTTCGTCCATCTTCGTCCTCCCATTTGATCCCTTGGCCTTCTTTGTTCCAAGTTCGTCTCGTTCGTCCCTCTTCGTCCTCCCATTTGATCCCTAGGCCTTCTTTGGACAAAGTTCGTCTCGTTCGTCCATTTTCGTCCTCCCAATTGATCCGTTGGCCTTCTTTGGACCAAGTTCGTCTCGTTCGTCCATCTTCGTCCTCCCATTTGATCCGTTGGCCTTCTTTGTACCATGTTCGTCTCGTTCGTCCATCTTCGTCCTCCTATTTGATCCCTAGGCCTTCTTTTGACCAAGTTCGTTTCGTTCGTCCATCTTCGTCCTCCCATTTGATCCCTTGGCCTTCTTTGTACCATGTTCGTCTCGTTCGTCCATCTTCGTCCTCCTATTTGATCCCTAGGCCTTCTTTTGACCAAGTTCGTTTCGTTCGTCCATCTTCGTCCTCCCATTTGATCCCTTGGCCTTCTTTGTACCATGTTCGTCTCGTTCGTCCCTCTTCGTCCTCCCATTTGATCCCTAGGCCTTCTTTGGACCATGTTCATATCGTTCGTCCATCTTCGTCCTCCCATTTGATCCCTTGGCCTTCTTTGTACCATGTTCGTCTCGTTCGTCCATCTTCGTCCTCCCATTTGATCCGTTGGCCTTCTTTGTACCATGTTCGTCTCGTTCGTCCATCTTCGTCCTCCTATTTGATCCCTAGGCCTTCTTTGGACCAAGTTCGTTTGGTTCGTCCATCTTCGTCCTCCCATTTGATCCCTTGGCCTTCTTTGTACCATGTTCGTCTCGTTCGTCCCTCTTCGTCCTCCCATTTGATCCCTAGGCCTTCTTTGGACCATGTTCGTCTCGTTCGTCCATCTTCGTCCTCCCATTTGATCCCTTGGCCTTCTTTGTACCATGTTCGTCTCGTTCGTCCCTCTTCGTCCTCCCATTTGATCCCTAGGCCTTCTTTGGACCAAGTTCGTCTCGTTCGTCCATCTTCGTCCTCCCATTTGATCCGTTGGCCTTCTTTGGACCAAGTTCGTCTCGTTCGTCCATCTTCGTCCTCCCATTTGATCCGTTGGCCTTCTTTGTACCATGTTCGTCTCGTTCGTCCCACTTCGTCTTCCCATTTGATCCGTAGGCCTTCTTTGGACCAAGTTCGTCTCGTTCGTCCATCTTCGTCCTCCCATTTGATCCGTTGGCATTCTTTGGACCAAGTTCGTCTCGTTCGTCCATCTTTGTCCTCCCATTTTATCCCAAGGCCTTCTTTGGACCAAGTTCGTCTCGTTCGTCAATCTTCGTGCTCCCATTTGATCCGTAGGCGTTCTTTGGACAATGTTCGTCTCGTTCGTCCATCTTCGTCCTCCCATTTGATCCGTTGGCCTTCTTTGGACAAAGTTCGTCTCGTTCGTCCATCTTCGTCCTCCCATTTGATCCGTTGGCCTTCTTTGTACCAAGTTCGTCTCGTTCCTCCCTCTTGGTCCTCCCAATTGATCCCTAGGCCTTCTTTGGACCAAGTTCATCTCGTTCGTCCATCTTCGTCCTCCCATTTGATCCGTTGGCCTTCTTTGTACCATGTTCGTCTCGTTCGTCCATCTTCGTCCTCCTATTTGATCCCTAGGCCTTCTTTGGACCAAGTTCGTTTGGTTCGTCCATCTTCGTCCTCCCATTTGATCCCTTGGCCTTCTTTGTACCATGTTCGTCTCGTTCGTCCCTCTTCGTCCTCCGATTTGATCCCTAGGCCTTCTTTGGACCATGTTCGTCTCGTTCGTCCATCTTCGTCCTCCCATTTGATCCCTTGGCCTTCTTTGTACCATGTTCGTCTCGTTCGTCCCTCTTCGTCCTCCCATTTGATCCCTAGGCCTTCTTTGGACCAAGTTCGTCTCGTTCGTCCATCTTCGTCCTCCCATTTGATCCGTTGGCCTTCTTTGGACCAAGTTCGTCTCGTTCGTCCATCTTCGTCCTCCCATTTGATCCGTTGGCCTTCTTTGTACCATGTTCGTCTCGTTCGTCCCACTTCGTCTTCCCATTTGATCCGTAGGCCTTCTTTGGACCAAGTTCGTCTCGTTCGTCCATCTTCGTCCTCCCATTTGATCCGTTGGCATTCTTTGGACCAAGTTCGTCTCGTTCGTCCATCTTCGTCCTCCCATTTTATCCCAAGGCCTTCTTTGGACCAAGTTCGTCTCGTTTGTCAATCTTCGTGCTCCCATTTGATCCGTAGGCGTTCTTTGGACAATGTTCGTCTCGTTCGTCCATCTTCGTCCTCCCATTTGATCCGTTGGCCTTCTTTGGACAAAGTTCGTCTCGTTCGTCCATCTTCGTCCTCCCATTTGATCCGTTGGCCTTCTTTGTACCAAGTTCGTCTCGTTCCTCCCTCTTGGTCCTCCCAATTGTTCCCTAGGCCTTCTTTGGACCAAGTTCATCTCGTTCGTCCATCTTCGTCCTCCCATTTGATCCCTTGGCCTTCTTTGTACCAAGTTCGTCTCGTTCGTCCCTCTTCGTCGTCCCATTTGATCCCTAGGCCTTCTTTGGACAAAGTTCGTCTCGTTCGTCCTCCCAATTGATCCGTTGGCCTTCTTTGGACCAAGTTCGTCTCGTTCGTCCATCTTCGTCCTCCCATTTGATCCGTTGGCCTACTTTGTACCATGTTCGTCTCGTTCGTCCATCTTCGTCCTCCTATTTGATCCCTAGGCCTTCTTTTGACCAAGTTCGTTTCGTTCGTCCATCTTCGTCCTCCCATTTGATCCCTTGGCCTTCTTTGTACCATGTTCGTCTCGTTCGTCCCTCTTCATCCTCCCATTTGATCCCTAGGCCTTCTTTGGACCAAGTTCGTCTCGTTCGTCCATCTTCGTCCTCCCATTTGATCCCTTGGCCTTCTTTGTACCAAGTTCGTCTCGTTCCTCCCTCTTGGTCCTCCCAATTGATCCCTAGGCCTTCTTTGGACCAAGTTCATCTCGTTCGTCCATCTTCGTCCTCCCATTTGATCCCTTGGCCTTCTTTGTACCAAGTTCGTCTCGTTCGTCCCTCTTCGTCCTCCCATTTGATCCCTAGGCCTTCTTTGGACAAAGTTCGTCTCGTTCGTCCATTTTCGTCCTCCCATTTGATCCGTTGGCCTTCTTTGGACCAAGTTCGCCTCGTTCGTCCATCTTCGTCCTCCCATTTGATCCGTTGGCCTTCTTTGTACCATGTTCGTCTCGTTCGTCCATCTTCGTCCTCCTATTTGATCCCTAGGCCTTTTTTGGACCAAGTTCGTCTCGTTCGTCCATCTTCATCCTCCCATTTGATCCCTTGGCCTTCTTTGTACCATGTTCGTCTCGTTCGTCCCTCTTCGTCCTCCCATTTGATCCCTAGGCCTTCTTTGGACCAAGTTCGTCTCGTTCGTCCATCTTCGTCCTCCCATTTGATCCCTTGGCCTTCTTTGTACCATGTTCGTCTCGTTCGTCCCTCTTCGTCCTCCCATTTGATCCCTAGGCCTTCTTTGGACCATGTTCGTCTCGTTCGTCCATCTTCGTCCTCCCATTTGATCCCTTGGCCTTCTTTATACCATGTTCGTCTCGTTCGTCCCTCTTCGTCCTCCCATTTGATCCCTAGGCCTTCTTTGGACCAAGTTCGACTCGTTGGTCCATCTTCGTGCTCCCATTTGATCCCTAGGCCTTCTTTGGACAAAGTTCGTCTCGTTCGTCCATCTTCGTCCTCCCATTTGATCGCTTGGCCTTCTTTGTACCAAGTTCGTCTCGTTCGTCCCTCTTCGTCCTCCCATTTGATCCCTAGGCCTTCTTTGGACCATGTTCGTCTCGTTCGTCCATTTTCGTCCTCCCATTTGATCCGTTGGCCTTCTTTGGACCAAGTTCGTCTCGTTCGTCCATCTTCGTCCTCCCATTTGATCCGTTGGCCTTCTTTGTACCATGTTCGTCTCGTTCGTCCATCTTCGTCCTCCTATTTGATCCCTAGGCCTTCTTTGGACCAAGTTCGTTTCGTTCGTCCATCTTCGTCCTCCCATTTGATCCCTTGGCCTTCTTTGTACCAAGTTCGTCTCGTTCCTCCCTCTTGGTCCTCCCAATTGATCCCTAGGCCTTCTTTGGACCAAGTTCATCTCGTTCGTCCATCTTCGTCCTCCCATTTGATCCCTTGGCCTTCTTTGTACCAAGTTCGTCTCGTTCGTCCCTCTTCGTCCTCCCATTTGATCCCTAGGCCTTCTTTGGACAAAGTTCGTCTCGTTCGTCCATTTTCGTCCTCCCAATTGATCCGTTGGCCTTCTTTGGACCAAGTTCGTCTCGTTCGTCCATCTTCGTCCTCCCATTTGATCCGTTGGCCTTCTTTGTACCATGTTCGTCTCGTTCGTCCATCTTCGTCCTCCTATTTGATCCCTAGGCCTTCTTTTGACCAAGTTCGTTTCGTTCGTCCATCTTCGTCCTCCCATTTGATCCCTTGGCCTTCTTTGTACCATGTTCGTCTCGTTCGTCCATCTTCGTCCTCCTATTTGATCCCTAGGCCTTCTTTTGACCAAGTTCGTTTCGTTCGTCCATCTTCGTCCTCCCATTTGATCCCTTGGCCTTCTTTGTACCATGTTCGTCTCGTTCGTCCCTCTTCGTCCTCCCATTTGATCCCTAGGCCTTCTTTGGACCATGTTCGTCTCGTTCGTCCATCTTCGTCCTCCCATTTGATCCCTTGGCCTTCTTTGTACCATGTTCGTCTCGTTCGTCCCTCTTCATCCTCCCATTTGATCCCTAGGCCTTCTTTGGACCAAGTTCGTCTCGTTCGTCCATCTTCGTCCTCCCATTTGATCCGTTGGCCTTCTTTCTACCATGTTCGTCTCGTTCGTCCCACTTCGTCTTCCCATTTGATCCGTAGGCCTTCTTTGGACCAAGTTCGTCTCGTTCGTCCATCTTCGTCCTCCCATTTGATCCGTTGGCATTCTTTGGACCAAGTTCGTCTCGTTCGTCCATCTTCGTCCTCCCATTTTATCCCAAGGCATTCTTTGGACCAAGTTCGTCTCGTTCGTCCATCTTCGTCCTCCCATTTTATCCCAAGGCCTTCTTTGGACCAAGTTCGTCTCGTTCGTCAATCTTCGTGCTCCCATTTGATCCGTAGGCGTTCTTTGGACAATGTTCGTCTCGTTCGTCCATCTTCGTCCTCCCATTTGATCCGTTGGCCTTCTTTGGACAAAGTTCGTCTCGTTCGTCCATCTTCGTCCTCCCATTTGATCCGTTGGCCTTCTTTGTACCATGTTCGTCTCGTTCGTCCATCTTCGTCTTCCTATTTGATCCCTAGGCCTTCTTTAGACCAAGTTCGTTTGGTTCGTCCATCTTCGTCCTCCCATTTGATCCCTTGGCCTTCTTTGTACCATGTTCGTCTCGTTCGTCCCTCTTCGTCCTCCCATTTGATCCCTAGGCCTTCTTTGGACCATGTTCGTCTCGTTCGTCCATCTTCGTCCTCCCATTTGATCCCTTGGCCTTCTTTGTACCATGTTCGTCTCGTTCGTCCCTCTTCGTCCTCCCATTTGATCCCTAGGCCTTCTTTGGACCATGTTCGTCTCGTTCGTCCATCTTCGTCCTCCCATTTGATCCCTTGGCCTTCTTTGTACCATGTTCGTCTCGTTCGTCCATCTTCGTCCTCCCATTTGATCCGTTGGCCTTCTTTGTACCATGTTCGTCTCGTTCGTCCATCTTCGTCCTCCTATTTGATCCCTAGGCCTTCTTTGGACCAAGTTCGTTTGGTTCGTCCATCTTCGTCCTCCCATTTGATCCCTTGGCCTTCTTTGTACCATGTTCGTCTCGTTCGTCCCTCTTCGTCCTCCCATTTGATCCCTAGGCCTTCTTTGGACCATGTTCGTCTCGTTCGTCCATCTTCGTCCTCCCATTTGATCCCTTGGCCTTCTTTGTACCATGTTCGTCTCGTTCGTCCCTCTTCATCCTCCCATTTGATCCCTAGGCCTTCTTTGGACCAAGTTCGTCTCGTTCGTCCATCTTCATCCTCCCATTTGATCCGTTGGCCTTCTTTGTACCATGTTCGTCTCGTTCGTCCCACTTCGTCTTCCCATTTGATCCGTAGGCCTTCTTTGGACCAAGTTCGTCTCGTTCGTCCATCTTCGTCCTCCCATTTGATCCGTTGGCATTCTTTGGACCAAGTTCGTCTCGTTCGTCCATCTTCGTCCTCCCATTTTATCCCAAGGCATTCTTTGGACCAAGTTCGTCTCGTTCGTCCATCTTCGTCCTCCCATTTTATCCCAAGGCCTTCTTTGGACCAAGTTCGTCTCGTTCGTCAATCTTCGTGCTCCCATTTGATCCGTAGGCGTTCTTTGGACAATGTTCGTCTCGTTCGTCCATCTTCGTCCTCCCATTTGATCCGTTGGCCTTCTTTGGACAAAGTTCGTCTCGTTCGTCCATCTTCGTCCTCCCATTTGATCCGTTGGCCTTCTTTGTACCATGTTCGTCTCGTTCGTCCATCTTCGTCCTCCTATTTGATCCCTAGGCCTTCTTTGGACCAAGTTCGTTTGGTTCGTCCATCTTCGTCCTCCCATTTGATCCCTTGGCCTTCTTTGTACCATGTTCGTCTCGTTCGTCCCTCTTCGTCCTCCCATTTGATCCCTAGGCCTTCTTTGGACCATGTTCGTCTCGTTCGTCCATCTTCGTCCTCCCATTTGATCCCTTGGCCTTCTTTGTACCATGTTCGTCTCGTTCGTCCCTCTTCGTCCTCCCATTTGATCCCTAGGCCTTCTTTGGACCAAGTTCGTCTCGTTCGTCCATCTTCGTCCTCCCATTTGATCCGTTGGCCTTCTTTGGACCAAGTTCGTCTCGTTCGTCCATCTTCGTCCTCCCATTTGATCCGTTGGCCTTCTTTGTACCATGTTCGTCTCGTTCGTCCCACTTCGTCTTCCCATTTGATCCGTAGGCCTTCTTTGGACCAAGTTCGTCTCGTTCGTCCATCTTCGTCCTCCCATTTGATCCGTTGGCATTCTTTGGACCAAGTTCGTCTCGTTCGTCCATCTTCGTCCTCCCATTTTATCCCAAGGCCTTCTTTGGACCAAGTTCGTCTCGTTCGTCAATCTTCGTGCTCCCATTTGATTCGTAGGCGTTCTTTGGACAATGTTCGTCTCGTTCGTCAATCTTCGTGCTCCCATTTGATCCGTAGGCGTTCTTTGGACAATGTTCGTCTCGTTCGTCCATCTTCGTCCTCCCATTTGATCCGTTGGCCTTCTTTGGACAAAGTTCGTCTCGTTCGTCCATCTTCGTCCTCCCATTTGATCCGTTGGCCTTCTTTGTACCATGTTCGTCTCGTTCGTCCATCTTCGTCTTCCTATTTGATCCCTAGGCCTTCTTTAGACCAAGTTCGTTTGGTTCGTCCATCTTCGTCCTCCCATTTGATCCCTTGGCCTTCTTTGTACCATGTTCGTCTCGTTCGTCCCTCTTCGTCCTCCCATTTGATCCCTAGGCCTTCTTTGGACCATGTTCGTCTCGTTCGTCCATCTTCGTCCTCCCATTTGATCCCTTGGCCTTCTTTGTACCATGTTCGTCTCGTTCGTCCCTCTTCGTCCTCCCATTTGATCCCTAGGCCTTCTTTGGACCATGTTCGTCTCGTTCGTCCATCTTCGTCCTCCCATTTGATCCCTTGGCCTTCTTTGTACCATGTTCGTCTCGTTCGTCCATCTTCGTCCTCCCATTTGATCCGTTGGCCTTCTTTGTACCATGTTCGTCTCGTTCGTCCATCTTCGTCCTCCTATTTGATCCCTAGGCCTTCTTTGGACCAAGTTCGTTTGGTTCGTCCATCTTCGTCCTCCCATTTGATCCCTTGGCCTTCTTTGTACCATGTTCGTCTCGTTCGTCCCTCTTCGTCCTCCCATTTGATCCCTAGGCCTTCTTTGGACCATGTTCGTCTCGTTCGTCCATCTTCGTCCTCCCATTTGATCCCTTGGCCTTCTTTGTACCATGTTCGTCTCGTTCGTCCCTCTTCATCCTCCCATTTGATCCCTAGGCCTTCTTTGGACCAAGTTCGTCTCGTTCGTCCATCTTCATCCTCCCATTTGATCCGTTGGCCTTCTTTGTACCATGTTCGTCTCGTTCGTCCCACTTCGTCTTCCCATTTGATCCGTAGGCCTTCTTTGGACCAAGTTCGTCTCGTTCGTCCATCTTCGTCCTCCCATTTGATCCGTTGGCATTCTTTGGACCAAGTTCGTCTCGTTCGTCCATCTTCGTCCTCCCATTTTATCCCAAGGCATTCTTTGGACCAAGTTCGTCTCGTTCGTCCATCTTCGTCCTCCCATTTTATCCCAAGGCCTTCTTTGGACCAAGTTCGTCTCGTTCGTCAATCTTCGTGCTCCCATTTGATCCGTTGGCGTTCTTTGGACAATGTTCGTCTCGTTCGTCCATCTTCGTCCTCCCATTTGATCCGTTGGCCTTCTTTGGACAAAGTTCGTCTCGTTCGTCCATCTTCGTCCTCCCATTTGATCCGTTGGCCTTCTTTGTACCATGTTCGTCTCGTTCGTCCATCTTCGTCCTCCTATTTGATCCCTAGGCCTTCTTTGGACCAAGTTCGTTTGGTTCGTCCATCTTCGTCCTCCCATTTGATCCCTTGGCCTTCTTTGTACCATGTTCGTCTCGTTCGTCCCTCTTCGTCCTCCCATTTGATCCCTAGGCCTTCTTTGGACCATGTTCGTCTCGTTCGTCCATCTTCGTCCTCCCATTTGATCCCTTGGCCTTCTTTGTACCATGTTCGTCTCGTTCGTCCCTCTTCGTCCTCCCATTTGATCCCTAGGCCTTCTTTGGACCAAGTTCGTCTCGTTCGTCCATCTTCGTCCTCCCATTTGATCCGTTGGCCTTCTTTGGACCAAGTTCGTCTCGTTCGTCCATCTTCGTCCTCCCATTTGATCCGTTGGCCTTCTTTGTACCATGTTCGTCTCGTTCGTCCCACTTCGTCTTCCCATTTGATCCGTAGGCCTTCTTTGGACCAAGTTCGTCTCGTTCGTCCATCTTCGTCCTCCCATTTGATCCGTTGGCATTCTTTGGACCAAGTTCGTCTCGTTCGTCCATCTTCGTCCTCCCATTTTATCCCAAGGCCTTCTTTGGACCAAGTTCGTCTCGTTCGTCAATCTTCGTGCTCCCATTTGATTCGTAGGCGTTCTTTGGACAATGTTCGTCTCGTTCGTCCATCTTCGTCCTCCCATTTGATCCGTTGGCCTTGTTTGGACAAAGTTCGTCTCGTTCGTCCATCTTCGTCCTCCCATTTGATCCGTTGGCCTTCTTTGTACCAAGTTCGTCTCGTTCCTCCCTCTTGGTCCTCCCAATTGATCCCTAGGCCTTCTTTGGACCAAGTTCATCTCGTTCGTCCATCTTCGTCCTCCCATTTGATCCCTTGGCCTTCTTTGTACCAAGTTCGTCTCGTTCGTCCCTCTTCGTCCTCCCATTTGATCCCTAGGCCTTCTTTGGACAAAGTTCGTCTCGTTCGTCCATTTTCGTCCTCCCAATTGATCCGTTGGCCTTCTTTGGACCAAGTTCGTCTCGTTCGTCCATCTTCGTCCTCCCATTTGATCCGTTGGCCTTCTTTGTACCATGTTCGTCTCGTTCGTCCATCTTCATCCTCCTATTTGATCCCTAGGCCTTCTTTTGACCAAGTTCGTTTCGTTCGTCCATCTTCCTCCTCCCATTTGATCCCTTGGCCTTCTTTGTACGATGTTCGTCTCGTTCGTCCCTCTTCGTCCTCCCATTTGATCCCAAGGCCTTCTTTGGACCAAGTTCGTCTCGTTCGTCCATCTTCGTCCTCCCATTTGATCCCTTGGCCTTCTTTGTACCAAGTTCGTCTCGTTCCTCCCTCTTGGTCCTCCCAATTGATCCCTAGGCCTTCTTTGGACCAAGTTCATCTCGTTCGTCCATCTTCGTCCTCCCATTTGATCCCTTGGCCTTCTTTGTACCAAGTTCGTCTCGTTCGTCCCTCTTCGTCCTCCCATTTGATCCCTAGGCCTTCTTTGAACAAAGTTCGTCTCGTTCGTCCATTTTCGTCCTCCCATTTGATCCGTTGGCCTTCTTTGGACCAAGTTCATCTCGTTCGTCCATCTTCGTCCTCCCATTTGATCCGTTGGCCTTCTTTGTACCATGTTCGTCTCGTTCGTCCATCTTCGTCCTCCCATTTGATCCCTTGGCCTTCTTTGTACCATGTTCGTCTCGTTCGTCCATCTTCGTCCTCCCATTTGATCCCTTGGCCTTCTTTGTACCATGTTCGTCTCGTTCGTCCCTCTTCGTCCTCCCATTTGATCCCTAGGCCTTCTTTGCACCAAGTTCGTCTCGTTCGTCCATCTTCGTCCTCCCATTTGATCCGTTGGCCTTCTTTGGACCAAGTTCGTCTCGTTCGTCCATCTTCGTCCTCCCATTTGATCCGTTGGCCTTCTTTGTACCATGTTCGTCTCGTTCGCCCCACTTCGTCTTCCCATTTGATCCGTAGGCCTTCTTTGGACCAAGTTCGTCTCGTTCGTCCATCTTCGTCCTCCCATTTGATCCGTTGGCATTCTTTGGACCAAGTTCGTCTCGTTCGTCCATCTTCGTCCTCCCATTTTATCCCAAGGCCTTCTTTGGACCAAGTTCGTCTCGTTCGTCAATCTTCGTGCTCCCATTTGATTCGTAGGCGTTCTTTGGACAATGTTCGTCTCGTTCGTCCATCTTCGTCCTCCCATTTGATCCGTTGGCCTTGTTTGGACAAAGTTCGTCTCGTTCGTCCATCTTCGTCCTCCCATTTGATCCGTTGGCCTTCTTTGTACCAAGTTCGTCTCGTTCCTCCCTCTTGGTCCTCCCAATTGATCCCTAGGCCTTCTTTGGACCAAGTTCATCTCGTTCGTCCATCTTCGTCCTCCCATTTGATCCCTTGGCCTTCTTTGTACCAAGTTCGTCTCGTTCGTCCCTCTTCGTCCTCCCATTTGATCCCTAGGCCTTCTTTGGACAAAGTTCGTCTCGTTCGTCCATTTTCGTCCTCCCAATTGATCCGTTGGCCTTCTTTGGACCAAGTTCGTCTCGTTCGTCCATCTTCGTCCTCCCATTTGATCCGTTGGCCTTCTTTGTACCATGTTCGTCTCGTTCGTCCATCTTCATCCTCCTATTTGATCCCTAGGCCTTCTTTTGACCAAGTTCGTTTCGTTCGTCCATCTTCGTCCTCCCATTTGATCCCTTGGCCTTCTTTGTACGATGTTCGTCTCGTTCGTCCCTCTTCGTCCTCCCATTTGATCCCTAGGCCTTCTTTGGACCAAGTTCGTCTCGTTCGTCCATCTTCGTCCTCCCATTTGATCCGTTGGCCTTCTTTGTACCATGTTCGTCTCGTTCGTCCATCTTCGTCCTCCCATTTGATCCCTTGGCCTTCTTTGTACCATGTTCGTCTCGTTCGTCCATCTTCGTCCTCCCATTTGATCCGTTGGCCTTCTTTGTACCATGTTCGTCTCGTTCGTCCATCTTCGTCCTCCTATTTGATCCCTAGGCCTTCTTTGGACCAAGTTCGTTTGGTTCGTCCATCTTCGTCCTCCCATTTGATCCCTTGGCCTTCTTTGTACCATGTTCGTCTCGTTCGTCCCTCTTCGTCCTCCCATTTGATCCCTAGGCCTTCTTTGGACCATGTTCGTCTCGTTCGTCCATCTTCGTCCTCCCATTTGATCCCTTGGCCTTCTTTGTACCATGTTCGTCTCGTTCGTCCCTCTTCATCCTCCCATTTGATCCCTAGGCCTTCTTTGGACCAAGTTCGTCTCGTTCGTCCATCTTCATCCTCCCATTTGATCCGTTGGCCTTCTTTGTACCATGTTCGTCTCGTTCGTCCCACTTCGTCTTCCCATTTGATCCGTAGGCCTTCTTTGGACCAAGTTCGTCTCGTTCGTCCATCTTCGTCCTCCCATTTGATCCGTTGGCATTCTTTGGACCAAGTTCGTCTCGTTCGTCCATCTTCGTCCTCCCATTTTATCCCAAGGCATTCTTTGGACCAAGTTCGTCTCGTTCGTCCATCTTCGTCCTCCCATTTTATCCCAAGGCCTTCTTTGGACCAAGTTCGTCTCGTTCGTCAATCTTCGTGCTCCCATTTGATCCGTAGGCGTTCTTTGGACAATGTTCGTCTCGTTCGTCCATCTTCGTCCTCCCATTTGATCCGTTGGCCTTCTTTGGACAAAGTTCGTCTCGTTCGTCCATCTTCGTCCTCCCATTTGATCCGTTGGCCTTCTTTGTACCATGTTCGTCTCGTTCGTCCATCTTCGTCCTCCTATTTGATCCCTAGGCCTTCTTTGGACCAAGTTCGTTTGGTTCGTCCATCTTCGTCCTCCCATTTGATCCCTTGGCCTTCTTGGTACCATGTTCGTCTCGTTCGTCCCTCTTCGTCCTCCCATTTGATCCCTAGGCCTTCTTTGGACCATGTTCGTCTCGTTCGTCCATCTTCGTCCTCCCATTTGATCCCTTGGCCTTCTTTGTACCATGTTCGTCTCGTTCGTCCCTCTTCGTCCTCCCATTTGATCCCTAGGCCTTCTTTGGACCAAGTTCGTCTCGTTCGTCCATCTTCGTCCTCCCATTTGATCCGTTGGCCTTCTTTGGACCAAGTTCGTCTCGTTCGTCCATCTTCGTCCTCCCATTTGATCCGTTGGCCTTCTTTGTACCATGTTCGTCTCGTTCGTCCCACTTCGTCTTCCCATTTGATCCGTAGGCCTTCTTTGGACCAAGTTCGTCTCGTTCGTCCATCTTCGTCCTCCCATTTGATCCGTTGGCATTCTTTGGACCAAGTTCGTCTCGTTCGTCCATCTTCGTCCTCCCATTTTATCCCAAGGCCTTCTTTGAACCAAGTTCGTCTCGTTCGTCAATCTTCGTGCTCCCATTTGATCTGTAGGCGTTCTTTGGACAAAGTTCGTCTCGTTCGTCCATCTTCGTCCTCCCATTTGATCCGTTGGCCTCCTTTGGACAAAGTTCGTCTCGTTCGTCCATCTTCGTCATCCCATTTGATCCGTTGGCCTTCTTTGTACCATGTTCGTCTCGTTCGTCCATCTTCGTCCTCCCATTTGATCCGTTGGCCTCCTTTGGACAAAGTTCGTCTCGTTCGTCCATCTTCGTCCTCCCATTTGATCCGTTGGCCTTCTTTGTACCATGTTCGTCTCGTTCGTCCATCTTCGTCCTCCTATTTGATCCCTAGGCCTTCTTTGGACCAAGTTCGTTTGGTTCGTCCATCTTCGTCCTCCCATTTGATCCCTTGGCCTTCTTTGTACCATGTTCGTCTCGTTCGTCCCTCTTCGTCCTCCCATTTGATCCCTAGGCCTTCTTTGGACCATGTTCGTCTCGTTCGTCCATCTTCGTCCTCCCATTTGATCCCTTGGCCTTCTTTGTACCATGTTCGTCTCGTTCGTCCCTCTTCATCCTCCCATTTGATCCCTAGGCCTTCTTTGGACCAAGTTCGTCTCGTTCGTCCATCTTCATCCTCCCATTTGATCCGTTGGCCTTCTTTGTACCATGTTCGTCTCGTTCGTCCCACTTCGTCTTCCCATTTGATCCGTAGGCCTTCTTTGGACCAAGTTCGTCTCGTTCGTCCATCTTCGTCCTCCCATTTGATCCGTTGGCATTCTTTGGACCAAGTTCGTCTCGTTCGTCCATCTTCGTCCTCCCATTTTATCCCAAGGCATTCTTTGGACCAAGTTCGTCTCGTTCGTCCATCTTCGTCCTCCCATTTTATCCCAAGGCCTTCTTTGGACCAAGTTCGTCTCGTTCGTCAATCTTCGTGCTCCCATTTGATCCGTAGGCGTTCTTTGGACAATGTTCGTCTCGTTCGTCCATCTTCGTCCTCCCATTTGATCCGTTGGCCTTCTTTGGACAAAGTTCGTCTCGTTCGTCCATCTTCGTCCTCCCATTTGATCCGTTGGCCTTCTTTGTACCATGTTCGTCTCGTTCGTCCATCTTCGTCCTCCTATTTGATCCCTAGGCCTTCTTTGGACCAAGTTCGTTTGGTTCGTCCATCTTCGTCCTCCCATTTGATCCCTTGGCCTTCTTGGTACCATGTTCGTCTCGTTCGTCCCTCTTCGTCCTCCCATTTGATCCCTAGGCCTTCTTTGGACCATGTTCGTCTCGTTCGTCCATCTTCGTCCTCCCATTTGATCCCTTGGCCTTCTTTGTACCATGTTCGTCTCGTTCGTCCCTCTTCGTCCTCCCATTTGATCCCTAGGCCTTCTTTGGACCAAGTTCGTCTCGTTCGTCCATCTTCGTCCTCCCATTTGATCCGTTGGCCTTCTTTGGACCAAGTTCGTCTCGTTCGTCCATCTTCGTCCTCCCATTTGATCCGTTGGCCTTCTTTGTACCATGTTCGTCTCGTTCGTCCCACTTCGTCTTCCCATTTGATCCGTAGGCCTTCTTTGGACCAAGTTCGTCTCGTTCGTCCATCTTCGTCCTCCCATTTGATCCGTTGGCATTCTTTGGACCAAGTTCGTCTCGTTCGTCCATCTTCGTCCTCCCATTTTATCCCAAGGCCTTCTTTGAACCAAGTTCGTCTCGTTCGTCAATCTTCGTGCTCCCATTTGATCTGTAGGCGTTCTTTGGACAAAGTTCGTCTCGTTCGTCCATCTTCGTCCTCCCATTTGATCCGTTGGCCTCCTTTGGACAAAGTTCGTCTCGTTCGTCCATCTTCGTCATCCCATTTGATCCGTTGGCCTTCTTTGTACCAAGTTCGTCTCGTTCCTCCCTCTTGGTCCTCCCAATTGATCCCTAGGCCTTCTTTGGACCAAGTTCATCTCGTTCGTCCATCTTCGTCCTCCCATTTGATCCCTTGGCCTTCTTTGTACCAAGTTCGTCTCGTTCGTCCCTCTTCGTCCTCCCATTTGATCCCTAGGCCTTCTTTGAACAAAGTTCGTCTCGTTCGTCCATTTTCGTCCTCCCATTTGATCCGTTGGCCTTCTTTGGACCAAGTTCGTCTCGTTCGTCCATCTTCGTCCTCCCATTTGATCCGTTGACCTTCTTTGTACCATGTTCGTCTCGTTCGTCCATCTTCGTCCTCCTATTTGATCCCTAGGCCTTCTTTGGACCAAGTTCGTCTCGTTCGTCCATCTTCATCCTCCCATTTGATCCCTTGGCCTTCTTTGTACCATGTTCGTCTCGTTCGTCCCTCTTCGTCCTCCCATTTGATCCCTAGGCCTTCTTAGGACCAAGTTCGTCTCGTTCGTCCATCTTCGTCCTCCCATTTGATCCCTTGGCCTTCTTTGTACCATGTTCGTCTCGTTCGTCCCTCTTCGTCCTCCCATTTGATCCGTAGGCGTTCTTTGGACAAAGTTCGTCTCGTTCGTCCATCTTCGTCCTCCCATTTGATCCGTTGGCCTTCTTTGGACCAAGTTCGTCTCGTTCGTCCAACTTCGTCCTCCCATTTGATCCGTTGGCCATCTTTGTACCATGTTCGTCTCGTTCGTCCCACTTCGTCTTCCCATTTGATCCGTAGGCCTTCTTTGGACCAAGTTCGTCTCGTTCGTCCATCTTCGTCCTCCCATTTGATCCGTTGGCATTCTTTGGACCAAGTTCGTCTCGTTCGTCCATCTTCGTCCTCCCATTTTATCCCAAGGCATTCTTTGGACCAAGTTCGTCTCGTTCGTCAATCTTCGTGCTCCCATTTGATCCGTAGGCGTTCTTTGGACAATGTTCGTCTCGTTCGTCCATCTTCGTCCTCCCATTTGATCCGTTGGCCTTCTTTGGACAAAGTTCGTCTCGTTCGTCCATCTTCGTCCTCCCATTTGATCCGTTGGCCTTCTTTGTACCAAGTTCGTCTCGTTCCTCCCTCTTGGTCCTCCCAATTGATCCCTAGGCCTTCTTTGGACCAAGTTCATCTCGTTCGTCCATCTTTGTCCTCCCATTTGATCCCTTGGCCTTCTTTGTACCAAGTTCATCTCGTTCGTCCCTCTTCGTCCTCCCATTTGATCCCTAGGCCTCCTTTGGACAAAGTTCGTCTCGTTCGTCCATTTTCGTCCTCCCAATTGATCCGTTGGCCTTCTTTGGACCAAGTTCGTCTCGTTCGTCCATCTTCGTCCTCCCATTTGATCCGTTGGCCTTCTTTGTACCATGTTCGTCTCGTTCGTCCATCTTCATCCTCCTATTTGATCCCTAGGCCTTCTTTTGACCAAGTTCGTTTCGTTCGTCCATCTTCGTCCTCCCATTTGATCCCTTGGCCTTCTTTGTACGATGTTCGTCTCGTTCGTCCCTCTTCGTCCTCCCATTTGATCCCTAGGCCTTCTTTGGACCAAGTTCGTCTCGTTCGTCCATCTTCGTCCTCCCATTTGATCCCTTGGCCTTCTTTGTACCAAGTTCGTCTCGTTCCTCCCTCTTGGTCCTCCCAATTGATCCCTAGGCCTTCTTTGGACCAAGTTCATCTCGTTCGTCCATCTTCGTCCTCCCATTTGATCCCTTGGCCTTCTTTGTACCAAGTTCGTCTCGTTCGTCCCTCTTCGTCCTCCCATTTGATCCCTAGGCCTTCTTTGGACAAAGTTCGTCTCGTTCGTCCATTTTCGTCCTCCCATTTGATCCGTTGGCCTTCTTTGGACCAAGTTCATCTCGTTCGTCCATCTTCGTCCTCCCATTTGATCCGTTGGCCTTCTTTGTACCATGTTCGTCTCGTTCGTCCATCTTCGTCCTCCTATTTGATCCCTAGGCCTTCTTTGGACCAAGTTCGTCTCGTTCGTCCATCTTCATCCTCCCATTTGATCCCTTGGCCTTCTTTGTACCATGTTCGTCTCGTTCGTCCCTCTTCGTCCTCCCATTTGATCCCTAGGCCTTCTTAGGACCAAGTTCGTCTCGTTCGTCCATCTTCGTCCTCCCATTTGATCCCTTGGCCTTCTTTGTACCATGTTCGTCTCGTTCGTCCCTCTTCGTCCTCCCATTTGATCCGTAGGCGTTCTTTGGACAAAGTTCGTCTCGTTCGTCCATCTTCGTCCTCCCATTTGATCCGTTGGCCTTCTTTGGACCAAGTTCGTCTCGTTCGTCCAACTTCGTCCTCCCATTTGATCCGTAGGCATTCTTTGGACCAAGTTCGTCTCGTTCGTCCATCTTCGTCCTCCCATTTGATCCGTTGGCCTTCTTTGTACCATGTTCGTCTCGTTCGTCCCTCTTCGTCTTCCCATTTGATCCGCAGGCCTTCTTTGGACCAAGTTCGTCTCGTTCGTCCATCTTCGTCCTCCCATTTGATCCGTTGGCATTCCTTGGACCAAGTTCGTCTCGTTCGTCCATCTTCGTCCTCCCATTTTATCCCTTGGCCTTCTTTGTACCATGTTCGTCTCGTTCGTCCATCTTCGTCCTCCCATTTGATCCGTTGGCCTTCTTTGTACCATGTTCGTCTCGTTCGTCCCTCTTCGTCTTCCCATTTGATCCGTAGGCCATCTTTGAACCAAGTTCGTCTCGTTCGTCCATCTTCGTCCTCCCATTTGATCCGTTGGCATTCTTTGGACCAAGTTCGTCTCGTTCGTCCATCTTCGTCCTCCCATTTTATCCCAAGGCCTTCTTTGGACCAAGTTCGTCTCGTTCGTCTCGTTCGTCAATCTTCGTGCTCCCATTTGATCCGTAGGCGTTCTTTGGACAATATTCGTCTCGTTCGTCCATCTTCGTCCTCCCATTTGATCCGTTGGCCTTCTTTGGACCAAGTTCGTCTCGTTCGTCCATCTTCGTCCTCCCATTTGATCCGTTGGCATTCTTTGGACCAAGTTCGTCTCGTTCGTCCATCTTCGTCCTCCCATTTGATCCGTTGGCCTTCTTTGTACCATGTTCGTCTCGTTCGTCCCTCTTCGTCTTCCCATTTGATCCGCAGGCCTTCTTTGGACCATGTTCGTCTCGTTCGTCCATCTTCGTCCTCCCATTTGATCCGTTGGCATTCCTTGGACCAAGTTCGTCTCGTTCGTCCATCTTCGTCCTCCCATTTTATCCCTTGGCCTTCTTTGTACCATGTTCGTCTCGTTCGTCCATCTTCGTCCTCCCATTTGATCCGTTGGCCTTCTTTGTACCATGTTCGTCTCGTTCGTCCATGTTCGTCCTCCTATTTGATCCCTAGGCCTTCTTTGGACCAAGTTCGTTTCGTTCGTCCATCTTCGTCCTCCCATTTGATCCGTTGGCCTTCTTTGGACCAAGTTCGTCTCGTTCGTCCAACTTCGTCCTCCCATTTGATCCGTAGGCATTCTTTGGACCAAGTTCGTCTCGTTCGTCCATCTTCGTCCTCCCATTTGATCCCTTGGCCTTCTTTGTACCATGTTCGTCTCGTTCGTCCCTCTTCGTCCTGCCATTTGATCCCTAGGCCTTCTTTGGACCAAGTTCGTCTCGTTCGTCCATCTTCGTCCTCCCATTTGACCCGTTGGCCTTCTTTGGACCAAGTTCGTCTCGTTCGTCCATCTTCGTCCTCCCATTTGATCCGTTGGCCTTCTTTGTACCATGTTCGTCTCGTTCGTCCCTCTTCGTCTTCCCATTTGATCCGTAGGCCATCTTTGAACCAAGTTCGTCTCGTTCGTCCATCTTCGTCCTCCCATTTGATCCGTTGGCATTCTTTGGACCAAGTTCGTCTCGTTCGTCCATCTTCGTCCTCCCATTTTATCCCAAGGCCTTCTTTGGACCAAGTTCGTCTCGTTCGTCTCGTTCGTCAATCTTCGTGCTCCCATTTGATCCGTAGGCGTTCTTTGGACAATATTCGTCTCGTTCGTCCATCTTCGTCCTCCCATTTGATCCGTTGGCCTTCTTTGGACCAAGTTCGTCTCGTTCGTCCATCTTCGTCCTCCCATTTGATCCGTTGGCATTCTTTGGACCAAGTTCGTCTCGTTCGTCCATCTTCGTCCTCCCATTTTATCCCAAGGCCTTCTTTGAACCAAGTTCGTCTCGTTCGTCAATCTTCGTGCTCCCATTTGATCTGTAGGCGTTCTTTGGACAAAGTTCGTCTCGTTCGTCCATCTTCGTCCTCCCATTTGATCCGTTGGCCTCCTTTGGACAAAGTTCGTCTCGTTCGTCCATCTTCGTCCTCCCATTTGATCCGTTGGCCTTCTTTGTACCAAGTTCGTCTCGTTCCTCCCTCTTGGTCCTCCCAATTGATCCCTAGGCCTTCTTTGGACCAAGTTCATCTCGTTCGTCCATCTTCGTCCTCCCATTTGATCCCTTGGCCTTCTTTGTACCAAGTTCGTCTCGTTCGTCCCTCTTCGTCCTCCCATTTGATCCCTAGGCCTTCTTTGGACCAAGTTCATCTCGTTCGTCCATCTTCGTCCTCCCATTTGATCCCTTGGCCTTCTTTGTACCAAGTTCGTCTCGTTCGTCCCTCTTCGTCCTCCCATTTGATCCCTAGGCCTTCTTTGGACAAAGTTCGTCTCGTTCGTCCATTTTCGTCCTCCCATTTGATCCGTTGGCCTTCTTTGGACCAAGTTCATCTCGTTCGTCCATCTTCGTCCTCCCATTTGATCCGTTGGCCTTCTTTGTACCATGTTCGTCTCGTTCGTCCATCTTCGTCCTCCTATTTGATCCCTAGGCCTTCTTTGGACCAAGTTCGTCTCGTTCGTCCATCTTCATCCTCCCATTTGATCCCTTGGCCTTCTTTGTACCATGTTCGTCTCGTTCGTCCCTCTTCGTCCTCCCATTTGATCCCTAGGCCTTCTTAGGACCAAGTTCGTCTCGTTCGTCCATCTTCGTCCTCCCATTTGATCCCTTGGCCTTCTTTGTACCATGTTCGTCTCGTTCGTCCCTCTTCGTCCTCCCATTTGATCCGTAGGCGTTCTTTGGACAAAGTTCGTCTCGTTCGTCCATCTTCGTCCTCCCATTTGATCCGTTGGCCTTCTTTGGACCAAGTTCGTCTCGTTCGTCCAACTTCGTCCTCCCATTTGATCCGTAGGCATTCTTTGGACCAAGTTCGTCTCGTTCGTCCATCTTCGTCCTCCCATTTGATCCGTTGGCCTTCTTTGTACCATGTTCGTCTCGTTCGTCCCTCTTCGTCTTCCCATTTGATCCGCAGGCCTTCTTTGGACCAAGTTCGTCTCGTTCGTCCATCTTCGTCCTCCCATTTGATCCGTTGGCATTCCTTGGACCAAGTTTGTCTCGTTCGTCCATCTTCGTCCTCCCATTTTATCCCTTGGCCTTCTTTGTACCATGTTCGTCTCGTTCGTCCATCTTCGTCCTCCCATTTGATCCGTTGGCCTTCTTTGTACCATGTTCGTCTCGTTCGTCCATGTTCGTCCTCCTATTTGATCCCTAGGCCTTCTTTGGACCAAGTTCGTTTCGTTCGTCCATCTTCGTCCTCCCATTTGATCCCTTGGCCTTCTTTGTACCATGTTCGTCTCGTTCGTCCCTCTTCGTCCTCCCATTTGATCCCTAGGCCTTCTTTGGACCAAGTTCGTCTCGTTCGTCCATCTTCGTCCTCCCATTTGACCCGTTGGCCTTCTTTGGACCAAGTTCGTCTCGTTCGTCCATCTTCGTCCTCCCATTTGATCCGTTGGCCTTCTTTGTACCATGTTCGTCTCGTTCGTCCCTCTTCGTCTTCCCATTTGATCCGTAGGCCATCTTTGAACCAAGTTCGTCTCGTTCGTCCATCTTCGTCCTCCCATTTGATCCGTTGGCATTCTTTGGACCAAGTTCGTCTCGTTCGTCCATCTTCGTCCTCCCATTTTATCCCAAGGCCTTCTTTGGACCAAGTTCGTCTCGTTCGTCTCGTTCGTCAATCTTCGTGCTCCCATTTGATCCGTAGGCGTTCTTTGGACAATATTCGTCTCGTTCGTCCATCTTCGTCCTCCCATTTGATCCGTTGGCCTTCTTTGGACCAAGTTCGTCTCGTTCGTCCATCTTCGTCCTCCCATTTGATCCGTTGGCATTCTTTGGACCAAGTTCGTCTCGTTCGTCCATCTTCGTCCTCCCATTTTATCCCAAGGCCTTCTTTGAACCAAGTTCGTCTCGTTCGTCAATCTTCGTGCTCCCATTTGATCTGTAGGCGTTCTTTGGACAAAGTTCGTCTCGTTCGTCCATCTTCGTCCTCCCATTTGATCCGTTGGCCTTCTTTGGACAAAGTTCGTCTCGTTCGTCCATCTTCGTCCTCCCATTTGATCCGTTGGCCTTCTTTGTACCAAGTTCGTCTCGTTCCTCCCTCTTGGTCCTCCCAATTGATCCCTAGGCCTTCTTTGGACCAAGTTCATCTCGTTCGTCCATCTTCGTCCTCCCATTTGATCCCTTGGCCTTCTTTGTACCAAGTTCGTCTCGTTCGTCCCTCTTCGTCCTCCCATTTGATCCCTAGGCCTCCTTTGGACAAAGTTCGTCTCGTTCGTCCATTTTCGTCCTCCCAATTGATCCGTTGGCCTTCTTTGTACCATGTTCGTCTCGTTCGTCCATCTTCATCCTCCTATTTGATCCCTAGGCCTTCTTTTGACCAAGTTCGTTTCGTTCGTCCATCTTCGTCCTCCCATTTGATCCCTTGGCCTTCTTTGTACGATGTTCGTCTCGTTCGTCCCTCTTCGTCCTCCCATTTGATCCGTTGGCCTTCTTTGTACCATGTTCGTCTCGTTCGTCCCTCTTCGTCTTCCCATTTGATCCGTAGGCCATCTTTGAACCAAGTTCGTCTCGTTCGTCCATCTTCGTCCTCCCATTTGATCCCTTGGCCTTCTTTGTACCAAGTTCGTCTCGTTCGTCCCTCTTCGTCCTCCCATTTGATCCCTAGGCCTCCTTTGGACAAAGTTCGTCTCGTTCGTCCATTTTCGTCCTCCCAATTGATCCGTTGGCCTTCTTTGGACCAAGTTCGTCTCGTTCGTCCATCTTCGTCCTCCCATTTGATCCGTTGGCCTTCTTTGTACCATGTTCGTCTCGTTCGTCCATCTTCATCCTCCTATTTGATCCCTAGGCCTTCTTTTGACCAAGTTCGTTTCGTTCGTCCATCTTCGTCCTCCCATTTGATCCCTTGGCCTTCTTTGTACGATGTTCGTCTCGTTCGTCCCTCTTCGTCCTCCCATTTGATCCCTAGGCCTTCTTTGGACCAAGTTCGTCTCGTTCGTCCATCTTCGTCCTCCCATTTGATCCCTTGGCCTTCTTTGTACCAAGTTCGTCTCGTTCCTCCCTCTTGGTCCTCCCAATTGATCCCTAGGCCTTCTTTGGACCAAGTTCATCTCGTTCGTCCATCTTCGTCCTCCCATTTGATCCCTTGGCCTTCTTTGTACCAAGTTCGTCTCGTTCGTCCCTCTTCGTCCTCCCATTTGATCCCTAGGCCTTCTTTGGACAAAGTTCGTCTCGTTCGTCCATTTTCGTCCTCCCATTTGATCCGTTGGCCTTCTTTGGACCAAGTTCATCTCGTTCGTCCATCTTCGTCCTCCCATTTGATCCGTTGGCCTTCTTTGTACCATGTTCGTCTCGTTCGTCCATCTTCGTCCTCCTATTTGATCCCTAGGCCTTCTTTGGACCAAGTTCGTCTCGTTCGTCCATCTTTATCCTCCCATTTGATCCCTTGGCCTTCTTTGTACCATGTTCGTCTCGTTCGTCCCTCTTCGTCCTCCCATTTGATCCCTAGGCCTTCTTAGGACCAAGTTCGTCTCGTTCGTCCATCTTCGTCCTCCCATTTGATCCCTTGGCCTTCTTTGTACCATGTTCGTCTCGTTCGTCCCTCTTCGTCCTCCCATTTGATCCGTAGGCGTTCTTTGGACAAAGTTCGTCTCGTTCGTCCATCTTCGTCCTCCCATTTGATCCGTTGGCCTTCTTTGGACCAAGTTCGTCTCGTTCGTCCAACTTCGTCCTCCCATTTGATCCGTAGGCATTCTTTGGACCAAGTTCGTCTCGTTCGTCCATCTTCGTCCTCCCATTTGATCCGTTGGCCTTCTTTGTACCATGTTCGTCTCGTTCGTCCCTCTTCGTCTTCCCATTTGATCCGCAGGCCTTCTTTGGACCAAGTTCGTCTCGTTCGTCCATCTTCGTCCTCCCATTTGATCCGTTGGCATTCCTTGGACCAAGTTTGTCTCGTTCGTCCATCTTCGTCCTCCCATTTTATCCCTTGGCCTTCTTTGTACCATGTTCGTCTCGTTCGTCCATCTTCGTCCTCCCATTTGATCCGTTGGCCTTCTTTGTACCATGTTCGTCTCGTTCGTCCATGTTCGTCCTCCTATTTGATCCCTAGGCCTTCTTTGGACCAAGTTCGTTTCGTTCGTCCATCTTCGTCCTCCCATTTGATCCCTTGGCCTTCTTTGTACCATGTTCGTCTCGTTCGTCCCTCTTCGTCCTCCCATTTGATCCCTAGGCCTTCTTTGGACCAAGTTCGTCTCGTTCGTCCATCTTCGTCCTCCCATTTGACCCGTTGGCCTTCTTTGGACCAAGTTCGTCTCGTTCGTCCATCTTCGTCCTCCCATTTGATCCGTTGGCCTTCTTTGTACCATGTTCGTCTCGTTCGTCCCTCTTCGTCTTCCCATTTGATCCGTAGGCCATCTTTGAACCAAGTTCGTCTCGTTCGTCCATCTTCGTCCTCCCATTTGATCCGTTGGCATTCTTTGGACCAAGTTCGTCTCGTTCGTCCATCTTCGTCCTCCCATTTTATCCCAAGGCCTTCTTTGGACCAAGTTCGTCTCGTTCGTCTCGTTCGTCAATCTTCGTGCTCCCATTTGATCCGTAGGCGTTCTTTGGACAATATTCGTCTCGTTCGTCCATCTTCGTCCTCCCATTTGATCCGTTGGCCTTCTTTGGACCAAGTTCGTCTCGTTCGTCCATCTTCGTCCTCCCATTTGATCCGTTGGCATTCTTTGGACCAAGTTCGTCTCGTTCGTCCATCTTCGTCCTCCCATTTTATCCCAAGGCCTTCTTTGAACCAAGTTCGTCTCGTTCGTCAATCTTCGTGCTCCCATTTGATCTGTAGGCGTTCTTTGGACAAAGTTCGTCTCGTTCGTCCATCTTCGTCCTCCCATTTGATCCGTTGGCCTTCTTTGGACAAAGTTCGTCTCGTTCGTCCATCTTCGTCCTCCCATTTGATCCGTTGGCCTTCTTTGTACCAAGTTCGTCTCGTTCCTCCCTCTTGGTCCTCCCAATTGATCCCTAGGCCTTCTTTGGACCAAGTTCATCTCGTTCGTCCATCTTCGTCCTCCCATTTGATCCCTTGGCCTTCTTTGTACCAAGTTCGTCTCGTTCGTCCCTCTTCGTCCTCCCATTTGATCCCTAGGCCTCCTTTGGACAAAGTTCGTCTCGTTCGTCCATTTTCGTCCTCCCAATTGATCCGTTGGCCTTCTTTGGACCAAGTTCGTCTCGTTCGTCCATCTTCGTCCTCCCATTTGATCCGTTGGCCTTCTTTGTACCATGTTCGTCTCGTTCGTCCATCTTCATCCTCCTATTTGATCCCTAGGCCTTCTTTTGACCAAGTTCGTTTCGTTCGTCCATCTTCGTCCTCCCATTTGATCCCTTGGCCTTCTTTGTACGATGTTCGTCTCGTTCGTCCCTCTTCGTCCTCCCATTTGATCCCTAGGCCTTCTTTGGACCAAGTTCGTCTCGTTCGTCCATCTTCGTCCTCCCATTTGATCCCTTGGCCTTCTTTGTACCAAGTTCGTCTCGTTCCTCCCTCTTGGTCCTCCCAATTGATCCCTAGGCCTTCTTTGGACCAAGTTCCTCTCGTTCGTCCATCTTCGTCCTCCCATTTGATCCCTTGGCCTTCTTTGTACCAAGTTCGTCTCGTTCGTCCCTCTTCGTCCTCCCATTTGATCCCTAGGCCTTCTTTGGACAAAGTTCGTCTCGTTCGTCCATTTTCGTCCTCCCATTTGATCCGTTGGCCTTCTTTGGACCAAGTTCATCTCGTTCGTCCATCTTCGTCCTCCCATTTGATCCGTTGGCCTTCTTTGTACAATGTTCGTCTCGTTCGTCCATCTTCGTCCTCCTATTTGATCCCTAGGCCTTCTTTGGACCAAGTTCGTCTCGTTCGTCCATCTTCATCCTCCCATTTGATCCCTTGGCCTTCTTTGTACCATGTTCGTCTCGTTCGTCCCTCTTCGTCCTCCCATTTGATCCCTAGGCCTTCTTAGGACCAAGTTCGTCTCGTTCGTCCATCTTCGTCCTCCCATTTGATCCCTTGGCCTTCTTTGTACCATGTTCGTCTCGTTCGTCCCTCTTCGTCCTCCCATTTGATCCGTAGGCGTTCTTTGGACAAAGTTCGTCTCGTTCGTCCATCTTCGTCCTCCCAATTGATCCGTTGGCCTTCTTTGGACCAAGTTCGTCTCGTTCGTCCAACTTCGTCCTCCCATTTGATCCGTAGGCATTCTTTGGACCAAGTTCGTCTCGTTCGTCCATCTTCGTCCTCCCATTTGATCCGTTGGCCTTCTTTGTACCATGTTCGTCTCGTTCGTTCCTCTTCGTCTTCCCATTTGATCCGCAGGCCTTCTTTGGACCAAGTTCGTCTCGTTCGTCCATCTTCGTCCTCCCATTTGATCCGTTGGCATTCCTTGGACCAAGTTCGTCTCGTTCGTCCATCTTCGTCCTCCCATTTTATCCCTTGGCCTTCTTTGTACCATGTTCGTCTCGTTCGTCCATCTTCGTCCTCCCATTTGATCCGTTGGCCTTCTTTGTACCATGTTCGTCTCGTTCGTCCATGTTCGTCCTCCTATTTGATCCCTAGGCCTTCTTTGGACCAAGTTCGTTTCGTTCGTCCATCTTCGTCCTCCCATTTGATCCCTTGGCCTTCTTTGTACCGTGTTCGTCTCGTTCGTCCCTCTTCGTCCTCCCATTTGATCCCTAGGCCTTCTTTGGACCAAGTTCGTCTCGTTCGTCCATCTTCGTCCTCCCATTTGACCCGTTGGCCTTCTTTGGACCAAGTTCGTCTCGTTCGTCCATCTTCGTCCTCCCATTTGATCCGTTGGCCTTCTTTGTACCATGTTCGTCTCGTTCGTCCCTCTTCGTCTTCCCATTTGATCCGTAGGCCATCTTTGAACCAAGTTCGTCTCGTTCGTCCATCTTCGTCCTCCCATTTGATCCGTTGGCATTCTTTGGACCAAGTTCGTCTCGTTCGTCCATCTTCGTCCTCCCATTTTATCCCAAGGCCTTCTTTGGACCAAGTTCGTCTCGTTCGTCTCGTTCGTCAATCTTCGTGCTCCCATTTGATCCGTAGGCGTTCTTTGGACAATATTCGTCTCGTTCGTCCATCTTCGTCCTCCCATTTGATCCGTTGGCCTTCTTTGGACCAAGTTCGTCTCGTTCGTCCATCTTCGTCCTCCCATTTGATCCGTTGGCATTCTTTGGACCAAGTTCGTCTCGTTCGTCCATCTTCGTCCTCCCATTTTATCCCAAGGCCTTCTTTGAACCAAGTTCGTCTCGTTCGTCAATCTTCGTGCTCCCATTTGATCTGTAGGCGTTCTTTGGACAAAGTTCGTCTCGTTCGTCCATCTTCGTCCTCCCATTTGATCCGTTGGCCTTCTTTGGACCAAGTTCGTCTCGTTCGTCCATCTTCGTCCTCCCATTTGATCCCTAGGCCTTCTTTGGACAAAGTTCATCTCGTTCGTCCATTTTCGTCCTCCCAATTGATCCGTTGGCCTTCTTTGGACCAAGTTCGTCTCGTTCGTCCATCTTCGTCCTCCCATTTGATCCGTTGGCCTTCTTTGTACCAAGTTCGTCTCGTTCCTCCCTCTTGGTCCTCCCAATTGATCCCTAGGCCTTCTTTGGACCAAGTTCATCTCGTTCGTCCATCTTCGTCCTCCCATTTGATCCCTTGGCCTTCTTTGTACCAAGTTCGTCTCGTTCGTCCCTCTTCGTCCTCCCATTTGATCCCTAGGCCTCCTTTGGACAAAGTTCGTCTCGTTCGTCCATTTTCGTCCTCCCAATTGATCCGTTGGCCTTCTTTGGACCAAGTTCGTCTCGTTCGTCCATCTTCGTCCTCCCATTTGATCCGTTGGCCTTCTTTGTACCATGTTCGTCTCGTTCGTCCATCTTCGTCCTCCCATTTTATCCCAAGGCCTTCTTTGGACCAAGTTCGTCTCGTTCGTCAATCTTCGTGCTCCCATTTGATCCGTAGGCGTTCTTTGGACAATGTTCGTCTCGTTCGTCCATCTTCGTCCTCCCATTTGATCCGTTGGCCTTCTTTGGACAAAGTTCGTCTCGTTCGTCCATCTTCGTCCTCCCATTTGATCCGTTGGCCTTCTTTGTACCATGTTCGTCTCGTTCGTCCCTCTTCGTCTTCCCATTTGATCCGTAGGCCATCTTTGAACCAAGTTCGTCTCGTTCGTCCATCTTCGTCCTCCCATTTGATCCGTTGGCATTCTTTGGACCAAGTTCGTCTCGTTCGTCCATCTTCGTCCTCCCATTTTATCCCAAGGCCTTCTTTGGACCAAGTTCGTCTCGTTCGTCTCGTTCGTCAATCTTCGTGCTCCCATTTGATCCGTAGGCGTTCTTTGGACAATATTCGTCTCGTTCGTCCCTCTTCGTCCTCCCATTTGATCCCTAGGCCTTCTTTGGACCAAGTTCGTCTCGTTCGTCCATCTTCGTCCTCCCATTTGACCCGTTGGCCTTCTTTGGACCAAGTTCGTCTCGTTCGTCCATCTTCGTCCTCCCATTTGATCCGTTGGCCTTCTTTGTACCATATTCGTCTCGTTCGTCCCTCTTCGTCCTCCCATTTGATCCGTTGGCCTTCTTTGTACAATGTTCGTCTCGTTCGTCCATCTTCGTCCTCCTATTTGATCCCTAGGCCTTCTTTGGACCAAGTTCGTCTCGTTCGTCCATCTTCATCCTCCCATTTGATCCCTTGGCCTTCTTTGTACCATGTTCGTCTCGTTCGTCCCTCTTCGTCCTCCCATTTGATCCCTAGGCCTTCTTAGGACCAAGTTCGTCTCGTTCGTCCATCTTCGTCCTCCCATTTGATCCCTTGGCCTTCTTTGTACCATGTTCGTCTCGTTCGTCCCTCTTCGTCCTCCCATTTGATCCGTAGGCGTTCTTTGGACAAAGTTCGTCTCGTTCGTCCATCTTCGTCCTCCCAATTGATCCGTTGGCCTTCTTTGGACCAAGTTCGTCTCGTTCGTCCAACTTCGTCCTCCCATTTGATCCGTAGGCATTCTTTGGACCAAGTTCGTCTCGTTCGTCCATCTTCGTCCTCCCATTTGATCCGTTGGCCTTCTTTGTACCATGTTCGTCTCGTTCGTTCCTCTTCGTCTTCCCATTTGATCCGCAGGCCTTCTTTGGACCAAGTTCGTCTCGTTCGTCCATCTTCGTCCTCCCATTTGATCCGTTGGCATTCCTTGGACCAAGTTCGTCTCGTTCGTCCATCTTCGTCCTCCCATTTTATCCCTTGGCCTTCTTTGTACCATGTTCGTCTCGTTCGTCCATCTTCGTCCTCCCATTTGATCCGTTGGCCTTCTTTGTACCATGTTCGTCTCGTTCGTCCATGTTCGTCCTCCTATTTGATCCCTAGGCCTTCTTTGGACCAAGTTCGTTTCGTTCGTCCATCTTCGTCCTCCCATTTGATCCCTTGGCCTTCTTTGTACCGTGTTCGTCTCGTTCGTCCCTCTTCGTCCTCCCATTTGATCCCTAGGCCTTCTTTGGACCAAGTTCGTCTCGTTCGTCCATCTTCGTCCTCCCATTTGACCCGTTGGCCTTCTTTGGACCAAGTTCGTCTCGTTCGTCCATCTTCGTCCTCCCATTTGATCCGTTGGCCTTCTTTGTACCATGTTCGTCTCGTTCGTCCCTCTTCGTCTTCCCATTTGATCCGTAGGCCATCTTTGAACCAAGTTCGTCTCGTTCGTCCATCTTCGTCCTCCCATTTGATCCGTTGGCATTCTTTGGACCAAGTTCGTCTCGTTCGTCCATCTTCGTCCTCCCATTTTATCCCAAGGCCTTCTTTGGACCAAGTTCGTCTCGTTCGTCTCGTTCGTCAATCTTCGTGCTCCCATTTGATCCGTAGGCGTTCTTTGGACAATATTCGTCTCGTTCGTCCATCTTCGTCCTCCCATTTGATCCGTTGGCCTTCTTTGGACCAAGTTCGTCTCGTTCGTCCATCTTCGTCCTCCCATTTGATCCGTTGGCATTCTTTGGACCAAGTTCGTCTCGTTCGTCCATCTTCGTCCTCCCATTTTATCCCAAGGCCTTCTTTGAACCAAGTTCGTCTCGTTCGTCAATCTTCGTGCTCCCATTTGATCTGTAGGCGTTCTTTGGACAAAGTTCGTCTCGTTCGTCCATCTTCGTCCTCCCATTTGATCCGTTGGCCTTCTTTGGACCAAGTTCGTCTCGTTCGTCCATCTTCGTCCTCCCATTTGATCCCTAGGCCTTCTTTGGACAAAGTTCATCTCGTTCGTCCATTTTCGTCCTCCCAATTGATCCGTTGGCCTTCTTTGGACCAAGTTCGTCTCGTTCGTCCATCTTCGTCCTCCCATTTGATCCGTTGGCCTTCTTTGTACCAAGTTCGTCTCGTTCCTCCCTCTTGGTCCTCCCAATTGATCCCTAGGCCTTCTTTGGACCAAGTTCATCTCGTTCGTCCATCTTCGTCCTCCCATTTGATCCCTTGGCCTTCTTTGTACCAAGTTCGTCTCGTTCGTCCCTCTTCGTCCTCCCATTTGATCCCTAGGCCTCCTTTGGACAAAGTTCGTCTCGTTCGTCCATTTTCGTCCTCCCAATTGATCCGTTGGCCTTCTTTGGACCAAGTTCGTCTCGTTCGTCCATCTTCGTCCTCCCATTTGATCCGTTGGCCTTCTTTGTACCATGTTCGTCTCGTTCGTCCATCTTCGTCCTCCCATTTTATCCCAAGGCCTTCTTTGGACCAAGTTCGTCTCGTTCGTCAATCTTCGTGCTCCCATTTGATCCGTAGGCGTTCTTTGGACAATGTTCGTCTCGTTCGTCCATCTTCGTCCTCCCATTTGATCCGTTGGCCTTCTTTGGACAAAGTTCGTCTCGTTCGTCCATCTTCGTCCTCCCATTTGATCCGTTGGCCTTCTTTGTACCATGTTCGTCTCGTTCGTCCCTCTTCGTCTTCCCATTTGATCCGTAGGCCATCTTTGAACCAAGTTCGTCTCGTTCGTCCATCTTCGTCCTCCCATTTGATCCGTTGGCATTCTTTGGACCAAGTTCGTCTCGTTCGTCCATCTTCGTCCTCCCATTTTATCCCAAGGCCTTCTTTGGACCAAGTTCGTCTCGTTCGTCTCGTTCGTCAATCTTCGTGCTCCCATTTGATCCGTAGGCGTTCTTTGGACAATATTCGTCTCGTTCGTCCCTCTTCGTCCTCCCATTTGATCCCTAGGCCTTCTTTGGACCAAGTTCGTCTCGTTCGTCCATCTTCGTCCTCCCATTTGACCCGTTGGCCTTCTTTGGACCAAGTTCGTCTCGTTCGTCCATCTTCGTCCTCCCATTTGATCCGTTGGCCTTCTTTGTACCATATTCGTCTCGTTCGTCCCTCTTCGTCTTCCCATTTGATCCGTAGGCCATCTTTGAACCAAGTTCGTCTCGTTCGTCCATCTTCGTCCTCCCATTTGATCCGTTGGCATTCTTTGGACCAAGTTCGTCTCGTTCGTCCATCTTCGTCCTCCCATTTTATCCCAAGGCCTTCTTTGGACCAAGTTCGTCTCGTTCGTCTCGTTCGTCAATCTTCGTGCTCCCATTTGATCCGTAGGCGTTCTTTGGACAATATTCGTCTCGTTCGTCCATCTTCGTCCTCCCATTTGATCCGTTGGCCTTCTTTGGACCAAGTTCGTCTCGTTCGTCCATCTTCGTCCTCCCATTTGATCCGTTGGCATTCTTTGGACCAAGTTCGTCTCGTTCGTCCATCTTCGTCCTCCCATTTTATCCCAAGGCCTTCTTTGAACCAAGTTCGTCTCGTTCGTCAATCTTCGTGCTCCCATTTGATCTGTAGGCGTTCTTTGGACAAAGTTCGTCTCGTTCGTCCATCTTCGTCCTCCCATTTGATCCGTTGGCCTTCTTTGGACCAAGTTCGTCTCGTTCGTCCATCTTCGTCCTCCCATTTGATCCCTAGGCCTTCTTTGGACAAAGTTCATCTCGTTCGTCCATTTTCGTCCTCCCAATTGATCCGTTGGCCTTCTTTGGACCAAGTTCGTCTCGTTCGTCCATCTTCGTCCTCCCATTTGATCCGTTGGCCTTCTTTGTACCAAGTTCGTCTCGTTCCTCCCTCTTGGTCCTCCCAATTGATCCCTAGGCCTTCTTTGGACCAAGTTCCTCTCGTTCGTCCATCTTCGTCCTCCCATTTGATCCCTTGGCCTTCTTTGTACCAAGTTCGTCTCGTTCGTCCCTCTTCGTCCTCCCATTTGATCCCTAGGCCTCCTTTGGACAAAGTTCGTCTCGTTCATCCATTTTCGTCCTCCCAATTGATCCGTTGGCCTTCTTTGGACCAAGTTCGTCTCGTTCGTCCATCTTCGTCCTCCCATTTGATCCGTTGGCCTTCTTTGTACCATGTTCGTCTCGTTCGTCCATCTTCGTCCTCCCATTTTATCCCAAGGCCTTCTTTGGACCAAGTTCGTCTCGTTCGTCAATCTTCGTGCTCCCATTTGATCCGTAGGCGTTCTTTGGACAATGTTCGTCTCGTTCGTCCATCTTCGTCCTCCCATTTGATCCGTTGGCCTTCTTTGGACAAAGTTCGTCTCGTTCGTCCATCTTCGTCCTCCCATTTGATCCGTTGGCCTTCTTTGTACCATGTTCGTCTCGTTCGTCCCTCTTCGTCTTCCCATTTGATCCGTAGGCCATCTTTGAACCAAGTTCGTCTCGTTCGTCCATCTTCGTCCTCCCATTTGATCCGTTGGCATTCTTTGGACCAAGTTCGTCTCGTTCGTCCATCTTCGTCCTCCCATTTTATCCCAAGGCCTTCTTTGGACCAAGTTCGTCTCGTTCGTCTCGTTCGTCAATCTTCGTGCTCCCATTTGATCCGTAGGCGTTCTTTGGACAATATTCGTCTCGTTCGTCCATCTTCGTCCTCCCATTTGATCCGTTGGCCTTCTTTGGACCAAGTTCGTCTCGTTCGTCCATCTTCGTCCTCCCATTTGATCCGTTGGCATTCTTTGGACCAAGTTCGTCTCGTTCGTCCATCTTCGTCCTCCCATTTTATCCCAAGGCCTTCTTTGAACCAAGTTCGTCTCGTTCGTCAATCTTCGTGCTCCCATTTGATCTGTAGGCGTTCTTTGGACAAAGTTCGTCTCGTTCGTCCATCTTCGTCCTCCCATTTGATCCGTTGGCCTTCTTTGGACCAAGTTCGTCTCGTTCGTCCATCTTCGTCCTCCCATTTGATCCCTAGGCCTTCTTTGGACAAAGTTCATCTCGTTCGTCCATTTTCGTCCTCCCAATTGATCCGTTGGCCTTCTTTGGACCAAGTTCGTCTCGTTCGTCCATCTTCGTCCTCCCATTTGATCCGTTGGCCTTCTTTGTACCAAGTTCGTCTCGTTCCTCCCTCTTGGTCCTCCCAATTGATCCCTAGGCCTTCTTTGGACCAAGTTCATCTCGTTCGTCCATCTTCGTCCTCCCATTTGATCCCTTGGCCTTCTTTGTACCAAGTTCGTCTCGTTCGTCCCTCTTCGTCCTCCCATTTGATCCCTAGGCCTCCTTTGGACAAAGTTCGTCTCGTTCGTCCATTTTCGTCCTCCCAATTGATCCGTTGGCCTTCTTTGGACCAAGTTCGTCTCGTTCGTCCATCTTCGTCCTCCCATTTGATCCGTTGGCCTTCTTTGTACCATGTTCGTCTCGTTCGTCCATCTTCGTCCTCCCATTTTATCCCAAGGCCTTCTTTGGACCAAGTTCGTCTCGTTCGTCAATCTTCGTGCTCCCATTTGATCCGTAGGCGTTCTTTGGACAATGTTCGTCTCGTTCGTCCATCTTCGTCCTCCCATTTGATCCGTTGGCCTTCTTTGGACAAAGTTCGTCTCGTTCGTCCATCTTCGTCCTCCCATTTGATCCGTTGGCCTTCTTTGTACCAAGTTCGTCTCGTTCCTCCCTCTTGGTCCTCCCAATTGATCCCTAGGCCTTCTTTGGACCAAGTTCATCTCGTTCGTCCATCTTCGTCCTCCCATTTGATCCCTTGGCCTTCTTTGTACCAAGTTCGTCTCGTTCGTCCCTCTTCGTCCTCCCATTTGATCCCTAGGCCTCCTTTGGACAAAGTTCGTCTCGTTCGTCCATTTTCGTCCTCCCAATTGATCCGTTGGCCTTCTTTGGACCAAGTTCGTCTCGTTCGTCCATCTTCGTCCTCCCATTTGATCCGTTGGCCTTCTTTGTACCATGTTCGTCTCGTTCGTCCATCTTCGTCCTCCCATTTTATCCCAAGGCCTTCTTTGGACCAAGTTCGTCTCGTTCGTCAATCTTCGTGCTCCCATTTGATCCGTAGGCGTTCTTTGGACAATGTTCGTCTCGTTCGTCCATCTTCGTCCTCCCATTTGATCCGTTGGCCTTCTTTGGACAAAGTTCGTCTCGTTCGTCCATCTTCGTCCTCCCATTTGATCCGTTGGCCTTCTTTGTACCATGTTCGTCTCGTTCGTCCCTCTTCGTCTTCCCATTTGATCCGTAGGCCATCTTTGAACCAAGTTCGTCTCGTTCGTCCATCTTCGTCCTCCCATTTGATCCGTTGGCATTCTTTGGACCAAGTTCGTCTCGTTCGTCCATCTTCGTCCTCCCATTTTATCCCAAGGCCTTCTTTGGACCAAGTTCGTCTCGTTCGTCTCGTTCGTCAATCTTCGTGCTCCCATTTGATCCGTAGGCGTTCTTTGGACAATATTCGTCTCGTTCGTCCATCTTCGTCCTCCCATTTGATCCGTTGGCCTTCTTTGGACCAAGTTCGTCTCGTTCGTCCATCTTCGTCCTCCCATTTGATCCGTTGGCATTCTTTGGACCAAGTTCGTCTCGTTCGTCCATCTTCGTCCTCCCATTTTATCCCAAGGCCTTCTTTGAACCAAGTTCGTCTCGTTCGTCAATCTTCGTGCTCCCATTTGATCTGTAGGCGTTCTTTGGACAAAGTTCGTCTCGTTCGTCCATCTTCGTCCTCCCATTTGATCCGTTGGCCTTCTTTGGACCAAGTTCGTCTCGTTCGTCCATCTTCGTCCTCCCATTTGATCCCTAGGCCTTCTTTGGACAAAGTTCATCTCGTTCGTCCATTTTCGTCCTCCCAATTGATCCGTTGGCCTTCTTTGGACCAAGTTCGTCTCGTTCGTCCATCTTCGTCCTCCCATTTGATCCGTTGGCCTTCTTTGTACCAAGTTCGTCTCGTTCCTCCCTCTTGGTCCTCCCAATTGATCCCTAGGCCTTCTTTGGACCAAGTTCATCTCGTTCGTCCATCTTCGTCCTCCCATTTGATCCCTTGGCCTTCTTTGTACCAAGTTCATCTCGTTCGTCCCTCTTCGTCCTCCCATTTGATCCCTAGGCCTCCTTTGGACAAAGTTCGTCTCGTTCGTCCATTTTCGTCCTCCCAATTGATCCGTTGGCCTTCTTTGGACCAAGTTCGTCTCGTTCGTCCATCTTCGTCCTCCCATTTGATCCGTTGGCCTTCTTTGTACCATGTTCGTCTCGTTCGTCCATCTTCGTCCTCCCATTTTATCCCAAGGCCTTCTTTGGACCAAGTTCGTCTCGTTCGTCAATCTTCGTGCTCCCATTTGATCCGTAGGCGTTCTTTGGACAATGTTCGTCTCGTTCGTCCATCTTCGTCCTCCCATTTGATCCGTTGGCCTTCTTTGGACAAAGTTCGTCTCGTTCGTCCATCTTCGTCCTCCCATTTGATCCGTTGGCCTTCTTTGTACCAAGTTCGTCTCGTTCCTCCCTCTTGGTCCTCCCAATTGATCCCTAGGCCTTCTTTGGACCAAGTTCATCTCGTTCGTCCATCTTCGTCCTCCCATTTGATCCCTTGGCCTTCTTTGTACCAAGTTCGTCTCGTTCGTCCCTCTTCGTCCTCCCATTTGATCCCTAGGCCTTCTTTGGACAAAGTTCGTCTCGTTCGTCCATTTTCGTCCTCCCAATTGATCCGTTGGCCTTCTTTGGACCAAGTTCGTCTCGTTCGTCCATCTTCGTCCTCCCATTTGATCCGTTGGCCTTCTTTGTACCATGTTCGTCTCGTTCGTCCATCTTCATCCTCCTATTTGATCCCTAGGCCTTCTTTTGACCAAGTTCGTTTCGTTCGTCCATCTTCGTCCTCCCATTTGATCCCTTGGCCTTCTTTGTACGATGTTCGTCTCGTTCGTCCCTCTTCGTCCTCCCATTTGATCCCTAGGCCTTCTTTGGACCAAGTTCGTCTCGTTCGTCCATCTTCGTCCTCCCATTTGATCCCTTGGCCTTCTTTGTACCAAGTTCGTCTCGTTCCTCCCTCTTGGTCCTCCCAATTGATCCCTAGGCCTTCTTTGGACCAAGTTCATCTCGTTCGTCCATCTTCGTCCTCCCATTTGATCCCTTGGCCTTCTTTGTACCAAGTTCGTCTCGTTCGTCCCTCTTCGTCCTCCCATTTGATCCCTAGGCCTTCTTTGGACAAAGTTCGTCTCGTTCGTCCATTTTCGTCCTCCCATTTGATCCGTTGGCCTTCTTTGGACCAAGTTCATCTCGTTCGTCCATCTTCGTCCTCCCATTTGATCCGTTGGCCTTCTTTGTACCATGTTCGTCTCGTTCGTCCATCTTCGTCCTCCTATTTGATCCCTAGGCCTTCTTTGGACCAAGTTCGTCTCGTTCGTCCATCTTCATCCTCCCATTTGATCCCTTGGCCTTCTTTGTACCATGTTCGTCTCGTTCGTCCCTCTTCGTCCTCCCATTTGATCCCTAGGCCTTCTTAGGACCAAGTTCGTCTCGTTCGTCCATCTTCGTCCTCCCATTTGATCCCTTGGCCTTCTTTGTACCATGTTCGTCTCGTTCGTCCCTCTTCGTCCTCCCATTTGATCCGTAGGCGTTCTTTGGACAAAGTTCGTCTCGTTCGTCCATCTTCGTCCTCCCATTTGATCCGTTGGCCTTCTTTGGACCAAGTTCGTCTCGTTCGTCCAACTTCGTCCTCCCATTTGATCCGTAGGCATTCTTTGGACCAAGTTCGTCTCGTTCGTCCATCTTCGTCCTCCCATTTGATCCGTTGGCCTTCTTTGTACCATGTTCGTCTCGTTCGTCCCTCTTCGTCTTCCCATTTGATCCGCAGGCCTTCTTTGGACCAAGTTCGTCTCGTTCGTCCATCTTCGTCCTCCCATTTGATCCGTTGGCATTCCTTGGACCAAGTTCGTCTCGTTCGTCCATCTTCGTCCTCCCATTTTATCCCTTGGCCTTCTTTGTACCATGTTCGTCTCGTTCGTCCATCTTCGTCCTCCCATTTGATCCGTTGGCCTTCTTTGTACCATGTTCGTCTCGTTCGTCCATGTTCGTCCTCCTATTTGATCCCTAGGCCTTCTTTGGACCAAGTTCGTTTCGTTCGTCCATCTTCGTCCTCCCATTTGATCCCTTGGCCTTCTTTGTACCGTGTTCGTCTCGTTCGTCCATCTTCGTCCTCCCATTTGATCCCTAGGCCTTCTTTGGACCAAGTTCGTCTCGTTCGTCCATCTTCGTCCTCCCATTTGATCCGTTGGCCTTCTTTGTACCATGTTCGTCTCGTTCGTCCATCTTCGTCCTCCCATTTTATCCCAAGGCCTTCTTTGGACCAAGTTCGTCTCGTTCGTCAATCTTCGTGCTCCCATTTGATCCGTAGGCATTCTTTGGACAATGTTCGTCTCGTTCGTCCATCTTCGTCCTCCCATTTGATCCGTTGGCCTTCTTTGGACAAAGTTCGTCTCGTTCGTCCATCTTCGTCCTCCCATTTGATCCGTTGGCCTTCTTTGTACCAAGTTCGTCTCGTTCCTCCCTCTTGGTCCTCCCAATTGATCCCTAGGCCTTCTTTGGACCAAGTTCATCTCGTTCGTCCATCTTCGTCCTCCCATTTGATCCCTTGGCCTTCTTTGTACCAAGTTCGTCTCGTTCGTCCCTCTTCGTCCTCCCATTTGATCCCTAGGCCTCCTTTGGACAAAGTTCGTCTCGTTCGTCCATTTTCGTCCTCCCAATTGATCCGTTGGCCTTCTTTGGACCAAGTTCGTCTCGTTCGTCCATCTTCGTCCTCCCATTTGATCCGTTGGCCTTCTTTGTACCATGTTCGTCTCGTTCGTCCATCTTCATCCTCCTATTTGATCCCTAGGCCTTCTTTTGACCAAGTTCGTTTCGTTCGTCCATCTTCGTCCTCCCATTTGATCCCTTGGCCTTCTTTGTACGATGTTCGTCTCGTTCGTCCCTCTTCGTCCTCCCATTTGATCCCTAGGCCTTCTTTGGACCAAGTTCGTCTCGTTCGTCCATCTTCGTCCTCCCATTTGATCCCTTGGCCTTCTTTGTACCAAGTTCGTCTCGTTCCTCCCTCTTGGTCCTCCCAATTGATCCCTAGGCCTTCTTTGGACCAAGTTCATCTCGTTCGTCCATCTTCGTCCTCCCATTTGATCCCTTGGCCTTCTTTGTACCAAGTTCGTCTCGTTCGTCCCTCTTCGTCCTCCCATTTGATCCCTAGGCCTTCTTTGGACAAAGTTCGTCTCGTTCGTCCATTTTCGTCCTCCCATTTGATCCGTTGGCCTTCTTTGGACCAAGTTCATCTCGTTCGTCCATCTTCGTCCTCCCATTTGATCCGTTGGCCTTCTTTGTACCATGTTCGTCTCGTTCGTCCATCTTCGTCCTCCTATTTGATCCCTAGGCCTTCTTTGGACCAAGTTCGTCTCGTTCGTCCATCTTCATCCTCCCATTTGATCCCTTGGCCTTCTTTGTACCATGTTCGTCTCGTTCGTCCCTCTTCGTCCTCCCATTTGATCCCTAGGCCTTCTTAGGACCAAGTTCGTCTCGTTCGTCCATCTTCGTCCTCCCATTTGATCCCTTGGCCTTCTTTGTACCATGTTCGTCTCGTTCGTCCCTCTTCGTCCTCCCATTTGATCCGTAGGCGTTCTTTGGACAAAGTTCGTCTCGTTCGTCCATCTTCGTCCTCCCATTTGATCCGTTGGCCTTCTTTGGACCAAGTTCGTCTCGTTCGTCCAACTTCGTCCTCCCATTTGATCCGTAGGCATTCTTTGGACCAAGTTCGTCTCGTTCGTCCATCTTCGTCCTCCCATTTGATCCGTTGGCCTTCTTTGTACCATGTTCGTCTCGTTCGTCCCTCTTCGTCTTCCCATTTGATCCGCAGGCCTTCTTTGGACCAAGTTCGTCTCGTTCGTCCATCTTCGTCCTCCCATTTGATCCGTTGGCATTCCTTGGACCAAGTTCGTCTCGTTCGTCCATCTTCGTCCTCCCATTTTATCCCTTGGCCTTCTTTGTACCATGTTCGTCTCGTTCGTCCATCTTCGTCCTCCCATTTGATCCGTTGGCCTTCTTTGTACCATGTTCGTCTCGTTCGTCCATGTTCGTCCTCCTATTTGATCCCTAGGCCTTCTTTGGACCAAGTTCGTTTCGTTCGTCCATCTTCGTCCTCCCATTTGATCCCTTGGCCTTCTTTGTACCGTGTTCGTCTCGTTCGTCCCTCTTCGTCCTCCCATTTGATCCCTAGGCCTTCTTTGGACCAAGTTCGTCTCGTTCGTCCATCTTCGTCCTCCCATTTGACCCGTTGGCCTTCTTTGGACCAAGTTCGTCTCGTTCGTCCATCTTCGTCCTCCCATTTGATCCGTTGGCCTTCTTTGTACCATGTTCGTCTCGTTCGTCCCTCTTCGTCTTCCCATTTGATCCGTAGGCCATCTTTGGACCAAGTTCGTCTCGTTCGTCCATCTTCGTCCTCCCATTTGATCCGTTGGCATTCTTTGGACCAAGTTCGTCTCGTTCGTCCATCTTCGTCCTCCCATTTTATCCCAAGGCCTTCTTTGGACCAAGTTCGTCTCGTTCGTCAATCTTCGTGCTCCCATTTGATCCGTAGGCGTTCTTTGGACAATATTCGTCTCGTTCGTCCATCTTCGTCCTCCCATTTGATCCGTTGGCCTTCTTTGGACCAAGTTCGTCTCGTTCGTCCATCTTCGTCCTCCCATTTGATCCGTTGGCATTCTTTGGACCAAGTTCGTCTCGTTCGTCCATCTTCGTCCTCCCATTTTATCCCAAGGCCTTCTTTGAACCAAGTTCGTCTCGTTCGTCAATCTTCGTGCTCCCATTTGATCTGTAGGCGTTCTTTGGACAAAGTTCGTCTCGTTCGTCCATCTTCGTCCTCCCATTTGATCCGTTGGCCTTCTTTGGACCAAGTTCGTCTCGTTCGTCCAACTTCGTCCTCCCATTTGATCCGTAGGCGTTCTTTGGACCAAGTTCGTCTCGTTCGTCCATCTTCGTCCTCCTATTTGATCCCTTGGCCTTCTTTGTACCAAGTTCGTCTCGTTCGTCCCTCTTCGTCCTCCCATTTGATCCCTAGGCCTTCTTTGGACAAAGTTCATCTCGTTCGTCCATTTTCGTCCTCCCAATTGATCCGTTGGCCTTCTTTGGACCAAGTTCGTCTCGTTCGTCCATCTTCGCCCTCCCATTTGATCCGTTGGCCTTCTTTGTACCATGTTCGTCTCGTTCGTCCATCTTCGTCCTCCTATTTGATCCCTAGGCCTTCTTTTGACCAAGTTCGTTTCGTTCGTCCATCTTCGTCCTCCCATTTGATCCCTTGGCCTTCTTTGTACCATGTTCGTCTCGTTCGTCCCTCTTCGTCCTCCCATTTGATCCCTAGGCCTTCTTTGGACCAAGTTCGTCTCGTTCGTCCATCTTCGTCCTCCCATTTGATCCCTTGGCCTTCTTTGTACCATGTTCGTCTCGTTCGTCCATCTTCGTCCTCCCATTTGATCCGTTGGCCTTCTTTGTACCATGTTCGTCTCGTTCGTCCATCTTCGTCCTCCTATTTGATCCCTAGGCCTTCTTTGGACCAAGTTCGTTTCGTTCGTCCATCTTCGTCCTCCCATTTGATCCCTTGGCCTTCTTTGTACCATGTTCGTCTCGTTCGTCCCTCTTCGTCCTCCCATTTGATCCCTAGGCCTTCTTTGGACCATGTTCGTCTCGTTCGTCCATCTTCATCCTCCCATTTGATCCCTTGGCCTTCTTTTTACCATGTTCGTCTCGTTCGTCAATCTTCGTCCTCCCATTTGATCCGTAGGCGTTCTTTGGACAAAGTTCGTCTCGTTCGTCCATCTTCGTCCTCCCATTTGATCCGTTGGCCTTCTTTGGACCAAGTTCGTCTCGTTCGTCCATCTTCGTCCTCCCATTTCATCCGTTGGCCTTCTTTGTACCATGTTCGTCTCGTTCGTCCCTCTTCGTCTTCCCATTTGATCCGCAGGCCTTCGTTGGACCAAGTTCGTCTCGTTCGTCCATCTTCGTCCTCCCATTTGATCCGTTGGCATTCTTTGGACCAAGTTCGTCTCGTTCTTCCATCTTCGTCCTCCCATTTTATCCCTTGGCCTTCTTTGTACCATGTTCGTCTCGTTCGTCCATCTTCGTGCTCCCATTTGATCCGTAGGCGTTCTTTGGACAATGTTCGTCTCGTTCGTCCATCTTCGTCCTCCCATTTGATCCGTTGGCCTTCTTTGTACCATGTTCGTCTCGTTCGTCCATCTTCGTCCTCCTATTTGATCCCTAGGCCTTCTTTGGACCAAGTTCGTTTCGTTCGTCCATCTTCGTCCTCCCATTTGATCCCTTGGCCTTCTTTGTACCATGTTCGTCTCGTTCGTCCCTCGTTCGTCCTCCCATTTGATCCCTAGGCCTTCTTTGGACCAAGTTCGTCTCGTTCGTCCATCTTCGTCCTCCCATTTGACCCGTTGGCCTTCTTTGGACCAAGTTCGTCTCGTTCGTCCATCTTCGTCCTCCCAATTGATCCGTTGGCCTTCTTTGTACCATGTTCGTCTCGTTCGTCCCTCTTCGTCTTCCCATTTGATCCGCAGGCCTTCTTTGGACCAAGTTCGTCTCGTTCGTCCATCTTCGTCCTCCCATTTGATCCGTTGGCATTCTTTGGACCAAGTTCGTCTCGTTCGTCCATCTTCGTCCTCCCATTTTATCCCAAGGCCTTCTTTGGACCAAGTTCGTCTCGTTCGTCAATCTTCGTGCTCCCATTTGATCCGTAGGCGTTCTTTGGACAAAGTTCGTCTCGTTCGTCCATCTTCGTCCTCCCATTTGATCCGTTGGCCTTCTTTGGACCAAGTTCGTCTCGTTCGTCCATCTTCGTCCTCCCATTTGATCCGTTGGCCTTCTTTGTACCATGTTCGTCTCGTTCGTCCATCTTCGTCCTCCTATTTGATCCCTAGGCCTTCTTTGGACCAAGTTCGTTTCGTTCGTCCATCTTCGTCCTCCCATTTGATCCCTTGGCCTTCTTTGTACCATGTTCGTCTCGTTCGTCCCTCTTCGTCCTCCCATTTGATCCCTAGGCCTTCTTTGGACCAAGTTCGTCTCGTTCGTCCATCTTCGTCCTCCCATTTGACCCGTTGGCCTTCTTTGGACCAAGTTCGTCTCGTTCGTCCATCTTCGTCCTCCCATTTGATCCGTTGGCCTTCTTTGTACCATGTTCGTCTCGTTCGTCCCTCTTCGTCTTCCCATTTGATCCGTAGGCCTTCTTTGGACCAAGTTCGTCTCGTTCGTCCATCTTCGTCCTCCCATTTGATCCGTTGGCATTCTTTGGACCAAGTTCGTCTCGTTCGTCCATCTTCGTCCTCCCATTTTATCCCAAGGCCTTCTTTGGACCAAGTAAGTCTCGTTCGTCAATCTTCGTGCTCCCATTTGATCCGTAGGCGTTGTTTGGACAATGTTCGTCTCGTTCGTCCATCTTCGTCCTCCCATTTGATCCGTTGGCCTTCTTTGTACCATGTTCGTCTCGTTCGTCCATCTTCGTCCTCCTATTTGATCCCTAGGCCTTCTTTGGACCAAGTTCGTTTCGTTCGTCCATCTTCGTCCTCCCATTTGATCCCTTGGCCTTCTTTGTACCATGTTCGTCTCGTTCGTCCCTCTTCGTCCTCCCATTTGATCCCTAGGCCTTCTTTGGACCAAGTTCGTCTCGTTCGTCCATCTTCGTCCTCCCATTTGACCCGTTGGCCTTCTTTGGACCAAGTTCGTCTGGTTCGTCCATCTTCGTCCTCCCAATTGATCCGTTGGCCTTCTTTGTACCATGTTCGTCTCGTTCGTCCCTCTTCGTCTTCCCATTTGATCCGCAGGCCTTCTCTGGACCAAGTTCGTCTCGTTCGTCCATCTTCGTCCTCCCATTTGATCCGTTGGCATTCCTTGGACCAAGTTCGTCTCGTTCGTCCATCTTCGTCCTCCCATTTTATCCCTTGGCCTTCTTTGTACCATGTTCGTCTCGTTCGTCCATCTTCGTCCTCCCATTTGATCCGTTGGCCTTCTTTGTACCATGTTCGTCTCGTTCGTCCATCTTCGTCCTCCTATTTGATCCCTAGGCCTTCTTTGGACCAAGTTCGTTTCGTTCGTCCATCTTCGTCCTCCCATTTGATCCCTTGGCCTTCTTTGTACCGTGTTCGTCTCGTTCGTCCCTCTTCGTCCTCCCATTTGATCCCTAGGCCTTCTTTGGACCAAGTTCGTCTCGTTCGTCCATCTTCGTCCTCCCATTTGACCCGTTGGCCTTCTTTGGACCAAGTTCGTCTCGTTCGTCCATCTTCGTCCTCCCATTTGATCCGTTGGCCTTCTTTGTACCATGTTCGTCTCGTTCGTCCCTCTTCGTCTTCCCATTTGATCCGTAAGCCTTCTTTGGACAAAGTTCGTCTCGTTCGTCCATCTTCGTCCTCCCATTTGATCCGTTGGCCTTCTTTGTACCATGTTCGTCTCGTTCGTCCATCTTCGTCCTCCTATTTGATCCCTAGGCCTTCTTTTGTCCAAGTTCGTTTCGTTCGTCCATCTTCGTCCTCCCATTTGATCCCTTGGCCTTCTTTGTACCATGTTCGTCTCGTTCGTCCCTCTTCGTCCTCCCATTTGATCCCTAGGCCTTCTTTGGACCAAGTTCGTCTCGTTCGTCCATCTTCGTCCTCCCATTTGATCCCTTGGCCTTCTTTGTACCATGTTCGTCTCGTTCGTCCATCTTCGTCCTCCCATTTGATCCGTTGGCCTTCTTTGTACCATGTTCGTCTCGTTCGTCCATCTTCGTCCTCCTATTTGATCCCTAGGCCTTCTTTGGACCAAGTTCGTTTCGTTCGTCCATCTTCGTCCTCCCATTTGATCCCTAGGCCTTCTTTGGACCAAGTTCGTCTCGTTCGTCCATCTTCGTCCTCCCATTTGACCCGTTGGCCTTCTTTGGACCAAGTTCGTCTCGTTCGTCCATCTTCGTCCTCCCATTTGATCCGTTGGCCTTCTTTGTACCATGTTCGTCTCGTTCGTCCCTCTTCGTCTTCCCATTTGATCCGTAGGCCATCTTTGGACCAAGTTCGTCTCGTTCGTCCATCTTCGTCCTCCCATTTGATCCGTTGGCATTCTTTGGACCAAGTTCGTCTCGTTCGTCCATCTTCGTCCTCCCATTTTATCCCAAGGCCTTCTTTGGACCAAGTTCGTCTCGTTCGTCAATCTTCGTGCTCCCATTTGATCCGTAGGCGTTCTTTGGACAATATTCGTCTCGTTCGTCCATCTTCGTCCTCCCATTTGATCCGTTGGCCTTCTTTGGACCAAGTTCGTCTCGTTCGTCCATCTTCGTCCTCCCATTTGATCCGTTGGCATTCTTTGGACCAAGTTCGTCTCGTTCGTCCATCTTCGTCCTCCCATTTTATCCCAAGGCCTTCTTTGAACCAAGTTCGTCTCGTTCGTCAATCTTCGTGCTCCCATTTGATCTGTAGGCGTTCTTTGGACAAAGTTCGTCTCGTTCGTCCATCTTCGTCCTCCCATTTGATCCGTTGGCCTTCTTTGGACCAAGTTCGTCTCGTTCGTCCAACTTCGTCCTCCCATTTGATCCGTAGGCGTTCTTTGGACCAAGTTCGTCTCGTTCGTCCATCTTCGTCCTCCTATTTGATCCCTTGGCCTTCTTTGTACCAAGTTCGTCTCGTTCGTCCCTCTTCGTCCTCCCATTTGATCCCTAGGCCTTCTTTGGACAAAGTTCATCTCGTTCGTCCATTTTCGTCCTCCCAATTGATCCGTTGGCCTTCTTTGGACCAAGTTCGTCTCGTTCGTCCATCTTCGCCCTCCCATTTGATCCGTTGGCCTTCTTTGTACCATGTTCGTCTCGTTCGTCCATCTTCGTCCTCCTATTTGATCCCTAGGCCTTCTTTTGACCAAGTTCGTTTCGTTCGTCCATCTTCGTCCTCCCATTTGATCCCTTGGCCTTCTTTGTACCATGTTCGTCTCGTTCGTCCCTCTTCGTCCTCCCATTTGATCCCTAGGCCTTCTTTGGACCAAGTTCGTCTCGTTCGTCCATCTTCGTCCTCCCATTTGATCCCTTGGCCTTCTTTGTACCATGTTCGTCTCGTTCGTCCATCTTCGTCCTCCCATTTGATCCGTTGGCCTTCTTTGTACCATGTTCGTCTCGTTCGTCCATCTTCGTCCTCCTATTTGATCCCTAGGCCTTCTTTGGACCAAGTTCGTTTCGTTCGTCCATCTTCGTCCTCCCATTTGATCCCTTGGCCTTCTTTGTACCATGTTCGTCTCGTTCGTCCCTCTTCGTCCTCCCATTTGATCCCTAGGCCTTCTTTGGACCATGTTCGTCTCGTTCGTCCATCTTCATCCTCCCATTTGATCCCTTGGCCTTCTTTTTACCATGTTCGTCTCGTTCGTCAATCTTCGTCCTCCCATTTGATCCGTAGGCGTTCTTTGGACAAAGTTCGTCTCGTTCGTCCATCTTCGTCCTCCCATTTGATCCGTTGGCCTTCTTTGGACCAAGTTCGTCTCGTTCGTCCATCTTCGTCCTCCCATTTGATCCGTTGGCCTTCTTTGTACCATGTTCGTCTCGTTCGTCCCTCTTCGTCTTCCCATTTGATCCGCAGGCCTTCGTTGGACCAAGTTCGTCTCGTTCGTCCATCTTCGTCCTCCCATTTGATCCGTTGGCATTCTTTGGACCAAGTTCGTCTCGTTCTTCCATCTTCGTCCTCCCATTTTATCCCTTGGCCTTCTTTGTACCATGTTCGTCTCGTTCGTCCATCTTCGTCCTCCCATTTGATCCGTTGGCCTTCTTTGTACCATGTTCGTCTCGTTCGTCCATCTTCGTCCTCCTATTTGATCCCTAGGCCTTCTTTGGACCAAGTTCGTTTCGTTCGTCCATCTTCGTCCTCCCATTTGATCCCTTGGCCTTCTTTGTACCATGTTCGTCTCGTTCGTCCCTCTTCGTCCTCCCATTTGATCCCTAGGCCTTCTTTGGACCATGTTCGTCTCGTTCGTCCATCTTCATCCTCCCATTTGATCCCTTGGCCTTCTTTTTACCATGTTCGTCTCGTTCGTCAATCTTCGTCCTCCCATTTGATCCGTAGGCGTTCTTTGGACAAAGTTCGTCTCGTTCGTCCATCTTCGTCCTCCCATTTGATCCGTTGGCCTTCTTTGGACCAAGTTCGTCTCGTTCGTCCATCTTCGTCCTCCCATTTGATCCGTTGGCCTTCTTTGTACCATGTTCGTCTCGTTCGTCCCTCTTCGTCTTCCCATTTGATCCGCAGGCCTTCGTTGGACCAAGTTCGTCTCGTTCGTCCATCTTCGTCCTCCCATTTGATCCGTTGGCATTCTTTGGACCAAGTTCGTCTCGTTCTTCCATCTTCGTCCTCCCATTTTATCCCTTGGCCTTCTTTGTACCATGTTCGTCTCGTTCGTCCATCTTCGTGCTCCCATTTGATCCGTAGGCGTTCTTTGGACAATGTTCGTCTCGTTCGTCCATCTTCGTCCTCCCATTTGATCCGTTGGCCTTCTTTGTACCATGTTCGTCTCGTTCGTCCATCTTCGTCCTCCTATTTGATCCCTAGGCCTTCTTTGGACCAAGTTCGTTTCGTTCGTCCATCTTCGTCCTCCCATTTGATCCCTTGGCCTTCTTTGTACCATGTTCGTCTCGTTCGTCCCTCGTTCGTCCTCCCATTTGATCCCTAGGCCTTCTTTGGACTAAGTTCGTCTCGTTCGTCCATCTTCGTCCTCCCATTTGACCCGTTGGCCTTCTTTGGACCAAGTTCGTCTCGTTCGTCCATCTTCGTCCTCCCAATTGATCCGTTGGCCTTCTTTGTACCATGTTCGTCTCGTTCGTCCCTCTTCGTCTTCCCATTTGATCCGCAGGCCTTCTTTGGACCAAGTTCGTCTCGTTCGTCCATCTTCGTCCTCCCATTTGATCCGTTGGCATTCTTTGGACCAAGTTCGTCTCGTTCGTCCATCTTCGTCCTCCCATTTTATCCCAAGGCCTTCTTTGGACCAAGTTCGTCTCGTTCGTCAATCTTCGTGCTCCCATTTGATCCGTAGGCGTTCTTTGGACAAAGTTCGTCTCGTTCGTCCATCTTCGTCCTCCCATTTGATCCGTTGGCCTTCTTTGGACCAAGTTCGTCTCGTTCGTCCATCTTCGTCCTCCCATTTGATCCGTTGGCCTTCTTTGTACCATGTTCGTCTCGTTCGTCCATCTTCGTCCTCCTATTTGATCCCTAGGCCTTCTTTGGACCAAGTTCGTTTCGTTCGTCCATCTTCGTCCTCCCATTTGATCCCTTGGCCTTCTTTGTACCATGTTCGTCTCGTTCGTCCCTCTTCGTCCTCCCATTTGATCCCTAGGCCTTCTTTGGACCAAGTTCGTCTCGTTCGTCCATCTTCGTCCTCCCATTTGACCCGTTGGCCTTCTTTGGACCAAGTTCGTCTCGTTCGTCCATCTTCGTCCTCCCATTTGATCCGTTGGCCTTCTTTGTACCATGTTCGTCTCGTTCGTCCCTCTTCGTCTTCCCATTTGATCCGTAGGCCTTCTTTGGACCAAGTTCGTCTCGTTCGTCCATCTTCGTCCTCCCATTTGATCCGTTGGCATTCTTTGGACCAAGTTCGTCTCGTTCGTCCATCTTCGTCCTCCCATTTGATCCCAAGGCCTTCTTTGGACCAAGTAAGTCTCGTTCGTCAATCTTCGTGCTCCCATTTGATCCGTAGGCGTTGTTTGGACAATGTTCGTCTCGTTCGTCCATCTTCGTCCTCCCATTTGATCCGTTGGCCTTCTTTGTACCATGTTCGTCTCGTTCGTCCATCTTCGTCCTCCTATTTGATCCCTAGGCCTTCTTTGGACCAAGTTCGTTTCGTTCGTCCATCTTCGTCCTCCCATTTGATCCCTTGGCCTTCTTTGTACCATGTTCGTCTCGTTCGTCCCTCTTCGTCCTCCCATTTGATCCCTAGGCCTTCTTTGGACCAAGTTCGTCTCGTTCGTCCATCTTCGTCCTCCCATTTGACCCGTTGGCCTTCTTTGGACCAAGTTCGTCTGGTTCGTCCATCTTCGTCCTCCCAATTGATCCGTTGGCCTTCTTTGTACCATGTTCGTCTCGTTCGTCCCTCTTCGTCTTCCCATTTGATCCGCAGGCCTTCTCTGGACCAAGTTCGTCTCGTTCGTCCATCTTCGTCCTCCCATTTGATCCGTTGGCATTCCTTGGACCAAGTTCGTCTCGTTCGTCCATCTTCGTCCTCCCATTTTATCCCTTGGCCTTCTTTGTACCATGTTCGTCTCGTTCGTCCATCTTCGTCCTCCCATTTGATCCGTTGGCCTTCTTTGTACCATGTTCGTCTCGTTCGTCCATCTTCGTCCTCCTATTTGATCCCTAGGCCTTCTTTGGACCAAGTTCGTTTCGTTCGTCCATCTTCGTCCTCCCATTTGATCCCTTGGCCTTCTTTGTACCGTGTTCGTCTCGTTCGTCCCTCTTCGTCCTCCCATTTGATCCCTAGGCCTTCTTTGGACCAAGTTCGTCTCGTTCGTCCATCTTCGTCCTCCCATTTGACCCGTTGGCCTTCTTTGGACCAAGTTCGTCTCGTTCGTCCATCTTCGTCCTCCCATTTGATCCGTTGGCCTTCTTTGTACCATGTTCGTCTCGTTCGTCCCTCTTCGTCTTCCCATTTGATCCGTAAGCCTTCTTTGGACAAAGTTCGTCTCGTTCGTCCATCTTCGTCCTCCCATTTGATCCGTTGGCCTTCTTTGTACCATGTTCGTCTCGTTCGTCCATCTTCGTCCTCCTATTTGATCCCTAGGCCTTCTTTTGTCCAAGTTCGTTTCGTTCGTCCATCTTCGTCCTCCCATTTGATCCCTTGGCCTTCTTTGTACCATGTTCGTCTCGTTCGTCCCTCTTCGTCCTCCCATTTGATCCCTAGGCCTTCTTTGGACCAAGTTCGTCTCGTTCGTCCATCTTCGTCCTCCCATTTGATCCCTTGGCCTTCTTTGTACCATGTTCGTCTCGTTCGTCCATCTTCGTCCTCCCATTTGATCCGTTGGCCTTCTTTGTACCATGTTCGTCTCGTTCGTCCATCTTCGTCCTCCTATTTGATCCCTAGGCCTTCTTTGGACCAAGTTCGTTTCGTTCGTCCATCTTCGTCCTCCCATTTGATCCCTTGGCCTTCTTTGTACCATGTTCGTCTCGTTCGTCCCTCTTCGTCCTCCCATTTGATCCCTAGGCCTTCTTTGGACCATGTTCGTCTCGTTCGTCCATCTTCATCCTCCCATTTGATCCCTTGGCCTTCTTTGTACCATGTTCGTCTCGTTCGTCAATCTTCGTCCTCCCATTTGATACGTAGGCGTTCTTTGGACAAAGTTCGTCTCGTTCGTCCATCTTCGTCCTCCCATTTGATCCGTTGGCCTTCTTTGGACCAAGTTCGTCTCGTTCGTCCATCTTCGTCCTCCCATTTGATCCGTTGGCCTTCTTTGTACCATGTTCGTCTCGTTCGTCCCTCTTCGTCTTCCCATTTGATCCGCAGGCCTTCGTTGGACCAAGTTCGTCTCGTTCGTCCATCTTCGTCCTCCCATTTGATCCGTTGGCATTCTTTGGACCAAGTTCGTCTCGTTCGTCCATCTTCGTCCTCCCATTTTATCCCTTGGCCTTCTTTGTACCATGTTCGTCTCGTTCGTCCATCTTCGTGCTCCCATTTGATCCGTAGGCGTTCTTTGGACAATGTTCGTCTCGTTCGTCCATCTTCGTCCTCCCATTTGATCCGTTGGCCTTCTTTGTACCATGTTCGTCTCGTTCGTCCCTCTTCGTCTTCCCATTTGATCCGTAGGCCTTCTTTGGACCAAGTTCGTCTCGTTCGTCCATCTTCGTCCTCCCATTTGATCCGTTGGCATTCTTTGGACCATGTTCGTCTCGTTCGTCCATCTTCGTCCTCCCATTTGATCCGTTGGCATTCTTCGGACCAAGTTCGTCTCGTTCGTCCATCTTCGTCCTCCCATTTGATCCGTTGGCCTTCTTTGTACCATGTTCGTCTCGTTCGTCCCTCTTCGTCTTCCCATTTGATCCGCAGGCCTTCTTTGGACCAAGTTCGTCTCGTTCGTCCATCTTCGTCCTCCCATTTGATCCGTTGGCATTCCTTGGACCAAGTTCGTCTCGTTCGTCCATCTTCGTCCTCCCATTTTATCCCAAGGCCTTCTTTGGACCAAGTTCGTCTCGTTCGTCAATGTTCGTGCTCCCATTTGATCCGTAGGCGTTCTTTGGACAAAGTTCGTCTCGTTCGTCCATCTTCGTCCTCCCATTTGATCCGTTGGCCTTCTTTGGACCAAGTTCGTCTCGTTCGTCCATCTTCGTCCTCCCATTTGATCCGTTGGCCTTCTTTGTACCATGTTCGTCTCGTTCGTCCCTCTCCGTCTTCCCATTTGATCCGCAGGCCTTCTTTGGACCAAGTTCGTCTCGTTCGTCCATCTTCGTCCTCCCATTTGATCCGTTGGCATTCTTTGGACCAAGTTCGTCTCGTTCGTCCATCTTCGTCCTCCCATTTTATCCCTTGGCCTTCTTTGTACCATGTTCGTCTCGTTCGTCCATCTTCGTCCTCCCATTTGATCCGTTGGCCTTCTTTGTACCATGTTCGTCTCGTTCGTCCCTCTTCGTCTTCCCATTTGATCCGTAGGCCTTCTTTGGACCAAGTTCGTCTCGTTCGTCCATCTTCGTCCTCCCATTTGATCCGTTGGCATTCTTTGGACCAAGTTCGTCTCGTTCGTCCATCTTCGTCCTCCCATTTTATCCCAAGGCCTTCTTTGGACCAAGTAAGTCTCGTTCGTCAATCTTCGTGCTCCCATTTGATCCGTAGGCGTTGTTTGGACAATGTTCGTCTCGTTCGTCCATCTTCGTCCTCCCATTTGATCCGTTGGCCTTCTTTGTACCATGTTCGTCTCGTTCGTCCATCTTCATCCTCCCATTTGACCCGTTGGCCTTCTTTGGACCAAGTTCGTCTCGTTCGTCCATCTTCGTCCTCCCAATTGATCCGTTGGCCTTCTTTGTACCATGTTCGTCTCGTTCGTCCCTCTTCGTCTTCCCATTTGATCCGCAGGCCTTCTTTGGACCAAGTTCATCTCGTTCGTCCATCTTCGTCCTCCCATTTGATCCGTTGGCATTCTTCGGACCAAGTTCGTCTCGTTCGTCCATCTTCGTCCTCCCATTTGATCCGTTGGCCTTCTTTGTACCATGTTCGTCTCGTTCGTCCCTCTTCGTCTTCCCATTTGATCCGCAGGCCTTCTTTGGACCAAGTTCGTCTCGTTCGTCCATCTTCGTCCTCCCATTTGATCCGTTGGCATTCCTTGGACCAAGTTCATCTCGTTCGTCCATCTTCGTCCTCCCATTTTATCCCTTGGCCTTCTTTGTACCATGTTCGTCTCGTTCGTCCATCTTCGTCCTCCCATTTGATCCGTTGGCCTTCTTTGTACCATGTTCGTCTCGTTCGTCCATCTTCGTCCTCCTATTTGATCCCTAGGCCTTCTTTGGACCAAGTTCGTTTCGTTCGTCCATCTTCGTCCTCCCCATTTGATCCCTTGGCCTTCTTTGTACCGTGTTCGTCTCGTTCGTCCCTCTTCGTCCTCCCATTTGATCCCTAGGCCTTCTTTGGACCAAGTTCGTCTCGTTCGTCCATCTTCGTCCTCCCATTTGACCCGTTGGCCTTCTTTGGACCAAGTTCGTCTCGTTCGTCCATCTTCGTCCTCCCATTTGATCCGTTGGCCTTCTTTGTACCATGTTCGTCTCGTTCGTCCCTCTTCGTCTTCCCATTGGATCCGTAGGCCTTCTTTGGACCAAGTTCGTCTCGTTCGTCCATCTTCGTCCTCCCATTTGATCCGTTGGCATTCTTTGGACCAAGTTCGTCTCGTTCGTCCATCTTCGTCCTCCCATTTGATCCGTTGGCATTCTTCGGACCAAGTTCGTCTCGTTCGTCCATCTTCGTCCTCCCATTTGATCCGTTGGCCTTCTTTGTACCATGTTCGTCTCGTTCGTCCCTCTTCGTCTTCCCATTTGATCCGCAGGCCTTCTTTGGACCAAGTTCGTCTCGTTCGTCCATCTTCGTCCTCCCATTTGATCCGTTGGCATTCCTTGGACCAAGTTCGTCTCGTTCGTCCATCTTCGTCCTCCCATTTTATCCCAAGGCCTTCTTTGGACCAAGTTCGTCTCGTTCGTCAATCTTCGTGCTCCCATTTGATCCGTAGGCGTTCTTTGGACAAAGTTCGTCTCGTTCGTCCATCTTCGTCCTCCCATTTGATCCGTTGGCCTTCTTTGGACCAAGTTCGTCTCGTTCGTCCATCTTCGTCCTCCCATTTGATCCGTTGGCCTTCTTTGTACCATGTTCGTCTCGTTCGTCCCTCTCCGTCTTCCCATTTGATCCGCAGGCCTTCTTTGGACCAAGTTCGTCTCGTTCGTCCATCTTCGTCCTCCCATTTGATCCGTTGGCATTCTTTGGACCAAGTTCGTCTCGTTCGTCCATCTTCGTCCTCCCATTTTATCCCTTGGCCTTCTTTGTACCATGTTCGTCTCGTTCGTCCATCTTCGTCCTCCCATTTGATCCGTTGGCCTTCTTTGTACCATGTTCGTCTCGTTCGTCCCTCTTCGTCTTCCCATTTGATCCGTAGGCCTTCTTTGGACCAAGTTCGTCTCGTTCGTCCATCTTCGTCCTCCCATTTGATCCGTTGGCATTCTTTGGACCAAGTTCGTCTCGTTCGTCCATCTTCGTCCTCCCATTTTATCCCAAGGCCTTCTTTGGACCAAGTAAGTCTCGTTCGTCAATCTTCGTGCTCCCATTTGATCCGTAGGCGTTGTTTGGACAATGTTCGTCTCGTTCGTCCATCTTCGTCCTCCCATTTGATCCGTTGGCCTTCTTTGTACCATGTTCGTCTCGTTCGTCCATCTTCGTCCTCCTATTTGATCCCTAGGCCTTCTTTGGACCAAGTTCGTTTCGTTCGTCCATCTTCGTCCTCCCATTTGATCCCTTGGCCTTCTTTGTACCATGTTCGTCTCATTCGTCCCTCTTCGTCCTCCCATTTGATCCCTAGGCCTTCTTTGGACCAAGTTCGTCTCGTTCGTCCATCTTCGTCCTCCCATTTGACCCGTTGGCCTTCTTTGGACCAAGTTCGTCTCGTTCGTCCATCTTCGTCCTCCCAATTGATCCGTTGGCCTTCTTTGTACCATGTTCGTCTCGTTCGTCCCTCTTCGTCTTCCCATTTGATCCGCAGGCCTTCTTTGGACCAAGTTCGTCTCGTTCGTCCATCTTCGTCCTCCCATTTGATCCGTTGGCATTCTTCGGACCAAGTTCGTCTCGTTCGTCCATCTTCGTCCTCCCATTTGATCCGTTGGCCTTCTTTGTACCATGTTCGTCTCGTTCGTCCCTCTTCGTCTTCCCATTTGATCCGCAGGCCTTCTTTGGACCAAGTTCGTCTCGTTCGTCCATCTTCGTCCTCCCATTTGATCCGTTGGCATTCCTTGGACCAAGTTCGTCTCGTTCGTCCATCTTCGTCCTCCCATTTTATCCCTTGGCCTTCTTTGTACCATGTTCGTCTCGTTCGTCCATCTTCGTCCTCCCATTTGATCCGTTGGCCTTCTTTGTACCATGTTCGTCTCGTTCGTCCATCTTCGTCCTCCTATTTGATCCCTAGGCCTTCTTTGGACCAAGTTCGTTTCGTTCGTCCATCTTCGTCCTCCCATTTGATCCCTTGGCCTTCTTTGTACCGTGTTCGTCTCGTTCGTCCCTCTTCGTCCTCCCATTTGATCCCTAGGCCTTCTTTGGACCAAGTTCGTCTCGTTCGTCCATCTTCGTCCTCCCATTTGACCCGTTGGCCTTCTTTGGACCAAGTTCGTCTCGTTCGTCCATCTTCGTCCTCCCATTTGATCCGTTGGCCTTCTTTGTACCATGTTCGTCTCGTTCGTCCCCTCTTCGTCTTCCCATTTGATCCGTAGGCCTTCTTTGGACCAAGTTCGTCTCGTTCGTCCATCTTCGTCCTCCCATTTGATCCGTTGGCATTCTTTGGACCAAGTTCGTCTCGTTCGTCCATCTTCGTCCTCCCATTTGATCCGTTGGCATTCTTCGGACCAAGTTCGTCTCGTTCGTCCATCTTCGTCCTCCCATTTGATCCGTTGGCCTTCTTTGTACCATGTTCGTCTCGTTCGTCCCTCTTCGTCTTCCCATTTGATCCGCAGGCCTTCTTTGGACCAAGTTCGTCTCGTTCGTCCATCTTCGTCCTCCCATTTGATCCGTTGGCATTCCTTGGACCAAGTTCGTCTCGTTCGTCCATCTTCGTCCTCCCATTTTATCCCTTGGCCTTCTTTGTACCATGTTCGTCTCGTTCGTCCATCTTCGTCCTCCCATTTGATCCGTTGGCCTTCTTTGTACCATGTTCGTCTCGTTCGTCCATCTTCGTCCTCCTATTTGATCCCTAGGCCTTCTTTGGACCAAGTTCGTTTCGTTCGTCCATCTTCGTCCTCCCATTTGATCCCTTGGCCTTCTTTGTACCGTGTTCGTCTCGTTCGTCCCTCTTCGTCCTCCCATTTGATCCCTAGGCCTTCTTTGGACCAAGTTCGTCTCGTTCGTCCATCTTCGTCCTCCCATTTGACCCGTTGGCCTTCTTTGGACCAAGTTCGTCTCGTTCGTCCATCTTCGTCCTCCCATTTGATCCGTTGGCATTCTTCGGACCAAGTTCGTCTCGTTCGTCCATCTTCGTCCTCCCATTTGATCCGTTGGCCTTCTTTGTACCATGTTCGTCTCGTTCGTCCCTCTTCGTCTTCCCATTTGATCCGCAGGCCTTCTTTGGACCAAGTTCGTCTCGTTCGTCCATCTTCGTCCTCCCATTTGATCCGTTGGCATTCCTTGGACCAAGTTCGTCTCGTTCGTCCATCTTCGTCCTCCCATTTTATCCCTTGGCCTTCTTTGTACCATGTTCGTCTCGTTCGTCCATCTTCGTCCTCCCATTTGATCCGTTGGCCTTCTTTGTACCATGTTCGTCTCGTTCGTCCATCTTCGTCCTCCTATTTGATCCCTAGGCCTTCTTTGGACCAAGTTCGTTTCGTTCGTCCATCTTCGTCCTCCCATTTGATCCCTTGGCCTTCTTTGTACCGTGTTCGTCTCGTTCGTCCCTCTTCGTCCTCCCATTTGATCCCTAGGCCTTCTTTGGACCAAGTTCGTCTCGTTCGTCCATCTTCGTCCTCCCATTTGACCCGTTGGCCTTCTTTGGACCAAGTTCGTCTCGTTCGTCCATCTTCGTCCTCCCATTTGATCCGTTGGCCTTCTTTGTACCATGTTCGTCTCGTTCGTCCCTCTTCGTCTTCCCATTTGATCCGTAGGCCTTCTTTGGACCAAGTTCGTCTCGTTCGTCCATCTTCGTCCTCCCATTTGATCCGTTGGCATTCTTTGGACCAAGTTCGTCTCGTTCGTCCATCTTCGTCCTCCCATTTGATCCGTTGGCATTCTTCGGACCAAGTTCGTCTCGTTCGTCCATCTTCGTCCTTCCATTTGATCCGTTGGCCTTCTTTGTACCATGTTCGTCTCGTTCGTCCCTCTTCGTCTTCCCATTTGATCCGCAGGCCTTCTTTGGACCAAGTTCGTCTCGTTCGTCCATCTTCGTCCTCCATTTGATCCGTTGGCATTCCTTGGACCAAGTTCGTCTCGTTCGTCCATCTTCGTCCTCCCATTTTATCCCAAGGCCTTCTTTGGACCAAGTTCGTCTCGTTCGTCAATCTTCGTGCTCCCATTTGATCCGTAGGCGTTCTTTGGACAAAGTTAGTCTCGTTCGTCCATCTTCGTCCTCCCATTTGATCCGTTGGCCTTCTTTGGACCAAGTTCGTCTCGTTCGTCCATCTTCGTCCTCCCATTTGATCCGTTGGCCTTCTTTGTACCATGTTCGTCTCGTTCGTCCCCTCTCCGTCTTCCATTTGATCCGCAGGCCTTCTTTGGACCAAGTTCGTCTCGTTCGTCCATCTTCGTCCTCCCATTTGATCCGTTGGCATTCTTTGGACCAAGTTCGTCTCGTTCGTCCATCTTCGTCCTCCCATTTTATCCCTTGGCCTTCTTTGTACCATGTTCGTCTCGTTCGTCCATCTTCGTCCTCCCATTTGATCCGTTGGCCTTCTTTGTACCATGTTCGTCTCGTTCGTCCCTCTTCGTCTTCCCATTTGATCCGTAGGCCTTCTTTGGACCAAGTTCGTCTCGTTCATCCATCTTCGTCCTCCCATTTGATCCGTTGGCATTCTTTGGACCAAGTTCGTCTCGTTCGTCCATCTTCGTCCTCCCATTTTATCCCAAGGCCTTCTTTGGACCAAGTAAGTCTCGTTCGTCAATCTTCGTGCTCCCATTTGATCCGTAGGCGTTGTTTGGACAATGTTCGTCTCGTTCGTCCATCTTCGTCCTCCCATTTGATCCGTTGGCCTTCTTTGTACCATGTTCGTCTCGTTCGTCCATCTTCGTCCTCCTATTTGATCCCTAGGCCTTCTTTGGACCAAGTTCGTTTCGTTCGTCCATCTTCGTCCTCCCATTTGATCCCTTGGCCTTCTTTGTACCATGTTCGTCTCATTCGTCCCTCTTCGTCCTCCCATTTGATCCCTAGGCCTTCTTTGGACCAAGTTCGTCTCGTTCGTCCATCTTCGTCCTCCCATTTGACCCGTTGGCCTTCTTTGGACCAAGTTCGTCTCGTTCGTCCATCTTCGTCCTCCCAATTGATCCGTTGGCCTTCTTTGTACCATGTTCGTCTCGTTCGTCCCTCTTCGTCTTCCCATTTGATCCGCAGGCCTTCTTTGGACCAAGTTCGTCTCGTTCGTCCATCTTCGTCCTCCCATTTGATCCGTTGGCATTCTTCGGACCAAGTTCGTCTCGTTCGTCCATCTTCGTCCTCCCATTTGATCCATTGGCCTTCTTTGTACCATGTTCGTCTCGTTCGTCCCTCTTCGTCTTCCCATTTGATCCGCAGGCCTTCTTTGGACCAAGTTCGTCTCGTTCGTCCATCTTCGTCCTCCCATTTGATCCGTTGGCATTCCTTGGACCAAGTTCGTCTCGTTCGTCCATCTTCGTCCTCCCATTTTATCCCTTGGCCTTCTTTGTACCATGTTCGTCTCGTTCGTCCATCTTCGTCCTCCCATTTGATCCGTTGGCCTTCTTTGTACCATGTTCGTCTCGTTCGTCCATCTTCGTCCTCCTATTTGATCCCTAGGCCTTCTTTGGACCAAGTTCGTTTCGTTCGTCCATCTTCGTCCTCCCATTTGATCCCTTGGCCTTCTTTGTACCATGTTCGTCTCATTCGTCCCTCTTCGTCCTCCCATTTGATCCCTAGGCCTTCTTTGGACCAAGTTCGTCTCGTTCGTCCATCTTCGTCCTCCCATTTGACCCGTTGGCCTTCTTTGGACCAAGTTCGTTTCGTTCGTCCATCTTCGTCCTCCCATTTGATCCCTTGGCCTTCTTTGTACCGTGTTCGTCTCGTTCGTCCCTCTTCGTCCTCCCATTTGATCCCTAGGCCTTCTTTGGACCAAGTTCGTCTCGTTCGTCCATCTTCGTCCTCCCATTTGACCCGTTGGCCTTCTTTGGACCAAGTTCGTCTCGTTCGTCCATCTTCGTCCTCCCATTTGATCCGTTGGCCTTCTTTGTACCATGTTCGTCTCGTTCGTCCCTCTTCGTCTTCCCATTTGATCCGTAGGCCTTCTTTGGACCAAGTTCGTCTCGTTCGTCCATCTTCGTCCTCCCATTTGATCCGTTGGCATTCTTGGGACCAAGTTCGTCTCGTTCGTCCATCTTCGTCCTCCCATTTGATCCGTTGGCATTCTTCGGACCAAGTTCGTCTCGTTCGTCCATCTTCGTCCTCCCATTTGATCCGTTGGCCTTCTTTGTACCATGTTCGTCTCGTTCGTCCCTCTTCGTCTTCCCATTTGATCCGCAGGCCTTCTTTGGACCAAGTTCGTCTCGTTCGTCCATCTTCGTCCTCCCATTTGATCCGTTGGCATTCCTTGGACCAAGTTCGTCTCGTTCGTCCATCTTCGTCCTCCCATTTTATCCCTTGGCCTTCTTTGTACCATGTTCGTCTCGTTCGTCCATCTTCGTCCTCCCATTTGATCCCTTGGCCTTCTTTGGACCAAGTTCGTTTCGTTCGTCCATCTTCGTCCTCCCATTTGATCCCTTGGCCTTCTTTGTACCGTGTTCGTCTCGTTCGTCCCTCTTCGTCCTCCCATTTGATCCCTAGGCCTTCTTTGGACCAAGTTCGTCTCGTTCGTCCATCTTCGTCCTCCCATTTGACCCGTTGGCCTTCTTTGGACCAAGTTCGTCTCGTTCGTCCATCTTCGTCCTCCCATTTGATCCGTTGGCCTTCTTTGTACCATGTTCGTCTCGTTCGTCCCTCTTCGTCTTCCCATTTGATCCGTAGGCCTTCTTTGGACCAAGTTCGTCTCGTTCGTCCATCTTCGTCCTCCCATTTGATCCGTTGGCATTCTTTGGACCAAGTTCGTCTCGTTCGTCCATCTTCGTCCTCCCATTTGATCCGTTGGCATTCTTCGGACCAAGTTCGTCTCGTTCGTCCATCTTCGTCCTCCCATTTGATCCGTTGGCCTTCTTTGTACCATGTTCGTCTCGTTCGTCCCTCTTCGTCTTCCCATTTGATCCGCAGGCCTTCTTTGGACCAAGTTCGTCTCGTTCGTCCATCTTCGTCCTCCCATTTGATCCGTTGGCATTCCTTGGACCAAGTTCGTCTCGTTCGTCCATCTTCGTCCTCCCATTTTATCCCTTGGCCTTCTTTGTACCATGTTCGTCTCGTTCGTCCATCTTCGTCCTCCCATTTGATCCGTTGGCCTTCTTTGTACCATGTTCGTCTCGTTCGTCCATCTTCGTCCTCCTATTTGATCCCTAGGCCTTCTTTGGACCAAGTTCGTTTCGTTCGTCCATCTTCGTCCTCCCATTTGATCCCTTGGCCTTCTTTGTACCGTGTTCGTCTCGTTCGTCCCTCTTCGTCCTCCCATTTGATCCCTAGGCCTTCTTTGGACCAAGTTCGTCTCGTTCGTCCATCTTCGTCCTCCCATTTGACCCGTTGGCCTTCTTTGGACCAAGTTCGTCTCGTTCGTCCATCTTCGTCCTCCCATTTGATCCGTTGGCCTTCTTTGTACCATGTTCGTCTCGTTCGTCCCTCTTCGTCTTCCCATTTGATCCGTAGGCCTTCTTTGGACCAAGTTCGTCTCGTTCGTCCATCTTCGTCCTCCCATTTGATCCGTTGGCATTCTTTGGACCAAGTTCGTCTCGTTCGTCCATCTTCGTCCTCTCATTTTATCCCAAGGCCTTCTTTGAACCAAGTTCGTCTCGTTCGTCAATCTTCGTGCTCCCATTTGATCCGTAGGCGTTCTTTGGACAAAGTTCGTCTCGTTCGTCCATCTTCGTCCTCCCATTTGATCCGTTGGCCTTCTTTGGACCAAGTTCGTCTCGTTCGTCCAACTTCGTCCTCCCATTTGATCCGTAGGCGTTCTTTGGACCAAGTTCGTCACGTTCGTCCATCTTCGTCCTCCCATTTGATCCGTTGGCCTTCTTTGGACCAAGTTCGTCTCGTTCGTCCATCTTCGTCCTCCCATTTCATCCCTAGGCCTTCTTTGTACCAAGTTCGTCTCGTTCGTCCCTCTTCGTCCTCCCATTTGATCCCTAGGCCTTCTTTGGACAAAGTTCGTCTCGTTCGTCCATCTTCGTCCTCCCATTTGATGCGTTGGCCTTCTTTGGACCAAGTTCGTCTCGTTCGTCCATCTTCGTCCTCCCATTTGATCCGTTGGCCTTCTTTGTACCATATTCGTCTCGTTCATCCATCTTCATCCTCCTATTTGATCTCTAGGCCTTCTTTGTACCAAGTTCGTCTCGTTCGTCCCTCTTCGTCCTCCCATTTGATCCCTTGGCCTTCTTTGGACCAAGTTCGTCTCGTTCGTCCATCTTCGTCCTCCCATTTGATCCCTTGGCCTTCTTTGTACCAAGTTCGTCTTGTTTGTCCCTCTTCGTCCTCCCATTTGAGCCCTAGGCCTTCTTTGGACAAAGTTCGTCCCGTTCGTCCATCTTCGTCCTCCCATTTGATCCGTTGGCCTTCTTTGGACCAAGTTCGTCTCGTTCGTCCATCTTCGTCCTCCCATTTGATCCGTTGGCCTTTTTTGTACCATGTTCGTCTCGTTCATCCATCTTCATCCTCCTATTTGATCTCTAGGCCTTCTTTGTACCAAGTTCGTCTCGTTCGTCCCTCTTCGTCCTCCCATTTGATCCCTTGGCCTTCTTTGGACCAAGTTCGTCTCGTTCGTCCATCTTCGTCCTCCCATTTGATCCCTTGGCCTTCTTTGTACCAAGTTCGTCTTGTTTGTCCCTCTTCGTCCTCCCATTTGATCCCTAGGCCTTCTTTGGACAAAGTTCGTCTCGTTCGTTCATTTTCGTCCTCCCATTTGATCCGTTGGCCTTCTTTGGACCAAGTTCGTCTCGTTCGTCCATCTTCGTCCTCCCATTTGATCCGTTGGCCTTCTTTGTACCATGTTCGTCTCGTTCGTCCGTCTTCGTCCTCCTATTTGATCCCTAGGCCTTCTTTCGACCAAGTTCGTCTCGTTCGTCCATCTTCGTGCTCCCATTTGATCCGTTGGCCTTCTTTGGACCAAGTTCGTCTCGTTCGTCCATCTTCGTCCTCCCATTTGATCCGTTGGCCTTTTTTGTACCATGTTCGTCTCGTTCATCCATCTTCATCCTCCTATTTGATCTCTAGGCCTTCTTTGTACCAAGTTCGTCTCGTTCGTCCCTCTTCGTCCTCCCATTTGATCCCTTGGCCTTCTTTGGACCAAGTTCGTCTCGTTCGTCCATCTTCGTCCTCCCATTTGATCCCTTGGCCTTCTTTGTACCAAGTTCGTCTTGTTTGTCCCTCTTCGTCCTCCCATTTGATCCCTAGGCCTTCTTTGGACAAAGTTCGTCTCGTTCGTCCATTTTCGTCCTCCCATTTGATCCGTTGGCCTTCTTTGGACCAAGTTCGTCCCGTTCGTCCATCTTCGTCCTCCCATTTGATCCGTTGGCCTTCTTTGGACCAAGTTCGTCTCGTTCGTCCATCTTCGTCCTCCCATTTGATCCGTTGGCCTTTTTTGTACCATGTTCGTCTCGTTCATCCATCTTCATCCTCCTATTTGATCTCTAGGCCTTCTTTGTACCAAGTTCGTCTCGTTCGTCCCTCTTCGTCCTCCCATTTGATCCCTTGGCCTTCTTTGGACCAAGTTCGTCTCGTTCGTCCATCTTCGTCCTCCCATTTGATCCCTTGGCCTTCTTTGTACCAAGTTCGTCTTGTTTGTCCCTCTTCGTCCTCCCATTTGATCCCTAGGCCTTCTTTGGACAAAGTTCGTCTCGTTCGTCCATTTTCGTCCTCCCATTTGATCCGTTGGCCTTCTTTGGACCAAGTTCGTCTCGTTCGTCCATCTTCGTCCTCCCATTTGATCCGTTGGCCTTCTTTGTACCATGTTCGTCTCGTTCGTCCGTCTTCGTCCTCCTATTTGATCCCTAGGCCTTCTTTGGACCAAGTTTGTCTCGTTCGTCCATCTTCGTGCCCCCATTTGATCCGTAGGCCTTCTATGGACAAAGTTCGTCTCGTTCGTCCATCTTCGTCCTCCCATTTGATCCGTTGGCCTTCTTTGGACCAAGTTCGTCTCGTTCGTCCATCTTCGTCCTCCCATTTGATCCGTTGGCCTTCTTTGTACCATGTTCGTCTCGTTCGTCCCTCTTCGTCCTCCCATTTGATCCCTAGGCCTTCTTTGGACCAAGTTCGTCTCGTTCGTCCATCTTCGTGCACCCATTTGATCCGTAGGCCTTCTTTGGACCATGTTCGTCTCGTTCGTCCATCTTCGTCCTCCTATTTGATCCGTTGGCCTTCTTTGGACCAAGTTCGTCTCGTTCGTCCATCTCCGTCTTCCCATTTGATCCGTTGGCCTTCTTTGGACCAAGTTCGTCTCGTTCGTCCATCTTCGTCCTCCCATTTGATCCGTTGGCCTTTTTTGTACCATGTTCGTCTCGTTCATCCATCTTCATCCTCCTATTTGATCTCTAGGCCTTCTTTGTACCAAGTTCGTCTCGTTCGTCCCTCTTCGTCCTCCCATTTGATCCCTTGGCCTTCTTTGGACCAAGTTCGTCTCGTTCGTCCATCTTCGTCCTCCCATTTGATCCCTTGGCCTTCTTTGTACCAAGTTCGTCTTGTTTGTCCCTCTTCGTCCTCCCATTTGATCCCTAGGCCTTCTTTGGACAAAGTTCGTCTCGTTCGTCCATTTTCGTCCTCCCATTTGATCCGTTGGCCTTCTTTGGACCAAGTTCGTCTCGTTCGTCCATCTTCGTCCTCCCATTTGATCCGTTGGCCTTCTTTGTACCATGTTCGTCTCGTTCGTCCGTCTTCGTCCTCCTATTTGATCCCTAGGCCTTCTTTGGACCAAGTTTGTCTCGTTCGTCCATCTTCGTGCTCCCATTTGATCCGTAGGCCTTCTATGGACAAAGTTCGTCTCGTTCGTCCATCTTCGTCCTCCCATTTGATCCGTTGGCCTTCTTTGGACCAAGTTCGTCTCGTTCGTCCATCTTCGTCCTCCCATTTGATCCGTTGGCCTTCTTTGTACCATGTTCGTCTCGTTCGTCCCTCTTCGTCCTCCCATTTGATCCCTAGGCCTTCTTTGGACCAAGTTCGTCTCGTTCGTCCATCTTCGTGCACCCATTTGATCCGTAGGCCTTCTTTGGACCATGTTCGTCTCGTTCGTCCATCTTCGTCCTCCTATTTGATCCGTTGGCCTTCTTTGGACCAAGTTCGTCTCGTTCGTCCATCTCCGTCTTTCCATTTGATCCGTTGGCCTTCTTTGGACCAAGTTCGTCTCGTTCGTCCATCTTCGTCCTCCCATTTGATCCGTTGGCCTTTTTTGTACCATGTTCGTCTCGTTCATCCATCTTCATCCTCCTATTTGATCTCTAGGCCTTCTTTGTACCAAGTTCGTCTCGTTCGTCCCTCTTCGTCCTCCCATTTGATCCCTTGGCCTTCTTTGGACCAAGTTCGTCTCGTTCGTCCATCTTCGTCCTCCCATTTGATCCGTTGGCCTTTTTTGTACCATGTTCGTCTCGTTCATCCATCTTCATCCTCCTATTTGATCTCTAGGCCTTCTTTGTACCAAGTTCGTCTCGTTCGTCCGTCTTCGTCCTCCTATTTGATCCCTAGGCCTTCTTTGGACCAAGTTCGTCTCGTTCGTCCATCTTCGTGCTCCCATTTGATCCGTAGGCCTTCTATGGACAAAGTTCGTCCCGTTCGTCCATCTTCGTCCTCCCATTTGATCTGTTGGCCTTCTTTGGACCAAGTTCGTCTCGTTCGTCCATCTTCGTCCTCCCATTTGATCCGTTGGCCTTTTTTGTACCATGTTCGTCTCGTTCATCCATCTTCATCCTCCTATTTGATCTCTAGGCCTTCTTTGTACCAAGTTCGTCTCGTTCGTCCCTCTTCGTCCTCCCATTTGATCCCTTGGCCTTCTTTGGACCAAGTTCGTCTCGTTCGTCCATCTTCGTCCTCCCATTTGATCCCTTGGCCTTCTTTGTACCAAGTTCTGTCTTGTTTGTCCCTCTTCGTCCTCCCATTTGATCCCTAGGCCTTCTTTGGACAAAGTTCGTCTCGTTCGTCCATTTTCGTCCTCCCATTTGATCCGTTGGCCTTCTTTGGACCAAGTTCGTCTCGGTCGTCCATCTTCGTCCTCCCATTTGATCCGTTGGCCTTCTTTGTACCATGTTCGTCTCGTTCGTCCGTCTTCGTCCTCCTATTTGATCCCTAGGCCTTCTTTGGACCAAGTTCGTCTCGTTCGTCCACCTTCGTCCTCCCATTTGATCCGTTGGCCTTCTTTGTACCATGTTCGTCTCGTTCGTCCGTCTTCGTCCTCCTATTTGATCCCTAGGCCTTCTTTGGACCAAGTTTGTCTCGTTCGTCCATCTTCGTGCTCCCATTTGATCCGTAGGCCTTCTATGGACAAAGTTCGTCTCGTTCGTCCATCTTCGTCCTCCCATTTGATCCGTTGGCCTTCTTTGGACCAAGTTCGTCTCGTTCGTCCATCTTCGTCCTCCCATTTGATCCGTTGGCCTTCTTTGTACCATGTTCGTCTCGTTCGTCCCTCTTCGTCCTCCCATTTGATCCCTAGGCCTTCTTTGGACCAAGTTCGTCTCGTTCGTCCATCTTCGTGCACCCATTTGATCCGTAGGCCTTCTTTGGACCATGTTCGTCTCGTTCGTCCATCTTCGTCCTCCTATTTGATCCGTTGGCCTTCTTTGGACCAAGTTCGTCTCGTTCGTCCATCTTCGTCCTCCCATTTGATCCGCTGGCCTTTTTTGTACCATGTTCGTCTCGTTCATCCATCTTCATCCTCCTATTTGATCTCTAGGCCTTCTTTGTACCAAGTTCGTCTCGTTCGTCCCTCTTCGTCCTCCCATTTGATCCCTTGGCCTTCTTTGGACCAAGTTCGTCTCGTTCGTCCATCTTCGTCCTCCCATTTGATCCGTTGGCCTTCTTTGTACCATGTTCATCTCGTTCGTCCGTCTTCGTCCTCCTATTTGATCCCTACGCCTTCTTTGGACCAAGTTCGTCTCGTTCGTCCATCTTCGTGCCCCCATTTGATCCGTAGGCCTTCTATGGACAAAGTTCGTCCCGTTCGTCCATCTTCGTCCTCCCATTTGATCCGTTGGCCTTCTTTGGACCAAGTTCGTCTCGTTCGTCCATCTTCGTCCTCCCATTTGATCCGTTGGCCTTTTTTGTACCATGTTCGTCTCGTTCATCCATCTTCATCCTCCTATTTGATCTCTAGGCCTTCTTTGTACCAAGTTCGTCTCGTTCGTCCCTCTTCGTCCTCCCATTTGATCCCTTGGCCTTCTTTGGACCAAGTTCGTCTCGTTCGTCCATCTTCGTCCTCCCATTTGATCCCTTGGCCTTCTTTGTACCAAGTTCGTCTTGTTTGTCCCTCTTCGTCCTCCCATTTGATCCCTAGGCCTTCTTTGGACAAAGTTCGTCTCGTTCGTCCATTTTCGTCCTCCCATTTGATCCGTTGGCCTTCTTTGGACCAAGTTCGTCTCGTTCGTCCATCTTCGTCCTCCCATTTGATCCGTTGGCCTTCTTTGTACCATGTTCGTCTCGTTCGTCCGTCTTCGTCCTCCTATTTGATCCCTAGGCCTTCTTTGGACCAAGTTCGTCTCGTTCGTCCATCTTCGTGCTCCCATTTGATCCGTAGGCCTTCTATGGACAAAGTTCGTCCCGTTCGTCCATCTTCGTCCTCCCATTTGATCCGTTGGCCTTCTTTGGACCAAGTTCGTCTCGTTCGTCCATCTTCGTCCTCCCATTTGATCCGTTGGCCTTTTTTGTACCATGTTCGTCTCGTTCATCCATCTTCATCCTCCTATTTGATCTCTAGGCCTTCTTTGTACCAAGTTCGTCTCGTTCGTCCCTCTTCGTCCTCCCATTTGATCCCTTGGCCTTCTTTGGACCAAGTTCGTCTCGTTCGTCCATCTTCGTCCTCCCATTTGATCCCTTGGCCTTCTTTGTACCAAGTTCGTCTTGTTTGTCCCTCTTCGTCCTCCCATTTGATCCGTTGGCCTTCTTTGGACCAAGTTCGTCTCGTTCGTCCATCTTCGTCCTCCCATTTGATCCCTTGGCCTTCTTTGGACCAAGTTCGTCTCGTTCGTCCATCTTCGTCCTCCCATTTGATCCCTTGGCCTTCTTTGTACCAAGTTCGTCTTGTTTGTCCCTCTTCGTCCTCCCATTTGATCCCTAGGCCTTCTTTGGACAAAGTTCGTCTCGTTCGTCCATTTTCGTCCTCCCATTTGATCCGTTGGCCTTCTTTGGACCAAGTTCGTCTCGTTCGTCCATCTTCGTCCTCCCATTTGATCCGTTGGCCTTCTTTGTACCATGTTCGTCTCGTTCGTCCGTCTTCGTCCTCCTATTTGATCCGTAGGCCTTCTTTGGACCAAGTTTGTCTCGTTCGTCCATCTTCGTGCTCCCATTTGATCCGTAGGCCTTCTATGGACAAAGTTCGTCTCGTTCGTCCATCTTCGTCCTCCCATTTGATCCGTTGGCCTTCTTTGGACCAAGTTCGTCTCGTTCGTCCATCTTCGTCCTCCCATTTGATCCGTTGGCCTTCTTTGTACCATGTTCGTCTCGTTCGTCCCTCTTCGTCCTCCCATTTGATCCCTAGGCCTTCTTTGGACCAAGTTCGTCTCGTTCGTCCATCTTCGTCCTCCCATTTGATCCGTTGGCCTTCTTTGTACCATGTTCGTCTCGTTCGTCCGTCTTCGTCCTCCTATTTGATCCCTAGGCCTTCTTTGGACCAAGTTCATCTCGTTCGTCCATCTTCGTGCTCCCATTTGATCCGTAGGCCTTCTATGGACAAAGTTCGTCCCGTTCGTCCATCTTCGTCCTCCCATTTGATCCGTTGGCCTTCTTTGGACCAAGTTCGTCTCGTTCGTCCATCTTCGTCCTCCCATTTGATCCGTTGGCCTTTTTTGTACCATGTTCGTCTCGTTCATCCATCTTCATCCTCCTATTTGATCTCTAGGCCTTCTTTGTACCAAGTTCGTCTCGTTCGTCCCTCTTCGTCCTCCCATTTGATCCCTTGGCCTTCTTTGGACCAAGTTCGTCTCGTTCGTCCATCTTCGTCCTCCCATTTGATCCCTTGGCCTTCTTTGTACCAAGTTCGTCTTGTTTGTCCCTCTTCGTCCTCCCATTTGATCCCTAGGCCTTCTTTGGACAAAGTTCGTCTCGTTCGTCCATTTTCGTCCTCCCATTTGATCCGTTGGCCTTCTTTGGACCAAGTTCGTCTCGGTCGTCCATCTTCGTCCTCCCATTTGATCCGTTGGCCTTCTTTGTACCATGTTCGTCTCGTTCGTCCGTCTTCGTCCTCCTATTTGATCCCTAGGCCTTCTTTGGACCAAGTTCGTCTCGTTCGTCCATCTTCGTCCTCCCATTTGATCCGTTGGCCTTCTTTGTACCATGTTCGTCTCGTTCGTCCGTCTTCGTCCTCCTATTTGATCCCTAGGCCTTCTTTGGACCAAGTTTGTCTCGTTCGTCCATCTTCGTGCTCCCATTTGATCCGTAGGCCTTCTATGGACAAAGTTCGTCTCGTTCGTCCATCTTCGTCCTCCCATTTGATCCGTTGGCCTTCTTTGGACCAAGTTCGTCTCGTTCGTCCATCTTCGTCCTCCCATTTGATCCGTTGGCCTTCTTTGTACCATGTTCGTCTCGTTCGTCCCTCTTCGTCCTCCCATTTGATCCCTAGGCCTTCTTTGGACCAAGTTCGTCTCGTTCGTCCATCTTCGTGCACCCATTTGATCCGTAGGCCTTCTTTGGACCATGTTCGTCTCGTTCGTCCATCTTCGTCCTCCTATTTGATCCGTTGGCCTTTTTTGTACCATGTTCGTCTCGTTCATCCATCTTCATCCTCCTATTTGATCTCTAGGCCTTCTTTGTACCAAGTTCGTCTCGTTCGTCCCTCTTCGTCCTCCCATTTGATCCCTTGGCCTTCTTTGGACCAAGTTCGTCTCGTTCGTCCATCTTCGTCCTCCCATTTGATCCGTTGGCCTTCTTTGTACCATGTTCGTCTCGTTCGTCCGTCTTCGTCCTCCTATTTGATCCCTACGCCTTCTTTGGACCAAGTTCGTCTCGTTCGTCCATCTTCGTGCTCCCATTTGATCCGTAGGCCTTCTATGGACAAAGTTCGTCCCGTTCGTCCATCTTCGTCCTCCCATTTGATCCGTTGGCCTTCTTTGGACCAAGTTCGTCTCGTTCGTCCATCTTCGTCCTCCCATTTGATCCGTTGGCCTTTTTTGTACCATGTTCGTCTCGTTCATCCATCTTCATCCTCCTATTTGATCTCTAGGCCTTCTTTGTACCAAGTTCGTCTCGTTCGTCCCTCTTCGTCCTCCCATTTGATCCCTTGGCCTTCTTTGGACCAAGTTCGTCTCGTTCGTCCATCTTCGTCCTCCCATTTGATCCCTTGGCCTTCTTTGTACCAAGTTCGTCTTGTTTGTCCCTCTTCGTCCTCCCATTTGATCCCTAGGCCTTCTTTGGACAAAGTTCGTCTCGTTCGTCCATTTTCGTCCTCCCATTTGATCCGTTGGCCTTCTTTGGACCAAGTTCGTCTCGTTCGTCCATCTTCGTCCTCCCATTTGATCCGTTGGCCTTCTTTGTACCATGTTCGTCTCGTTCGTCCGTCTTCGTCCTCCTATTTGATCCCTAGGCCTTCTTTGGACCAAGTTCGTCTCGTTCGTCCATCTTCGTGCTCCCATTTGATCCGTAGGCCTTCTATGGACAAAGTTCGTCCCGTTCGTCCATCTTCGTCCTCCCATTTGATCCGTTGGCCTTCTTTGGACCAAGTTCGTCTCGTTCGTCCATCTTCGTCCTCCCATTTGATCCGTTGGCCTTTTTTGTACCATGTTCGTCTCGTTCATCCATCTTCATCCTCCTATTTGATCTCTAGGCCTTCTTTGTACCAAGTTCGTCTCGTTCGTCCCTCTTCGTCCTCCCATTTGATCCCTTGGCCTTCTTTGGACCAAGTTCGTCTCGTTCGTCCATCTTCGTCCTCCCATTTGATCCCTTGGCCTTCTTTGTACCATGTTCGTCTTGTTTGTCCCTCTTCGTCCTCCCATTTGATCCGTTGGCCTTCTTTGGACCAAGTTCGTCTCGTTCGTCCATCTTCGTCCTCCCATTTGATCCGTTGGCCTTTTTTGTACCATGTTCGTCTCGTTCATCCATCTTCATCCTCCTATTTGATCTCTAGGCCTTCTTTGTACCAAGTTCGTCTCGTTCGTCCCTCTTCGTCCTCCCATTTGATCCCTTGGCCTTCTTTGGACCAAGTTCGTCTCGTTCGTCCATCTTCGTCCTCCCATTTGATCCCTTGGCCTTCTTTGTACCAAGTTCGTCTTGTTTGTCCCTCTTCGTCCTCTCATTTGATCCCTAGGCCTTCTTTGGACAAAGTTCGTCTCGTTCGTCCATTTTCGTCCTCCCATTTGATCCGTTGGCCTTCTTTGGACCAAGTTCGTCTCGTTCGTCCATCTTCGTCCTCCCATTTGATCCGTTGGCCTTCTTTGTACCATGTTCGTCTCGTTCGTCCCTCTTCGTCCTCCCATTTGATCCCTAGGCCTTCTTTGGACCAAGTTCGTCTCGTTCGTCCATCTTCGTCCTCCCATTTGATCCGTTGGCCTTCTTTGTACCATGTTCGTCTCGTTCGTCCGTCTTCGTCCTCCTATTTGATCCCTAGGCCTTCTTTGGACCAAGTTCGTCTCGTTCGTCCATCTTCGTGCTCCCATTTGATCCGTAGGCCTTCTATGGACAAAGTTCGTCCCGTTCGTCCATCTTCGTCCTCCCATTTGATCCGTTGGCCTTCTATGGACCAAGTTCGTCTCGTTCGTCCATCTTCGTCCTCCCATTTGATCTCTAGGCCTTCTTTGTACCAAGTTCGTCTCGTTCGTCCCTCTTCGTCCTCCCATTTGATCCCTTGGCCTTCTTTGGACCAAGTTCGTCTCGTTCGTCCATCTTCGTCCTCCCATTTGATCCGTTGGCCTTCTTTGTACCATGTTCGTCTCGTTCGTCCGTCTTCGTCCTCCTATTTGATCCCTAGGCCTTCTTTGGACCAAGTTCGTCTCGTTCGTCCATCTTCGTCCTCCCATTTGATCCGTTGGCCTTCTTTGTACCATGTTCGTCTCGTTCGTCCCTCTTTGTCCTCCCATTTGATCCCTAGGCCTTCTTTGGACCAAGTTCGTCTCGTTCGTCCATCTTCGTCCTCCCATTTGATCCGTTGGCCTTCTTTGTACCATGTTCGTCTCGTTCGTCCGTCTTCGTCCTCCTATTTGATCCGTTGGCCTTCTTTGGACCAAGTTCTTCTCGTTCGTCCATCTCCGTCTTCCCATTTGATCCGTTGGCCTTCTTTGGACCAAGTTCGTCTCGTTCGTCCATCTTCGTCCTCCCATTTGATCCGTTGGCCTTTTTTGTACCATGTTCGTCTCGTTCATCCATCTTCATCCTCCTATTTGATCTCTAGGCCTTCTTTGTACCAAGTTCGTCTCGTTCGTCCCTCTTCGTCCTCCCATTTGATCCCTTGGCCTTCTTTGGACCAAGTTCGTCTCGTTCGTCCATCTTCGTCCTCCCATTTGATCCCTTGGCCTTCTTTGTACCAAGTTCGTCTCGTTCGTCCATCTTCGTCCTCCCATTTGATCCGTTGGCCTTCTTTGTACCATGTTCGTCTCGTTCGTCCGTCTTCGTCCTCCTATTTGATCCGTTGGCCTTCTTTGGACCAAGTTCTTCTCGTTCGTCCATCTCCGTCTTCCCATTTGATCCGTTGGCCTTCTTTGGACCAAGTTCGTCTCGTTCGTCCATCTTCGTCCTCCCATTTGATCCGTTGGCCTTTTTTGTACCATGTTCGTCTCGTTCATCCATCTTCATCCTCCTATTTGATCCCTAGGCCTTCTTTGGACCAAGTTCGTCTCGTTCGTCCATCTTCGTCCTCCCATTTGATCCGTTGGCCCTCTTTGTACCATGTTCGTCTCGTTCGTCCCTCTTCGTCCTCCCATTTGATCCCTAGGCCTTCTTTGGACCAAGTTCGTCTCGTTCGTCCATCTTCGTCCTCCCATTTGATCCGTTGGCCTTCTTTGTACCATGTTCGTCTCGTTCGTCCGTCTTCGTCCTCCTATTTGATCCGTTGGCCTTCTTTGGACCAAGTTCTTCTCGTTCGTCCATCTCCGTCTTCCCATTTGATCCGTTGGCCTTCTTTGGACCAAGTTCGTCTCGTTCGTCCATCTTCGTCCTCCCATTTGATCCGTTGGCCTTTTTTGTACCATGTTCGTCTCGTTCATCCATCTTCATCCTCCTATTTGATCTCTAGGCCTTCTTTGTACCAAGTTCGTCTCGTTCGTCCCTCTTCGTCCTCCCATTTGATCCCTTGGCCTTCTTTGGACCAAGTTCGTCTCGTTCGTCCATCTTCGTCCTCCCATTTGATCCGTTGGCCTTCTTTGTACCATGTTCGTCTCGTTCGTCCGTCTTCGTCCTCCTATTTGATCCCTAGGCCTTCTTTGGACCAAGTTCGTCTCGTTCGTCCATCTTCGTGCTCCCATTTGATCCGTAGGCCTTCTATGGACAAAGTTCGTCCCGTTCGTCCATCTTCGTCCTCCCATTTGATCCGTTGGCCTTCTTTGGACCAAGTTCGTCTCGTTCGTCCATCTTCGTCCTCCCATTTGATCCGTTGGCCTTTTTTGTACCATGTTCGTCTCGTTCATCCATCTTCATCCTCCTATTTGATCTCTAGGCCTTCTTTGTACCAAGTTCGTCTCGTTCGTCCCTCTTCGTCCTCCCATTTGATCCCTTGGCCTTCTTTGGACCAAGTTCGTCTCGTTCGTCCATCTTCGTCCTCCCATTTGATCCCTTGGCCTTCTTTGTACCAAGTTCGTCTTGTTTGTCCCTCTTCGTCCTCCCATTTGATCCCTAGGCCTTCTTTGGACAAAGTTCGTCTCGTTCGTCCATTTTCGTCCTCCCATTTGATCCGTTGGCCTTCTTTGGACCAAGTTCGTCTCGTTCGTCCATCTTCGTCCTCCCATTTGATCCCTTGGCCTTCTTTGGACCAAGTTCGTCTCGTTCGTCCATCTTCGTCCTCCCATTTGATCCCTTGGCCTTCTTTGTACCAAGTTCGTCTCGTTCGTCCATCTTCGTCCTCCCATTTGATCCGTTGGCCTTCTTTGTACCATGTTCGTCTCGTTCGTCCGTCTTCGTCCTCCTATTTGATCCGTTGGCCTTCTTTGGACCAAGTTCTTCTCGTTCGTCCATCTCCGTCTTCCCATTTGATCCGTTGGCCTTCTTTGGACCAAGTTCGTCTCGTTCGTCCATCTTCGTCCTCCCATTTGATCCGTTGGCCTTTTTTTGTACCATGTTCGTCTCGTTCATCCATCTTCATCCTCCTATTTGATCCCTAGGCCTTCTTTGGACCAAGTTCGTCTCGTTCGTCCATCTTCGTCCTCCCATTTGATCCGTTGGCCTTCTTTGTACCATGTTCGTCTCGTTCGTCCCTCTTCGTCCTCCCATTTGATCCCTAGGCCTTCTTTGGACCAAGTTCGTCTCGTTCGTCCATCTTCGTCCTCCCATTTGATCCGTTGGCCTTCTTTGTACCATGTTCGTCTCGTTCGTCCGTCTTCGTCCTCCTATTTGATCCGTTGGCCTTCTTTGGACCAAGTTCTTCTCGTTCGTCCATCTCCGTCTTCCCATTTGATCCGTTGGCCTTCTTTGGACCAAGTTCGTCTCGTTCGTCCATCTTCGTCCTCCCATTTGATCCGTTGGCCTTTTTTGTACCATGTTCGTCTCGTTCATCCATCTTCATCCTCCTATTTGATCTCTAGGCCTTCTTTGTACCAAGTTCGTCTCGTTCGTCCCTCTTCGTCCTCCCATTTGATCCCTTGGCCTTCTTTGGACCAAGTTCGTCTCGTTCGTCCATCTTCGTCCTCCCATTTGATCCGTTGGCCTTCTTTGTACCATGTTCGTCTCGTTCGTCCGTCTTCGTCCTCCTATTTGATCCCTAGGCCTTCTTTGGACCAAGTTCGTCTCGTTCGTCCATCTTCGTGCTCCCATTTGATCCGTAGGCCTTCTATGGACAAAGTTCGTCCCGTTCGTCCATCTTCGTCCTCCCATTTGATCCGTTGGCCTTCTTTGGACCAAGTTCGTCTCGTTCGTCCATCTTCGTCCTCCCATTTGATCCGCTGGCCTTTTTTGTACCATGTTCGTCTCGTTCATCCATCTTCATCCTCCTATTTGATCTCTAGGCCTTCTTTGTACCAAGTTCGTCTCGTTCGTCCCTCTTCGTCCTCCCATTTGATCCCTTGGCCTTCTTTGGACCAAGTTCGTCTCGTTCGTCCATCTTCGTCCTCCCATTTGATCCCTTGGCCTTCTTTGTACCAAGTTCGTCTTGTTTGTCCCTCTTCGTCCTCCCATTTGATCCCTAGGCCTTCTTTGGACAAAGTTCGTCTCGTTCGTCCATTTTCGTCCTCCCATTTGATCCGTTGGCCTTCTTTGGACCAAGTTCGTCCCGTTCGTCCATCTTCGTCCTCCCATTTGATCCGTTGGCCTTCTTTGGACCAAGTTCGTCTCGTTCGTCCATCTTCGTCCTCCCATTTGATCCGTTGGCCTTTTTTGTACCATGTTCGTCTCGTTCATCCATCTTCATCCTCCTATTTGATCTCTAGGCCTTCTTTGTACCAAGTTCGTCTCGTTCGTCCCTCTTCGTCCTCCCATTTGATCCCTTGGCCTTCTTTGGACCAAGTTCGTCTCGTTCGTCCATCTTCGTCCTCCCATTTGATCCCTTGGCCTTCTTTGTACCATGTTCGTCTCGTTCGTCCGTCTTCGTCCTCCTATTTGATCCGTTGGCCTTCTTTGGACCAAGTTCTTCTCGTTCGTCCATCTCCGTCTTCCCATTTGATCCGTTGGCCTTCTTTAGACCAAGTTCGTCTCGTTCGTCCATCTTCGTCCTCCCATTTGATCCGTTGGCCTTTTTTGTACCATGTTCGTCTCGTTCATCCATCTTCATCCTCCTATTTGATCCCTAGGCCTTCTTTGGACCAAGTTCGTCTCGTTCGTCCATCTTCGTCCTCCCATTTGATCCGTTGGCCTTCTTTGTACCATGTTCGTCTCGTTCGTCCCTCTTCGTCCTCCCATTTGATCCCTAGGCCTTCTTTGGACCAAGTTCGTCTCGTTCGTCCATCTTCGTCCTCCCATTTGATCCGTTGGCCTTCTTTGTACCATGTTCGTCTCGTTCGTCCGTCTTCGTCCTCCTATTTGATCCGTTGGCCTTCTTTGGACCAAGTTCTTCTCGTTCGTCCATCTCCGTCTTCCCATTTGATCCGTTGGCCTTCTTTGGACCAAGTTCGTCTCGTTCGTCCATCTTCGTCCTCCCATTTGATCCGTTGGCCTTTTTTGTACCATGTTCGTCTCGTTCATCCATCTTCATCCTCCTATTTGATCTCTAGGCCTTCTTTGTACCAAGTTCGTCTCGTTCGTCCCTCTTCGTCCTCCCATTTGATCCCTTGGCCTTCTTTGGACCAAGTTCGTCTCGTTCGTCCATCTTCGTCCTCCCATTTGATCCGTTGGCCTTCTTTGTACCATGTTCGTCTCGTTCGTCCGTCTTCGTCCTCCTATTTGATCCCTAGGCCTTCTTTGGACCAAGTTCGTCTCGTTCGTCCATCTTCGTGCTCCCATTTGATCCGTAGGCCTTCTATGGACAAAGTTCGTCCCGTTCGTCCATCTTCGTCCTCCCATTTGATCCGTTGGCCTTCTTTGGACCAAGTTCGTCTCGTTCGTCCATCTTCGTCCTCCCATTTGATCCGTTGGCCTTTTTTGTACCATGTTCGTCTCGTTCATCCATCTTCATCCTCCTATTTGATCTCTAGGCCTTCTTTGTACCAAGTTCGTCTCGTTCGTCCCTCTTCGTCCTCCCATTTGATCCCTTGGCCTTCTTTGGACCAAGTTCGTCTCGTTCGTCCATCTTCGTCCTCCCATTTGATCCCTTGGCCTTCTTTGTACCAAGTTCGTCTTGTTTGTCCCTCTTCGTCCTCCCATTTGATCCCTAGGCCTTCTTTGGACAAAGTTCGTCTCGTTCGTCCATTTTCGTCCTCCCATTTGATCCGTTGGCCTTCTTTGGACCAAGTTCGTCTCGTTCGTCCATTTTCGTCCTCCCATTTGATCCCTTGGCCTTCTTTGGACCAAGTTCGTCTCGTTCGTCCATCTTCGTCCTCCCATTTGATCCCTTGGCCTTCTTTGTACCAAGTTCGTCTCGTTCGTCCATCTTCGTCCTCCCATTTGATCCGTTGGCCTTCTTTGTACCATGTTCGTCTCGTTCGTCCGTCTGCGTCCTCCTATTTGATCCGTTGGCCTTCTTTGGACCAAGTTCTTCTCGTTCGTCCATCTCCGTCTTCCCATTTGATCCGTTGGCCTTCTTTGGACCAAGTTCGTCTCGTTCGTCCATCTTCGTCCTCCCATTTGATCCGTTGGCCTTTTTTGTACCATGTTCGTCTCGTTCATCCATCTTCATCCTCCTATTTGATCCCTAGGCCTTCTTTGGACCAAGTTCGTCTCGTTCGTCCATCTTCGTCCTCCCATTTGATCCGTTGGCCTTCTTTGTACCATGTTCGTCTCGTTCGTCCCTCTTCGTCCTCCCATTTGATCCCTAGGCCTTCTTTGGACCAAGTTCGTCTCGTTCGTCCATCTTCGTCCTCCCATTTGATCCGTTGGCCTTCTTTGTACCATGTTCGTCTCGTTCGTCCGTCTTCGTCCTCCTATTTGATCCGTTGGCCTTCTTTGGACCAAGTTCTTCTCGTTCGTCCATCTCCGTCTTCCCATTTGATCCGTTGGCCTTCTTTGGACCAAGTTCGTCTCGTTCGTCCATCTTCGTCCTCCCATTTGATCCGTTGGCCTTTTTTGTACCATGTTCGTCTCGTTCATCCATCTTCATCCTCCTATTTGATCTCTAGGCCTTCTTTGTACCAAGTTCGTCTCGTTCGTCCCTCTTCGTCCTCCCATTTGATCCCTTGGCCTTCTTTGGACCAAGTTCGTCTCGTTCGTCCATCTTCGTCCTCCCATTTGATCCGTTGGCCTTCTTTGTACCATGTTCGTCTCGTTCGTCCGTCTTCGTCCTCCTATTTGATCCCTAGGCCTTCTTTGGACCAAGTTCGTCTCGTTCGTCCATCTTCGTGCTCCCATTTGATCCGTAGGCCTTCTATGGACAAAGTTCGTCCCGTTCGTCCATCTTCGTCCTCCCATTTGATCCGTTGGCCTTCTTTGGACCAAGTTCGTCTCGTTCGTCCATCTTCGTCCTCCCATTTGATCCGTTGGCCTTTTTTGTACCATGTTCGTCTCGTTCATCCATCTTCATCCTCCTATTTGATCTCTAGGCCTTCTTTGTACCAAGTTCGTCTCGTTCGTCCCTCTTCGTCCTCCCATTTGATCCCTTGGCCTTCTTTGGACCAAGTTCGTCTCGTTCGTCCATCTTCGTCCTCCCATTTGATCCCTTGGCCTTCTTTGTACCAAGTTCGTCTTGTTTGTCCCTCTTCGTCCTCCCATTTGATCCCTAGGCCTTCTTTGGACAAAGTTCGTCTCGTTCGTCCATTTTCGTCCTCCCATTTGATCCGTTGGCCTTCTTTGGACCAAGTTCGTCTCGTTCGTCCATCTTCGTCCTCCCATTTGATCCGTTGGCCTTCTTTGTACCATGTTCGTCTCGTTCGTCCGTCTTCGTCCTCCTATTTGATCCCTAGGCCTTCTTTGGACCAAGTTCGTCTCGTTCGTCCATCTTCGTGCTCCCATTTGATCCGTAGGCCTTCTATGGACAAAGTTCGTCCCGTTCGTCCATCTTCGTCCTCCCATTTGATCCGTTGGCCTTCTTTGGACCAAGTTCGTCTCGTTCGTCCATCTTCGTCCTCCCATTTGATCCGTTGGCCTTTTTTGTACCATGTTCGTCTCGTTCATCCATCTTCATCCTCCTATTTGATCTATAGGCCTTCTTTGTACCAAGTTCGTCTCGTTCGTCCCTCTTCGTCCTCCCATTTGATCCCTTGGCCTTCTTTGGACCAAGTTCGTCTCGTTCGTCCATCTTCGTCCTCCCATTTGATCCCTTGGCCTTCTTTGTACCAAGTTCGTCTTGTTTGTCCCTCTTCGTCCTCCCATTTGATCCGTAGGCCTTCTATGGACAAAGTTCGTCTCGTTCGTCCATCTTCGTCCTCCCATTTGATCCGTTGGCCTTCTTTGTACCATGTTCGTCTCGTTCGTCCGTCTTCGTCCTCCTATTTGATCCCTAGGCCTTCTTTGGACCAAGTTTGTCTCGTTCGTCCATCTTCGTGCTCCCATTTGATCCGTAGGCCTTCTATGGACAAAGTTCGTCTCGTTCGTCCATCTTCGTCCTCCCATTTGATCCGTTGGCCTTCTTTGGACCAAGTTCGTCTCGTTCGTCCATCTTCGTCCTCCCATTTGATCCGTTGGCCTTCTTTGTACCATGTTCGTCTCGTTCGTCCCTCTTCGTCCTCCCATTTGATCCCTAGGCCTTCTTTGGACCAAGTTCGTCTCGTTCGTCCATCTTCGTGCACCCATTTGATCCGTAGGCCTTCTTTGGACCATGTTCGTCTCGTTCGTCCATCTTCGTCCTCCTATTTGATCCGTTGGCCTTCTTTGGACCAAGTTCTTCTCGTTCGTCCATCTCCGTCTTCCCATTTGATCCGTTGGCCTTCTTTGGACCAAGTTCGTCTCGTTCGTCCATCTTCGTCCTCCCATTTGATCCGTTGGCCTTTTTTGTACCATGTTCGTCTCGTTCATCCATCTTCATCCTCCTATTTGATCTCTAGGCCTTCTTTGTACCAAGTTCGTCTCGTTCGTCCCTCTTCGTCCTCCCATTTGATCCCTTGGCCTTCTTTGGACCAAGTTCGTCTCGTTCGTCCATCTTCGTCCTCCCATTTGATCCGTTGGCCTTCTTTGTACCATGTTCGTCTCGTTCGTCCGTCTTCGTCCTCCTATTTGATCCCTAGGCCTTCTTTGGACCAAGTTCGTCTCGTTCGTCCATCTTCGTGCTCCCATTTGATCCGTAGGCCTTCTATGGACAAAGTTCGTCCCGTTCGTCCATCTTCGTCCTCCCATTTGATCCGTTGGCCTTCTTTGGACCAAGTTCGTCTCGTTCGTCCATCTTCGTCCTCCCATTTGATCCGTTGGCCTTTTTTGTACCATGTTCGTCTCGTTCATCCATCTTCATCCTCCTATTTGATCTCTAGGCCTTCTTTGTACCAAGTTCGTCTCGTTCGTCCCTCTTCGTCCTCCCATTTGATCCCTTGGCCTTCTTTGGACCAAGTTCGTCTCGTTCGTCCATCTTCGTCCTCCCATTTGATCCCTTGGCCTTCTTTGTACCAAGTTCGTCTTGTTTGTCCCTCTTCGTCCGCCCATTTGATCCCTAGGCCTTCTTTGGACAAAGTTCGTCTCGTTCGTCCATTTTCGTCCTCCCATTTGATCCGTTGGCCTTTTTTGTACCATGTTCGTCTCGTTCATCCATCTTCATCCTCCTATTTGATCTCTAGGCCTTCTTTGTACCAAGTTCGTCTCGTTCGTCCCTCTTCGTCCTCCCATTTGATCCCTTGGCCTTCTTTGGACCAAGTTCGTCTCGTTCGTCCATCTTCGTCCTCCCATTTGATCCGTTGGCCTTCTTTGTACCATGTTCGTCTCGTTCGTCCGTCTTCGTCCTCCTATTTGATCCCTAGGCCTTCTTTGGACCAAGTTCGTCTCGTTCGTCCATCTTCGTGCTCCCATTTGATCCGTAGGCCTTCTATGGACAAAGTTCGTCCCGTTCGTCCATCTTCGTCCTCCCATTTGATCCGTTGGCCTTCTTTGGACCAAGTTCGTCTCGTTCGTCCATCTTCGTCCTCCCATTTGATCCGTTGGCCTTTTTTGTACCATGTTCGTCTCGTTCATCCATCTTCATCCTCCTATTTGATCTCTAGGCCTTCTTTGTACCAAGTTCGTCTCGTTCGTCCCTCTTCGTCCTCCCATTTGATCCCTTGGCCTTCTTTGGACCAAGTTCGTCTCGTTCGTCCATCTTCGTCCTCCCATTTGATCCCTTGGCCTTCTTTGTACCAAGTTCGTCTTGTTTGTCCCTCTTCGTCCTCCCATTTGATCCCTAGGCCTTCTTTGGACAAAGTTCGTCTCGTTCGTCCATTTTCGTCCTCCCATTTGATCCGTTGGCCTTCTTTGGACCAAGTTCGTCTCGTTCGTCCATCTTCGTCCTCCCATTTGATCCGTTGGCCTTCTTTGTACCATGTTCGTCTCGTTCGTCCGTCTTCGTCCTCCTATTTGATCCCTAGGCCTTCTTTGGACCAAGTTCGTCTCGTTCGTCCATCTTCGTGCTCCCATTTGATCCGTAGGCCTTCTATGGACAAAGTTCGTCCCGTTCGTCCATCTTCGTCCTCCCATTTGATCCGTTGGCCTTCTTTGGACCAAGTTCGTCTCGTTCGTCCATCTTCGTCCTCCCATTTGATCCGTTGGCCTTTTTTGTACCATGTTCGTCTCGTTCATCCATCTTCATCCTCCTATTTGATCTATAGGCCTTCTTTGTACCAAGTTCGTCTCGTTCGTCCCTCTTCGTCCTCCCATTTGATCCCTTGGCCTTCTTTGGACCAAGTTCGTCTCGTTCGTCCATCTTCGTCCTCCCATTTGATCCCTTGGCCTTCTTTGTACCAAGTTCGTCTTGTTTGTCCCTCTTCGTCCTCCCATTTGATCCGTAGGCCTTCTATGGACAAAGTTCGTCTCGTTCGTCCATCTTCGTCCTCCCATTTGATCCGTTGGCCTTCTTTGTACCATGTTCGTCTCGTTCGTCCGTCTTCGTCCTCCTATTTGATCCCTAGGCCTTCTTTGGACCAAGTTTGTCTCGTTCGTCCATCTTCGTGCTCCCATTTGATCCGTAGGCCTTCTATGGACAAAGTTCGTCTCGTTCGTCCATCTTCGTCCTCCCATTTGATCCGTTGGCCTTCTTTGGACCAAGTTCGTCTCGTTCGTCCATCTTCGTCCTCCCATTTGATCCGTTGGCCTTCTTTGTACCATGTTCGTCTCGTTCGTCCCTCTTCGTCCTCCCATTTGATCCCTAGGCCTTCTTTGGACCAAGTTCGTCTCGTTCGTCCATCTTCGTGCACCCATTTGATCCGTAGGCCTTCTTTGGACCATGTTCGTCTCGTTCGTCCATCTTCGTCCTCCTATTTGATCCGTTGGCCTTCTTTGGACCAAGTTCTTCTCGTTCGTCCATCTCCGTCTTCCCATTTGATCCGTTGGCCTTCTTTGGACCAAGTTCGTCTCGTTCGTCCATCTTCGTCCTCCCATTTGATCCGTTGGCCTTTTTTGTACCATGTTCGTCTCGTTCATCCATCTTCATCCTCCTATTTGATCTCTAGGCCTTCTTTGTACCAAGTTCGTCTCGTTCGTCCCTCTTCGTCCTCCCATTTGATCCCTTGGCCTTCTTTGGACCAAGTTCGTCTCGTTCGTCCATCTTCGTCCTCCCATTTGATCCGTTGGCCTTCTTTGTACCATGTTCGTCTCGTTCGTCCGTCTTCGTCCTCCTATTTGATCCCTAGGCCTTCTTTGGACCAAGTTCGTCTCGTTCGTCCATCTTCGTGCTCCCATTTGATCCGTAGGCCTTCTATGGACAAAGTTCGTCCCGTTCGTCCATCTTCGTCCTCCCATTTGATCCGTTGGGCTTCTTTGGACCAAGTTCGTCTCGTTCGTCCATCTTCGTCCTCCCATTTGATCCGTTGGCCTTTTTTGTACCATGTTCGTCTCGTTCATCCATCTTCATCCTCCTATTTGATCTCTAGGCCTTCTTTGTACCAAGTTCGTCTCGTTCGTCCCTCTTCGTCCTCCCATTTGATCCCTTGGCCTTCTTTGGACCAAGTTCGTCTCGTTCGTCCATCTTCGTCCTCCCATTTGATCCCTTGGCCTTCTTTGTACCAAGTTCGTCTTGTTTGTCCCTCTTCGTCCTCCCATTTGATCCCTAGGCCTTCTTTGGACAAAGTTCGTCTCGTTCGTCCATTTTCGTCCTCCCATTTGATCCGTTGGCCTTCTTTGGACCAAGTTCGTCTCGGTCGTCCATCTTCGTCCTCCCATTTGATCCGTTGGCCTTCTTTGTACCATGTTCGTCTCGTTCGTCCGTCTTCGTCCTCCTATTTGATCCCTAGGCCTTCTTTGGACCAAGTTCGTCTCGTTCGTCCATCTTCGTCCTCCCATTTGATCCGTTGGCCTTCTTTGTACCATGTTCGTCTCGTTCGTCCGTCTTCGTCCTCCTATTTGATCCCTAGGCCTTCTTTGGACCAAGTTTGTCTCGTTCGTCCATCTTCGTGCTCCCATTTGATCCGTAGGCCTTCTATGGACAAAGTTCGTCTCGTTCGTCCATCTTCGTCCTCCCATTTGATCCGTTGGCCTTCTTTGGACCAAGTTCGTCTCGTTCGTCCATCTTCGTCCTCCCATTTGATCCGTTGGCCTTCTTTGTACCATGTTCGTCTCGTTCGTCCCTCTTCGTCCTCCCATTTGATCCCTAGGCCTTCTTTGGACCAAGTTCGTCTCGTTCGTCCATCTTCGTGCACCCATTTGATCCGTAGGCCTTCTTTGGACCATGTTCGTCTCGTTCGTCCATCTTCGTCCTCCTATTTGATCCGTTGGCCTTTTTTGTACCATGTTCGTCTCGTTCATCCATCTTCATCCTCCTATTTGATCTCTAGGCCTTCTTTGTACCAAGTTCGTCTCGTTCGTCCCTCTTCGTCCTCCCATTTGATCCCTTGGCCTTCTTTGGACCAAGTTCGTCTCGTTCGTCCATCTTCGTCCTCCCATTTGATCCGTTGGCCTTCTTTGTACCATGTTCGTCTCGTTCGTCCGTCTTCGTCCTCCTATTTGATCCCTACGCCTTCTTTGGACCAAGTTCGTCTCGTTCGTCCATCTTCGTGCTCCCATTTGATCCGTAGGCCTTCTATGGACAAAGTTCGTCCCGTTCGTCCATCTTCGTCCTCCCATTTGATCCGTTGGCCTTCTTTGGACCAAGTTCGTCTCGTTCGTCCATCTTCGTCCTCCCATTTGATCCGTTGGCCTTTTTTGTACCATGTTCGTCTCGTTCATCCATCTTCATCCTCCTATTTGATCTCTAGGCCTTCTTTGTACCAAGTTCGTCTCGTTCGTCCCTCTTCGTCCTCCCATTTGATCCCTTGGCCTTCTTTGGACCAAGTTCGTCTCGTTCGTCCATCTTCGTCCTCCCATTTGATCCCTTGGCCTTCTTTGTACCAAGTTCGTCTTGTTTGTCCCTCTTCGTCCTCCCATTTGATCCCTAGGCCTTCTTTGGACAAAGTTCGTCTCGTTCGTCCATTTTCGTCCTCCCATTTGATCCGTTGGCCTTCTTTGGACCAAGTTCGTCTCGTTCGTCCATCTTCGTCCTCCCATTTGATCCGTTGGCCTTCTTTGTACCATGTTCGTCTCGTTCGTCCGTCTTCGTCCTCCTATTTGATCCCTAGGCCTTCTTTGGACCAAGTTCGTCTCGTTCATCCATCTTCGTGCTCCCATTTGATCCGTAGGCCTTCTATGGACAAAGTTCGTCCCGTTCGTCCATCTTCGTCCTCCCATTTGATCCGTTGGCCTTCTTTGGACCAAGTTCGTCTCGTTCGTCCATCTTCGTCCTCCCATTTGATCCGTTGGCCTTTTTTGTACCATGTTCGTCTCGTTCATCCATCTTCATCCTCCTATTTGATCTCTAGGCCTTCTTTGTACCAAGTTCGTCTCGTTCGTCCCTCTTCGTCCTCCCATTTGATCCCTTGGCCTTCTTTGGACCAAGTTCGTCTCGTTCGTCCATCTTCGTCCTCCCATTTGATCCCTTGGCCTTCTTTGTACCAAGTTCGTCTTGTTTGTCCCTCTTCGTCCTCCCATTTGATCCGTTGGCCTTCTTTGGACCAAGTTCGTCTCGTTCGTCCATCTTCGTCCTCCCATTTGATCCGTTGGCCTTTTTTGTACCATGTTCGTCTCGTTCATCCATCTTCATCCTCCTATTTGATCTCTAGGCCTTCTTTGTACCAAGTTCGTCTCGTTCGTCCCTCTTCGTCCTCCCATTTGATCCCTTGGCCTTCTTTGGACCAAGTTCGTCTCGTTCGTCCATCTTCGTCCTCCCATTTGATCCCTTGGCCTTCTTTGTACCAAGTTCGTCTTGTTTGTCCCTCTTCGTCCTCTCATTTGATCCCTAGGCCTTCTTTGGACAAAGTTCGTCTCGTTCGTCCATTTTCGTCCTCCCATTTGATCCGTTGGCCTTCTTTGGACCAAGTTCGTCTCGTTCGTCCATCTTCGTCCTCCCATTTGATCCGTTGGCCTTCTTTGTACCATGTTCGTCTCGTTCGTCCGTCTTCGTCCTCCTATTTGATCCCTAGGCCTTCTTTGGACCAAGTTTGTCTCGTTCGTCCATCTTCGTGCTCCCATTTGATCCGTAGGCCTTCTATGGACAAAGTTCGTCTCGTTCGTCCATCTTCGTCCTCCCATTTGATCCGTTGGCCTTCTTTGGACCAAGTTCGTCTCGTTCGTCCATCTTCGTCCTCCCATTTGATCCGTTGGCCTTCTTTGTACCATGTTCGTCTCGTTCGTCCCTCTTCGTCCTCCCATTTGATCCCTAGGCCTTCTTTGGACCAAGTTCGTCTCGTTCGTCCATCTTCGTCCTCCCATTTGATCCGTTGGCCTTCTTTGTACCATGTTCGTCTCGTTCGTCCGTCTTCGTCCTCCTATTTGATCCCTAGGCCTTCTTTGGACCAAGTTCGTCTCGTTCGTCCATCTTCGTGCTCCCATTTGATCCGTAGGCCTTCTATGGACAAAGTTCGTCCCGTTCGTCCATCTTCGTCCTCCCATTTGATCCGTTGGCCTTCTTTGGACCAAGTTCGTCTCGTTCGTCCATCTTCGTCCTCCCATTTGATCTCTAGGCCTTCTTTGTACCAAGTTCGTCTCGTTCGTCCCTCTTCGTCCTCCCATTTGATCCCTTGGCCTTCTTTGGACCAAGTTCGTCTCGTTCGTCCATCTTCGTCCTCCCATTTGATCCGTTGGCCTTCTTTGTACCATGTTCGTCTCGTTCGTCCGTCTTCGTCCTCCTATTTGATCCCTAGGCCTTCTTTGGACCAAGTTCGTCTCGTTCGTCCATCTTCGTGCTCCCATTTGATCCGTAGGCCTTCTATGGACAAAGTTCGTCCCGTTCGTCCATCTTCGTCCTCCCATTTGATCCGTTGGCCTTCTTTGGACCAAGTTCGTCTCGTTCGTCCATCTTCGTCCTCCCATTTGATCCGTTTGCCTTTTTTGTACCATGTTCGTCTCGTTCATCCATCTTCATCCTCCTATTTGATCTATAGGCCTTCTTTGTACCAAGTTCGTCTCGTTCGTCCCTCTTCGTCCTCCCATTTGATCCCTTGGCCTTCTTTGGACCAAGTTCGTCTCGTTCGTCCATCTTCGTCCTCCCATTTGATCCCTTGGCCTTCTTTGTACCAAGTTCGTCTTGTTTGTCCCTCTTCGTCCTCCCATTTGATCCGTAGGCCTTCTATGGACAAAGTTCGTCTCGTTCGTCCATCTTCGTCCTCCCATTTGATCCGTTGGCCTTCTTTGTACCATGTTCGTCTCGTTCGTCCGTCTTCGTCCTCCTATTTGATCCCTAGGCCTTCTTTGGACCAAGTTTGTCTCGTTCGTCCATCTTCGTGCTCCCATTTGATCCGTAGGCCTTCTATGGACAAAGTTCGTCTCGTTCGTCCATCTTCGTCCTCCCATTTGATCCGTTGGCCTTCTTTGGACCAAGTTCGTCTCGTTCGTCCATCTTCGTCCTCCCATTTGATCCGTTGGCCTTCTTTGTACCATGTTCGTCTCGTTCGTCCCTCTTCGTCCTCCCATTTGATCCCTAGGCCTTCTTTGGACCAAGTTCGTCTCGTTCGTCCATCTTCGTGCACCCATTTGATCCGTAGGCCTTCTTTGGACCATGTTCGTCTCGTTCGTCCATCTTCGTCCTCCTATTTGATCCGTTGGCCTTCTTTGGACCAAGTTCTTCTCGTTCGTCCATCTCCGTCTTCCCATTTGATCCGTTGGCCTTCTTTGGACCAAGTTCGTCTCGTTCGTCCATCTTCGTCCTCCCATTTGATCCGTTGGCCTTTTTTGTACCATGTTCGTCTCGTTCATCCATCTTCATCCTCCTATTTGATCTCTAGGCCTTCTTTGTACCAAGTTCGTCTCGTTCGTCCCTCTTCGTCCTCCCATTTGATCCCTTGGCCTTCTTTGGACCAAGTTCGTCTCGTTCGTCCATCTTCGTCCTCCCATTTGATCCGTTGGCCTTCTTTGTACCATGTTCGTCTCGTTCGTCCGTCTTCGTCCTCCTATTTGATCCCTAGGCCTTCTTTGGACCAAGTTCGTCTCGTTCGTCCATCTTCGTGCTCCCATTTGATCCGTAGGCCTTCTATGGGCAAAGTTCGTCCCGTTCGTCCATCTTCGTCCTCCCATTTGATCCGTTGGCCTTCTTTGGACCAAGTTCGTCTCGTTCGTCCATCTTCGTCCTCCCATTTGATCCGTTGGCCTTTTTTGTACCATGTTCGTCTCGTTCATCCATCTTCATCCTCCTATTTGATCTCTAGGCCTTCTTTGTACCAAGTTCGTCTCGTTCGTCCCTCTTCGTCCTCCCATTTGATCCCTTGGCCTTCTTTGGACCAAGTTCGTCTCGTTCGTCCATCTTCGTCCTCCCATTTGATCCCTTGGCCTTCTTTGTACCAAGTTCGTCTTGTTTGTCCCTCTTCGTCCTCCCATTTGATCCCTAGGCCTTCTTTGGACAAAGTTCGTCTCGTTCGTCCATTTTCGTCCTCCCATTTGATCCGTTGGCCTTCTTTGGACCAAGTTCGTCTCGTTCGTCCATCTTCGTCCTCCCATTTGATCCGTTGGCCTTCTTTGTACCATGTTCGTCTCGTTCGTCCGTCTTCGTCCTCCTATTTGATCCCTAGGCCTTCTTTGGACCAAGTTCGTCTCGTTCGTCCATCTTCGTGCTCCCATTTGATCCGTAGGCCTTCTATGGACAAAGTTCGTCCCGTTCGTCCATCTTCGTCCTCCCATTTGATCCGTTGGCCTTCTTTGGACCAAGTTCGTCTCGTTCGTCCATCTTCGTCCTCCCATTTGATCCGTTGGCCTTTTTTGTACCATGTTCGTCTCGTTCATCCATCTTCATCCTCCTATTTGATCTATAGGCCTTCTTTGTACCAAGTTCGTCTCGTTCGTCCCTCTTCGTCCTCCCATTTGATCCCTTGGCCTTCTTTGGACCAAGTTCGTCTCGTTCGTCCATCTTCGTCCTCCCATTTGATCCCTTGGCCTTCTTTGTACCAAGTTCGTCTTGTTTGTCCCTCTTCGTCCTCCCATTTGATCCGTAGGCCTTCTATGGACAAAGTTCGTCTCGTTCGTCCATCTTCGTCCTCCCATTTGATCCGTTGGCCTTCTTTGTACCATGTTCGTCTCGTTCGTCCGTCTTCGTCCTCCTATTTGATCCCTAGGCCTTCTTTGGACCAAGTTTGTCTCGTTCGTCCATCTTCGTGCTCCCATTTGATCCGTAGGCCTTCTATGGACAAAGTTCGTCTCGTTCGTCCATCTTCGTCCTCCCATTTGATCCGTTGGCCTTCTTTGGACCAAGTTCGTCTCGTTCGTCCATCTTCGTCCTCCCATTTGATCCGTTGGCCTTCTTTGTACCATGTTCGTCTCGTTCGTCCCTCTTCGTCCTCCCATTTGATCCCTAGGCCTTCTTTGGACCAAGTTCGTCTCGTTCGTCCATCTTCGTGCACCCATTTGATCCGTAGGCCTTCTTTGGACCATGTTCGTCTCGTTCGTCCATCTTCGTCCTCCTATTTGATCCGTTGGCCTTCTTTGGACCAAGTTCTTCTCGTTCGTCCATCTCCGTCTTCCCATTTGATCCGTTGGCCTTCTTTGGACCAAGTTCGTCTCGTTCGTCCATCTTCGTCCTCCCATTTGATCCGTTGGCCTTTTTTGTACCATGTTCGTCTCGTTCATCCATCTTCATCCTCCTATTTGATCTCTAGGCCTTCTTTGTACCAAGTTCGTCTCGTTCGTCCCTCTTCGTCCTCCCATTTGATCCCTTGGCCTTCTTTGGACCAAGTTCGTCTCGTTCGTCCATCTTCGTCCTCCCATTTGATCCGTTGGCCTTCTTTGTACCATGTTCGTCTCGTTCGTCCGTCTTCGTCCTCCTATTTGATCCCTAGGCCTTCTTTGGACCAAGTTCGTCTCGTTCGTCCATCTTCGTGCTCCCATTTGATCCGTAGGCCTTCTATGGACAAAGTTCGTCCCGTTCGTCCATCTTCGTCCTCCCATTTGATCCGTTGGCCTTCTTTGGACCAAGTTCGTCTCGTTCGTCCATCTTCGTCCTCCCATTTGATCCGTTGGCCTTTTTTGTACCATGTTCGTCTCGTTCATCCATCTTCATCCTCCTATTTGATCTCTAGGCCTTCTTTGTACCAAGTTCGTCTCGTTCGTCCCTCTTCGTCCTCCCATTTGATCCCTTGGCCTTCTTTGGACCAAGTTCGTCTCGTTCGTCCATCTTCGTCCTCCCATTTGATCCCTTGGCCTTCTTTGTACCAAGTTCGTCTTGTTTGTCCCTCTTCGTCCTCCCATTTGATCCCTAGGCCTTCTTTGGACAAAGTTCGTCTCGTTCGTCCATTTTCGTCCTCCCATTTGATCCGTTGGCCTTCTTTGGACCAAGTTCGTCTCGTTCGTCCATCTTCGTCCTCCCATTTGATCCGTTGGCCTTCTTTGTACCATGTTCGTCTCGTTCGTCCGTCTTCGTCCTCCTATTTGATCCCTAGGCCTTCTTTGGACCAAGTTCGTCTCGTTCGTCCATCTTCGTGCTCCCATTTGATCCGTAGGCCTTCTATGGACAAAGTTCGTCCCGTTCGTCCATCTTCGTCCTCCCATTTGATCCGTTGGCCTTTTTTGTACCATGTTCGTCTCGTTCATCCATCTTCATCCTCCTATTTGATCTATAGGCCTTCTTTGTACCAAGTTCGTCTCGTTCGTCCCTCTTCGTCCTCCCATTTGATCCCTTGGCCTTCTTTGGACCAAGTTCGTCTCGTTCGTCCATCTTCGTCCTCCCATTTGATCCCTTGGCCTTCTTTGTACCAAGTTCGTCTTGTTTGTCCCTCTTCGTCCTCCCATTTGATCCCTAGGCCTTCTTTGGACAAAGTTCGTCTCGTTCGTCCATTATCGTCCTCCCATTTGATCCGTTGGCCTTCTTTGGACCAAGTTCGTCTCGTTCGTCCATCTTCGTCCTCCCATTTGATCTGTTGGCCTTCTTTGTACCATGTTCGTCTCGTTCGTCCGTCTTCGTCCTCCTATTTGATCCCTAGGCCTTCTTTGGACCAAGTTTGTCTCGTTCGTCCATCTTCGTGCTCCCATTTGATCCGTAGGCCTTCTATGGACAAAGTTCGTCTCGTTCGTCCATCTTCGTCCTCCCATTTGATCCGTTGGCCTTCTTTGGACCAAGTTCGTCTCGTTCGTCCATCTTCGTCCTCCCATTTGATCCGTTGGCCTTCTTTGTACCATGTTCGTCTCGTTCGTCCCTCTTCGTCCTCCCATTTGATCCCTAGGCCTTCTTTGGACCAAGTTCGTCTCGTTCGTCCATCTTCGTGCACCCATTTGATCCGTAGGCCTTCTTTGGACCATGTTCGTCTCGTTCGTCCATCTTCGTCCTCCTATTTGATCCGTTGGCCTTCTTTGGACCAAGTTCGTCTCGTTCGTCCATCTCCGTCTTCCCATTTGATCCCTTGGCCTTCTTTGTACCAAGTTCGTCTCGTTTGTCCCTCTTCGTCCTCCCATTTGATCCCTAGGCCTTCTTTGGACCAAGTTCGTCTCGTTCGTCCACCTTCGTCCTCCCATTTGATCCCTTGGCCTTCTTTGTACCAAGTTCGTCTCGTTCCTCCCTCTTGGTCCTCCCAATTGATCCCTAGGCCTTCTTTGGACCAAGTTCATCTCGTTCGTCCATCTTCGTCCTCCCATTTGATCCGTTGGCCTTCTTTGGACCAAGTTCGTCTCGTTCGTCCATCTTCGTCCTCCCATTTAATCCGTTGGCCTTCTTTGTACCATGTTCGTCTCGTTCGTCCCTCTTCGTCCTCCCATTTGATCCCTAGGCCTTCTTTGGACCAAGTTCGTCTCGTTCGTCCATCTTCGTGCTCCCATTTGATCCGTAGGCCTTCTTTGGACCATGTTCGTCTCGTTCGTCCATCTTCGTCCTCCTATTTGATCCGTTGGCCTTCTTTGGACCAAGTTCGTCTCGTTCGTCCATCTTCGTCCTCCCATTTGATCGCTTGGCCTTCTTTGTACCAAGTTCGTCTCGTTTGTCCCACTTCGTCCTCCCATTTGATCCCTAGGCCTTCTTTGGACCAAGTTCGTCTCGTTCGTCCACCTTCGTCCTCCCATTTGATCCCTTGGCCTTCTTTGTACCATGTTCGTCTCGTTCCTCCCTCTTGGTCCTCCCAATTGATCCCTAGGCCTTCTTTGGACCAAGTTCATCTCGTTCGTCCATCTTCGTCCTCCCATTTGATCCCTTGGCCTTCTTTGTACCAAGTTCGTCTCGTGTTTCCCTCTTCGTCCTCCCATTTGATCCCTAGGCCTTCTTTGGACAAAGTTCGTCTCGTTCGTCCATTTTCGTTCTCCCATTTGATCCGTTGGCCTTCTTTGGACCAAGTTCGTCTCGTTCGTCCAACTTCGTCCTCCCATTTGATCCGTTGGCCTTCTTTGTACCATGTTCGTCTCGTTCGTCCATCTTCGTCCCACTATTTGATCCCTAGGCCTTCTTTGGACCAAGTTCGTTTCGTTCGTCCATCTTCGTCCTCCCATTTGATCCCTTGGCCTTCTTTGTACCATGTTCGTCTCGTTCGTCCCTCTTCGTCCTCCCATTTGATCCCTAGGCCTTTTTTGGACCATGTTCGTCTCGTTCGTCCATCTTCGTCCTCCCATTTGATCCCTTGGCCTTCTTTGTACCATGTTCGTCTCGTTCGTCCATCTTCGTCCTCCCATTTGATCCGTTGGCCTTCTTTGTACCATGTTCGTCTCGTTCGTCCATCTTCGTCCTCCTATTTGATCCCTAGGCCTTCTTTGGACCAAGTTCGTTTCGTTCGTCCATCTTCGTCCTCCCATTTGATCCCTTGGCCTTCTTTGTACCATGTTCGTCTCGTTCGTCCCTCTTCGTCCTCCCATTTGATCCCTAGGCCTTCTTTGGATCATGTTCGTCTCGTTCGTCCATCTTCGTCCTCCCATTTGATCCCTAGGCCTTCTTTGGACAAAGTTCGTCTCGTTCGTCCATTTTCGTCCTCCCATTTGATCCGTTGGCCTTCTTTGGACCAAGTTCGTCTCGTTCGTCCATCTTCGTCCTCCCATTTGATCCGTTGGCCTTCTTTGTACCATGTTCGTCTCGTTCGTCCGTCTTCGTCCTCCTATTTGATCCCTAGGCCTTCTTTGGACCAAGTTCGTCTCGTTCGTCCATCTTCGTGCTCCCATTTGATCCGTAGGCCTTCTATGGACAAAGTTCGTCTCGTTCGTCCATCTTCGTCCTCCCATTTGATCCGTTGGCTTTCTTTGGACCAAGTTCGTCTCGTTCGTCCATCTTCGTCCTCCCATTTGATCCGTTGGCCTTCTTTGTACCATGTTCGTCTCGTTCGTCCCTCTTCGTCCTCCCATTTGATCCCTAGGCCTTCTTTGGACCAAGTTCGTCTCGTTCGTCCATCTTCGTGCTCCCATTTGATCCGTAGGCCTTCTTTGGACCATGTTCGTCTCGTTCGTCCATCTTCGTCCTCCAATTTGATCCGTTGGCCTTCTTTGGACCAAGTTCGTCTCGTTCGTCCATCTCCGTCTTCCCATTTGATCCCTTGGCCTTCTTTGTACCAAGTTCGTCTCGTTTGTCCCTCTTCGTCCTCCCATTTGATCCCTAGGCCTTCTTTGGACCAAGTTCGTCTCGTTCGTCCACCTTCGTCCTCCCATTTGATCCCTTGGCCTTCTTTGTACCAAGTTCGTCTCGTTCCTCCCTCTTGGTCCTCCCAATTGATCCCTAGGCCTTCTTTGGACCAAGTTCATCTCGTTTGTCCATCATCGTCCTCCCATTTGATCCGTTGGCCTTCTTTGGACCAAGTTCGTCTCGTTCGTCCATCTTCGTCCTCCCATTTGATCCGTTGGCCTTCTTTGTACCATGTTCGTCTCGTTCGTCCCTCTTCGTCCTCCCATTTGATCCCTAGGCCTTCTTTGGACCAAGTTCGTCTCGTTCGTCCATCTTCGTGCTCCCATTTGATCCGTAGGCCTTCTTTGGACCATGTTCGTCTCGTTCGTCCATCTTCGTCCTCCTATTTGATCCGTTGGCCTTCTTTGGACCAAGTTCGTCTCGTTCGTCCATCTTCGTGCTCCCATTTGATCCGTAGGCCTTCTATGGACAAAGTTCGTCTCGTTCGTCCATCTTTGTCCTCCCATTTGATCCGTTGGCTTTCTTTGGACCAAGTTCGTCTCGTTCGTCCATCTTCGTCCTCCCATTTGATCCGTTGGCCTTCTTTGTACCATGTTCGTCTCGTTCGTCCCTCTTCGTCCTCCCATTTGATCCCTAGGCCTTCTTTGGACCAAGTTCGTCTCGTTCGTCCATCTTCGTGCTCCCATTTGATCCGTAGGCCTTCTTTGGACCATGTTCGTCTCGTTCGTCCATCTTCGTCCTCCTATTTGATCCGTTGGCCTTCTTTGGACCAAGTTCGTCTCGTTCGTCCATCTCCGTCTTCCCATTTGATCCCTTGGCCTTCTTTGTACCAAGTTCGTCTCGTTTGTCCCTCTTCGTCCTCCCATTTGATCCCTAGGACTTCTTTGGACCAAGTTCGTCTCGTTCGTCCATCTTCGTGCTCCCATTTGATCCGTAGGCCTTCTATGGACAAAGTTCGTCTCGTTCGTCCATCTTCGTCCTCCCATTTGATCCGTTGGCTTTCTTTGGACCAAGTTCGTCTCGTTCGTCCATCTTCGTCCTCCCATTTGATCCGTTGGCCTTCTTTGTACCATGTTCGTCTCGTTCGTCCCTCTTCGTCCTCCCATTTGATCCCTAGGCCTTCTTTGGACCAAGTTCGTCTCGTTCGTCCATCTTCGTGCTCCCATTTGATCTGTAGGCCTTCTTTGGACCATGTTCGTCTCGTTCGTCCATCTTCGTCCTCCTATTTGATCCGTTGGCCTTCTTTGGACCAAGTTCGTCTCGTTCGTCCATCTCCGTCTTCCCATTTGATCCCTTGGCCTTCTTTGTACCAAGTTCGTCTCGTTCCTCCCTCTTGGTCCTCCCAATTGATCCCTAGGCCTTCTTTGGACCAAGTTCATCTCGTTTGTCCATCATCGTCCTCCCATTTGATCCGTTGGCCTTCTTTGGACCAAGTTCGTCTCGTTCGTCCATCTTCGTCCTCCCATTTGATCCGTTGGCCTTCTTTGTACCATGTTCGTCTCGTTCGTCCCTCTTCGTGCTCCCATTTGATCCGTAGGCCTTCTATGGACAAAGTTCGTCTCGTTCGTCCATCTTCGTCCTCCCATTTGATCCGTTGGCTTTCTTTGGACCAAGTTCGTCTCGTTCGTCCATCTTCGCCCTCCCATTTGATCCGTTGGCCTTCTTTGTACCATGTTCGTCTCGTTCGTCCCTCTTCGTCCTCCCATTTGATCCCTAGGCCTTCTTTGGACCAAGTTCGTCTCGTTCGTCCATCTTCGTGCTCCCATTTGATCCGTAGGCCTTCTTTGGACCATGTTCGTCTCGTTCGTCCATCTTCGTCCTCCTATTTGATCCGTTGGCCTTCTTTGGACCAAGTTCGTCTCGTTCGTCCATCTCCGTCTTCCCATTTGATCCCTTGGCCTTCTTTGTACCAAGTTCGTCTCGTTTGTCCCTCTTCGTCCTCCCATTTGATCCCTAGGCCTTCTTTGGACCAAGTTCTACTCGTTCGTCCACCTTCGTCCTCCCATTTGATCCCTTGGCCTTCTTTGTACCAAGTTCGTCTCGTTCCTCCCTCTTGGTCCTCCCAATTGATCCCTAGGCCTTCTTTCGACCAAGTTCATCTCGTTCGTCCATCTTCGTCCTCCCATTTGATCCCTTGGCCTTCTTTGTACCAAGTTCGTCTCGTTCGTCCCTCTTCGTCCTCCCATTTGATCCCTAGGCCTTCTTTGGACAAAGTTCGTCTCGTTCGTCCATTTTCGTTCTCCCATTTGATCCGTTGGCCTTCTTTGGACCAAGTTCGTCTCGTTCGTCCATCTTCGTCCTCCCATTTGATCCGTTGGCCTTCTTTGTACCATGTTCGTCTCGTTCGTCCATCTTCGTCCTCCTATTTGATCCCTAGGCCTTCTTTTGACCAAGTTCGTTTCGTTCGTCCATCTTCGTCCTCCCATTTGATCCCTTGGCCTTCTTTGTACCATGTTCTTCTCGTTCGTCCCTCTTCGTCCTCCCATTTGATCCCTAGGCCTTCTTTGGACCATGTTCGTCTCGTTCGTCCATCTTCGTCCTCCCATTTGATCCCTTGGCCTTCTTTGTACCATGTTCGTCTCGTTCGTCCATCTTCGTCCTCCCATTTGATCCGTTGGCCTTCTTTGTACCATGTTCGTCTCGTTCGTCCATCTTCGTCCTCCTATTTGATCCCTAGGCCTTCTTTGGACCAAGTTCGTTTCGTTCGTCCATCTTCTCCCTCCCATTTGATCCCTAGGCCTTCTTTGGACAAAGTTCGTCTCGTTCGTCCATTTTCGTCCTCCCATTTGATCCGTTGGCCTTCTTTGGACCAAGTTCGTCTCGTTCGTCCATCTTCGTCCTCCCATTTGATCCGTTGGCCTTCTTTGTACCATGTTCGTCTCGTTCGTCCGTCTTCGTCCTCCTATTTGATCCCTAGGCCTTCTTTGGACCAAGTTCGTCTCGTTCGTCCATCTTCGTGCTCCCATTTGATCCGTAGGCCTTCTATGGACAAAGTTCGTCTCGTTCGTCCATCTTCGTCCTCCCATTTGATCCGTTGGCTTTCTTTGGACCAAGTTCGTCTCGTTCGTCCATCTTCGTCCTCCCATTTGATCCGTTGGCCTTCTTTGTACCATGTTCGTCTCGTTCGTCCATTTTCGTCCTCCCATTTGATCCGTTGGCCTTCTTTGGACCAAGTTCGTCTCGTTCGTCCATCTTCGTCCTCCCATTTGATCCGTTGGCCTTCTTTGTACCATGTTCGTCTCGTTCGTCCGTCTTCGTCCTCCTATTTGATCCCTAGGCCTTCTTTGGACCAAGTTCGTCTCGTTCGTCCATCTTCGTGCTCCCATTTGATCCGTAGGCCTTCTATGGACAAAGTTCGTCTCGTTCGTCCATCTTCGTCCTCCCATTTGATCCGTTGGCTTTCTTTGGACCAAGTTCGTCTCGTTCGTCCATCTTCGTCCTCCCATTTGATCCGTTGGCCTTCTTTGTACCATGTTCGTCTCGTTCGTCCGTCTTCGTCCTCCTATTTGATCCCTAGGCCTTCTTTGGATCATGTTCGCCTCGTTCGTCCATCTTCGTCCTCCCATTTGATCCCTAGGCCTTCTTTGGACAAAGTTCGTCTCGTTCGTCCATTTTCGTCCTCCCATTTGATCCGTTGGCCTTCATTGGACCAAGTTCGTCTCGTTCGTCCATCTTCGTCCTCCCATTTGATCCGTTGGCCTTCTTTGTACCATGTTCGTCTCGTTCGTCCGTCTTCGTCCTCCTATTTGATCCCTAGGCCTTCTTTGGACCAAGTTCGTCTCGTTCGTCCATCTTCGTGCTCCCATTTGATCCGTAGGCCTTCTATGGACAAAGTTCGTCTCGTTCGTCCATCTTCGTCCTCCCATTTGATCCGTTGGCTTTCTTTGGACCAAGTTCGTCTCGTTCGTCCATCTTCGTCCTCCCATTTGATCCGTTGGCCTTCTTTGTACCATGTTCGTCTCGTTCGTCCCTCTTCGTCCTCCCATTTGATCCCTAGGCCTTCTTTGGACCAAGTTCGTCTCGTTCGTCCATCTTCGTGCTCCCATTTGATCCGTAGGCCTTCTTTGGACCATGTTCGTCTCGTTCGTCCATCTTCGTCCTCCTATTTGATCCGTTGGCCTTCTTTGGACCAAGTTCGTCTCGTTCGTCCATCTCCGTCTTCCCATTTGATCCCTTGGCCTTCTTTGTACCAAGTTCGTCTCGTTTGTCCCTCTTCGTCCTCCCATTTGATCCCTAGGCCTTCTTTGGACCAAGTTCGTCTCGTTCGTCCACCTTCGTCCTCCCATTTGATCCCTTGGCCTTCTTTGTACCAAGTTCGTCTCGTTCCTCCCTCTTGGTCCTCCCAATTGATCCCTAGGCCTTCTTTGGACCAAGTTCATCTCGTTTGTCCATCATCGTCCTCCCATTTGATCCGTTGGCCTTCTTTGGACCAAGTTCGTCTCGTTCGTCCATCTTCGTCCTCCCATTTGATCCGTTGGCCTTCTTTGTACCATGTTCGTCTCCTTCGTCCCTCTTCGTCCTCCCATTTGATCCCTAGGCCTTCTTTGGACCAAGTTCGTCTCGTTCGTCCATCTTCGTGCTCCCATTTGATCCGTAGGCCTTCTTTGGACCATGTTCGTCTCGTTCGTCCATCTTCGTCCTCCTATTTGATCCGTTGGCCTTCTTTGGACCAAGTTCGTCTCGTTCATCCATCTTCGTCCTCCCATTTGATCCCTTGGCCTTCTTTGTACCAAGTTCGTCTCGTTTGTCCCTCTTCGTCCTCCCATTTGATCCCTAGGCCTTCTTTGGACCAAGTTCGTCTCGTTCGTCCACCTTCGTCCTCCCATTTGATCCCTTGGCCTTCTTTGTACCAAGTTCGTCTCGTTCCTCCCTCTTGGTCCTCCCAATTGATCCCTAGGCCTTCTTTGGACCAAGTTCATCTCGTTCGTCCATCTTCGTCCTCCCATTTGATCCCTTGGCCTTCTTTGTACCAAGTTCGTCTCGTTCGTCCCTCTTCGTCCTCCCATTTGATCCCTAGGCCTTCTTTGGACAAAGTTCGTCTCGTTCGTCCATTTTCGTTCTCCCATTTGATCCGTTGGCCTTCTTTGGACCAAGTTCGTCTCGTTCGTCCATCTTCGTCCTCCCATTTGATCCGTTGGCCTTCTTTGTACCATGTTCGTCTCGTTCGTCCATCTTCGTCCTCCTATTTGATCCCTAGGCCTTCTTTTGACCAAGTTCGTTTCCTCGTCCATCTTCGTCCTCCCATTTGATCCCTTGGCCTTCTTTGTACCATGTTCTTCTCGTTCGTCCCTCTTCGTCCTCCCATTTGATCCCAAGGCCTTCTTTGGACCATGTTCGTCTCGTTCGTCCATCTTCGTCCTCCCATTTGATCCCTTGGCCTTCTTTGTACCATGTTCGTCTCGTTCGTCCATCTTCGTCCTCCCATTTGATCCGTTGGCCTTCTTTGTACCATGTTCGTCTCGTTCGTCCATCTTCGTCCTCCTATTTGATCCCTAGGCCTTCTTTGGACCAAGTTCGTTTCGTTCGTCCATCTTCTCCCTCCCATTTGATCCCTAGGCCTTCTTTGGACAAAGTTCGTCTCGTTCGTCCATTTTCGTCCTCCCATTTGATCCGTTGGCCTTCTTTGGACCAAGTTCGTCTCGTTCGTCCATCTTCGTCCTCCCATTTGATCCGTTGGCCTTCTTTGTACCATGTTCGTCTCGTTCGTCCGTCTTCGTCCTCCTATTTGATCCCTAGGCCTTCTTTGGACCAAGTTCGTCTCGTTCGTCCATCTTCGTCCTCCCATTTGATCCGTAGGCCTTCTATGGACAAAGTTCGTCTCGTTCGTCCATCTTCGTCCTCCCATTTGATCCGTTGGCTTTCTTTGGACCAAGTTCGTCTCGTTCGTCCATCTTCGTCCTCCCATTTGATCCGTTGGCCTTCTTTGTACCATGTTCGTCTCGTTCGTCCATTTTCGTCCTCCCATTTGATCCGTTGGCCTTCTTTGGACCAAGTTCGTCTCGTTCGTCCATCTTCGTCCTCCCATTTGATCCGTTGGCCTTCTTTGTACCATGTTCGTCTCGTTCGTCCGTCTTCGTCCTCCTATTTGATCCCTAGGCCTTCTTTGGACCAAGTTCGTCTCGTTCGTCCATCTTCGTGCTCCCATTTGATCCGTAGGCCTTCTATGGACAAAGTTCGTCTCGTTCGTCCATCTTCGTCCTCCCATTTGTTCCGTTGGCTTTCTTTGGACCAAGTTCGTCTCGTTCGTCCATCTTCGTCCTCCCATTTGATCCGTTGGCCTTCTTTGTACCATGTTCGTCTCGTTCGTCCGTCTTCGTCCTCCTATTTGATCCCTAGGCCTTCTTTGGATCATGTTCGTCTCGTTCGTCCATCTTCGTCCTCCCATTTGATCCCTAGGCCTTCTTTGGACAAAGTTCGTCTCGTTCGTCCACCTTCGTCCTCCCATTTGATCCCTTGGCCTTCTTTGTACCAAGTTCGTCTCGTTCGTCCCTCTTCGTCCTCCCATTTGATCCCTAGGCCTTCTTTGGACAAAGTTCGTCTCGTTCGTCCATTTTCGTTCTCCCATTTGATCCGTTGGCCTTCTTTGGACCAAGTTCGTCTCGTTCGTCCATCTTCGTCCTCCCATTTGATCCGTTGGCCTTCTTTGTACCATGTTCGTCTCGTTCGTCCATCTTCGTCCTCCTATTTGATCCCTAGGCCTTCTTTTGACCAAGTTCGTTTCCTCGTCCATCTTCGTCCTCCCATTTGATCCCTTGGCCTTCTTTGTACCATGTTCTTCTCGTTCGTCCCTCTTCGTCCTCCCATTTGATCCCAAGGCCTTCTTTGGACCATGTTCGTCTCGTTCGTCCATCTTCGTCCTCCCATTTGATCCCTTGGCCTTCTTTGTACCATGTTCGTCTCGTTCGTCCATCTTCGTCCTCCCATTTGATCCGTTGGCCTTCTTTGTACCATGTTCGTCTCGTTCGTCCATCTTCGTCCTCCTATTTGATCCCTAGGCCTTCTTTGGACCAAGTTCGTTTCGTTCGTCCATCTTCTCCCTCCCATTTGATCCCTAGGCCTTCTTTGGACAAAGTTCGTCTCGTTCGTCCATTTTCGTCCTCCCATTTGATCCGTTGGCCTTCTTTGGACCAAGTTCGTCTCGTTCGTCCATCTTCGTCCTCCCATTTGATCCGTTGGCCTTCTTTGTACCATGTTCGTCTCGTTCGTCCGTCTTCGTCCTCCCATTTGTTCCGTTGGCTTTCTTTGGACCAAGTTCGTCTCGTTCGTCCATCTTCGTCCTCCCATTTGATCCGTTGGCCTTCTTTGTACCATGTTCGTCTCGTTCGTCCGTCTTCGTCCTCCTATTTGATCCCTAGGCCTTCTTTGGATCATGTTCGTCTCGTTCGTCCATCTTCGTCCTCCCATTTGATCCCTAGGCCTTCTTTGGACAAAGTTCGTCTCGTTCGTCCATTTTCGTCCTCCCATTTGATCCGTTGGCCTTCATTGGACCAAGTTCGTCTCGTTCGTCCATCTTCGTCCTCCCATTTGATCCGTTGGCCTTCTTTGTACCATGTTCGTCTCGTTCGTCCGTCTTCGTCCTCCTATTTGATCCCTAGGCCTTCTTTGGACCAAGTTCGTCTCGTTCGTCCATCTTCGTGCTCCCATTTGATCCGTAGGCCTTCTATGGACAAAGTTCGTCTCGTTCGTCCATCTTCGTCCTCCCATTTGATCCGTTGGCTTTCTTTGGACCAAGTTCGTCTCGTTCGTCCATCTTCGTCCTCCCATTTGATCCGTTGGCCTTCTTTGTACCATGTTCGTCTCGTTCGTCCCTCTTCGTCCTCCCATTTGATCCCTAGGCCTTCTTTGGACCAAGTTCGTCTCGTTCGTCCATCTTCGTGCTCCCATTTGATCCGTAGGCCTTCTTTGGACCATGTTCGTCTCGTTCGTCCATCTTCGTCCTCCTATTTGATCCGTTGGCCTTCTTTGGACCAAGTTCGTCTCGTTCGTCCATCTCCGTCTTCCCATTTGATCCCTTGGCCTTCTTTGTACCAAGTTCGTCTCGTTTGTCCCTCTTCGTCCTCCCATTTGATCCCTAGGCCTTCTTTGGACCAAGTTCGTCTCGTTCGTCCACCTTCGTCCTCCCATTTGATCCCTTGGCCTTCTTTGTACCAAGTTCGTCTCGTTCCTCCCTCTTGGTCCTCCCAATTGATCCCTAGGCCTTCTTTGGACCAAGTTCATCTCGTTTGTCCATCATCGTCCTCCCATTTGATCCGTTGGCCTTCTTTGGACCAAGTTCGTCTCGTTCGTCCATCTTCGTCCTCCCATTTGATCCGTTGGCCTTCTTTGTACCATGTTCGTCTCCTTCGTCCCTCTTCGTCCTCCCATTTGATCCCTAGGCCTTCTTTGGACCAAGTTCGTCTCGTTCGTCCATCTTCGTGCTCCCATTTGATCCGTAGGCCTTCTTTGGACCATGTTCGTCTCGTTCGTCCATCTTCGTCCTCCTATTTGATCCGTTGGCCTTCTTTGGACCAAGTTCGTCTCGTTCGTCCATCTTCGTCCTCCCATTTGATCCCTTGGCCTTCTTTGTACCAAGTTCGTCTCGTTTGTCCCTCTTCGTCCTCCCATTTGATCCGCTGGCCTTCTTTGTACCATGTTCGTCTCGTTCGTCCCTCTTCGTCCTCCCATTTGATCCCTAGGCCTTCTTTGGACCAAGTTCGTCTCGTTCGTCCATCTTCGTGCTCCCATTTGATCCGTAGGCCTTCTTTGGACCATGTTCGTCTCGTTCGTCCATCTTCGTCCTCCTATTTGATCCGTTGGCCTTCTTTGGACCAAGTTCGTCTCGTTCGTCCATCTCCGTCTTCCCATTTGATCCCTTGGCCTTCTTTGTACCAAGTTCGTCTCGTTTGTCCCTCTTCGTCCTCCCATTTGATCCCTAGGCCTTCTTTGGACCAAGTTCGTCTCGTTCGTCCACCTTCGTCCTCCCATTTGATCCCTTGGCCTTCTTTGTACCAAGTTCGTCTCGTTCCTCCCTCTTGGTCCTCCCAATTGATCCCTAGGCCTTCTTTGGACCAAGTTCATCTCGTTTGTCCATCATCGTCCTCCCATTTGATCCGTTGGCCTTCTTTGGACCAAGTTCGTCTCGTTCGTCCATCTTCGTCCTCCCATTTGATCCGTTGGCCTTCTTTGTACCATGTTCGTCTCCTTCGTCCCTCTTCGTCCTCCCATTTGATCCCTAGGCCTTCTTTGGACCAAGTTCGTCTCGTTCGTCCATCTTCGTGCTCCCATTTGATCCGTAGGCCTTCTTTGGACCATGTTCGTCTCGTTCGTCCATCTTCGTCCTCCTATTTGATCCGTTGGCCTTCTTTGGACCAAGTTCGTCTCGTTCGTCCATCTTCGTCCTCCCATTTGATCCCTTGGCCTTCTTTGTACCAAGTTCGTCTCGTTTGTCCCTCTTCGTCCTCCCATTTGATCCGTTGGCCTTCTTTGTACCATGTTCGTCTCGTTCGTCCCTCTTCGTCCTCCCATTTGATCCCTAGGCCTTCTTTGGACCAAGTTCGTCTCGTTCGTCCATCTTCGTGCTCCCATTTGATCCCTAGGCCTTCTTTGGACCAAGTTCATCTCGTTCGTCCATCTTCGTCCTCCCATTTGATCCGTTGGCCTTCTTTGTACCATGTTCGTCTCCTTCGTCCCTCTTCGTCCTCCCATTTGATCCCTAGGCCTTCTTTGGACCAAGTTCGTCTCGTTCGTCCATCTTCGTGCTCCCATTTGATCCGTAGGCCTTCTTTGGACCATGTTCGTCTCGTTCGTCCATCTTCGTCCTCCTATTTGATCCGTTGGCCTTCTTTGGACCAAGTTCGTCTCGTTCGTCCATCTTCGTCCTCCCATTTGATCCCTTGGCCTTCTTTGTACCAAGTTCGTCTCGTTTGTCCCTCTTCGTCCTCCCATTTGATCCCTAGGCCTTCTTTGGACCAAGTTCGTCTCGTTCGTCCACCTTCGTCCTCCCATTTGATCCCTTGGCCTTCTTTGTACCAAGTTCGTCTCGTTCCTCCCTCTTGGTCCTCCCAATTGATCCCTAGGCCTTCTTTGGACCAAGTTCATCTCGTTCGTCCATCTTCGTCCTCCCATTTGATCCCTTGGCCTTCTTTGTACCAAGTTCGTCTCGTTCGTCCCTCTTCATCCTCCCATTTGATCCCTAGGCCTTCTTTGGACAAAGTTCGTCTCGTTCGTCCATTTTCGTTCTCCCATTTGATCCGTTGGCCTTCTTTGGACCAAGTTCGTCTCGTTCGTCCATCTTCGTCCTCCCATTTGATCCGTTGGCCTTCTTTGTACCATGTTCGTCTCGTTCGTCCATCTTCGTCCTCCTATTTGATCCCTAGGCCTTCTTTTGACCAAGTTCGTTTCGTTCGTCCATCTTCGTCCTCCCATTTGATCCCTTGGCCTTCTTTGTACCATGTTCTTCTCGTTCGTCCCTCTTCGTCCTCCCATTTGATCCCTAGGCCTTCTTTGGACCATGTTCGTCTCGTTCGTCCATCTTCGTCCTCCCATTTGATCGCTTGGCCTTCTTTGTACCATGTTCGTCTCGTTCGTCCATCTTCGTCCTCCCATTTGATCCGTTGGCGTTCTTTGTACCATGTTCGTCTCGTTCGTCCATCTTCGTCCTCCTATTTGATCCCTAGGCCTTCTTTGGACCAAGTTCGTTTCGTTCGTCCATCTTCGTCCTCCCATTTGATCCCTAGGCCTTCTTTGTACCATGTTCGTCTCGTTCGTCCCTCTTCGTCCTCCCATTTGATCCCTAGGCCTTCTTTGGACCATGTTCGTCTCGTTCGTCCATCTTCGTCCTCCCATTTGATCCCTTGGCCTTCTTTGTACCATGTTAGTCTCGTTCATCCATCTTCATCCTCCTATTTGATCTCTAGGCCTTCTTTGTACCAAGTTCGTCACGTTCGTCCCTCTTCGTCCTCCCATTTGATCCCTAGGCCTTCTTTGGACAAAGTTCGTCTCGTTCGTCCATCTTCGTCCTCCCATTTGATCCGTTGGCCTTCTTTGTACCATGTTCGTCTCGTTCGTCCCTCTTCGTCTTCCCATTTGATCCGTAGGCCTTCTTTGGACCATGTTCGTCCATCTTCATCCTCCCATTTGATCCGTAGGCCTTCTTTGGACAAAGTTCGTCTCGTTCGTCCATCTTCGTCCTCCCATTTGATCCGTTGGCCTTCTTTGGACCAAGTTCGTCTCGTTCGTCCATCTTCGTCCTCCCATTTGATCCGTTGGCCTTCTTTGTACCATGTTCGTCTCGTTCGTCCCTCTTCGTCTTCCTATTTCATCCGTAGGCCTTCTTTGGACCAAGTTCGTCTCGTTCGTCCATCTTCGTCCTCCCATTTTATCCTAAGGCCTTCTTTGGACCAAGTTCGTCTCGTTCGTCAATCTTCGTGCTCCCATTTGATCCGTAGGCCTTCTTTGGACCAAGTTCGTCTCGTTCGTCCATCTTCGTCCTCCCACTTGATCCGTTGGCCTTCTTTGTACCATGTTTGTCTCGTTCGTCCATCTTCGTCTTCCCATTTCATCCCTAGGCCTTCTTTGTACCAAGTTCGTCTCGTTCGTCCCTCTTCGTCCTCCCATTTGATCCCTAGGCCTTCTTTGGACAAAGTTCGTCTCGTTCGTCCATCTTCGTCCTCCCATTTGTTCCTTTGGCCTTCTTTGGACCAAGTTCGTCTCGTTCGTCCATCTTCGTCCTCCCATTTGATCCGTTGGCCTTCTTTGTACCATGTTAGTCTCGTTCATCCATCTTCATCCTCCTATTTGATCTCTAGGCCTTCTTTGTACCAAGTTCGTCACGTTCGTCCCTCTTCGTCCTCCCATTTGATCCCTTGCCCTTCTTTGGACCAAGTTCGTCTCGTTCGTCCATCTTCGTCCTCCCATTTGATCCGTTGGCCTTCTTTGGACCAAGTTCGTCTCGTTCGACCATCTTCGTCCTCCCATTTGATCCCTTGGCCTTCTTTGTACCATGTTCGTCTCGTTCGTCCCTCTTCGTCCTCCCATTTGATCCCTAGGCCTTCTTTGGACCATGTTCGTCTCGTTCGTCCATCTTTGTCCTCCCATTTGATCCCTTGGCCTTCTTTGTACCATGTTCGTCTCGTTAGTCCCTCTTCGTCCTCCCATTTGATCCCTAGGCCTTCTTTGGACCAAGTTCGTCTCGTTCGTCCATCTTCGTGCTCCCATTTGATTCGTAGGCCTTCTTTGGACAAAGTTCGTCTCGTTCGTGCATCTTCGTCCTCCCATTTGATCCCTTGGCCTTCTTTGTACCCAGTTCGTCTCGTTTGTCCCTCTTCGTCCTCCCATTTGATCCCTAGGCCTTCTTTGGACCAAGTTCGTCTCGTTCGTCCATCTTCGTGCTCCCATTTGATTCGTAGGCCTTCTTTGGACAAAGTTCGTCTCGTTCGTGCATCTTCGTCCTCCCATTTGATCCCTTGGCCTTCTTTGTACCAAGTTCGTCTCGTTCCTCCCTCTTGGTCCTCCCAATTGATCCCTAGTCCTTCTTTGGACAAAATTCATCTCGTTCGTCCATCTTCGTCCTCCCATTTGATCCCTAGGCCTTCATTGGACTATGTTCGTCTCGATCGTCCATCTTCGTCCTCCCATTTGATCCCTTGGCCTTCTTTGGACCATGTTCGTCTCGTTCGTCCATCTTCATCCTCCTATTTGATCCCTGGGCCTTCTTTGTACCAAGTTCGTCTCGTTCGTCCCTCTTCGTCCTCCCATTTGTTCCCTAGGCCTTCTTTGGACAAAGTTCGTCTCGTTCATCCATCTTCGTCCTCCCATTTGATCCGTTGGCCTTCTTTGGACAAAGTTCGTCTCGTTCGTCCATCTTCGTCCTCCCATTTGATCCGTTGGCCTTCTTTGTACCATGTTCGTCTCGTTCGTCCCTCTTCGTCTTCCCATTTGATCCGTAGGCCTTCTTTGGACCAAGTTCGTCTCGTTCGTCCATCTTCGTCCTCCCATTTTATCCGTTGGCATTCTTTGGACCAAGTTCGTCTCGTTCGTCCATCTTCGTCCTCCCATTTTATCCCAAGGCCCTCTTTGGACCAAGTTCGTCTCGTTCGTCAATCTTCGTGCTCCCATTTGATCCCTAGGCCTTCTTTGGACCAAGTTCGTCTCGTTCGTCCATCGTCGTGCTCCCATTTGATTCGTAGGCCTTCTTTGGACAAAGTTCGTCTCGTTCGTCCATCTTCGTCCTCCCATTTGATCCCTTGGCCTTCTTTGTACCCAGTTCGTCTCGTTTGTCCCTCTTCGTCCTCCCATTTTATCCCTAGGCCTTCTTTGGACCAAGTTCGTCTCGTTCGTCCATCTTCGTCCTCCCATTTGATCCGTTGGCATTATTTGGACCAAGTTCGTCTCGTTCGTCCATCTTCGTCCTCCCATTTGATCCCTTGGCCTTCTTTGTACCAAGTTCGTCTCGTTCCTCCCTCTTGGTCCTCCCAATTGATCCCTAGACCTTCTTTGGACAAAATTCATCTCGTTCGTCCATCTTCGTCCTCCCATTTGATCCCTAGGCCTTCATTGGACTATGTTCGTCTCGATCGTCCATCTTCGTCCTCCCATTTGATCCCTTGGCTTTCTTTGGACCATGTTCGTCTCGTTCGTCCATCTTCATCCTCCTATTTGATCCCTGGGCCTTCTTTGTACCAAGTTCGTCTCGTTCGTCCCTCTTCGTCCTCCCATTTGTTCCCTAGGCCTTCTTTGGACAAAGTTCGTCTCGTTCATCCATCTTCGTCCTCCCATTTGATCCGTTGGCCTTCTTTGGACCAAGTTCGTCTCGTTCGTCCATCTTCGTCCTCCCATTTGATCCGTTGGCCTTCTTTGTACCATGTTCGTCTCGTTCGTCCCTCTTGGTCTTCCCATTTGATCCGTAGGCCTTCTTTGGACCAAGTTCGTTTCGTTCGTCCATCTTCGTCCTCCCATTTGATCCGTTGGCATTCTTTGGACCAAGTTCGTCTCGTTCGTCCATCTTCGTCCTCCCATTTTATCCCAAGGCCTTCTTTGGACCAAGTTCGTCTCGTTCGTCAATCTTCGTGCTCCCATTTATTCCGTTGGCCTTCTTTGGACCAAGTTCGTCTCGTTCGTCCATCTTCGTCCTCCCATTTGATCCGTTGGCCTTCTTTGTACCATGTTAGTCTCGTTCATCCATCTTCATCCTCCTATTTGATCTCTAGGCCTTCTTTGTACCAAGTTTGTCTCGTTCGTCCCTCTTCGTCCTCCCATTTGATCCCTCGGCCTTCTTTGGACCAAGTTCGTCTCGTTTGTCCATCTTCGTCCTCCCATTTGATCCGTTGGCCTTCTTTGGACCAAGTTCGTCTCGTTCGTCCATCTTCGTCCTCCCCTTTGATCCCTTGGCCTTCTTTGTACCATGTTCGTCTCGTTCGTCCCTCTTCGTCCTCCCATTTGATTCCTAGTCCTTCTTTGGACCATGTTCGTCTCGTTCGTCCATCTTCGTCCTCCCATTTGATCCGTTGGCCTTCTTTGGACCAAGTTCGTCTCGTTCGTCCATCTTCGTCCTCCCCTTTGATCCCTTGGCCTTCTTTGTACCATGTTCGTCTCGTTAGTCCCTCTTCGTCCTCCCATTTGATCCCTAGGCCTTCTTTGGACCATGTTCCTTTCGTTCGTCCATCTTCGTCCTCCCATTTGATCCATTGGCATTCTTTGGACCAAGTTCGTCTCGTTCGTCCATCTTCGTCCTCCCATTTTATCCTAAGGCCTTCTTTGGACCAAGTTCGTTTCGTTCGTCAATCTTCGTGCTCCCATTTGATCCGTAGGCCTTCTTTGGACCAAGTTCGTCTCGTTCGTCCATCTTCGTCCTCCCACTTGATCCGTTGGCCTTCTTTGTACCATGTTCGTCTCGTTCGTCCATCTTCGTCTTCCCATTTCATCCCTAGGCCTTCTTTGTACCAAGTTCGTCTCGTTCGTCCCTCTTCGTCCTCCCATTTGATCCCTAGGCCTTCTTTGGACAAAGTTCGTCTCGTTCGTCCATCTTCGTCCTCCCATTTGTTCCTTTGGCCTTCTTTGGACCAAGTTCGTCTCGTTCGACCATCTTCGTCCTCCCATTTGATCCCTTGGCCTTCTTTGTACCATGTTCGTCTCTTTCGTCCCTCTTCGTCCTCCCATTTGATCCCTAGGCCTTCTTTGGACCAAGTTCGTCTCGTTAGTCCCTCTTCGTCCTCCCATTTGATCCCTTGGCCTTCTTTGTACCATGTTCGTCTCGTTAGTCCCTCTTCGTCCTCCCATTTGATCCCTAGGCCTTCTTTGGACCAAGTTCGTCTCGTTCGTCCATCTTCGTGCTCCCATTTGATTCGTAGGCCTTCTTTGGACAAAGTTCGTCTCGTTCGTGCATCTTCGTCCTCCCATTTGATCCCTTGGCCTTCTTTGTACCCAGTTCGTCTCGTTTGTCCCTCTTCGTCCTCCCATTTTATCCCTAGGCCTTCTTTGGACCAAGTTCGTCTCGTTCGTCCATCTTCGTCCTCCCATTTGATCCGTTGGCATTATTTGGACCAAGTTCGTCTCGTTCGTCCATCTTCGTCCTCCCATTTGATCCCTTGGCCTTCTTTGTACCAAGTTCGTCTCGTTCCTCCCTCTTGGTCCTCCCAATTGATCCCTAGTCCTTCTTTGGACAAAATTCATCTCGTTCGTCCATCTTCGTCCTCCCATTTGATCCCTAGGCCTTCATTGGACTATGTTCGTCTCGATCGTCCATCTTCGTCCTCCCATTTGATCCCTTGGCCTTCTTTGGACCATGTTCGTCTCGTTCGTCCATCTTCATCCTCCTATTTGATCCTTGGGCCTTCTTTGTACCAAGTTCGTCTCGTTCGTCCCTCTTCGTCCTCCCATTTGTTCCCTAGGCCTTCTTTGGACAAAGTTCGTCTCGTTCATCCATCTTCGTCCTCCCATTTGATCCGTTGGCCTTCTTTGGACAAAGTTCGTCTCGTTCGTCCATCTTCGTCCTCCCATTTGATCCGTTGGCCTTCTTTGTACCATGTTCGTCTCGTTCGTCCCTCTTCGTCTTCCCATTTGATCCGTAGGCCTTCTTTGGACCAAGTTCGTCTCGTTCGTCCATCTTCGTCCTCCCATTTTATCCGTTGGCATTCTTTTGACCAAGTTCGTCTCGTTCGTCCATCTTCGTCCTCCCATTTTATCCCAAGGCCTTCTTTGGACCAAGTTCGTCTCGTTCGTCAATCTTCGTGCTCCCATTTGATCCCTAGGCATTCTTTGGACCAAGTTCGTCTCGTTCGTCCATCTTCGTTCTCCCATTTGATTCGTAGGCCTTCTTTGGACAAAGTTCGTCTCGTTCGTCCATCTTCGTCCTCCCATTTGATCCCTTGGCCTTCTTTGTACCCAGTTCGTCTCGTTTGTCCCTCTTCGTCCTCCCATTTTATCCCTAGGCCTTCTTTGGACCAAGTTCGTCTCGTTCGTCCATCTTCGTCCTCCCATTTGATCCGTTGGCATTATTTGGACCAAGTTCGTCTCGTTCGTCCATCTTCGTCCTCCCATTTGATCCCTTGGCCTTCTTTGTACCAAGTTCGTCTCGTTCCTCCCTCTTGGTCCTCCCAATTGATCCCTAGTCCTTCTTTGGACAAAATTCATCTCGTTCGTCCATCTTCGTCCTCCCATTTAATCCCTAGGCCTTCATTGGACTATGTTCGTCTCGATCGTCCATCTTCGTCCTCCCATTTGATCCCTTGGCCTTCTTTGGACTATGTTCGTCTCGTTCGTCCCTCTTCGTCCTCCCATTTGTTCCCTAGGCCTTCTTTGGACAAAGTTCGTCTCGTTCATCCATCTTCGTCTTCCCATTTGATCCGTTGGCCTTCTTTGGACCAAGTTCGTCTCGTTCGTCCATCTTCGTCCTCCCATTTGATCCGTTGGCCTTCTTTGTACCATGTTCGTCTCGTTCGTCCCTCTTGGTCTTCCCATTTGATCCGTAGGCCTTCTTTGGACCAAGTTCGTCTCGTTCGTCCATCTTCGTCCTCCCATTTTATCCGTTGGCATTCTTTGGACCAAGTTCGTCTCGTTCGTCCATCTTCGTCCTCCCATTTTATCCCAAGGCCTTCTTTGGACCAAGTTCGTCTCGTTCGTCAATCTTCGTGCTCCCATTTGATCCCTAGGCCTTCTTTGGACCAAGTTCGTCTCGTTCGTCCATCTTCGTGCTCCCATTTGATTCGTAGGCCTTCTTTGGACAAAGTTCGTCTCGTTCGTCCATCTTCGTCCTCCCATTTGATCCCTTGGCCTTCTTTGTACCCAGTTCGTCTCGTTTGTCCCTCTTCGTCCTCCCATTTTATCCCTAGGCCTTGTTTGGACCAAGTTCGTCTCGTTCGTCCATCTTCGTCCTCCCATTTGATCCGTTGGCATTATTTGGACCAAGTTCGTCTCGTTCGTCCATCTTCGTCCTCCCATTTGATCCCTTGGCCTTCTTTGTACCAAGTTCGTCTCGTTCCTCCCTCTTGGTCCTCCCAATTGATCCCTAGTCCTTCTTTGGACAAAATTCATCTCGTTCGTCCATCTTCGTCCTCCCATTTGATCCCTAGGCCTTCATTGGACTATGTTCGTCTCGATCGTCCATCTTCGTCCTCCCATTTGATCCCTTGGCTTTCTTTGGACCATGTTCGTCTCGTTCGTCCATCTTCATCCTCCTATTTGATCCCTGGGCCTTCTTTGTACCAAGTTCGTCTCGTTCGTCCCTCTTCGTCCTCCCATTTGTTCCCTAGGCCTTCTTTGGACAAAGTTCGTCTCGTTCATCCATCTTCGTCCTCCCATTTGATCCGTTGGCCTTCTTTGGACCAAGTTCGTCTCGTTCGTCCATCTTCGTCCTCCCATTTGATCCGTTGGCCTTCTTTGTACCATGTTCGTCTCGTTCGTCCCTCTTGGTCTTCCCATTTGATCCGTAGGCCTTCTTTGGACCAAGTTCGTTTCGTTCGTCCATCTTCGTCCTCCCATTTGATCCGTTGGCATTCTTTGGACCAAGTTCGTCTCGTTCGTCCATCTTCGTCCTCCCATTTTATCCCAAGGCCTTCTTTGGACCAAGTTCGTCTCGTTCGTCAATCTTCGTGCTCCCATTTATTCCGTTGGCCTTCTTTGGACCAAGTTCGTCTCGTTCGTCCATCTTCGTCCTCCCATTTGATCCGTTGGCCTTCTTTGTACCATGTCAGTCTCGTTCATCCATCTTCATCCTCCTATTTGATCTCTAGGCCTTCTTTGTACCAAGTTTGTCTCGTTCGTCCCTCTTCGTCCTCCCATTTGATCCCTCGGCCTTCTTTGGACCAAGTTCGTCTCGTTTGTCCATCTTCGTCCTCCCATTTGATCCGTTGGCCTTCTTTGGACCAAGTTCGTCTCGTTCGTACATCTTCGTCCTCCCCTTTGATCCCTTGGCCTTCTTTGTACCATGTTCGTCTCGTTCGTCCCTCTTCGTCCTCCCATTTGATTCCTAGGCCTTCTTTGGACCATGTTCGTCTCGTTCGTCCATCTTCGTCCTCCCATTTGATCCGTTGGCCTTCTTTGGACCAAGTTCGTCTCGTTCGTCCATCTTCGTCCTCCCCTTTGATCCCTTGGCCTTCTTTGTACCATGTTCGTCTCGTTAGTCCCTCTTCGTCCTCCCATTTGATCCCTAGGCCTTCTTTGGACCATGTTCCTTTCGTTCGTCCATCTTCGTCCTCCCATTTGATCCATTGGCATTCTTTGGACCAAGTTCGTCTCGTTCGTCCATCTTCGTCCTCCCATTTTATCCTAAGGCCTTTTTGGACCAAGTTCGTCTCGTTCGTCAATCTTCGTGCTCCCATTTGATCCGTAGGCCTTCTTTGGACCAAGTTCGTCTCGTTCGTCCATCTTCGTCCTCCCACTTGATCCGTTGGCCTTCTTTGTACCATGTTCGTCTCGTTCGTCCATCTTCGTCTTCCCATTTCATCCCTAGGCCTTCTTTGTACCAAGTTCGTCTCGTTCGTCCCTCTTCGTCCTCCCATTTGATCCCTAGGCCTTCTTTGGACAAAGTTCGTCTCGTTCGTCCATCTTCGTCCTCCCATTTGTTCCTTTGGCCTTCTTTGGACCAAGTTCGTCTCGTTCGACCATCTTCGTCCTCCCATTTGATCCCTTGGCCTTCTTTGTACCATGTTCGTCTCGTTCGTCCCTCTTCGTCCTCCCATTTGATCCCTAGGCCTTCTTTGGACCAAGTTCGTCTCGTTAGTCCCTCTTCGTCCTCCCATTTGATCCCTTGGCCTTCTTTGTACCATGTTCGTCTCGTTAGTCCCTCTTCGTCCTCCCATTTGATCCCTAGGCCTTCTTTGGACCAAGTTCGTCTCGTTCGTCCATCTTCGTGCTCCCATTTGATTCGTAGGCCTTCTTTGGACAAAGTTCGTCACGTTCGTGCATCTTCGTCCTCCCATTTGATCCCTTGGCCTTCTTTGTACCCAGTTCGTCTCGTTTGTCCCTCTTCGTCCTCCCATTTTATCCCTAGGCCTTCTTTGGACCAAGTTCGTCTCGTTCGTCCATCTTCGTCCTCCCATTTGATCCGTTGGCATTATTTGGACCAAGTTCGTCTCGTTCGTCCATCTTCGTCCTCCCATTTGATCCGTTGGCATTATTTGGACCAAGTTCGTCTCGTTCGTCCATCTTCGTCCTCCCATTTGATCCCTTGGCCTTCTTTGTACCAAGTTCGTCTCGTTCCTCCCTCTTGGTCCTCCCAATTGATCCCTAGTCCTTCTTTGGACAAAATTCATCTCGTTCGTCCATCTTCGTCCTCCCATTTGATCCCTAGGCCTTCATTGGACTATGTTCGTCTCGATCGTCCATCTTCGTCCTCCCATTTGATCCCTTGGCCTTCTTTGGACCATGTTCGTCTCGTTCGTCCATCTTCATCCTCCTATTTGATCCCTGGGCCTTCTTTGTACCAAGTTCGTCTCGTTCGTCCCTCTTCGTCCTCCCATTTGTTCCCTAGGCCTTCTTTGGACAAAGTTCGTCTCGTTCATCCATCTTCGTCCTCCCATTTTATCCGTTGGCCTTCTTTGGACCAAGTTCGTCTCGTTCGTCCATCTTCGTCCTCCCATTTGATCCGTTGGCCTTCTTTGTACCATGTTCGTCTCGTTCGTCCCTCTTCGTCTTCCCATTTGATCCGTAGGCCTTCTTTGGACCAAGTTCATCTCGTTCGTCCATCTTCGTCCTCCCATTTTATCCGTTGGCATTCTTTGGACCAAGTTCGTCTCGTTCGTCCATCTTCGTCCTCCCATTTTATCCCAAGGCCTTCTTTGGACCAAGTTCGTGTCGTTCGTCAATCTTCGTGCTCCCATTTGATCCCTAGGCCTTCTTTGGACCAAGTTCGTCTCGTTCGTCCATCTTCGTGCTCCCATTTGATTCGTAGGCCTTCTTTGGACAAAGTTCGTCTCGTTCGTCCATCTTCGTCCTCCCATTTGATCCCTTGGCCTTCTTTGTACCCAGTTCGTCTCGTTTGTCCCTCTTCGTCCTCCCATTTTATCCCTAGGCCTTCTTTGGACCAAGTTCGTCTCGTTCGTCCATCTTCGTCCTCCCATTTGATCCGTTGGCCTTCTTTGTACCATGTTCGTCTCATTCGTCCCTCTTGGTCTTCCCATTTGATCCGTAGGCCATCTTTGGACCAAGTTCGTCTCGTTCGTCCATCTTCGTCCTCCCATTTTATCCGTTGGCATTCTTTGGACCAAGTTCGTCTCGTTCGTCCATCTTCGTCCTCCCATTTTATCCCAAGGCCTTCTTTGGACCAAGTTCGTCTCGTTCGTCAATCTTCGTGCTCCCATTTGATCCCTAGGCCTTCTTTGGACCAAGTTCGTCTCGTTCGTCCATCTTCGTGCTCCCATTTGATTCGTAGGCCTTCTTTGGACAAAGTTCGTCTCGTTCGTCCATCTTCGTCCTCCCATTTGATCCCTTGGCCTTCTTTGTACCCAGTTCGTCTCGTTTGTCCCTCTTCGTCCTCCCATTTTATCCCTAGGCCTTCTTTGGACCAAGTTCGTCTCGTTCGTCCATCTTCGTCCTCCCATTTGATCCGTTGGCATTATTTGGACCAAGTTCGTCTCGTTCGTCCATCTTCGTCCTCCCATTTGATCCCTTGGCCTTCTTTGTACTAAGTTCGTCTCGTTCCTCCCTCTTGGTCCTCCCAATTGATCCCTAGTCCTTCTTTGGACAAAATTCATCTCGTTCGTCCATCTTCGTCCTCCCATTTGATCCCTAGGCCTTCATTGGACTATGTTCGTCTCGATCGTCCATCTTCGTCCTCCCATTTGATCCCTTGGCCTTCTTTGGACCATGTTCGTCTCGTTCGTCCATCTTCATCCTCCTATTTGATCCCTGGGCCTTCTTTGTACCAAGTTCGTCTCGTTCGTCCCTCTTCGTCCTCCCATTTGTTCCCTAGGCCTTCTTTGGACAAAGTTCGTCTCGTTCATCCATCTTCGTCCTCCCATTTTATCCGTTGGCCTTCTTTGGACCAAGTTCGTCTCGTTCGTCCATCTTCGTCCTCCCATTTGATCCGTTGGCCTTCTTTGTACCATGTTCGTCTCGTTCGTCCCTCTTCGTCTTCCCATTTGATCCGTAGGCTTTCTTTGGACCAAGTTCATCTCGTTCGTCCATCTTCGTCCTCCCATTTTATCCGTTGGCATTCTTTGGACCAAGTTCGTCTCGTTCGTCCATCTTCGTCCTCCCATTTTATCCCAAGGCCTTCTTTGGACCAAGTTCGTCTCGTTCGTCAATCTTCGTGCTCCCATTTGATCCCTTGGCCTTCTTTGTACCATGTTCGTCTCGTTCGTCCATCTTCGTGCTCCCATTTGATTCGTAGGCCTTCTTTGGACAAAGTTCGTCTCGTTCGTCCATCTTCGTCCTCCCATTTGATCCCTTGGCCTTCTTTGTACCCAGTTCGTCTCGTTTGTCCCTCTTCGTCCTCCCATTTTATCCCTAGGCCTTCTTTGGACCAAGTTCGTCTCGTTCGTCCATCTTCGTCCTCCCATTTGATCCGTTGGCATTATTTGGACCAAGTTCGTCTCGTTCGTCCATCTTCGTCCTCCCATTTGATCCCTTGGCCTTCTTTGTACCAAGTTCGTCTCGTTCCTCCCTCTTGGTCCTCCCAATTGATCCCTAGTCCTTCTTTGGACAAAATTCATCTCGTTCGTCCATCTTCGTCCTCCCATTTGATCCCTAGGCCTTCATTGGACTATGTTTGTCTCGATCGTCCATCTTCGTCCTCCCATTTGATCCCTTGGCCTTCTTTGGACCATGTTCGTCTCGTTCGTCCATCTTCATCCTCCTATTTGATCCCTGGGCCTTCTTTGTACCAAGTTCGTCTCGTTCGTCCCTCTTCGTCCTCCCATTTGTTCCCTAGGCCTTCTTTGGACAAAGTTCGTCTCGTTCATCCATCTTCGTCCTCCCATTTTATCCGTTGGCCTTCTTTGGACCAAGTTCGTCTCGTTCGTCCATCTTCGTCCTCCCATTTGATCCGTTGGCCTTCTTTGTACCATGTTCGTCTCGTTCGTCCCTCTTCGTCTTCCCATTTGATCCGTAGGCCTTCTTTGGACCAAGTTCGTCTCGTTCGTCCATCTTCGTCCTCCCATTTTATCCGTTGGCATTCTTTGGACCAAGTTCGTCTCGTTCGTCCATCTTCGTCCTCCCATTTTATCCCAAGGCCTTCTTTGGACCAAGTTCGTCTCGTTCGTCAATCTTCGTGCTCCCATTTGATCCCTAGGCCTTCTTTGGACCAAGTTCGTCTCGTTCGTCCATCTTCGTCCTCCCATTTGATCCGTTGGCCTTCTTTGTACCATGTTCGTCTCGTTCGTCCATCTTCGTCCTCCTATTTGATCCCTAGGCCTTCTTTTGACCAAGTTCGTTTCGTTCGTCCATCTTCGTCCTCCCATTTGATCCCTTGGCCTTCTTTGTACCATGTTCTTCTCGTTCGTCCCTCTTCGTCCTCCCATTTGATCCCTAGGCCTTCTTTGGGCCATGTTCGTCTCGTTCGTCCATCTTCGTCCTCCCATTTGATCCCTTGGCCTTCTTTGTACCATGTTCGTCTCGTTCGTCCATCTTCGTCCTCCCATTTGATCCGTTGGCCTTCTTTGTACCATGTTCGTCTCGTTCGTCCATCTTCGTCCTCCTATTTGATCCCTAGGCCTTCTTTGGACCAAGTTCGTTTCGTTCGTCCATCTTCGTCCTCCCATTTGATCCCTTGGCCTTCTTTGTACCATGTTCGTCTCGTTCGTCAATCTTCGTGCTCCCATTTGATCCCTAGGCCTTCTTTGGACCAAGTTCGTCTCGTTCGTCCATCTTCGTGCTCCCATTTGATTCGTAGGCCTTCTTTGGACAAAGTTCGTCTCGTTCGTCCATCTTCGTCCTCCCATTTGATCCCTTGGCCTTCTTTGTACCCAGTTCGTCTCGTTTGTCCCTCTTCGTCCTCCCATTTTATCCCTAGGCCTTCTTTGGACCAAGTTCGTCTCGTTCGTCCATCTTCGTCCTCCCATTTGATCCGTTGGCATTATTTGGACCAAGTTCGTCTCGTTCGTCCATCTTCGTCCTCCCATTTGATCCCTTGGCCTTCTTTGTACTAAGTTCGTCTCGTTCCTCCCTCTTGGTCCTCCCAATTGATCCCTAGTCCTTCTTTGGACAAAATTCATCTCGTTCGTCCATCTTCGTCCTCCCATTTGATCCCTAGGCCTTCATTGGACTATGTTCGTCTCGATCGTCCATCTTCGTCCTCCCATTTGATCCCTTGGCCTTCTTTGGACCATGTTCGTCTCGTTCGTCCATCTTCATCCTCCTATTTGATCCCTGGGCCTTCTTTGTACCAAGTTCGTCTCGTTCGTCCCTCTTCGTCCTCCCATTTGTTCCCTAGGCCTTCTTTGGACAAAGTTCGTCTCGTTCATCCATCTTCGTCCTCCCATTTTATCCGTTGGCCTTCTTTGGACCAAGTTCGTCTCGTTCGTCCATCTTCGTCCTCCCATTTGATCCGTTGGCCTTCTTTGTACCATGTTCGTCTCGTTCGTCCCTCTTCGTCTTCCCATTTGATCCGTAGGCTTTCTTTGGACCAAGTTCATCTCGTTCGTCCATCTTCGTCCTCCCATTTTATCCGTTGGCATTCTTTGGACCAAGTTCGTCTCGTTCGTCCATCTTCGTCCTCCCATTTTATCCCAAGGCCTTCTTTGGACCAAGTTCGTCTCGTTCGTCAATCTTCGTGCTCCCATTTGATCCCTTGGCCTTCTTTGTACCATGTTCGTCTCGTTCGTCCATCTTCGTGCTCCCATTTGATTCGTAGGCCTTCTTTGGACAAAGTTCGTCTCGTTCGTCCATCTTCGTCCTCCCATTTGATCCCTTGGCCTTCTTTGTACCCAGTTCGTCTCGTTTGTCCCTCTTCGTCCTCCCATTTTATCCCTAGGCCTTCTTTGGACCAAGTTCGTCTCGTTCGTCCATCTTCGTCCTCCCATTTGATCCGTTGGCATTATTTGGACCAAGTTCGTCTCGTTCGTCCATCTTCGTCCTCCCATTTGATCCCTTGGCCTTCTTTGTACCAAGTTCGTCTCGTTCCTCCCTCTTGGTCCTCCCAATTGATCCCTAGTCCTTCTTTGGACAAAATTCATCTCGTTCGTCCATCTTCGTCCTCCCATTTGATCCCTAGGCCTTCATTGGACTATGTTTGTCTCGATCGTCCATCTTCGTCCTCCCATTTGATCCCTTGGCCTTCTTTGGACCATGTTCGTCTCGTTCGTCCATCTTCATCCTCCTATTTGATCCCTGGGCCTTCTTTGTACCAAGTTCGTCTCGTTCGTCCCTCTTCGTCCTCCCATTTGTTCCCTAGGCCTTCTTTGGACAAAGTTCGTCTCGTTCATCCATCTTCGTCCTCCCATTTTATCCGTTGGCCTTCTTTGGACCAAGTTCGTCTCGTTCGTCCATCTTCGTCCTCCCATTTGATCCGTTGGCCTTCTTTGTACCATGTTCGTCTCGTTCGTCCCTCTTCGTCTTCCCATTTGATCCGTAGGCCTTCTTTGGACCAAGTTCGTCTCGTTCGTCCATCTTCGTCCTCCCATTTTATCCGTTGGCATTCTTTGGACCAAGTTCGTCTCGTTCGTCCATCTTCGTCCTCCCATTTTATCCCAAGGCCTTCTTTGGACCAAGTTCGTCTCGTTCGTCAATCTTCGTGCTCCCATTTGATCCCTAGGCCTTCTTTGGACCAAGTTCGTCTCGTTCGTCCATCTTCGTCCTCCCATTTGATCCGTTGGCCTTCTTTGTACCATGTTCGTCTCGTTCGTCCATCTTCGTCCTCCTATTTGATCCCTAGGCCTTCTTTTGACCAAGTTCGTTTCGTTCGTCCATCTTCGTCCTCCCATTTGATCCCTTGGCCTTCTTTGTACCATGTTCTTCTCGTTCGTCCCTCTTCGTCCTCCCATTTGATCCCTAGGCCTTCTTTGGGCCATGTTCGTCTCGTTCGTCCATCTTCGTCCTCCCATTTGATCCCTTGGCCTTCTTTGTACCATGTTCGTCTCGTTCGTCCATCTTCGTCCTCCCATTTGATCCGTTGGCCTTCTTTGTACCATGTTCGTCTCGTTCGTCCATCTTCGTCCTCCTATTTGATCCCTAGGCCTTCTTTGGACGAAGTTCGTTTCGTTCGTCCATCTTCGTCCTCCCATTTGATCCCTTGGCCTTCTTTGTACCATGTTCGTCTCGTTCGTCCCTCTTCGTCCTCCCATTTGATCCCTAGGCCTTCTTTGGACCATGTTCGTCTCGTTCGTCCATCTTCGTCCTCCCATTTGATCCCTTGGCCTTCTTTGTACCATGTTCGTCTCGTTCGTCCCTCTTCGTCCTCCCATTTGATCCCTAGGCCTTCTTTGGACCAAGTTTGTCTCGTTCGTCCATCTTCGTCCTCCCATTTGATCCGTTGGCCTTCTTTGGACCAAGTTCGTCTCGTTCGTCCATCTTCGTCCTCCCATTTGATCCGTTGGCCTTCTTTGTACCATGTTCGTCTCGTTCGTCCCTCTTCGTCCTCCCATTTGATCCCTAGGCCTTCTTTGGACCATGTTCCTTTCGTTCGTCCATCTTCGTCCTCCCATTTGATCCATTGGCATTCTTTGGACCAAGTTCGTCTCGTTCGTCCATCTTCGTCCTCCCATTTGATCCGTTGGCATTCTTTGGACCAAGTTCGTCTCGTTCGTCCATCTTCGTCCTCCCATTTGATCCGTTGGCATTCTTTGGACCATGTTCCTTTCGTTCGTCCATCTTCGTCCTCCCATTTGATCCGTTGGCATTCTTTGGACCAAGTTCGTCTCGTTCGTCCATCTTCGTCCTCCCATTTTATCCCAAGGCCTTCTTTGGACCAAGTTCGTCTCGTTCGTCAATCTTCGTGCTCCCATTTGATCCGTAGGCCTTCTTTGGACAAAGTTCGTCTCGTTCGTCCATCGTCGTCCTCCCATTTGATCCGTTGGCCTTCTTTGGACCAAGTTCGTCTCGTTCGTCCACCTTCGTCCTCCCATTTGATCCGTTGGCCTTCTTTGTACCATGTTCGTCTCGTTCGTCCCTCTTCGTCTTCCCATTTGATCCGTAGGCCTTCTTTGGACCAAGTTCGTTTCGTTCGTCCATCTTCGTCCTCCCATTTGATCCGTTGGCATTCTTTGGACCAAGTTCGTCTCGTTCGTCCATCTTCGTCCTCCCATTTTATCCCAAGGCCTTCTTTGGACCAAGTTCGTCTCGTTCGTCAATCTTCGTGCTCCCATTTGTTCCGTTGGCCTTCTTTGGACCAAGTTCGTCTCGTTCGTCCATCTTCGTCCTCCCATTTGATCCGTTGGCCTTCTTTGTACCATGTTAGTCTCGTTCATCCATCTTCATCCTCCTATTTGATCTCTAGGCCTTCTTTGTACCAAGTTCGTCTCGTTCGTCCCTCTTCGTCCTCCCATTTGATCCCTCGGCCTTCTTTGGACCAAGTTCGTCTCGTTTGTCCATCTTCGTCCTCCCATTTGATCCGTTGGCCTTCTTTGGACCAAGTTCGTCTCGTTCGTCCATCTTCGTCCTCCCCTTTGATCCCTTGGCCTTCTTTGTACCATGTTCGTCTCGTTCGTCCCTCTTCGTCCTCCCATTTGATTCCTAGGCCTTCTTTGGACCATGTTCGTCTCGTTCGTCCATCTTCGTCCTCCCATTTGATCCGTTGGCCTTCTTTGGACCAAGTTCGTCTCGTTCGTCCATCTTCGTCCTCCCATTTGATCCCTTGGCCTTCTTTGTACCATGTTCGTCTCGTTCGTCCCTCTTCGTCCCCCCATTTGATCCCTAGGCCTTCTTTGGACCATGTTCCTTTCGTTCGTCCATCTTCGTCCTCCCATTTGATCCATTGGCATTCTTTGGACCAAGTTCGTCTCGTTCGTCCATCTTCGTCCTCCCATTTTATCCTAAGGCCTTCTTTGGACCAAGTTCGTCTCGTTCGTCAATCTTCGTGCTCCCATTTGATCCGTAGGCCTTCTATGGACAAAGTTCGTCTCGTTCGTCCATCTTCGTCCTCCCACTTGATCCGTTGGCCTTCTTTGTACCATGTTCGTCTCGTTCGTCCATCTTCGTCTTCCCATTTCATCCCTAGGCCTTCTTTGTACCAAGTTCGTCTCGTTCGTCCCTCTTCGTCCTCCCATTTGATCCCTAGGCCTTCTTTGGACAAAGTTCGTCTCGTTCGTCCATCTTCGTCCTCCCATTTGTTCCTTTGGCCTTCTTTGGACCAAGTTCGTCTCGTTCGTCCATCTTCGTCCTCCCATTTGATCCGTTGGCCTTCTTTGTACCATGTTAGTCTCGTTCATCCATCTTCATCCTCCTATTTGATCTCTAGGCCTTCTTTGTACCAAGTTCGTCACGTTCGTCCCTCTTCGTCCTCCCATTTGATCCCTTGGCCTTCTTTGGACCAAGTTCGTCTCGTTCGTCCATCTTCGTCCTCCCATTTGATCCGTTGGCCTTCTTTGGACCAAGTTCGTCTCGTTCGTCCATCTTCGTCCTCCCATTTGATCCCTTGGCCTTCTTTGTACCATGTTCGTCTCGTTCGTCCCTCTTCGTCCTCCCATTTGATCCCTAGGCCTTCTTTGGACCATGTTCGTCTCGTTCGTCCATCTTTGTCCTCCCATTTGATCCCTTGGCCTTCTTTGTACCATGTTCGTCTCGTTAGTCCCTCTTCGTCCTCCCATTTGATCCCTAGGCCTTCTTTGGACCAAGTTCGTCTCGTTCGTCCATCTTCGTGCTCCCATTTGATTCGTAGGCCTTCTTTGGACAAAGTTCGTCTCGTTCGTCCATCTTCGTCCTCCCATTTGATCCCTTGGCCTTCTTTGTACCCAGTTCGTCTCGTTTGTCCCTCTTCGTCCTCCCATTTTATCCCTAGGCCTTCTTTGGACCAAGTTCGTCTCGTTCGTCCATCTTCGTCCTCCCATTTGATCCGTTGGCATTATTTGGACCAAGTTCGTCTCGTTCGTCCATCTTCGTCCTCCCATTTGATCCCTTGGCCTTCTTTGTACCAAGTTCGTCTCGTTCCTCCCTCTTGGTCCTCCCAATTGATCCCTAGTCCTTCGTTGGACAAAATTCATCTCGTTCGTCCATCTTCGTCCTCCCATTTGATCCCTAGGCCTTCATTGGACTATGTTCGTCTCGATCGTCCATCTTCGTCCTCCCATTTGATCCCTTGGCCTTCTTTGGACCATGTTCGTCTCGTTCGTCCATCTTCATCCTCCTATTTGATCCCTGGGCCTTCTTTGTACCAAGTTCGTCTCGTTCGTCCCTCTTCGTCCTCCCATTTGTTCCCTAGGCCTTCTTTGGACAAAGTTCGTCTCGTTCATCCATCTTCGTCCTCCCATTTGATCCGTTGGCCTTCTTTGGACCAAGTTCGTCTCGTTCGTCCATCTTCGTCCTCCCATTTGATCCGTTGGCCTTCTTTGAACCATGTTCGTCTCGTTCGTCCCTCTTCGTCTTCCCATTTGATCCGTAGGCCTTCTTTGGACCAAGTTCGTCTCGTTCGTCCATCTTCGTCCTCCCATTTTATCCGTTGGCATTCTTTGGACCAAGTTCGTCTCGTTCGTCCATCTTCGTCCTCCCATTTTATCCCAAGGCCTTCTTTGGACCAAGTTCGTCTCGTTCGTCAATCTTCGTGCTCCCATTTGATCCCTAGGCCTTCTTTGGACCAAGTTCGTCTCGTTCGTCCATCTTCGTCCTCCCATTTGATCCGTTGGCCTTCTTTGTACCATGTTCGTCTCGTTCGTCCATCTTCGTCCTCCTATTTGATCCCTAGGCCTTCTTTTGACCAAGTTCGTTTCGTTCGTCCATCTTCGTCCTCCCATTTGATCCCTTGGCCTTCTTTGTACCATGTTCTTCTCGTTCGTCCCTCTTCGTCCTCCCATTTGATCCCTAGGCCTTCTTTGGGCCATGTTCGTCTCGTTCGTCCATCTTCGTCCTCCCATTTGATCCCTTGGCCTTCTTTGTACCATGTTCGTCTCGTTCGTCCATCTTCGTCCTCCCATTTGATCCGTTGGCCTTCTTTGTACCATGTTCGTCTCGTTCGTCCATCTTCGTCCTCCTATTTGATCCCTAGGCCTTCTTTGGACCAAGTTCGTTTCGTTCGTCCATCTTCGTCCTCCCATTTGATCCCTTGGCCTTCTTTGTACCATGTTCGTCTCGTTCGTCCCTCTTCGTCCTCCCATTTGATCCCTAGGCCTTCTTTGGACCATGTTCGTCTCGTTCGTCCATCTTCGTCCTCCCATTTGATCCCTTGGCCTTCTTTGTACCATGTTCGTCTCGTTCGTCCCTCTTCGTCCTCCCATTTGATCCCTAGGCCTTCTTTGGACCAAGTTTGTCTCGTTCGTCCATCTTCGTCCTCCCATTTGATCCGTTGGCCTTCTTTGGACCAAGTTCGTCTCGTTCGTCCATCTTCGTCCTCCCATTTGATCCGTTGGCCTTCTTTGTACCATGTTCGTCTCGTTCGTCCCTCTTCGTCCTCCCATTTGATCCCTAGGCCTTCTTTGGACCATGTTCCTTTCGTTCGTCCATCTTCGTCCTCCCATTTGATCCATTGGCATTCTTTGGACCAAGTTCGTCTCGTTCGTCCATCTTCGTCCTCCCATTTGATCCGTTGGCATTCTTTGGACCAAGTTCGTCTCGTTCGTCCATCTTCGTCCTCCCATTTGATCCGTTGGCATTCTTTGGACCATGTTCCTTTCGTTCGTCCATCTTCGTCCTCCCATTTGATCCGTTGGCATTCTTTGGACCAAGTTCGTCTCGTTCGTCCATCTTCGTCCTCCCATTTTATCCCAAGGCCTTCTTTGGACCAAGTTCGTCTCGTTCGTCAATCTTCGTGCTCCCATTTGATCCGTAGGCCTTCTTTGGACAAAGTTCGTCTCGTTCGTCCATCGTCGTCCTCCCATTTGATCCGTTGGCCTTCTTTGGACCAAGTTCGTCTCGTTCGTCCACCTTCGTCCTCCCATTTGATCCGTTGGCCTTCTTTGTACCATGTTCGTCTCGTTCGTCCCTCTTCGTCTTCCCATTTGATCCGTAGGCCTTCTTTGGACCAAGTTCGTTTCGTTCGTCCATCTTCGTCCTCCCATTTGATCCGTTGGCATTCTTTGGACCAAGTTCGTCTCGTTCGTCCATCTTCGTCCTCCCATTTTATCCCAAGGCCTTCTTTGGACCAAGTTCGTCTCGTTCGTCAATCTTCGTGCTCCCATTTGTTCCGTTGGCCTTCTTTGGACCAAGTTCGTCTCGTTCGTCCATCTTCGTCCTCCCATTTGATCCGTTGGCCTTCTTTGTACCATGTTAGTCTCGTTCATCCATCTTCATCCTCCTATTTGATCTCTAGGCCTTCTTTGTACCAAGTTCGTCTCGTTCGTCCCTCTTCGTCCTCCCATTTGATCCCTCGGCCTTCTTTGGACCAAGTTCGTCTCGTTTGTCCATCTTCGTCCTCCCATTTGATCCGTTGGCCTTCTTTGGACCAAGTTCGTCTCGTTCGTCCATCTTCGTCCTCCCCTTTGATCCCTTGGCCTTCTTTGTACCATGTTCGTCTCGTTCGTCCCTCTTCGCCATCCCATTTGATTCCTAGGCCTTCTTTGGACCATGTTCGTCTCGTTCGTCCATCTTCGTCCTCCCATTTGATCCGTTGGCCTTCTTTGGACCAAGTTCGTCTCGTTCGTCCATCTTCGTCCTCCCATTTGATCCCTTGGCCTTCTTTGTACCATGTTCGTCTCGTTCGTCCCTCTTCGTCCCCCCATTTGATCCCTAGGCCTTCTTTGGACCATGTTCCTTTCGTTCGTCCATCTTCGTCCTCCCATTTGATCCATTGGCATTCTTTGGACCAAGTTCGTCTCGTTCGTCCATCTTCGTCCTCCCATTTTATCCTAAGGCCTTCTTTGGACCAAGTTCGTCTCGTTCGTCAATCTTCGTGCTCCCATTTGATCCGTAGGCCTTCTATGGACAAAGTTCGTCTCGTTCGTCCATCTTCGTCCTCCCACTTGATCCGTTGGCCTTCTTTGTACCATGTTCGTCTCGTTCGTCCATCTTCGTCTTCCCATTTCATCCCTAGGCCTTCTTTGTACCAAGTTCGTCTCGTTCGTCCCTCTTCGTCCTCCCATTTGATCCCTAGGCCTTCTTTGGACAAAGTTCGTCTCGTTCGTCCATCTTCGTCCTCCCATTTGTTCCTTTGGCCTTCTTTGGACCAAGTTCGTCTCGTTCGTCCATCTTCGTCCTCCCATTTGATCCGTTGGCCTTCTTTGTACCATGTTAGTCTCGTTCATCCATCTTCATCCTCCTATTTGATCTCTAGGCCTTCTTTGTACCAAGTTCGTCACGTTCGTCCCTCTTCGTCCTCCCATTTGATCCCTTGGCCTTCTTTGGACCAAGTTCGTCTCGTTCGTCCATCTTCGTCCTCCCATTTGATCCGTTGGCCTTCTTTGGACCAAGTTCGTCTCGTTCGTCCATCTTCGTCCTCCCATTTGATCCCTTGGCCTTCTTTGTACCATGTTCGTCTCGTTCGTCCCTCTTCGTCCTCCCATTTGATCCCTAGGCCTTCTTTGGACCATGTTCGTCTCGTTCGTCCATCTTTGTCCTCCCATTTGATCCCTTGGCCTTCTTTGTACCATGTTCGTCTCGTTAGTCCCTCTTCGTCCTCCCATTTGATCCCTAGGCCTTCTTTGGACCAAGTTCGTCTCGTTCGTCCATCTTCGTGCTCCCATTTGATTCGTAGGCCTTCTTTGGACAAAGTTCGTCTCGTTCGTCCATCTTCGTCCTCCCATTTGATCCCTTGGCCTTCTTTGTACCCAGTTCGTCTCGTTTGTCCCTCTTCGTCCTCCCATTTTATCCCTAGGCCTTCTTTGGACCAAGTTCGTCTCGTTCGTCCATCTTCGTCCTCCCATTTGATCCGTTGGCATTATTTGGACCAAGTTCGTCTCGTTCGTCCATCTTCGTCCTCCCATTTGATCCCTTGGCCTTCTTTGTACCAAGTTCGTCTCGTTCCTCCCTCTTGGTCCTCCCAATTGATCCCTAGTCCTTCGTTGGACAAAATTCATCTCGTTCGTCCATCTTCGTCCTCCCATTTGATCCCTAGGCCTTCATTGGACTATGTTCGTCTCGATCGTCCATCTTCGTCCTCCCATTTGATCCCTTGGCCTTCTTTGGACCATGTTCGTCTCGTTCGTCCATCTTCATCCTCCTATTTGATCCCTGGGCCTTCTTTGTACCAAGTTCGTCTCGTTCGTCCCTCTTCGTCCTCCCATTTGTTCCCTAGGCCTTCTTTGGACAAAGTTCGTCTCGTTCATCCATCTTCGTCCTCCCATTTGATCCGTTGGCCTTCTTTGGACCAAGTTCGTCTCGTTCGTCCATCTTCGTCCTCCCATTTGATCCGTTGGCCTTCTTTGAACCATGTTCGTCTCGTTCGTCCCTCTTCGTCTTCCCATTTGATCCGTAGGCCTTCTTTGGACCAAGTTCGTCTCGTTCGTCCATCTTCGTCCTCCCATTTTATCCGTTGGCATTCTTTGGACCAAGTTCGTCTCGTTCGTCCATCTTCGTCCTCCCATTTTATCCCAAGGCCTTCTTTGGACCAAGTTCGTCTCGTTCGTCAATCTTCGTGCTCCCATTTGATCCCTAGGCCTTCTTTGGACCAAGTTCGTCTCGTTCATCCATCTTCGTGCTCCCATTTGATTCGTAGGCCTTCTTTGGACAAAGTTCGTCTCGTTCGTCCATCTTCGTCCTCCCATTTGATCCCTTGGCCTTCTTTGTACCAAGTTCGTCTCGTTTGTCCCTCTTCGTCCTCCCATTTGATCCCTAGGCCTTCTTTGGACCAAGTTCGTCTCGTTCGTCCATCTTCGTCCTCCCATTTGATCCGTTGGCATTATTTGGACCAAGTTCGTCTCGTTCGTCCATCTTCGTCCTCCCATTTGATCCCTTGGCCTTCTTTGTACCAAGTTCGTCTCGTTCCTCCCTCTTGGTCCTCCCAATTGATCCCTAGGCCTTCTTTGGACAAAATTCATCTCGTTCGTCCATCTTCCTCCTCCCATTTGATCCCTAGGCCTTCTTTGGACTATGTTCGTCTCGATCGTCCATCTTCGTCCTCCCATTTGATCCCTTGGCCTTCTTTGGACCATGTTCGTCTCGTTCGTCCATCTTCATCCTCCTATTTGATCCCTGGGCCTTCTTTGTACCAAGTTCGTCTCGTTCGTCCCTCTTCGTCCTCCCATTTGTTCCCTAGGCCTTCTTTGGACCATGTTCGTCTCGTTCGTCCCTCTTCGTATTCCCATTCGATCCGTAGGCCTTCTTTGGACCAAGTTCGTCTCGTTCGTCCATCTTCGTCCTCCCATTTTATCCGTTGGCATTCTTTGGACCAAGTTCGTCTCGTTCGTCCATCTTCGTCCTCCCATTTTATCCCAAGGCCTTCTTTGGACCAAGTTCGTCTCGTTCGTCAATCTTCGTGCTCCCATTTGATCCCTAGGCCTTCTTTGGACCATGTTCGTCTCGTTCGTCCATCTTCGTCCTCCCATTTGATCCCTTGGCCTTCTTTGTACCATGTTCGTCTCGTTCGTCCCTCTTCGTCCTCCCATTTGATCCCTAGGACTTCTTTGGACCAAGTTCGTCTCGTTCGTCCATCTTCGTGCTCCCATTTGATCCGTAGGCCTTCTTTGGACAAAGTTCGTCTCGTTCGTCCATCTTCGTCCTCCCACTTAATCCGTTGGCCTTCTTTGTACAATGTTCATCTCGTTCGTCCCTCTTCGTCCTCCCATTTGATCCCTAGGACTTCTTTGGACCAAGTTCGTCTCGTTCGTCCATCTTCGTGCTCCCATTTGACCCGTAGGCCTTCTTTGGACAAAGTTCGTCTCGTTCGTCCATCTTCGTCCTCCCACTTGATCCGTTGGCCTTCTTTGTACCATGTTCGTCTCGTTCGTCCATCTTCGTCTTCCCATTTCATCCCTAGGCCTTCTTTGTACCATGTTCGTCTCGTTCGTCCCTCTTCGTCCTCCCATTTGATCCCTAGGACTTCTTTGGACCAAGTTCGTCTCGTTCGTCCATCTTCGTGCTCCCATTTGATCCGTAGGCCTTCTTTGGACAAAGTTCGTCTCTTTCGTCCATCTTCGTCCTCCCACTTGATCCGTTGGCCTTCTTTGTACCATGTTCGTCTCGTTCGTCCATCTTCGTCTTCCCATTTCATCCCTAGGCCTTCTTTGTACCAAGTTCGTCTCGTTCGTCCCTCTTCGTCCTCCCATTTGATCCGTTGGCCTTCTTTGTACCATGTTCGTCTCGTTCGTCCATCTTCATCCTCCTATTTGATCCCTGGGCCTTCTTTGTACCAAGTTCGTCTCGTTCGTCCCTCTTCGTCCTCCCATTTGTTCCCTAGGCCTTCTTTGGACAAAGTTCGTCTCGTTCATCCATCTTCGTCCTCCCATTTGATCCGTTGGCCTTCTTTGGACCAAGTTCGTCTCGTTCGTCCATCTTCGTCCTCCCATTTGATCCGTTGGCCTTCTTTGTACCATGTTCGTCTCGTTCGTCCCTCTTCGTCTTCCCATTTGATCCGTTGGCCTTCTTTGGACCAAGTTCGTCTCGTTCGTCCATCTTCGTCCTCCCACTTGATCCGTTGGCCTTCTTTGTACAATGTTCGTCTCGTTCGTCCCTCTTCGTCCTCCCATTTGATCCCTAGGACTTCTTTGGACCAAGTTCGTCTCGTTCGTCCATCTTCGTGCTCCCATTTGATCCGTAGGCCTTCTTTGGACAAAGTTCGTCTCGTTCGTCCATCTTCGTCCTCCCACTTGATCCGTTGGCCTTCTTTGTACCATGTTCGTCTCGTTCGTCCATCTTCGTCTTCCCATTTCATCCCTAGGCCTTCTTTGTACCATGTTCGTCTCGTTCGTCCCTCTTCGTCCTCCCATTTGATCGCTAGGACTTCTTTGGACCAAGTTCGTCTCGTTCGTCCATCTTCGTGCTCCCATTTGATCCGTAGGCCTTCTTTGGACAAAGTTCGTCTCGTTCGTCCATCTTCGTCCTCCCACTTGATCCGTTGGCCTTCTTTGTACCATGTTCGTCTCGTTCGTCCATCTTCGTCTTCCCATTTCATCCCTAGGCCTTCTTTGTACCAAGTTCGTCTCGTTCGTCCCTCTTCGTCCTCCCATTTGATCCGTTGGCCTTCTTTGTACCATGTTCGTCTCGTTCGTCCATCTTCATCCTCCTATTTGATCCCTGGGCCTTCTTTGTACCAAGTTCGTCTCGTTCGTCCCTCTTCGTCCTCCCATTTGTTCCCTAGGCCTTCTTTGGACAAAGTTCGTCTCGTTCATCCATCTTCGTCCTCCCATTTGATCCGTAGGCCTTCTTTGGACCAAGTTCGTCTAGTTCGTCCATCTTCGTCCTCCCATTTGATCCGTTGGCATTCTTTGGACCAAGTTCGTCTCGTTCGTCCATCTTCGTCCTCCCATTTTATCCCAAGGCCTTCTTTGGACCAAGTTCGTCTCGTTCGTCCATCTTCGTCCTCCCATTTGATCCGTTGGCCTTCTTTGTACCATGATCGTCTCGTTCGTCCATCTTCATCCTCCTATTTGATCCCTGGGCCTTCTTTGTACCAAGTTCGTCTCGTTCGTCCCTCGTTCGTCCCTCTTCGTCTTCCCATTTGATCCGTTGGCCTTCTTTGGACCAAGTTCGTCTCGTTCGTCCATCTTCGTCCTCCCACTTGATCCGTTGGCCTTCTTTGTACAATGTTCGTCTCGTTCGTCCCTCTTCGTCCTCCCATTTGATCCCTAGGACTTCTTTGGACCAAGTTCGTCTCGTTCGTCCATCTTCGTGCTCCCATTTGATCCGTAGGCCTTCTTTGGACAAAGTTCGTCTCGTTCGTCCATCTTCGTCCTCCCACTTGATCCGTTGGCCTTCTTTGTACAATGTTCGTCTCGTTCGTCCCTCTTCGTCCTCCCATTTGATCCCTAGGACTTCTTTGGACCAAGTTCGTCTCGTTCGTCCATCTTCGTGCTCCCATTTGATCCGTAGGCCTTCTTTGGACAAAGTTCGTCTCGTTCGTCCATCTTCGTCCTCCCACTTGATCCGTTGGCCTTCTTTGTACCATGTTCGTCTCGTTCGTCCATCTTCGTCTTCCCATTTCATCCCTAGGCCTTCTTTGTACCATGTTCGTCTCGTTCGTCCCTCTTCGTCCTCCCATTTGATCGCTAGGACTTCTTTGGACCAAGTTCGTCTCGTTCGTCCATCTTCGTGCTCCCATTTGATCCGTAGGCCTTCTTTGGACAAAGTTCGTCTCGTTCGTCCATCTTCGTCCTCCCACTTGATCCGTTGGCCTTCTTTGTACCATGTTCGTCTCGTTCGTCCATCTTCGTCTTCCCATTTCATCCCTAGGCCTTCTTTGTACCATGTTCGTCTCGTTCGTCCCTCTTCGTCCTCCCATTTGATCGCTAGGACTTCTTTGGACCAAGTTCGTCTCGTTCGTTCATCTTCGTGCTCCCATTTGATCCGTAGGCCTTCTTTGGACAAAGTTCGTCTCGTTCGTCCATCTTCGTCCTCCCACATGATCCGTTGGCCTTCTTTGTACCATGTTCGTCTCGTTCGTCCATCTTCGTCTTCCCATTTCATCCCTAGGCCTTCTTTGTACCAAGTTCGTCTCGTTCGTCCCTCTTCGTCCTCCCATTTGATCCGTTGGCCTTCTTTGTACCATGTTCGTCTCGTTCGTCCATCTTCATCCTCCTATTTGATCCCTGGGCCTTCTTTGTACCAAGTTCGTCTCGTTCGTCCCTCTTCGTCCTCCCATTTGTTCCCTAGGCCTTCTTTGGACAAAGTTCGTCTCGTTCATCCATCTTCGTCCTCCCATTTGATCCGTTGGCCTTCTTTGGACCAAGTTCGTCTCGTTCGTCCATCTTCGTCCTCCCATTTTATCCGTTGGCATTCTTTGGACCAAGTTCGTCTCGTTCGTCCATCTTCGTCCTCCCATTTTATCCCAAGTCCTTCTTTGGACCAAGTTCGTCTCGTTCGTCAATCTTCGTGCTCCCATTTGATCCCTAGGCCTTCTTTGGACCATGTTCGTCTCGTTCGTCCATCTTCGTCCTCCCATTTGATCCCTTGGCCTTCTTTGTACCATGTTCGTCTCGTTCGTCCCTCTTCGTCCTCCCATTTGATCCCTAGGCCTTCTTTGGACCAAGTTCGTCTCGTTCGTCCATCTTCGTGCTCCCATTTGATCCGTAGGCCTTCTTTGGACAAAGTTCGTCTCTTTCGTCCATCTTCGTCCTCCCATTTGATCCGTTGGCCTTCTTTGGACCAAGTTCGTCTCGTTCGTCCATCTTCGTGCTCCCATTTGATCCGTTGGCCTTCTTTGTACCATGTTCGTCTCGTTCGTCCCTCTTCATCTTCCCATTTGATCCGTAGGCCTTCTTTGGACCAAGTTCGTCTAGTTCGTCCATCTTCGTCCTCCCATTTGATCCGTTGGCATTCTTTGGACCAAGTTCGTCTCGTTCGTCCATCTTCGTCCTCCCATTTTATCCCAAGGCCTTCTTTGGACCAAGTTCGTCTCGTTCGTCCATCTTCGTCCTCCCATTTGATCCGTTGGCCTTCTTTGTACCATGATCGTCTCGTTCGTCCATCTTCATCCTCCTATTTGATCCCTGGGCCTTCTTTGTACCAAGTTCGTCTCGTTCGTCCCTCGTTCGTCCCTCTTCGTCTTCCCATTTGATCCGTTGGCCTTCTTTGGACCAAGTTCGTCTCGTTCGTCCATCTTCGTCGTCCCACTTGATCCGTTGGCCTTCTTTGTACAATGTTCGTCTCGTTCGTCCCTCTTCGTCCTCCCATTTGATCCCTAGGACTTCTTTGGACCAAGTTCGTCTCGTTCGTCCATCTTCGTGCTCCCATTTGATCCGTAGGCCTTCTTTGGACAAAGTTCGTCTCGTTCGTCCATCTTCGTCCTCCCACTTGATCCGTTGGCCTTCTTTGTACAATGTTCGTCTCGTTCGTCCCTCTTCGTCCTCCCATTTGATCCCTAGGACTTCTTTGGACCAAGTTCGTCTCGTTCGTCCATCTTCGTGCTCCCATTTGGCCTTCTTTGTAGCATGTTCGTCTCGTTCGTCCATCTTCATCCTCCTATTTGATCCCTAGGCCTTCTTTGTACCAAGTTCGTCTCGTTCGTCCCTCTTCGTCCTCCCATTTGATCCCTTGGCCTTCTTTGGACCAAGTTCGTCTCGTTCGTCCATCTTCGTCCTCCCATTTGATCCCTTGGCCTTCTTTGTACCATGTTCGTCTCGTTCGTCCCTCTTCGTCCTCCCATTTGATCCCTAGGCCTTCTTTGGACCATGTTCGTCTCGTTCGTCCATCTTCGTCCTCCCATTTGATCCCTTGGCCTTCTTTGTACCATGTTCGTCTCGTTCGTCCCTCTTCGTCCTCCCATTTGATCCCTAGGCCTTCTTTGGACCAAGTTCGTCTCGTTCGTCCATCTTCGTGCTCCCATTTGATCCGTAGGCCTTCTTTGGACAAAGTTCGTCTCGTTCGTCCATCTTCGTGCTCCCATTTGATCCGTAGGCCTTCTTTGGACAAAGTTCGTCTCATTCGTCCATCTTCGTCCTCCCATTTGATCCCTTGGCCTTCTTTGTACCAAGTTCGTCTCGTTTGTCCCTCTTCGTCCTCCCATTTGATCCCTAGGCCTTCTTTGGACCAAGTTCGTCTCGTTCGTCCATCTTGATCCTCCCATTTGATCCGTTGGCCTTCTTTGGACCAAGTTCGTCTCGTTCGTCCATCTTCGTGCTCCCATTTGATCCGTAGGCCTTCTTTGGACAAAGTTCGTCTCATTCGTCCATCTTCGTCCTCCCATTTGATCCCTTGGCCTTCTTTGTACCAAGTTCGTCTCGTTTGTCCCTCTTCGTCCTCCCATTTGATCCCTAGGCCTTCTTTGGACCAAGTTCGTCTCGTTCGTCCATCTTGATCCTCCCATTTGATCCGTTGGCCTTCTTTGGACCAAGTTCGTCTCGTTCGTCCATCTTCGTCCTCCCATTTGATCCGTTGGCCATCTTTGTACCATGTTCGTCTCGTTCGTCCATCTTCATCCTCCCATTTTATCCCTTGGCCTTCTTTGTACCATGTTCGTCTCGTTCGTTCCTCTTCTTCTTCCCATTTGATCCCTAGGCCTTCTTTGGACCAAGTTCATCTCGTTCGTCCATCTTCGTCCTCCCATTTGATCCCTTGGCCTTCTTTGTACCAAGTTCGTCTCGTTCGTCCCTCTTCGTCCTCCCATTTGTTCCCTAGGCCTTCTTTGGACAAAGTTCGTCTCGTTCGTCCATCTTCGTCCTCCCATTTGATCCGTTGGCCTTCTTTGGACCAAGTTCGTCTCGTTCGTCCATCTTCGTCCTCCCATTTGATCCGTTGGCATTCTTTGGACCAAGTTCCTCTCGTTCGTCCATCTTCGTCCTCCCATTTTATCCCAAGGCCTTCTATGGACCAAGTTCGTCTCGTTCGTCAACCTTCGTGCTCCCATTTGATCAGTAGGCCTTCTTTGGACAAAGTTCGTGTCGTTCGTCCATCTTCGTCCTCCCATTTGATCCGTTGGCCTTCTTTGTACCATGTTCGTCTCGTTCGTCCATCTTCGTCTTCCCATTTCGTCCCTAGGCCTTCTTTGTACCAAGTTCGTCTCGTTCGTCCCTATTCGTCCTCCCATTTGATCCCTAGGCCTTCTTTGGACAAAGTTCGTCTCGTTCGTCCATCTTCGTCCTCCCATTTGATCCGTTGGCCTTCTTTGGACCAAGTTCGTCTCGTTCGTCTATCTTCGTCCTCCCATTTGATCCGTTGGCCTTCTTTGTAGCATGTTCGTCTCGTTCGTCCATCTTCATCCTCCTATTTGATCCCTAGGCCTTCTTTGTACCAAGTTCGTCTCGTTCGTCCCTCTTCGTCCTCCCATTTGATCCCTTGGCCTTCTTTGGACCAAGTTCGTCTCGTTCGTCCATCTTCGTCCTCCCATTTGATCCCTTGGCCTTCTTTGTACCATGTTCGTCTCGTTCGTCCCTCTTCGTCCTCCCATTTGATCCCTAGGCCTTCTTTGGACCATGTTCGTCTCGTTCGTCCATCTTCGTCCTCCCATTTGATCCCTTGGCCTTCTTTGTACCATGTTCGTCTCGTTCGTCCCTCTTCGTCCTCCCATTTGATCCCTAGGCCTTCTTTGGACCAAGTTCGTCTCGTTCGTCCATCTTCGTGCTCCCATTTGATCCGTAGGCCTTCTTTGGACAAAGTTCGTCTCATTCGTCCATCTTCGTCCTCCCATTTGATCCCTTGGCCTTCTTTGTACCAAGTTCGTCTCGTTTGTCCCTCTTCGTCCTCCCATTTGATCCCTAGGCCTTCTTTGGACCAAGTTCGTCTCGTTCGTCCATCTTGATCCTCCCATTTGATCCTTTGGCCTTCTTTGGACCAAGTTCGTCTCGTTCGTCCATCTTCGTCCTCCCATTTGATCCGTTGGCCATCTTTGTACCATGTTCGTCTCGTTCGTCCATCTTCATCCTCCTATTTGATCCCTAGGCCTTCTTTGTACCAAGTTCGTCTCGTTCGTCCCTCTTCGTCCTCCCATTTGATCCCTTGGCCTTCTTTGGACCAAGTTCGTCTCGTTCGTCCATCTTCGTCCTCCCATTTGATCCGTTGGCCTTCTTTGGACCAAGTTCGTCTCGTTCGTCCATCTTCGTCCTCCCATTTGATCCGTTGGCATTCTTTGGACCAAGTTCCTCTCGTTCGTCCATCTTCGTCCTCCCATTTTATCCCAAGGCCTTCTATGGACCAAGTTCGTCTCGTTCGTCAATCTTCGTGCTCCCATTTGATCCGTAGGCCTTCTTTGGACAAAGTTCGTGTCGTTCGTCCATCTTCGTCCTCCCTTTTGATCCGTTGGCCTTCTTTGTACCATGTTCGTCTCGTTCGTCCATCTTCGTCTTCCCATTTCATCCCTACGCCTTCTTTGTACCAAGTTCGTCTCGTTCGTCCCTCTTCGTCCTCCCATTTGATCCCTAGGCCTTCTTTGGGCAAAGTTCGTCTCGTTCGTCCCTCTTCGTCCTCCCATTTGATCCCTACGCCTTCTTTGTACCAAGTTCGTCTCGTTCGTCCCTCTTCGTCCTCCCATTTGATCCCTAGGCCTTCTTTGGACCAAGTTCGTCTCGTTCGTCCATCTTCGTCCTCCCATTTGATCCGTTGGCCTTCTTTGTAGCATGTTCGTCTCGTTCGTCCATCTTCATCCTCCTATTTGATCCCTAGGCCTTCTTTGTACCAAGTTCGTCTCGTTCGTCCCTCTTCGTCCTCCCATTTGATCCCTTGGCCTTCTTTGGACCAAGTTCGTCTCGTTCGTCCATCTTCGTCCTCCCATTTGATCCCTTGGCCTTCTTTGTACCATGTTCGTCTCGTTCGTCCCTCTTCGTCCTCCCATTTGATCCCTAGGCCTTCTTTGGACCATGTTCGTCTCGTTCGTCCATCTTCGTCCTCCCATTTGATCCCTTGGCCTTCTTTGTACCATGTTCGTCTCGTTCGTCCCTCTTCGTCCTCCCATTTGATCCCTAGGCCTTCTTTGGACCAAGTTCGTCTCGTTCGTCCATCTTCGTGCTCCCATTTGATCCGTAGGCCTTCTTTGGACAAAGTTCGTCTCGTTCGTCCATCTTCGTGCTCCCATTTGATCCGTAGGCCTTCTTTGGACAAAGTTCGTCTCATTCGTCCATCTTCGTCCTCCCATTTGATCCCTTGGCCTTCTTTGTACCAAGTTCGTCTCGTTTGTCCCTCTTCGTCCTCCCATTTGATCCCTAGGCCTTCTTTGGACCAAGTTCGTCTCGTTCGTCCATCTTGATCCTCCCATTTGATCCGTTGGCCTTCTTTGGACCAAGTTCGTATCGTTCGTCCATCTTCGTCCTCCCATTTGATCCGTTGGCCATCTTTGTACCATGTTCGTCTCGTTCGTCCATCTTCAACCTCCTATTTGATCCCTAGGCCTTCTTTGTACCAAGTTCGTCTCGTTCGTCCCTCTTCGTCCTCCCATTTGATCCCTTGGCCTTCTTTGGACCAAGTTCGTCTCGTTCGTCCATCTTCGTCCTCCCATTTGATCCCTTGGCCTTCTTTGTACCATGTTCGTCTCGTTCGTCCCTCTTCGTCCTCCCATTTGATCCCTAGGCCTTCTTTGGACCATGTTCGTCTCGTTCGTCCATCTTCGTCCTCCCATTTGATCCCTTGGCCTTCTTTGTACCATGTTCGTCTCGTTCGTCCCTCTTCGTCCTCCCATTTGATCCCTAGGCCTTCTTTGGACCAAGTTCGTCTCGTTCGTCCATCTTCGTGCTCCCATTTGATCCGTAGGCCTTCTTTGGACAAAGTTCGTCTCATTCGTCCATCTTCGTCCTCCCATTTGATCCCTTGGCCTTCTTTGTACCAAGTTCGTCTCGTTTGTCCCTCTTCGTCCTCCCATTTGATCCCTAGGCCTTCTTTGGACCAAGTTCGTCTCGTTCGTCCATCTTGATCCTCCCATTTGATCCGTTGGCCTTCTTTGGACCAAGTTCGTCTCGTTCGTCCATCTTCGTCCTCCCATTTGATCCGTTGGCCATCTTTGTACCATGTTCGTCTCGTTCGTCCATCTTCATCCTCCTATTTGATCCCTAGGCCTTCTTTGTACCAAGTTCGTCTCGTTCGTCCCTCTTCGTCCTCCCATTTGATCCCTTGGCCTTCTTTGGACCAAGTTCGTCTCGTTCGTCCATCTTCGTCCTCCCATTTGATCCCTTGGCCTTCTTTGTACCATGTTCGTCTCGTTCGTCCCTCTTCGTCCTCCCATTTGATGCCTAGGCCTTCTTTGGACCTTGTTCGTCTCGTTCGTCCGTCTTCGTCCTCCCATTTGATCCCTTGGCCTTCTTTGTACCATGTTCGTCTCGTTTGTCCCTCTTCGTCCTCCCATTTGATCCCTAGGCCTTCTTTGGACCATGTTCGTCTCGTTCGTCCCTCTTCGTCCTCCCATTTGATCCCTAGGCCTTCTTTGGACCATTTTCGTCTCGTTCGTCCCTCTTCTTCTTCCCATTTGATCGCTAGGCCATCTTTTGACCAAGTTCTTCTCGTTCGTCCATCTTCGTGCTCCCATTTGATCCCTAGGCCTTCTTTGGACCATGTTCGTCTCGTTCGTCCATCTTCGTCCTCCCATTTGATCCGTTGGCATTCTTTGGACAAAGTTCGTCTCGTTCCTCCCTCTTGGTCCTCCCAATTGATCCCTAGGCCTTCTTTGGACCAAATTCATCTCGTTCGTCCATCTTCGTCCTCCCATTTGATCCCTAGGCCTTCTATGGACCAAGTTCGTCTCGTTCGTCCATCTTCGTCCTCCCATTTGATCCCTTGGCCTTCTTTGTACCATGTTCGTCTCGTTCGTTCCTCTTCTTCTTCCCATTTGAACCCTAGGCCTTCTTTGGACCAAGTTCATCTCGTTCGTCCATCTTCGTCCTCCCATTTGATCCCTTGGCCTTCTTTGTACCAAGTTCGTCTCGTTCGTCCCTCTTCGTCCTCCCATTTGTTCCCTAGGCCTTCTTTGGACAAAGTTCGTCTCGTTCGTCCATCTTCGTCCTCCCATTTGATCCGTTGGCCTTCTTTGGACCAAATTCGTCTCGTTCGTCCATCTTCGTCCTCCCATTTGATCCGTTGGCCTTCTTTGGACCAAGTTCGTCTCGTTCGTCCATCTTCGTCCTCCCATTTGATCCGTTGGCATTCTTTGGACCAAGTTCCTCTCGTTCGTCCATCTTCGTCCTCCCATTTTATCCCAAGGCCTTCTATGGACCAAGTTCGTCTCGTTCGTCAATCTTCGTGCTCCCATTTGATCCGTAGGCCTTCTTTGGACAAAGTTCGTGTCGTTCGTCCATCTTCGTCCTCCCATTTGATCCGTTGGCCTTCTTTGTACCATGTTCGTCTCGTTCGTCCATCTTCGTCTTCCCATTTCATCCCTAGGCCTTCTTTGTACCAAGTTTGTCTCGTTCGTCCCTCTTCGTCCTCCCATTTGATCCCTAGGCCTTCTTTGGACAAAGTTCGTCTCGTTCGTCCATCTTCGTCCTCCCATTTGATCCGTTGGCCTTCTTTGGACCAAGTTCGTCTCGTTCGTCCATCTTCGTCCTCCCATTTGATCCGTTGGCCTTCTTTGTAGCATGTTCGTCTCGTTCGTCCATCTTCATCCTCCTATTTGATCCCTAGGCCTTCTTTGTACCAAGTTCGTCTCGTTCGTCCCTCTTCGTCCTCCCATTTGATCCCTTGGCCATCTTTGGACCAAGTTCGTCTCGTTCGTCCATCTTCGTCCTCCCATTTGATCCCTTGGCCTTCTTTGTACCATGTTCGTCTCGTTCGTCCCTCTTCGTCCTCCCATTTGATCCCTAGGCCTTCTTTGGACCATGTTCGTCTCGTTCGTCCATCTTCGTCCTCCCATTTGATCCCTTGGCCTTCTTTGTACCATGTTCGTCTCGTTCGTCCCTCTTCGTCCAACCATTTGATCCCTAGGCCTTCTTTGGACCAAGTTCGTCTCGTTCGTCCATCTTCGTGCTCCCATTTGATCCGTAGGCCTTCTTTGGACAAAGTTCGTCTCTTTCGTCCATCTTCGTCCTCCCATTTGATCCCTTGGCCTTCTTTGTACCAAGTTCGTCTCGTTTGTCCCTCTTCGTCCTCCCATTTGATCCCTAGGCCTTCTTTGGACCAAGTTCGTCTCGTTCGTCCATCTTGATCCTCCCATTTGATCCGTTGGCCTTCTTTGGACCAAGTTCGTCTCGTTCGTCCATCTTCGTCCTCCCATTTGATCCGTTGGCCATCTTTGTACCATGTTCGTCTCGTTCGTCCATCTTCATCCTCCTATTTGATCCCTAGGCCTTCTTTGTACCAAGTTCGTCTCGTTCGTCCCTCTTCGTCCTCCCATTTGATCCCTAGGCCTTCTTTGGACCATGTTCGTCTCGTTCGTCCATCTTCGTCCTCCCATTTGATCCGTTGGCCTTCTTTGGACCAAGTTCGTCTCGTTCGTCCATCTTCGTCCTCCCATTTGATCCGTTGGCATTCTTTGGACCAAGTTCCTCTCGTTCGTCCATCTTCGTCCTCCCATTTTATCCCAAGGCCTTCTATGGACCAAGTTCGTCTCGTTCGTCAATCTTCGTGCTCCCATTTGATCCGTAGGCCTTCTTTGGACAAAGTTCGTGTCGTTCATCCATCTTCGTCCTCCCATTTGATCCGTTGGCCTTCGTTGTACCATGTTCGTCTCGTTCGTCCATCTTCGTCTTCTCATTTCATCCCTAGGCCTTCTTTGTACCAAGTTTGTCTCGTTCGTCCCTCTTCGTCCTCCCATTTGATCCCTAGGCCTTCTTTGGACAAAGTTCGTCTCGTTCGTCCATCTTCGTCCTCCCATTTGATCCGTTGGCCTTCTTTGTAGCATGTTCGTCTCGTTCGTCCATCTTCATCCTCCTATTTGATCCCTAGGCCTTCTTTGTACCAAGTTCGTCTCGTTCGTCCCTCTTCGTCCTCCCATTTGATCCCTTGGCCATCTTTGGACCAAGTTCGTCTCGTTCGTCCATCTTCGTCCTCCCATTTGATCCCTTGGCCTTCTTTGTACCATGTTCGTCTCGTTCGTCCCTCTTCGTCCTCCCATTTGATCCCTAGGCCTTCTTTGGACCATGTTCGTCTCGTTCGTCCATCTTCGTCCTCCCATTTGATCCCTTGGCCTTCTTTGTACCATGTTCGTCTCGTTCGTCCCTCTTCGTCCAACCATTTGATCCCTAGGCCTTCTTTGGACCAAGTTCGTCTCGTTCGTCCATCTTCGTGCTCCCATTTGATCCGTAGGCCTTCTTTGGACAAAGTTCGTCTCTTTCGTCCATCTTCGTCCTCCCATTTGATCCCTTGGCCTTCTTTGTACCAAGTTCGTCTCGTTTGTCCCTCTTCGTCCTCCCATTTGATCCCTAGGCCTTCTTTGGACCAAGTTCGTCTCGTTCGTCCATCTTGATCCTCCCATTTGATCCGTTGGCCTTCTTTGGACCAAGTTCGTCTCGTTCGTCCATCTTCGTCCTCCCATTTGATCCGTTGGCCATCTTTGTACCATGTTCGTCTCGTTCGTCCATCTTCATCCTCCTATTTGATCCCTAGGCCTTCTTTGTACCAAGTTCGTCTCGTTCGTCCCTCTTCGTCCTCCCATTTGATCCCTAGGCCTTCTTTGGACCATGTTCGTCTCGTTCGTCCATCTTCGTCCTCCCATTTGATCCGTTGGCCTTCTTTGGACCAAGTTCGTCTCGTTCGTCCATCTTCGTCCTCCCATTTGATCCGTTGGCATTCTTTGGACCAAGTTCCTCTCGTTCGTCCATCTTCGTCCTCCCATTTTATCCCAAGGCCTTCTATGGACCAAGTTCGTCTCGTTCGTCAATCTTCGTGCTCCCATTTGATCCGTAGGCCTTCTTTGGACAAAGTTCGTGTCGTTCATCCATCTTCGTCCTCCCATTTGATCCGTTGGCCTTCTTTGTACCATGTTCGTCTCGTTCGTCCATCTTCGTCTTCTCATTTCATCCCTAGGCCTTCTTTGTACCAAGTTTGTCTCGTTCGTCCCTCTTCGTCCTCCCATTTGATCCCTAGGCCTTCTTTGGACAAAGTTCGTCTCGTTCGTCCATCTTCGTCCTCCCATTTGATCCGTTGGCCTTCTTTGGACCAAGTTCGTCTCGTTCGTCCATCTTCGTCCTCCCATTTGATCCGTTGGCCTTCTTTGTAGCATGTTCGTCTCGTTCGTCCATCTTCATCCTCCTATTTGATCCCTAGGCCTTCTTTGTACCAAGTTCGTCTCGTTCGTCCCTCTTCGTCCTCCCATTTGATCCCTTGGCCATCTTTGGACCAAGTTCGTCTCGTTCGTCCATCTTCGTCCTCCCATTTGATCCCTTGGCCTTCTTTGTACCATGTTCGTCTCGTTCGTCCCTCTTCGTCCTCCCATTTGATCCCTAGGCCTTCTTTGGACCATGTTCGTCTCGTTCGTCCATCTTCGTCCTCCCATTTGATCCCTTGGCCTTCTTTGTACCATGTTCGTCTCGTTCGTCCCTCTTCGTCCAACCATTTGATCCCTAGGCCTTCTTTGGACCAAGTTCGTCTCGTTCGTCCATCTTCGTGCTCCCATTTGATCCGTAGGCCTTCTTTGGACAAAGTTCGTCTCTTTCGTCCATCTTCGTCCTCCCATTTGATCCCTTGGCCTTCTTTGTACCAAGTTCGTCTCGTTTGTCCCTCTTCGTCCTCCCATTTGATCGCTAGGCCTTCTTTGGACCAAGTTCGTCTCGTTCGTCCATCTTGATCCTCCCATTTGATCCGTTGGCCTTCTTTGGACCAAGTTCGTCTCGTTCGTCCATCTTCGTCCTCCCATTTGATCCGTTGGCCATCTTTGTACCATGTTCGTCTCGTTCGTCCATCTTCATCCTCCTATTTGATCCCTAGGCCTTCTTTGTACCAAGTTCGTCTCGTTCGTCCCTCTTCGTCCTCCCATTTGATCCCTAGGCCTTCTTTGGACCATGTTCGTCTCGTTCGTCCATCTTCGTCCTCCCATTTGATCCCTTGGCCTTCTTTGTACCATGTTCGTCTCGTTCGTCCCTCTTCGTCCAACCATTTGATCCCTAGGCCTTCTTTGGACCAAGTTCGTCTCGTTCGTCCATCTTCGTGCTCCCATTTGATCCGTAGGCCTTCTTTGGACAAAGTTCGTCTCTTTCGTCCATCTTCGTCCTCCCATTTGATCCCTTGGCCTTCTTTGTACCAAGTTCGTCTCGTTTGTCCCTCTTCGTCCTCCCATTTGATCCCTAGGCCTTCTTTGGACCAAGTTCGTCTCGTTCGTCCATCTTGATCCTCCCATTTGATCCGTTGGCCTTCTTTGGACCAAGTTCATCTCGTTCGTCCATCTTCGTCCTCCCATTTGATCCGTTGGCCATCTTTGTACCATGTTCGTCTCGTTCGTCCATCTTCATCCTCCTATTTGATCCCTAGGCCTTCTTTGTACCAAGTTCGTCTCGTTCGTCCCTCTTCGTCCTCCCATTTGATCCCTTGGCCTTCTTTGGACCATGTTCGTCTCGTTCGTCCCTCTTCGTCCTCCCATTTGATCCCTAGGCCTTCTTTGGACCATGTTCGTCTCGTTCGTCCATCTTCGTCCTCCCATTTGATCCCTTGGCCTTCTTTGTACCATGTTCGTCTCGTTCGTCCCTCTTCGTCCTCCCATTTGATCCCTAGGCCTTCTTTGGACCAAGTTCGTCTCGTTCGTCCATCTTCGTGCTCCCATTTGATCCGTAGGCCTTCTTTGGACAAAGTTCGTCTCATTCGTCCATCTTCGTCCTCCCATTTGATCCCTTGGCCTTCTTTGTACCAAGTTCGTCTCGTTTGTCCCTCTTCGTCCTCCCATTTGATCCCTGGGCCTTCTTTGGACCAAGTTCGTCTCGTTCGTCCATCTTGATCCTCCCATTTGATCCGTTGGCCTTCTTTGGACCAAGTTCGTCTAGTTCGTCCATCTTCGTCCTCCCATTTTGATCCGTTGGCCATCTTTGTACCATGTTCGTCTCGTTCGTCCATCTTCATCCTCCTATTTGATCCCTAGGCCTTCTTTGTACCAAGTTCGTCTCGTTCCTCCATCTTCGTCCTCCCATTTGATCCCTTGGCCTTCTTTGGACCAAGTTCGTCTCGTTCGTCCATCTTCGTCCTCCCATTTGATCCCTTGGCCTTCTTTGTACCATGTTCGTCTCGTTCGTCCCTCTTCGTCCTCCCATTTGATCCCTTGGCCTTCTTTGTACCATGTTCGTCTCGTTTGTCCCTCTTCGTCCTCCCATTTGATCCCTAGGCCTTCTTTGGACCATGTTCGTCTCGTTCGTCCCTCTTCGTCCTCCCATTTGATCCCTAGGCCTTCTTTGGACCATTTTCGTCTCGTTCGTCCCTCTTCTTCTTCCCATTTGATCGCTAGGCCATCTTTTGACCAAGTTCATCTCGTTCGTCCATCTTCGTGCTCCCATTTGATCCCTAGGCCTTCTTTGGACCATGTTCGTCTCGTTCGTCCATCTTCGTCCTCCCATTTGATCCGTTGGCAATCTTTGGACAAAGTTCGTCTCGTTCCTCCCTCTTGGTCCTCCCAATTGATCCCTAGGCTTTCTTTGGACCAAATTCATCTCGTTCGTCCATCTTCGTCCTCCCATTTGATCCCTAGGCATTCTATGGACCAAGTTCGTCTCGTTCGTCCATCTTCGTCCTCCCATTTGATCCCTTGGCCTTCTTTGTACCATGTTCGTCTCGTTCGTTCCTCTTCTTCTTCCCATTTGAACCCTAGGCCTTCTTTGGACCAAGTTCATCTCGTTCGTCCATCTTCGTCCTCCCATTTGATCCCTTGGTCTTCTTTGTACCAAGTTCGTCTCGTTCGTCCCTCTTCGTCCTCCCATTTGTTCCCTAGGCCTTCTTCGGACAAAGTTCGTCTCGTTCGTCCATCTTCGTCCTCCCATTTGATCCGTTGGCCTTCTTTGGACCAAATTCGTCTCGTTCGTCCATCTTCGTCCTCCCATTTGATCCGTTGGCCTTCTTTGGACCAAGTTCGTCTCGTTCGTCCATCTTCGTCCTCCCATTTGATCCGTTGGCATTCTTTGGACCAAGTTCCTCTCGTTCGTCCATCTTCGTCCTCCCATTTTATCCCAAGGCCTTCTATGGACCAAGTTCGTCTCGTTCGTCAATCTTCGTGCTCCCATTTGATCCGTAGGCCTTCTTTGGACAAAGTTCGTGTCGTTCGTCCATCTTCGTCCTCCCATTTGATCCGTTGGCCTTCTTTGTACCATGTTCGTCTCGTTCGTCCATCTTCGTCTTCCCATTTCATCCCTAGGCCTTCTTTGTACCAAGTTCGTCTCGTTCGTCCCTCTTCGTCCTCCCATTTGATCCCTAGGCCTTCTTTGGACAAAGTTCGTCTCGTTCGTCCATCTTCGTCCTCCCATTTGATCCGTTGGCCTTCTTTGGACCAAATTCGTCTCGTTCGTCCATCTTCGTCCTCCCATTTGATCCGTTGGCCTTCTTTGGACCAAGTTCGTCTCGTTCGTCCATCTTCGTCCTCCCATTTGATCCGTTGGCATTCTTTGGACCAAGTTCCTCTCGTTCGTCCATCTTCGTCCTCCCATTTTATCCCAAGGCCTTCTATGGACCAAGTTCGTCTCGTTCGTCAATCTTCGTGCTCCCATTTGATCCGTAGGCCTTCTTTGGACAAAGTTCGTGTCGTTCGTCCATCTTCGTCCTCCCATTTGATCCGTTGGCCTTCTTTGTACCATGTTCGTCTCGTTCGTCCATCTTCGTCTTCCCATTTCATCCCTAGGCCTTCTTTGTACCAAGTTCGTCTCGTTCGTCCCTCTTCGTCCTCCCATTTGATCCCTAGGCCTTCTTTGGACAAAGTTCGTCTCATTCGTCCATCTTCGTCCTCCCATTTGATCCCTTGGCCTTCTTTGTACCAAGTTCGTCTCGTTTGTCCCTCTTCGTCCTCCCATTTGATCCCTAGGCCTTCTTTGGACCAAGTTCGTCTCGTTCGTCCATCTTGATCCTCCCATTTGATCCGTTGGCCTTCTTTGGACCAAGTTCGTCTCGTTCGTCCATCTTCGTCCTCCCATTTGATCCGTTGGCCATCTTTGTACCATGTTCGTCTCGTTCGTCCATCTTCATCCTCCTATTTGATCCCTAGGCCTTCTTTGTACCAAGTTCGTCTCGTTCGTCCCTCTTCGTCCTCCCATTTGATCCCTAGGCCTTCTTTGGACAAAGTTCGTCTCGTTCGTCCATCTTCGTCCTCCCATTTGATCCGTTGGCCTTCTTTGGACCAAATTCGTCTCGTTCGTCCATCTTCGTCCTCCCATTTGATCCGTTGGCCTTCTTTGGACCAAGTTCGTCTCGTTCGTCCATCTTCGTCCTCCCATTTGATCCGTTGGCATTCTTTGGACCAAGTTCCTCTCGTTCGTCCATCTTCGTCCTCCCATTTTATCCCAAGGCCTTCTATGGACCAAGTTCGTCTCGTTCGTCAATCTTCGTGCTCCCATTTGATCCGTAGGCCTTCTTTGGACAAAGTTCGTGTCGTTCGTCCATCTTCGTCCTCCCATTTGATCCGTTGGCCTTCTTTGTACCATGTTCGTCTCGTTCGTCCATCTTCGTCTTCCCATTTCATCCCTAGGCCTTCTTTGTACCAAGTTCGTCTCGTTCGTCCCTCTTCGTCCTCCCATTTGATCCCTAGGCCTTCTTTGGACAAAGTTCGTCTCATTCGTCCATCTTCGTCCTCCCATTTGATCCCTTGGCCTTCTTTGTACCAAGTTCGTCTCGTTTGTCCCTCTTCGTCCTCCCATTTGATCCCTAGGCCTTCTTTGGACAAAGTTCGTGTCGTTCGTCCATCTTCGTCCTCCCATTTGATCCGTTGGCCTTCTTTGTACCATGTTCGTCTCGTTCGTCCATCTTCGTCTTCCCATTTCATCCCTAGGCCTTCTTTGTACCAAGTTCGTCTCGTTCGTCCCTCTTCGTCCTCCCATTTGATCCCTAGGCCTTCTTTGGACAAAGTTCGTCTCGTTCGTCCATCTTCGTCCTCCCATTTGATCCGTTGGCCTTCTTTGGACCAAATTCGTCTCGTTCGTCCATCTTCATCCTCCTATTTGATCCCTAGGCCTTCTTTGTACCAAGTTCGTCTCGTTCGTCCCTCTTCGTCCTCCCATTTGATCCCTTGGCCATCTTTGGACCAAGTTCGTCTCGTTCGTCCATCTTCGTCCTCCCATTTGATCCCTTGGCCTTCTTTGTACCATGTTCGTCTCGTTCGTCCCTCTTCGTCCTCCCATTTGATCCCTAGGCCTTCTTTGGACCATGTTCGTCTCGTTCGTCCATCTTCGTCCTCCCATTTGATCCCTTGGCCTTCTTTGTACCATGTTCGTCTCGTTCGTCCCTCTTCGTCCAACCATTTGATCCCTAGGCCTTCTTTGGACCAAGTTCGTCTCGTTCGTCCATCTTCGTGCTCCCATTTGATCCGTAGGCCTTCTTTGGACAAAGTTCGTCTCATTCGTCCATCTTCGTCCTCCCATTTGATCCCTTGGCCTTCTTTGTACCAAGTTCGTCTCGTTTGTCCCTCTTCGTCCTCCCATTTGATCCCTAGGCCTTCTTTGGACCAAGTTCGTCTCGTTCGTCCATCTTGATCCTCCCATTTGATCCGTTGGCCTTCTTTGGACCAAGTTCGTCTCGTTCGTCCATCTTCGTCCTCCCATTTGATCCGTTGGCCATCTTTGTACCATGTTCGTCTCGTTCGTCCATCTTCATCCTCCTATTTGATCCCTAGGCCTTCTTTGTACCAAGTTCGTCTCGTTCGTCCCTCTTCGTCCTCCCATTTGATCCCTTGGCCTTCTTTGGACCAAGTTCGTCTCGTTCGTCCATCTTCGTCCTCCCATTTAATCCCTTGGCCTTCTTTGTACCATGTTCATCTCGTTCGTCCCTCTTCGTCCTCCCATTTGATCCCTAGGCCTTCTTTGGACCATGTTCGTCTCGTTCGTCCATCTTCGTCCTCCCATTTGATCCCTTGGCCTTCTTTGTACCATGTTCGTCTCGTTCGTCCCTCTTCGTCCTCCCATTTGATCCCTAGGCCTTCTTTGGACCAAGTTCGTCTCGTTCGTCCATCTTCGTGCTCCCATTTGATCCGTAGGCCTTCTTTGGACAAAGTTCGTCTCATTCGTCCATCTTCGTCCTCCCATTTGATCCCTTGGCCTTCTTTGTACCAAGTTCGTCTCGTTTGTCCCTCTTCGTCCTCCCATTTGATCCCTGGGCCTTCTTTGGACCAAGTTCGTCTCGTTCGTCCATCTTGATCCTCCCATTTGATCCGTTGGCCTTCTTTGGACCAAGTTCGTCTAGTTCGTCCATCTTCGTCCTCCCATTTTGATCCGTTGGCCATCTTTGTACCATGTTCGTCTCGTTCGTCCATCTTCATCCTCCTATTTGATCCCTAGGCCTTCTTTGTACCAAGTTCGTCTCGTTCCTCCATCTTCGTCCTCCCATTTGATCCCTTGGCCTTCTTTGGACCAAGTTCGTCTCGTTCGTCCATCTTCGTCCTCCCATTTGATCCCTTGGCCTTCTTTGTACCATGTTCGTCTCGTTCGTCCCTCTTCGTCCTCCCATTTGATCCCTAGACCTTCTTTGGATCTTGTTCGTCTCGTTCGTCCGTCTTCGTCCTCCCATTTGATCCCTTGGCCTTCTTTGTACCATGTTCATCTCGTTTGTCCCTCTTCGTCCTCCCATTTGATCCCTAGGCCTTCTTTGGACCATGTTCGTCTCGTTCGTCCCCTCTTCGTCCAACCATTTGATCCCTAGGCCTTCTTTGGACCAAGTTCGTCTCGTTCGTCCATCTTCGTGCTCCCATTTGATCCGTAGGCCTTCTTTGGACAAAGTTCGTCTCATTCGTCCATCTTCGTCCTCCCATTTGATCCCTTGGCCTTCTTTGTACCAAGTTCGTCTCGTTTGTCCCTCTTCGTCCTCCCATTTGATCCCTAGGCCTTCTTTGGACCAAGTTCGTCTCGTTCGTCCATCTTGATCCTCCCATTTGATCCGTTGGCCTTCTTTGGACCAAGTTCGTCTCGTTCGTCCATCTTCGTCCTCCCATTTGATCCGTTGGCCATCTTTGTACCATGTTCGTCTCGTTCGTCCATCTTCATCCTCCTATTTGATCCCTAGGCCTTCTTTGTACCAAGTTCGTCTCGTTCGTCCCTCTTCGTCCTCCCATTTGATCCCTTGGCCTTCTTTGGACCAAGTTCGTCTCGTTCGTCCATCTTCGTCCTCCCATTTAATCCCTTGGCCTTCTTTGTACCATGTTCATCTCGTTCGTCCCTCTTCGTCCTCCCATTTGATCCCTAGGCCTTCTTTGGACCATGTTCGTCTCGTTCGTCCATCTTCGTCCTCCCATTTGATCCCTTGGCCTTCTTTGTACCATGTTCGTCTCGTTCGTCCCTCTTCGTCCTCCCATTTGATCCCTAGGCCTTCTTTGGACCAAGTTCGTCTCGTTCGTCCATCTTCGTGCTCCCATTTGATCCGTAGGCCTTCTTTGGACAAAGTTCGTCTCATTCGTCCATCTTCGTCCTCCCATTTGATCCCTTGGCCTTCTTTGTACCAAGTTCGTCTCGTTTGTCCCTCTTCGTCCTCCCATTTGATCCCTGGGCCTTCTTTGGACCAAGTTCGTCTCGTTCGTCCATCTTGATCCTCCCATTTGATCCGTTGGCCTTCTTTGGACCAAGTTCGTCTAGTTCGTCCATCTTCGTCCTCCCATTTTGATCCGTTGGCCATCTTTGTACCATGTTCGTCTCGTTCGTCCATCTTCATCCTCCTATTTGATCCCTAGGCCTTCTTTGTACCAAGTTCGTCTCGTTCCTCCATCTTCGTCCTCCCATTTGATCCCTTGGCCTTCTTTGGACCAAGTTCGTCTCGTTCGTCCATCTTCGTCCTCCCATTTGATCCCTTGGCCTTCTTTGTACCATGTTCGTCTCGTTCGTCCCTCTTCGTCCTCCCATTTGATCCCTAGACCTTCTTTGGATCTTGTTCGTCTCGTTCGTCCGTCTTCGTCCTCCCATTTGATCCCTTGGCCTTCTTTGTACCATGTTCATCTCGTTTGTCCCACTTCGTCCTCCCATTTGATCCCTAGGCCTTCTTTGGACCATGTTCGTCTCGTTCGTCCCTCTTCGTCCTCCCATTTGATCCCTAGGCCTTCTTTGGACCATTTTCGTCTCGTTCGTCCCTCTTCTTCTTCCCATTTGATCGCTAGGCCATCTTTTGACCAAGTTCATCTCGTTCGTCCATCTTCGTGCTCCCATTTGATCCCTAGGCCTTCTTTGGACCATGTTCGTCTCGTTCGTCCATCTTCGTCCTCCCATTTGATCCGTTGGCATTCTTTGGACAAAGTTCGTCTCGTTCCTCCCTCTTGGTCCTCCCAATTGATCCCTAGGCCTTCTTTGGACCAAATTCATCTCGTTCGTCCATCTTCGTCCTCCCATTTGATCCCTAGGCCTTCTATGGACCAAGTTCGTCTCGTTCGTCCATCTTCGTCCTCCCATTTGATCCCTTGGCCTTCTTTGTACCATGTTCGTCTCGTTCGTTCCTCTTCTTCTTCCCATTTGATCCCTAGGCCTTTTTTGGACCAAGTTCATCTCGTTCGTCCATCTTCGTCCTCCCATTTGATCCCTTGGCCTTCTTTGTACCAAGTTCGTCTCGTTCGTCCCTCTTCGTCCTCCCATTTGTTCCCTAGGCCTTCTTTGGACAAAGTTCGTCTCGTTCGTCCATCTTCGTCCTCCCATTTGATCCGTTGGCCTTCTTTGGACCAAGTTCGTCTCGTTCATCCATCTTCGTCCTCCCATTTGATCCGTTGGCATTCTTTGGACCAAGTTCATCTCGTTTGTCCATCTTCGTCCTCCCATTTTATCCCAAGGCCTTCTTTGGACCAAGTTCGTCTCGTTCGTCAATCTTCGTGCTCCCATTTGATCCGTAGGCCTTCTTTGGACAAAGTTCGTGTCGTTCGTCCATCTTCGTCCTCCCATTTGATCCGTTGGCCTTCTTTGTACCATGTTCGTCTCGTTCGTCCATCTTCGTCTTCCCATTTCATCCCTAGGCCTTCTTTGTACCAAGTTCGTCTCGTTCGTCCCTCTTCGTCCTCCCATTTGATCCCTAGGCCTTCTTTGGACAAAGTTCGTCTCGTTCGTCCATCTTCGTCCTCCCATTTGATCCGTTGGCCTTCTTTGGACCAAGTTCGTCTCGTTCGTCCATCTTCGTCTTCCCATTTCATCCCTAGGCCTTCTTTGTACCAAGTTCGTCTCGTTCGTCCCTCTTCGTCCTCCCATTTGATCCCTAGGCCTTCTTTGGACAAAGTTCGTCTCGTTCGTCCATCTTCGTCCTCCCATTTGATCCGTTGGCCTTCTTTGGACCAAGTTCGTCTCGTTCGTCCATCTTCGTCCTCCCATTTGATCCGTTGGCCTTCTTTGTAGCATGTTCGTCTCGTTCGTCCATCTTCATCCTCCTATTTGATCCCTAGGCCTTCTTTGTACCAAGTTCGTCTCGTTCGTCCATCTTCGTCCTCCCATTTGATCCCTTGGCCTTCTTTGTACCATGTTCGTCTCGTTCGTCCCTCTTCGTCCTCCCATTTGATCCCTAGGCCTTCTTTGGACCATGTTCGTCTCGTTCGTCCATCTTCGTCCTCCCATTTGATCCCTTGGCCTTCTTTGGAAAAAGTTCGTCTCATTCGTCCATCTTCGTCCTCCCATTTGATCCCTTGGCCTTCTTTGTACCAAGTTCGTCTCGTTTGTCCCTCTTCGTCCTCCCATTTGATCCCTAGGCCTTCTTTGGACCAAGTTTGTCTCGTTCGTCCATCTTGATCCTCCCATTTGATCCGTTGGCCTTCTTTGGACCAAGTTCGTCTCGTTCGTCCATCTTCGTCCTCCCATTTGATCCGTTGGCCATCTTTGTACCATGTTCGTCTCGTTCGTCCATCTTCATCCTCCTATTTGATCCCTAGGCCTTCTTTGTACCAAGTTCGTCTCGTTCGTCCCTCTTCGTCCTCCCATTTGATCCCTTGGCCTTCTTTGGACCAAGTTCGTCTCGTTCGTCCATCTTCGTCCTCCCATTTGATCCCTTGGCCTTCTTTGTACCATGTTCGTCTCGTTCGTCCCTCTTCGTCCTCCCATTTGATCCCTAGGCCTTCTTTGGACCTTGTTCGTCTCGTTCGTCCGTCTTCGTCCTCCCATTTGATCCCTTGGCCTTCTTTGTACCATGTTCGTCTCGTTTGTCCCTCTTCGTCCTCCCATTTGATCCCTAGGCCTTCTTTGGACCATGTTCGTCTCGTTCGTCCCTCTTCGTCCTCCCATTTGATCCCTAGGCCTTCTTTGGACCATTTTCGTCTCGTTCGTCCCTCTTCTTCTTCCCATTTGATCGCTAGGCCATCTTTTGACCAAGTTCATCTCGTTCGTCCATCTTCGTGCTCCCATTTGATCCCTAGGCCTTCTTTGGACCATGTTCGTCTCGTTCGTCCATCTTCGTCCTCCCATTTGATCCGTTGGCATTCTTTGGACAAAGTTCGTCTCGTTCCTCCCTCTTGGTCCTCCCAATTGATCCCTAGGCCTTCTTTGGACCAAATTCATCTCGTTCGTCCATCTTCGTCCTCCCAGTTGATCCCTAGGCCTTCTATGGACCAAGTTCGTCTCGTTCGTCCATCTTCGTCCTCCCATTTGATCCCTTGGCGTTCTTTGTACCATGTTCGTCTCGTTCGTTCCTCTTCTTCTTCCCATTTGATCCCTAGGCCTTCTTTGGACCAAGTTCATCTCGTTCGTCCATCTTCGTCCTCCCATTTGATCCCTTGGCCTTCTTTGTACCAAGTTCGTCTCGTTCGTCCCTCTTCGTCCTCCCATTTGTTCCCTAGACCTTCTTTGGACAAAGTTCGTCTCGTTCGTCCATCTTCGTCCTCCCATTTGATCCGTTGGCCTTCTTTGGACCAAGTTCGTCTCGTTCGTCCCATCTTCGTCCTCCCATTTGATCCGTTGGCATTCTTTGGACCAAGTTCATCTCGTTCGTCCATCTTCGTCCTCCCATTTTATCCCAAGGCCTTCTTTGGACCAAGTTCGTCTCGTTCGTCAATCTTCGTGCTCCCATTTGATCCGTAGGCCTTCTTTGGACAAAGTTCGTGTTGTTCGTCCATCTTCGTCCTCCCATTTGATCCGTTGGCCTTCTTTGTACCATGTTCGTCTCGTTCGTCCATCTTCGTCTTCCCATTTCATCCCTAGGCCTTCTTTGTACCAAGTTCGTCTCGTTCGTCCCTCTTCGTCCCTCCCATTTGATCCCTAGGCCTTCTTTGGACAAAGTTCGTCTCGTTCGTCCATCTTCGTCCTCCCATTTGATCCGTTGGCCTTCTTTGGACCACGTTCGTCTCGTTCGTCCATCTTCGTCCTCCCATTTGATCCGTTGGCCTTCTTTGTAGCATGTTCGTCTCGTTCGTCCATCTTCATCCTCCTATTTGATCCCTAGGCCTTCTTTGTACCAAGTTCGTCTCGTTCGTCCCTCTTCGTCCTCCCCATTTGATCCCTTGGCCTTCTTTGGACCAAGTTCGTCTCGTTCGTCCATCTTCGTCCTCCCATTTGATCCCTTGGCCTTCTTTGTACCATGTTCGTCTCGTTCGTCCCTCTTCGTCCTCCCATTTGATCCCTAGGCCTTCTTTGGACCAAGTTCGTCTCGTTCGTCCATCTTCGTGCTCCCATTTGATCCGTAGGCCTTCTTTGGACAAAGTTCGTCTCATTCGTCCATCTTCGTCCTCCCATTTGATCCGTTGGCCTTCTTTGGACCAAGTTCGTCTCGTTCGTCCATCTTCGTCCTCCCATTTGATCCGTTGGCATTCTTTGGACCAAGTTCATCTCGTTCGTCCATCTTCGTCCTCCCATTTTATCCCAAGGCCTTCTTTGGACCAAGTTCGTCTCGTTCGTCAATCTTCGTGCTCCCATTTGATCCGTAGGCCTTCTTTGGACAAAGTTCGTGTTGTTCGTCCATCTTCGTCCTCCCATTTGATCCGTTGGCCTTCTTTGTACCATGTTCGTCTCGTTCGTCCATCTTCGTCTTCCCATTTCATCCCTAGGCCTTCTTTGTACCAAGTTCGTCTCGTTCGTCCCTCTTCGTCCTCCCATTTGATCCCTAGGCCTTCTTTGGACAAAGTTCGTCTCGTTCGTCCATCTTCGTCCTCCCATTTGATCCGTTGGCCTTCTTTGGACCACGTTCGTCTCGTTCGTCCATCTTCGTCCTCCCATTTGATCCGTTGGCCTTCTTTGTAGCATGTTCGTCTCGTTCGTCCATCTTCATCCTCCTATTTGATCCCTAGGCCTTCTTTGTACCAAGTTCGTCTCGTTCGTCCCTCTTCGTCCTCCCATTTGATCCCTTGGCCTTCTTTGGACCAAGTTCGTCTCGTTCGTCCATCTTCGTCCTCCCATTTGATCCCTTGGCCTTCTTTGTACCATGTTCGTCTCGTTCGTCCCTCTTCGTCCTCCCATTTGATCCCTAGGCCTTCTTTGGACCAAGTTCGTCTCGTTCGTCCATCTTCGTGCTCCCATTTGATCCGTAGGCCTTCTTTGGACAAAGTTCGTCTCATTCGTCCATCTTCGTCCTCCCATTTGATCCCTTGGCCTTCTTTGTACCATGTTCGTCTCGTTTGTCCCTCTTCGTCCTCACCATTTGATCCCTAGGCCTTCTTTGGACCAAGTTCGTCTCGTTCGTCCATCTTGATCCTCCCATTTGATCCGTTGGCCTTCTTTGGACCAAGTTCGTCTCGTTCGTCCATCTTCGTCCTCCCATTTGATCCGTTGGCCATCTTTGTACCATGTTCGTCTCGTTCGTCCATCTTCATCCTCCTATTTGATCCCTAGGCCTTCTTTGTACCAAGTTCGTCTCGTTCGTCCCTCTTCGTCCTCCCATTTGATCCCTTGGCCTTCTTTGGACCAAGTTCGTCTCGTTCGTCCATCTTCGTCCTCCCATTTGATCCTTTGGCCTTCTTTGTACCATGTTCGTCTCGTTCGTCCCTCTTCGTCCTCCCATTTGATCCCTTGGCCTTCTTTGTACCATGTTCGTCTCGTTCGTCCCTCTTTGTCCTCCCATTTGATCCCTAGGCCTTCTTTGGACCAAGTTCATCTCGTTCATCCATCTTCGTGCTCCCATTTGATCCGTAGGCCTTCTTTGGACAAAGTTCGTCTCATTCGTCCATCTTCGTCCTCCCATTTGATCCCTTGGCCTTCTTTGTACCAAGTTCGTCTCGTTTGTCCCTCTTCGTCCTCCCATTTGATCCCTAGGCCTTCTTTGGACCAAGTTCGTCTCGTTCGTCCATCTTGATCCTCCCATTTGATCCGTTGGCCTTCTTTGGACCAAGTTCATCTCGTTCGTCCATCTTCGTCCTCCCATTTGATCCGTTGGCCATCTTTGTACCATGTTCGTCTCGTTCGTCCATCTTCCTCCTCCTATTTGATCCCTAGGCCTTCTTTGTACCAAGTTCGTCTCGTTCGTCCCTCTTCGTCCTCCCATTTGATCCCTAGGCCTTCTTTGGACCAAGTTCGTCTCGTTCGTCCATCTTCGTGCTCCCATTTGATCCGTAGGCCTTCTTTGGACAAAGTTCGTCTCATTCGTCCATCTTCGTCCTCCCATTTGATCCGTTGGCCTTCTTTGGACCAAGTTCGTCTCGTTCGTCCATCTTCGTCCTCCCATTTGATCCGTTGGCATTCTTTGGACCAAGTTCATCTCGTTCGTCCATCTTCGTCCTCCCATTTTATCCCAAGGCCTTCTTTGGACCAAGTTCGTCTCGTTCGTCAATCTTCGTGCTCCCATTTGATCCGTAGGCCTTCTTTGGACAAAGTTCGTGTTGTTCGTCCATCTTCGTCCTCCCATTTGATCCGTTGGCCTTCTTTGTACCATGTTCGTCTCGTTCGTCCATCTTCGTCTTCCCATTTCATCCCTAGGCCTTCTTTGTACCAAGTTCGTCTCGTTCGTCCCCTCTTCGTCCTCCATTTGATCCCTAGGCCTTCTTTGGACAAAGTTCGTCTCGTTCGTCCATCTTCGTCCTCCCATTTGATCCGTTGGCCTTCTTTGGACCACGTTCGTCTCGTTCGTCCATCTTCGTCCTCCCATTTGATCCGTTGGCCTTCTTTGTAGCATGTTCGTCTCGTTCGTCCATCTTCATCCTCCTATTTGATCCCTAGGCCTTCTTTGTACCAAGTTCGTCTCGTTCGTCCCCTCTTCGTCCTCCCATTTGATCCCTTGGCCTTCTTTGGACCAAGTTCGTCTCGTTCGTCCATCTTCGTCCTCCCATTTGATCCCTTGGCCTTCTTTGTACCATGTTCGTCTCGTTCGTCCCTCTTCGTCCTCCCCATTTGATCCCTAGGCCTTCTTTGGACCAAGTTCGTCTCGTTCGTCCATCTTCGTGCTCCCATTTGATCCGTAGGCCTTCTTTGGACAAAGTTCGTCTCATTCGTCCATCTTCGTCCTCCCATTTGATCCCTTGGCCTTCTTTGTACCATGTTCGTCTCGTTTGTCCCTCTTCGTCCTCCCATTTGATCCCTAGGCCTTCTTTGGACCAAGTTCGTCTCGTTCGTCCATCTTGATCCTCCCATTTGATCCGTTGGCCTTCTTTGGACCAAGTTCGTCTCGTTCGTCCATCTTCGTCCTCCCATTTGATCCGTTGGCCATCTTTGTACCATGTTCGTCTCGTTCGTCCATCTTCATCCTCCTATTTGATCCCTAGGCCTTCTTTGTACCAAGTTCGTCTCGTTCGTCCCTCTTCGTCCTCCCATTTGGATCCCTTGGCCTTCTTTGGACCAAGTTCGTCTCGTTCGTCCATCTTCGTCCTCCCATTTGATCCTTTGGCCTTCTTTGTACCATGTTCGTCTCGTTCGTCCCTCTTCGTCCTCCCATTTGATCCCTTGGCCTTCTTTGTACCATGTTCGTCTCGTTCGTCCCTCTTTGTCCTCCCATTTGATCCCTAGGCCTTCTTTGGACCAAGTTCATCTCGTTCATCCATCTTCGTGCTCCCATTTGATCCGTAGGCCTTCTTTGGACAAAGTTCGTCTCATTCGTCCATCTTCGTCCTCCCATTTGATCCCTTGGCCTTCTTTGTACCAAGTTCGTCTCGTTTGTCCCTCTTCGTCCTCCCATTTGATCCCTAGGCCTTCTTTGGACCAAGTTCGTCTCGTTCGTCCATCTTGATCCTCCCATTTGATCCGTTGGCCTTCTTTGGACCAAGTTCATCTCGTTCGTCCATCTTCGTCCTCCCATTTGATCCGTTGGCCATCTTTGTACCATGTTCGTCTCGTTCGTCCATCTTCCTCCTCCTATTTGATCCCTAGGCCTTCTTTGTACCAAGTTCGTCTCGTTCGTCCCTCTTCGTCCTCCCATTTGATCCCTTGGCCTTCTTTGGACCAAGTTCGTCTCGTTCGTCCATCTTCGTCCTCCCATTTGATCCCTTGGCCTTCTTTGTACCATGTTCGTCTCGTTCGTCCCTCTTCGTCCTCCCATTTGATCCCTAGGCCTTCTTTGGACCTTGTTCGTCTCGTTCGTCCGTCTTCGTCCTCCCATTTGATCCCTTGGCCTTCTTTGGACCAAGTTCGTCTCGTTCGTCAATCTTCGTGCTCCCATTTGATCCGTAGGCCTTCTTTGGACAAAGTTCGTGTCGTTCGTCCATCTTCGTCCTCCCATTTGATCCGTTGGCCTTCTTTGTACCATGTTCGTCTCGTTCGTCCATCTTCGTCTTCCCATTTCATCCCTAGGCCTTCTTTGTACCAAGTTCGTCTCGTTCGTCCCTCTTCGTCCTCCCATTTGATCCCTAGGCCTTCTTTGGACAAAGTTCGTCTCGTTCGTCCATCTTCGTCCTCCCATTTGATCCGTTGGCCTTCTTTGGACCAAGTTCGTCTCGTTCGTCCATCTTCGTCCTCCCATTTGATCCGTTGGCCTTCTTTGTAGCATGTTCGTCTCGTTCGTCCATCTTCATCCTCCTATTTGATCCCTAGGCCTTCTTTGTACCAAGTTCGTCTCGTTCGTCCCTCTTCGTCCTCCCATTTGATCCCTTGGCCTTCTTTGGACCAAGTTCGTCTCGTTCGTCCATCTTCGTCCTCCCATTTGATCCCTTGGCCTTCTTTGTACCATGTTCGTCTCGTTCGTCCCTCTTCGTCCTCCCATTTGATCCCTAGGCCTTCTTTGGACCATGTTCGTCTCGTTCGTCCATCTTCGTCCTCCCATTTGATCCCTTGGCCTTCTTTGTACCATGTTCGTCTCGTTCGTCCCTCTTCGTCCTCCCATTTGATCCCTAGGCCTTCTTTGGACCAAGTTCGTCTCGTTCGTCCATCTTCGTGCTCCCATTTGATCCGTAGGCCTTCTTTGGACAAAGTTCGTCTCCTTCGTCCATCTTCGTCCTCCCATTTGATCCCTTGGCCTTCTTTGTACCAAGTTCGTCTCGTTTGTCCCTCTTCGTCCTCCCATTTGATCCCTAGGCCTTCTTTGGACCAAGTTCGTCTCGTTCGTCCATCTTGATCCGTTGGCCTTCTTTGGACCAAGTTCGTCTCGTTCGTCCATCTTCGTCTTCCCATTTGATCCGTTGGCCATCTTTGTACCATGTTCGTCTCGTTCGTCCATCTTCATCCTCCTATTTGATCCCTAGGCCTTCTTTGTACCAAGTTCGTCTCGTTCCTCCATCTTCGTCCTCCCATTTGATCCCTTGGCCTTCTTTGGACCAAGTTCGTCTCGTTCGTCAATCTTCGTGCTCCCATTTGATCCGTAGGCCTTCTTTGGACAAAGTTCGTGTCGTTCGTCCATCTTCATCCTCCCATTTGATCCGTTGGCCTTCTTTGTACCATGTTCATCTCGTTAATCCATCTTCGTCTTCCCATTTCATCCCTAGGCCTTCTTTGTACCAAGTTCGTCTCGTTCGTCCCTCTTCGTCCTCCCATTTGATCCCTAGGCCTTCTTTGGACAAAGTTCGTCTCGTTCGTCCATCTTCGTCCTCCCATTTGATCCGTTGGCCTTCTTTGGACCAAGTTCGTCTCGTTCGTCCATCTTCGTCCTCCCATTTGATCCGTTGGCCTTCTTTGTAGCATGTTCGTCTCGTTCGTCCATCTTCATCCTCCTATTTGATCCCTTGGCCTTCTTTGTACCAAGTTCGTCTCGTTCGTCCCTCTTCGTCCTCCCATTTGATCCCTTGGCCTTCTTTGGACCAAGTTCGTCTCGTTCGTCCATCTTCGTCCTCCCATTTGATCCCTAGGCCTTCTTTGGACCATGTTCGTCTCGTTCGTCCATCTTCGTCCTCCCATTTGATCCCTTGGCCTTCTTTGTACCATGTTCGTCTCGTTCGTCCCTCTTCGTCCTCCCATTTGATCCCTAGGCCTTCTTTGGACCATGTTCGTCTCGTTCGTCCATCTTCGTCCTCCCATTTGATCCCTTGGCCTTCTTTGTACCATGTTCGTCTCGTTCGTCCCTCTTCGTCCTCCCATTTGATCCCTAGGCCTTCTTTGGACCAAGTTCGTCTCGTTCGTCCATCTTCGTGCTCCCATTTGATCCGTAGGCCTTCTTTGGACAAAGTTCGTCTCCTTCGTCCATCTTCGTCCTCCCATTTGATCCCTTGGCCTTCTTTGTACCAAGTTCGTCTCGTTTGTCCCTCTTCGTCCTCCCATTTGATCCCTAGGCCTTCTTTGGACCAAGTTCGTCTCGTTCGTCCATCGTGATCCTCCCATTTGATCCGTTGGCCTTCTTTAGACCAAGTTCGTCTCGTTCGTCCATCTTCGTCTTCCCATTTGATCCGTTGGCCATCTTTGTACCATGTTCGTCTCGTTCGTCCATCTTCATCCTCCTATTTGATCCCTAGGCCTTCTTTGTACCAAGTTCGTCTCGTTCGTCCCTCTTCGTCCTCCCATTTGATCCCTTGGCCTTCTTTGGACCAAGTTCGTCTCGTTCCTCCATCTTCGTCCTCCCATTTGATCCCTTGGCCTTCTTTGTACCATGTTCGTCTCGTTCGTCCCTCTTCGTCCTCCCATTTGATCCCTAGGCCTTCTTTGGACCTTGTTCGTCTCGTTCGTCCGTCTTCGTCCTCCCATTTGATCCCTTGGCCTTCTTTGGACCAAGTTCGTCTCGTTCGTCAATCTTCGTGCTCCCATTTGATCCGTAGGCCTTCTTTGGACAAAGTTCGTGTCGTTCGTCCATCTTCGTCCTCCCATTTGATCCGTTGGCCTTCTTTGTACCATGTTCGTCTCGTTCGTCCATCTTCGTCTTCCCATTTCATCCCTAGGCCTTCTTTGTACCAAGTTCGTCTCGTTCGTCCCTCTTCGTCCTCCCATTTGATCCCTAGGCCTTCTTTGGACAAAGTTCGTCTCGTTCGTCCATCTTCGTCCTCCCATTTGATCCGTTGGCCTTCTTTGGACCAAGTTCGTCTCGTTCGTCCATCTTCGTCCTCCCATTTGATCCGTTGGCCTTCTTTGTAGCATGTTCGTCTCGTTCGTCCATCTTCATCCTCCTATTTGATCCCTAGGCCTTCTTTGTACCAAGTTCGTCTCGTTCGTCCCTCTTCGTCCTCCCATTTGATCCCTTGGCCTTCTTTGGACCAAGTTCGTCTCGTTCGTCCATCTTCGTCCTCCCATTTGATCCCTTGGCCTTCTTTGTACCATGTTCGTCTCGTTCGTCCCTCTTCGTCCTCCCATTTGATCCCTAGGCCTTCTTTGGACCATGTTCGTCTCGTTCGTCCATCTTCGTCCTCCCATTTGATCCCTTGGCCTTCTTTGTACCATGTTCGTCTCGTTCGTCCCTCTTCGTCCTCCCATTTGATCCCTAGGCCTTCTTTGGACCAAGTTCGTCTCGTTCGTCCATCTTCGTGCTCCCATTTGATCCGTAGGCCTTCTTTGGACAAAGTTCGTCTCCTTCGTCCATCTTCGTCCTCCCATTTGATCCCTTGGCCTTCTTTGTACCAAGTTCGTCTCGTTTGTCCCTCTTCGTCCTCCCATTTGATCCCTAGGCCTTCTTTGGACCAAGTTCGTCTCGTTCGTCCATCTTGATCCTCCCATTTGATCCGTTGGCCTTCTTTGGACCAAGTTCGTCTCGTTCGTCCATCTTCGTCTTCCCATTTGATCCGTTGGCCATCTTTGTACCATGTTCGTCTCGTTCGTCCATCTTCATCCTCCTATTTGATCCCTAGGCCTTCTTTGTACCAAGTTCGTCTCGTTCGTCCCTCTTCGTCCTCCCATTTGATCCCTTGGCCTTCTTTGGACCAAGTTCGTCTCGTTCGTCCATCTTCGTCCTCCCATTTGATCCCTTGGCCTTCTTTGTACCATGTTCGTCTCGTTCGTCCCTCTTCGTCCTCCCATTTGATCCCTAGGCCTTCTTTGGACCTTGTTCGTCTCGTTCGTCCGTCTTCGTCCTCCCATTTGATCCCTTGGCCTTCTTTGGACCAAGTTCGTCTCGTTCGTCAATCTTCGTGCTCCCATTTGATCCGTAGGCCTTCTTTGGACAAAGTTCGTGTCGTTCGTCCATCTTCGTCCTCCCATTTGATCCGTTGGCCTTCTTTGTACCATGTTCGTCTCGTTCGTCCATCTTCGTCTTCCCATTTCATCCCTAGGCCTTCTTTGTACCAAGTTCGTCTCGTTCGTCCCTCTTCGTCCTCCCATTTGATCCCTAGGCCTTCTTTGGACAAAGTTCGTCTCGTTCGTCCATCTTCGTCCTCCCATTTGATCCGTTGGCCTTCTTTGGACCAAGTTCGTCTCGTTCGTCCATCTTCGTCCTCCCATTTGATCCGTTGGCCTTCTTTGTAGCATGTTCGTCTCGTTCGTCCATCTTCATCCTCCTATTTGATCCCTAGGCCTTCTTTGTACCAAGTTCGTCTCGTTCGTCCCTCTTCGTCCTCCCATTTGATCCCTTGGCCTTCTTTGGACCAAGTTCGTCTCGTTCGTCCATCTTCGTCCTCCCATTTGATCCCTTGGCCTTCTTTGTACCATGTTCGTCTCGTTCGTCCCTCTTCGTCCTCCCATTTGATCCCTAGGCCTTCTTTGGACCATGTTCGTCTCGTTCGTCCATCTTCGTCCTCACATTGGATCCCTTGGCCTTCTTTGTACCATGTTCGTCTCGTTCGTCCCTCTTCGTCCTCCCATTTGATCCCTAGGCCTTCTTTGGACCAAGTTCGTCTCGTTCGTCCATCTTCGTGCTCCCATTTGATCCGTAGGCCTTCTTTGGACAAAGTTCGTCTCATTCGCCCATCTTCGTCCTCCCATTTGATCCCTTGGCCTTCTTTGTACCAAGTTCGTCTCGTTTGTCCCTCTTCGTCCTCCCATTTGATCCCTAGGCCTTCTTTGGACCAAGTTCGTCTCGTTCGTCTCGTTCGTCCATCTTGATCCTCCCATTTGATCCGTTGGCCTTCTTTGGACCAAGTTCATCTCGTTCGTCCATCTTCGTCCTCCCATTTGATCCGTTGGCCATCTTTGTACCATGTTCGTCTCGTTCGTCCATCTTCATCCTCCTATTTGATCCCTAGGCCTTCTTTGTACCAAGTTCGTCTCGTTCGTCCCTCTTCGTCCTCCCATTTGATCCCTTGGCCTTCTTTGGACCAAGTTCGTCTCGTTCGTCCATCTTCGTCCTCCCATTTGATCCCTTGGCCTTCTTTGTACCATGTTCGTCTCGTTCGTCCCTCTTCGTCCTCCCATTTGATCCCTAGGCCTTCTTTGGACCTTTTTCGTCTCGTTCGTCCGTCTTCGTCCTCCCATTTGATCCCTTGGCCTTCTTTGGACCAAGTTCGTCTCGTTCGTCAATCTTCGTGCTCCCATTTGATCCGTAGGCCTTCTTTGGACAAAGTTCGTGTCGTTCGTCCATCTTCGTCCTCCCATTTGATCCGTTGGCCTTCTTTGTACCATGTTCGTCTCGTTCGTCCATCTTCGTCTTCCCATTTCATCCCTAGGCCTTCTTTGTACCAAGTTCGTCTCGTTCGTCCCTCTTCGTCCTCCCATTTGATCCCTAGGCCTTCTTTGGACAAAGTTCGTCTCGTTCGTCCATCTTCGTCCTCCCATTTGATCCGTTGGCCTTCTTTGGACCAAGTTCGTCTCGTTCGTCCATCTTCGTCCTCCCATTTGATCCGTTGGCCTTCTTTGTAGCATGTTCGTCTCGTTCGTCCATCTTCATGCTCCTATTTGATCCCTAGGCCTTCTTTGTACCAAGTTCGTCTCGTTCGTCCCTCTTCGTCCTCCCATTTGATCCCTTGGCCTTCTTTGGACCAAGTTCGTCTCGTTCGTCCATCTTCGTCCTCCCATTTGATCCCTTGGCCTTCTTTGTACCATGTTCGTCTCGTTCGTCCCTCTTCGTCCTCCCATTTGATCCCTAGGCCTTCTTTGGACCATGTTCGTCTCGTTCGTCCATCTTCGTCCTCCCATTGGATCCCTTGGCCTTCTTTGTACCATGTTCGTCTCGTTCGTCCCTCTTCGTCCTCCCATTTGATCCCTAGGCCTTCTTTGGACCAAGTTCGTCTCGTTCGTCCATCTTCGTGCTCCCATTTGATCCGTAGGCCTTCTTTGGACATAGTTCGTCTCATTCGTCCATCTTCGTCCTCCCATTTGATCCCTTGGCCTTCTTTGTACCAAGTTCGTCTCGTTTGTCCCTCTTCGTACTCCCATTTGATCCCTAGGCCTTCTTTGGACCAAGTTCGTCTCGTTCGTCCATCTTGATCCTCCCATTTGATCCGTTGGCCTTCTTTGGACCAAGTTCGTCTCGTCCATCCATCTTCGTCCTCCCATTTGATCCGTTGGCCATCTTTGTACCATGTTCGTCTCGTTCGTCCATCTTCATCCTCCTATTTGATCCCTAGGCCTTCTTTGTACCAAGTTCGTCTCGTTCGTCCCTCCTCGTCCTCCCATTTGATCCCTTGGCCTTCTTTGGACCAAGTTCGTGTCGTTCGTCCATCTTCGTCCTCCCATTTGATCCCTTGGCCTTCTTTGTACCATGTTCGTCTCGTTCGTCCCTCTTCGTCCTCCCATTTGATCCCTAGGCCTTCTTTGGACCATGTTCGTCTCGTTCGTCCATCTTCGTCCTCCCATTTGATCCCTTGGCCTTCTTTGTACCATGTTCGTCTCGTTCGTCCCTCTTCGTCCTCCCATTTGATCCCTAGGCCTTCTTTGGACCAAGTTCGTCTCGTTCGTCCATCTTCGTGCTCCCATTTGATCCGTAGGCCTTCTTTGGACAAAGTTCGTCTCATTCGTCCATCTTCGTCCTCCCATTTGATCCCTTGGCCTTCTTTGTACCAAGTTCGTCTCGTTTGTCCCTCTTCGTCCTCCCATTTGATCCCTAGGCCTTCTTTGGACCAGGTTCGTCTCGTTCGTCCATCTTGATCCTCCCATTTGATCCGTTGGCCTTCTTTGGACCAAGTTCATCTCGTTCGTCCATCTTCGTCCTCCCATTTGATCCGTTGGCCATCTTTGTACCATGTTCGTCTCGTTCGTCCATCTTCATCCTCCTATTTGATCCCTAGGCCTTCTTTGTACCAAGTTCGTCTCGTTCGTCCCTCTTCGTCCTCCCATTTGATCCCTTGGCCTTCTTTGGACCAAGTTCGTCTCGTTCGTCCATCTTCGTCCTCCCATTTGATCCCTTGGCCTTCTTTGTACCATGTTCGTCTCGTTCGTCCCTCTTCGTCCTCCCATTTGATCCCTAGGCCTTCTTTGGATCTTGTTCGTCTCGTTCGTCCGTCTTCGTCCTCCCATTTGATCCCTTGGCCTTCTTTGTACCATGTTCGTCTCGTTTGTCCCTCTTCGTCCTCCCATTTGATCCCTAGGCCTTCTTTGGACCATGTTCGTCTCGTTCGTCCCTCTTCGTCCTCCCATTTGATCCCTAGGCCTTCTTTGGACCATTTTCGTCTCGTTCGTCCCTCTTCTTCTTCCCATTTGATCGCTAGGCCATCTTTTGACCAAGTTCATCTCGTTCGTCCATCTTCGTCCTCCCATTTGATCCCTTGGCCTTCTTTGTACCAAGTTCGTCTCGTTCGTCCCTCTTAGTCCTCCCATTTGTTCCCTAGGCCTTCTTTGGACAAAATTCGTCTCGTTCGTCCATCTTCGTCCTCCCATTTGATCCGTTGGCCTTCTTTGTACCATGTTCGTCTCGTTCGTCCATCTTCATCCTCCTATTTGATCCCTAGGCCTTCTTTGTACCAAGTTCGTCTCGTTCGTCCCTCTTCGTGCTCCCATTTGATCCCTTGGCCTTCTTTGGACCAAGTTCGTCTCGTTCGTCCATCTTCGTCCTCCCATTTGATCCCTTGGCCTTCTTTGTACCATGTTCGTCTCGTTCGTCCATCTTCGTGCTCCCATTTGATCCGTAGGCTTTCTTTGGATAAAGTTCGTCTCGTTCGTCCATCTTCGTCCTCCCATTTGATCCCTTGGCCTTCTTTGTACCAAGTTCATCTCGTTTGTCCCTCTTCGTCCTCCCATTTGATCCCTAGGCCTTCTTTGGACCATGTTCGTCTCGATCGTCCCTTTTCGTCCTCCCATTTGATCCCTAGGCCTTCTTTGGACCATTTTCGTCTCGTTCGTCCCTCTTCTTCTTCCCATTTGATCGCTAGGCCATCTTTTGACCAAGTTCATCTCGTTCGTCCATCTTCGTCGTCCCATTTGATCCCTTGGCCTTCTTTGTACCAAGTTCGTCTCGTTCGTCCATCTTCGTCCTCCCATTTGATCCGTAGGCCTTCTCTGGACCAAGTTCATCTCGTTCGTCAATCTTCGTGGTCCCATTTGATCCGTAGGCCTTCTTTGGACAAAGTTCGTCTCGTTCGTCCATCTTCGTCCTCCCATTTGATCCGTTGGCCTTCTTTGTACCATGTTCGTCTCGTTCGTCCATCTTCGTCTTCCCATTTCATCCCTAGGCCTTCTTTGTACCAAGTTCGTCTCGTTCGTCCCTCTTCGTCCTCCCATTTGATCCCTAGGCCTTCTTTGGACAAAGTTCGTCTCGTTCGTCCATCTTCGTCCTCCCATTTGATCCGTTGGCCTTCTTTGGACCAAGTTCGTCTCATTCGTCCATCTTCGTCCTCCCATTTGATCCGTTGGCCTTCTTTGTAGCATGTTCGTCTCGTTCGTCCATCTTCATCCTCCTATTTGATCCCTAGGCCTTCTTTGTACCAAGTTCGTCTCGTTCGTCCCTCTTCGTCCTCCCATTTGATCCCTTGGCCTTCTTTTGACCAAGTTCGTCTCGTTCGTCCATCTTCGTCCTCCCATTTGATCCCTTGGCCTTCTTTGTACCATGTTCGTCTCGTTCGTCCCTCTTCGTCCTCCCATTTGATCCCTAGGCCTTCTTTGGACCATGTTCGTCTCGTTCGTCCATCTTCGTCCTCCCATTTGATCCCTTGGCCTTCTTTGTACCATGTTCGTCTCGTTCGTCCCTCTTCGTCCTCCCATTTGATCCCTAGGCCTTCTTTGGACCAAGTTCGTCTCGTTCGTCCATCTTCGTCCTCCCATTTGATCCGTTGGCCTTCTTTGGACCAAGTTCGTCTCATTCGTCCATCTTCGTCCTCCCATTTGATCCGTTGGCCTTCTTTGTAGCATGTTCGTCTCGTTCGTCCATCTTCATCCTCCTATTTGATCCCTAGGCCTTCTTTGTACCAAGTTCGTCTCGTTCGTCCCTCTTCGTCCTCCCATTTGATCCCTTGGCCTTCTTTTGACCAAGTTCGTCTCGTTCGTCCATCTTCGTCCTCCCATTTGATCCCTTGGCCTTCTTTGTACCATGTTCGTCTCGTTCGTCCCTCTTCGTCCTCCCATTTGATCCCTAGGCCTTCTTTGGATCTTGTTCGTCTCGTTCGTCCGTCTTCGTCCTCCCATTTGATCCCTTGGCCTTCTTTGTACCATGTTCGTCTCGTTTGTCCCTCTTCGTCCTCCCATTTGATCCCTAGGCCTTCTTTGGACCATGTTCGTCTCGTTCGTCCCTCTTCGTCCTCCCATTTGATCCCTAGGCCTTCTTTGGACCATTTTCGTCTCGTTCGTCCCTCTTCTTCTTCCCATTTGATCGCTAGGCCATCTTTTGACCAAGTTCATCTCGTTCGTCCATCTTCGTCCTCCCATTTGATCCCTTGGCCTTCTTTGTACCAAGTTCGTCTCGTTCGTCCCTCTTAGTCCTCCCATTTGTTCCCTAGGCCTTCTTTGGACAAAATTCGTCTCGTTCGTCCATCTTCGTCCTCCCATTTGATCCGTTGGCCTTCTTTGTACCATGTTCGTCTCGTTCGTCCATCTTCATCCTCCTATTTGATCCCTAGGCCTTCTTTGTACCAAGTTCGTCTCGTTCGTCCATCTTCGTCCTCCCATTTGATCCCTTGGCCTTCTTTGTACCATGTTCGTCTCGTTCGTCCCTCTTCGTCCTCCCATTTGATCCCTAGGCCTTCTTTGGACCAAGTTCGTCTCGTTCGTCCATCTTCGTGCTCCCATTTGATCCGTAGGCCTTCTTTGGACAAAGTTCGTCTCATTCGTCCATCTTCGTCCTCCCATTTGATCCCTTGGCCTTCTTTGTACCAAGTTCGTCTCGTTTGTCCCTCTTCGTCCTCCCATTTGATCCCTAGGCCTTCTTTGGACCAGGTTCGTCTCGTTCGTCCATCTTGATCCTCCCATTTGATCCGTTGGCCTTCTTTGGACCAAGTTCATCTCGTTCGTCCATCTTCGTCCTCCCATTTGATCCGTTGGCCATCTTTGTACCATGTTCGTCTCGTTCGTCCATCTTCATCCTCCTATTTGATCCCTAGGCCTTCTTTGTACCAAGTTCGTCTCGTTCGTCCCTCTTCGTCCTCCCATTTGATCCCTTGGCCTTCTTTGGACCAAGTTCGTCTCGTTCGTCCATCTTCGTCCTCCCATTTGATCCCTTGGCCTTCTTTGTACCATGTTCGTCTCGTTCGTCCCTCTTCTTCTTCCCATTTGATCGCTAGGCCATCTTTTGACCAAGTTCATCTCGTTCGTCCATCTTCGTCCTCCCATTTGATCCGTTGGCCTTCTTTGGACCAAGTTTGTCTCATTCGTCCATCTTCGTCCTCCCATTTGATCCGTTGGCCTTCTTTGTAGCATGTTCGTCTCGTTCGTCCATCTTCATCCTCCTATTTGATCCCTAGGCCTTCTTTGTACCAAGTTCGTCTCGTTCGTCCCTCTTCGTCCTCCCATTTGATCCCTTGGCCTTCTTTTGACCAAGTTCGTCTCGTTCGTCCATCTTCGTCCTCCCATTTGATCCCTTGGCCTTCTTTGTACCATGTTCGTCTCGTTCGTCCCTCTTCGTCCTCCCATTTGATCCCTAGGCCTTCTTTGGACAAAGTTCGTCTCGTTCGTCCATCTTCGTCCTCCCATTTGATCCGTTGGCCTTCTTTGGACCAAGTTCGTCTCATTCGTCCATCTTCGTCCTCCCATTTGATCCGTTGGCCTTCTTTGTAGCATGTTCGTCTCGTTCGTCCATCTTCATCCTCCTATTTGATCCCTAGGCCTTCTTTGTACCAAGTTCGTCTCGTTCGTCCCTCTTCGTCCTCCCATTTGATCCCTTGGCCTTCTTTTGACCAAGTTCGTCTCGTTCGTCCATCTTCGTCCTCCCATTTGATCCCTTGGCCTTCTTTGTACCATGTTCGTCTCGTTCGTCCCTCTTCGTCCTCCCATTTGATCCCTAGGCCTTCTTTGGACCATGTTCGTCTCGTTCGTCCATCTTCGTCCTCCCATTTGATCCCTTGGCCTTCTTTGTACCATGTTCGTCTCGTTCGTCCCTCTTCGTCCTCCCATTTGATCCCTAGGCCTTCTTTGGACCAAGTTCGTCTCGTTCGTCCATCTTCGTCCTCCCATTTGATCCGTTGGCCTTCTTTGGACCAAGTTCGTCTCATTCGTCCATCTTCGTCCTCCCATTTGATCCGTTGGCCTTCTTTGTAGCATGTTCGTCTCGTTCGTCCATCTTCATCCTCCTATTTGATCCCTAGGCCTTCTTTGTACCAAGTTCGTCTCGTTCGTCCCTCTTCGTCCTCCCATTTGATCCCTTGGCCTTCTTTTGACCAAGTTCGTCTCGTTCGTCCATCTTCGTCCTCCCATTTGATCCCTTGGCCTTCTTTGTACCATGTTCGTCTCGTTCGTCCCTCTTCGTCCTCCCATTTGATCCCTAGGCCTTCTTTGGATCTTGTTCGTCTCGTTCGTCCGTCTTCGTCCTCCCATTTGATCCCTTGGCCTTCTTTGTACCATGTTCGTCTCGTTTGTCCCTCTTCGTCCTCCCATTTGATCCCTAGGCCTTCTTTGGACCATGTTCGTCTCGTTCGTCCCTCTTCGTCCTCCCATTTGATCCCTAGGCCTTCTTTGGACCATTTTCGTCTCGTTCGTCCCTCTTCTTCTTCCCATTTGATCGCTAGGCCATCTTTTGACCAAGTTCATCTCGTTCGTCCATCTTCGTCCTCCCATTTGATCCCTTGGCCTTCTTTGTACCAAGTTCGTCTCGTTCGTCCCTCTTAGTCCTCCCATTTGTTCCCTAGGCCTTCTTTGGACAAAATTCGTCTCGTTCGTCCATCTTCGTCCTCCCATTTGATCCGTTGGCCTTCTTTGTACCATGTTCGTCTCGTTCGTCCATCTTCATCCTCCTATTTGATCCCTAGGCCTTCTTTGTACCAAGTTCGTCTCGTTCGTCCCTCTTCGTGCTCCCATTTGATCCCTTGGCCTTCTTTGGACCAAGTTCGTCTCGTTCGTCCATCTTCGTCCTCCCATTTGATCCCTTGGCCTTCTTTGTACCATGTTCGTCTCGTTCGTCCATCTTCGTGCTCCCATTTGATCCGTAGGCCTTCTTTGGATAAAGTTCGTCTCGTTCGTCCATCTTCGTCCTCCCATTTGATCCCTTGGCCTTCTTTGTACCAAGTTCATCTCGTTTGTCCCTCTTCGTCCTCCCATTTGATCCCTAGGCCTTCTTTGGACCATGTTCGTCTCGATCGTCCCTTTTCGTCCTCCCATTTGATCCCTAGGCCTTCTTTGGACCATTTTCGTCTCGTTCGTCCCTCTTCTTCTTCCCATTTGATCGCTAGGCCATCTTTTGACCAAGTTCATCTCGTTCGTCCATCTTCGTCGTCCCATTTGATCCCTTGGCCTTCTTTGTACCAAGTTCGTCTCGTTCGTCCCTCTTAGTCCTCCCATTTGTTCTCTAGGCCTTCTTTGGACAAAATTCGTCTCGTTCGTCCATCTTCGTCCTCCCATTTGATTCGTTGGCCTTCTTTGGACCAAGTTCGTCTCGTTCGTCCATCTTCGTCCTCCCATTTGATCCGTTGGCCTTCTGTGTACCATGTTCGTCTCGTTCGTCCCTCTTCGTCTTCCCATTTGATCCGTAGGCCTTCTTTGGACCAAGTTCGTCTCGTTCGTCCATCTTCGTCCTCCCATTTGATCCGTAGGCCTTCTCTGGACCAAGTTCATCTCGTTCGTCAATCTTCGTGGTCCCATTTGATCCGTAGGCCTTCTTTGGACAAAGTTCGTCTCGTTCGTCCATCTTCGTCCTCCCATTTGATCCGTTGGCCTTCTTTGTACCATGTTCGTCTCGTTCGTCCATCTTCGTCTTCCCATTTCATCCCTAGGCCTTCTTTGTACCAAGTTCGTCTCGTTCGTCCCTCTTCGTCCTCCCATTTGATCCCTAGGCCTTCTTTGGACAAAGTTCGTCTCGTTCGTCCATCTTCGTCCTCCCATTTGATCCGTTGGCCTTCTTTGGACCAAGTTCGTCTCATTCGTCCATCTTCGTCCTCCCATTTGATCCGTTGGCCTTCTTTGTAGCATGTTCGTCTCGTTCGTCCATCTTCATCCTCCTATTTGATCCCTAGGCCTTCTTTGTACCAAGTTCGTCTCGTTCGTCCCTCTTCGTCCTCCCATTTGATCCCTTGGCCTTCTTTTGACCAAGTTCGTCTCGTTCGTCCATCTTCGTCCTCCCATTTGATCCCTTGGCCTTCTTTGTACCATGTTCGTCTCGTTTGTCCCTCTTCGTCCTCCCATTTGATCCGTAGGCCTTCTTTGGACAAAGTTCGTCTCGTTCGTCCATCTTCGTCCTCCCATTTGATCCCTTGGCCTTCTTTGTACCAAGTTCGTCTCGTTTGTCCTTCTTCGTCCTCCCATTTGATCCCTAGGCCTTCTTTGGACCAAGTTCGTCTCGTTCGTCGATCTTGATCCTCCCATTTGATCCGTTGGCCTTCTTTGGACCAAGTTCGTCTCGTTCGTCCATCTTCGTCCTCCCATTTGATCCGTTGGCCTTCTTTGTACCATGTTCATCTCGTTCGTCCATTTTCGTCCTCCTATTTGATCCCTAGGCCTTCTTTGTACCAAGTTCGTCTCGTTCGTCCCTCTTCGTCCTCCCATTTGATCCCTTGGCCTTCTTTGGACCAAGTTCGTCTCGTTCGTCCATCTTCGTCCTCCCATTTGATCCCTTGGCCTTCTTTGTACCATGTTCGTCTCGTTCGTCCCTCTTCGTCCTCCCATTTGATCCCTAGGCCTTCTTTGGACAAAGTTCGTCTCGTTCGTCCATCTTCGTCCTCCCATTTGATCCGTTGGCCTTCTTTGGACCAAGTTCGTCTCGTTCGTCCCTCTTCGTCCTCCCATTTGATCCCTAGGCCTTCTTTGGACAAAGTTCGTCTCGTTCGTCCATCTTCGTCCTCCCATTTGATCCGTTGGCCTTCTTTGGACCAAGTTCGTCTCGTTCGTCCATCTTCGTCCTCCCATTTGATCCGTTGGCCTTCTTTGTAGCATGTTCGTCTCGTTCGTCCATCTTCATCCTCCTATTTGAGCCCTAGGCCTTCTTTGTACCAAGTTCGTCTCGTTCGTCCCTCTTCGTCCTCCCATTTGATCCCTTGGCCTTCTTTGGACCAAGTTCGTCTCGTTCGTCCATCTTCGTCCTCCCATTTGATCCCTTGGCCTTCTTTGTACCATGTTCGTCTCGTTCGTCCCTCTTCGTCCTCCCATTTGATCCCTAGGCCTTCTTTGGACCATGTTCGTCTCGTTCGTCCATCTTCGTCCTCCCATTTGATCCCTTGGCCTTCTTTGTACCATGTTCGTCTCGTTCGTCCCTCTTCGTCCTCCCATTTGATCCCTAGGCCTTCTTTGGACGAAGTTCGTCTCGTTCGTCCATCTTCGTGCTCCCATTTGATCCGTAGGCCTTCTTTGGACAAAGTTCGTCTCGTTCGTCCATCTTCGTCCTCCCATTTGATCCCTTGGCCTTCTTTGTACCAAGTTCGTCTCGTTTGTCCCTCTTCGTCCTCCCATTTGATCCCTAGGCCTTCTTTGGACCAAGTTCGTCTCGTTCGTCGATCTTGATCCTCCCATTTGATTTGTTGGCCTTCATTGGACCAAGTTCGTCTCGTTCGTCCATCTTCGTCCTCCCATTTGATCCGTTGGCCTTCTTTGTACCATGTTCGTCTCGTTCGTCCATCTTCGTCCTCCTATTTGATCCCTAGGCCTTCTTTGTACCAAGTTCGTCTCGTTCGTCCCTCTTCGTCCTCCCATTTGATCCCTTGGCCTTCTTTGTACCATGTTCGTCTCGTTCGTCCATCTTCGTCCTCCCATTTGATCCCTTGGCCTTCTTTGTACCATGTTCGTCTCGTTCGTCCCTCTTCGTCCTCCCATTTGATCCCTAGGCCTTCTTTGGACAAAGTTCGTCTCGTTCGTCCATCTTCGTCCTCCCATTTGATCCGTTGGCCTTCTTTGGACCAAGTTCGTCTCGTTCGTCCATCTTCGTCCTCCCATTTGATCCGTTGGCCTTCTTTGTAGCATGTTCGTCTCGTTCGTCCATCTTCATCCTCCTATTTGATCCCTAGGCCTTCTTTGTACCAAGTTCGTCTCGTTCGTCCCTCTTCGTCCTCCCATTTGATCCCTTGGCCTTCTTTGGACCAAGTTCGTCTCGTTCGTCCATCTTCGTCCTCCCATTTGATCCCTTGGCCTTCTTTGTACCATGTTCGTCTCGTTCGTCCCTCTTCGTCCTCCCATTTGATCCCTAGGCCTTCTTTGGACCATGTTCGTCTCGTTCGTCCATCTTCGTCCTCCCATTTGATCCCTTGGCCTTCTTTGTACCATGTTCGTCTTGTTCGTCCCTCTTCGTCCTCCCATTTGATCCCTAGGCCTTCTTTGGACCAAGTTCGTCTCGTTCGTCCATCTTCGTGCTCCCATTTGATCCGTAGGCCTTCTTTGGACAAAGTTCGTCTCGTTCGTCCATCTTCGTCCTCCCATTTGATCCCTTGGCCTTCTTTGTACCAAGTTCGTCTTGTTTGTCCCTCTTCGTCCTCCCATTTGATCCCTAGGCCTTCTTTGGACCAAGTTCGTCTCGTTCGTCGATCTTGATCCTCCCATTTGATCCGTTGGCCTTCTTTGGACCAAGTTCGTCTCGTTCGTCCATCTTCGTCCTCCCATTTGATCCGTTGGCCTTCTTTGTACCTTGTTCGTCTCGTTCGTCCATCTTCGTCCTCCTATTTGATCCCTAGGCCTTCTTTGTACCAAGTTCGTCTCGTTCGTCCCTCTTCGTCCTCCCATTTGATCCCTTGGCATTCTTTGGACCAAGTTCGTCTCGTTCGTCCATCTTCGTCCTCCCATTTGATCCCTTGGCCTTCTTTGTACCATGTTCGTCTCGTTCGTCCCTCTTCGTCCTCCCATTTGATCCCTAGGCCTTCTTTGGACAAAGTTCGTCTCGTTCGTCCATCTTCGTCCTCCCATTTGATCCGTTGGCCTTCTTTGGACCAAGTTCGTCTCGTTCGTCCATCTTCGTGCTCCCTTTTGATCCGTAGGCCATCTTTGGACAAAGTTCGTCTCATTCGTCCATCTTCGTCCTCCCATTTGATCCCTTGGCCTTCTTTGTACCAAGTTCGTCTCGTTTGTCCCTCTTCGTCCTCCCATTTGATCCGTTGGCCTTCTTTGTACCATGTTCGTCTCGTTCGTCCATCTTCGTCCTCCTATTTGATCCCTAGGCCTTCTTTGTACCAAGTTCGTCTCGTTCGTCCCTCTTCGTCCTCCCATTTGATCCCTTGGCCTTCTTTGGACCAAGTTCGTCTCGTTCGTCCATCTTCGTCCTCCCATTTGATCCCTTGGCCTTCTTTGTACCATGTTCATCTCGTTCGTCCCTCTTCGTCCTCCCATTTGATCCCTAGGCCTTCTTTGGACAAAGTTCGTCTCGTTCGTCCATCTTCGTCCTCCCATTTGATCCGTTGGCCTTCTTGGGACCAAGTTCGTCTCGTTCGTCCATCTTCGTCCTCCCATTTGATCCGTTGGGCTTCTTTATAGCATGTTCGTCTCGTTCGTCCATCTTCATCCTCCTATTTGATCCCTAGGCCTTCTTTGTACCAAGTTCGTCTCGTTCGTCCCTCTTCGTCCTCCCATTTGATCCCTTGGCCTTCTTTGGACCAAGTTCGTCTCGTTCGTCCATCTTCGTCCTCCCATTTGATCCCTTGGCCTTCTTTGTACCATGTTCGTCTCGTTCGTCCCTCTTCGTCCTCCCATTTGATCCCTAGGCCTTCTTTGGACCATGTTCGTCTCGTTCGTCCATCTTCGTCCTCCCATTTGATCCCTTGGCCTTCTTTGTACCATGTTCGTCTCGTTCGTCCCTCTTCGTCCTCCCATTTGATCCCTAGGCCTTCTTTGGACCAAGTTCGTCTCGTTCGTCCATCTTCGTGCTCCCATTTGATCCGTAGGCCATCTTTGGACAAAGTTCGTCTCATTCGTCCATCTTCGTCCTCCCATTTGATCCCTTGGCCTTCTTTGTACCAAGTTCGTCTCGTTTGTCCCTCTTCGTCCTCCCATTTGATCCCTAGGCCTTCTTTGGACCAAGTTCGTCTCGTTCGTCCATCTTGATCCTCCCATTTGATCCGTTGGCCTTCTTTGGACCAAGTTCGTCTCGTTCGTCCATCTTCGTCCTCCCATTTGATCCGTTGGCCATCTTTGTACCATGTTCGTCTCGTTCGTCCATCTTCATCCTCCTATTTGATCCCTAGGCCTTCTTTGTACCAAGTTCGTCTCGTTCGTCCCTCTTCGTCCTCCCATTTGATCCCTTGGCCTTCTTTGGACCTAGTTCGTCTCGTTCGTCCATCTTCGTCCTCCCATTTGATCCCTTGGCCTTCTTTGTACCTTGTTCGTCTCGTTCGTCCCTCTTCGTCCTCCCATTTGATCCCTAGGCCTTCTTTGGACCTTGTTCGTCTCGTTCGTCCGTCTTCGTCCTCCCATTTGATCCCTTGGCCTTCTTTGTACCATGTTCGTCTCGTTGGTCCCTCTTCGTCCTCCCATTTGATCCCTAGGCCTTCTTTGGACAAAGTTCGTCTCGTTCGTCCATCTTCGTCCTCCCATTTGATCCGTTGGCCTTCTTTGGACCAAGTTCGTCTCGTTCGTCCATCTTCGTGCTCCCATTTGATCCGTAGGCCATCTTTGGACAAAGTTCGTCTCATTCGTCCATCTTCGTCCTCCCATTTGATCCCTTGGCCTTCTTTGTACCAAGTTCGTCTCGTTTGTCCCTCTTCGTCCTCCCATTTGATCCGTTGGCCTTCTTTGTACCATGTTCGTCTCGTTCGTCCATCTTCGTCCTCCTATTTGATCCCTAGGCCTTCTTTGTACCAAGTTCGTCTCGTTCGTCCCTCTTCGTCCTCCCATTTGATCCCTTGGCCTTCTTTGGACCAAGTTCGTCTCGTTCGTCCCTCTTCGTCCTCCCATTTGATCCCTAGGCCTTCTTTGGACAAAGTTCGTCTCGTTCGTCCATCTTCGTCCTCCCATTTGATCCGTTGGCCTTCTTGGGACCAAGTTCGTCTCGTTCGTCCATCTTCGTCCTCCCATTTGATCCGTTGGGCTTCTTTGTAGCATGTTCGTCTCGTTCGTCCATCTTCATCCTCCTATTTGATCCCTAGGCCTTCTTTGTACCAAGTTCGTCTCGTTCGTCCCTCTTCGTCCTCCCATTTGATCCCTTGGCCTTCTTTGTACCATGTTCGTCTCGTTCGTCCATCTTCGTGCTCCCATTTGATCCGTAGGCCATCTTTGGACAAAGTTCGTCTCATTCGTCCATCTTCGTCCTCCCATTTGATCCCTTGGCCTTCTTTGTACCAAGTTCGTCTCGTTTGTCCCTCTTCGTCCTCCCATTTGATCCCTAGGCCTTCTTTGGACCAAGTTCGTCTCGTTCGTCCATCTTGATCCTCCCATTTGATCCGTTGGCCTTCTTTGGACCAAGTTCGTCTCGTTCGTCCATCTTCGTCCTCCCATTTGATCCGTTGGCCTTCTTGGGACCAAGTTCGTCTCGTTCGTCCATCTTCGTCCTCCCATTTGATCCGTTGGGCTTCTTTGTAGCATGTTCGTCTCGTTCGTCCATCTTCATCCTCCTATTTGATCCCTAGGCCTTCTTTGTACCAAGTTCGTCTCGTTCGTCCCTCTTCGTCCTCCCATTTGATCCCTTGGCCTTCTTTGTACCATGTTCGTCTCGTTCGTCCATCTTCGTGCTCCCATTTGATCCGTAGGCCATCTTTGGACAAAGTTCGTCTCATTCGTCCATCTTCGTCCTCCCATTTGATCCGTTGGGCTTCTTTGTAGCATGTTCGTCTCGTTCGTCCATCTTCATCCTCCTATTTGATCCCTAGGCCTTCTTTGTACCAAGTTCGTCTCGTTCGTCCCTCTTCGTCCTCCCATTTGATCCCTAGGCCTTCTTTGGACCATGTTCGTCTCGTTCGTCCATCTTCGTCCTCCCATTTGATCCCTTGGCCTTCTTTGTACCATGTTCGTCTCGTTCGTCCCTCTTCGTCCTCCCATTTGATCCCTAGGCCTTCTTTGGACCAAGTTCGTCTCGTTCGTCCATCTTCGTGCTCCCATTTGATCCGTAGGCCATCTTTGGACAAAGTTCGTCTCATTCGTCCATCTTCGTCCTCCCATTTGATCCCTTGGCCTTCTTTGTACCAAGTTCGTCTCGTTTGTCCCTCTTCGTCCTCCCATTTGATCCCTAGGCCTTCTTTGGACCAAGTTCGTCTCGTTCGTCCATCTTGATCCTCCCATTTGATCCGTTGGCCTTCTTTGGACCAAGTTCGTCTCGTTCGTCCATCTTCGTCCTCCCATTTGATCCCTAGGCCTTCTTTGGACCTTGTTCGTCTCGTTCGTCCGTCTTCGTCCTCCCATTTGATCCCTTGGCCTTCTTTGTACCATGTTCGTCTCGTTGGTCCCTCTTCGTCCTCCCATTTGATCCCTAGGCCTTCTTTGGACAAAGTTCGTCTCGTTCGTCCATCTTCGTCCTCCCATTTGATCCGTTGGCCTTCTTTGGACCAAGTTCGTCTCGTTCGTCCATCTTCGTGCTCCCATTTGATCCGTAGGCCATCTTTGGACAAAGTTCGTCTCATTCGTCCATCTTCGTCCTCCCATTTGATCCCTTGGCCTTCTTTGTACCAAGTTCGTCTCGTTTGTCCCTCTTCGTCCTCCCATTTGATCCGTTGGCCTTCTTTGTGCCATGTTCGTCTCGTTCGTCCATCTTCGTCCTCCTATTTGATCCCTAGGCCTTCTTTGTACCAAGTTCGTCTCGTTCGTCCATCTTCGTCCTCCCATTTGATCCCTTGGCCTTCTTTGTACCATGTTCGTCTCGTTCGTCCCTCTTCGTCCTCCCATTTGATCCCTAGGCCTTCTTTGGACAAAGTTCGTCTCGTTCGTCCATCTTCGTCCTCCCATTTGATCCGTTGGCCTTCTTGGGACCAAGTTCGTCTCGTTCGTCCATCTTCGTCCTCCCATTTGATCCGTTGGGCTTCTTTGTAGCATGTTCGTCTCGTTCGTCCATCTTCATCCTCCTATTTGATCCCTAGGCCTTCTTTGTACCAAGTTCGTCTCGTTCGTCCCTCTTCGTCCTCCCATTTGATCCCTTGGCCTTCTTTGGACCAAGTTCGTCTCGTTCGTCCATCTTCGTCCTCCCATTTGATCCCTTGGCCTTCTTTGTACCATGTTCGTCTCGTTCGTCCCTCTTCGTCCTCCCATTTGATCCCTAGGCCTTCTTTGGACCATGTTCGTCTCGTTCGTCCATCTTCGTCCTCCCATTTGATCCCTTGGCCTTCTTTGTACCATGTTCGTCTCGTTCGTCCCTCTTCGTCCTCCCATTTGATCCCTAGGCCTTCTTTGGACCAAGTTCGTCTCGTTCGTCCATCTTCGTGCTCCCATTTGATCCGTAGGCCATCTTTGGACAAAGTTCGTCTCATTCGTCCATCTTCGTCCTCCCATTTGATCCCTTGGCCTTCTTTGTACCAAGTTCGTCTCGTTTGTCCCTCTTCGTCCTCCCATTTGATCCCTAGGCCTTCTTTGGACCAAGTTCGTCTCGTTCGTCCATCTTGATCCTCCCATTTGATCCGTTGGCCTTCTTTGGACCAAGTTCGTCTCGTTCGTCCATCTTCGTCCTCCCATTTGATCCGTTGGCCATCTTTGTACCATGTTCGTCTCGTTCGTCCATCTTCATCCTCCTATTTGATCCCTAGGCCTTCTTTGTACCAAGTTCGTCTCGTTCGTCCCTCTTCGTCCTCCCATTTGATCCCTTGGCCTTCTTTGGACCTAGTTCGTCTCGTTCGTCCATCTTCGTCCTCCCATTTGATCCCTTGGCCTTCTTTGTACCTTGTTCGTCTCGTTCGTCCCTCTTCGTCCTCCCATTTGATCCCTAGGCCTTCTTTGGACCTTGTTCGTCTCGTTCGTCCGTCTTCGTCCTCCCATTTGATCCCTTGGCCTTCTTTGTACCATGTTCGTCTCGTTGGTCCCTCTTCGTCCTCCCATTTGATCCCTAGGCCTTCTTTGGACCATGTTCGTCTCGTTCGTCCCTCTTCGTCCTCCCATTTGATCCCTAGGCCTTCTTTGGACCATTTTCGTCTCGTTCGTCCCTCTTCTTCTTCCCATTTGATCGCTAGGCCATCTTTTGACCAAGTTCATCTCGTTCGTCCATCTTCGTCCTCCCATTTGATCCCTTGGCCTTCTTTGTACCAAGTTCGTCTCGTTCGTCCCTCTTAGTCCTCCCATTTGTTCCCTAGGCCTTCTTTGGACAAAATTCGTCTCGTTCGTCCATCTTCGTCCTCCCATTTGATCCGTTGGCCTTCTTTGTACCATGTTCGTCTCGTTCGTCCATCTTCATCCTCTTATTTGATCCCTAGGCCTTCTTTGTACCAAGTTCGTCTCGTTCGTCCCTCTTCGTCCTCCCATTTGATCCCTTGGCCTTCTTTGGACCAAGTTCGTCTCGTTCGTCCATCTTCGTCCTCCCATTTGATCCCTTGGCCTTCTTTGTACCATGTTCGTCTCGTTCGTCCATCTTCGTGCTCCCATTTGATCCGTAGGCCTTCTTTGGATAAAGTTCGTCTCGTTCGTCCATCTTCGTCCTCCCATTTGATCCCTTGGCCTTCTTTGTACCAAGTTCGTCTCGTTTGTCCCTCTTCGTCCTCCCATTTGATCCCTAGGCCTTCTTTGGACCATGTTCGTCTCGTTCGTCCCTCTTCGTCCTCCCATTTGATCCCTAGGCCTTCTTTGGACCATTTTCGTCTCGTTCGTCCCACTTCTTCTTCCCATTTGATCGCTAGGCCATCTTTTGACCAAGTTCATCTCGTTCGTCCATCTTCGTCCTCCCATTTGATCCCTTGGCCTTCTTTGTACCAAGTTCGTCTCGTTCGTCCCTCTTAGTCCTCCCATTTGTTCTCTAGGCCTTCTTTGGACAAAATTCGTCTCGTTCGTCCCTCTTCGTCCTCCTATTTGATCCCTAGGCCTTCTTTGTACCAAGTTCGTCTCGTTCGTCCCTCTTCGTCCTCCCATTTGATCCCTTGGCCTTCTTTGGACCAAGTTCGTCTCGTTCGTCCATCTTCGTCCTCCCATTTGATCCCTTGGCCTTCTTTGTACCATGTTCGTCTCGTTCGTCCCTCTTCGTCCTCCCATTTGATCCCTAGGCCTTCTTTGGACCTTGTTCGTCTCGTTCGTCCGTCTTCGTCCTCCCATTTGATCCCTTGGCCTTCTTTGTACCAAGTTCGTCTCGTTCGTCCCTCTTCGTCCTCCCATTTGATCCCTTGGCCTTCTTTGGACCAAGTTCGTCTCGTTCGTCCATCTTCGTCCTCCCATTTGATCCCTTGGCCTTTTTGTACCATGTTCGTCTCGTTCGTCCCTCTTCGTCCTCCCATTTGATCCCTAGGCCTTCTTTGGACCATGTTCGTCTCGTTCGTCCGTCTTCGTCCTCCCATTTGATCCCTTGGCCTTCTTTGTACCATGTTCGTCTCGTTCGTCCCTCTTCATCCTCCCATTTGATCCCTTGGCCTTCTTTGTACCAAGTTCGTCTCGTTTGTCCCTCTTCGTCCTCCCATTTGATCCCTAGGCCTTCTTTTGACCAAGTTCGTCTCGTTCGTCCATCTTGATCCTCCCATTTGATCCCTTGGCCTTTTTGTACCATGTTCGTCTCGTTCGTCCATCTTCGTCTTCCCATTTCATCCCTAGGCCTTCTTTGTACCAAGTTCGTCTCGTTCGTCCCTCTTCGTCCTCCCATTTGATCCCTAGGCCTTCTTTGGACAAAGTTCGTCTCGTTCGTCCATCTTCGTCCTCCCATTTGATCCGTTGGCCTTCTTTGTAGCATGTTCGTCTCGTTCGTCCATCTTCATCCTCCTATTTGATCCCTAGGCCTTCTTTGTACCAAGTTCGTCTCGTTCGTCCCTCTTCGTCCTCCCATTTGATCCCTTGGCCTTCTTTGGACCAAGTTCGTCTCGTTCGTCCATCTTCGTCCTCCCATTTGATCCCTTGGCCTTCTTTGTACCATGTTCGTCTCGTTCGTCCCTCTTCGTCCTCCCATTTGATCCCTAGGCCTTCTTTGGACCATGTTCGTCTCGTTCGTCCATCTTCGTCCTCCCATTTGATCCCTTGGCCTTCTTCGTACCATGTTCGTCTCGTTCGTCCCTCTTCGTCCTCCCATTTGATCCCTAGGCCTTCTTTCGACCAAGTTCGTCTCGTTCGTCCATCTTCGTGCTCCCATTTGATTCGTAGGCCTTCTTTGGACAAAGTTTGTCTCATTCGTCCATCTTCGTCCTCCCATTTGATCCCTTGGCCTTCTTTGTACCAAGTTCGTCTCGTTTGTCCCTCTTCGTCCTCCCATTTGATCCCTAGGCCTTCTTTGGACCAAGTTCGTCTCGTTCGTCCATCTTGATCCTCCCATTTGATCCGTTGGCCTTCTTTGGACCAAGTTCGTCTCGTTCGTCCATCTTCGTCCTCCCATTTGATCCGTTGGCCATCTTTGTACCATGTTCGTCTCGTTCGTCCATCTTCATCCTCCTATTTGATCCCTAGGCCTTCTTTGTACCAAGTTCGTCTCGTTCGTCCCTCTTCGTCCTCCCATTTGATCCCTTGGCCTTCTTTGGACCTAGTTCGTCTCGTTCGTCCATCTTCGTCCTCCCATTTGATCCCTTGGCCTTCTTTGTACCTTGTTCGTCTCGTTCGTCCCTCTTCGTCCTCCCATTTGATCCCTAGGCCTTCTTTGGACCTTGTTCGTCTCGTTCGTCCGTCTTCGTCCTCCCATTTGATCCCTTGGCCTTCTTTGTACCATGTTCGTCTCGTTGGTCCCTCTTCGTCCTCCCATTTGATCCCTAGGCCTTCTTTGGACCATGTTCGTCTCGTTCGTCCCTCTTCGTCCTCCCATTTGATCCCTAGGCCTTCTTTGGACCATTTTCGTCTCGTTCGTCCCTCTTCTTCTTCCCATTTGATCGCTAGGCCATCTTTTGACCAAGTTCATCTCGTTCGTCCATCTTCGTCCTCCCATTTGATCCCTTGGCCTTCTTTGTACCAAGTTCGTCTCGTTCGTCCCTCTTAGTCCTCCCATTTGTTCCCTAGGCCTTCTTTGGACAAAATTCGTCTCGTTCGTCCATCTTCGTCCTCCCATTTGATCCGTTGGCCTTCTTTGTACCATGTTCGTCTCGTTCGTCCATCTTCATCCTCCTATTTGATCCCTAGGCCTTCTTTGTACCAAGTTCGTCTCGTTCGTCCCTCTTCGTCCTCCCATTTGATCCCTTGGCCTTCTTTGGACCAAGTTCGTCTCGTTCGTCCATCTTCGTCCTCCCATTTGATCCCTTGGCCTTCTTTGTACCATGTTCGTCTCGTTCGTCCATCTTCGTGCTCCCATTTGATCCGTAGGCCTTCTTTGGATAAAGTTCGTCTCGTTCGTCCATCTTCGTCCTCCCATTTGATCCCTTGGCCTTCTTTGTACCAAGTTCGTCTCGTTTGTCCCTCTTCGTCCTCCCATTTGATCCCTAGGCCTTCGTTGGACCATGTTCGTCTCGTTCGTCCCTCTTCGTCCTCCCATTTGATCCCTAGGCCTTCGTTGGACCATGTTCGTCTCGTTCGTCCCTCTTCGTCCTCCCATTTGATCCCTAGGCCTTCTTTGGACCATTTTCGTCTCGTTCGTCCCTCTTCTTCTTCCCATTTGATCGCTAGGCCATCTTTTGACCAAGTTCATCTCGTTCGTCCATCTTCGTCCTCCCATTTGATCCCTTGGCCTTCTTTGTACCAAGTTCGTCTCGTTCGTCCCTCTTAGTCCTCCCATTTGTTCTCTAGGCCTTCTTTGGACAAAATTCGTCTCGTTCGTCCCTCTTCGTCCTCCCATTTGATCCCTAGGCCTTCTTTGGACAAAGTTCGTCTCGTTCGTCCATCTTCGTCCTCCCATTTGATCCGTTGGCCTTCTTTGGACCACGTTCGTCTCGTTCGTCCATCTTCGTCCTCCCATTTGATCCGTTGGCCTTCTTTGTAGCATGTTCGTCTCGTTCGTCCATCTTCATCCTCCTATTTGATCCCTAGGCCTTCTTTGTACCAAGTTCGTCTCGTTCGTCCCTCTTCGTCCTCCCATTTGATCCCTTGGCCTTCTTTGGACCAAGTTCGTCTCGTTCGTCCATCTTCGTCCTCCCATTTGATCCCTTGGCCTTCTTTGTACCATGTTCGTCTCGTTCGTCCCTCTTCGTCCTCCCATTTGATCCCTAGGCCTTCTTTGGACCTTGTTCGTCTCGTTCGTCCGTCTTCGTCCTCCCATTTGATCCCTTGGCCTTCTTTGTACCAAGTTCGTCTCGTTCGTCCCTCTTCGTCCTCCCATTTGATCCCTTGGCCTTCTTTGGACCAAGTTCGTCTCGTTCGTCCATCTTCGTCCTCCCATTTGATCCCTTGGCCTTTTTGTACCATGTTCGTCTCGTTCGTCCCTCTTCGTCCTCCCATTTGATCCCTAGGCCTTCTTTGGACCATGTTCGTCTCGTTCGTCCGTCTTCGTCCTCCCATTTGATCCCTTGGCCTTCTTTGTACCATGTTCGTCTCGTTCGTCCCTCTTCATCCTCCCATTTGATCCCTTGGCCTTCTTTGTACCAAGTTCGTCTCGTTTGTCCCTCTTCGTCCTCCCATTTGATCCCTAGGCCTTCTTTTGACCAAGTTCGTCTCGTTCGTCCATCTTGATCCTCCCATTTGATCCCTTGGCCTTTTTGTACCATGTTCGTCTCGTTCGTCCATCTTCGTCTTCCCATTTCATCCCTAGGCCTTCTTTGTACCAAGTTCGTCTCGTTCGTCCCTCTTCGTCCTCCCATTTGATCCCTAGGCCTTCTTTGGACAAAGTTCGTCTCGTTCGTCCATCTTCGTCCTCCCATTTGATCCGTTGGCCTTCTTTGGACCAAGTTCGTCTCGTTCGTCCATCTTCGTCCTCCCATTTGATCCGTTGGCCTTCTTTGTAGCATGTTCGTCTCGTTCGTCCATCTTCGTCCTCCTATTTGATCCCTAGGCCTTCTTTGTACCAAGTTCGTCTCGTTCGTCCCTCTTCGTCCTCCCATTTGATCCCTTGGCCTTCTTCGGACCAAGTTCGTCTCGTTCTTCCATCTTCGTCCTCCCATTTGATCCCTTGGCCTTCTTTGTACCATGTTCGTCTCGTTCGTCCCTCTTCGTCCTCCCATTTGATCCCTAGGCCTTCTTTGGACCATGTTCGTCTCGTTCGTCCATCTTCGTCCTCCCATTTGATCCCTTGGCCTTCTTCGTACCATGTTCGTCTCGTTCGTCCCTCTTCGTCCTCCCATTTGATCCCTAGGCCTTCTTTCGACCAAGTTCGTCTCGTTCGTCCATCTTCGTGCTCCCATTTGATCCGTAGGCCTTCTTTGGACAAAGTTTGTCTCATTCGTCCGTCTTCGTCCTCCCATTTGATCCCTTGGCCTTCTTTGTACCAAGTTCGTCTCGTTTGTCCCTCTTCGTCCTCCCATTTGATCCCTAGGCCTTCTTTGGACCAAGTTCGTCTCGTTCGTCCATCTTGATCCTCCCATTTGATCCGTTGGCCTTCTTTGGACCAAGTTCGTCTCGTTCGTCCATCTTCGTCCTCCCATTTGATCCGTTGGCCATCTTTGTACCATGTTCGTCTCGTTCGTCCATCTTCATCCTCCTATTTGATCCCTAGGCCTTCTTTGTACCAAGTTTGTCTCGTTCGTCCCTCTTCGTCCTCCCATTTGATCCCTTGGCCTTCTTTGGACCAAGTTCGTCTCGTTCGTCCATCTTCGTCCTCCTATTTGATCCCTTGGCCTTCTTTGTACCATGTTCGTCTCGTTCGTCCCTCTTCGTCCTCCCATTTGATCCCTAGGCCTTCTTTGGACCTTGTTCGTCTCGTTCGTCCGTCTTCGTCCTCCCATTTGATCCCTTGGCCTTCTTTGTACCATGTTCGTCTCGTTTGTCCCTCTTCGTCCTCCCATTTGATCCCTAGGCCTTCTTTGGACCATGTTCGTCTCGTTCGTCCCTCTTCGTCCTCCCATTTGATCCCTAGGCCTTCTTTGGACCATTTTCGTCTCGTTCGTCCCTCTTCTTCTTCCCATTTGATCGCTAGGCCATCTTTTGACCAAGTTCATCTCGTTCGTCCATCTTCGTCCTCCCATTTGATCCCTTGGCCTTCTTTGTACCAAGTTCGTCTCGTTCGTCCCTCTTAGTCCTCCCATTTGTTCCCTAGGCCTTCTTTAGACAAAATTCGTCTCGTTCGTCCATCTTCGTCCTCCCATTTGATCCGTTGGCCTTCTTTGTACCATGTTCGTCTCGTTCGTCCATCTTCATCCTCCTATTTGATCCCTAGGCCTTCTTTGTACCAAGTTCGTCTCGTTCGTCCCTCTTCGTCCTCCCATTTGATCCCTTGGCCTTCTTTGGACCAAGTTCGTCTCGTTCGTCCATCTTCGTCCTCCCATTTGATCCCTTGGCCTTCTTTGTACCATGTTCGTCTCGTTCGTCCATCTTCGTGCTCCCATTTGATCCGTAGGCCTTCTTTGGATAAAGTTCGTCTCGTTCGTCCATCTTCGTCCTCCCATTTGATCCCTTGGCCTTCTTTGTACCAAGTTCGTCTCGTTTGTCCCTCTTCGTCCTCCCATTTGTTCCCTAGGCCTTCGTTGGACCATGTTCGTCTCGTTCGTCCCTCTTCGTCCTCCCATTTGATCCCTAGGCCTTCTTTGGACCATTTTCGTCTCGTTCGTCCCTCTTCTTCTTCCCATTTGATCGCTAGGCCATCTTTTGACCAAGTTCATCTCGTTCGTCCATCTTCGTCCTCCCATTTGATCCCTTGGCCTTCTTTGTACCAAGTTCGTCTCGTTCGTCCCTCTTAGTCCTCCCATTTGTTCTCTAGGCCTTCTTTGGACAAAATTCGTCTCGTTCGTCCATCTTCGTCCTCCCATTTGATCCGTTGGCCTTCTTTGGACCAAGTTCGCCTCGTTCGTCCATCTTCGTCCTCCCATTTGATCCGTTGGCCTTCTTTGTACCATGTTCGTCTCGTTCGTCCCTCTTCGTCTTCCCATTTGATCCCTTGGCCTTCTTTGGACCAAGTTCGTCTCGTTCGTCCATCTTCGTCCTCCCATTTGATCCCTTGGCCTTTTTGTACCATGTTCGTCTCGTTCGTCCCTCTTCGTCCTCCCATTTGATCCCTAGGCCTTCTTTGGACCATGTTCGTCTCGTTCGTCCGTCTTCGTCCTCCCATTTGATCCCTTGGCCTTCTTTGTACCATGTTCGTCTCGTTCGTCCCTCTTCATCCTCCCATTTGATCCCTTGGCCTTCTTTGTACCAAGTTCGTCTCGTTTGTCCCTCTTCGTCCTCCCATTTGATCCCTAGGCCTTCTTTTGACCAAGTTCGTCTCGTTCGTCCATCTTGATCCTCCCATTTGATCCCTTGGCCTTTTTGTACCATGTTCGTCTCGTTCGTCCATCTTCGTCTTCCCATTTCATCCCTAGGCCTTCTTTGTACCAAGTTCGTCTCGTTCGTCCCTCTTCGTCCTCCCATTTGATCCCTAGGCCTTCTTTGGACAAAGTTCGTCTCGTTCGTCCATCTTCGTCCTCCCATTTGATCCGTTGGCCTTCTTTGGACCAAGTTCGTCTCGTTCGTCCATCTTCGTCCTCCCATTTGATCCGTTGGCCTTCTTTGTAGCATGTTCGTCTCGTTCGTCCATCTTCGTCCTCCTATTTGATCCCTAGGCCTTCTTTGTACCAAGTTCGTCTCGTTCGTCCCTCTTCGTCCTCCCATTTGATCCCTTGGCCTTCTTTGGACCAAGTTCGTCTCGTTCGTCCATCTTCGTCCTCCCATTTGATCCCTTGGCCTTCTTTGTACCTTGTTCGTCTCGTTCGTCCCTCTTCGTCCTCCCATTTGATCCCTAGGCCTTCTTTGGACCATGTTCGTCTCGTTCGTCCATCTTCGTCCTCCCATTTGATCCCTTGGCCTTCTTTGTACCATGTTCGTCTCGTTCGTCCCTCTTCGTCCTCCCATTTGATCCCTAGGCCTTCTTTGGACCAAGTTCGTCTCGTTCGTCCATCTTCGTGCTCCCATTTGATCCGTAGGCCTTCTTTGGACAAAGTTCGTCTCGTTCGTCCATCTTCGTCCTCCCATTTGATCCCTTGGCCTTCTTTGTACCAAGTTCGTCTCGTTTGTCCCTCTTCGTCCTCCCATTTGATCCCTAGGTCTTCTTTGGACCAAGTTCGTCTCGTTCGTCGATCTTGATCCTCCCAATTGATCCGTTGGCCTTCTTTGGACCAAGTTCGTCTCGTTCGTCCATCTTTGTCCTCCCATTTGATCCGTTGGCCTTCTTTGTACCATGTTCGTCTCGTTCGTCCATCTTCGTCCTCCTATTTGATCCCTAGGCCTTCTTTGTACCAAGTTCGTCTCGTTCGTCCCTCTTCGTCCTCCCATTTGATCCCTTGGCCTTCTTTGGACCAAGTTCGTCTCGTTCGTCCATCTTCGTCCTCCCATTTGATCCCTTGGCCTTCTTTGTACCATGTTCGTCTCGTTCGTCCCTCTTCGTCCTCCCATTTGATCCCTAGGCCTTCTTTGGACCTTGTTCGTCTGGTTCGTCCGTCTTCGTCCTCCCATTTGATCCCTTGGCCTTCTTTGTACCATGTTCGTCTCGTTCGTCCCTCTTCGTCCTCCCATTTGATCCCTAGGCCTTCTTTGGACCAAGTTCGTCTCGTTCGTCCATCTTCGTGCTCCCATTTGATCCGTAGGCCTTCTTTGGACAAAGTTCGTCTCGTTCGTCCATCTTCGTCCTCCCATTTGATCCCTTGGCCTTCTTTGTACCAAGTTCGTCTCGTTTGTCCCTCTTCGTCCTCCCATTTGATCCCTAGGCCTTCTTTGGACCATGTTCGTCTCGTTCGTCCCTCTTCGTCCTCCCATTTGATCCCTAGGCCTTCTTTGGACCATGTTCGTCTCGTTCGTCCCTCTTCTTCTTCCCATTTGATCGCTAGGCCATCTTTTGACCAAGTTCACGTCCATCTTCGTCCTCCCATTTGATCGCTAGGCCATCTTTTGACCAAGTTCACGTCCATCTTCGTCCTCCCATTTGATCCCTTGGCCTTCTTTGTACCAAGTTCGTCTCGTTCGTCCCTCTTAGTCCTCCCATTTGTTCCCTAGGCCTTCTTTGGACAAAATTCGTCTCGTTCGTCCATCTTCATCCTCCCATTTGATCTGTTGGCCTTCCTTGGACCAAGTTCGTCTCGTTCGTCCATCTTCGTCCTCCCATTTGATCCGTTGGCCTTCTTTGTACCATGTTCGTCTCGTTCGTCCCTCTTCGTCTTCCCATTTGATCCGTGGGCCTTCTTTGGACCAAGTTCATCTCGTTCGTTCATCTTAGTCCTCCCATTTGATCCGTAGGCCTTCTCTGGACCAAGTTCATCTCGTTCGTCAATCTTCGTGCTCCCATTTGATCCGTAGGCCTTGTTTGGACAAAGTTCGTCTCGTTCGTCCATCTTCGTCCTCCCATTTGATCCGTTGGCCTTCTTTGTACCATGTTCGTCTCGTTCGTCCATCTTCGTCTTCCCATTTCATCCCTAGGCCTTCTTTGTACCAAGTTCGTCTCGTTCGTCCCTCTTCGTCCTCCCATTTGATCCCTAGGCCTTCTTTGGACAAAGTTCGTCTCGTTCGTCCATCTTCGTCCTCCCATTTGATCCGTTGGCCTTCTTTGGACCAAGTTCGTCTCGTTCGTCCATCTTCGTCCTCCCATTTGATCCGTTGGCCTTCTTTGTAGCATGTTCGTCTCGTTCGTCCATCTTCATCCTCCTATTTGATCCCTAGGCCTTCTTTGTACCAAGTTCGTCTCGTTCGTCCCTCTTCGTCCTCCCATTTGATCCCTTGGCCTTCTTTGGACCAAGTTCGTCTCGTTCGTCCATCTTCGTCCTCCCATTTGATCCCTTGGCCTTTTTGTACCATGTTCGTCTCGTTCGTCCCTCTTCGTCCTCCCATTTGATCCCTAGGCCTTCTTTGGACCATGTTCGTCTCGTTCGTCCCTCTTCGTCCTCCCATTTGATCCCTTGGCCTTCTTTGTACCATGTTCGTCTCGTTCGTCCCTCTTCGTCCTCCCATTTGATCCCTAGGCCCTTCTTTGGACCAAGTTCATCTCGTTCGTCCATCTTCGTGCTCCCATTTGATCCATAGGCCTTCTTTGGACAAAGTTCGTCTCGTTCGTCCATCTTCGTACTCCCATTTGATCCCTTGGCCTTCTTTGTACCAAGTTCGTCTCGTTTGTCCCTCTTCGTCCTCCCATTTGATCCCTAGGCCTTCTTTGGACCAAGTTCGTCTCGTTCGTCCATCTTGATCCTCCCATTTGATCCGTTGGCCTTCTTTGGACCAAGTTCGTCTCGTTCGTCCATCTTCGTCCTCCCATTTGATCCGTTGGCCTTCTTTGTACCATGTTCGTCTCGTTCGTCCATCTTCATCCTCCTATTTGATCCCTAGGCCTTCTTTGTACCAAGTTCGTCTCGTTCGTCCCTCTTCGTCCTCCCATTTGATCCCTAGGCCTTCTTTGGACCAAGTTCGTCTCGTTCGTCCATCTTGATCCTCCCATTTGATCCCTTGGCCTTTTTGTACCATGTTCGTCTCGTTCGTCCCTCTTCGTCCTCCCATTTGATCCCTAGGCCTTCTTTGGACCAAGTTCGTCTCGTTCGTCCGTATTCGTGCTCCCATTTGTTCCGTAGGCCTTCTTTGGACAAAGTTCGTCTCGTTCGTCCATCTTCGTCCTCCCATTTGATCCCTTGGCCTTCTTTGTACCAAGTTCGTCTCGTTTGTCCCTCCTCGTCCTCCCATTTGATCCCTAGGCCTTCTTTGGACCATGTTCGTCTCGTTCGTCCCTCTTCTTCTTCCCATTTGATCGCTAGGCCATCTTTTGACCAAGTTTATCTCGTTCGTCCGTCTTCGTCCTCCCATTTGATCCCTTGGCCTTCTTTGTACCAAGTTCGTCTCGTTCGTCCCTCTTAGTCCTCCCATTTGTTCCCTAGGCCTTCTTTGGACAAAATTCGTCTCGTTCGTCCATCTTCGTCCTCCCATTTGATCCGTTGGCCTTCCTTGGACCAAGTTCGTCTCGTTCGTCCATCTTCGTCCTCCCATTTGATCCGTTGGCCTTCTTTGTACCATGTTCGTCTCGTTCGTCCCTCTTCGTCTTCCCATTTGATCTGTGGGCCTTCTTTGGACCAAGTTCGTCTCGTTCGTCCATCTTCGACCTCCCATTTGATCCGTAGGCCTTCTCTGGACCAAGTTCATCTCGTTCGTCAATCTTCGTGCTCCCATTTGATCCGTAGGCCTTGTTTGGACAAAGTTCGTCTCGTTCGTCCATCTTCGTCCTCCCATTTGATCCGTTGGCCTTCTTTGTACCATGTTCGTCTCGTTCGTCCATCTTCGTCTTCCCATTTCATCCCTAGGCCTTCTTTGTACCAAGTTCGTCTCGTTCGTCCCTCTTCGTCCTCCCATTTGATCCCTAGGCCTTCTTTGGACAAAGTTCGTCTCGTTCGTCCATCTTCGTCCTCCCATTTGATCCGTTGGCCTTCTTTGGACCAAGTTCGTCTCGTTCGTCCATCTTCGTCCTCCCATTTGATCCGTTGGCCTTCTTTGTAGCATGTTCGTCTCGTTCGTCCATCTTCATCCTCCTATTTGATCCCTAGGCCTTCTTTGTACCAAGTTCGTCTCGTTCGTCCCTCTTCGTCCTCCCATTTGATCCCTTGGCCTTCTTTGGACCAAGTTCGTCTCGTTCGTCCATCTTCGTCCTCCCATTTGATCCGTAGGCCTTCTTTGGACAAAGTTCGTCTCTTTCGTCCATCTTCGTCCTCCCACTTGATCCGTTGGCCTTCTTTGTACCATGTTCGTCTCGTTCGTCCATCTTCGTCTTCCCATTTCATCCCTAGGCCTTCTTTGTACCAAGTTCGTCTCGTTCGTCCCTCTTCGTCCTCCCATTTGATCCGTTGGCCTTCTTTGTACCATGTTCGTCTCGTTCGTCCATCTTCATCCTCCTATTTGATCCCTGGGCCTTCTTTGTACCAAGTTCGTCTCGTTCGTCCGTCTTCGTCCTCCCATTTGTTCCCTAGGCCTTCTTTGGACCATGTTCGTCTCGTTCGTCCCTCTTCGTCCTCCCATTTGATCCCTTGGCCTTCTTTGTACCATGTTCGTCTCGTTCGTCCCTCTTCGTCCTCCCATTTGATCCCTAGGCCCTTCTTTGGACCAAGTTCATCTCGTTCGTCCATCTTCGTGCTCCCATTTGATCCGTAGGCCTTCTTTGGACAAAGTTCGTCTCGTTCGTCCATCTTCGTACTCCCATTTGATCCCTTGGCCTTCTTTGTACCAAGTTCGTCTCGTTTGTCCCTCTTCGTCCTCCCATTTGATCCCTAGGCCTTCTTTGGACCAAGTTCGTCTCGTTCGTCCATCTTGATCCTCCCATTTGATCCGTTGGCCTTCTTTGGACCAAGTTCGTCTCGTTCGTCCATCTTCGTCCTCCCATTTGATCCGTTGGCCTTCTTTGTACCATGTTTGTCTCGTTCATCCATCTTCATCCTCCTATTTGATCCCTAGGCCTTCTTTGTACCAAGTTCGTCTCGTTCGTCCCTCTTCGTCCTCCCATTTGATCCCTTGGCCTTCTTTGGACCAAGTTCGTCTCGTTCGTCCATCTTCGTCCTCCCATTTGATCCCTTGGCCTGTTTGTACCATGTTCGTCTCGTTCGTCCCTCTTCGTCCTCCCATTTGATCCCTAGGCCTTCTTTGGACCATGTTCGTCTCGTTCGTCCGTCTTCGTCCTCCCATTTGATCCCTTGGCCTTCTTTGTACCATGTTCGTCTCGTTCGTCCCTCTTCGTCCTCCCATTTGATCCCTTGGCCTTCTTTGTACCAAGTTCGTCTCGTTTGTCCCTCTTCGTCCTTCCATTTGATCCCTAGGCCTTCTTTGGACCAAGTTCGTCTCGTTCGTCCATCTTGATCCTCCCATTTGATCCGTTGGCCTTCTTTGGACCAAGTTCGTCTCGTTCATCCATCTTCGTCCTCCCATTTGATCCGTTGGCCTTCTTTGTACCATGTTCGTCTCGTTCGTCCATCTTCATCCTCCTATTCGATCCCTAGGCCTTCTTTGTACCAAGTTCGTCTCGTTCGTCCCTCTTCGTCCTCCCATTTGATCCCTAGGCCTTCTTTGGACCAAGTTCGTCTCGTTCGTCCATCTTGATCCTCCCATTTGATCCCTTGGCCTTTTTGTACCATGTTCGTCTCGTTCGTCCCTCTTCGTCCTCCCATTTGATCCCTAGGCCTTCTTTGGACCAAGTTCGTCTCGTTCGTCCATCTTCGTGCTCCCATTTGATCCGTAGCCCTTCTTTGGACAAAGTTCGTCTCGTTCGTCCATCTTCGTCCTCCCATTTGATCCCTTGGCCTTCTTTGTACCAAGTTCGTCTCGTTTGTCCCTCTTCGTCCTCCCATTTGATCCCTAGGCCTTCTTTGGACCATGTTCATCTCGTTCGTCAATCTTCGTGCTCCCATTTGATCCGTAGGCCTTCTTTGGACAAAGTTCGTCTCGTTCGTCCATCTTCGTCCTCCCATTTGACCCGTTGGCCTTCTTTGTACCATGTTCGTCTCGTTCGTCCCTCTTCGTCTTCCCATTTGATCCGTGGGCCTTCTTTGGACCAAGTTCGTCTCGTTCGTCCATCTTCGTCCTCCCATTTGATCCGTAGGCCTTCTCTGGACCAAGTTCATCTCGTTCGTCAATCTTCGTGCTCCCATTTGATCCGTAGGCCTTCTTTGGACAAAGTTCGTCTCGTTCGTCCATCTTCGTCCTCCCATTTGATCCGTTGGCCTTCTTTGTACCATGTTCGTCTCGTTCGTCCATCTTCGTCTTCCCATTTCATCCCTAGGCCTTCTTTGTACCAAGTTCGTCTCGTTCGTCCCTCTTTGTCCTCCCATTTGATCCCTAGGCCTTCTTTGGACAAAGTTCGTCTCGTTCGTCCATCTTCGTCCTCCCATTTGATCCGTTGGCCTTCTTTGGACCAAGTTCGTCTCGTTCGTCCATCTTCGTCCTCCCATTTGATCCGTTGGCCTTCTTTGTAGCATGTTCGTCTCGTTCGTCCATCTTCATCCTCCTATTTGATCCCTAGGCCTTCTTTGTACCAAGTTCGTCTCGTTCGTCCCTCTTCGTCCTCCCATTTGATCCCTTGGCCTTCTTTGGACCATGTTCGTCTCGTTCGTCCATCTTCGTCCTCCCATTTGATCCCTTGGCCTTTTTGTACCATGTTCGTCTCGTTCGTCCCTCTTCGTCCTCCCATTTGATCCCTAGGCCTTCTTTGGACCATGTTCGTCTCGTTCGTCCGTCTTCGTCCTCCCATTTGATCCCTTGGCCTTCTTTGTACCATGTTCGTCTCGTTCGTCCCTCTTCGTCCTCCCATTTGATCCCTTGGCCTTCTTTGTACCAAGTTCGTCTCGTTTGTCCATCTTCGTGCTCCCATTTGATCCGTAGGCCTTCTTTGGACAAAGTTCGTCTCGTTCGTCCATCTTCGTCCTCCCATTTGATCCCTTGGCCTTCTTTGTACCAAGTTCGTCTCGTTTGTCCCTCTTCGTCCTCCCATTTGATCCCTAGGCCTTCTTTGGACCATGTTCGTCTCGTTCGTCCCTCTTCGTCCTCCCATTTGATCCCTAGGCCTTCTTTGGACCATGTTCGTCTCGTTCGTCCCTCTTCTGCTTCCCATTTGATCGCTAGGCCATCTTTTGACCAAGTTCATCTCGTTCGTCCATCTTCGTCCTCCCATTTGATCCCTTGGCCTTCTTTGTACCAAGTTCGTCTCGTTCGTCCCTCTTAGTCCTCCCATTTGTTCCCTAGGCCTTCTTTGGACAAAATTTGTCTCGTTCGTCCATCTTCGTCCTCCCATTTGATCCGTTGGCCTTCCTTGGACCAAGTTCGTCTCGTTCGTCCATCTTCGTCCTCCCATTTGATCCGTTGGCCTTCTTTGTACCATGTTCGTCTCGTTCGTCCCTCTTCGTCTTCCCATTTGATCTGTGGGCCTTCTTTGGACCAAGTTCGTCTCGTTCGTCTATCTTCGTCCTCCCATTTGATCCGTAGGCCTTCTCTGGACCAAGTTCATCTCGTTCGTCAATCTTCGTGCTCCCATTTGATCCGTAGGCCTTCTTTGGACAAAGTTCGTCTCGTTCGTCCATCTTCGTCCTCCCATTTGATCCGTTGGCCTTCTTTGTACCATGTTCGTCTCGTTCGTCCATCTTCGTCTTCCCATTTCATCCCTAGGCCTTCTTTGTACCAAGTTCGTCTCGTTCGTCCCTCTTTGTCCTCCCATTTGATCCATAGGCCTTCTTTGGACAAAGTTCGTCTCGTTCGTCCATCTTCGTCCTCCCATTTGATCCGTTGGCCTTCTTTGGACCAAGTTCGTCTCGTTCGTCCATCTTCGTCCTCCCATTTGATCCATTGGCCTTCTTTGTAGCATGTTCGTCTCGTTCGTCCATCTTCATCCTCCTATTTGATCCCTAGGGCTTCTTTGTACCAAGTTCGTCTCGTTCGTCCCTCTTCGTCCTCCCATTTGATCCCTTGGCCTTCTTTGGACCAAGTTCGTCTCGTTCCTCCATCTTCGTCCTCCCATTTGATCCCTTGGCCTTTTTGTACCATGTTCGTCTCGTTCGTCCCTCTTCGTCCTCCCATTTGATCCCTAGGCCTTCTTTGGACCATGTTCGTCTCGTTTGTCCCTCTTCGTCCTCCCATTTGATCCCTTGGCCTTCTTTGTACCATGTTCGTCTCGTTCGTCCCTCTTCGTCCTCCCATTTGATCCCTAGGCCTTCTTTGGACCAAGTTCGTCTCGTTCGTCCATCTTCCTGCTCCCATTTGATCCGTAGGCCTTCTTTGGACAAAGTTCGTCTCGTTCGTCCATCTTCGTGCTCCCATTTGATCCGTAGGCCTTCTTTGGACAAAGTTCGTCTCGTTCGTCCATCTTCGTACTCCCATTTGATCCCTTGGCCTTCTTTGTAACAAGTTCGTCTCGTTTGTCCCTCTTCGTCCTCCCATTTGATCCCTAGGCCTTCTTTGGACCAAGTTCGTCTCGTTCGTCCATCTTGATCCTCCCATTTGATCCGTTGGCCTTCTTTGGACCAAGTTCGTCTCGTTCGTCCATCTTCGTCCTCCCATTTGATCCGTTGGCCTTCTTTGTACCATGTTTGTCTCGTTCATCCATCTTCATCCTCCTATTTGATCCCTAGGCCTTCTTTGTACCAAGTTCGTCTCGTTCGTCCCTCTTCGTCCTCCCATTTGATCCCTTGGCCTTCTTTGGACCAAGTTCGTCTCGTTCGTCCATCTTCGTCCTCCCATTTGATCCCTTGGCCTGTTTGTACCATGTTCGTCTCGTTCGTCCCTCTTCGTCCTCCCATTTGATCCCTAGGCCTTCTTTGGACCATGTTCGTCTCGTTCGTCCGTCTTCGTCCTCCCATTTGATCCCTTGGCCTTCTTTGTACCATGTTCGTCTCGTTCGTCCCTCTTCGTCCTCCCATTTGATCCCTTGGCCTTCTTTGTACCAAGTTCGTCTCGTTTGTCCCTCTTCGTCCTTCCATTTGATCCCTAGGCCTTCTTTGGACCAAGTTCGTCTCGTTCGTCCATCTTGATCCTCCCATTTGATCCGTTGGCCTTCTTTGGACCAAGTTCGTCTCGTTCGTCCATCTTCGTCCTCCCATTTGATCCGTTGGCCTTCTTTGTACCATGTTCGTCTCGTTCGTCCATCTTCATCCTCCTATTTGATCCCTAGGCCTTCTTTGTACCAAGTTCGTCTCGTTCGTCCCTCTTCGTCCTCCCATTTGATCCCTAGGCCTTCTTTGGACCAAGTTCGTCTCGTTCGTCCATCTTGATCCTCCCATTTGATCCCTTGGCCTTTTTGTACCATGTTCGTCTCGTTCGTCCCTCTTCGTCCTCCCATTTGATCCCTAGGCCTTCTTTGGACCAAGTTCGTCTCGTTCGTCCATCTTCGTGCTCCCATTTGATCCGTAGCCCTTCTTTGGACAAAGTTCGTCTCGTTCGTCCATCTTCGTCCTCCCATTTGATCCCTTGGCCTTCTTTGTACCAAGTTCGTCTCGTTTGTCCCTCTTCGTCCTCCCATTTGATCCCTAGGCCTTCTTTGGACCATGTTCGTCTCGTTCGTCCCTCTTCGTCCTCCCATTTGATCCCTAGGCCTTCTTTGGACCATGTTCGTCTCGTTCGTCCCTCTTCTGCTTCCCATTTGATCGCTAGGCCATCTTTTGACCAAGTTCATCTCGTTCGTCCATCTTCGTCCTCCCATTTGATCCCTTGGCCTTCTTTGTACCAAGTTCGTCTCGTTCGTCCCTCTTAGTCCTCCCATTTGTTCCCTAGGCCTTCTTTGGACAAAATTTGTCTCGTTCGTCCATCTTCGTCCTCCCATTTGATCCGTTGGCCTTCCTTGGACCAAGTTCGTCTCGTTCGTCCATCTTCGTCCTCCCATTTGATCCGTTGGCCTTCTTTGTACCATGTTCGTCTCGTTCGTCCCTCTTCGTCTTCCCATTTGATCCGTGGGCCTTCTTTGGACCAAGTTCGTCTCGTTCGTCCATCTTCGTCCTCCCATTTGATCCGTAGGCCTTCTCTGGACCAAGTTCATCTCGTTCGTCAATCTTCGTGCTCCCATTCGATCCGTAGGCCTTCTTTGGACAAAGTTCGTCTCGTTCGTCCATCTTCGTCCTCCCATTTGATCCGTTGGCCTTCTTTGTACCATGTTCGTCTCGTTCGTCCATCTTCGTCTTCCCATTTCATCCCTAGGCCTTCTTTGTACCAAGTTCGTCTCGTTCGTCCCTCTTTGTCCTCCCATTTGATCCCTAGGCCTTCTTTGGACAAAGTTCGTCTCGTTCGTCCATCTTCGTCCTCCCATTTGATCCGTTGGCCTTCTTTGGACCAAGTTCGTCTCGTTCGTCCATCTTCGTCCTCCCATTTGATCCGTTGGCCTTCTTTGTAGCATGTTCGTCTCGTTCGTCCATCTTCATCCTCCTATTTGATCCCTAGGCCTTCTTTGTACCAAGTTCGTCTCGTTCGTCCCTCTTCGTCCTCCCATTTGATCCCTTGGCCTTCTTTGGACCATGTTCGTCTCGTTCGTCCATCTTCGTCCTCCCATTTGATCCCTTGGCCTTTTTGTACCATGTTCGTCTCGTTCGTCCCTCTTCGTCCTCCCATTTGATCCCTAGGCCTTCTTTGGACCATGTTCGTCTCGTTCGTCCGTCTTCGTCCTCCCATTTGATCCCTTGGCCTTCTTTGTACCATGTTCGTCTCGTTCGTCCCTCTTCGTCCTCCCATTTGATCCCTTGGCCTTCTTTGTACCAAGTTCGTCTCGTTTGTCCATCTTCGTGCTCCCATTTGATCCGTAGGCCTTCTTTGGACAAAGTTCGTCTCGTTCGTCCATCTTCGTCCTCCCATTTGATCCCTTGGCCTTCTTTGTACCAAGTTCATCTCGTTTGTCCCTCTTCGTCCTCCCATTTGATCCCTAGGCCTTCTTTGGACCATGTTCGTCTCGTTCGTCCCTCTTCGTCCTCCCATTTGATCCCTAGGCCTTCTTTGGACCATGTTCGTCTCGTTCGTCCCTCTTCTGCTTCCCATTTGATCGCTAGGCCATCTTTTGACCAAGTTCATCTCGTTCGTCCATCTTCGTCCTCCCATTTGATCCCTTGGCCTTCTTTGTACCAAATTCGTCTCGTTCGTCCCTCTTAGTCCTCCCATTTGTTCCCTAGGCCTTCTTTGGACAAAATTTGTCTCGTTCGTCCATCTTCGTCCTCCCATTTGATCCGTTGGCCTTCCTTGGACCAAGTTCGTCTCGTTCGTCCATCTTCGTCCTCCCATTTGATCCGTTGGCCTTCTTTGTACCATGTTCGTCTCGTTCGTCCCTCTTCGTCTTCCCATTTGATCCGTGGGCCTTCTTTGGACCAAGTTCGTCTCGTTCGTCTATCTTCGTCCTCCCATTTGATCCGTAGGCCTTCTCTGGACCAAGTTCATCTCGTTCGTCAATCTTCGTGCTCCCATTTGATCCGTAGGCCTTCTTTGGACAAAGTTCGTCTCGTTCGTCCATCTTCGTCCTCCCATTTGATCCGTTGGCCTTCTTTGTACCATGTTCGTCTCGTTCGTCCATCTTCGTCTTCCCATTTCATCCCTAGGCCTTCTTTGTACCAAGTTCGTCTCGTTCGTCCCTCTTTGTCCTCCCATTTGATCCATAGGCCTTCTTTGGACAAAGTTCGTCTCGTTCGTCCATCTTCGTCCTCCCATTTGATCCGTTGGCCTTCTTTGGACCAAGTTCGTCTCGTTCGTCCATCTTCGTCCTCCCATTTGATCCGTTGGCCTTCTTTGTAGCATGTTCGTCTCGTTCGTCCATCTTCATCCTCCTATTTGATCCCTAGGCCTTCTTTGTACCAAGTTCGTCTCGTTCGTCCCTCTTCGTCCTCCCATTTGATCCCTTGGCCTTCTTTGGACCAAGTTCGTCTCGTTCCTCCATCTTCGTCCTCCCATTTGATCCCTTGGCCTTTTTGTACCATGTTCGTCTCGTTCGTCCCTCTTCGTCCTCCCATTTGATCCCTAGGCCTTCTTTGGACCATGTTCGTCTCGTTTGTCCCTCTTCGTCCTCCCATTTGATCCCTTGGCCTTCTTTGTAACGTCCGTAATTTTTGATTCTGTTTTAATTTTATTTTATGTATGTGATGTGTGTTAAAATAGGATAATATATATTTTATTAAGGATAATGAAATAGATGAAGCTCTCTGACATTGGGAGGTGATGGTTTGAGTTAGACGGTTAAATACAGAGAGAATTTTGTTTGCCGTAAATAGACGAAAGAGTGGCTTTGTGAAGTAGAAACCCTAGATTTAGGTTAAGAAAAAGATTTGAAGGTATAAATAGTGATTTTATAATATTCGAGGATTTTAGAAATGTATTCGGGAATTTTCTGAAGAACGCATAAAAATATTACCGTTTTGGTCCCTATAGTTTGACTAGGTTGAACTGTGAGTGGATATGGAGACCAGAACATATCTAGAAATATTTTTGAGGATGCCAAATGATGTTTCCTAATATTTTAGAATTTTAGAAATTATTTTGGAAATTTTTGGAATGACAGATGAAGAATTGCAGTTTTGGTCCCTGTAGAACGAGAACTGGATAGCAGGGAGAGCAGGTGAATGCCAGAAGCTTAGGAAATGATTCAAAATCAACCAAAAGAGTACCCAATGGTATTCTTATAATATCTATGATTTTTAGAAATTTTCTGGGATTTTTCTGAGAAAGTTGATTTTTACCCTAAGTTATGGGTTACGGTAAAAATCGAAAAGTTACCGTAGTGCTTCTAAGCTTGATCTTTTTGAACCAAGACTTTTGTGACATCTTATTTACATGGATTAGGACTTATTACAAGGTTCATGAGAGGTTTTACCCCAATAGGTTAGGTTTGGACAATTTTTACTATGAAATACAAAAGTTACCATACTTAATTACCCTTGGAGAGTTACCTTTTACCATGGCCAAGGTAAAAAAATTAATTTACCCCTCCTAGGATCAGAGGTGCTGCGCCAGATTAGAAGAGGAAGAGGGTAGAATTCTCTTGAAGCATGAGTCATGGGCAAGGGCCAATAGCAATCAAGCAAGTGACTTAAGTAATGATTAAGAGGAAAAAATCATAAGATAGGAAGAGAAAGGGAGAGGGAGCCGTGAGTTTGAGGAAGAGAAGGAGAAGAAGACCTTCATGTTCTTGAGTTTATCTTGTGCAACTCCATAGCCAAACCTTGAGTGATTCTTCCAAAATCCTTGTCCAAATACACTAGTTTTCAAGTCTTGAATCATAGGATTAGTGGACAAGAAGCTAACAAGAAGCAAACAAGGAAGAGAAGGGAAGGAAGAAGGAAGAGCTTGGAGTAGGATTTTCTTCAAGTTTGGTAAGGGGAAATCTCTTCTTACATGAGTATATAAAGCTTGGTAGACATAGATAGAGCTTTGATGGTATGATTTTGATTATGGTGATGTTAATTTTGTTCTAGGGTTCATGAGGTTGATAACCTATGTGGTCATGTATTTTTATGAATATGATTGTGTTTTGAGATGTGCATATGTTTGGTATGACCCTTGTTAATGGATTGAATGGATTGGAGAAGAATTTGGGGTTGGTTAGGGTTTGATTTTGATCATGGTTGTGCTCTTGGTATGAAGATGCTATGCTCTTGTTGATGAGTTGTGTTCATGGCTTGAATATGGCATGAGATTGTTGTGAAAATAATGAACCTCATTTGTTTGGATTCAATTGAACTCAAACATGCAAAGAAGAGATTGGTTTGCATCAATTTTGTGAAAATCGCAAGTCTGGTACGCCCTGGGTGTGGCTGTTTTCGTGGCTGGGAAATTCTGGAAAACAGGGGACAGCTCTGTTCATACCGCGGGTGTGAAAAACTCTTGCGCCTGTGAACAGTTCTGGACCCAGGTTTTTGAAAATTAGTATTTTTGGTAAAAATCAAGTTTTCCCAATATTTTTCATAAACATACTTAAGAGAAAATGATTATTTGAACATTAAAGAATGGTATGTATGTTACTTAAGTTGAATTTTAGAACTTAAACATGGATTTGAATAAATATATTTTGGAAAAGGATCAATATTTCAAAGAGAGTAAAAATGTAATAGAAGCCATGTTGAATGAGCACAAAGAGATGTGAATGAGCACAAAGAGATGTGAATTATCATAAGTGATGATAATGTGATAACCTAGAGTGAAGGTTATATGTGATTGTGCAAGTAATAACCTAGAGAAAAGGTTAAAGTGATTACAAGACAAACCAAAGCTTAAAAATGCTTGAGAATGGTGATTTTGTATGCTTAATGTGATGTGCCATTTTGCATAAAGAGAAAGAGAATTTGGCAAGTGGCCAATGTGATGAGCATTACAACCCGGATGGGGTTGAGAATAGGGATAGTCTGGCCACAGTAGCCTAAAGGGATTATCCAGGTTGCGAAACCCCTCAGATGGCCAGGTAGGAGATATCCCCTGAGCCGAGGCAAGTCGCATAACCCGGCTTGGATAAATCTGACGGACTTGACTATTCATGATATGGTGAGACGTAGCTTATCTGAATGATTACTATGAAGTCTGGAGGGACTCTCTGGTAAGTCTGATAAGTCTGCTACGGCCAATCGCTCAATGGTGTTGGAGGTAGGGAAGTCTCCTTGGAGCACTACGAGGGTGATGTGAGGGGAAATAGAAGTGACATGCATTGTATTATATATGAGTTGATGATAAGTTGATTGATGCTGAGATTGGCATTAAGACTGTGAATATTTTATTGTGCTGAGATTGATGCTGTGACTGTGATTATTTAATTGTGTCTATGAGAACATATTGTTTTTCTGGTAAATGTTATACTTCTGAATCAAGAAAGGGTGAGTAGTAGATAATTAATATTGCTATTAAATCTGATAAGTTGGGTAGAATTTGTATTGATTGTCTCTATGCTTTATTATTTATGTACGATGATTTTTCACCCTTGCCTATATGTTTTGTGCTCTTGTTTTGAACATGATTCATATAGATGGGAGATCCTCCGGCAGGGTTGACCAAAGTCCGTAGACTTAGTTTCTGGCCCAGAGGGGCGGAAGGAGAGGGGTGGATTATCAACCCGAGACACAGTGGGGTACATATTTAGGTTATGTTACGTCGCTAGAAACGTCCACTGAAGGACCACATAGATGGACTGTAGAAAATATTATATTAGATGTAAAGATGCCTATACAGGAGCTGTGGGATGCCTGGAAAGAGAAGGAGAGGCAGAGGCAACAGGTGCCTCAACCAGAGCCTACACACCGATCCGAGCCAAAGCAGCAGGAGACTACAAGACCAGGTCCACTGCACCAGAGAACTAGGACTCCTCCTTGTAAGAGGTTTTACGGGAAATGGAGACAAACGGCGCGTAAGAGTACAATACGCCGTGCACAGCCACTGAAGATCACATCCTCCGAGAAGAGGCCAATGGAGAAGACACCTACCCCTCAGCCTGATAGCAAGGGAACGGGGAAACAGATAGTGGAAGAGGAAAGTGATCCTTCAGAGGAGTCAGTGGGTAGTGTGTAGGAGTGGTGAGGACATAGTGTGCGGAGTGACTTTGTTTTGTTTTGTTTATGTAGTAGTTGACTCTATACCGGTGTGGGCTTATACTTAGAGTATTTTGGATGACTGTACTTTATACTATATGACTTTACCAGTTGACCAGTGATGTATATGTACACTTGAGATCAGTAGTATATCTGTTGTATATTATTCCTTTAGTAGTTATTTTCTCTTGTTTTTCATTTCGTTAATGATACGTTACGACATGAAAGAGTTTTCGAAATCGAAACAACGTAAGTGAGAGTTTCAAGTAAAAATAAAATAAAATAAAATAATACATCAGGCTCATGTTTCCTTTAAAGAAAAAAATTTATACTCATTTTCGAAAGATCAACTTAGGTTAATTAAAAGAAGAATTTCCTTAAAATGAAAATCAATATGACGTATTTTAGATAAATCAGGTTACTTATGTTGTAATATCCTTTTATGAGAAAGGGTGTTGCAATTAGTGGTATCAGAGCCAGGTTGAGTCATGTAGGGATGTTTAGGGTGTAGGTACATTATGCTAGGTTGTGTGAACTCTGACTGATATTGAGATGTGAACTTTGATTGACTCTGATTGCTTTGTAATGTGTGTATGTTGATTGTATTGCTTGGGTGGATTCGGGATTCTACCTTTATTGGTTAAACTGCAGGAATCCATGGCTCGTAATGCCGAAGCGATAGAAAGGGCAGTAGGTGCCATGAACCAGATGGCAGCAACTATGGCACAACAAGCTGAACGTGCCGAACAACGTGAAATTCAGAATCAGTTGAGAGCCGCTAGGGCTGCAGAGAATAAGGGGCTGTTTGATTTTAAGAAACATGATCCACCTCAGTTTAATGGGGAACCGGACACTGAAAAGGCTGATTTGTGGGTACAGGAGATAGAGAAAATCTTTCTTGCTTTACATTGTGCTGAGGAAGTTAAGGTACCCTATGCTACTTATCTGCTGATTGGGGATGCGGAGTACTGGTGGAAAGGAGTGCAACAGTTACTGGAGGCTGAACACCAGGTAGTGACTTGGGAAATTTTTCGTACTAGATTCCTGGAGAAATATTTTCCTCAGAGTGCTAGAACTCAGAAAGAACTGGAATTTTTAAATCTACAGCAAAAAGAGATGACTGTAGATGCTTATGCAGCAAAGTTTGAAACCCTGGCTAAGTACTTTCGTTTCTTTCAGCTCCAACCTGATGAAGGGTGGAAGTGTGAAAGGTTTGAAAAGGGTTTACGGTATGAAATTAAGGAAGTGGTGTCACCTTTGGAAATTCGTCAATTTCAACCCCTGGTGGAGAAGTGTAGGAAAATTGAGATTCTGAAAAAGGAGAGGGGAATGAGGAGTGATGTGGGTGGACCCTCGAGGTTTAGGCCACAAAATCAAAAAGGGAAACAATTCCAAAGAAAACCTTATACTAGACCAGGAAATGTTGGAAATCAGCAGCAGAATCGCGGTGTAGCATCTGCTGGCTGGAGTGGAAACCGTGGAAATCAAGGACTGAATGAGATAAAATGTTTTAATTGTGGGAAGACAGGACATTACTCCACTAGCTGTACTCAGAGGGGAGTAACTTGTTTCAGATGTGGAAAGGTGGGGCATATGTCTAAGGATTGTAGAGCACCGAAGTCAGAACCATCAGTGAACAATATGCAGGCGGTGAGGCCAAGGACAAAGGGACGTGTTTATACCCTGAGTGGCATTGAAGCTTCGAAATCGGATGATCTTATACAAGGTACATGCGACATAGCTGGTAATCTTTTAATTGTACTGTATGATTCAGGCGCAACGCATTCGTTTATATCCTTTGATTGTGTGAAACGGCTAAATTTGCCTACTTCTTTGATGTCATATGATTTGGTTGTTTCCTTACCTGTTGCTAAACCAGTCATTGTAAATACTATTTGTTTAAATTGTCCAGTCACAATACTCGGTAGGAAATATCACATCGATCTAATCTGTTTACCTTTGGTCCAGTTAGATATTGTCTTGGGAATGGATTGGTTGTCTGTTAATCATGTTTTCTTAGATTGTGCTAATAAAACCTTAGTTTTTCCAAATTCTGAAGTTTCTGGACTTATGTCTGCCAACCAAGTGGAAGCTTCTTTGAAAGAAGGAGCAAAAGGATACATGTTAATTTCCTTGTTGAAATTCGAGAGTGAGAAAGAACTGAATAATGTGCCAGTAGTGAGAGAATTCTCCGAAGTGTTTCCAGAAGATGTTCCAGGTTTGCCACCTGAGAGAGAGGTCGAGTTTACTATAGACTTAGTACCTGGATCAGGTCCAATCTCTATAGCTCCATATAGAATGTCACCAATGGAATTGGCTGAGCTGAAAAAGCAACTAGAGGATTTATTGTCTAAGCAGTTTATTAGACCAAGTGTTTCTCCGTGGGGTGCACCAGTGTTGTTGGTAAAGAAGAAGGATGGAACTTCTAGGTTGTGTGTAGATTACAGACAGTTGAATAAGATAACGATCAAGAATAAATATCCTTTGCCACGTATTGATGACTTGATGGATCAACTGCGTGGAGCTTCTGTATTCTCTAAGATAGATCTAAGAACAGGGTATCATCAGATTAGAGTAAAAGCTGAGGATGTACCTAAGACTGCTTTTAGAACCCGATATGGGCATTATGAGTATCTTGTGATGCCATTTGGTGTGACTAATGCACCAGCAATATTCATGGATTACATGAATAGGGTTTTTAGTCCGTTCTTAGACAGGTTTGTGGTGGTGTTTATTGATGATATTTTGATTTATTCAAAGAGTGAGGAGGAACATGAAGAACATTTGCGACAAGTGTTGCAAGTTTTGAGTGAGCATAAGTTATATGCTAAGTTGTCTAAGTGTGAATTCTGGTTGAGAAAAGTACAGTTTTTAGGTCATGTAATTTCTAAAGAAGGTATAGCGGTAGATCCTGAAAAGGTAGAAGCGGTACTTTCGTGGGAAAGACCAAAGACTGTAACTGAGATTCGTAGCTTTGTAGGGTTAGCTGGGTATTACAGGAGATTTATTCAAGGATTTTCAAAGATAGTAGCTCCTTTGACTAAGTTGACCCGAAAAGATCAACCTTTCGTTTGGACTGAGGAGTGTGAAAAAAGTTTTCTTGAGTTAAAAGAAAGGTTAACAACCTCACCTGTGTTAGTGTTACCTAATCCGAAAGAACCTATGGAGGTATTTTGTGATGCTTCTTATCAGGGACTAGGTGGTGTGTTAATGCAAAATGGGAGAGTTGTATCTTATGCATCTCGTCAGTTGAAAACTCATGAAAGGAATTATCCAACCCATGATCTTGAGTTAGCTTCAGTAGTTTTGCTTTGAAGATTTGGAGACATTACCTTTATGGGTTGACTTTTACCGTGTTTAGTGATCATAAGAGTTTGAAGTACTTATTTGATCAAAAGGAGTTAAATATGAGACAGAGGAGATGGATAGAATTTCTTAAGGACTATGATTTTAATCTGATGTATCATCCAGGAAAAGCTAACGTTGTGGCCAATGCTTTGAGTAGGAAGTCTGTGCATATGTCGGTCATGATGATTAAAGAGTTAGAATTGATAGAGAATTTCCGTGATCTGAATTTATCAATGGATGTATACAGAGATAGGATTTCACTGAGTATGATTAAGGTGACAAGTGAATTGATGAAAGAGATCAAGGAAGAACAAGCAACTGATGAGCATTTGATCGAAAAGAGAGAGTTGCTTGAACAAGGAAAGGTTACGGAGTTTAGTATAGGGAGTGATGGTATTTTAAGATGTAAGGGTAGAGTTTGTGTACCAAATAATTCTGAGATGAGAAGGTTAATTCTTGATGAGTCGCATAAAAGTAAGCTAAGTATTCATCCTGGATTTAATAAGATGTACCAAGATTTGAAACAGAGATACTGGTGGCCAGGAATGAAGAAGCAAGTGGCTGAATATGTAGCATCTTGTTTGACTTGTCAAAAAGCAAAGATAGAACATAGAAAACCTGCAGGAATGATGCAATCTCTAGAGATACCTGAGTGGAAATGGGAAGGAATATCTATGGATTTTGTATCTGGGTTGCCTAGAACTCGGAAAGGATTTGATGCAGTCTGGGTGATCATAGATAGATTAACTAAGTCGTCTCATTTTCTTCCTATCAACATGAAGTATTCTTTAGAGAAGTTGGCCCAGTTGTACATAAAAGAGATTGTTAGACTACATGGAGTGCCTTCTAGCATAGTTTCCGACAGAGATCCAAGGTTTACCTCTAGATTTTGGCAGAGTATGCAGAATGCATTAGGGACTAGGCTTAAATTGAGTTCTGCTTATCATCCTCAGACGGATGGTCAAACAGAAAGAACAATTCAATCCCTAGAAGATCTGCTGAGAGCTTGTGTTTTGGATCACAAAGAGGGTTGGGATGAACTGTTGCCATTAATTGAGTTTACTTATAACAACAGTTATCATTCTAGTATAGGAATGGCACCATATGAGGCTTTATATGGGAGGAAATGCCAAACACCTTTGTGTTGGTATCAGGATGGAGAAAGTATGTTAGTGGGACCAGAGATTGTGCAAGAAACAACAGAGAAAGTGAAACAGATTAGAGAGAGGATGCGAGTGGCACAGAGTCGGCAAAAGAGTTATTCTGACAAGAGAAGGAGGCCACTTGAATTTCAGGAAGGTGAACATGTTTTCTTGAGAGTCACACCAGTGACTGGGGTTGGTAGAGCCATAAAATCTAGAAAACTTACTCCAAAATTCATAGGACCATATCAAATTCTTCGTCGGGTAGGTCCTGTAGCCTATAAAATTTCTTTACCACCTTTTCTTTCAAATCTCCATGATGTTTTTCATGTGTCCCAACTGAAGAAGTATATATCTGATCCCTCTCACGTGATTGAGTCTGATATCGTACAATTAAAAGAGAATCTGACGTATGAAGCATATCCTGTGCGGATTGAAGATAGAAGGATCAAGCAGCTCAGGGATAAGCAAATTCCTTTAGTCAAAGTGATTTGGGATAGTACTACTGGTGATGCAACATGGGAATTGGAAGATAAAATGCAGGAGCAATATCCAGAATTGTTTTTAGGTACGTAAATTTCGAGGACGAAATTTTTTTTTTAGAGGGGGAGAATTGTAACGTCCATAATTTTTGATTCTGTTTTAATTTTATTTTATGTATGTGATGTGTGTTAAAATAGGATAATATATATTTTATTAAGGATAATGAAATAGATGAAGCTCTCTGACATTGGGAGGTGATGGTTTGAGTTAGACGGTTAAATACAGAGAGAATTTTGTTTGCCGTAAATAGACGAAAGAGTGGCTTTGTGAAGTAGAAACCCTAGATTTAGGTTAAGAAAAAGATTTGAAGGTATAAATAGTGATTTTATAATATTCGAGGATTTTAGAAATGTATTCGGGAATTTTCTGAAGAACGCATAAAAATATTACCGTTTTGGTCCCTATAGTTTGACTAGGTTGAACTGTGAGTGGATATGGAGACCAGAACATATCTAGAAATATTTTTGAGGATGCCAAATGATGTTTCCTAATATTTTAGAATTTTAGAAATTATTTTGGAAATTTTTGGAATGACAGATGAAGAATTGCAGTTTTGGTCCCTGTAGAACGAGAACTGGATAGCAGGGAGAGCAGGTGAATGCCAGAAGCTTAGGAAATGATTCAAAATCAACCAAAAGAGTACCCAATGGTATTCTTATAATATCTATGATTTTTAGAAATTTTCTGGGATTTTTCTGAGAAAGTTGATTTTTACCCTAAGTTATGGGTTACGGTAAAAATCGAAAAGTTACCGTAGTGCTTCTAAGCTTGATCTTTTTGAACCAAGACTTTTGTGACATCTTATTTACATGGATTAGGACTTATTACAAGGTTCATGAGAGGTTTTACCCCAATAGGTTAGGTTTGGACAATTTTTACTATGAAATACAAAAGTTACCATACTTAATTACCCTTGGAGAGTTACCTTTTACCATGGCCAAGGTAAAAAAATTAATTTACCCCTCCTAGGATCAGAGGTGCTGCGCCAGATTAGAAGAGGAAGAGGGTAGAATTCTCTTGAAGCATGAGTCATGGGCAAGGGCCAATAGCAATCAAGCAAGTGACTTAAGTAATGATTAAGAGGAAAAAATCATAAGATAGGAAGAGAAAGGGAGAGGGAGCCGTGAGTTTGAGGAAGAGAAGGAGAAGAAGACCTTCATGTTCTTGAGTTTATCTTGTGCAACTCCATAGCCAAACCTTGAGTGATTCTTCCAAAATCCTTGTCCAAATACACTAGTTTTCAAGTCTTGAATCATAGGATTAGTGGACAAGAAGCTAACAAGAAGCAAACAAGGAAGAGAAGGGAAGGAAGAAGGAAGAGCTTGGAGTAGGATTTTCTTCAAGTTTGGTAAGGGGAAATCTCTTCTTACATGAGTATATAAAGCTTGGTAGACATAGATAGAGCTTTGATGGTATGATTTTGATTATGGTGATGTTAATTTTGTTCTAGGGTTCATGAGGTTGATAACCTATGTGGTCATGTATTTTTATGAATATGATTGTGTTTTGAGATGTGCATATGTTTGGTATGACCCTTGTTAATGGATTGAATGGATTGGAGAAGAATTTGGGGTTGGTTAGGGTTTGATTTTGATCATGGTTGTGCTCTTGGTATGAAGATGCTATGCTCTTGTTGATGAGTTGTGTTCATGGCTTGAATATGGCATGAGATTGTTGTGAAAATAATGAACCTCATTTGTTTGGATTCAATTGAACTCAAACATGCAAAGAAGAGATTGGTTTGCATCAATTTTGTGAAAATCGCAAGTCTGGTACGCCCTGGGTGTGGCTGTTTTCGTGGCTGGGAAATTCTGGAAAACAGGGGACAGCTCTGTTCATACCGCGGGTGTGAAAAACTCTTGCGCCTGTGAACAGTTCTGGACCCAGGTTTTTGAAAATTAGTATTTTTGGTAAAAATCAAGTTTTCCCAATATTTTTCATAAACATACTTAAGAGAAAATGATTATTTGAACATTAAAGAATGGTATGTATGTTACTTAAGTTGAATTTTAGAACTTAAACATGGATTTGAATAAATATATTTTGGAAAAGGATCAATATTTCAAAGAGAGTAAAAATGTAATAGAAGCCATGTTGAATGAGCACAAAGAGATGTGAATGAGCACAAAGAGATGTGAATTATCATAAGTGATGATAATGTGATAACCTAGAGTGAAGGTTATATGTGATTGTGCAAGTAATAACCTAGAGAAAAGGTTAAAGTGATTACAAGACAAACCAAAGCTTAAAAATGCTTGAGAATGGTGATTTTGTATGCTTAATGTGATGTGCCATTTTGCATAAAGAGAAAGAGAATTTGGCAAGTGGCCAATGTGATGAGCATTACAACCCGGATGGGGTTGAGAATAGGGATAGTCTGGCCACAGTAGCCTAAAGGGATTATCCAGGTTGCGAAACCCCTCAGATGGCCAGGTAGGAGATATCCCCTGAGCCGAGGCAAGTCGCATAACCCGGCTTGGATAAATCTGACGGACTTGACTATTCATGATATGGTGAGACGTAGCTTATCTGAATGATTACTATGAAGTCTGGAGGGACTCTCTGGTAAGTCTGATAAGTCTGCTACGGCCAATCGCTCAATGGTGTTGGAGGTAGGGAAGTCTCCTTGGAGCACTACGAGGGTGATGTGAGGGGAAATAGAAGTGACATGCATTGTATTATATATGAGTTGATGATAAGTTGATTGATGCTGAGATTGGCATTAAGACTGTGAATATTTTATTGTGCTGAGATTGATGCTGTGACTGTGATTATTTAATTGTGTCTATGAGAACATATTGTTTTTCTGGTAAATGTTATACTTCTGAATCAAGAAAGGGTGAGTAGTAGATAATTAATATTGCTATTAAATCTGATAAGTTGGGTAGAATTTGTATTGATTGTCTCTATGCTTTATTATTTATGTACGATGATTTTTCACCCTTGCCTATATGTTTTGTGCTCTTGTTTTGAACATGATTCATATAGATGGGAGATCCTCCGGCAGGGTTGACCAAAGTCCGTAGACTTAGTTTCTGGCCCAGAGGGGCGGAAGGAGAGGGGTGGATTATCAACCCGAGACACAGTGGGGTACATATTTAGGTTATGTTACGTCGCTAGAAACGTCCACTGAAGGACCACATAGATGGACTGTAGAAAATATTATATTAGATGTAAAGATGCCTATACAGGAGCTGTGGGATGCCTGGAAAGAGAAGGAGAGGCAGAGGCAACAGGTGCCTCAACCAGAGCCTACACACCGATCCGAGCCAAAGCAGCAGGAGACTACAAGACCAGGTCCACTGCACCAGAGAACTAGGACTCCTCCTTGTAAGAGGTTTTACGGGAAATGGAGACAAACGGCGCGTAAGAGTACAATACGCCGTGCACAGCCACTGAAGATCACATCCTCCGAGAAGAGGCCAATGGAGAAGACACCTACCCCTCAGCCTGATAGCAAGGGAACGGGGAAACAGATAGTGGAAGAGGAAAGTGATCCTTCAGAGGAGTCAGTGGGTAGTGTGTAGGAGTGGTGAGGACATAGTGTGCGGAGTGACTTTGTTTTGTTTTGTTTATGTAGTAGTTGACTCTATACCGGTGTGGGCTTATACTTAGAGTATTTTGGATGACTGTACTTTATACTATATGACTTTACCAGTTGACCAGTGATGTATATGTACACTTGAGATCAGTAGTATATCTGTTGTATATTATTCCTTTAGTAGTTATTTTCTCTTGTTTTTCATTTCGTTAATGATACGTTACGACATGAAAGAGTTTTCGAAATCGAAACAACGTAAGTGAGAGTTTCAAGTAAAAATAAAATAAAATAAAATAATACATCAGGCTCATGTTTCCTTTAAAGAAAAAAATTTATACTCATTTTCGAAAGATCAACTTAGGTTAATTAAAAGAAGAATTTCCTTAAAATGAAAATCAATATGACGTATTTTAGATAAATCAGGTTACTTATGTTGTAATATCCTTTTATGAGAAAGGGTGTTGCATTCTTTGTACCATGTTCGTCTCGTTCGTCCCTCTTCGTCCTCCCATTTGATCCCTAGGCCTTCTTTGGACCAAGTTCGTCTCGTTCGTCCATCTTCCTGCTCCCATTTGATCCGTAGGCCTTCTTTGGACAAAGTTCGTCTCGTTCGTCCATCTTCGTCCTCCCATTTGATCCCTTGGCCTTCTTTGTACCAAGTTCGTCTCGTTTGTCCCTCTTCGTCCTCCCATTTGATCCCTAGGCCTTCTTTGGACCAAGTTCGTCTCGTTCGTCCATCTTGATCCTCCCATTTGATCCGTTGGCCTTCTTTGGACCAAGTTCGTCTCGTTCGTCCATCTTCGTCCTCCCATTTCATCCGTTGGCCTTCTTTGTACCATGTTCGTCTCGTTCGTCCATCTTCATCCTCCTATTTGATCCCTAGGCCTTCTTTGTACCAAGTTCGTCTCGTTCGTCCCTCTTCGTCCTCCCATTTGATCCCTTGGCTTTCTTTGGACCAAGTTCGTCTCGTTCGTCCATCTTCGTCCTCCCATTTGATCCCTTGGCCTTCTTTGTACCATGTTCGTCTCGTTCGTCCCTCTTCGTCCTCCCATTTGATCCCTAGGCCTTCTTTGGACCTTGTTCGTCTCGTTCGTCCGTCTTCGTCCTCCCATTTGATCCCTTGGCCTTCTTTGTACCAAGTTCGTCTCGTTCGTCCCTCGTCGTCCTCCCATTTGATCCCTTGGCCTTCTTTGGACCAAGTTCGTCTCGTTCGTCCATCTTCGTCCTCCCATTTGATCCCTTGGCCTTTTTGTACCTTGTTCGTCTCGTTCGTCCCTCTTCGTCCTCCCATTTGATCCCTAGGCCTTCTTTGGACCATGTTCGTCTCGTTCGTCCGTCTTCGTCCTCCCACTTGATCCCTTGGCCTTCTTTGTACCATGTTCGTCTCGTTCGTCCCTCTTCGTCCTCCCATTTGATCCCTTGGCCTTCTTTGTACCAAGTTCGTCTCGTTTGTCCCTCTTCGTCCTCCCATTTGATCCCTAGGCCTTCTTTGGACCAAGTTCGTCTCGTTCGTCCATCTTGATCCTCCCATTTGATCCCTTGGCCTTCTCTGTACCATGTTCGTCTCGTTCGTCCCTCTTCGTCCTCCCATTTGATCCCTAGGCCTTCTTTGGACCAAGTTCGTCTCGTTCGTCCATCTTCGTGCTCCCATTTGATCCCTTGGCCTTCTTTGGACCATGTTCGTCTCGTTCGTCCCTCTTCGTCCTCCCATTCGATCCGTTGGCCTTCTTTGTACCATGTTCGTCTCGTTCGTCCATCTTCGTGCTCCCATTTGATCCGTTGGCCTTCTTTGGACCAAGTTCGTCTCGTTCGTCCATCTTCGTCCTCCCATTTGATCCGTTGGCCTTCTTTGTACCATGTTCGTCTCGTTCGTCCATCTTCATCCTCCTATTTGATCCCTAGGCCTTCTTTGTACCAAGTTCGTCTCGTTCGTCCTTCTTCGTTCTCCCATTTGATCCCTAGGCCTTCTTTGGACCATGTTCGTCTCGTTCGTCCCTCTTCTTCTTCCCATTTGATCGCTAGGCCTTCTTTGGACCAAGTTCATCTCGTTCGTCCCTCTTCGTCCTCCCATTCGATCCGTTGGCCTTCTTTGTACCATGTTCGTCTCGTTCGTCCATCTTCGTGCTCCCATTTGATCCGTTGGCCTTCTTTGGACCAAGTTCGTCTCGTTCGTCCATCTTCGTCCTCCCATTTGATCCGTTGGCCTTCTTTGTACCATGTTCGTCTCGTTCGTCCATCTTCGTGCTCCCATTTGATCCGTTGGCCTTCTTTGGACCAAGTTCGTCTCGTTCGTCCATCTTCGTCCTCCCATTTGATCCGTTGGCCTTCTTTGTACCATGTTCGTCTCGTTCGTCCATCTTCATCCTCCTATTTGATCCCTAGGCCTTCTTTGTACCAAGTTCGTCTCGTTCGTCCCTCTTCGTTCTCCCATTTGATCCCTAGGCCTTCTTTGGACCATGTTCGTCTCGTTCGTCCCTCTTCTTCTTCCCATTTGATCGCTAGGCCTTCTTTGGACCAAGTTCATCTCGTTCGTCCATCTTCGTCCTCCCATTTGATCCCTTGGCCTTCTTTGTGCCAAGTTCGTCTCGTTCGTCCCTCTTAGTCCTCCCATTTGATCCCTAGGCCTTCTTTGGACCAATTCGTCTCGTTCGTCCATCTTCGTGCTCCCATTTGATCCGTAGGCCTTCTTTGGACAAAGTTCGTCTCATTCGTCCATCTTCGTCCTCCCATTTGATCCCTTGGCCTTCTTTGTACCAAGTTCGTCTCGTTTGTCCCTCTTCGTCCTCCCATTTGATCCCTAGGCCTTCTTTGTACCAAGTTCGTCTCGTTCGTCCCTCTTCGTCCTCCCATTTGATCCCTAGGCCTTCTTTGGACAAAGTTCGTCTCGTTCGTCCATCTTCGTCCTCCCATTTGATCCGTTGGCCTTCTTTGGACCAAGTTCGTCTCGTTCGTCCATCTTCGTCCTCCCATTTGATCCGTTGGCCTTCTTTGTACCATGTTCGTCTCGTTCGTCCATCTTCTTCCTCCTATTTGATCCGTTGCATTCTTTGGACCAAGTTCGTCTCGTTCGTCCATCTTCGTCCTCCCATTTTATCCGAAGGCCTTCTTTGGACCAAGTTCGTCTCGTTCGTCAATCTTCGTGCTCCCATTTGATCCGTAGGCCTTCTTTGGACAAAGGTCGTCTCGTTCGTCCATCTTCGTCCTCCCATTTGATCCGTTGGCCTTCTTTGTACCATGTTCGTCTCGTTCGTCCATCTTCGTCTTCCCATTTCATCCCTAGGCCTTCTTTGTACCAAGTTCGTCTCGTTCGTCCCTCTTCGTCCTCCCAGTTGATCCCTAGGCCTTCTTTGGACAAAGTTCGTCTCGTTCGTCCATCTTCGTCCTCCCATTTGATCCGTTGGCCTTCTTTGGACCAAGTTCGTCTCGTTCGTCCATCTTCGTCCTCCCATTTGATCCGTTGGCCTTCTTTGTACCATGTTCGTCTCGTTCGTCCATCTTCGTCCTCCCATTTGATCCCTTGGCCTTCTTTGTGCCAAGTTCGTCTCGTTCGTCCCTCTTAGTCCTCCCATTTGATCCCTAGGCCTTCTTTGGACCAATTCGTCTCATTCGTCCATCTTCGTGCTCCCATTTGATCCGTAGGCCTTCTTTGGACAAAGTTCGTCTCGTTCGTCGATCTTCGTCCTCCCATTTGATCCGTTGGCCTTCTTTGGACCAAGTTCGTCTCGTTCGTCCATCTTCGTCCTCCCATTTGATCTGTTGGCCTTCTTTGTACCATGTTCGTCTCGTTCGTCCATCTTCATCCTCCTATTTGATCCCTAGGCCTTCTTTGTACCAAGTTCGTCTCGTTCGTCCCTCTTCGTCCTCCCATTTGATCCCTTGGCCTTCTTTGGACCACGTTCGTCTCGTTCGTCCATCTTCGTCCTCCCATTTGATCCCTTGGCCTTCTTTGTACCATGTTCGTCTCGTTCGTCCCCCTTCGTCATCCCATTTGATCCCTAGGCCTTCTTTGGACCATGTTCGTCTCGTTCGTCCGTCTTCGTCCTCCCATTGGATCCCTTGGCCTTCTTTGTACCATGTTCGTCTCGTTCGTCCCTCTTCGTCCTCCCATTCGATCCGTTGGCCTTCTTTGTACCATGTTCGTCTCGTTCGTCCATCTTCGTGCTCCCATTTGATCCGTTGGCCTTCTTTGGACCAAGTTCATCTCGTTCGTCCATCTTCGTCCTCCCATTTGATCCGTTGGCCTTCTTTGTACCATGTTCGTCTCGTTCGTCCATCTTCATCCTCCTATTTGATCCCTAGGCCTTCTTTGTACCAAGTTCGTCTCGTTCGTCCCTCTTCGTCCTCCCATTTGATCCCTAGGCCTTCTTTGGACCATGTTCGTCTCGTTCGTCCCTCTTCTTCTTCCCATTTGATCGCTAGGCCTTCTTTGGACCAAGTTCATCTCGTTCGTCCATCTTCGTCCTCCCATTTGATCCCTTGGCCTTCTCTGTGCCAAGTTCGTCTCGTTCGTCCCTCTTAGTCCTCCCATTTGATCCCTAGGCCTTCTTTGGACCAATTCGTCTCGTTCGTCCATCTTCGTGCTCCCATTTGATCCGTAGACCTTCTTTGGACAAAGTTCGTCTCATTCGTCCATCTTCGTCCTCCCATTTCATCCCTTGGCCTTCTTTGTACCAAGTTCGTCTCGTTTGTCCCTCTTCGTCCTCCCATTTGATCCATAGGCCTTCTTTGGACCATGTTCGTCTCGTTCGTCCCTCTTCGTCCTCCCATTTGATCCCTAGGCCTTCTTTGGACCAAGTTCGTCTCGTTCGTCCATCTTCGTCCTCCCATTTGATCCGTTGGCCTTCTTTGTACCATGTTCATCTCGTTCGTCCATCTTCGTCTTCCCATTTCATCCCTAGGCCTTCTTTGTACCAAGTTCGTCTCGTTCGTCCCTCTTGGTCCTCCCATTTGATCCCTAGGCCTTCTTTGGACAAAGTTCGTCTCGTTCGTCCATCTTCGTCCTCCCATTTGATCCGTTGGCCTTCTTTGGACCAAGTTCGTCTCGTTCGTCCATCTTCGTCCTCCCATTTGATCCGTTGGCCTTCTTTGTACCATGTTCGTCTCGTTCGTCCATCTTCTTCCTCCTATTTGATCCGTTGCATTCTTTGGACCAAGTTCGTCTCGTTCGTCCATCTTCGTCCTCCCATTTTATCCCAAGGCCTTCTTTGGACCAAGTTCGTCTCGTTCGTCAATCTTCGTGCTCCCATTTGATCCGTAGGCCTTCTTTGGACAAAGGTCGTCTCGTTCGTCCATCTTCGTCCTCCCATTTGATCCGTTGGCCTTCTTTGTACCATGTTCGTCTCGTTCGTCCCTCTTCGTCCTCCCATTCGATCCGTTGGCCTTCTTTGTACCATGTTCGTCGCGTTCGTCCATCTTCGTGCTCCCATTTGATCCGTTGGCCTTCTTTGGACCAAGTTCGTCCCGTTCGTCCATCTTCGTCCTCCCATTTGATCCGTTGGCCTTCTTTGTACCATGTTCGTCTCGTTCGTCCATCTTCATCCTCCTATTTGATCCCTAGGCCTTCTTTGTACCAAGTTCGTCTCGTTCGTCCCTCTTCGTCCTCCCATTTGATCCCTAGGCCTTCTTTGGACCACGTTCGTCTCGTTCGTCCCTCTTCTTCTTCCCATTTGATCGCTAGGCCTTCTTTGGACCAAGTTCGTCTCGTTCGTCCATCTTCGTCCTCCCATTTGATCCGTTGGCCTTCTTTGTACCATGTTCATCTCGTTCGTCCATCTTCGTCTTCCCATTTCATCCCTAGGCCTTCTTTGTACCAAGTTCGTCTCGTTCGTCCCTCTTCGTCCTCCCATTTGATCCCTAGGCCTTCTTTGGACAAAGTTCGTCTCGTTCGTCCATCTTCGTCCTCCCATTTGATCCGTTGGCCTTCTTTGGACCAAGTTCGTCTCGTTCGTCCATCTTCGTCCTCCCATTTGATCCGTTGGCCTTCTTTGTACCATGTTCGTCTCGTTCGTCCATCTTCTTCCTCCTATTTGATCCGTTGCATTCTTTGGACCAAGTTCGTCTCGTTCGTCCATCTTCGTCCTCCCATTTTATCCGAAGGCCTTCTTTGGACCAAGTTCGTCTCGTTCGTCAATCTTCGTGCTCCCATTTGATCCGTAGGCCTTCTTTGGACAAAGGTCGTCTCGTTCGTCCATCTTCGTCCTCCCATTTGATCCGTTGGCCTTCTTTGTACCATGTTCGTCTCGTTCGTCCATCTTCGTCTTCCCATTTCATCCCTAGGCCTTCTTTGTACCAAGTTCGTCTCGTTCGTCCCTCTTCGTCCTCCCATTTGATCCCTAGGCCTTCTTTGGACAAAGTTCGTCTCGTTCGTCCATCTTCGTCCTCCCATTTGATCCGTTGGCCTTCTTTGGACCAAGTTCGTCTCGTTCGTCCATCTTCGTCCTCCCATTTGATCTGTTGGCCTTCTTTGTACCATGTTCGTCTCGTTCGTCCATCTTCATCCTCCTATTTGATCCCTAGGCCTTCTTTGTACCAAGTTCGTCTCGTTCGTCCCTCTTCGTCCTCCCATTTGATCCCTTGGCCTTCTTTGGACCACGTTCGTCTCGTTCGTCCATCTTCGTCCTCCCATTTGATCCCTTGGCCTTCTTTGTACCATGTTCGTCTCGTTCGTCCCCCTTCGTCCTCCCATTTGATCCCTAGGCCTTCTTTGGACCATGTTCGTCTCGTTCGTCCGTCTTCGTCCTCCCATTGGATCCCTTGGCCTTCTTTGTACCATGTTCGTCTCGTTCGTCCCTCTTCGTCCTCCCATTCGATCCGTTGGCCTTCTTTGTACCATGTTCGTCTCGTTCGTCCATCTTCGTGCTCCCATTTGATCCGTTGGCCTTCTTTGGACCAAGTTCGTCTCGTTCGTCCATCTTCGTCCTCCCATTTGATCCGTTGGCCTTCTTTGTACCATGTTCGTCTCGTTCGTCCATCTTCATCCTCCTATTTGATCCCTAGGCCTTCTTTGTACCAAGTTCGTCTCGTTCGTCCCTCTTCGTCCTCCCATTTGATCCCTAGGCCTTCTTTGGACCATGTTCGTCTCGTTCGTCCCTCTTCTTCTTCCCATTTGATCGCTAGGCCTTCTTTGGACCAAGTTCATCTCGTTCGTCCATCTTCGTCCTCCCATTTGATCCCTTGGCCTTCTTTGTGCCAAGTTCGTCTCGTTCGTCCCTCTTAGTCCTCCCATTTGATCCCTAGGCCTTCTTTGGACCAATTCGTCTCGTTCGTCCATCTTCGTGCTCCCATTTGATCCGTAGACCTTCTTTGGACAAAGTTCGTCTCATTCGTCCATCTTCGTCCTCCCATTTCATCCCTTGGCCTTCTTTGTACCAAGTTCGTCTCGTTTGTCCCTCTTCGTCCTCCCATTTGATCCATAGGCCTTCTTTGGACCATGTTCGTCTCGTTCGTCCCTCTTCGTCCTCCCATTTGATCCCTAGGCCTTCTTTGGACCAAGTTCGTCTCGTTCGTCCATCTTCGTCCTCCCATTTGATCCGTTGGCCTTCTTTGTACCATGTTCATCTCGTTCGTCCATCTTCGTCTTCCCATTTCATCCCTAGGCCTTCTTTGTACCAAGTTCGTCTCGTTCGTCCCTCTTCGTCCTCCCATTTGATCCCTAGGCCTTCTTTGGACAAAGTTCGTCTCGTTCGTCCATCTTCGTCCTCCCATTTGATCCGTTGGCCTTCTTTGGACCAAGTTCGTCTCGTTCGTCCATCTTCGTCCTCCCATTTGATCCGTTGGCCTTCTTTGTACCATGTTCGTCTCGTTCGTCCATCTTCTTCCTCCTATTTGATCCGTTGCATTCTTTGGACCAAGTTCGTCTCGTTCGTCCATCTTCGTCCTCCCATTTTATCCCAAGGCCTTCTTTGGACCAAGTTCGTCTCGTTCGTCAATCTTCGTGCTCCCATTTGATCCGTAGGCCTTCTTTGGACAAAGGTCGTCTCGTTCGTCCATCTTCGTCCTCCCAGTTGATCCGTTGGCCTTCTTTGTACCATGTTCGTCTCGTTCGTCCCTCTTCGTCCTCCCATTCGATCCGTTGGCCTTCTTTGTACCATGTTCGTCGCGTTCGTCCATCTTCGTGCTCCCATTTGATCCGTTGGCCTTCTTTGTACCATGTTCGTCTCGTTCGTCCATCTTCGTCTTCCCATTTCATCCCTAGGCCTTCTTTGTACCAAGTTCGTCTCGTTCGTCCCTCTTCGTCCTCCCATTTGATCCCTAGGCCTTCTTTGGACAAAGTTCGTCTCGTTCGTCCATCTTCGTCCTCCCATTTGATCCGTTGGCCTTCTTTGGACCAAGTTCGTCTCGTTCGTCCATCTTCGTCCTCCCATTTGATCTGTTGGCCTTCTTTGTACCATGTTCGTCTCGTTCGTCCATCTTCATCCTCCTATTTGATCCCTAGGCCTTCTTTGTACCAAGTTCGTCTCGTTCGTCCCTCTTCGTCCTCCCATTTGATCCCTTGGCCTTCTTTGGACCACGTTCGTCTCGTTCGTCCATCTTCGTCCTCCCATTTGATCCCTTGGCCTTCTTTGTACCATGTTCGTCTCGTTCGTCCCCCTTCGTCCTCCCATTTGATCCCTAGGCCTTCTTTGGACCATGTTCGTCTCGTTCGTCCGTCTTCGTCCTCCCATTGGATCCCTTGGCCTTCTTTGTACCATGTTCGTCTCGTTCGTCCCTCTTCGTCCTCCCATTCGATCCGTTGGCCTTCTTTGTACCATGTTCGTCTCGTTCGTCCATCTTCGTGCTCCCATTTGATCCGTTGGCCTTCTTTGGACCAAGTTCGTCTCGTTCGTCCATCTTCGTCCTCCCATTTGATCCGTTGGCCTTCTTTGTACCATGTTCGTCTCGTTCGTCCATCTTCATCCTCCTATTTGATCCCTAGGCCTTCTTTGTACCAAGTTCGTCTCGTTCGTCCCTCTTCGTCCTCCCATTTGATCCCTAGGCCTTCTTTGGACCATGTTCGTCTCGTTCGTCCCTCTTCTTCTTCCCATTTGATCGCTAGGCCTTCTTTGGACCAAGTTCATCTCGTTCGTCCATCTTCGTCCTCCCATTTGATCCCTTGGCCTTCTTTGTGCCAAGTTCGTCTCGTTCGTCCCTCTTAGTCCTCCCATTTGATCCCTAGGCCTTCTTTGGACCAATTCGTCTCGTTCGTCCATCTTCGTGCTCCCATTTGATCCGTAGACCTTCTTTGGACAAAGTTCGTCTCATTCGTCCATCTTCGTCCTCCCATTTCATCCCTTGGCCTTCTTTGTACCAAGTTCGTCTCGTTTGTCCCTCTTCGTCCTCCCATTTGATCCATAGGCCTTCTTTGGACCATGTTCGTCTCGTTCGTCCCTCTTCGTCCTCCCATTTGATCCCTAGGCCTTCTTTGGACCAAGTTCGTCTCGTTCGTCCATCTTCGTCCTCCCATTTGATCCGTTGGCCTTCTTTGTACCATGTTCATCTCGTTCGTCCATCTTCGTCTTCCCATTTCATCCCTAGGCCTTCTTTGTACCAAGTTCGTCTCGTTCGTCCCTCTTCGTCCTCCCATTTGATCCCTAGGCCTTCTTTGGACAAAGTTCGTCTCGTTCGTCCATCTTCGTCCTCCCATTTGATCCGTTGGCCTTCTTTGGACCAAGTTCGTCTCGTTCGTCCATCTTCGTCCTCCCATTTGATCCGTTGGCCTTCTTTGTACCATGTTCGTCTCGTTCGTCCATCTTCTTCCTCCTATTTGATCCGTTGCATTCTTTGGACCAAGTTCGTCTCGTTCGTCCATCTTCGTCCTCCCATTTTATCCCAAGGCCTTCTTTGGACCAAGTTCGTCTCGTTCGTCAATCTTCGTGCTCCCATTTGATCCGTAGGCCTTCTTTGGACAAAGGTCGTCTCGTTCGTCCATCTTCGTCCTCCCAGTTGATCCGTTGGCCTTCTTTGTACCATGTTCGTCTCGTTCGTCCCTCTTCGTCCTCCCATTCGATCCGTTGGCCTTCTTTGTACCATGTTCGTCGCGTTCGTCCATCTTCGTGCTCCCATTTGATCCGTTGGCCTTCTTTGGACCAAGTTCGTCCCGTTCGTCCATCTTCGTCCTCCCATTTGATCCGTTGGCCTTCTTTGTACCATGTTCGTCTCGTTCGTCCATCTTCATCCTCCTATTTGATCCCTAGGCCTTCTTTGTACCAAGTTCGTCTCGTTCGTCCCTCTTCGTCCTCCCATTTGATCCCTAGGCCTTCTTTGGACCATTTTCGTCTCGTTCGTCCCTCTTCTTCTTCCCATTTGATCGCTAGGCCTTCTTTGGACCAAGTTCATCTCGTTCGTCCATCTTCGTCCTCCCATTTGATCCCTTGGCCTTCTTTGTGCCAAGTTCGTCTCGTTCGTCCCTCTTAGTCCTCCCATTTGATCCCTAGGCCTTCTTTGGACCAATTCGTCTCGTTCGTCCATCTTCGTGCTCCCATTTGATCCGTAGGCCTTCTTTGGACAAAGTTCGTCTCATTCGTCCATCTTCGTCCTCCCATTTGATCCCTTGGCCTTCTTTGTACCAAGTTCGTCTCGTTTGTCCCTCTTCGTCCTCCCATTTGATCCATAGGCCTTCTTTGGACCATGTTCGTCTCGTTCGTCCCTCTTCGTCCTCCCATTTGATCCCTAGGCCTTCTTTGGACCATGTTCGTCTCGTTCGTCCCTCTTCTTCTTCCCATTTGATTGCTAGGCCTTCTTTGGACCAAGTTCGTCTCGTTCGTCCATCTTCGTCCTCCCATTTGATCCGTTGGCGTTCTTTGTACCATGTTCATCTCGTTCGTCCATCTTCATCCTCCTATTTGATCCCTAGGCCTTCTTTGTACCAAGTTCGTCTCGTTCGTCCCTCTTCGTCCTCCCATTTGATCCCTTGGCCTTCTTTGGACCACGTTCGTCTCGTTCGTCCATCTTCGTCCTCCCATTTGATCCCTTGGCCTTCTTTGTACCATGTTCGTCGCGTTCGTCCCTCTTCGTCCTCCCATTTGATCCCTAGGCCTTCTTTGGACCATGTTCGTCTCGTTCGTCCGTCTTCGTCCTCCCATTTGATCCCTTGGCCTTCTTTGTACCATGTTTGTCTCGTTCGTCCATCTTCATCCTCCTATTTGATCCCTAGGCCTTCTTTGTACCAAGTTCGTCTCGTTCGTCCCTCTTCGTCCTCCCATTTGATCCCTAGGCCTTCTTTGGACCATGTTCGTCTCGTTCGTCCCTCTTCTTCTTCCCATTTGATCGCTAGGCCTTCTTTGGACCAAGTTCATCTCGTTCGTCCATCTTCGTCCTCCCATTTGATCCCTTGGCCTTCTTTGTACCAAGTTCGTCTCGTTTGTCCCTCTTCGTCCTCCCATTTGATCCCTAGGCCTTCTTTGGACCAAGTTCGTCTCGTTCGTCCATCTTCGTCCTCCCATTTGATCCGTTGGCCTTCTTTGGACCAAGTTCGTCTCGTTCGTCCATCTTCATCCTCCCATTTGATCCGTTGGCCTTCTTTGTACCATGTTCGTCTCGTTCGTCCATCTTCGTGCTGCCATTTGATCCGTAGGCCTTCTTTGGACAAAGTTCGTCTCGTTCGTCCATCTTCGTCCTCCCATTTGATTCCTTGGCCTTCTTTGTACCAAGTTCGTCTCGTTTGTCCCTCTTCGTCCTCCCATTTGATCCCTAGGCCTTCTTTGGACCATGTTCGTCTCGTTCGTCCCTCTTCGTCCTCCCATTTGATCCCTAGGCCTTCTTTGGACCATGTTCGTCTCGTTCGTCCCTCTTCTTCTTCCCATTTGATCGCTAGGCCTTCTTTGGACAAAGTTCGTCTCGTTCGTCCATCTTCGTCCTCCCATTTGATCCCGTGGCCTTCTTTGTACCAAGTTCATCTCGTTTGTCCCTCTTCGTCCTCCCATTTGATCCCTAGGCCTTCTTTGGACCAAGTTCGTCTCGTTCGTCCATCTTCGTCCTCCCATTTGATCCGTTGGCCTTCTTTGGACCATGTTCGTCTCGTTCGTCCATCTTCATCCTCCCATTTGATCCGTTGGCCTTCTTTGTACCATGTTCGTCTCGTTCGTCCATCTTCGTGCTGCCATTTGATCCGTAGGCCTTCTTTGGACAAAGTTCGTCTCGTTCGTCCATCTTCGTCCTCCCATTTGATTCCTTGGCCTTCTTTGTACCAAGTTCGTCTCGTTTGTCCCTCTTCGTCCTCCCATTTGATCCCTAGGCCTTCTTTGGACCATGTTCGTCTCGTTCGTCCCTCTTCGTCCTCCCATTTGATCCCTAGGCCTTCTTTGGACCATGTTCGTCTCGTTCGTCCCTCTTCTTCTTCCCATTTGATCGCTAGGCCTTCTTTGGACCAAGTTCATCTCGTTCGTCCATCTTCGTCCTCCCATTTGATCCCTTGGCCTTCTTTGTGCCAAGTTCGTCTCGTTCGTCCCTCTTAGTCCTCCCATTTGATCCCTAGGCCTTCTTTGGACCAATTCGTCTCGTTCGTCCATCTTCGTGCTCCCATTTGATCCGTAGGCCTTCTTTGGACAAAGTTCGTCTCATTCGTCCATCTTCGTCCTCCCATTTGATCCCTTGGCCTTCTTTGTACCAAGTTCGTCTCGTTTGTCCCTCTTCGTCCTCCCATTTGATCCATAGGCCTTCTTTGGACCATGTTCGTCTCGTTCGTCCCTCTTCGTCCTCCCATTTGATCCCTAGGCCTTCTTTGGACCATGTTCGTCTCGTTCGTCCCTCTTCTTCTTCCCATTTGATTGCTAGGCCTTCTTTGGACCAAGTTCGTCTCGTTCGTCCATCTTCGTCCTCCCATTTGATCCGTTGGCCTTCTTTGTACCATGTTCATCTCGTTCGTCCATCTTCATCCTCCTATTTGATCCCTAGGCCTTCTTTGTACCAAGTTCGTCTCGTTCGTCCCTCTTCGTCCTCCCATTTGATCCCGTGGCCTTCTTTGTACCAAGTTCGTCTCGTTTGTCCCTCTTCGTCCTCCCATTTGATCCCTAGGCCTTCTTTGGACCAAGTTCGTCTCGTTCGTCCATCTTCGTCCTCCCATTTGATCCGTTGGCCTTCTTTGGACCATGTTCGTCTCGTTCGTCCATCTTCATCCTCCCATTTGATCCGTTGGCCTTCTTTGTACCATGTTCGTCTCGTTCGTCCATCTTCGTGCTGCCATTTGATCCGTAGGCCTTCTTTGGACAAAGTTCGTCTCGTTCGTCCATCTTCGTCCTCCCATTTGATTCCTTGGCCTTCTTTGTACCAAGTTCGTCTCGTTTGTCCCTCTTCGTCCTCCCATTTGATCCCTAGGCCTTCTTTGGACCATGTTCGTCTCGTTCGTCCCTCTTCGTCCTCCCATTTGATCCCTAGGCCTTCTTTGGACCATGTTCGTCTCGTTCGTCCCTCTTCTTCTTCCCATTTGATCGCTAGGCCTTCTTTGGACCAAGTTCATCTCGTTCGTCCATCTTCGTCCTCCCATTTGATCCCTTGGCCTTCTTTGTGCCAAGTTCGTCTCGTTCGTCCCTCTTAGTCCTCCCATTTGATCCCTAGGCCTTCTTTGGACCAATTCGTCTCGTTCGTCCATCTTCGTGCTCCCATTTGATCCGTAGGCCTTCTTTGGACAAAGTTCGTCTCATTCGTCCATCTTCGTCCTCCCATTTGATCCCTTGGCCTTCTTTGTACCAAGTTCGTCTCGTTTGTCCCTCTTCGTCCTCCCATTTGATCCATAGGCCTTCTTTGGACCATGTTCGTCTCGTTCGTCCCTCTTCGTCCTCCCATTTGATCCCTAGGCCTTCTTTGGACCATGTTCGTCTCGTTCGTCCCTCTTCTTCTTCCCATTTGATTGCTAGGCCTTCTTTGGACCAAGTTCGTCTCGTTCGTCCATCTTCGTCCTCCCATTTGATCCGTTGGCCTTCTTTGTACCATGTTCATCTCGTTCGTCCATCTTCATCCTCCTATTTGATCCCTAGGCCTTCTTTGTACCAAGTTCGTCTCGTTCGTCCCTCTTCGTCCCTCTTCGTCCTCCCATTTGATCCCTTGGCCTTCTTTGGACCACGTTCGTCTCGTTCGTCCATCTTCGTCCTCCCATTTGATCCCTTGGCCTTCTTTGTACCATGTTCGTCGCGTTCGTCCCTCTTCGTCCTCCCATTTGATCCCTAGGCCTTCTTTGGACCATGTTCGTCTCGTTCGTCCGTCTTCGTCCTCCCATTTGATCCCTTGGCCTTCTTTGTACCATGTTCGTCTCGTTCGTCCCTCTTCGTCCTCCCATTTTATCCCTAGGCCTTCTTTGTACCAAGTTCGTCTCGTTCGTCCCTCTTCGTCCTCCCATTTGATCCCTAGGCCTTCTTTGGACCATGTTCGTCTCGTTCGTCCGTCTTCGTCCTCCCATTTGATCCCTTGGCCTTCTTTGTACCATGTTTGTCTCGTTCGTCCATCTTCATCCTCCTATTTGATCCCTAGGCCTTCTTTGTACCAAGTTCGTCTCGTTCGTCCCTCTTCGTCCTCCCATTTGATCCCTAGGCCTTCTTTGGACCATGTTCGTCTCGTTCGTCCCTCTTCTTCTTCCCATTTGATCGCTAGGCCTTCTTTGGACCAAGTTCATCTCGTTCGTCCATCTTCGTCCTCCCATTTGATCCCTTGGCCTTCTTTGTACCAAGTTCGTCTCGTTTGTCCCTCTTCGTCCTCCCATTTGATCCCTAGGCCTTCTTTGGACCAAGTTCGTCTCGTTCGTCCATCTTCGTCCTCCCATTTGATCCGTTGGCCTTCTTTGGACCAAGTTCGTCTCGTTCGTCCATCTTCATCCTCCCATTTGATCCGTTGGCCTTCTTTGTACCATGTTCGTCTCGTTCGTCCATCTTCGTGCTGCCATTTGATCCGTAGGCCTTCTTTGGACAAAGTTCGTCTCGTTCGTCCATCTTCGTCCTCCCATTTGATTCCTTGGCCTTCTTTGTACCAAGTTCGTCTCGTTTGTCCCTCTTCGTCCTCCCATTTGATCCCTAGGCCTTCTTTGGACCATGTTCGTCTCGTTCGTCCCTCTTCGTCCTCCCATTTGATCCCTAGGCCTTCTTTGGACCATGTTCGTCTCGTTCGTCCCTCTTCTTCTTCCCATTTGATCGCTAGGCCTTCTTTGGACAAAGTTCGTCTCGTTCGTCCATCTTCGTCCTCCCATTTGATCCCGTGGCCTTCTATGTACCAAGTTCGTCTCGTTTGTCCCTCTTCGTCCTCCCATTTGATCCCTAGGCCTTCTTTGGACCAAGTTCGTCTCGTTCGTCCATCTTCGTCCTCCCATTTGATCCGTTGGCCTTCTTTGGACCAAGTTCGTCTCGTTCGTCCATCTTCATCCTCCCATTTGATCCGTTGGCCTTCTTTGTACCATGTTCGTCTCGTTCGTCCATCTTCGTGCTGCCATTTGATCCGTAGGCCTTCTTTGGACAAAGTTCGTCTCGTTCGTCCATCTTCGTCCTCCCATTTGATTCCTTGGCCTTCTTTGTACCAAGTTCGTCTCGTTTGTCCCTCTTCGTCCTCCCATTTGATCCCTAGGCCTTCTTTGGACCATGTTCGTCTCGTTCGTCCCTCTTCGTCCTCCCATTTGATCCCTAGGCCTTCTTTGGACCATGTTCGTCTCGTTCGTCCCTCTTCTTCTTCCCATTTGATCGCTAGGCCTTCTTTGGACAAAGTTCGTCTCGTTCGTCCATCTTCGTCCTCCCATTTGATCCCTTGGCCTTCTTTGTACCAAGTTCATCTCGTTTGTCCCTCTTCGTCCTCCCATTTGATCCCTAGACCTTCTTTGGACCAAGGTCATCTCGTTTGTCCATCTTCGTCCTCCCATTTGATCCGTTGGCCTTCTTTGGACAAAGTTCGTCTCGTTCGTCCATCTTCGTCCTCCCATTTGATCCGTTGGCCTTCTTTGTACCGTGTTCGTCTCGTTCGTCCATCTTCATCCTCCTATTTGATCCCTAGGCCTTCTTTGTACCAAGTTCGTCTCGTTCGTCCCCCTTCGTCCTCCCATTTGATCCCTAGGCCTTCTTTGGACCATGTTCGTCTCGTTCGTCCCTCTTCTTCTTCCCATTTGATCGCTATGCCTTCTTTGGACCAAGTTCATCTCGTTCGTCCCTCTTCGTCCTCCCATTTGATCCCTAGGCCTTCTTTGGACCATGTTCGTCTCGTTCGTCCCTCTTCTTCTTCCCATTTGATCGCTAGGCCTTCTTTGGACTAAGTTCATCTCGTTCGTCCATCTTCGTCCTCCCATTTGATCCCTTGGCCTTCTTTGTGCCAAGTTCGTCTCGTTCGTCCCTCTTAGTCCTCCCATTTGATCCCTAGGCCTTCTTTGGACCAATTCGTCTCGTTCGTCCATCTTCGTGCTCCCATTTGATCCGTAGGCCTTCCTTGTACCATGTTCGTCTCGTTCGTCCCTCTTCGTCCTCCCATTTGATCCCTAGGCCTTCTTTGGACCAAGTTCGTCTCGTTCCTCCATCTTCGTGCTCCCATTTGATCCGTAGGCCTTCTTTGGACAAAGTTCGTCTCGTTCGTCCATCTTCGTCCTCCCATTTGATCCCTTGGCCTTCTTTGTACCAAGTTCGTCTCGTTTGTCCCTCTTCGTCCTCCCATTTGATCCCTAGGCCTTCTTTGGACCAAGTTCGTCTCGTTCGTCCATCTTCGTCCTCCCATTTGATCCGTTGGCCTTCTTTGTACCGTGTTCGTCTCGTTCGTCCATCTTCATCCTCCTATTTGATCCCTAGGCCTTCTTTGTACCAAGTTCGTCTCGTTCGTCCCTCTTCGTCCTCCCATTTGATCCCTAGGCCTTCTTTGGACCATGTTCGTCTCGTTCGTCCCTCTTCTTCTTCCCATTTGATCGCTATGCCTTCTTTGGACCAAGTTCATCTCGTTCGTCCCTCTTCGTCCTCCCATTTGATCCCTAGGCCTTCTTTGGACCATGTTCGTCTCGTTCGTCCCTCTTCTTCTTCCCATTTGATCGCTAGGCCTTCTTTGGACTAAGTTCATCTCGTTCGTCCATCTTCGTCCTCCCATTTGATCCCTTGGCCTTCTTTGTGCCAAGTTCGTCTCGTTCGTCCCTCTTAGTCCTCCTATTTGATCCCTAGGCCTTCTTTGGACCATGTTCGTGTCGTTCGTCCATCTTCGTCCTCCCATTTGATCCCTTGGCCTTCTTTGTACCATGTTCGTCTCGTTCGTCCCTCTTCGTCCTCCCATTTGATCCCTAGGCCTTCTTTGGACCAAGTTAGTCTCGTTCCTCCATCTTCGTGCTCCCATTTGATCCGTAGGCCTTCTTTGGTCAAAGTTCGTCTCGTTCGTCCATCTTCGTCCTCCCATTTGATCCCTTGGCCTTCTTTGTACCAAGTTCGTCTCGTTTGTCCCTCTTCGTCCTCCCATTTGATCCCTAGGCCTTCTTTGGACCAAGTTCGTCTCGTTCGTCCATCTTCGTCCTCCCATTTGATCCGTTGGCCTTCTTTGTACCATGTTCGTCTCGTTCGTCCATCTTCATCCTCCTATTTGATCCCTAGGCCTTCTTTGTACCAAGTTCGTCTCGTTCGTCCCTCTTCGTCCTCCCATTTGATCCGTTGGCCTTCTTTGTACCATGTTCGTCTCGTTCGTCCATCTTCATCCTCCTATTTGATCCCTAGGCCTTCTTTGTACCAAGTTCGTCTCGTTCGTCCCTCTTCGTCCTCCCATTTGATCCCTAGGCCTTCTTTGGACCATGTTCGTCTCGTTCGTCCATCTTCGTCCTCCCATTTGATCCCTTGGCCTTCTTTGTACCATGTTCGTCTCGTTCGTCCCTCTTCGTCCTCCCATTTGATCCCTAGGCCTTCTTTGGACCAAGTTCGTCTCGTTCCTCCATCTTCGTGCTCCCATTTGATCCGTAGGCCTTCTTTGGACAAAGTTCGTCTCGTTCGTCCATCTTCGTCCTCCCATTTGATCCCTTGGCCTTCTTTGTACCAAGTTCGTCTCGTTTGTCCCTCTTCGTCCTCCCATTTGATCCCCAGGCCTTCTTTGGACCAAGTTCGTCTCGTTCGTCCATCTTCATCCTCCTATTTGATCCCTAGGCCTTCTTTGTACCAAGTTCGTCTCGTTCGTCCCTCTTCGTCCTCCCATTTGATCCCTAGGCCTTCTTTGGACCATGTTCGTCTCGTTCGTCCATCTTCGTCCTCCCATTTGATCCCTTGGCCTTCTTTGTACCATGTTCGTCTCGTTCGTCCATCTTCATCCTCCTATTTGATCCCTAGGCCTTCTTTGTACCAAGTTCGTCTCGTTCGTCCCTCTTCGTCCTCCCATTTGATCCGTTGGCCTTCTTTGTACCATGTTCGTCTCGTTCGTCCATCTTCATCCTCCTATTTGATCCCTAGGCCTTCTTTGTACCAAGTTCGTCTCGTTCGTCCCTCTTCGTCCTCCCATTTGATCCCTAGGCCTTCTTTGGACCATGTTCGTCTCGTTCGTCCATCTTCGTCCTCCCATTTGATCCCTTGGCCTTCTTTGTACCATGTTCGTCTCGTTCGTCCCTCTTCGTCCTCCCATTTGATCCCTAGGCCTTCTTTGGACCATGTTCGTCTCGTTCGTCCCTCTTCTTCTTCCCATTTGATCCCTAGGCCTTCTTTGGACCATGTTCGTCTCGTTCGTCCCTCTTCTTCTTCCCATTTGATTGCTAGGCCTTCTTTGGACAAAGTTCGTCTCGTTCGTCCATCTTCGTCCTCCCATTTGATCCCTTGGCCTTCTTTGTACCAAGTTCGTCTCGTTCGTCCATCTTCGTGCTCCCATTTGATCCGTAGGCCTTCTTTGGACAAACTTCATCTCGTTCGTCCATCTTCGTCCTCCCATTTGATCCCTTGGCCTTCTTTGTACCAAGTTCGTCTCGTTTGTCCATCTTCGTCCTCCCATTTGATCCCTAGGCCTTCTTTGGACCATGTTCGTCTCGTTCGTCCCTCTTCGTCCTCCCATTTGATCCCTAGGCCTTCTTTGGACCATGTTCGTCTCGTTCGTCCCTCTTCTTCTTCCCATTTGATCGCTAGGCCTTCTTTGGACCAAGTTCATCTCGTTCGTCCATCTCCGTCCTCCCATTTGATCCCTTGGCCTTCTTTGTACCAAGTTCGTCTCGTTCGTCCCTCTTAGTCCTCCCATTTGTTCCCTAGGCCTTCTTTGGACAAAGTTCGTCTCGTTCGTCCATCTTCGTCCTCCCATTTGATCCGTTGGCCTTCTTTGGACCAAGTTCGTCTCGTTCGTCCATCTTCGTCCTCCCATTTGATCCGTTGGCCTTCTTTGTACCATGTTCGTCTCGTTCGTCCCTCTTCGTCTTCCCATTTGATCCGTAGGCCTTCTTTGGACCAAGTTCGTCTCGTTCGTCCATCTTCGTCCTCCCATTTGATCCGTTGGCATTCTTTGGACCAAGTTCGTCTCGTTCGTCCATCTTCGTCCTCCCATTTTATCCCAAGGCCTTCTTTGGACCAAGTTCGTCTCGTTCGTCAATCTTCGTGCCCCCATTTGATCCGTAGGTCTTCTTTGGACAAAGTTCATCTCGTTCGTCCATCTTCGTCCTCCCATTTGATCCGTTGGCCTTCTTTGTACCAAGTTCGTCACGTTCGTCCCTCTTCGTCCTCCTTTTTGATCCCTAGGCCTTCTTTGGACCATGTTCGTCTCGTTTGTCCATCTTCGTCCTCCCATTTGATCCCTTGGCCTTCTTTGTACCATGTTCGTCTCGTTCGTCCCTCTTCGTCCTCCCATTTGATCCCTAGGCCTTCTTTGGACCAAGTTCGTCTCGTTCGTCCATCTTCGTGCTCCCATTTGATCCGTAGGCCTTCTTTGGACAAACTTCGTCTCGTTCGTCCATCTTCGTCCTCCCATTTGATCCCTTGGCCTTCATTGTACCAAGTTCGTCTCGTTTGTCCCTCTTCGTCCTCCCATTTGATCCCTAGGCCTTCTTTGGACCAAGTTCGTCTCGTTCGTCCATCTTCGTCCTCCCATTTGATCCCTAGGCCTTCTTTGGACCAAGTTCGTCTCGTTCGTCCATCTTCGTGCTCCCATTTGATCCGTAGGCCTTCTTTGGACAAAGTTCGTCTCGTTCGTCCATCTTCGTCCTCCCATTTGATCCCTTGGCCTTCTTTGTACCAAGTTCGTCTCGTTTGTCCCTCTTCGTCCTCCCATTTGATCCCTAGGCCTTCTTTGGACCAAGTTCGTCTCGTTCATCCATCTTCATCCTCCTATTTGATCCCTAGGCCTTCTTTGGTCCATGTTCGTCTCGTTCGTCCCTCTTCTTCTTCCCATTTGATCGCTAGGCCTTCTTTGGACCAAGTTCATCTCGTTCGTCCATCTCCGTCCTCCCATTTGATCCCTTGGCCTTCTTTGTACCAAGTTCGTCTCGTTCGTCCCTCTTAGTCCTCCCATTTGTTCCCTAGGCCTTCTTTGGACAAAGTTCGTCTCGTTCGTCCATCTTCGTCCTCCCATTTGATCCGTTGGCCTTCTTTGGACCAAGTTCGTCTCGTTCGTCCATCTTCGTCCTCCCATTTGATCCGTTGGCCTTCTTTGTACCATGTTCGTCTCGTTCGTCCCTCTTCGTCTTCCCATTTGATCCGTAGGCCTTCTTTGGACCAAGTTCGTCTCGTTCGTCCATCTTCGTCCTCCCATTTGATCCGTTGGCATTCTTTGGACCAAGTTCGTCTCGTTCGTCCATCTTCGTCCTCCCATTTTATCCCAAGGCCTTCTTTGGACCAAGTTCGTCTCGTTCGTCAATCTTCGTGCCCCCATTTGATCCGTAGGCCTTCTTTGGACAAACTTCGTCTCGTTCGTCCATCTTCGTCCTCCCATTTGATCCCTTGGCCTTCTTTGTACCAAGTTCGTCTCGTTTGTCCCTCTTCGTCCTCCCATTTGATCCCTAGGCCTTCTTTGGACCAAGTTCGTCTCGTTCGTCCATCTTCGTCCTCCCATTTGATCCCTAGGCCTTCTTTGGACCATGTTCGTCTCGTTCGTCCATCTTCGTCCTCCCATTTGATCCCTTGGCCTTCTTTGTACCATGTTCGTCTCGTTCGTCCCTCTTCGTCCTCCCATTTGATCCCTTGGCCTTCTTTGGACCATGTTCGTCTCGTTCGTCCCTCTTCTTCTTCCCATTTGATCCCTAGGCCTTCTTTGGACCATGTTCGTCTCGTTCGTCCCTCTTCTTCTTCCCATTTGATTGCTAGGCCTTCTTTGGACAAAGTTCGTCTCGTTCGTCCATCTTCGTCCTCCCATTTGATCCCTTGGCCTTCTTTGTACCAAGTTCGTCTCGTTCGTCCATCTTCGTGCACCCATTTGATCCGTAGGCCTTCTTTGGACAAAGTTCATCTCGTTCGTCCATCTTCGTCCTCCCATTTGATCCCTTGGCCTTCTTTGTACCAAGTTCGTCTCGTTTGTCCATCTTTGTCCTCCCATTTGATCCCTAGGCCTTCTTTGGACCATGTTCGTCTCGTTCGTCCCTCTTCGTCCTCCCATTTGATCCCTAGGCCTTCTTTGGACCATGTTCGTCTCGTTCGTCCCTCTTCTTCTTCCCATTTGATCGCTAGGCCTTCTTTGGACCAAGTTCATCTCGTTCGTCCATCTCCGTCCTCCCATTTGATCCCTTGGCCTTCTTTGTACCAAGTTCGTCTCGTTCGTCCCTCTTCGTCCTCCCATTTGATCCCTAGGCCTTCTTTGGACCATGTTCGTCTCGTTCGTCCATCTTCGTCCTCCCATTTGATCCCTTGGCCTTCTTTGTACCATGTTCGTCTCGTTCGTCCCTCTTCGTCCTCCCATTTTATCCCAAGGCCTTCTTTGGACCAAGTTCGTCTCGTTCGTCAATCTTCGTGCCCCCATTTGATCCGTAGGCCTTCTTTGGATAAAGTTCATCTCGTTCGTCCATCTTCGTCCTCCCATTTGATCCGTTGGCCTTCTTTGTACCAAGTTCGTCACGTTCGTCCCTCTTCGTCCTCCCATTTGATCCCTAGGCCTTCTTTGGACAAAGTTCGTCTCGTTCTTCCATCTTCGTCCTCCCATTTGATCCGTTGGCCTTCTTTGTACCATGTTCGTCTCGTTCGTCCCTCTTCGTCCTCCTATTTGATCCCTAGGCCTTCTTTGGACCATGTTCGTCTCGTTTGTCCATCTTCGTCCTCCCATTTGATCCCTTGGCCTTCTTTGTACCATGTTCGTCTCGTTCGTCCCTCTTCGTCCTCCCATTTGATCCCTAGGCCTTCTTTGGACCAAGTTCGTCTCGTTCGTCCATCTTCGTGCTCCCATTTGATCCGTAGGCCTTCTTTGGACAAACTTCGTCTCGTTCGTCCATCTTCGTCCTCCCATTTGATCCCTAGGCCTTCTTTGTACCAAGTTCGTCTCGTTCGTCCATCTTCGTCCTCCCATTTGATCCCTAGGCCTTCTTTGGACCAAGTTCGTCTCGTTCGTCCATCTTCGTCCTCCCATTTGATCCCTAGGCCTTCTTTGGACCAAGTTCGTCTCGTTCGTCCATCTTCGTGCTCCCATTTGATCCGTAGGCCTTCTTTGGACAAAGTTCGTCTCGTTCGTCCATCTTCGTCCTCCCATTTGATCCCTAGGCCTTCTTTGGACCAACTTCGTCTCGTTCGTCCATCTTCGTGCTCCCATTTGATCCGTAGGCCTTCTTTGGACAAAGTTCGTCTCGTTCGTCCATCTTCGTCCTCCCATTTGATCCCTTGGCCTTCTTTGTACCAAGTTCGTCTCGTTTGTCCCTCTTCGTCCTCCCATTTGATCCCTAGGCCTTCTTTGGACCAAGTTCGTCTCGTTCGTCCATCTTCATCCTCCTATTTGATCCCTAGGCCTTCTTTGTACCAAGTTCGTCTCGTTCGTCCCTCTTCGTCCTCCCATTTGATCCCTAGGCCTTCTTTGGACCATGTTCGTCTCGTTCGTCCATCTTCGTCCTCCCATTTGATCCCTTGGCCTTCTTTGTACCATGTTCGTCTCGTTCGTCCATCTTCATCCTCCTATTTGATCCCTAGGCCTTCTTTGTACCAAGTTCGTCTCGTTCGTCCCTCTTCGTCCTCCCATTTGATCCGTTGGCCTTCTTTGTACCATGTTCGTCTCGTTCGTCCATCTTCATCCTCCTATTTGATCGCTAGGCCTTCTTTGTACCAAGTTCGTCTCGTTCGTCCCTCTTCGTCCTCCCATTTGATCCCTAGGCCTTCTTTGGACCATGTTCGTCTCGTTCGTCCATCTTCGTCCTCCCATTTGATCCCTTGGCCTTCTTTGTACCATGTTCGTCTCGTTCGTCCCTCTTCGTCCTCCCATTTGATCCCTTGGCCTTCTTTGTACCAAGTTCGTCTCGTTTGTCCCTCTTCGTCCTCCCATTTGATCCCTAGGCCTTCTTTGGACCAAGTTCGTCTCGTTCGTCCATCTTCATCCTCCTATTTGATCCCTAGGCCTTCTTTGTACCAAGTTCGTCTCGTTCGTCCCTCTTCGTCCTCCCATTTGATCCCTAGGCCTTCTTTGGACCATGTTCGTCTCGTTCGTCCATCTTCGTCCTCCCATTTGATCCCTTGGCCTTCTTTGTACCATGTTCGTCTCGTTCGTCCATCTTCATCCTCCTATTTGATCCCTAGGCCTTCTTTGTACCAAGTTCGTCTCGTTCGTCCCTCTTCGTCCTCCCATTTGATCCGTTGGCCTTCTTTGTACCATGTTCGTCTCGTTCGTCCATCTTCATCCTCCTATTTGATCGCTAGGCCTTCATTGTACCAAGTTCGTCTCGTTCGTCCCTCTTCGTCCTCCCATTTGATCCCTAGGCCTTCTTTGGACCATGTTCGTCTCGTTCGTCCATCTTCGTCCTCCCATTTGATCCCTTGGCCTTCTTTGTACCATGTTCGTCTCGTTCGTCCCTCTTCGTCCTCCCATTTGATCCCTAGGCCTTCTTAGGACCATGTTCGTCTCGTTCGTCCCTCTTCTTCTTCCCATTTGATCCCTAGGCCTTCTTTGGACCATGTTCGTCTCGTTCGTCCCTCTTCTTCTTCCCATTTGATTGCTAGGCCTTCTTTGGACAAAGTTCGTCTCGTTCGTCCATCTTCGTCCTCCCATTTGATCCCTTGGCCTTCTTTGTACCAAGTTCGTCTCGTTCGTCCATCTTCGTGCTCCCATTTGATCCGTAGGCCTTCTTTGGACAAAGTTTATCTCGTTCGTCCATCTTCGTCCTCCCATTTGATCCCTTGGCCTTCTTTGTACCAAGTTCGTCTCGTTTGTCCATCTTCGTCCTCCCATTTGATCCCTAGGCCTTCTTTGGACCATGTTCGTCTCGTTCGTCCCTCTTCGTCCTCCCATTTGATCCCTAGGCCTTCTTTGGTCCATGTTCGTCTCGTTCGTCCCTCTTCTTCTTCCCATTTGATCGCTAGGCCTTCTTTGGACCAAGTTCATCTCGTTCGTCCATCTCCGTCCTCCCATTTGATCCCTTGGCCTTCTTTGGACCAAGTTCGTCTCGTTCGTCCCTCTTAGTCCTCCCATTTGTTCCCTAGGCCTTCTTTGGACAAAGTTCGTCTCGTTCGTCCATCTTCGTCCTCCCATTTGATCCGTTGGCCTTCTTTGGACCAAGTTCGTCTCGTTCGTCCATCTTCGTCCTCCCATTTGATCCGTTGGCCTTCTTTGTACCATGTTCGTCTCGTTCGTCCCTCTTCGTCTTCCCATTTGATCCGTAGGCCTTCTTTGGACCAAGTTCGTCTCGTTCGTCCATCTTCGTCCTCCCATTTGATCCATTGGCATTCTTTGGACCAAGTTCGTCTCGTTCGTCCATCTTCGTCCTCCCATTTTATCCCAAGGCCTTCTTTGGACCAAGTTCGTCTCGTTCGTCAATCTTCGTGCCCCCATTTGATCCGTAGGCCTTCTTTGGACAAAGTTCATCTCGTTCGTCCATCTTCGTCCTCCCATTTGATCCGTTGGCCTTCTTTGTACCAAGTTCGTCACGTTCGTCCCTCTTCGTCCTCCCATTTGATCCCTAGGCCTTCTTTGGACAAAGTTCGTCTCGTTCTTCCATCTTCGTCCTCCCATTTGATTCGTTGGCCTTCTTTGTACCATGTTCGTCTCGTTCGTCCCTCTTCGTCCTCCAATTTGATCCCTAGGCCTTCTTTGGACCATGTTCGTCTCGTTTGTCCATCTTCGTCCTCCCATTTGATCCCTTGGCCTTCTTTGTACCATGTTCGTCTCGTTCGTCCCTCTTCGTCCTCCCATTTGATCCCTAGGCCTTCTTTGGACCAAGTTCGTCTCGTTCGTCCATCTTCGTGCTCCCATTTGATCCGTAGGCCTTCTTTGGACAAACTTCGTCTCGTTCGTCCATCTTCGTCCTCCCATTTCATCCCTTGGCCTTCTTTGTACCAAGTTCGTCTCGTTGGTCCCTCTTCGTCCTCCCATTTGATCCCTAGGCCTTCTTTGGACCAAGTTCGTCTCGTTCGTCCATCTTCGTCCTCCCATTTGATCCCTAGGCCTTCTTTGGACCATGTTCGTCTCGTTCGTCCATCTTCGTCCTCCCATTTGATCCCTTGGCCTTCTTTGTACCATGTTCGTCTCGTTCGTCCCTCTTCGTCCTCCCATTTGATCCCTAGGCCTTCTTTGGACCATGTTCGTCTCGTTCGTCCCTCTTCTTCTTCCCATTTGATCCCTAGGCCTTCTTTGGACCATGTTCGTCTCGTTCGTCCCTCTTCTTCTTCCCATTTGATTGCTAGGCCTTCTTTGGACAAAGTTCGTCTCGTTCGTCCATCTTCGTCCTCCCATTTGATCCCTTGGCCTTCTTTGTACCAAGTTCGTCTCGTTCGTCCATCTTCGTGCACCCATTTGATCCGTAGGGCTTCTTTGGACAAAGTTCCTCTCGTTCGTCCATCTTCGTCCTCCCATTTGATCCCTTGGCCTTCTTTGTACCAAGTTCGTCTCGTTTGTCCATCTTCGTCCTCCCATTTGATCCCTAGGCCTTCTTTGGACCATGTTCGTCTCGTTTGTCCCTCTTCGTCCTCCCATTTGATCCCTAGGCCTTCTTTGGACCATGTTCGTCTCGTTCGTCCCTCTTCTTCTTCCCATTTGATCGCTAGGCCTTCTTTGGACCAAGTTCATCTCGTTCGTCCATCTCCGTCCTCCCATTTGATCCCTTGGCCTTCTTTGTACCAAGTTCGTCTCGTTCGTCCCTCTTCGTCCTCCCATTTGATCCCTAGGCCTTCTTTGGACCATGTTCGTCTCGTTCGTCTATTTTCGTCCTCCCATTTGATCCCTTGGCCTTCTTTGTACCATGTTCGTCTCGTTCGTCCCTCTTCGTCCTCCCATTTGATCCCTAGGCCTTCTTTGGACCATGTTCGTCTCGTTCGTCCCTCTTCTTCTTCCCATTTGATCCCTAGGCCTTCTTTGGACCATGTTCGTCTCGTTCGTCCCTCTTCTTCTTCCCATTTGATCCCTAGGCCTTCTTTGGACCATGTTCGTCTCGTTCGTCCCTCTTCTTCTTCCCATTTGATTGCTAGGCCTTCTTTGGACAAAGTTCATCTCGTTCGTCCATCTTTTACCTCCCATTTGATCCGTTGGCCTTCTTTGTACCAAGTTCGTCACGTTCGTCCCTCTTCGTCCTCCCATTTGATCCCTAGGCCTTCTTTGGACAAAGTTCGTCTCGTTCTTCCATCTTCGTCCTCCCATTTGATCCGTTGGCCTTCTTTGTACCATGTTCGTCTCGTTCGTCCCTCTTCGTCCTCCAATTTGATCCCTAGGCCTTCTTTGGACCATGTTCGTCTCGTTTGTCCATCTTCGTCCTCCCATTTGATCCCTTGGCCTTCTTTGTACCATGTTCGTCTCGTTCGTCCCTCTTCGTCCTCCCATTTGATCCCTAGGCCTTCTTTGGACCAAGTTCGTCTCGTTCGTCCATCTTCGTGCTCCCATTTGATCCGTAGGCCTTCTTTGGACAAACTTCGTCTCGTTCGTCCATCTTCGTCCTCCCATTTCATCCCTTGGCCTTCTTTGTACCAAGTTCGTCTCGTTGGTCCCTCTTCGTCCTCCCATTTGATCCCTAGGCCTTCTTTGGACCAAGTTCGTCTCGTTCGTCCATCTTCGTCCTCCCATTTGATCCCTAGGCCTTCTTTGGACCATGTTCGTCTCGTTCGTCCATCTTCGTCCTCCCATTTGATCCCTTGGCCTTCTTTGTACCATGTTCGTCTCGTTCGTCCCTCTTCGTCCTCCCATTTGATCCCTAGGCCTTCTTTGGACCATGTTCGTCTCGTTCGTCCCTCTTCTTCTTCCCATTTGATCCCTAGGCCTTCTTTGGACCATGTTCGTCTCGTTCGTCCCTCTTCTTCTTCCCATTTGATTGCTAGGCCTTCTTTGGACAAAGTTCGTCTCGTTCGTCCATCTTCGTCCTCCCATTTGATCCCTTGGCCTTCTTTGTACCAAGTTCGTCTCGTTCGTCCATCTTCGTGCACCCATTTGATCCGTAGGGCTTCTTTGGACAAAGTTCCTCTCGTTCGTCCATCTTCGTCCTCCCATTTGATCCCTTGGCCTTCTTTGTACCAAGTTCGTCTCGTTTGTCCATCTTCGTCCTCCCATTTGATCCCTAGGCCTTCTTTGGACCATGTTCGTCTCGTTCGTCCCTCTTCGTCCTCCCATTTGATCCCTAGGCCTTCTTTGGACCATGTTCGTCTCGTTCGTCCCTCTTCTTCTTCCCATTTGATCGCTAGGCCTTCTTTGGACCAAGTTCATCTCGTTCGTCCATCTCCGTCCTCCCATTTGATCCCTTGGCCTTCTTTGTACCAAGTTCGTCTCGTTCGTCCCTCTTCGTCCTCCCATTTGATCCCTAGGCCTTCTTTGGACCATGTTCGTCTCGTTCGTCTATTTTCGTCCTCCCATTTGATCCCTTGGCCTTCTTTGTACCATGTTCGTCTCGTTCGTCCCTCTTCGTCCTCCCATTTGATCCCTAGGCCGTCTTTGGACCATGTTCGTCTCGTTCGTCCCTCTTCTTCTTCCCATTTGATCCCTAGGCCTTCTTTGGACCATGTTCGTCTCGTTCGTCCCTCTTCTTCTTCCCATTTGATTGCTAGGCCTTCTTTGGACAAAGTTCGTCTCGTTCGTCCATCTTCGTCCTCCCATTTGATCCCTTGGCCTTCTTTGTACCAAGTTCGTCTCGTTCGTCCATCTTCGTGCTCCCATTTGATCCGTAGGCCTTCTTTGGACAAAGTTCATCTCGTTCGTCCATCTTCGTCCTCCCATTTGATCCCTTGGCCTTCTTTGTACCAAGTTCGTCTCGTTTGTCCATCTTCGTCCTCCCATTTGATCCCTAGGCCTTCTTTGGACCATGTTCGTCTCGTTCGTCCCTCTTCGTCCTCCCATTTGATCCCTAGGCCTTCTTTGGTCCATGTTCGTCTCGTTCGTCCCTCTTCTTCTTCCCATTTGATCGCTAGGCCTTCTTTGGACCAAGTTCATCTCGTTCGTCCATCTCCGTCCTCCCATTTGATCCCTTGGCCTTCTTTGTACCAAGTTCGTCTCGTTCGTCCCTCTTAGTCCTCCCATTTGTTCCCTAGGCCTTCTTTGGACAAAGTTCGTCTCGTTCGTCCATCTTCGTCCTCCCATTTGATCCGTTGGCCTTCTTTGGACCAAGTTCGTCTCGTTCGTCCATCTTCGTCCTCCCATTTGATCCGTTGGCCTTCTTTGTACCATGTTCGTCTCGTTCGTCCCTCTTCGTCTTCCCATTTGATCCGTAGGCCTTCTTTGGACCAAGTTCGTCTCGTTCGTCCATCTTCGTCCTCCCATTTGATCCGTTGGCATTCTTTGGACCAAGTTCGTCTCGTTCGTCCATCTTCGTCCTCCCATTTTATCCCAAGGCCTTCTTTGGACCAAGTTCGTCTCGTTCGTCAATCTTCGTGCCCCCATTTGATCCGTAGGCCTTCTTTGGACAAAGTTCATCTCGTTCGTCCATCTTCGTCCTCCCATTTGATCCGTTGGCCTTCTTTGTACCAAGTTCGTCACGTTCGTCCCTCTTCGTCCTCCCATTTGATCCCTAGGCCTTCTTTGGACAAAGTTCGTCTCGTTCTTCCATCTTCGTCCTCCCATTTGATCCGTTGGCCTTCTTTGTACCATGTTCGTCTCGTTCGTCCCTCTTCGTCCGCCTATTTGATCCCTAGGCCTTCTTTGGACCATGTTCGTCTCGTTTGTCCATCTTCGTCCTCCCATTTGATCCCTTGGCCTTCTTTGTACCATGTTCGTCTCGTTCGTCCCTCTTCGTCCTCCCATTTGATCCCTAGGCCTTCTTTGGACCAAGTTCGTCTCGTTCGTCCATCTTCGTGCTCCCATTTGATCCGTAGGCCTTCTTTGGACAAACTTCGTCTCGTTCGTCCATCTTCGTCCTCCCATTTGATCCCTTGGCCTTCTTTGTACCAAGTTCGTCTCGTTTGTCCCTCTTCGTCCTCCCATTTGATCCCTAGGCCTTCTTTGGACCAAGTTCGTCTCGTTCGTCCATCTTCGTCCTCCCATTTGATCCCTAGGCCTTCTTTGGACCATGTTCGTCTCGTTCGTCCATCTTCGTCCTCCCATTTGATCCCTTGGCCTTCTTTGTACCATGTTCGTCTCGTTCGTCCCTCTTCGTCCTCCCATTTGATCCGTAGGCCTTCTTTGGACAAACTTCGTCTCGTTCGTCCATCTTCGTCCTCCCATTTGATCCCTTGGCCTTCTTTGTACCAAGTTCGTCTCGTTTGTCCCTCTTCGTCCTCCCATTTGATCCCTAGGCCTTCTTTGGACCAAGTTCGTCTCGTTCGTCCGTCTTCGTCCTCCCATTTGATCCCTAGGCCTTCTTTGGACCATGTTCGTCTCGTTCGTCCCTCTTCTTCTTCCCATTTGATTGCTAGGCCTTCTTTGGACAAAGTTCGTCTCGTTCGTCCATCTTCGTCCTCCCATTTGATCCCTTGGCCTTCTTTGTACCAAGTTCGCCTCGTTCGTCCATCTTCGTGCTCCCATTTGATCCGTAGGCCTTCTTTGGACAAAGTTCATCTCGTTCGTCCATCTTCGTCTTCCCATTTGATCCCTTGGCCTTCTTTGTACCAAGTTCGTCTCGTTTGTCCATCTTCGTCCTCCCATTTGATCCCTAGGCCTTCTTTGGACCATGTTCGTCTCGTTCGTCCCTCTTCGTCCTCCCATTTGATCCCTAGGCCTTCTTTGGACCATGTTCGTCTCGTTCGTCCCTCTTCTTCTTCCCATTTGATCGCTAGGCCTTCTTCGGACCAAGTTCATCTCGTTCGTCCATCTCCGTCCTCCCATTTGATCCCTTGGCCTTCTTTGTACCAAGTTCGTCTCGTTCGTCCCTCTTAGTCCTCCCATTTGTTCCCTAGGCCTTCGTTGGACAAAGTTCGTCTCGTTCGTCCATCTTCGTCCTCCCATTTGATCCGTTGGCCTTCTTTGGACCAAGTTAGTCTCGTTCGTCCATCTTCGTCCTCCCATTTGATCCGTTGGCCTTCTTTGTACCATGTTCGTCTCGTTCGTCCCTCTTCGTCTTCCCATTTGATCCGTAGGCCTTCTTTGGACCAAGTTCGTCTCGTTCGTCCATCTTCGTCCTCCCATTTGATCCGTTGGCATTCTTTGGACCAAGTTCGTCTCGTTCATCCATCTTCGTCCTCCCATTTTATCCCAAGGCCTTCTTTGGACCAAGTTCGTCTCGTTCGTCAATCTTCGTGCCCCCATTTGATCCGTAGGCCTTCTTTGGACAAAGTTCATCTCGTTCGTCCATCTTCGTCCTCCCATTTGATCCGTTGGCCTTCTTTGTACCAAGTTCGTCACGTTCGTCCCTCTTCGTCCTCCCATTTGATCCCTAGGCCTTCTTTGGACAAAGTTCGTCTCGTTCTTCCATCTTCGTCCTCCCATTTGATCCGTTGGCCTTCTTTGTACCATGTTCGTCTCGTTCGTCCCTCTTCGTCCTCCTATTTGATCCCTAGGCCTTCTTTGGACCATGTTCGTCTCGTTCGTCCATCTTCGTCCTCCCATTTGATCCCTTGGCCTTCTTTGTACCATGTTCGTCTCGTTCGTCCCTCTTCGTCCTCCCATTTGATCCCTTGGCCTTCTTTGGACCAAGTTCATCTCGTTCGTCCATCTTCGTGCTCCCATTTGATCCGTAGGCCTTCTTTGGACAAAGTTCATCTCGTTCGTCCATCTTCGTCCTCCCATTTGATCCCTTGGCCTTCTTTGGACCAAAGTTCATCTCGTTCGTCCATCTTCGTCCTCCCATTTGATCCGTTGGCCTTCTTTGTACCAAGTTCGTCTCGTTCGTCCATCTTCGTGCTCCCATTTGATCCGTAGGCCTTCTTTGGACAAAGTTCGTCTCGTTCGTCCATCTTCGTCCTCCCATTTGATCCCTTGGCCTTCTTTGTACCAAGTTCGTCTCGTTTGTCCCTCTTCGTCCTCCCATTTGATCCCTAGGCCTTCTTTGGACCAAGTTCGTCTCGTTCGTCCATCTTCGTCCTCCCATTTGATCCGTTGGCCTTCTTTGTACCATGTTCGTCTCGTTCGTCCATCTTCATCCTCCTATTTGATCCCTAGGCCTTCTTTGTACCAAGTTCGTCTCGTTCGTCCCTCTTCGTCCTCCCATTTGATCCCTAGGCCTTCTTTGGACCATGTTCGTCTCGTTCGTCCATCTTCGTCCTCCCATTTGATCCCTTGGCCTTCTTTGTACCATGTTCGTCTCGTTCGTCCCTCTTCGTCCTCCCATTTGATCCCTAGGCCTTCTTTGGACCATGTTCGTCTCGTTCGTCCCTCTTCTTCTTCCCATTTGATCCCTAGGCCTTCTTTGGACCATCTTCGTCTCGTTCGTCCCTCTTCTTCTTCCCATTTGATTGCTAGGCCTTCTTTGGACAAAGTTCGTCTCGTTCGTCCATCTTCGTCCTCCCATTTGATCCCTTGGCCTTCTTTGTACCAAGTTCGTCTCGTTCGTCCATCTTCGTGCTCCCATTTGATCCGTAGGCCTTCTTTGGACAAAGTTCATCTCGTTCGTCCATCTTCGTCCTCCCATTTGATCCCTTGGCCTTCTTTGTACCAAGTTCGTCTCGTTTGTCCATCTTCGTCCTCCCATTTGACCCCTAGGCCTTCTTTGGACCATGTTCGTCTCGTTCGTCCCTCTTCGTCCTCCCATTTGATCCCTAGGCCTTCTTTGGACCATGTTCGTCTCGTTCGTCCCTCTTCTTCTTCCCATTTGATCGCTAGGCCTTCTTTAGACCAAGTTCATCTCGTTCGTCCATCTCCGTCCTCCCATTTGATCCCTTGGCCTTCTTTGTACCAAGTTCGTCTCGTTCGTCCCTCTTAGTCCTCCCATTTGTTCCCTAGGCCTTCTTTGGACAAAGTTCGTCTCGTTCGTCCATCTTCGTCCTCCCATTTGATCCCTTGGCCTTCTTTGGACAAAGTTCGTCTCGTTCTTCCATCTTCGTCCTCCCATTTGATCCGTTGGCCTTCTTTGGACCAAGTTCGTCTCGTTCGTCCATCTTCGTCCTCCCATTTGATCCGTTGGCCTTCTTTGTACCATGTTCGTCTCGTTCGTCCATCTTCATCCTCCTATTTGATCCCTAGGCCTTCTTTGTACCAAGTTCGTCTCGTTCGTCCCTCTTCGTCCTCCCATTTGATCCCTTGGCCTTCTTTGGACCAAGTTCGTCTCGTTCGTCCATCTTCGTCCTCCCATTTGATCCCTTGGCCTTCTTTGTACCATGTTCGTCTCGTTCGTCCCTCTTCGTCCTCCCATTTGATCCCTAGGCCTTCTTTGGACCATGTTCGTCTCGTTCGTCCCTCTTCTTCTTCCCATTTGATCCCTAGGCCTTCTTTGGACCATCTTCGTCTCGTTCGTCCCTCTTCTTCTTCCCATTTGATTGCTAGGCCTTCTTTGGACAAAGTTCGTCTCGTTCGTCCATCTTCGTCCTCCCATTTGATCCCTTGGCCTTCTTTGTACCAAGTTCGTCTCGTTCGTCCATCTTCGTGCTCCCATTTGATCCGTAGGCCTTCTTTGGACAAAGTTCATCTCGTTCGTCCATCTTCGTCCTCCCATTTGATCCCTTGGCCTTCTTTGTACCAAGTTCGTCTCGTTTGTCCATCTTCGTCCTCCCATTTGACCCCTAGGCCTTCTTTGGACCATGTTCGTCTCGTTCGTCCCTCTTCGTCCTCCCATTTGATCCCTAGGCCTTCTTTGGACCATGTTCGTCTCGTTCGTCCCTCTTCTTCTTCCCATTTGATCGCTAGGCCTTCTTTGGACCAAGTTCATCTCGTTCGTCCATCTCCGTCCTCCCATTTGATCCCTTGGCCTTCTTTGTACCAAGTTCGTCTCGTTCGTCCCTCTTAGTCCTCCCATTTGTTCCCTAGGCCTTCTTTGGACAAAGTTCGTCTCGTTCGTCCATCTTCGTCCTCCCATTTGATCCCTTGGCCTTCTTTGGACAAAGTTCGTCTCGTTCTTCCATCTTCGTCCTCCCATTTGATCCGTTGGCCTTCTTTGGACCAAGTTCGTCTCGTTCGTCCATCTTCGTCCTCCCATTTGATCCGTTGGCCTTCTTTGTACCATGTTCGTCTCGTTCGTCCATCTTCATCCTCCTATTTGATCCCTAGGCCTTCTTTGTACCAAGTTCGTCTCGTTCGTCCCTCTTCGTCCTCCCATTTGATCCCTTGGCCTTCTTTGGACCAAGTTCGTCTCGTTCGTCCATCTTCGTCCTCCCATTTGATCCCTTGGCCTTCTTTGTACCATGTTCGTCTCGTTCGTCCCTCTTCGTCCTCCCATTTGATCCCTAGGCCTTCTTTGGACCATGTTCGTCTCGTTCGTCCATCTTCGTCCTCCCATTTGATCCCTTGGCCTTCTTTGTACCATGTTCGTCTCGTTCGTCCCTCTTCGTCCTCCCATTTGATCCCTAGGCCTTCTTTGGACCAAGTTCGTCTCGTTCGTCCATCTTCGTGCTCCCATTTGATCCGTACGCCTTCTTTGGACAAAGTTCGTCTCGTTCGTCCATCTTCGTGCTCCCATTTGATCCGTACGCCTTCTTTGGACAAAGTTCGTCTCGTTCGTCCATCTTCGTCCTCCCATTTGATCCCTTGGCCTTCTTTGTACCAAGTTCGTCTCGTTTGTCCCTCTTCGTGCTCCCATTTGATCCCTAGGCCTTCTTTGGACCAAGTTCGTCTCGTTCGTCCATCTTCGTCCTCCCATTTGATCTGTTGGCCTTCTTTGTACCATGTTCGTCTCGTTTGTCCATCTTCGTCCTCCCATTTGATCCCTTGGCCTTCTTTGTACCATGTTCGTCCCTCTTCGTCCTCCCATTTGATCCCTAGGCCTTCTTTGGACCATGTTCGTCTCGTTCGTCCATCTTGGTCCTCCCATTTGATCCCTTGGCCTTCTTTGTACCATGTTCGTCTCGTTCGTCCCTCTTCGTCCTCCCATTTGATCCCTTGGCCTTCTTTGTACCAAGTTCGTCTCGTTCGTCCCTCTTCGTCCTCCCATTTGATCCCTTGGCCTTCTTTGGACCAAGTTCGTCTCGTTCGTCCATCTTCGTGCTCCCATTTGATCCATAGGCCTTCTTTGTACAAAGTTCGTCTCATTCGTCCATCTTCGTCCTCCCATTTGATCCGTAGGCCTTCTTTGGACAAAGTTCGTCTCGTTCGTCCATCTTCGTCCTCCCATTTGATCCCTTGAGCTTCTTTGTACCAAGTTCGTCTCGTTCCTCCCTCTTGGTCCTCCCACTTGATCCCTAGGCCTTCTTTGGACCAAGTTCATCTCGTTCGTCCATCTTCGTCCTCCCATTTGATCCCTTGGCCTTCTTTGTACCAAGTTCGTCTCGTTCGTCCCTCTTCGTCCTCCCATTTGATCCCTAGGCCTTCTTTGGACCATGTTCGTCTCGTTCGTCCATCTTCGTCCTCCCATTTGATCCCTTGGCCTTCTTTGTACGTTCGTCCCTCTTCTTCTTCCCATTTGATCCCTAGGCCTTCTTTGGACCAAGTTCATCTCGTTCGTCCATCTTCGTCCTCCCATTTGATCCCTAGGCCTTCTTTGGACCAAGTTCGTCTCGTTCGTCCATCTTCGTGCTCCCATTTGATCCGTAGGCCTTCTTTGGACAAAGTTCATCTCGTTCGTCCATCTTCGTCCTCCCATTTGATCCCTTGGCTTCTTTGTACCAAGTTCGTCTCGTTTGTCCCTCTTCGTCCTCCCATTTGATCCCTAGGCCTTCTTTGGACAAAGTTCGTCTTGTTCTTCCATCTTCGTCCTCCCATTTGATCCGTTGGCCTTCTTTGGACCAAGTTCGTCTCGTTCGTCCATCTTCGTCCTCCCATTTGATCCGTTGGCCTTCTTTGTACCATGTTCGTCTCGTTCGTCCATCTTCATCCTCCAATTTGATCCCTAGGCCTTCTTTGTACCAAGTTCGTCTCGTTCGTCCCTCTTCGTCCTCCCATTTGATCCCTTGGCTTTCTTTGGACCAAGTTCGTCTCGTTCGTCCATCTTCGTCCTCCCATTTGATCCCTTGGCCTTCTTTGGACCAAGTTCGTCTCGTTCGTCCATCTTCGTCCTCCCATTTGATCCGTTGGCCTTCTTTGTACCATGTTCGTCTCGTTCGTCCATCTTCATCCTCCTATTTGATCCCTAGGCCTTCTTTGTACCAAGTTCGTCTCGTTCGTCCCTCTTCGTCCTCCCATTTGATCCATTGGCTTTCTTTGGACCAAGTTCGTCTCGTTCGTCCACCTTCGTCCTCCCATTTGATCCCTTGGCCTTCTTTGTACCTTGTTCGTCTCGTTCGTCCCTCTTCGTCCTCCCATTTGATCCCTAGGCCTTCTTTGGACCATGTTCGTCTCGTTCGTCCATCTTCGTCCTCCCATTTGATCCCTTGGCCTTCTTTGTACCAAGTTCGTCTCGTTCGTCCCTCTTCGTCCTCCCATTTGATCCCTAGGCCTTCTTTGGACCATGTTCGTCTCGTTCGTCCATCTTCATCCTCCTATTTGATCCCTAGGCCTTCTTTGTACCAAGTTCGTCTCGTTCGTCCCTCTTCGTCCTCCCATTTGATCCATTGGCTTTCTTTGGACCAAGTTCGTCTCGTTCGTCCACCTTCGTCCTCCCATTTGATCCCTTGGCCTTCTTTGTACCATGTTCGTCTCGTTCGTCCCTCTTCGTCCTCCCATTTGATCCCTAGGCCTTCTTTGGACCAAGTTCATCTCGTTCGTCCATCTTCGTCCTCCCATTTGATCCCTTGGCCTTCTTTGTACCAAGTTCGTCTCGTTCGTCCCTCTTCGTCCTCCCATTTGATCCCTAGGCCTTCTTTGGACCATGTTCGTCTCGTTCGTCCATCTTCGTCCTCCCATTTGATCCCTTGGCCTTCTTTGTACGTTCGTCCCTCTTCTTCTTCCCATTTGATCCCTAGGCCTTCTTTGGACCAAGTTCATCTCGTTCGTCCATCTTCGTCCTCCCATTTGATCCCTAGGCCTTCTTTGGACCAAGTTCGTCTCGTTCGTCCATCTTCGTGCTCCCATTTGATCCGTAGGCCTTCTTTGGACAAAGTTCATCTCGTTCGTCCATCTTCGTCCTCCCATTTGATCCCTTGGCTTCTTTGTACCAAGTTCGTCTCGTTTGTCCCTCTTCGTCCTCCCATTTGATCCCTAGGCCTTCTTTGGACAAAGTTCGTCTTGTTCTTCCATCTTCGTCCTCCCATTTGATCCGTTGGCCTTCTTTGGACCAAGTTCGTCTCGTTCGTCCATCTTCGTCCTCCCATTTGATCCGTTGGCCTTCTTTGTACCATGTTCGTCTCGTTCGTCCATCTTCATCCTCCAATTTGATCCCTAGGCCTTCTTTGTACCAAGTTCGTCTCGTTCGTCCCTCTTCGTCCTCCCATTTGATCCCTTGGCTTTCTTTGGACCAAGTTCGTCTCGTTCGTCCATCTTCGTCCTCCCATTTGATCCCTTGGCCTTCTTTGGACCAAGTTCGTCTCGTTCGTCCATCTTCGTCCTCCCATTTGATCCGTTGGCCTTCTTTGTACCATGTTCGTCTCGTTCGTCCATCTTCATCCTCCTATTTGATCCCTAGGCCTTCTTTGTACCAAGTTCGTCTCGTTCGTCCCTCTTCGTCCTCCCATTTGATCCATTGGCTTTCTTTGGACCAAATTCGTCTCGTTCGTCCACCTTCGTCCTCCCATTTGATCCCTTGGCCTTCTTTGTACCATGTTCGTCTCGTTCGTCCCTCTTCGTCCTCCCATTTGATCCCTAGGCCTTCTTTGGACCATGTTCGTCTCGTTCGTCCATCTTCGTCCTCCCATTTGATCCCTTGGCCTTCTTTGTACCATGTTCGTCTCGTTCGTCCCTCTTCGTCCTCCCATTTGATCCCTAGGCCTTCTTTGGACCAAGTTCGTCTCGTTCGTCCATCTTCGTGCTCCCATTTGATCCGTAGGCCTTCTTTGGACAAAGTTCGTCTCGTTCGTCCATCTTCGTCCTCCCATTTGATCCCTTGGCCTTCTTTGTACCAAGTTCGTCTCGTTTGTCCCTCTTCGTCCTCCCATTTGATCCCTAGGCCTTCTTTGAACCAAGTTCGTCTCGTTCGTCCATCTTCGTCCTCCCATTTGATCCGTTGGCCTTCTTTGTACCATGTTCGTCTCGTTTGTCCCTCTTCGTCCTCCCATCTGATCCCTAGGCCTTCTTTGGACCAAGTTCGTCTCGTTCGTCCATCTTCGTCCTCCCATTTGATCCCTTGGCCTTCTTTGGACCAAGTTCGTCTCGTTCGTCCATCTTCGTCCTCCCATTTGATCCCTTGGCCTTCTTTGGACCAAGTTCGTCTCGTTCGTCCATCTTCGTGCTCCCATTTGATCCGTAGGCCTTCTTTGTACCATGTTCGTCTCGTTCGTCCCTCTTCGTCTTCCCATTTGATCCGTAGGCCGTTATTTGGACCAAGTTCGTCTCGTTCCTCCATCTTCGTCCTCCCATTTGATCCCTTGAGCTTCTTTGTACCAAGTTCGTCTCGTTCCTCCCTCTTGGTCCTCCCAATTGATCCCTAGGCCTTCTTTGGACCAAGTTCATCTCGTTCGTCCATCTCCGTCCTCCCATTTGATCCCTTGGCCTTCTTTGTACCAAGTTCGTCTCGTTCGTCCCTCTTCGTCCTCCCATTTGATCCCTAGGCCTTCTTTGGACCATGTTCGTCTCGTTCGTCCATCTTCGTCCTCCCATTTGATCCCTTGGCCTTCTTTGTACGTTCGTCCCTCTTCTTCTTCCCATTTGATCCCTAGGCCTTCTTTGGACCAAGTTCATCTCGTTCGTCCATCTTCGTCCTCCCATTTGATCCCTAGGCCTTCTTTGGACCAAGTTCGTCTCGTTCGTCCATCTTCGTGCTCCCATTTGATCCGTAGGCCTTCTTTGGACAAAGTTCATCTCGTTCGTCCATCTTCGTCCTCCCATTTGATCCCTTGGCTTCTTTGTACCAAGTTCGTCTCGTTTGTCCCTCTTCGTCCTCCCATTTGATCCCTAGGCCTTCTTTGGACAAAGTTCGTCTCGTTCTTCCATCTTCGTCCTCCTATTTGATCCGTTGGCCTTCTTTGGACCAAGTTCGTCTCGTTCGTCCATCTTCGTCCTCCCATTTGATCCGTTGGCCTTCTTTGTACCATGTTCGTCTCGTTCGTCCATCTTCATCCTCCAATTTGATCCCTAGGCCTTCTTTGTACCAAGTGTTGGAACCAAATTGGTTAAAAGTGTTTTTAATACAAAAACTCCCTAAGTGATTTTATGGTTTTGATGATAACAAAATGTATTAAGGTTTTTACAAAGGATAATCAAGTTGTATTAAGCTGTACAATGAATAAATGCTGCACTAACTAAGCTGATTGCAGTCTGCGTCCAATAAGTTCTTCATGACATTGGCTGACATTCAAAGTGAGCCTTGCGTCCAATGTTGGCACTGGAATGGACACAAGAAGTTTTGCGTCCAATGTTGGCACTGGAATGGACACAAGAGTTTTGCGTCCAATGTTGACACTGAAATGGACACAAAAGTTCTGCGTCCAATGTTTGAGCAGAAGGAAGAATTCTGCATCCAGCGTCCAATGTTTGAAGCACAAGGCAAGAGCAAAGTTCTGCGTCCAATGTCTTCTGAAGAAGCAGAATCGCAGAAGTAGAAGAAATCAAGTCTTGAGGACACGCTACTTTCTGCGTCCAATGTTTTCCAAAGAAGCAGAATCAGTAAGCGTCCAATAGAGCAAGACTGGCATAAGTCCAATGATAAGAACAAGGCAATACTGGCAGAGTCCAATGTTTGTATGAGAAGCAGAATTGCAGTAAGAGTCCAATGATTTTCAAAGGAACAGATTCAGTGAGCAATGAAGGATAAAAGTCCAATGTTCAGTGTGAGCAAGAGTGCAACTCTGCGTCCAATGAAACTGAACAAACAAAAGAACTGCTCTGCGTCCAATGAAGTCAGAGTTACTCAAGCATTGTTCTGCGTCCAATAAATAAGAAGGACAACAATATTGCTTTGCGTCCAATAGAGCACAAGGAAGCAGATTGACAAAGGTACATCAAACAATTGTTCTACGTCCAATGGAGCAGAAGAACAAATGTACAACAATCAACCTTGCGTCCAATGGAACTATAGGGAAATGGCAAAAGTCCAATACTGCCTTGCATTCAAATGGAATAGATTGGTAAGCATAAAGATGCGTCCAATGTTTGCATAAGTTCTGTGCAAATTGGTAAGTGCAAAGGTATGCGTCCAATATATTCTATATGCTGCGTCCAAAACGCAGAGTCCATTACATGCTATTTACTGCTCATACATTTAATATGAAACATATTTATTGAGCAAATGATTTGAAATAAATAGCTGTACACAATGCTTTTCTGCACATCTTTGTCAACGTGTGTGAATGTACTTCTGAAAAGCATAAAGTACTGTGGAAAGTGTACTAAGAGAGAGAATGTACTTTTAACTACTCTATAGATCTCTGAACACACCTTTCTGCTTTACACAGTGTATTCTCTCTGTCTCAATAAGATATTATTATTAACCACTGTACAATTGAGACTTTGAGTACAGGTTGCTTCTGATTTTGGAGAAAGAAACGCAGACATGCACAATGAAGAAGATCTCCTCAGAGCAACGGGAAAATAGCATTAAATGCTATTAGAGAACGGTAATATTATGAAGGCTGAAGCTGAGCTATTCGAAGAACAAGTCTGAAGCTTCATCAAAGCCTATAAATACCGAGAAGCAAGAAGAAGAATACAAGTGACTGAAAACGAAAAAGAAAGAGCTGAACTGCTGTGCAATCTTTTATACTCTGATTAGAAAAGTCTTGTATTTCTTTATCTTCTTGTAAAAGAGAGTTTGCTTAACTCTCAAAGTGCTTTAGATTTCATATCCTCACTTGTGAGTTAGACAACACTTGTATCAAAACTCTGCTGAGTTGTTTAGCCTGAAGAGGCTGTGTTCAAAGAATACTTGGGGTTTAGCCTGAAGAGGCTGCGTCCAAAGAATACTTGGGTTTTAGCCTGGAGAGGCTGTGTGCAAAGAATACTTGGGTTTTAGCCTGAAGAGGCTGTGTGCAAAGAATACTTGTATTCTATCAGGTTGATAGTGAAATCTCTCTAGTTTGAGGGGACTGGACGTAGCTCTTAGGAAAGGGTGAACCAGTATAAAAACTTGTGTTATTTCTTCTTTCCCTCAACTCCTTTTATATCTGTGTTTATTACTAACAAAGGGGATTGAAATTGTTTTTATTCAAACAAGTTTTTCAAACCAAAAAGGGAAGCATTCTGTGCGTCCAATCTTTAGAAAACCTGTGCGTCCAGTTTTTATAAAGACTCTGTGCGTCCAGTGTTTTAGCACTTGTGCGTCCAATATTTCAAATAGCAATGTGCGTCCAATATTTGAACTAAAGCTGTGCGTCCAACGTTTTTAACAGCCAGCGTCCATCATTTGCGAAAAAGTTTTAAAAGCTAAGAAACACAATTCAACCCCCCCTTCTTGTGTTTCATCTTGTTACCTTCAGTTGGCATCAGAGCCTGGTTTCTAGGGGTTGAGCACTTAACAGTGCAGAGAAGCAAGATCCATGGAGAACGAGGGACAGGCTGTGAACAGACCACCACTGTTCAATGGCAACGAATATGACTACTGGAAGCAAAGAATGATCACATTCTTTGATGCTCAAAATATGGACCTATGGGATGTCGTGGAAACTGGCTACACTTCTCCAGTAAATGAAGCAGGACAACCAGTACCAAGAGCTCAGTGGACACAAGATCAGAGAACAAGATTCCAGCTGAACTCGAAGGCAAGGCACTATCTAATGTGTGCCATTTCTAAGTCAGAATATGACAAGGTGCACAGCTGCACTACTGCCAAGGAGATGTGGGACACTCTAGCTTTGGCACATGAAGGATCAACTCAGGTTCGTGAGTCCAAAATCAGCATGCTAGTTCATCAATATGAAATATTCAAAATGGAGGATCACGAGACCATTGACCAGATGTTTGGAAGATTCCAAACAATCATCAACAACCTGAGGTCCTTGGGAAAAATCTACACAACCCAAGAGCATATCAGGAAAATCCTAAGGAGTCTACCAAGACAGAGACCCAAGGTGACAGCCATACAAGAAGCAAGGGATCTTTCCACTCTTGCCATGGAGGATCTTCTAGGCTCACTGAAAGTACATGAGCTTGAGCTGAATGAAGAGGGAACCGAGAAAAGAGCAAAGTCCATTGCTCTTAAAGCTCATAGAGGGAGCACCTCCAAAGCATTGAAGGCAAATGATTCTGATGAAGAATCATGCAGCTCAGAAGGAGAAGAAGGCTCAGATGATGATGAACTCTCCTTCATCTCCAGGAAAATAAAATCAATGTGGAAAAAGAAGGGTGGCTTCAGAAGGAAGCAATTCAACAGAAGATTTCCACAGAAGGAAGCTGAGCAAAAGGAGGAAAGTCCAGTGGTGTGCTATGGATGCAGGAAACCAGGCCACTACAAGGCAGACTGTCCTGAGGCCGAGAAGACAAAGAAGAAGTTCTTGAAGAAGAAAAAAGGTCTCATGGCAACATGGGAGGACCTTGATGATTCCTCTGATGATGAGGATAAGGAAGAGGCAAATCTATGTCTAATGGCAGGACTCTCCTCAGTTGAAAGTGAAGACGAAGAGGAGGTAATTTCTTACTCTGAATTAAGAGATAATTTTGATGAGCTTCTTAGAGATTCATCCATTCTATCTGATGAGTACAAGTCTTTAAAGAAAAAGTTTTCTCTTATAACAAAAGATTTTGAAAAACTTTCTTCAGAAAACAAAGTACTCAAATCAGATAATGATCATTTAAGACTTCAAGTAAGTCAATTGAAAGAAGAATCTCCAAAGAAGTCTGAGTCCAATACTTCCTGTGAAGTACAAGTACTTCAACAAGAAGTAGATGAACTCACTGGATGCTTGTCCAAGTTTGTCAGTAGCTCTGAAAAGCTTGATCAAATTTTAAAAATTCAGAGAAAACCTTCTGACAAAACTGGTTTGGGTTATGAAAAACTGAAACCAAAGTTTTCCAAGAGTCCATCAAAGTTTAATATATATTGTGGTCACTGTGGAAAGGCTGGACATGTCACATCAACATGCTTCCATAATAAATGGAACAAGCCTGAACGCAGGCCAAGGACTAACATGAAAGGACCCAAGAAAATCTGGGTACCTAAGAACATGATCATTCCTGTTGCAGATTTGCTTAATGGGAGGAAAACAACACCAGTCATGGTACCTGGACAGTGGCTGCTCACGACACATGACAGGAGAAAGGTCTATGTTCCAAGACCTAAAGCCTAGATCAAAGGGCTGGGTCACGTTTGGAGGTGACCAGAAAGGCAGAATAGTTGGAATAGGTAAAATTGGTAAACATCCTTTTCCTACTGTTGAAAATGTTTTATTGGTTGAAGGACTCAAACATAATCTACTTAGCATAAGTCAATTGTGTGACAGTGGATGTGATGTTTCCTTTGACAAGGATAAATGTATAGTCAAAAATTCTGATAAGTCCATTCTTTTTCAAGCAAAGAGGCAGGATAATGTTTATAAAATTGATTTCGAAAATCTGTCCAAACAGAATGTCTCATGCTTCATTTCTTTAAATGATGAACAATGGATATGGCACAAGAAGCTTGGTCATGCAAGCTTGAGAACCATCTCAAAGCTTAATAAGCATAGCCTCGTAAGAGGACTTCCAAATCTTGTGTACAAATCTGAGGTTCTCTGTGAAGCATGTCAGAAAGGGAAACAAGTGAAAAACTCTTTTAATTCTAAAAACATTGTTTCCACTTCTAGACCTTTAGAACTTTTACATATGGATTTGTTTGGACCAACACAAACTGCTTCTTTGAGTGGAAAGAAATATGGACTTGTTATAGTTGATGACTATACTAGATGGACATGAGTTAAATTCCTAGCACACAAGGATGAGTCTTTTAAGGTATTCACCATTTTTTGTAAAAGAGTCCAAACTGAGAAAGGAGTTTGTATCAACTCCATTCGAAGTGATCATGGAGGTGAGTTTGAAAATGCAAACTTTCAGAGATTCTGTGAAGAGAATGGAATCCTTCACAATTTCTCTGCACCTAGAACACCACAGCAAAATGGTGTAGTAGAGAGGAAAAATCGATCTTTACAAGAGATGGCCAGGACCATGCTCAATGATCACTCAACCTCTAAGAGGTTTTGGGCTGAAGCTGTAAACACAGCATGTTATTTGCAAAACCGAATTTTTATAAGGCCTATACTGAAAAAGACTCCTTATGAATTGTGGAAAGGAAGAAAACCCAACATTTCATATTTTCATCCTTTCGGATGTGAGTGTTTTATTCTTAACACCAAGGATCAACTTGGTAAATTTGACTCTAAAGTTGATAATGGAATTTTTCTGGGTTATTCTGAAACTTCCAAGACATATCGAGTTTACAACTCAAGAACCTTGACTGTTGAAGAGTCAATTCATGTTAAATTCAATGACAAAAAGCCTGACAATGATCTGTCAGAGCTAAGTGATTCTCTTGCAGATATGAGAATACAACCAGGAGGTGAAGAATCATCAAGCAAGATTGAAGAAGATGGACCAGACGCAGGAAACAGTCATGCGTCCAATACTGCAGGTGGTAAAAGCTGGCATTTTAAGACTTATCATCTTGAAGATCAAATTATTGGAAATGCTGATGATAAAGTCAGAACAAGGTCCACATTCAGAGAGCAAACTGATGTAGCATTCATCTCTGAATTGGAGCCAAAGAATATAGATGAAGCCCTATTGGATGAAGGATGGATTTTAGCAATGCAGGAGGAGCTGAATCAGTTCAAAAGAAATGATGTTTGGACTCTGGTAGCCCCACCTGAAGATAAGTCCATCATTGGAACCAAATGGGTATTCAGAAACAAGCTGGACGAAGAAGGTAAAGTTGTGAGAAACAAAGCAAGGTTAGTTGCTCAAGGCTACTCACAACAGGAATGTATTGATTTTACTGAAACCTTTGCTCCAGTAGCTAGAATAGAAGCCATTCGCATTTTACTTTCATTTGCTGCCCAACATGATATGAGGCTTTATCAAATGGATGTAAAGAGTGCTTTTCTGAATGGTATAATAACAGAAGAAGTCTATGTTGAACAACCCCCTGGCTTTGAGGATCAATCTTTTCCAAATCATGTTTTTAAATTGAAAAAGGCTCTTTATGGCCTTAAGCAAGCTCCTCGAGCTTGGTATGAAAAACTGAGTTCATTTTTAATGGAAAATGGTTTTTCAAGAGGAAAAGTTGATAACACTCTTTTCAGAAAATCCATAGACTCACATTTCATCATAGTACAGATTTATGTAGATGACATTATTTTTGGTGCTACTGATGAATCTTTGTGCAGAGAATTCTCTGAATTAATGCAGAAAGAATTCGAAATGAGCATGATGGGAGAGTTGAAGTTCTTTCTTGGACTTCAAGTGAAACAGACTAAAGATGGGATATATGTACATCAGTCCAAATACACGAAGGAGCTTCTGAAGAAGTTCAAAATGGATGATTGCAAACCCATGAATACTCCCATGCATCCAACTTGCATAATGAGCCTGAATGACAAAGATAAAAAGGTAGATCAAAAGGTATATAGAGGTATGATAGGATCTCTTTTATATCTTACTGCATCTAGACCTGATATTATGTTCAGTGTTTGCTTATGTGCAAGATTTCAATCAGATCCTAGAGATTTTCATTTGACTGCTGTCAAGAGAATTTTTAGATATCTGAAAGAGACTACTAATCTTGGTTTGCTGTTTAAGAAATCAGATGAATACAGATTAGTAGGATTCTGTGATGCTGATTATGCTGGAGACAGGCTTGAAAGAAAAAGCACCAGCGGAGGATGTCATTTTATGGGATCCAATTTAGTATCATGGACAAGCAAGAGACAAAGCACTATTGCATTATCAACAGCTGAAGCTGAATATGTCTCTGCTGCAAGTTGTTGTTCTCAGCTCTTATGGATTAAATATCAATTGGAGGACTACAACATCTTTGAGAGTAAGATTTCTGTTCTTTGTGATAATACTGCTGCAATCAATTTATCTAAGAACCCAATCTTACACTCAAGAGCTAAGCATATAGAAATTAAACATCATTTTATTAGAGACTATGTGCAGAAGGGAACATTTGATATTCAGTTTGTTAGCACTGAAAATCAATGGGCAGATATATTTACAAAACCCCTATCTGTAGATAGATTCATTTTTATAAGGAAGCATTTGAATATGCACTTTATAAAAGACTGATGTTTAGCGTCCAATATGCTTAAAGTTGAGTCTGAGTCCAATGTGACTAGAGTCCAATAGGACACGACAGTCTATTTGAGACTTAGAATTTTTAAAAAAAAAAGGAAGCTTTCACCTCTTAGTAATCCCACGCTGAGTCCAAACTTTTTCATAAAGATATTTCTTACAGTTGGTTTTCTCTTCGTTTGACATCTTTTCTAAAATCATTTCTGTTTGAAAAAGCTTGTTTAGAAAAGGGGAGAAGAAAAAGTTTTTTTTTCAGTTTTAAAGAGGTTTCTGTTTTTAAAAGCTCCAAGTCTTTTCAAAACTCTCTTTGGACTATGATGTTCTATGAACCTTTTTGCCTGATGACAAAAGGGGGAGAAAGAATGGGATTAAGTTTTTATATCTTGACCAAAACGGGGAAAGTTTTTGACAAAAGGGGAGAAAAGATTAAGTCTGATTGCATTAGTCTTATTACCATGTTGTTATTTTGATAAGCTATTTGTGGACTAATCTTTGTTCTATGAGTAAAAGAAATTTTCAGGTACTCTAAGTATATTGAATATCCAAAACCATGAGATGTTTATCTCAGGGGGAGAAGAGTAAGGAAAAACTGAGATGTTTATCTCAGGGGGAGTTTCTCTTTGAAAATTTCTGTTTTTGCTGTTTATTGTTTGTAAAACTTAATAATGTTTGTCATCATCAAAAAGGGGGAGATTGTTGGAACCAAATTGGTTAAAAGTGTTTTTAATACAAAAACTCCCTAAGTGATTTTATGGTTTTGATGATAACAAAATGTATTAAGGTTTTTACAAAGGATAATCAAGTTGTATTAAGCTGTACAATGAATAAATGCTGCACTAACTAAGCTGATTGCAGTCTGCGTCCAATAAGTTCTTCATGACATTGGCTGACATTCAAAGTGAGCCTTGCGTCCAATGTTGGCACTGGAATGGACACAAGAAGTTTTGCGTCCAATGTTGGCACTGGAATGGACACAAGAGTTTTGCGTCCAATGTTGACACTGAAATGGACACAAAAGTTCTGCGTCCAATGTTTGAGCAGAAGGAAGAATTCTGCATCCAGCGTCCAATGTTTGAAGCACAAGGCAAGAGCAAAGTTCTGCGTCCAATGTCTTCTGAAGAAGCAGAATCGCAGAAGTAGAAGAAATCAAGTCTTGAGGACACGCTACTTTCTGCGTCCAATGTTTTCCAAAGAAGCAGAATCAGTAAGCGTCCAATAGAGCAAGACTGGCATAAGTCCAATGATAAGAACAAGGCAATACTGGCAGAGTCCAATGTTTGTATGAGAAGCAGAATTGCAGTAAGAGTCCAATGATTTTCAAAGGAACAGATTCAGTGAGCAATGAAGGATAAAAGTCCAATGTTCAGTGTGAGCAAGAGTGCAACTCTGCGTCCAATGAAACTGAACAAACAAAAGAACTGCTCTGCGTCCAATGAAGTCAGAGTTACTCAAGCATTGTTCTGCGTCCAATAAATAAGAAGGACAACAATATTGCTTTGCGTCCAATAGAGCACAAGGAAGCAGATTGACAAAGGTACATCAAACAATTGTTCTACGTCCAATGGAGCAGAAGAACAAATGTACAACAATCAACCTTGCGTCCAATGGAACTATAGGGAAATGGCAAAAGTCCAATACTGCCTTGCATTCAAATGGAATAGATTGGTAAGCATAAAGATGCGTCCAATGTTTGCATAAGTTCTGTGCAAATTGGTAAGTGCAAAGGTATGCGTCCAATATATTCTATATGCTGCGTCCAAAACGCAGAGTCCATTACATGCTATTTACTGCTCATACATTTAATATGAAACATATTTATTGAGCAAATGATTTGAAATAAATAGCTGTACACAATGCTTTTCTGCACATCTTTGTCAACGTGTGTGAATGTACTTCTGAAAAGCATAAAGTACTGTGGAAAGTGTACTAAGAGAGAGAATGTACTTTTAACTACTCTATAGATCTCTGAACACACCTTTCTGCTTTACACAGTGTATTCTCTCTGTCTCAATAAGATATTATTATTAACCACTGTACAATTGAGACTTTGAGTACAGGTTGCTTCTGATTTGGGAGAAAGAAACGCAGACATGCACAATGAAGAAGATCTCCTCAGAGCAACGGGAAAATAGCATTAAATGCTATTAGAGAACGGTAATATTATGAAGGCTGAAGCTGAGCTATTCGAAGAACAAGTCTGAAGCTTCATCAAAGCCTATAAATACCGAGAAGCAAGAAGAAGAATACAAGTGACTGAAAACGAAAAAGAAAGAGCTGAACTGCTGTGCAATCTTTTATACTCTGATTAGAAAAGTCTTGTATTTCTTTATCTTCTTGTAAAAGAGAGTTTGCTTAACTCTCAAAGTGCTTTAGATTTCATATCCTCACTTGTGTGAGTTAGACAGCACTTGTATCAAAACTCTGCTGAGTTGTTTAGCCTGAAGAGGCTGTGTTCAAAGAATACTTGGGGTTTAGCCTGAAGAGGCTGCGTCCAAAGAATACTTGGGTTTTAGCCTGGAGAGGCTGTGTGCAAAGAATACTTGGGTTTTAGCCTGAAGAGGCTGTGTGCAAAGAATACTTGTATTCTATCAGGTTGATAGCGAAATCTCTCTAGTTTGAGGGGACTGGACGTAGCTCTTAGGAAAGGGTGAACCAGTATAAAAACTTGTGTTATTTCTTCTTTCCCTTAACTCCTTTTATATCTGTGTTTATTACTAACAAAGGGGATTGAAATTGTTTTTATTCAAACAAGTTTTTCAAACCAAAAAGGGAAGCATTCTGTGCGTCCAATCTTTAGAAAACCTGTGCGTCCAGTTTTTATAAAGACTCTGTGCGTCCAGTGTTTTAGCACTTGTGCGTCCAATATTTCAAATAGCAATGTGCGTCCAATATTTGAACTAAAGCTGTGCGTCCAACGTTTTTAACAGCCAGCGTCCATCATTTGCGAAAAAGTTTTAAAAGCTAAGAAACACAATTCAACCCCCCCTTCTTGTGTTTCATCTTGTTACCTTCACCAAGTTCGTCTCGTTCGTCCCTCTTCGTCCTCCCATTTGATCCCTTGGCCTTCTTTGGACCAAGTTCGTCTCGTTCGTCCATCTTCGTCCTCCCATTTGATCCCTTGGCCTTCTTTGTACCATGTTCGTCTCGTTCGTCCCTCTTCGTCCTCCCATTTGATCCCTAGGCCTTCTTTGGACCATGTTCGTCTCGTTCGTCCATCTTCGTCCTCCCATTCGATCCCTTGGCCTCCTTTGTACCATGTTCGTCTCGTTCGTCCCTCTTCGTCCTCCCATTTGATCCCTAGGCCTTCTTTGGACCAAGTTCGTCTCGTTCGTCCATCTTCGTGCTCCCATTTGATCCGTAGGCCTTCTTTGGACAAAGTTCGTCTCGTTCGTCCATCTTCGTCCTCCCATTTGATCCCTTGGCCTTCTTTGTACCAAGTTCATCTCATTTGTCCCTCTTCGTCCTCCCATTTGATCCCTAGGCCTTCTTTGGACCAAGTTCGTCTCGTTCGTCCATCTTCGTCCTCCCATTTGATCCGTTGGCCTTCTTTGTACCATGTTCGTCTCGTTCGTCCATCTTCATCCTCCTATTTGATCCCTAGGCCTTCTTTGTACCAAGTTCGTCTCGTTCGTCCCTCTTCGTCCTCCCATTTGATCCCTAGGCCTTCTTTGGACCATGTTCGTCTCGTTCGTCCATCTTCGTCCTCCCATTTGATCCCTTGGCCTTCTTTGTACCATGTTCGTCCCTCTTCGTCCTCCCATTTGATCCCTAGGCCTTCTTTGGACCATGTTCGTCTCGTTCGTCCATCTTGGTCCTCCCATTTGATCCCTTGGCCTTCTTTGTACCATGTTCGTCTCGTTCGTCCCTCTTCGTCCTCCCATTTGATCCCTTGAGTTTCTTTGTACCAAGTTCGTCTCGTTCCTCCCTCTTGGTCCTCCCAATTGATCCCTAGGCCTTCTTTGGACCAAGTTCATCTCGTTCGTCCATCTTCGTCCTCCCATTTGATCCCTTGGCCTTCTTTGTACCAAGTTCGTCTCGTTCGTCCCTCTTCGTCCTCCCATTTGATCCCTAGGCCTTCTTTGGACCATGTTCGTCTCGTTCGTCCATCTTCGTCCTCCCATTTGATCCGTAGGCCTTCTTTGGACAAAGTTCGTCTCGTTCGTCCCTCTTCGTCCTCCCATTTGTTCCCTAGGCCTTCTTTGGACAAAGTTCGTCTCATTCGTCCATCTTCGTCCTCCCACTTGATCCGTTGGCCTTCTTTGTACCATGTTCGTCTCATTCGTCCATCTTCGTCCTCCCATTTGATCCCTTGAGCTTCTTTGTACCAAGTTCATCTCGTTCCTCCCTCTTGGTCCTCCCAATTGATCCCTAGGCCTTCTTTGGACCAAGTTCATCTCGTTCGTCCATCTTCGTCCTCCCATTTGATCCCTTGGCCTTCTTTGTACCAAGTTCGTCTCGTTCGTCCGTCTTCGTCCTCCCATTTGATCCCTTGAGCTTCTTTGTACCAAGTTCGTCTCGTTCCTCCCTCTTGGTCCTCCCAATTGATCCCTAGGCCTTCTTTGGACCAAGTTCATCTCGTTCGTCCATCTTCGTCCTCCCATTTGATCCCTTGGTCTTCTTTGTACCAAGTTCGTCTCGTTCGTCCCTCTTCGTCCTCCCATTTGATCCCTAGGCCTTCTTTGGACCATGTTCGTCTCGTTCGTCCATCTTCGTCCTCCCATTTGACTCCCTTGGCCTTCTTTGTACCAAGTTCGTCTCGTTCGTCCATCTTCGTCCTCCCATTTGATCCCTAGGCCTTCTTTGGATCATGTTCGTCTCGTTTGTCCATCTTCGTCCTCCCATTTGATCCGTAGGCCTTCTTTGGACAAAGTTCGTCTCGTTCGTCCCTCTTCGTCCTCCCATTTGTTCCCTAGGCCTTCTTTGGACAAAGTTCGTCTCATTCGTCCATCTTCGTCCTCCCACTTGATCCGTTGGCCTTCTTTGTACCATGTTCGTCTCGTTCGTCCATCTTCGTCCTCCCATTTGATCCCTTGAGCTTCTTTGTACCAAGTTCGTCTCGTTCCTCCCTCTTGGTCCTCCCAATTGATCCCTAGGCCTTCTTTGGACCAAGTTCATCTCGTTCGTCCATCTTCGTCCTCCCATTTGATCCCTTGGCCTTCTTTGTACCAAGTTCGTCTCGTTCGTCCGTCTTCGTCCTCCCATTTGATCCCTTGAGTTTCTTTGTACCAAGTTCGTCTCGTTCCTCCCTCTTGGTCCTCCCAATTGATCCCTAGGCCTTCTTTGGACCAAGTTCATCTCGTTCGTCCATCTTCGTCCTCCCATTTGATCCCTTGGCCTTCTTTGTACCATGTTCGTCTCGTTCGTCCCTCTTCGTCCTCCCATTTGATCCCTAGGCCTTCTTTGGACCATGTTCGTCTCGTTCGTCCATCTTCGTCCTCCCATTTGACTCCCTTGGCCTTCTTTGTACCAAGTTCGTCTCGTTCGTCCATCTTCGTCCTCCCATTTGATCCCTAGGCCTTCTTTGGACCATGTTCGTCTCGTTCGTCCATCTTCGTCCTCCCATTTGATCCGTAGGCCTTCTTTGGACAAAGTTCGTCTCGTTCGTCCCTCTTCGTCCTCCCATTTGTTCCCTAGGCCTTCTTTGGACAAAGTTCGTCTCATTCGTCCATCTTCGTCCTCCCACTTGATCCGTTGGCCTTCTTTGTACCATGTTCGTCTCGTTCGTCCATCTTCGTCCTCCCATTTGATCCCTTGAGCTTCTTTGTACCAAGTTCGTCTCGTTCCTCCCTCTTGGTCCTCCCAATTGATCCCTAGGCCTTCTTTGGACCAAGTTCATCTCGTTCGTCCATCTTCGTCCTCCCATTTGATCCCTTGGCCTTCTTTGTACCAAGTTCGTCTCGTTCGTCCGTCTTCGTCCTCCCATTTGATCCCTTGAGTTTCTTTGTACCAAGTTCGTCTCGTTCCTCCCTCTTGGTCCTCCCAATTGATCCCTAGGCCTTCTTTGGACCAAGTTCATCTCGTTCGTCCATCTTCGTCCTCCCATTTGATCCCTTGGCCTTCTTTGTACCAAGTTCGTCTCGTTCGTCCCTCTTCGTCCTCCCATTTGATCCCTAGGCCTTCTTTGGACCATGTTCGTCTCGTTCGTCCATCTTCGTCCTCCCATTTGACTCCCTTGGCCTTCTTTGTACCAAGTTCGTCTCGTTCGTCCCTCTTCGTCCTCCCATTTGTTCCCTAGGCCTTCTTTGGACAAAGTTCGTCTCGTTCGTCCATCTTCGTCGTCCCATTTGACCCGTTGGCCTTCTTTGGACCAAGTTCGTCTCGTTCGTCCATCTTCGTCCTCCCATTTGATCCGTTGGCCTTCTTTGTACCATGTTCGTCTCGTTCGTCCCTCTTCGTCTTCCCATTTGATCCGTAGGCCTTCTTTGGACCAAGTTCGTCTCGTTCGTCCATCTTCGTCCTCCCATTTGATCCTTTGGCCTTCTTTGTACCATGTTCGTCTCGTTTGTCGCTCTTCGTCCTCCCATTTGATCCCTAGGCCTTCTTTGGACCAAGTTCGTCTCGTTCGTCCATCTTCGTGCTCCCATTTGATCCGTAGGCCTTCTTTGTACCATGTTCGTCTCGTTCGTCCCTCTTCGTCTTCCCATTTGATCCGTAGGCCTTCTTTGGACCAAGTTCGTCTTGTTCGTCCATCTTCGTCCTCCCATTTGATCCCTTGGCCGTCTTTGTACCATGTTCGTCTCGTTCGTCCCTCTTCGTCCTCCCATTTGATCCCTAGGCCTTCTTTGGACCATGTTCGTCTCGTTCGTCCCTCTTCTTCTTCCCATTTGATCGCTAGGCCTTCTTTGGACAAAGTTCGTCTCGTTCGTCCATCTTCGTCCTCCCATTTGATCCCTTGGCCTTCTTTGTACCAAGTTCGTCTCGTTTGTCCCTCTTCGTCCTCCCATTTGATCCCTAGGCCTTCTTTGTACCAAGTTCGTCTCGTTCGTCCATCTTCGTCCTCCCATTTGATCCATTGCCCTTATTTGTACCATGTTCGTCTCGTTTGTCCATCTTCGTCCTCCCATTTGATCCCTAGGCCTTCTTTGGACCAAGTTTGTCTCGTTCGTCCATCTTCGTCCTCCCATTTGATCCGTTGGCCTTCTTTGGACCAAGTTCGTCTCGTTCGTCCATCTTCGTCCTCCCATTTGATCCGTTGGCCTTCTTTGTACCATGTTCGTCTCGTTCGTCCATCTTCATCCTCCTATTTGATCTGTTGCCCTTCTTTGTACCATGTTCGTCTCGTTTGTCCCTCTTCGTCCTCCCATTTGATCCCTAGGCCTTCTTTGGACCAAGTTTGTCTCGTTCGTCCATCTTCGTCCTCCCATTTGATCCGTTGGCCTTCTTTGGACCAAGTTCGTCTCGTTCGTCCATCTTCGTCCTCCCATTTGATCCGTTGGCCTTCTTTGTACCATGTTCGTCTCGTTCGTCCATCTTCATCCTCCTATTTGATCCCTAGGCCTTCTTTGTACCAAGTTCGTCTCGTTCGTCCCTCTTCGCCCTCCCATTTGATCCCTTCGCCTTCTTTGTACCATGTTCGTCTCGTTCGTCCCTCTTCGTCCTCCCATTTGATCCCTTGAGCGTCTTTGTACCAAGTTCGTCTCGTTCCTCCCTCTTGGTCCTCCCAATTGATCCCTAGGCCTTCTTTGGACCAAGTTCATCACGTTCGTCCATCTTCGTCCTCCCATTTGATCCCTTGGCCTTCTTTGTACCAAGTTCGTCTCGTTCGTCCCTCTTCGTCCTCCCATTTGATCCCTAGGCCTTCTTTGGACCATGTTCGTCTCGTTCGTCCATCTTCGTCCTCCCATTTGATCCCTTGGCCTTCTTTGTACGTTCGTCCCTCTTCTTCTTCCCATTTGATCCTAAGCCTTCTTTGGACCAAGTTCATCTCGTTCGTCCATCTTCGTCCTCCCATTTGATCCCTTGGCCTTCTTTGTACCAAGTTCGTCTCGTTCGTCCCTCTTCGTCCTCCCATTTGTTCTCTAGGCCTTCTTTGGACAAAGTTCGTCTCGTTCGTCCATCTTCGTCGTCCCATTTGATCCGTTGGCCTTCTTTGGACCAAGTTCGTCTCGTTCGTCCATCTTCGTCCTCCCATTTGATCCGTTGGCCTTCTTTGTACCATGTTCGTCTCGTTCGTCCCTCTTCGTCTTCCCATTTGATCCGTAGTCCTTCTTTGGACCAAGTTCGTCTCGTTCGTCCATCTTCGTCCTCCCATTTGATCCCTTGGCCTTCTTTGTACCATGTTCGTCTCGTTTGTCCCTCTTCGTCCTCCCATTTGATCCCTAGGCCTTCTTTGGACCAAGTTCGTCTCGTTCGTCCATCTTCGTGCTCCCATTTGATCCGTAGGCCTTCTTTGTACCATGTTCGTCTCGTTCGTCCCTCTTCGTCTTCCCATTTGATCCGTAGGCCTTCTTTGGACCAAGTTCGTCTCATTCGTCCATCTTCGTCCTCCCATTTGATCCCTTGGCCGTCTTTGTACCATGTTCGTCTCGTTCGTCCCTCTTCGTCCACCCATTTGATCCCTAGGCCTTCTTTGGACCATGTTCGTCTCGTTCGTCCCTCTTCTTCTTCCCATTTGATCGCTAGGCCTTCTTTGGACAAAGTTCGTCTCGTTCGTCCATCTTCGTCCTCCCATTTGATCCCTTGGCCTGCTTTGTACCAAGTTCATCTCGTTTGTCCCTCTTCGTCCTCCCATTTGATCCCTAGGCCTTCTTTGGACCAAGTTCGTCTCGTTCGTCCATCTTCGTCCTCCCATTTGATCCCTAGGCCTTCTTTGGACCAAGTTTGTCTCGTTCGTCCATCTTCGTCCTCCCATTTGATCCGTTGGCCTTCTTTGGACCAAGTTCGTCGCGTTAGTCCATCTTCGTCCTCCCATTTGATCCGTTGGCCTTCTTTGGACCAAGTTCGTCCCGTTCGTCCATCTTCGTCCTCCCATTTGATCCCTTGGCCGTCTTTGTACCATGTTCGTCTCGTTCGTCCCTCTTCGTCCTCCCATTTGATCCCTAGGCCTTCTTTGGACCATGTTCGTCTCGTTCGTCCCTCTTCTTCCTCCCATTTGATCCCTAGGCCTTCTTTGGACCATGTTCGTCTCGTTCGTCCCTCTTCTTCTTCCCATTTGATCGCTAGGCCTTCTTTGGACAAAGTTCGTCTCGTTCGTCTCGTTCGTCCATCTTCGTCCTCCCATTTGATCCCTTGGCCTTCTTTGTACCAAGTTCGTCTCGTTTGTCCCTCTTCGTCCTCCCATTTGATCCCTAGGCCTTCTTTGGACCAAGTTCGTCTCGTTCGTCCATCTTCGTCCTCCCATTTGATCCCTTGCCCTTCTTTGTACCATGTTCGTCTCGTTTGTCCATCTTCGTCCTCCCATTTGATCCCTAGGCCTTCTTTGGACCAAGTTTGTCTCGTTCGTCCATCTTCGTCCTCCCATTTGATCCGTTGGCCTTCTTTGGACCAAGTTCGTCTCGTTAGTCCATCTTCGTCCTCCCATTTGATCCGTTGGCCTTCTTTGGACCAAGTTCGTCCCGTTCGTCCATCTTCGTCCTCCCATTTGATCCCTTGGCCGTCTTTGTACCATGTTCGTCTCGTTCGTCCCTCTTCGTCCTCCCATTTGATCCCTAGGCCTTCTTTGGACTATGTTCGTCTCGTTCGTCCCTCTTCTTCTTCCCATTTGATCGCTAGGCCTTCTTTGGACAAAGTTCGTCTCGTTCGTCTCGTTCGTCCATCTTCGTCCTCCCATTTGATCCCTTGGCCTTCTTTGTACCAAGTTCGTCTCGTTTGTCCCTCTTCGTCCTCCCATTTGATCCCTAGGCCTTCTTTGGACCAAGTTCGTCTCGTTCGTCCATCTTCGTCCTCCCATTTGATCCCTTGCCCTTCTTTGTACCATGTTCGTCTCGTTTGTCCATCTTCGTCCTCCCATTTGATCCCTAGGCCTTCTTTGGACCAAGTTTGTCTCGTTCGTCCATCTTCGTCCTCCCATTTGATCCGTTGGCCTTCTTTGGACCAAGTTCGTCTCGTTCGTCCATCTTCATCCTCCTATTTGATCCCTTGCCCTTCTTTGTACCATGTTCGTCTCGTTTGTCCCTCTTCGTCCTCCCATTTGATCCCTAGGCCTTCTTTGGACCAAGTTCGTCTCGTTCGTCCATCTTCATCCTCCTATTTGATCCCTAGGCCTTCTTCGTACCAAGTTCGTCTCGTTCGTCCCTCTTCGCCCTCCCATTTGATCCCTTGGCCTTCTTTGTACCATGTTCGTCTCGTTCGTCCCTCTTCGTCCTCCCATTTGATCCCTTGAGCGTCTTTGTACCAAGTTCGTCTCGTTCCTCCCTCTTGGTCCTCCCAATTGATCCCTAGGCCTTCTTTGGACCAAGTTCATCACGTTCGTCCATCTTCGTCCTCCCATTTGATCCCTTGGCCTTCTTTGTACCAAGTTCGTCTCGTTCGTCCCTCTTCGTCCTCCCATTTGATCCCTAGGCCTTCTTTGGACCATGTTCGTCTCGTTCGTCCATCTTCGTCCTCCCATTTGATCCCTTGGCCTTCTTTGTACGTTCGTCCCTCTTCTTCTTCCCATTTGATCCTAAGCCTTCTTTGGACCAAGTTCATCTCGTTCGTCCATCTTCGTCCTCCCATTTGATCCCTTGGCCTTCTTTGTACCAAGTTCGTCTCGTTCGTCCCTCTTCGTCCTCCCATTTGTTCTCTAGGCCTTCTTTGGACAAAGTTCGTCTCGTTCGTCCATCTTCGTCGTCCCATTTGATCCGTTGGCCTTCTTTGGACCAAGTTCGTCTCGTTCGTCCATCTTCGTCCTCCCATTTGATCCGTTGGCCTTCTTTGTACCATGTTCGTCTCGTTCGTCCCTCTTCGTCTTCCCATTTGATCCGTAGGCCTTCTTTGGACCAAGTTCGTCTCATTCGTCCATCTTCGTCCTCCCATTTGATCCCTTGGCCTTCTTTGTACCAAGTTCATCTCGTTTGTCCCTCTTCGTCCTCCCATTTGATCCCTAGGCCTTCTTTGGACCAAGTTCGTCTCGTTCGTCCATCTTCGTCCTCCCATTTGATCCCTTGCCCTTCTTTGTACCATGTTCGTCTCGTTTGTCCATCTTCGTCCTCCCATTTGATCCCTAGGCCTTCTTTGGACAAAGTTCGTGTCGTTCGTCCATCTTCGTCCTCCCATTTGATCCCTTGGCCTTCTTTGTACCAAGTTCGTCTCGTTTGTCCCTCTTCGTCCTCCCATTTGATCCCTAGGCCTTCTTTGGACCAAGTTCGTCTCGTTCGTCCATCTTCGTCCTCCCATTTGATCCCTTGCCCTTCTTTGTACCATGTTCGTCTCGTTTGTCCATCTTCGTCCTCCCATTTGATCCCTAGGCCTTCTTTGGACCAAGTTTGTCTCGTTCGTCCATCTTCGTCCTCCCATTTGATCCGTTGGCCTTCTTTGTACCATGTTCGTCTCGTTCGTCCATCTTCATCCTCCTATTTGATCCCTTGCCCTTCTTTGTACCATGTTCGTCTCGTTTGTCCCTCTTCGTCCTCCCATTTGATCCCTAGGCCTTCTTTGGACCAAGTTTGTCTCGTTCTTCCATCTTCGTCCTCCCATTTGATCCGTTGGCCTTCTTTGGACCAATTTCGTCTCGTTCGTCCATCTTCGTCCTCCCATTTGATCCGTTGGCCTTCTTTGTACCATGTTCGTCTCGTTCGTCCATCTTCATCCTCCTATTTGATCCCTTGCCCTTCTTTGTACCATGTTCGTCTCGTTTGTCCCTCTTCGTCCTCCCATTTGATCCCTAGGCCTTCTTTGGACCAAGTTTGTCTCGTTCGTCCATCTTCGTCCTCCCATTTGATCCGTTGGCCTTCTTTGGACCAAGTTCGTCTCGTTCGTCCATCTTCGTCCTCCCATTTGATCCGTTGGCCTTCTTTGTACCATGTTCGTCTCGTTCGTCCATCTTCATCCTCCTATTTGATCCCTAGGCCTTCTTTGTACCAAGTTCGTCTCGTTCGTCCCTCTTCGTCCTCCCATTTGATCCCTTGGCCTTCTTTGTACCATGTTCGTCTCGTTCGTCCCTCTTCGTCCTCCCATTTGATCCCTTGAGCTTCTTTGTACCAAGTTCGTCTCGTTCCTCCCTCTTGGTCCTCCCAATTGATCCCTAGGCCTTCTTTGGACCAAGTTCATCACGTTCGTCCATCTTCGTCCTCCCATTTGATCCCTTGGCCTTCTTTGTACCAAGTTCGTCTCGTTCGTCCCTCTTCGTCCTCCCATTTGATCCCTAGGCCTTCTTTGGACCATGTTCGTCTCGTTCGTCCATCTTCGTCCTCCCATTTGATCCCTTGGCCTTCTTTGTACGTTCGTCCCTCTTCTTCTTCCCATTTGATCCTAAGCCTTCTTTGGACCAAGTTCATCTCGTTCGTCCATCTTCGTCCTCCCATTTGATCCCTTAACCTTCTTTGTACCAAGTTCGTCTCGTTCGTCCCTCTTCGTCCTCCCATTTGTTCTCTAGGCCTTCTTTGGACAAAGTTCGTCTCGTTCGTCCATCTTCGTCGTCCCATTTGATCCGTTGGCCTTCTTTGGACCAAGTTCGTCTCGTTCGTCCATCTTCGTCCTCCCATTTGATCCGTTGGCCTTCTTTGTACCATGTTCGTCTCGTTCGTCCCTCTTCGTCTTCCCATTTGATCCGTAGGCCTTCTTTGGACCAAGTTCGTCTCGTTCGTCCATCTTCGTCCTCCCATTTGATCCCTTGGCCTTCTTTGTACCATGTTCGTCTCGTTTGTCCCTCTTCGTCCTCCCATTTGATCCCTAGGCCTTCTTTGGACCAAGTTCGTCTCGTTCGTCCATCTTCGTGCTCCCATTTGATCCATAGGCCTTCTTTGTACCATGTTCGTCTCGTTCGTCCCTCTTCGTCTTCCCATTTGATCCGTAGGCCTTCTTTGGACCAAGTTCGTCTCATTCGTCCATCTCCGTCCTCCTATTTGATCCCTTGGCTGTCTTTGTACCATGTTCGTCTCGTTCGTCCCTCTTCGTCCTCCCATTTGATCCCTAGGCCTTCTTTGGACCAAGTTCGTCTCGTTCCTCCCTCTTCTTCTTCCCATTTGATCGCTAGGCCTTCCTTGGACAAAGTTCGTCTCGTTCGTCCATCTTCGTCCTCCCATTTGATCCCTTGGCCTTCTTTGTACCAAGTTCGTCTCGTTTGTCCCTCTTCGTCCTCCCATTTGATCCCTAGGCCTTCTTTGGACCAAGTTCGTCTCGTTCGTCCATCTTCGTCCTCCCATTTGATACCTTGCCCTTCTTTGTACCATGTTCGTCTCGTTTGTCCATCTTCGTCCTCCCATTTGATCCCTAGGCCTTCTTTGGACCAAGTTTGTTTCGTTCGTCCATCTTCGTCCTCCCATTTGATCCGTTGGCCTTCTTTGTACCATGTTCGTCTCGTTCGTCCATCTTCATCCTCCTATTTGATCCCTTGCCCTTCTTTGTACCATGTTCGTCTCGTTTGTCCCTCTTCGTCCTCCCATTTGATCCCTAGGCCTTCTTTGGACCAAGTTTGTCTCGTTCGTCCATCTTCGTCCTCCCATTTGCTCCGTTGGCCTTCTTTGGACCAAGTTCGTCTCGTTCGTCCATCTTCGTCCTCCCATTTGATCCGTTGGCCTTCTTTGTACCATGTTCGTCTCGTTCGTCCATCTTCATCCTCCTATTTGATCCCTAGGCCTTCTTTGTACCAAGTTCGTCTCGTTCGTCCCTCTTCGTCCTCCCATTTGATCCCTTGGCCTTCTTTGTACCATGTTCGTCTCGTTCGTCCCTCTTCGTCCTCCCATTTGATCCCTTGGCCTTCTTTGTACGTTCGTCCCTCTTCTTCTTCCCATTTGATCCTAAGCCTTCTTTGGACCAAGTTCATCTCGTTCGTCCATCTTCGTCCTCCCATTTGATCCCTTGGCCTTCTTTGTACCAAGTTCGTCTCGTTCGTCCCTCTTCGTCCTCCCATTTGTTCTCTAGGCCTTCTTTGGACAAAGTTCGTCTCGTTCGTCCATCTTCGTCGTCCCATTTGATCCGTTGGCCTTCTTTGGACCAAGTTCGTCTCGTTCGTCCATCTTCGTCCTCCCATTTGATCCGTTGGCCTTCTTTGTACCATGTTCGTCTCGTTCGTCCCTCTTCGTCTTCCCATTTGATCCGTAGGCCTTCTTTGGACCAAGTTCGTCTCGTTCGTCCATCTTCGTCCTCCCATTTGATCCCTTGGCCTTCTTTGTACCATGTTCGTCTCGTTTGTCCCTCTTCGTCCTCCCATTTGATCCCTAGGCCTTCTTTGGACCAAGTTCGTCTCGTTCGTCCATCTTCGTGCTCCCATTTGATCCATAGGCCTTCTTTGTACCATGTTCGTCTCGTTCGTCCCTCTTCGTCTTCCCATTTGATCCGTAGGCCTTCTTTGGACCAAGTTCGTCTCATTCGTCCATCTTCGTCCTCCTATTTGATCCCTTGGCCGTCTTTGTACCATGTTCGTCTCGTTCGTCCCTCTTCGTCCTCCCATTTGATCCCTTGGCCTTCTTTGGACCAAGTTCGTCTCGTTCGTCCCTCTTCTTCTTCCCATTTGATCGCTAGGCCTTCTTTGGACAAAGTTCGTCTCGTTCGTCCATCTTCGTCCTCCCATTTGATCCCTTGGCCTTCTTTGTACCAAGTTCGTCTCGTTTGTCCCTCTTCGTCCTCCCATTTGATCCCTAGGCCTTCTTTGGACCAAGTTCGTCTCGTTCGTCCATCTTCGTCCTCCCATTTGATCCCTTGCCCTTCTTTGTACCATGTTCGTCTCGTTTGTCCATCTTCGTCCTCCCATTTGATCCCTAGGCCTTCTTTGGACCAAGTTTGTCTCGTTCGTCCATCTTCGTCCTCCCATTTGATCCGTTGGCCTTCTTTGGACCAAGTTCGTCTCGTTAGTCCATCTTCGTCCTCCCATTTGATCCCTTGGCCTTCTTTGTACCATGTTCGTCTCGTTTGTCCCTCTTCGTCCTCCCATTTGATCCCTAGGCCTTCTTTGGACCAAGTTCGTCTCGTTCGTCCATCTTCGTCCTCCCATTTGATCCGTTGGCCTTCTTTGTACCATGTTCGTCTCGTTCGTCCCTCTTCGTCTTCCCATTTGATCCGTAGGCCTTCTTTGGACCAAGTTCGTCTCGTTCGTCCATCTTCGTCCTCCCATTTGATCCCTTGGCCTTCTTTGTACCATGTTCGTCTCGTTTGTCCCTCTTCGTCCTCCCATTTGATCCCTAGGCCTTCTTTGGACCAAGTTCGTCTCGTTCGTCCATCTTCGTGCTCCCATTTGATCCATAGGCCTTCTTTGTACCATGTTCGTCTCGTTCGTCCCTCTTCGTCTTCCCATTTGATCCGTAGGCCTTCTTTGGACCAAGTTCGTCTCATTCGTCCATCTTCGTCCTCCTATTTGATCCCTTGGCCGTCTTTGTACCATGTTCGTCTCGTTCGTCCCTCTTCGTCCTCCCATTTGATCCCTTGGCCTTCTTTGGACCAAGTTCGTCTCGTTCGTCCCTCTTCTTCTTCCCATTTGATCGCTAGGCCTTCTTTGGACAAAGTTCGTCTCGTTCGTCCATCTTCGTCCTCCCATTTGATCCCTTGGCCTTCTTTGTACCAAGTTCGTCTCGTTTGTCCCTCTTCGTCCTCCCATTTGATCCCTAGGCCTTCTTTGGACCAAGTTCGTCTCGTTCGTCCATCTTCGTCCTCCCATTTGATCCCTTGCCCTTCTTTGTACCATGTTCGTCTCGTTTGTCCATCTTCGTCCTCCCATTTGATCCCTAGGCCTTCTTTGGACCAAGTTTGTCTCGTTCGTCCATCTTCGTCCTCCCATTTGATCCGTTGGCCTTCTTTGGACCAAGTTCGTCTCGTTAGTCCATCTTCGTCCTCCCATTTGATCCGTTGGCCTTCTTTGTACCATGTTCGTCTCGTTCGTCCATCTTCATCCTCCTATTTGATCCCTTGCCCTTCTTTGTACCATGTTCGTCTCGTTTGTCCCTCTTCGTCCTCCCATTTGATCCCTAGGCCTTCTTTGGACCATGTTCATCTCGTTCGTCCATCTTCGTCCTCCCATTTGATCCCTTGGCCTTCTTTGTACGTTCGTCCCTCTTCTTCTTCCCATTTGATCCCTAGGCCTTCTTTGGACCAAGTTCATCTCGTTCGTCCATCTTCGTCCTCCCATTTGATCCCTTGGCCTTCTTTGTACCAAGTTCGTCTCGTTCGTCCCTCTTCGTCCTCCCATTTGTTCCCTAGGCCTTCTTTGGACCAAGTTCGTCTCGTTCGTCCATCTTCGTCCTCCCATTTGATCCCTTGCCCTTCTTTGTACCATGTTCGTCTCGTTTGTCCATCTTCGTCCTCCCATTTGATCCCTTGCCCTTCTTTGTACCATGTTCGTCTCGTTTGTCCATCTTCGTCCTCCCATTTGATCCCTAGGCCTTCTTTGGACCAAGTTCGTCTCGTTCGTCCCTCTTCTTCTTCCCATTTGATTGCTAGGCCTTCTTTGGACAAAGTTCATCTCGTTCGTCCATCTTCGTCCTCCCATTTGATCCCTTGGCCTTCTTTGTACCAAGTTCGTCTCGTTTGTCCCTCTTCGTCCTCCCATTTGATCCCTAGGCCTTCTTTGGACCAAGTTCGTCTCGTTCGTCCATCTTCGTCCTCCCATTTGATCCGTTGGCCTTCTTTGGACCAAGTTCGTCTCGTTAGTCCATCTTCGTCCTCCCATTTGATCCGTTGGCCTTCTTTGTACCATGTTCGTCTCGTTCGTCCATCTTCATCCTCCTATTTGATCCCTTGCCCTTCTTTGTACCATGTTCGTCTCGTTTGTCCCTCTTCGTCCTCCCATTTGATCCCTAGGCCTTCTTTGGACCATGTTCGTCTCGTTCGTCCATCTTCGTCCTCCCATTTGATCCCTTGGCCTTCTTTGTACGTTCGTCCCTCTTCTTCTTCCCATTTGATCCCTAGGCCTTCTTTGGACAAAGTTCATCTCGTTCGTCCATCTTCGTCCTCCCATTTGATCCCTTGGCCTTCTTTGTACCAAGTTCGTCTCGTTCGTCCCTCTTCGTCCTCCCATTTGTTCCCTAGGCCTTCTTTGGACAAAGTTCGTCTCGTTCGTCCATCTTCGTCGTCCCAGTTGATCCGTTGGCCTTCTTTGGACCAAGTTCGTCTCGTTCGTCCATCTTCGTCCTCCCATTTGATCCGTTGGCCTTCTTTGTACCATGTTCGTCTCGTTCGTCCCTCTTCGTCTTCCCATTTGATCCGTAGGCCTTCTTTGGACCAAGTTCGTCTCGTTCGTCCATCTTCGTGCTCCCATTTGATCCGTAGGCCTTCTTTGTACCATGTTCGTCTCGTTCGTCCATCTTCGTCCTCCCATTTGATCCCTTGGCCGTCTTTGTACCATGTTCGTCTCGTTCGTCCCTCTTCGTCCTCCCATTTGATCCCTAGGCCTTCTTTGGACCATGTTCGTCTCGTTCGCCCCTCTTCTTCTTCCCATTTGATCGCTAGGCCTTCTTTGGACAAAGTTCGTCTCGTTCGTCCATCTTCGTCCTCCCATTTGATCCCTTGGCCTTCTTTGTACCATGTTCGTCTCGTTTGTCCCTCTTCGTCCTCCCATTTGATCCCTAGGCCTTCTTTGGACCAAGTTCGTCTCGTTCGTCCATCTTCGTGCTCCCATTTGATCCGTAGGCCTTCTTTGTACCATGTTCGTCTCGTTCGTCCCTCTTCGTCTTCCCATTTGATCCGTAGGCCTTCTTTGGACCAAGTTCGTCTCGTTCGTCCATCTTCGTGCTCCCATTTGATCCGTAGGCCTTCTTTGTACCATGTTCGTCTCGTTCGTCCATCTTCGTCCTCCCATTTGATCCCTTGGCCGTCTTTGTACCATGTTCGTCTCGTTCGTCCCTCTTCGTCCTCCCATTTGATCCCTAGGCCTTCTTTGGACCATGTTCGTCTCGTTCGCCCCTCTTCTTCTTCCCATTTGATCGCTAGGCCTTCTTTGGACAAAGTTCGTCTCGTTCGTCCATCTTCGTCCTCCCATTTGATCCCTTGGCCTTCTTTGTACCAAGTTCGTCTCGTTTGTCCCTCTTCGTCCTCCCATTTGATCCCTAGGCCTTCTTTGGACCAAGTTCGTCTCGTTCGTCCATCTTCGTCCTCCCATTTGATCCCTTGCCCTTCTTTGTACCATGTTCGTCTCGTTTGTCCATCTTCGTCCTCCCATTTGATCCCTAGGCCTTCTTTGGACCAAGTTTGTCTCGTTCGTCCATCTTCGTCCTCCCATTTGATCCGTTGGCCTTCTTTGTACCATGTTCGTCTCGTTCGTCCATCTTCATCCTCCTATTTGATCCCTTGCCCTTCTTTGTACCATGTTCGTCTCGTTTGTCCCTCTTCGTCCTCCCATTTGATCCCTAGGCCTTCTTTGGACCATGTTTGTCTCGTTCGTCCATCTTCGTCCTCCCATTTGATCCGTTGGCCTTCTTTGGACCAAGTTCGTCTCGTTCGTCCATCTTCGTCCTCCCATTTGATCCGTTGGCCTTCTTTGTACCATGTTCGTCTCGTTCGTCCATCTTCATCCTCCTATTTGATCCCTAGGCCTTCTTTGTACCAAGTTCGTCTCGTTCGTCCCTCTTCGTCCTCCCATTTGATCCCTTGGCCTTCTTTGGACCAAGTTCGTCTCGTTCGTCCATCTTCGTCCTCCCATTTGATCCCTTGGCCTTCTTTGTACCATGTTCATCTCGTTCGTCCCTCTTCGTCCTCCCATTTGATCCCTAGGCCTTCTTTGGACCATGTTCGTCTCGTTCGTCCATCTTCGTCCTCCCATTTGATCCCTTGGCCTTCTTTGTACCATGTTCGTCTCGTTCGTCCCTCTTCGTCCTCCCATTTGATCCCTAGGCCTTCTTTGGACCAAGTTCGTCTCGTTCGTCCATCTTCGTGCTCCCATTTGATCCGTAGGCCTTCTTTGGACAAAGTTCGTCTCGTTCGTCCATCTTCGTCCTCCCATTTGATCCCTTGGCCTTCTTTGTACCAAGTTCGTCTCGTTTGTCCCTCTTCGTCCTCCCATTTGATCCCTAGGCCTTCTTTGGACCAAGTTCGTCTCGTTCGTCCGTCTTCGTCCTCCCATTTGATCCGTTGGCCTTCTTTGTACCATGTTCGTCTCGTTCGTCCATCTTCATCCTCCTATTTGATCCCTAGGCCTTCTTTGTACCAAGTTCGTCTCGTTCGTCCCTCTTCGTCTTCCCATTTGATCCGTAGGCCGTTATTTGGACCAAGTTCGTCTCGTTCGTCCATCTTCGTCCTCCCATTTGATCCCTTGAGCTTCTTTGTACCAAGTTCGTCTCGTTCCTCCCTCTTGGTCCTCCCAATTGATTCCTAGGCCTTCTTTGGACCAAGTTCATCTCGTTCGTCCATCTTCGTCCTCCCATTTGATCCCTTGGCCTTCTTTGTACCAAGTTCGTCTCGTTCGTCCCTCTTCGTCCTCCCATTTGATCCCTAGGCCTTCTTTGGACCATGTTCGTCTCGTTCGTCCATCTTCGTTCTCCCATTTGATCCCTTGGCCTTCTTTGTACGTTCGTCCCTCTTCTTCTTCCCATTTGATCCCTAGGCCTTCTTTGGACCAAGTTCATCTCGTTCGTCCATCTTCGTCCTCCCATTTGATCCCTTGGCCTTCTTTGTACCAAGTTCGTCTCGTTCGTCCCTCTTCGTCCTCCCATTTGATCCCTTGGCCTTCTTTGGACCAAGTTCGTCTCGTTCGTCCATCTTCGTCCTCCCATTTGATCCCTTGGCCTTCTTTGTACCATGTTCGTCTCGTTCGTCCCTCTTCGTCCTCCCATTTGATCCCTAGGCCTTCTTTGGACCATGTTCGTCTAGTTCGTCCATCTTCGTCCTCCCATTTGATCCCTTGGCCTTCTTTGTACCATGTTCGTCTCGTTCGTCCCTCTTCGTCCTCCCATTTGATCCCTAGGCCTTCTTTGGACCAAGTTCGTCTCGTTCGTCCATCTTCGTGCTCCCATTTGATCCGTAGGCCTTCTTTGGACAAAGTTCGTCTCGTTCGTCCATCTTCGTCCTCCCATTTGATCCCTTGGCCTTCTTTGTACCAAGTTCGTCTCGTTTGTCCCTCTTCGTCCTCCCATTTGATCCCTAGGCCTTCTTTGGACCAAGTTCGTCTCGTTCGTCCGTCTTCGTCCTCCCATTTGATCCGTTGGCCTTCTTTGTACCATGTTCGTCTCGTTCGTCCATCTTCATCCTCCTATTTGATCCCTAGGCCTTCTTTGTACCAAGTTCGTCTCGTTCGTCCCTCTTCGTCTTCCCATTTGATCCGTAGGCCGTTATTTGGACCAAGTTCGTCTCGTTCGTCCATCTTCGTCCTCCCATTTGATCCCTTGAGCTTCTTTGTACCAAGTTCGTCTCGTTCCTCCCTCTTGGTCCTCCCAATTGATTCCTAGGCCTTCTTTGGACCAAGTTCATCTCGTTCGTCCATCTTCGTCCTCCCATTTGATCCCTTGGCCTTCTTTGTACCAAGTTCGTCTCGTTCGTCCCTCTTCGTCCTCCCATTTGATCCCTAGGCCTTCTTTGGACCATGTTCGTCTCGTTCGTCCATCTTCGTTCTCCCATTTGATCCCTTGGCCTTCTTTGTACGTTCGTCCCTCTTCTTCTTCCCATTTGATCCCTAGGCCTTCTTTGGACCAAGTTCATCTCGTTCGTCCATCTTCGTCCTCCCATTTGATCCCTTGGCCTTCTTTGTACCAAGTTCGTCTCGTTCGTCCCTCTTCGTCCTCCCATTTGTTCCCTAGGCCTTCTTTGGACAAAGTTCGTCTCGTTCGTCCATCTTCGTCCTTCCATTTGATCCGTTGGCCTTCTTTGGACCAAGTTCGTCTCGTTCGTCCATCTTCGTCCTCCCATTTGATCCGTTGGCCTTCTTTGTACCATGTTCGTCTCGTTCGTCCCTCTTCGTCTTCCCATTTGATCCGTAGGCCTTCTTTGGACCAAGTTCGTCTCGTTCGTCCATATTCGTCCTCCCATTTGATCCCTTGGCCTTCTTTGTACCATGTTCGTCTCGTTGGTCCCTCTTCGTCCTCCCATTTGATCCCTAGGCCTTCTTTGGACCAAGTTCGTCTCGTTCGTCCATCTTCGTGCTCCCATTTGATCCGTAGGCCTTCTTTGTACCATGTTCGTCTCGTTCGTCCCTCTTCGTCTTCCCATTTGATCCGTAGGCCTTCTTTGGACCAAGTTCGTCTCGTTCGTCCATCTTCGTCCTCCCATTTGATCCCTTGGCCTTCTTTGTACCATGTTCGTCTCGTTCGTCCCTCTTCGTCCTCCCATTTGATCCCTAGGCCTTCTTTGGACCATGTTCGTCTCGTTCGTCCCTCTTCTTCTTCCCATTTGATCGCTAGGCCTTCTTTGGACAAAGTTCGCCTCGTTCGTCCATCTTCGTCCTCCCATTTGATCCCTTGGCCTTCTTTGTACCAAGTTTGTCTCGTTTTTCCCACTTCGTCCTCCCATTTGATCCCTAGGCCTTCTTTGGACCAAGTTCGTCTCGTTCGTCCATCTTCATCCTCCCATTTGATCCCTTGCCCTTCTTTGTACCATGTTCGTCTCGTTTGTCCCTCTTCGTCCTCCCATTTGATCCCTAGGCCTTCTTTGGACCAAGTTTGTCTCGTTCGTCCATCTTCGTCCTCCCATTTGATCCGTTGGCCTTCTTTGGACCAAGTTCGTCTCGTTCGTCCATCTTCGTCCTCCCATTTGATCCGTTGGCCTTCTTTGGACCAAGTTCGTCTCGTTCGTCCATCTTCGTCCTCCCATTTGATCCGTTGGCCTTCTTTGTACCATGTTCGTCTCGTTCGTCCATCTTCATCCTCCTATTTGATCCCTAGGCCTTCTTTGTACCAAGTTCGTCTCGTTCGTCCCTCTTCGTCCTCCCATTTGATCCCTTGGCCTTCTTTGGACCAAGTTCGTCTCGTTCGTCCATCTTCGTCCTCCCATTTGATCCCTTGGCCTTCTTTGTACCATGTTCGTCTCGTTCGTCCCTCTTCGTCCTCCCATTTGATCCCTAGGCCTTCTTTGGACCATGTTCGTCTCGGTCGTCCATCTTCGTCCTCCCATTTGATCCCTTGGCCTTCTTTGTACCATGTTCGTCTCGTTCATCCCTCTTCGTCCTCCCATTTGATCCCTAGGCCTTCTTTGGACCAAGTTCGTCTCGTTCGTCCATCTTCGTGCTCCCATTTGATCCGTAGGCCTTCTTTGGACAAAGTTCGTCTCGTTCGTCCATCTTCGTCCTCCCATTTGATCCCTTGGCCTTCTTTGTACCAAGTTCGTCTCGTTTGTCCCTCTTCGTCGTCCCATTTGATCCCTAGGCCTTCTTTGGACCAAGTTCGTCTCGTTCGTCCGTCTTTGTCCTCCCATTTGATCCGTTGGCCTTCTTTGTACCATGTTCGTCTCGTTCGTCCATCTTCTTCCTCCTATTTGATCCCTAGGCCTTCTTTGTTCCAAGTTCGTCTCGTTCGTCCCTCTTCGTCCTCCCATTTGATCCCTAGGCCTTCTTTGGACCATGTTCGTCTCGTTCGTCCATCTTCGTCCTCCCATTTGATCCCTTGGCCTTCTTTGTACCATGTTCGTCCCTCTTCGTCCTCCCATTTGATCCCTAGGCCTTCTTTGGACCATGTTCGTCTCGTTCGTCCATCTTCGTCCTCCCATTTGATCCCTTGGCCTTCTTTGTACCATGTTCGTCTCGTTCGTCCCTCTTCGTCCTCCCATTTGATCCCTAGGCCTTCTTTGGACCAAGTTCGTCTCGTTCGTCCTTCTTTGTGCTCCCATTTGATCCGTAGGCCTTCTTTGGGCAAACTTCGTCTCGTTCGTCCATCTTCGTCCTCCCATTTGATCCCTTGGCCTTCTTTGTACCAAATTCGTCTCGTTTGTCCCTCTTCGTCCTCCCATTTGATCCCTAGGCCTTCTTTGGACCAAGTTCGTCTCGTTCGTCCATCTTCGTCCTCCCATTTGATCCCTTGGCCTTCTTTGTACCATGTTCGTCTCGTTCGTCCCTCTTCGTCTTCCCATTTGATCCGTAGGCCTTCTTTGGACCAAGTTCGTCTCATTCGTCCATCTTCGTCCTCCCATTTGATCCCTTGGCCGTCTTTGTACCATGTTCGTCTCGTTTGTCCCTCTTCGTCCTCCCATTTGATCCCTAGGCCTTCTTTGGACCAAGTTCGTCTCGTTCGTCCATCTTCGTGCTCCCATTTGATCCGTAGGCCTTCTTTGTACCATGTTCGTCTCGTTCGTCCCTCTTCGTCTTCCCATTTGATCCGTAGGCCTTCTTTGGACCAAGTTCGTCTCGTTCGTCCATCTTCGTCCTCCCATTTGATCCCTTGGCCTTCTTTGTACCATGTTCGTCTCGTTCGTCCCTCTTCGTCCTCCCATTTGATCCCTAGGCCTTCTTTGGACCATGTTCGTCTCGTTCGTCCCTCTTCTTCTTCCCATTTGATCCGTAGGCCGTTATTTGGACCAAGTTCGTCTCGTTCGTCCATCTTCGTCCTCCCATTTGATCCCTTGAGCTTCTTTGTACCAATTTCGTCTCGTTCCTCCCTCTTGGTCCTCCCAATTGATCCCTAGGCCTTCTTTGGACCAAGTTCATCTCGTTCGTGCATCTTCGTCCTCCCATTTGATCGCTTGGCCTTCTTTGTACCAAGTTCGTCTCGTTCGTCCCTCTTCGTCCTCCCATTTGATCCCTAGGCCTTCTTTGGACCATGTTCGTCTCGTTCGTCCATCTTCGTCCTCCCATTTGATCCCTTGGCCTTCTTTGTACGTTCGTCCCTCTTCTTCTTCCCATTTGATCCCTAGGCCTTCTTTGGACCAAGTTCATCTCGTTCGTCCATCTTCGTCCTCCCATTTGATCCCTTGGCCTTCTTTGTACCAAGTTCGTCTCGTTCGTCCCTCTTCGTCCTCCCATTTGTTCCCTAGGCCTTCTTTGGACAAAGTTCGTCTCGTTCGTCCATCTTCGTCCTCCCATTTGATCCGTTGGCCTTCTTTGGACCAAGTTCGTCTCGTTCGTCCATCTTCGTCCTCCCATTTGATCCGTTGGCCTTCTTTGTACCATGTTCGTCTCGTTCGTCCCTCTTCGTCTTCCCATTTGATCCGTAGGCCTTCTTTGGACCAAGTTCGTCTCGTTCGTCCATCTTCGTCCTCCCATTTGATCCCTTGGCCTTCTTTGTACCATGTTCGTCTCGTTTGTCCCTCTTCGTCCTCCCATTTGATCCCTAGGCCTTCTTTGGACCAAGTTCGTCTCGTTCGTCCATCTTCGTGCTCCCATTTGATCTGTAGGCCTTCTTTGTACCATGTTCGTCTCGTTCGTCCCTCTTCGTCTTCCCATTTGATCCGTAGGCCTTCTTTGGACCAAGTTCGTCTCGTTCGTCCATCTTCGTCCTCCCATTTGATCCCTTGGCCTTCTTTGTACCATGTTCGTCTCGTTCGTCCCTCTTCGTCCTCCCATTTGATCCCTAGGCCTTCTTTGGACCATGTTCGTCTCGTTCGTCCCTCTTCTTCTTCCCATTTGATCGCTAGGCCTTCTTTGGACAAAGTTCGTCTCGTTCGTCCATCTTCGTCCTCCCATTTGATCCCTTGGCCTTCTTTGTACCAAGTTCGTCTCGTTGGTCCCTCTTCGTCCTCCCATTTGATCCCTAGACCTTCTTTGGACCAAGTTCGTCTCGTTCGTCCATCTTCGTCCTCCCATTTGATCCGTTGGCCTTCTTTGGACCAAGTTCGTCTCGTTCGTCCATCTTCGTCCTCCCATTTGATCCGTTGGCCTTCTTTGTACCATGTTCGTCTCGTTCGTCCATCTTCATCCTCCTATTTAATCCCTAGGCCTTCTTTGTACCAAGTTCGTCTCGTTCGTCCCTCTTCGTCCTCCCATTTGATCCCTTGGCCTTCTTTGGACCAAGTTCATGTCGTTCGTCCATCTTCGTCCTCCCATTTGATCCCTTGGCCTTCTTTGTACCATGTTCGTCTCGTTCGTCACTCTTCGTCCTCCCATTTGATCCCTAGGCCTTCTTTGCACCATGTTCGTCTTGTTCGTCCGTCTTCCTCCTCCCATTTGATCCCTTGGCCTTCTTTGTACCATGTTCGTCTCGTTCGTCCCTCTTCGTCCTCCCATTTGATCCCTAGGCCTTCTTTGGACCAAGTTCGTCTCGTTCGTCCATCTTCGTGCCCCCATTTGATCCGTAGGCCTTCTTTGGACAAAGTTCGTCTCGTTCGTCCATCTTCGTCCTCCCATTTGATCCCTTGGCCTTCTTTGTACCAAGTTCGTCTCGTTTGTCCCTCTTCGTCCTCCCATTTGATCCCTAGGCCTTCTTTGGACCATGTTCGTCTCGTTCGTCCCTCTTCGTCCTCCCATTTGATCCCTAGGCCTTCTTTGGACCATGTTCGTCTCGTTCGTCCCTCTTCTTCTTCCCATTTGATCGCTAGGCCTTCTTTGGACCAAGTTCATCTCGTTCGTCCATCTTCGTCCTCCCATTTGATCCCTTGGCCTTCTTTGTACCAAGTTCGTCTCGTTCGTCCCTCTTAGTCCTCCCATTTGTTCCCTAGGCCTTCTTTGGACAAAGTTCGTCTCGTTCGTCCATCTTCGTCCTCCCATTTGATCCGTTGGCCTTCTTTGGACCAAGTTCGTCTCGTTCGTCCATCTTTGCCTCCCATTTGATCCGTTGGCCTTCTTTGTACCATGTTCATCTCGTTCGTCCCTCTTCGTCTTCCCATTTGATCCGTAGGCCTTCTTTGGACCAAGTTCGTCTCGTTCGTCCATCTTCGTCCTCCCATTTGATCCCTTGGCCTTCTTTGTACCATGTTCGTCTCATTCGTCCCTCTTCGCCCATCCATTTGATCCCTAGGCCTTCTTTGGACCATGTTCGTCTCGTTCGTCCCTCTTCTTCTTCCCATTTGATCGCTAGGCCTTCTTTGGACAAAGTTCGTCTCGTTCGTCCATCTTCGTCCTCCCATTTGATCCCTTGGCCTTCTTTGTACCAAGTTCGTCTCGTTTGTCCCTCTTCGTCCTCCCATTTGATCCCTAGGCCTTCTTTGGACCAAGTTCGTCTCGTTCGTCCATCTTCGTCCTCCCATTTGATCCGTTGGCCTTCTTTGGACCTAGTTCGTCTCGTTCGTCCATCTTCATCCTCCCATTTGATCCGTTGGCCTTCTTTGTACCATGTTCGTCTCGTTCGTCCATCTTCATCCTCCTATTTGATCCCTAGGCCTTCTTTGTACCAAGTTCGTCTCGTTCGTCCCTCTTCGTCCTCCCATTTGATCCCTTGGCCTTCTTTGGACCAAGTTCGTCTCGTTCGTCCATCTTTGTCCTCCCATTTGATCCCTTGGCCTTCTTTGTACCAAGTTCGTCTCGTTTGTCCCTCTTCGTCCTCCCATTTGATCCCTAGGCCTTCTTTGGACCATGTTTGTCTCGTTCGTCCCTCTTCGTCCTCCCATTTGATCCCAAGGCCTTCTTTGGACCATGTTCGTCTCGTTCGTCCCTCTTCTTCTTCCCATTTGGTCGCTAGGCCTTCTTTGGACCAAGTTCATCTCGTTCGTCCATCTTCGTCCTCCCATTTGATCCCTTGGCCTTCTTTGTACCAAGTTCGTCTCGTTTGTCCCTCTTCGTTCTCCCATTTGATCCCTAGGCCTTCTTTGGACCAAGTTCGTCTCGTTCGTCCATCTTCGTCCTCCCATTTGATCCGTTGGCCTTCTTTGGACCTAGTTCGTCTCGTTCGTCCATCTTCATCCTCCCATTTGATCCGTTGGCCTTCTTTGTACCATGTTCGTCTCGTTCGTCCATCTTCATCCTCCTATTTGATCCCTAGGCCTTCTTTGTACCAAGTTCGTCTCGTTCGTCCCTCTTCGTCCTCCCATTTGATCCCTTGGCCTTCTTTGGACCAAGTTCGTCTCGTTCGTCCATCTTCGTCCTCCCATTTGATCCCTTGGCCTTCTTTGTACCATGTTCGTCTCGTTCGTCCCTCTTCGTCCTCCCATTTGATCCCTAGGCCTTCTTTGGACCATGTTCGTCTCGTTCGTCCGTCTTCGTCCTCCCATTTGATCCCTTGGCCTTCTTTGTACCATGTTCGTCTCGTTCCTCCCTCTTCGTCCTCCCATTTGATCCCTAGGCCTTCTTTGGACCAAGTTCGTCTCGTTAGTCCATCTTCGTGCTCCCATTTGATCCGTACGCCTTCTTTGGACAAAGTTCATCTCGTTCGTCCATCTTCGTCCTCCCATTTGATCCGTTGGCCTTCTTTGTACCAAGTTCGTCTCGTTCGTCCCTCTTCGTCCTCCCATTTGATCCCTAGGCCTTCTTTGGACAAAGTTCGTCTCGTTCTTCCATCTTCGTCCTCCCATTTGATCCGTTGGCCTTCTTTGGACCATGTTCGTCTCGTTCGTCCATCTTCATCCTCCTATTTGATCCCTAGGCCTTCTTTGTACCAAGTTCGTCTCGTTCGTCCCTCTTCGCCCTCCCATTTGATCCCTTGGCCTTCTTTGTACCATGTTAGTCTCGTTCGTCCCTCTTCGTCCTCCCATTTGATCCCTTGGCCTTCTTTGTACCATGTTCGTCTCGTTCGTCACTCTTCGTCCTCCCATTTGATCCCTAGGCCTTCTTTGCACCATGTTCGTCTTGTTCGTCCGTCTTCCTCCTCCCATTTGATCCCTTGGCCTTCTTTGTACCATGTTCGTCTCGTTCGTCCCTCTTCGTCCTCCCATTTGATCCCTAGGCCTTCTTTGGACCAAGTTCGTCTCGTTCGTCCATCTTCGTGCCCCCATTTGATCCGTAGGCCTTCTTTGGACAAAGTTCGTCTCGTTCGTCCATCTTCGTCCTCCCATTTGATCCCTTGGCCTTCTTTGTACCAAGTTCGTCTCGTTTGTCCCTCTTCGTCCTCCCATTTGATCCCTAGGCCTTCTTTGGACCATGTTCGTCTCGTTCGTCCCTCTTCGTCCTCCCATTTGATCCCTAGGCCTTCTTTGGACCATGTTCGTCTCGTTCGTCCCTCTTCTTCTTCCCATTTGATCGCTAGGCCTTCTTTGGACCAAGTTCATCTCGTTCGTCCATCTTCGTCCTCCCATTTGATCCCTTGGCCTTCTTTGTACCAAGTTCGTCTCGTTCGTCCCTCTTAGTCCTCCCATTTGTTCCCTAGGCCTTCTTTGGACAAAGTTCGTCTCGTTCGTCCATCTTCGTCCTCCCATTTGATCCGTTGGCCTTCTTTGGACCAAGTTCGTCTCGTTCGTCCATCTTTGCCTCCCATTTGATCCGTTGGCCTTCTTTGTACCATGTTCATCTCGTTCGTCCCTCTTCGTCTTCCCATTTGATCCGTAGGCCTTCTTTGGACCAAGTTCGTCTCGTTCGTCCATCTTCGTCCTCCCATTTGATCCCTTGGCCTTCTTTGTACCATGTTCGTCTCATTCGTCCCTCTTCGCCCATCCATTTGATCCCTAGGCCTTCTTTGGACCATGTTCGTCTCGTTCGTCCCTCTTCTTCTTCCCATTTGATCGCTAGGCCTTCTTTGGACAAAGTTCGTCTCGTTCGTCCATCTTCGTCCTCCCATTTGATCCCTTGGCCTTCTTTGTACCAAGTTCGTCTCGTTTGTCCCTCTTCGTCCTCCCATTTGATCCCTAGGCCTTCTTTGGACCAAGTTCGTCTCGTTCGTCCATCTTCGTCCTCCCATTTGATCCGTTGGCCTTCTTTGGACCTAGTTCGTCTCGTTCGTCCATCTTCATCCTCCCATTTGATCCGTTGGCCTTCTTTGTACCATGTTCGTCTCGTTCGTCCATCTTCATCCTCCTATTTGATCCCTAGGCCTTCTTTGTACCAAGTTCGTCTCGTTCGTCCCTCTTCGTCCTCCCATTTGATCCCTTGGCCTTCTTTGGACCAAGTTCGTCTCGTTCGTCCATCTTTGTCCTCCCATTTGATCCCTTGGCCTTCTTTGTACCAAGTTCGTCTCGTTTGTCCCTCTTCGTCCTCCCATTTGATCCCTAGGCCTTCTTTGGACCATGTTTGTCTCGTTCGTCCCTCTTCGTCCTCCCATTTGATCCCAAGGCCTTCTTTGGACCATGTTCGTCTCGTTCGTCCCTCTTCTTCTTCCCATTTGGTCGCTAGGCCTTCTTTGGACCAAGTTCATCTCGTTCGTCCATCTTCGTCCTCCCATTTGATCCCTTGGCCTTCTTTGTACCAAGTTCGTCTCGTTTGTCCCTCTTCGTCCTCCCATTTGATCCCTAGGCCTTCTTTGGACCAAGTTCGTCTCGTTCGTCCATCTTCGTCCTCCCATTTGATCCGTTGGCCTTCTTTGGACCTAGTTCGTCTCGTTCGTCCATCTTCATCCTCCCATTTGATCCGTTGGCCTTCTTTGTACCATGTTCGTCTCGTTCGTCCATCTTCATCCTCCTATTTGATCCCTAGGCCTTCTTTGTACCAAGTTCGTCTCGTTCGTCCCTCTTCGTCCTCCCATTTGATCCCTTGGCCTTCTTTGGACCAAGTTCGTCTCGTTCGTCCATCTTCGTCCTCCCATTTGATCCCTTGGCCTTCTTTGTACCATGTTCGTCTCGTTCGTCCCTCTTCGTCCTCCCATTTGATCCCTAGGCCTTCTTTGGACCATGTTCGTCTCGTTCGTCCGTCTTCGTCCTCCCATTTGATCCCTTGGCCTTCTTTGTACCATGTTCGTCTCGTTCCTCCCTCTTCGTCCTCCCATTTGATCCCTAGGCCTTCTTTGGACCAAGTTCGTCTCGTTAGTCCATCTTCGTGCTCCCATTTGATCCGTACGCCTTCTTTGGACAAAGTTCATCTCGTTCGTCCATCTTCGTCCTCCCATTTGATCCGTTGGCCTTCTTTGTACCAAGTTCGTCTCGTTCGTCCCTCTTCGTCCTCCCATTTGATCCCTAGGCCTTCTTTGGACAAAGTTCGTCTCGTTCTTCCATCTTCGTCCTCCCATTTGATCCGTTGGCCTTCTTTGGACCATGTTCGTCTCGTTCGTCCATCTTCATCCTCCTATTTGATCCCTAGGCCTTCTTTGTACCAAGTTCGTCTCGTTCGTCCCTCTTCGCCCTCCCATTTGATCCCTTGGCCTTCTTTGTACCATGTTAGTCTCGTTCGTCCCTCTTCGTCCTCCCATTTGATCCCTTGGCCTTCTTTGTACCAAGTTCGTCTCGTTTGTCCCTATTCGTCCTCCCATTTGATCCCTTGGCCTTCTTTGTACCATGTTCGTCTCGTTCGTCCCTCTTCGTCCTCCCATTTGATCCCTAGGCCTTCTTTGGACCAAGTTCGTCTCGTTCGTCCATCTTCGTCCTCCCATTTGATCCCTTGGCCTTCTTTGTACCATGTTCATCTCATTCGTCCCTCTTCGTCCATCCATTTGATCCCTAGGCCTTCTTTGGACCATGTTCGTCTCGTTCGTCCCTCTTCTTCTTCCCATTTGATCGCTAGGCCTTCTTTGGACAAAGTTCGTCTCGTTCGTCCATCTTCGTCCTCCCATTTGATCCCTTGGCCTTCTTTGTACCAAGTTCGTCTCGTTTGTCCCTCTTCGTCCTCCCATTTGATCCCTTGGCCTTCTTTGGACCAAGTTCGTCTCGTTCGTCCATCTTCGTCCTCCCATTTGATCCGTTGGCCTTCTTTGGACCTAGTTCGTCTCGTTCGTCCATCTTCATCCTCCCATTTGATCCGTTGGCCTTCTTTGTACCATGTTCGTCTCGTTCGTCCATCTTCATCCTCCTATTTGATCCCTAGGCCTTCTTTGTATCAAGTTCGTCTCGTTCGTCCCTCTTCGTCCTCCCATTTGATCCCTTGGCCTTCTTTGGACCAAGTTCGTCTCGTTCGTCCATCTTCGTCCTCCCATTTGATCCCTTGGCCTTCTTTGTACCAAGTTCGTCTCGTTTGTCCCTCTTCGTCCTCCCATTTGATCCCTAGGCCTTCTTTGGACCATGTTTGTCTCGTTCGTCCCTCTTCGTCCTCCCATTTGATCCCAAGGCCTTCTTTGGACCATGTTCGTCTCGTTCGTCCCTCTTCTTCTTCCCATTTGGTCGCTAGGCCTTCTTTGGACCAAGTTCATCTCGTTCGTCCATCTTCGTCCTCCCATTTGATCCCTTGGCCTTCTTTGTACCAAGTTCGTCTCGTTTGTCCCTCTTCGTCCTCCCATTTGATCCCTAGGCCTTCTTTGGACCAAGTTCGTCTCGTTCGTCCATCTTCGTCCTCCCATTTGATCCGTTGGCCTTCTTTGGACCTAGTTCGTCTCGTTCGTCCATTTTCATTTTCCCATTTGATCCGTTGGCCTTCTTTGTACCATGTTCGTCTCGTTCGTCCATCTTCATCCTCCTATTTGATCCCTAGGCCTTCTTTGTACCAAGTTCGTCTCGTTCGTCCCTCTTCGTCCTCCCATTTGATCCCTTGGCCTTCTTTGGACCAAGTTCGTCTCGTTCGTCCATCTTCGTCCTCCCATTTGATCCCTTGGCCTTCTTTGTACCATGTTCGTCTCGTTCGTCTCGTTCGTCCTCTTCGTCCTCCCATTTGATCCCTAGGCCTTCTTTGGACCATGTTCGTCTCGTTCGTCCGTCTTCGTCCTCCCATTTGATCCCTTGGCCTTCTTTGTACCATGTTCGTCTCGTTCCTCCCTCTTCGTCCTCCCATTTGATCCCTAGGCCTTCTTTGGACCAAGTTCGTCTCGTTAGTCCATCTTCGTGCTCCCATTTGATACGTACGCCTTCTTTGGACAAAGTTCATCTCGTTCGTCCATCTTCGTCCTCCCATTTGATCCGTTGGCCTTCTTTGTACCAAGTTCGTCTCGTTCGTCCCTCTTCGTCCTCCCATTTGATCCCTAGGCCTTCTTTGGACAAAGTTCGTCTCGTTCTTCCATCTTCGTCCTCCCATTTGATCCGTTGGCCTTCTTTGGACCATGTTCGTCTCGTTCGTCCATCTTCATCCTCCTATTTGATCCCTAGGCCTTCTTTGTACCAAGTTCGTCTCGTTCGTCCCTCTTCGCCCTCCCATTTGATCCCTTGGCCTTCTTTGTACCATGTTAGTCTCGTTCGTCCCTCTTCGTCCTCCCATTTGATCCCTTGGCCTTCTTTGTACCAAGTTCGTCTCGTTTGTCCCTATTCGTCCTCCCATTTGATCCCTTGGCCTTCTTTGTACCATGTTCGTCTCGTTCGTCCCTCTTCGTCCTCCCATTTGATCCCTAGGCCTTCTTTGGACCAAGTTCGTCTCGTTCGTCCATCTTCGTCCTCCCATTTGATCCCTTGGCCTTCTTTGTACCATGTTCATCTCATTCGTCCCTCTTCGTCCATCCATTTGATCCCTAGGCCTTCTTTGGACCATGTTCGTCTCGTTCGTCCCTCTTCTTCTTCCCATTTGATCGCTAGGCCTTCTTTGGACAAAGTTCGTCTCGTTCGTCCATCTTCGTCCATCTTCGTCCTCCCATTTGATCCCTTGGCCTTCTTTGTACCAAGTTCGTCTCGTTTGTCCCTCTTCGTCCTCCCATTTGATCCCTTGGCCTTCTTTGGACCAAGTTCGTCTCGTTCGTCCATCTTCGTCCTCCCATTTGATCCGTTGGCCTTCTTTGGACCTAGTTCGTCTCGTTCGTCCATCTTCATCCTCCCATTTGATCCGTTGGCCTTCTTTGTACCATGTTCGTCTCGTTCGTCCATATTCATCCTCCTATTTGATCCCTAGGCCTTCTTTGTACCAAGTTCGTCTCGTTCGTCCCTCTTCGTCCTCCCATTTGATCCCTTGGCCTTCTTTGGACCAAGTTCGTCTCGTTCGTCCATCTTCGTCCTCCCATTTGATCCCTTGGCCTTCTTTGTACCATGTTCGTCTCGTTCGTCCCTCTTCGTCCTCCCATTTGATCCCTAGGCCTTCTTTGGACCATGTTCGTCTCGTTCGTCCGTCTTCGTCCTCCCATTTGATCCCTTGGCCTTCTTTGTACCATGTTCGTCTCGTTCCTCCCTCTTCGTCCTCCCATTTGATCTCTAGGCCTTTCTCGTTAGTTCCATCTTCGTGCTCCCATTTGATCCGTGAGGCCTTCTTTGGACAAAGTTCGTCTCGTTCGTCCATCTTCGTCCTCCCATTTGATCCGTTGGCATTCTTTGGACCCAAGTTCGTCTCGTTCGGTCCATCTTCGTCCTCCCATTTGATCCGTTGTCATTCTTTGGACCAAGTTCGTCTCGTTCGTCCATCTTCGTCCTCCCCATTTTATCCCAAGGCCTTCTTTGGACCAAGTTCGTCTCGTTCGTCAATCTTCGTGCTCCCATTTGATCCGTACGCCTTCTTTGGACAAAGTTCATCTCGTTCGTCCATCTTCGTCCTCCCATTTGATCCGTTGGCCTTCTTTGTACCAAGTTCGTCTCGTTCGTCCCTCTGTCGTCCTCCCATTTGATCCCTAGGCCTTCTTTGGACAAAGTTCGTCTCGTTCTTCCATCTTCGTCCTACCATTTGATCCGTTGGCCTTCTTTGGACCATGTTCGTCCTCGTTCGTCCATCTTCATCCTCCTATTTGATCCCTAGGCCTTCTTTGTACCAAGTTCGTCTCGTTCGTGTCCCTCTTCGCCCTCCCCATTTGATCCCTAGGCCTTCTTTGTACCAAGTTCGTCTCGTTCGTCCCTCTTCGCCCTCCCATTTGATCCCTTGGCCTTCTTTGTACCATGTTCGTCTCGTTCGTCCCTCTTCGTCCTCCCCATTTGCTCCCTTGGCCTTCTTTGTACCAAGTTCGTCTCGTTTGTCCCTATTCGTCCTCCCATTTGATCCCTTGGCCTTCTTTGTACCATGTTCGTCTCGTTCGTCCCTCTTCGTCCCTCCCATTTGATCCCTAGGCCTTCTTTGGACAAAGTTCGTCTCGTTCGTCCATCTTCGTCCTCCCATTTGATCCCTAGGCCTTCTTTGGACCAAGTTCGTCTCGTTCGTCCATCTTCGTCCCTCCCATTTGATCCGTAGGCCTTCTTTGGACAAAGTTCGTCTCGTTCGTCCATCTTCGTCCTCCCATTTGATCCCTTGGCCTTCTTTGTACCATGTTCGTCTCATTCGTCCCTCTTCGTCCATCCATTTGATCCCTCGGCCTTCTTTGGACCATGTTCGTCTCGTTCGGTCCCTCTTCTTCTTCCCATTGATCGCTAGGCCTTCTTTGGACAAAGTTCGTCTCGTTCGTCCATCTTCGTCCTCCCATTTGATCCCTTGGCCTTCTTTGTACCAAGTTCGTCTCGTTTGTCCCTCTTCGTCCTCCCATTTGATCCCTAGGCCTTCTTTGGACCAAGTTCGTCTCGTTCGTCCATCTTCGTCCTCCAATTTGATCCGTTGGCCTTCTTTGGACCTAGTTCGTCTCTGTTCGTCCATCTTCATCCTCCCATTTGGATCCGTTGGCCTTCTTTGTACCATGTTCGTCTCGTTCGTCCATCTTCATCCTCCTATTTGATCCCTAGGCCTTCTTGGTACCAAGTTCGTCTCGTTCGTCCCTCTTCGTCCTCCCATTTGATCCCTTGGCCTTCTTTGGACCAAGTTCGTCTCGTTCGTCCATCTTCGTCCTCCCATTTGATCCCTTGGCCTTCTTTGTACCATGTTCGTCTCGTTCGTCCCTCTTCGTCCTCCCATTTGATCCCTAGGCCTTCTTTGGACCATGTTCGTCTCGTTCGTCCGTCATCTTCCTCCCATTTGATCCCTTGGCCTTCTTTGTACCATGTTCGTCTCGTTCCTCCCTCTTCGTCCTCCCATTTGATCCCTAGGCCTTCTTTGGACCAAGTTCGTCTCGTTAGTCCATCTTCGTGCTCCCATTTCATCGTAGGCCTTCTTTGGACAAAGTTCGTCTCGTTCGTCCATCTTCGTCCTCCCATTTGATCCGTTGGCATTCTCTGGACCAAGTTCGTCTCGTTCGTCCATCTTCGTCCTCCCATTTGATCCGTTGGCATTCTTTGGACCAAGTTCGTCTCGTTCGTCCATCTTCGTCCTCCCATTTTATCCCAAGGCCTTCTTTGGACCAAGTTCGTCTCGTTCGTCAATCTTCGTGCTCCCATTTGATCCGTACGCCTTCTTTGGACAAAGTTCATCTCGTTCGTCCATCTTCGTCCTCCATTTGATCCGTTGGCCTTCTTTGTACCAAGTTCGTCTCGTTCGTCCCTCTTCGTCCTCCCATTTGATCCGTTGGCCTTCTTTGGACCATGTTCGTCTCGTTCGTCATCTTCATCCTCCTATTTGATCCCTAGGCCTTCTTTGTACCAAGTTCGTCTCGTTCGTCCCTCTTCGGCCTCCCATTTGATCCCTTGGCCTTCTTTGTACCAAGTTCGTCTCGTTTGTCCCTATTCGTCCTCCCATTTGATCCCTTGGCCTTCTTTGTACCATGTTCGTCTCGTTCGTCCCTCTTCGTCTTCCCATTTGATCCCTAGGCCTTCTTTGGACAAAGTTCGTCTCGTTCGTCCATCTTCGTCCCTCCCATTTGATCCCTTGGCCTTCTTTTGTACCAAGTTCGTCTCGTTTGTGCCTATTCGTCCTCCCAATTTGATCCCTTGGCCTTCTTTGTACCATGTTCGTCTCGTTCGTCCCTCTTCGTCCTCCCATTTGATCCCCTAGGCCTTCTTTGGACCATGTTCGTCTCGTTCGTCCATCTTCGTCCTCCCATTTGATCCCTTGGCCTTCTTTGTACCATGTTCGTCTCGTTCGTCCCTCTTCGTCCACCCATTTGATCCCTTGGCCTTCTTTGGACCAAGTTCGTCTCGTTCGTCCATCTTCGTCCTCCCAATTGATCCCTTGGCCTTCTTTGTACCAAGTTCGTCTCGTTTGTCCCTCTTTCGTCCTCCCATTTGATCCCTAGGCCTTCTTTGGACCAAGTTCGTCTCGTTCGTCCATCTTCGTCCTCCCATTTGATTCGTTGGCCTTCTTTGGACCTAGTTCGTCTCGTTCGTCCATCTTCATCCTCCCATTTGATCCGTTGGCCTTCTTTGTACCATGTTCGTCTCGTTCGTCCATCTTCATCCTCCTATTTGATCCCTAGGCCTTCTTTGTACCAAGTTCGTCTCGTTCGTCCCTCTTCGTCTCCCATTTGATCCCTTGGCCTTCTTTGGACCAAGTTCGTCTCGTTCGTCCATCTTCGTCCTCCCATTTGATCCCTTGGCCTTCTTTGTACCATGTTCGTCTCGTTCGTCCCTCTTCGTCCTCCCATTTGATCCCTAGGCCTTCTTTGGACCATGTTCGTCTCGTTCGTCCGTCTTCGTCCTCCCATTTGATCCCTTGGCCTTCTTTGTACCATGTTCGTCTCGTTCCTCCCTCTTCGTCCTCCCATTTTGATCCCTAGGCCTTCTTTGGACCAAGTTCGTCTCGTTAGTCCATCTTCGTGCTCCCCATTGATCCGTAGGCCTTCTTTGGACAAAGTTCGTCTCGTTCGTCCATCTTCGTCCTCCCATTTGATCCGTTGGCATTCTTTGGACCAAGTTCGTCTCGTTCGTCCATCTTCGTCCTCCCATTTGATCCGTTGGCATTCTTTGGACAAAGTTCGTCTCGTTCGTCCATCTTCGTCCTCCCATTTGATCCCTTGGCCTTGTTTGTACCAAGTTCATCTCGTTTGTCCCTCTTCGTCCTCCCATTTGATCCCTAGGCCTTCTTTGGACCAAGTTCGTCTCGTTCGTCCATGTTCGTCCTGCCATTGATCCGTTGGCCTTCTTTGGACCTAGTTCGTCTCGTTCGTCCATCTTCATCCTCCCATTTGATCCGTTGGCCTTCTTTGTACCATGTTCGTCTCGTTCGTCCATCTTCATCCTCCTATTTGATCCCTAGGCCTTCTTGGTACCAAGTTCGTCTCGTTCGTCCCTCTTCGTCCTCCCATTTGATCCCTTGCCTTCTTTGGACCAAGTTCGTCTCGTTCGTCCATCTTCGTCCTCCCATTTGATCCCTTGGCCTTCTTTGTACCATGTTCGTTCTCGTTCGTCCCTCTTCGTCCTCCCATTTAATCCCTAGGCCTTCTTTGGACCATGTTCGTCTCGTTCGTCCGTCTTCGTCCTCCCATTTGATCCCTTGGCCTTCTTTGTACCATGTTCGTCTCGTTCCTCCCTCTTCGTCCTCCATTTGATCCCTAGGCCTTCTTTTGGACCAAGTTCGTCTCGTTAGTCCATCTTCGTGCTCCCATTTGATCCGTAGGCCTTCTTTGGACAAAGTTCGTCTCATTCGTCCATCTTCGTCCTCCCATTTGATCCGTTGGCATTCTTTGGACCAAGTTCGTCTCGTTCGTCCATCTTCGTCCTCCCATTTATCCCAGGCCTTCTTGGACCAAGTTCGTCTCGTTCGTCAATCTTCGTGCTCCCATTTGATCCGTACGCCTTCTTTGGACAAAGTTCATCTCGTTCGTCCATCTTCGTCCTCCCATTTGATCCGTTGGCCTTCTTTGTACCAAGTTCGTCTCGTTCGTCCCCTCTTCGTCCTCCCATTTGATCCCTAGGCCTTCTTTGGAGAAAGTTCGTCCCGTTCTTCCATCTTCGTCCTCCCCATTTGATCCGTTGGCCTTCTTTGGACCATGTTCGTCTCGTTCGTCCGTCTTCGTCCTCCCATTTGATCCCTTGGCCTTCTTTGTACCATGTTCGTCTCGTTCCTCCCTCTTCGTCCTCCCATTTGATCCCTAGGCCTTCTTTGGACCAAGTTCGTCTCGTTAGGTCATCTTCGTGCTCCCATTTGATCCGTAGGCCTTCTTTGGACAAAGTTTCGTCTCGTTCGTCCATCTTCGTCCTCCCATTTGATCCGTTGGCATTCTTTGGACCAAGTTCGTCTCGTTCGTCCATCTTCGTCCTCCCATTTGATCCGTTGGCATTCTTTGGACAAAGTTCGTCTCGTTCGTCCATCTTCGTCCCTCCCATTTGATCCCTTGGCCTTGTTTGTACCAAGTTCATCTCGTTTGTCCCTCTTCGTCCTCCCATTTGATCCCTAGGCCTTCTTTGGACCAAGTTCGTCTCGTTCGTCCATGTTCGTCCTGCCATTTGATCCGTTGGCCTTCTTTGGACCTAGTTCGTCTCGTTCGTCCATCTTCATCCTCCCATTTGATCCGTTGGCCTTCTTTGTACCATGTTCGTCTCGTTCGTCCATCTTCATCCTCCTATTTGATCCCTAGGCCTTCTTGGTACCCAAGTTCGTCTCGTTCGTCCCTCTCGTCCTCCCATTTGATCCCTTGGCCTTCTTTGGACCAAGTTCGTCTCGTTCGTCCATCTTCGTCCTCCCATTTGATCCCTTGGCCTTCTTTGTACCATGTTCGTCTCGTTCGTCCCTCTTCGTCCTCCCATTGATCCCTAGGCCTTCTTTGGACCATGTTCGTCTCGTTCGTCCGTCTTCGTCCTCCCATTTGATCCCTTGGCCTTCTTTGTACCATGTTCGTCTCGTTCCTCCCTCTTCGTCCTCCCATTTGATCCCTAGGCCTTCTTTGGACCAAGTTCGTCTCGTTAGTCCATCTTCGTGCTCCCATTTGATCCGTAGGCCTTCTTTGGACAAAGTTCGTCTCGTTCGTCCATCTTCGTCCTCCCATTTGATCCGTTGGCATTCTTTGGACCAAGTTCGTCTCGTTCGTCCATCTTTGTCCTCCCATTTGATCCGTTGGCATTCTTTGGACAAAGTTCGTCTCGTTCGTCCATCTTCGTCCTCCCATTTGATCCCTTGGCCTTGTTTGTACCAAGTTCATCTCGTTTGTCCCTCTTCGTCCTCCCATTTGATCCCTAGGCCTTCTTTGGACCAAGTTCGTCTCGTTCGTCCATGTTCGTCCTGCCATTTGATCCGTTGGCCTTCTTTGGACCTAGTTCGTCTCGTTCGTCCATCTTCATCCTCCCATTTGATCCGTTGGCCTTCTTTGTACCATGTTCGTCTCGTTCGTTCCATCTTCATCCTCCTATTTGATCCCTAGGCCTTCTTGGTACCAAGTTCGTCTCGTTCGTACCCTCTTCGTCCTCCCATTTGATCCCTTGGCCTTCTTTGGACCAAGTTCATCTCGTTCGTCCATCTTCGTCCTCCCATTTGATCCCTTGGCCTTCTTTGTACCATGTTTGTCTCGTTCGTCCCTCTTCGTCCTCCCATTTGATCCCTAGGCCTTCTTTGGACCATGTTCGTCTCGTTCGTCCGTCTTCGTCCTCCCATTTGATCCCTTGGCCTTCTTTGTACCATGTTCGTCTCGTTCCTCCCTCTTCGTCCTCCCATTTGATCCCTAGGCCTTCTTTGGATCAAGTTCGTCTCGTTAGTCCATCTTCGTGCTCCCATTTGATCCGTAGGCCTTCTTTGGACAAAGTTCGTCTCATTCGTCCATCTTCGTCCTCCCATTTGATCCGTTGGCATTCTTTGGACCAAGTTCGTCTCGTTCGTCCATCTTCGTCCTCCCATTTTATCCCAAGGCCTTCTTTGGACCAAGTTCGTCTCGTTCGTCAATCTTCGTGCTCCCATTTGATCCGTACGCCTTCTTTGGACAAAGTTCATCTCGTTCGTCCATCTTCGTCCTCCCATTTGATCCGTTGGCCTTCTTTGTACCAAGTTCGTCTCGTTCGTCCCTCTTCGTCCTCCCATTTGATCCCTAGGCCTTCTTTGGAGAAAGTTCGTCCCGTTCTTCCATCTTCGTCCTCCCATTTGATCCGTTGGCCTTCTTTGGACCATGTTCGTCTCGTTCGTCCGTCTTCGTCCTCCCATTTGATCCCTTGGCCTTCTTTGTACCATGTTCGTCTCGTTCCTCCCTCTTCGTCCTCCCATTTGATCCCTAGGCCTTCTTTGGACCAAGTTCGTCTCGTTAGGTCATCTTCGTGCTCCCATTTGATCCGTAGGCCTTCTTTGGACAAAGTTCGTCTCGTTCGTCCATCTTCGTCCTCCCATTTGATCCGTTGGCATTCTTTGGACCAAGTTCGTCTCGTTCGTCCATCTTCGTCCTCCCATTTGATCCGTTGGCATTCTTTGGACAAAGTTCGTCTCGTTCGTCCATCTTCGTCCTCCCATTTGATCCCTTGGCCTTGTTTGTACCAAGTTCATCTCGTTTGTCCCTCTTCGTCCTCCCATTTGATCCCTAGGCCTTCTTTGGACCAAGTTCGTCTCGTTCGTCCATGTTCGTCCTGCCATTTGATCCGTTGGCCTTCTTTGGACCTAGTTCGTCTCGTTCGTCCATCTTCATCCTCCCATTTGATCCGTTGGCCTTCTTTGTACCATGTTCGTCTCGTTCGTCCATCTTCATCCTCCTATTTGATCCCTAGGCCTTCTTGGTACCAAGTTCGTCTCGTTCGTCCCTCTTCGTCCTCCCATTTGATCCCTTGGCCTTCTTTGGACCAAGTTCGTCTCGTTCGTCCATCTTCGTCCTCCCATTTGATCCCTTGGCCTTCTTTGTACCATGTTCGTCTCGTTCGTCCCTCTTCGTCCTCCCATTTGATCCCTAGGCCTTCTTTGGACCATGTTCGTCTCGTTCGTCCGTCTTCGTCCTCCCATTTGATCCCTTGGCCTTCTTTGTACCATGTTCGTCTCGTTCCTCCCTCTTCGTCCTCCCATTTGATCCCTAGGCCTTCTTTGGACCAAGTTCGTCTCGTTAGTCCATCTTCGTGCTCCCATTTGATCCGTAGGCCTTCTTTGGACAAAGTTCGTCTCGTTCGTCCATCTTCGTCCTCCCATTTGATCCGTTGGCATTCTTTGGACCAAGTTCGTCTCGTTCGTCCATCTTTGTCCTCCCATTTGATCCGTTGGCATTCTTTGGACAAAGTTCGTCTCGTTCGTCCATCTTCGTCCTCCCATTTGATCCCTTGGCCTTGTTTGTACCAAGTTCATCTCGTTTGTCCCTCTTCGTCCTCCCATTTGATCCCTAGGCCTTCTTTGGACCAAGTTCGTCTCGTTCGTCCATGTTCGTCCTGCCATTTGATCCGTTGGCCTTCTTTGGACCTAGTTCGTCTCGTTCGTCCATCTTCATCCTCCCATTTGATCCGTTGGCCTTCTTTGTACCATGTTCGTCTCGTTCGTCCATCTTCATCCTCCTATTTGATCCCTAGGCCTTCTTGGTACCAAGTTCGTCTCGTTCGTCCCTCTTCGTCCTCCCATTTGATCCCTTGGCCTTCTTTGGACCAAGTTCGTCTCGTTCGTCCATCTTCGTCCTCCCATTTGATCCCTTGGCCTTCTTTGTACCATGTTTGTCTCGTTCGTCCCTCTTCGTCCTCCCATTTGATCCCTAGGCCTTCTTTGGACCATGTTCGTCTCGTTCGTCCGTCTTCGTCCTCCCATTTGATCCCTTGGCCTTCTTTGTACCATGTTCGTCTCGTTCCTCCCTCTTCGTCCTCCCATTTGATCCCTAGGCCTTCTTTGGATCAAGTTCGTCTCGTTAGTCCATCTTCGTGCTCCCATTTGATCCGTAGGCCTTCTTTGGACAAAGTTCGTCTCCTTCGTCCATCTTCGTCCTCCCATTTGATCCGTTGGCATTCTTTGGACCAAGTTCGTCTCGTTCGTCCATCTTCGTCCTCCCATTTTATCCCAAGGCCTTCTTTGGACCAAGTTCGTCTCGTTCGTCAATCTTCGTGCTCCCATTTGATCCGTACGCCTTCTTTGGACAAAGTTCATCTCGTTCGTCCATCTTCGTCCTCCCATTTGATCCGTTGGCCTTCTTTGTACCAAGTTCGTCTCGTTCGTCCCTCTTCGTCCTCCCATTTGATCCCTTGGCCTTCTTTGGACCAAGTTCGTCTCGTTCATCCATCTTTGTCCTCCCATTTGATCCGTTGGCATTCTTTGGACAAAGTTCGTCTCGTTCGTCCATCTTCGTCCTCCCATTTGATCCCTTGGCCTTGTTTGTACCAAGTTCATCTCGTTTGTCCCTCTTCGTCCTCCCATTTGATCCCTAGGCCTTCTTTGGACCAAGTTCGTCTCGTTCGTCCATGTTCGTCCTGCCATTTGATCCGTTGGCCTTCTTTGGACCTAGTTCGTCTCGTTCGTCCATCTTCATCCTCCCATTTGATCCGTTGGCCTTCTTTGTACCATGTTCGTCTCGTTCGTCCATCTTCATCCTCCTATTTGATCCCTAGGCCTTCTTGGTACCAAGTTCGTCTCGTTCGTCCCTCTTCGTCCTCCCATTTGATCCCTTGGCCTTCTTTGGACCAAGTTCGTCTCGTTCGTCCATCTTCGTCCTCCCATTTGATCCCTTGGCCTTCTTTGTACCATGTTTGTCTCGTTCGTCCCTCTTCGTCCTCCCATTTGATCCCTAGGCCTTCTTTGGACCATGTTCGTCTCGTTCGTCCGTCTTCGTCCTCCCATTTGATCCCTTGGCCTTCTTTGTACCATGTTCGTCTCGTTCCTCCCTCTTCGTCCTCCCATTTGATCCCTAGGCCTTCTTTGGACCAAGTTCGTCTCGTTAGTCCATCTTCGTGCTCCCATTTGATCCGTAGGCCTTCTTTGGACAAAGTTCGTCTCATTCGTCCATCTTCGTCCTCCCATTTGATCCGTTGGCATTCTTTGGACCAAGTTCGTCTCGTTCGTCCATCTTCGTCCTCCCATTTTATCCCAAGGCCTTCTTTGGACCAAGTTCGTCTCGTTCATCAATCTTCGTGCTCCCATTTGATCCGTACGCCTTCTTTGGACAAAGTTCATCTCGTTCGTCCATCTTCGTCCTCCCATTTGATCCGTTGGCCTTCTTTGTACCAAGTTCGTCTCGTTCGTCCCTCTTCGTCCTCCCATTTGATCCCTAGGCCTTCTTTGGAGAAAGTTCGTCCCGTTCTTCCATCTTCGTCCTCCCATTTGATCCGTTGGCCTTCTTTGGACCATGTTCATCTCGTTCGTCCGTCTTCGTCCTCCCATTTGATCCCTTGGCCTTCTTTGTACCATGTTCGTCTCGTTCCTCCCTCTTCGTCCTCCCATTTGATCCCTAGGCCTTCTTTGGACCAAGTTCGTCTCGTTAGTCCATCTTCGTGCTCCCATTTGATCCGTAGGCCTTCTTTGGACAAAGTTCGTCTCGTTCGTCCATCTTCGTCCTCCCATTTGATCCGTTGGCATTCTTTGGACCAAGTTCGTCTCGTTCGTCCATCTTCGTCCTCCCATTTGATCCGTTGGCATTCCTTGGACAAAGTTCGTCTCGTTCGTCCATCTTCGTCCTCCCATTTGATCCCTTGGCCTTGTTTGTACCAAGTTCATCTCGTTTGTCCCTCTTCGTCCTCCCATTTGATCCCTAGGCCTTCTTTGGACCAAGTTCGTCTCGTTCGTCCATGTTCGTCCTGCCATTTGATCCGTTGGCCTTCTTTGGACCTAGTTCGTCTCGTTCGTCCATCTTCATCCTCCCATTTGATCCGTTGGCCTTCTTTGTACCATGTTCGTCTCGTTCGTCCATCTTCATCCTCCTATTTGATCCCTAGGCCTTCTTGGTACCAAGTTCGTCTCGTTCGTCCCTCTTCGTCCTCCCATTTGATCCCTTGGCCTTCTTTGGACCAAGTTCGTCTCGTTCGTCCATCTTCGTCCTCCCATTTGATCCCTTGGCCTTCTTTGTACCATGTTCGTCTCGTTCGTCCCTCTTCGTCCTCCCATTTGATCCCTAGGCCTTCTTTGGACCATGTCCGTCTCGTTCGTCCGTCTTCGTCCTCCCATTTGATCCCTTGGCCTTCTTTGTACCATGTTCGTCTCGTTCCTCCCTCTTCGTCCTCCCATTTGATCCCTAGGCCTTCTTTGGACCAAGTTCGTCTCGTTAGTCCATCTTCGTGCTCCCATTTGATCCGTAGGCCTTCTTTGGACAAAGTTCGTCTCATTCGTCCATCTTCGTCCTCCCATTTGATCCGTTGGCATTCTTTGGACCAAGTTCGTCTCGTTCGTCCATCTTCGTCCTCCCATTTTATCCCAAGGCCTTCTTTGGACCAAGTTCGTCTCGTTCGTCAATCTTCGTGCTCCCATTTGATCCGTACGCCTTCTTTGGACAAAGTTCATCTCGTTCGTCCATCTTTGTCCTCCCATTTGATCCGTTGGCCTTCTTTGTACCAAGTTCGTCTCGTTCGTCCCTCTTCGTCCTCCCATTTGATCCCTAGGCCTTCTTTGGAGAAAGTTCGTCCCGTTCTTCCATCTTCGTCCTCCCATTTGATCCGTTGGCCTTCTTTGGACCATGTTCGTCTCGTTCGTCCATCTTCATCCTCCTATTTGAGCCCTAGGCCTTCTTTGTACCAAGTTCGTCTCGTTCGTCCCTCTTCGCCCTCCCATTTGATCCCTTGGCCTTCTTTGTACCAAGTTCGTCTCGTTTGTCCCTATTCGTCCTCCCATTTGATCCCTTGGCCTTCTTTGTACCATGTTCGTCTGTCCCTCTTCGTCCTCCCATTTGATCCCTAGGCCTTCTTTGGACAAAGTTCGTCTCGTTCGTCCATCTTCGTCCTCCCATTTGATCCCTAGGCCTTCTTTGGACCAAGTTCGTCTCGTTCGTCCATCTTCGTGCTCCCATTTGATCCGTAGGCCTTCTTTGGACAAAGTTCGTCTCGTTCGTCCATCTTCGTCCTCCCATTTGATTCCTTGGCCTTCTTTGTACCAAGTTCGTCTCGTTTGTCCCTCTTCGTCCTCCCATTTGATCCCTAGGCCTTCTTTGGACCAAGTTCGTCTCGTTCGTCCATCTTCGTCCTCCCATTTGATCCGTTGGCCTTCTTTGGACCAAGTTCGTCTCGTTCGTCCATCTTCGTCCTCCCATTTGATCCGTTGGCCTTCTTTGTACCATGTTCGTCTCGTTCGTCCATCTTCATCCTCCTATTTGATCCCTAGGCCTTCTTTGTACCAAGTTCGTCTCGTTCGTCCCTCTTCGTGCTCCCATTTGATCCCTTGGCCTTCTTTGGACCATGTTCGTCTCGTTCGTCCATCTTCGTCCTCCCATTTGATCCCTTGGCCTTCTTTGTACCATGTTCGTCTCGTTTGTCCCTCTTCGTCCTCCCATTTGATCCCTAGGCCTTCTTTGGACCATGTTCGTCTCGTTCGTCCATCTTCGTCCTCCCATTTGATCCCTTGGCCTTCTTTGGACCATGTTCGTCTCGTTCGTCCATCTTCATCCTCCTATTTGAGCCCTAGGCCTTCTTTGTACCAAGTTCGTCTCGTTCGTCCCTCTTCGCCCTCCCATTTGATCCCTTGGCCTTCTTTGTACCAAGTTCGTCTCGTTTGTCCCTATTCGTCCTCCCATTTGATCCCTTGGCCTTCTTTGTACCATGTTCGTCTGTCCCTCTTCGTCCTCCCATTTGATCCCTAGGCCTTCTTTGGACCAAGTTCGTCTCGTTAGTCCATCTTCGTGCTCCCATTTGATCCGTAGGCCTTCTTTGGACAAAGTTCGTCTCATTCGTCCATCTTCGTCCTCCCATTTGATCCGTTGGCATTCTTTGGACCAAGTTCGTCTCGTTCGTCCATCTTCGTCCTCCCATTTTATCCCAAGGCCTTCTTTGGACCAAGTTCGTCTCGTTCATCAATCTTCGTGCTCCCATTTGATCCGTACGCCTTCTTTGGACAAAGTTCATCTCGTTCGTCCATCTTCGTCCTCCCATTTGATCCGTTGGCCTTCTTTGTACCAAGTTCGTCTCGTTCGTCCCTCTTCGTCCTCCCATTTGATCCCTAGGCCTTCTTTGGAGAAAGTTCGTCCCGTTCTTCCATCTTCGTCCTCCCATTTGATCCGTTGGCCTTCTTTGGACCATGTTCGTCTCGTTCGTCCGTCTTCGTCCTCCCATTTGATCCCTTGGCCTTCTTTGTACCATGTTCGTCTCGTTCCTCCCTCTTCGTCCTCCCATTTGATCCCTAGGCCTTCTTTGGACCAAGTTCGTCTCGTTAGTCCATCTTCGTGCTCCCATTTGATCGGTAGGCCTTCTTTGGACAAAGTTCGTCTCGTTCGTCCATCTTCGTCCTCCCATTTGATCCGTTGGCATTCTTTGGACCAAGTTCGTCTCGTTCGTCCATCTTCGTCCTCCCATTTGATCCGTTGGCATTCCTTGGACAAAGTTCGTCTCGTTCGTCCATCTTCGTCCTCCCATTTGATCCCTTGGCCTTGTTTGTACCAAGTTCATCTCGTTTGTCCCTCTTCGTCCTCCCATTTGATCCCTAGGCCTTCTTTGGACCAAGTTCGTCTCGTTCGTCCATGTTCGTCCTGCCATTTGATCCGTTGGCCTTCTTTGGACCTAGTTCGTCTCGTTCGTCCATCTTCATCCTCCCATTTGATCCGTTGGCCTTCTTTGTACCATGTTCGTCTCGTTCGTCCATCTTCATCCTCCTATTTGATCCCTAGGCCTTCTTGGTACCAAGTTCGTCTCGTTCGTCCCTCTTCGTCCTCCCATTTGATCCCTTGGCCTTCTTTGGACCAAGTTCGTCTCGTTCGTCCATCTTCGTCCTCCCATTTGATCCCTTGGCCTTCTTTGTACCATGTTCGTCTCGTTCGTCCCTCTTCGTCCTCCCATTTGATCCGTAGGCCTTCTTTGGACAAAGTTCGTCTCGTTCGTCCATCTTCGTCCTCCCATTTGATCCCTTGGCCTTCTTTGTACCAAGTTCGTCTCGTTTGTCCCTCTTCGTCCTCCCATTTGATCCCTAGGCCTTCTTTGGACCAAGTTCGTCTCGTTCGTCCATCTTCGTCCTCCCATTTGATCCGTTGGCCTTCTTTGGACCAAGTTCGTCTCGTTCGTCCATCTTCGTCCTCCCATTTGATCCGTTGGCCTTCTTTGTACCATGTTCGTCTCGTTCGTCCATCTTCATCCTCCTATTTGATCCCTAGGCCTTCTTTGTACCAAGTTCGTCTCGTTCGTCCCTCTTCGTGCTCCCATTTGATCCCTTGGCCTTCTTTGGACCATGTTCGTCTCGTTCGTCCATCTTCGTCCTCCCATTTGATCCCTTGGCCTTCTTTGTACCATGTTCGTCTCGTTTGTCCCTCTTCGTCCTCCCATTTGATCCCTAGGCCTTCTTTGGACCATGTTCGTCTCGTTCGTCCATCTTCGTCCTCCCATTTGATCCCTTGGCCTTCTTTGGACCATGTTCGTCTCGTTCGTCCATCTTCATCCTCCTATTTGAGCCCTAGGCCTTCTTTGTACCAAGTTCGTCTCGTTCGTCCCTCTTCGCCCTCCCATTTGATCCCTTGGCCTTCTTTGTACCAAGTTCGTCTCGTTTGTCCCTATTCGTCCTCCCATTTGATCCCTTGGCCTTCTTTGTACCATGTTCGTCTGTCCCTCTTCGTCCTCCCATTTGATCCCTAGGCCTTCTTTGGACCAAGTTCGTCTCGTTAGTCCATCTTCGTGCTCCCATTTGATCCGTAGGCCTTCTTTGGACAAAGTTCGTCTCATTCGTCCATCTTCGTCCTCCCATTTGATCCGTTGGCATTCTTTGGACCAAGTTCGTCTCGTTCGTCCATCTTCGTCCTCCCATTTTATCCCAAGGCCTTCTTTGGACCAAGTTCGTCTCGTTCATCAATCTTCGTGCTCCCATTTGATCCGTACGCCTTCTTTGGACAAAAATTCATCTCGTTCGTCCATCTTCGTCCTCCCATTTGATCCGTTGGCCTTCTTTGTACAAAGTTCGTCTCGTTCGTCCCTCTTCGTCCTCCCATTTGATCCCTAGGCCTTCTTTGGAGAAAGTTCGTCCCGTTCTTCCATCTTCGTCCTCCCATTTGATCCGTTGGCCTTCTTTGGACCATGTTCGTCTCGTTCGTCCGTCTTCGTCCTCCCATTTGATCCCTTGGCCTTCTTTGTACCATGTTCGTCTCGTTCCTCCCTCTTCGTCCTCCCATTTGATCCCTAGGCCTTCTTTGGACCAAGTTCGTCTCGTTAGTCCATCTTCGTGCTCCCATTTGATCCGTAGGCCTTCTTTGGACAAAGTTCGTCTCGTTCGTCCATCTTCGTCCTCCCATTTGATCCGTTGGCATTCTTTGGACCAAGTTCGTCTCGTTCGTCCATCTTCGTCCTCCCATTTGATCCGTTGGCATTCCTTGGACAAAGTTCGTCTCGTTCGTCCATCTTCGTCCTCCCATTTGATCCCTTGGCCTTGTTTGTACCAAGTTCATCTCGTTTGTCCCTCTTCGTCCTCCCATTTGATCCCTAGGCCTTCTTTGGACCAAGTTCGTCTCGTTCGTCCATGTTCGTCCTGCCATTTGATCCGTTGGCCTTCTTTGGACCTAGTTCGTCTCGTTCGTCCATCTTCATCCTCCCATTTGATCCGTTGGCCTTCTTTGTACCATGTTCGTCTCGTTCGTCCATCTTCATCCTCCTATTTGATCCCTAGGCCTTCTTGGTACCAAGTTCGTCTCGTTCGTCCCTCTTCGTCCTCCCATTTGATCCCTTGGCCTTCTTTGGACCAAGTTCGTCTCGTTCGTCCATCTTCGTCCTCCCATTTGATCCCTTGGCCTTCTTTGTACCATGTTCGTCTCGTTCGTCCCTCTTCGTCCTCCCATTTGATCCCTAGGCCTTCTTTGGACCATGTTCGTCTCGTTCGTCCGTCTTCGTCCTCCCATTTGATCCCTTGGCCTTCTTTGTACCATGTTCGTCTCGTTCCTCCCTCTTCGTCCTCCCATTTGATCCCTAGGCCTTCTTTGGACCAAGTTCGTCTCGTTAGTCCATCTTCGTGCTCCCATTTGATCCGTAGGCCTTCTTTGGACAAAGTTCGTCTCATTCGTCCATCTTCGTCCTCCCATTTGATCCGTTGGCATTCTTTGGACCAAGTTCGTCTCGTTCGTCCATCTTCGTCCTCCCATTTTATCCCAAGGCCTTCTTTGGACCAAGTTCGTCTCGTTCGTCAATCTTCGTGCTCCCATTTGATCCGTACGCCTTCTTTGGACAAAGTTCATCTCGTTCGTCCATCTTCGTCCTCCCATTTGATCCGTTGGCCTTCTTTGTACCAAGTTCGTCTCGTTCGTCCCTCTTCGTCCTCCCATTTGATCCCTAGGCCTTCTTTGGAGAAAGTTCGTCCCGTTCTTCCATCTTCGTCCTCCCATTTGATCCGTTGGCCTTCTTTGGACCATGTTCGTCTCGTTCGTCCATCTTCATCCTCCTATTTGAGCCCTAGGCCTTCTTTGTACCAAGTTCGTCTCGTTCGTCCCTCTTCGCCCTCCCATTTGATCCCTTGGCCTTCTTTGTACCAAGTTCGTCTCGTTTGTCCCTATTCGTCCTCCCATTTGATCCCTTGGCCTTCTTTGTACCATGTTCGTCTGTCCCTCTTCGTCCTCCCATTTGATCCCTAGGCCTTCTTTGGACAAAGTTCGTCTCATTCGTCCATCTTCGTCCTTCCATTTGATCCCTAGGCCTTCTTTGGACCAAGTTCGTCTCGTTCGTCCATCTTCGTGCTCCCATTTGATCCGTAGGCCTTCTTTGGACAAAGTTCGTCTCGTTCGTCCATCTTCGTCCTCCCATTTGATCCCTTGGCCTTCTTTGTACCAAGTTCGTCTCGTTTGTCCCTCTTCGTCCTCCCATTTGATCCCTAGGCCTTCTTTGGACCAAGTTCGTCTCGTTCGTCCATCTTCGTCCTCCCATTTGATCCGTTGGCCTTCTTTGGACCAAGTTCGTCTCGTTCGTCCATCTTCATCCTCCTATTTGATCCCTAGGCCTTCTTTGTACCAAGTTCGTCTCGTTCGTCCCTCTTCGTGCTCCCATTTGATCCCTTGGCCTTCTTTGGACCATGTTCGTCTCGTTCGTCCATCTTCGTCCTCCCATTTGATCCCTTGGCCTTCTTTGTACCATGTTCGTCTCGTTTGTCCCTCTTCGTCCTCCCATTTGATCCCTAGGCCTTCTTTGGACCATGTTCGTCTCGTTCGTCCATCTTCGTCCTCCCATTTGATCCCTTGGCCTTCTTTGTACCATGTTCGTCTCGTTCGTCCCTCTTCGTCCTCCCATTTGATCCCTTGGCCTTCTTTGTACCAAGTTCGTCTCGTTTGTCCCTATTCGTCCTCCCATTTGATCCCTAGGCCTTCTTTGGACCAAGTTCGTCTCGTTCGTCCATCTTCGTCCTCCCATTTGATCCGTTGGCATTATTTGGACCAAGTTCGTCTCGTTCGTCCATCTTCGTCCTCCCATTTGATCCCTTGGCCTTCTTTGTACCAAGTTCGTCTCGTTCCTCCCTCTTGGTCCTCCCAATTGATCCCTAGGCCTTCTTTGGACCAGGTTCATCTCGTTCGTCCTTCTTCGTCCTCCCATTTGATCCCTTGGCCTTCTTTGTACGTTCGTCCCTCTTCTTCTTCCCATTTGATCCCTAGGCCTTCTTTGGACCAAGTTCATCTCGTTCGTAAATCTTCGTCCTCCCATTTGATCCCTTGGCCTTCTTTGTACCAAGTTCGTCTCGTTCGTCCCTCTTCGTCCTCCCATTTGTTCCCTAGGCCTTCTTTGGACAAAGTTCGTCTCGTTCGTCCATCTTCGTCCTCCCATTTGATCCGTTGGCCTTCTTTGTACCATGTTCGTCTCGTTCGTCCATCTTCCTCCTCCTATTTGATCCCTCGGCCTTCTTTGTACCAAATTCGTCTCGTTCGTCCCTCTTCGTCCTCCCATTTGATCCCTTGGCCTTCTTTGGACCAAGTTCGTCTCGTTCGTCCATCTTCGTCCTCCCATTTGATCCCTTGGCCTTCTTTGTACCAAGTTCGTCTCGTTTGTCCCTCTTCGTCCTCCCATTTGATCCCTAGGCCTTCTTTGGACCATCTTCGTCTCGTTCGTCCATCTTCGTCCTCCCATTTGATCCGTTGGCACTATTTGGACCAAGTTCGTCTCGTTCGTCCATCTTCGTCCTCCCATTTGATCCCTTGGCCTTCTTTGTACCAAGTTCGTCTCGTTCCTCCCTCTTCCTCCTCCCAATTGATCCCTAGGCCTTCTTTGGACCAAGTTCATCTCGTTCGTCCATCTTCGTCCTCCCATTGGATCCCTTGGCCATCTTTGTACCAAGTTCGTCTCGTTCGTCCCTCTTCGTCCTCCCATTTGATCCCTAGGCCTTCTTTGGAACATGTTCGTCTCGTTCGTCCATCTTCGTCCTCCCATTTGATCCCTTGGCCTTCTTTGTACCATGTTCGTCTCGTTCGTCCCTCTTCTTCTTCCCATTTGATCCCTAGGCCTTCTTTGGACCAAGTTCATCTCGTTCGTCCTCCCATTTGTTCCCTATGCCTTCTTTGGACAAAGTTCGTCTCGTTCGTCCTTCTTCGTCCTCCCATTTGATCCGTAGGCCTTCTTTGGACAATGTTCGTCTCGTTCGCCCCTCTTCGTCCTCCCATTTGATCCCTAGGCCTTCTTTGGACCATGTTCGTCTCGTTCGTCCCTCTTCTTCTTCCCATTTGATCGCTAGGCCTTCTTTGGACAAAGTTCGTCTCGTTCGTCCATCTTCGTCCTCCCATTTGATCCCTTGGCCTTCTTTGGACCAAGTTCGTCTCGTTCGTCCATCTTCGTCCTCCCATTTGATCCCTTGGCCTTCATTGTACCAAGTTCGTCTCGTTTGTCCCTCTTCGTCCTCCCATTTGATCCCTAGGCCTTCTTCGGACCATGTTCGTCTCGTTCGTCCCTCTTCGACCTCCCATTTGATCCCTTGGCCTTCTTTGGACCAAGTTCGTCTCGTTCGTCCATCTTCGTCCTCCCATTTGATCCCTTGGCCTTCTTTGTACCATGTTCGTCTCGTTCGTCCCTCTTCGTCCTCCCATTTGATCCCTAGGCCTTCTTTGTACCATGTTCGTCTCGTTCGTCCATCTTCATCCTCCTATTTGAGCCCTAGGCCTTCTTTGTACCAAGTTCGTCTCGTTCGTCCCTCTTCGCCCTCCCATTTGATCCCTTGGCCTTCTTTGTACCAAGTTCGTCTCGTTTGTCCCTATTCGTCCTCCCATTTGATCCCTTGGCCTTCTTTGTACCATGTTCGTCTGTCCCTCTTCGTCCTCCCATTTGATCCCTAGGCCTTCTTTGGACAAAGTTCGTCTCATTCGTCCATCTTCGTCCTTCCATTTGATCCCTAGGCCTTCTTTGGACCAAGTTCGTCTCGTTCGTCCATCTTCGTGCTCCCATTTGATCCGTAGGCCTTCTTTGGACAAAGTTCGTCTCGTTCGTCCATCTTCGTCCTCCCATTTGATCCCTTGGCCTTCTTTGTACCAAGTTCGTCTCGTTTGTCCCTCTTCGTCCTCCCATTTGATCCCTAGGCCTTCTTTGGACCAAGTTCGTCTCGTTCGTCCATCTTCGTCCTCCCATTTGATCCGTTGGCCTTCTTTGGACCAAGTTCGTCTCGTTCGTCCATCTTCATCCTCCTATTTGATCCCTAGGCCTTCTTTGTACCAAGTTCGTCTCGTTCGTCCCTCTTCGTGCTCCCATTTGATCCCTTGGCCTTCTTTGGACCATGTTCGTCTCGTTCGTCCATCTTCGTCCTCCCATTTGATCCCTTGGCCTTCTTTGTACCATGTTCGTCTCGTTTGTCCCTCTTCGTCCTCCCATTTGATCCCTAGGCCTTCTTTGGACCATGTTCGTCTCGTTCGTCCATCTTCGTCCTCCCATTTGATCCCTTGGCCTTCTTTGTACCATGTTCGTCTCGTTCGTCCCTCTTCGTCCTCCCATTTGATCCCTTGGCCTTCTTTGTACCAAGTTCGTCTCGTTTGTCCCTATTCGTCCTCCCATTTGATCCCTAGGCCTTCTTTGGACCAAGTTCGTCTCGTTCGTCCATCTTCGTCCTCCCATTTGATCCGTTGGCATTATTTGGACCAAGTTCGTCTCGTTCGTCCATCTTCGTCCTCCCATTTGATCCCTTGGCCTTCTTTGTACCAAGTTCGTCTCGTTCCTCCCTCTTGGTCCTCCCAATTGATCCCTAGGCCTTCTTTGGACCAGGTTCATCTCGTTCGTCCTTCTTCGTCCTCCCATTTGATCCCTTGGCCTTCTTTGTACGTTCGTCCCTCTTCTTCTTCCCATTTGATCCCTAGGCCTTCTTTGGACCAAGTTCATCTCGTTCGTAAATCTTCGTCCTCCCATTTGATCCCTTGGCCTTCTTTGTACCAAGTTCGTCTCGTTCGTCCCTCTTCGTCCTCCCATTTGTTCCCTAGGCCTTCTTTGGACAAAGTTCGTCTCGTTCGTCCATCTTCGTCCTCCCATTTGATCCGTTGGCCTTCTTTGTACCATGTTCGTCTCGTTCGTCCATCTTCCTCCTCCTATTTGATCCCTCGGCCTTCTTTGTACCAAATTCGTCTCGTTCGTCCCTCTTCGTCCTCCCATTTGATCCCTTGGCCTTCTTTGGACCAAGTTCGTCTCGTTCGTCCATCTTCGTCCTCCCATTTGATCCCTTGGCCTTCTTTGTACCAAGTTCGTCTCGTTTGTCCCTCTTCGTCCTCCCATTTGATCCCTAGGCCTTCTTTGGACCATCTTCGTCTCGTTCGTCCATCTTCGTCCTCCCATTTGATCCGTTGGCACTATTTGGACCAAGTTCGTCTCGTTCGTCCATCTTCGTCCTCCCATTTGATCCCTTGGCCTTCTTTGTACCAAGTTCGTCTCGTTCCTCCCTCTTCCTCCTCCCAATTGATCCCTAGGCCTTCTTTGGACCAAGTTCATCTCGTTCGTCCATCTTCGTCCTCCCATTGGATCCCTTGGCCATCTTTGTACCAAGTTCGTCTCGTTCGTCCCTCTTCGTCCTCCCATTTGATCCCTAGGCCTTCTTTGGAACATGTTCGTCTCGTTCGTCCATCTTCGTCCTCCCATTTGATCCCTTGGCCTTCTTTGTACCATGTTCGTCTCGTTCGTCCCTCTTCTTCTTCCCATTTGATCCCTAGGCCTTCTTTGGACCAAGTTCATCTCGTTCGTCCTCCCATTTGTTCCCTATGCCTTCTTTGGACAAAGTTCGTCTCGTTCGTCCTTCTTCGTCCTCCCATTTGATCCGTAGGCCTTCTTTGGACAATGTTCGTCTCGTTCGCCCCTCTTCGTCCTCCCATTTGATCCCTAGGCCTTCTTTGGACCATGTTCGTCTCGTTCGTCCCTCTTCTTCTTCCCATTTGATCGCTAGGCCTTCTTTGGACAAAGTTCGTCTCGTTCGTCCATCTTCGTCCTCCCATTTGATCCCTTGGCCTTCTTTGGACCAAGTTCGTCTCGTTCGTCCATCTTCGTCCTCCCATTTGATCCCTTGGCCTTCATTGTACCAAGTTCGTCTCGTTTGTCCCTCTTCGTCCTCCCATTTGATCCCTAGGCCTTCTTCGGACCATGTTCGTCTCGTTCGTCCCTCTTCGACCTCCCATTTGATCCCTTGGCCTTCTTTGGACCAAGTTCGTCTCGTTCGTCCATCTTCGTCCTCCCATTTGATCCCTTGGCCTTCTTTGTACCATGTTCGTCTCGTTCGTCCCTCTTCGTCCTCCCATTTGATCCCTAGGCCTTCTTTGTACCATGTTCGTCTCGTTCGTCCCTCTTCGTCCTCCCATTTGATCCCTAGGCCTTCTTTGGACAAAGTTCGTCTCGTTCGTCCATCTTCGTCCTCCCATTTGATCCCTTGGCCTTCTTTGTACCATGTTCGTCTCGTTCGTCCCTCTTCGTCCTCCCATTTGATCCCTAGGCCTTCTTTGGACAAAGTTCGTCTCGTTCGTCCATCTTCGTCCTCCCATTTGATCCCTTGGCCTTCTTTGTACCAAGTTCGTCTCGTTTGTCCCTCTTCGTCCTCCCATTTGATCCCTAGGCCTTCTTTGGACCATGTTCGTCTCGTTCGTCCCTCTTCGACCTCCCATTTGATCCCTTGGCCTTCTTTGTACCAAGTTCGTCTCGTTCGTCCATCTTCGTCCTCCCATTTGATCCCTTGGCCTTCTTTGTACCATGTTCGTCTCGTTCGTCCCTCTTCGTCCTCCCATTTGATCCCTAGGCCTTCTTTGGACCATGTTCGTCTCGTTCGTCCATCTTCGTCCTCCCATTTGATCCCTTGGCCTTCTTTGTACCAAGTTCGTCTCGTTCGTCCATCTTCGTCCTCCCATTTGATCCCTTGGCCTTCTTTGTACCATGTTCGTCTCGTTCGTCCCTCTTCGTCCTCCCATTTGATCCCTAGGCCTTCTTTGGACCATGTTCGTCTCGTTCGTCCATCTTCGTCCTCCCATTTGATCCCTTGGCCTTCTTTGTACCATGTTCGTCTCGTTTGTCCCTCTTCGTCCTCCCATTTGATCCCTTGGCCTTCTTTGCACCATGTTCGTCTCGTTCGTCCCTCTTCGTCCTCCCATTTGATCCGTAGGCCTTCTTTGGACAAAGTTCGTCTCGTTCGTCCATCTTCATCCTCCCATTTGATCCCTTGGCCTTCTTTGTACCATGTTCGTCTCGTTCGTCCCTCTTCGTCCTCCCATTTGATCCCTTGGCCTTCTTTGTACCAAGTTCGTCTCGTTTGTCCCTATTCGTCCTCCCATTTGATCCCTAGGCCTTCTTTGGACCAAGTTCGTCTCGTTCGTCCATCTTCGTCCTCCCATTTGATCCCTTGGCCTTCTTTGTACCATGTTCGTCTCGTTCGTCCCTCTTCGTCCTCCCATTTGATCCCTAGGCCTTCTTTGGACCATGTTCGTCTCGTTCGTCCATCTTCGTCCTCCCATTTGATCCCTTGGCCTTCTTTGTACCATGTTCGTCTCGTTCGTCCCTCTTCGTCCTCCCATTTGATCCCTAGGCCTTCTTTGGACCATGTTCGTCTCGTTCGTCCATCTTCGTGCTCCAATTTGATCCGTAGGCCTTCTTTGGACAAAGTTCGTCTCGTTCGTCCATCTTCGTCCTCCCATTTGATCCCTTGGCCTTCTTTGTACCAAGTTCGTCTCGTTTGTCCCTCTTCGTCCTCACATTTGATCCCTAGGCCTTCTTTGGACCATGTTCGTCTCGTTCGTCCATCTTCGTCCTCCCATTTGATCCCTTGGCCTTCTTTGTACCATGTTCGTCTCGTTTGTCCCTCTTCGTCCTCCCATTTGATCCCTTGGCCTTCTTTAGACCATGTTCGTCTCGTTCGTCCATCTTCGTCCTCCCATTTGATCCCTTGGTCTTCTTTGTACCATGTTCGTCTCGTTTGTCCCTCTTCGTCCTCCCATTTGATCCCTTGGCCTTCTTTGTACCATGTTCGTCTCGTTCGTCCCTCTTCGTCCTCCCATTTGATCCGTAGGCCTTCTTTGGACAAAGTTCGTCTCGTTCGTCCATCTTCATCCTCCCATTTGATCCCTTGGCCTTCTTTGTACCATGTTCGTCTCGTTCGTCCCTCTTCGTCCTCCCATTTGATCCCTTGGCCTTCTTTGTACCAAGTTCGTCTCGTTTGTCCCTATTCGTCCTCCCATTTGATCCCTAGGCCTTCTTTGGACCAAGTTCGTCTCGTTCGTCCATCTTCGTCCTCCCATTTGATCCGTTGGCATTATTTGGACCAAGTTCGTCTCGTTCGTCCATCTTCGTCCTCCCATTTGATCCCTTGGCCTTCTTTGTACCAAGTTCGTCTCGTTCCTCCCTCTTGGTCCTCCCAATTGATCCCTAGGCCTTCTTTGGACCAAGTTCATCTCGTTCGTCCGTCTTCGTCCTCCCATTTGATCCCTTGGCCTTCTTTGTACCAAGTTCGTCTCGTTCGTCCCTCTTCGTCCTCCCATTTGATCCCTAGGCCTTCTTTGGACCATGTTCGTCTCGTTCGTCCATCTTCGTCCTCCCATTTGATCCCTTGGCCTTCTTTGTACGTTCGTCCCTCTTCTTCTTCCCATTTGATCCCTAGGCCTTCTTTGGACCATGTTCATCTCGTTCGTAAATCTTCGTCCTCCCATTTGATCCCTTGGCCTTCTTTGTACCAAGTTCGTCTCGTTCGTCCCTCTTCGTCCTCCCATTTGTTCCCTAGGCCTTCTTTGGACAAAGTTCGTCTCGTTCGTCCATCTTCGTCCTCCCATTTGATCCGTTGGCCTTCTTTGTACCATGTTCGTCTCGTTCGTCCATCTTCGTCCTCCTATTTGATCCCTAGGCCTTCTTTGTACCAAATTCGTCTCGTTCGTCCCTCTTCGTCCTCCCATTTGATCCCTTGGCCTTCTTTGGACCAAGTTCGTCTCGTTCGTCCATCTTCGTCCTCCCATTTGATCCCTTGGCCTTCTTTGTACCAAGTTCGTCTCGTTTGTCCCTCTTCGTCCTCCCATTTGATCCCTTGGCCTTCTTTGTACCATGTTCGTCTCGTTCGTCCCTCTTCGTCCTCCCATTTGATCCCTAGGCCTTCTTTGGACCATGTTCGTCTCGTTCGTCCATCTTCGTCCTCCCAATTGATCCCTTGGCCTTCTTTGTACCATGTTCGTCTCGTTCGTCCCTCTTCGTCCTCCCATTTGATCCCTAGGCCTTCTTTGGACCAAGTTCGTCTCGTTCGTCCATCTTCGTGCTCCCATTTGATCCGTAGGCCTTCTTTGGACAAAGTTCGTCTCGTTCGTCCATCTTCCTCCTCCCATTTGATCCCTTGGCCTTCTTTGTACCATGTTCGTCTCGTTCGTCCCTCTTCGTCCTCCCATTTGATCCCTTGGCCTTCTTTGTACCAAGTTCGTCTCGTTTGTCCCTATTCGTCCTCCCATTTGATCCCTAGGCCTTCTTTGGACCAAGTTCGTCTCGTTCGTCCATCTTCGTCCTCCCATTTGATCCGTTGGCATTATTTGGACCAAGTTCGTCTCGTTCGTCCATCTTCGTCCTCCCATTTGATCCCTTGGCCTTCTTTGTACCAAGTTCATCTCGTTCCTCCCTCTTGGTCCTCCCAATTGATCCCTAGGCCTTCTTTGGACCAAGTTCATCTCGTTCGTCCATCTTCGTCCTCCCATTTGATCCCTTGGCCTTCTTTGTACCAAGTTCGTCTCGTTCGTCCCTCTTCGTCCTCCCATTTGATCCCTAGGCCTTCTTTGGACCATCTTCGTCTCGTTCGTCCATCATCGTCCTCCCATTTGATCCCTTGGCCTTCTTTGTACGTTCGTCCCTCTTCTTCTTCCCATTTGATCCCTAGGCCTTCTTTGGACCATGTTCATCTCGTTCGTAAATCTTCGTCCTCCCATTTGATCCCTTGGCCTTCTTTGTACCAAGTTCGTCTCGTTCGTCCCTCTTCGTCCTCCCATTTGTTCCCTAGGCCTTCTTTGGACAAAGTTCGTCTCGTTCGTCCATCTTCGTCCTCCCATTTGATCCGTTGGCCTTCTTTGTACCATGTTCGTCTCGTTCGTCCATCTTCGTCCTCCTATTTGATCCCTAGGCCTTCTTTGTACCAAATTCGTCTCGTTCGTCCCTCTTCGTCCTCCCATTTGATCCCTTGGCCTTCTTTGGACCAAGTTCGTCTCGTTCGTCCATCTTCGTCCTCCCATTTGATCCCTTGGCCTTCTTTGTACCAAGTTCGTCTCGTTTGTCCCTCTTCGTCCTCCCATTTGATCCCTTGGCCTTCTTTGTACCATGTTCGTCTCGTCGTCCCTCTTCGTCCTCCCATTTGATCCCTAGGCCTTCTTTGGACCATGTTCGTCTCGTTCGTCCATCTTCATCCTCCCAATTGATCCCTTGGCCTTCTTTGTACCATGTTCGTCTCGTTCGTCCCTCTTCGTCCTCCCATTTGATCCCTAGGCCTTCTTTGGACCAAGTTCGTCTCGTTCGTCCATCTTCGTGCTCCCATTTGATCCGTAGGCCTTCTTTGGACAAAGTTCGTCTCGTTCGTCCATCTTCATCCTCCCATTTGATCCCTTGGCCTTCTTTGTACCATGTTCGTCTCGTTCGTCCCTCTTCGTCCTCCCATTTGATCCCTTGGCCTTCTTTGTACCAAGTTCGTCTCGTTTGTCCTTATTCGTCCTCCCATTTGATCCCTAGGCCTTCTTTGGACCAAGTTCGTCTCGTTCGTCCATCTTCGTCCTCCCATTTGATCCGTTGGCATTATTTGGACCAAGTTCGTCTCGTTCGTCCATCTTCGTCCTCCCATTTGATCCCTTGGCCTTCTTTGTACCAAGTTCGTCTCGTTCCTCCCTCTTGGTCCTCCCAATTGATCCCTAGGCCTTCTTTGGACCAAGTTCATCTCGTTCGTCCATCTTCGTCCTCCCATTTGATCCCTTGGCCTTCTTTGTACCAAGTTCGTCTCGTTCGTCCCTCTTCGTCCTCCCATTTGATCCCTAGGCCTTCTTTGGACCATGTTCGTCTCGTTCGTCCATCTTCGTCCTCCCATTTGATCCCTTGGCCTTCTTTGTACGTTCGTTCCCTCTTCTTCTTCCCATTTGATCCCTAGGCCTTCTTTGGACCATGTTCATCTCGTTCGTAAATCTTCGTCCTCCCATTTGATCCCTTGGCCTTCTTTGTACCAAGTTCGTCTCGTTCGTCCCTCTTCGTCCTCACCATTTGTTCCCTAGGCCTTCTTTGGACAAAGTTCGTCTCGTTCGTCCATCTTCGTCCTCCCATTTGATCCGTTGGCCTTCTTTGTACCATGTTCGTCTCGTTCGTCCATCTTCGTCCTCCTATTTGATCCCTAGGCCTTCTTTGTACCAAATTCGTCTCGTTCGTCCCTCTTCGTCCTCCCATTTGATCCCTAGGCCTTCTTTGGACCATGTTCGTCTCGTTCGTCCATCTTCGTCCTCCCATTTGATCCCTTGGCCTTCTTTGTACCATGTTCGTCTCGTTCGTCCCTCTTCGTCCTCCCATTTGATCCCTAGGCCTTCTTTGGACCAAGTTCGTCTCGTTCGTCCATCTTCGTGCTCCCATTTGATCCGTAGGCCTTCTTTGGACAAAGTTCGTCTCGTTCGTCCATCTTCATCCTCCCATTTGATCCCTTGGCCTTCTTTGTACCATGTTCGTCTCGTTCGTCCCTCTTCGTCCTCCCATTTGATCCCTTGGCCTTCTTTGTACCAAGTTTGTCTCGTTTGTCCTTATTCGTCCTCCCATTTGATCCCTAGGCCTTCTTTGGACCAAGTTCGTCTCGTTCGTCCATCTTCGTCCTCCCATTTGATCCGTTGGCATTATTTGGACCAAGTTCGTCTCGTTCGTCCATCTTCGTCCTCCCATTTGATCCCTTGGCCTTCTTTGTACCAAGTTCGTCTCGTTCCTCCCTCTTGGTCCTCCCAATTGATCCCTAGGCCTTCTTTGGACCAAGTTCATCTCGTTCGTCCGTCTTCGTCCTCCCATTTGATCCCTTGGCCTTCTTTGTACCAAGTTCGTCTCGTTCGTCCCTCTTCGTCCTCCCATTTGATCCCTAGGCCTTCTTTGGACCATGTTCGTCTCGTTCGTCCATCTTCGTCCTCCCATTTGATCCCTTGGCCTTCTTTGTACGTTCGTCCCCTCTTCTTCTTCCCATTTGATCCCTAGGCCTTCTTTGGACCATGTTCATCTCGTTCGTAAATCTTCGTCCTCCCATTTGATCCCTTGGCCTTCTTTGTACCAAGTTCGTCTCGTTCGTCCCTCTTCGTCCTCCCATTTGTTCCCTAGGCCTTCTTTGGACAAAGTTCGTCTCGTTCGTCCATCTTCGTCCTCCCATTTGATCCGTTGGCCTTCTTTGTACCATGTTCGTCTCGTTCGTCCATCTTCGTCCTCCTATTTGATCCCTAGGCCTTCTTTGTACCAAATTCGTCTCGTTCGTCCCTCTTCGTCCTCCCATTTGATCCCTAGGCCTTCTTTGGACCATGTTCGTCTCGTTCGTCCATCTTCGTCCTCCCATTTGATCCCTTGGCCTTCTTTGTACCATGTTCGTCTCGTTCGTCCCTCTTCGTCCTCCCATTTGATCCCTAGGCCTTCTTTGGACCAAGTTCGTCTCGTTCGTCCATCTTCGTGCTCCCATTTGATCCGTAGGCCTTCTTTGGACAAAGTTCGTCTCGTTCGTCCATCTTCGTCCTCCCATTTGATCCCTTGGCCTTCTTTGTACCAAGTTCGTCTCGTTTGTCCCTCTTCGTCCTCCCATTTGATCCCTAGGCCTTCTTTGGACCATGTTCGTCTCGTTCGTCCCTCTTCGACCTCCCATTTGATCCCTTGGCCTTCTTTGTACCAAGTTCGTCTCGTTCGTCCATCTTCGTCCTCCCATTTGATCCCTTGGCCTTCTTTGTACCATGTTCGTCTCGTTCGTCCCTCTTCGTCCTCCCATTTGATCCCTAGGCCTTCTTTGGACCATGTTCGTCTCGTTCGTCCATCTTCGTCCTCCCATTTGATCCGTTGGCATTATTTGGACCAAGTTCGTCTCGTTCGTCCATCTTCGTCCTCCCATTTGATCCCTTGGCCTTCTTTGTACCAAGTTCGTCTCGTTCCTCCCTCTTGGTCCTCCCAATTGATCCCTAGGCCTTCTTTGGACCAAGTTCATCTCGTTCGTCCATCTTCGTCCTCCCATTTGATCCCTTGGCCTTCTTTGTACCAAGTTCGTCTCGTTCGTCCCTCTTCGTCCTCCCATTTGATCCCTAGGCCTTCTTTGGACCATGTTCGTCTCGTTCGTCCATCTTCGTCCTCCCATTTGATCCCTTGGCCTTCTTTGTACGTTCGTCCCTCTTCTTCTTCCCATTTGATCCCTAGGCCTTCTTTGGACCATGTTCATCTCGTTCGTAAATCTTCGTCCTCCCATTTGATCCCTTGGCCTTCTTTGTACCAAGTTCGTCTCGTTCGTCCCTCTTCGTCCTCCCATTTGTTCCCTAGGCCTTCTTTGGACAAAGTTCGTCTCGTTCGTCCATCTTCGTCCTCCCATTTGATCCGTTGGCCTTCTTTGTACCATGTTCGTCTCGTTCGTCCATCTTCGTCCTCCTATTTGATCCCTAGGCCTTCTTTGTACCAAATTCGTCTCGTTCGTCCCTCTTCGTCCTCCCATTTGATCCCTAGGCCTTCTTTGGACCATGTTCGTCTCGTTCGTCCATCTTCGTCCTCCCATTTGATCCCTTGGCCTTCTTTGTACCATGTTCGTCTCGTTCGTCCCTCTTCGTCCTCCCATTTGATCCCTAGGCCTTCTTTGGACCAATTTCGTCTCGTTCGTCCATCTTCGTGCTCCCATTTGATCCGTAGGCCTTCTTTGGACAAAGTTCGTCTCGTTCGTCCATCTTCGTCCTCCCATTTGATCCCTTGGCCTTCTTTGTACCAAGTTCGTCTCGTTTGTCCCTCTTCGTCCTCCCATTTGATCCCTAGGCCTTCTTTGGACCATTTCGTCTCGTTCGTCCCTCTTCGACCTCCCATTTGATCCCTTGGCCTTCTTTGTACCAAGTTCGTCTCGTTCGTCCATCTTCGTCCTCCCATTTGATCCCTTGGCCTTCTTTGTACCATGTTCGTCTCGTTCGTCCCTCTTCGTCCTCCCATTTGATCCCTAGGCCTTCTTTGGACCATGTTCGTCTCGTTCGTCCATCTTCGTCCTCCCATTTGATCCCTTGGCCTTCTTTGTACCATGTTCGTCTCGTTCGTCCCTCTTCGTCCTCCCATTTGATCCCTAGGCCTTCTTTGGACCAAGTTCGTCTCGTTCGTCCATCTTCGTGCTCCCATTTGATCCGTAGGCCTTCTTTGGACAAAGTTCGTCTCGTTCGTCCATCTTCATCCTCCCATTTGATCCCTTGGCCTTCTTTGTACCATGTTCGTCTCGTTCGTCCCTCTTCGTCCTCCCATTTGATCCCTTGGCCTTCTTTGTACCAAGTTCGTCTCGTTTGTCCCTATTCGTCCTCCCATTTGATCCCTAGGCCTTCTTTGGACCAAGTTCGTCTCGTTCGTCCATCTTCGTCCTCCCATTTGATCCGTTGGCATTATTTGGACCAAGTTCGTCTCGTTCGTCCATCTTCGTCCTCCCATTTGATCCCTTGGCCTTCTTTGTACCAAGTTCGTCTCGTTCCTCCCTCTTGGTCCTCCCAATTGATCCCTAGGCCTTCTTTGGACCAAGTTCATCTCGTTCGTCCATCTTCGTCCTCCCATTTGATCCCTTGGCCTTCTTTGTACCAAGTTCGTCTCGTTCGTCCCTCTTCGTCCTCCCATTTGATCCCTAGGCCTTCTTTGGACCATGTTCGTCTCGTTCGTCCATCTTCGTCCTCCCATTTGATCCCTTGGCCTTCTTTGTACGTTCGTCCCTCTTCTTCTTCCCATTTGATCCCTAGGCCTTCTTTGGACCATGTTCATCTCGTTCGTAAATCTTCGTCCTCCCATTTGATCCCTTGGCCTTCTTTGTACCAAGTTCGTCTCGTTCGTCCCTCTTCGTCCTCCCATTTGTTCCCTAGGCCTTCTTTGGACAAAGTTCGTCTCGTTCGTCCATCTTCGTCCTCCCATTTGATCCGTTGGCCTTCTTTGTACCATGTTCGTCTCGTTCGTCCATCTTCGTCCTCCTATTTGATCCCTAGGCCTTCTTTGTACCAAATTCGTCTCGTTCGTCCCTCTTTCGTCCTCCCATTTGATCCCTAGGCCTTCTTTGGACCATGTTCGTCTCGTTCGTCCATCTTCGTGCTCCCATTTGATCCGTAGGCCTTCTTTGGACAAAGTTCGTCTCGTTCGTCCATCTTCGTCCTCCCATTTGATCCCTTGGCCTTCTTTGTACCAAGTTCGTCTCGTTTGTCCCTCTTCGTCCTCCCATTTGATCCCTAGGCCTTCTTTGGACCAAGTTCGTCTCGTTCGTCCATCTTCGTGCTCCCATTTGATCCGTAGGCCTTCTTTGGACAAAGTTCGTCTCGTTCGTCCATCTTCATCCTCCCATTTGATCCCTTGGCCTTCTTTGTACCATGTTCGTCTCGTTCGTCCCTCTTCGTCCTCCCATTTGATCCCTTGGCCTTCTTTGTACCAAGTTCGTCTCGTTTGTCCCTATTCGTCCTCCCATTTGATCCCTAGGCCTTCTTTGGACCAAGTTCGTCTCGTTCGTCCATCTTCGTCCTCCCATTTGATCCGTTGGCATTATTTGGACCAAGTTCGTCTCGTTCGTCCATCTTCGTCCTCCCATTTGATCCCTTGGCCTTCTTTGTACCAAGTTCGTCTCGTTCCTCCCTCTTGGTCCTCCCAATTGATCCCTAGGCCTTCTTTGGACCAAGTTCATCTCGTTCGTCCATCTTCGTCCTCCCATTTGATCCCTTGGCCTTCTTTGTACCAAGTTCGTCTCGTTCGTCCCTCTTCGTCCTCCCATTTGATCCCTAGGCCTTCTTTGGACCATGTTCGTCTCGTTCGTCCATCTTCGTCCTCCCATTTGATCCCTTGGCCTTCTTTGTACGTTCGTCCCTCTTCTTCTTCCCATTTGATCCCTAGGCCTTCTTTGGACCATGTTCATCTCGTTCGTAAATCTTCGTCCTCCCATTTGATCCCTTGGCCTTCTTTGTACCAAGTTCGTCTCGTTCGTCCCTCTTCGTCCTCCCATTTGTTCCCTAGGCCTTCTTTGGACAAAGTTCGTCTCGTTCGTCCATCTTCGTCCTCCCATTTGATCCGTTGGCCTTCTTTGTACCATGTTCGTCTCGTTCGTCCATCTTCGTCCTCCTATTTGATCCCTAGGCCTTCTTTGTACCAAATTCGTCTCGTTCGTCCCTCTTCGTCCTCCCATTTGATCCCTAGGCCTTCTTTGGACCATGTTCGTCTCGTTCGTCCATCTTCGTGCTCCCATTTGATCCGTAGGCCTTCTTTGGACAAAGTTCGTCTCGTTCGTCCATCTTCGTCCTCCCATTTGATCCCTTGGCCTTCTTTGTACCAAGTTCGTCTCGTTTGTCCCTCTTCGTCCTCCCATTTGATCCCTAGGCCTTCTTTGGACCATGTTCGTCTCGTTCGTCCCTCTTCGACCTCCCATTTGATCCCTTGGCCTTCTTTGTACCAAGTTCGTCTCGTTCGTCCATCTTCGTCCTCCCATTTGATCATTTGGCCTTCTTTGTACCATGTTCGTCTCGTTCGTCCCTCTTCGTCCTCCCATTTGATCCCTAGGCCTTCTTTGGACCATGTTCGTCTCGTTCGTCCATCTTCGTCCTCCCATTTGATCCGTTGGCATTATTTGGACCAAGTTCGTCTCGTTCGTCCATCTTCGTCCTCCCATTTGATCCCTTGGCCTTCTTTGTACCAAGTTCGTCTTGTTCCTCCCTCTTGGTCCTCCCAATTGATCCCTAGGCCTTCTTTCGACCAAGTTCATCTCGTTCGTCCATCTTCGTCCTCCCATTTGATCCCTTGGCCTTCTTTGTACCAAGTTCGTGTCGTTCGTCCCTCTTCGTCCTCTCATTTGATCCCTAGGCCTTCTTTGGACCATGTTCGTCTCGTTCGTCCATCTTCGTCCTCCCATTTGATCCCTTGGCCTTCTTTGTACGTTCGTCCCTCTTCTTCTTCCCATTTGATCCCTAGGCCTTCTTTGGACCATGTTCATCTCGTTCGTAAATCTTTGTCCTCCCATTTGATCCCTTGGCCTTCTTTGTACCAAGTTCGTCTCGTTCGTCCCTCTTCGTCCTCCCATTTGTTCCCTAGGCCTTCTTTGGACAAAGTTCGTCTTGTTCGTCCATCTTCGTCCTCCCATTTGATCCCTTGGCCTTCTTTGTACCATGTTCGTCTCGTTCGTCCCTCTTCGTCCTCCCATTTGATCCCTTGGCCTTCTTTGTACCAAGTTCGTCTCGTTGGTCCCTCTTCGTCCTCCCATTTGATCCCTAGGCCTTCTTTGGACCATTTCGTCTCGTTCGTCCCTCTTCGACCTCCCATTTGATCCCTTGGCCTTCTTTGGACCAAGTTCGTCTCGTTCGTCCATCTTCGTCCTCCCATTTGATCCCTTGGCCTTCTTTGTACCAAGTTCGTCTCGTTCCTCCCTCTTGGTCCTCCCAATTGATCCCTAGGCCTTCTTTGGACCATGTTCGTCTCGTTCGTCCATCTTCGTCCTCCCATTTGATCCCTTGGCCTTCTTTGTACCAAGTTCGTCTCGTTCGTCCCTCTTCGTCCTCCCATTTGATCCCTAGGCCTTCTTTGGACCATGTTCGTCTCGTTCGTCCATCTTCGTCCTCCCATTTGATCCCTTGGCCTTCTTTGTACGTTCGTCCCTCTTCTTCTTCCCATTTGATCCCTAGGCCTTCTTTGGACCATGTTCATCTCGTTCGTAAATCTTCGTCCTCCCATTTGATCCCTTGGCCTTCTTTGTACCAAGTTCGTCTCGTTCGTCCCTCTTCGTCCTCCCATTTGTTCCCTAGGCCTTCTTTGGACAAAGTTCGTCTCGTTCGTCCCATCTTCGTCCTCCCATTTGATCCGTTGGCCTTCTTTGTACCATGTTCGTCTCGTTCGTCCATCTTCGTCCTCCTATTTGATCCCTAGGCCTTCTTTGTACCAAATTCGTCTCGTTCGTCCCTCTTCGTCCTCCCATTTGATCCCTAGGCCTTCTTTGGACCATGTTCGTCTCGTTCGTCCATCTTCGTCCTCCCATTTGATCCCTTGGCCTTCTTTGTACCATGTTCGTCTCGTTCGTCCCTCTTCGTCCTCCCATTTGATCCCTAGGCCTTCTTTGGACCAAGTTCGTCTCGTTCGTCCATCTTCGTGCTCCCATTTGATCCGTAGGCCTTCTTTGGACAAAGTTCGTCTCGTTCGTCCATCTTCGTCCTCCCATTTGATCCCTTGGCCTTCTTTGTACCAAGTTCGTCTCGTTTGTCCCTCTTCGTCCTCCCATTTGATCCCTAGGCCTTCTTTGGACCATGTTCGTCTCGTTCGTCCCTCTTCGACCTCCCATTTGATCCCTTGGCCTTCTTTGTACCAAGTTCGTCTCGTTCGTCCATCTTCGTCCTCCCATTTGATCCCTTGGCCTTCTTTGTACCATGTTCGTCTCGTTCGTCCCTCTTCGTCCTCCCATTTGATCCCTAGGCCTTCTTTGGACCATGTTCGTCTCGTTCGTCCATCTTCGTCCTCCCATTTGATCCGTTGGCATTATTTGGACCAAGTTCGTCTCGTTCGTCCATCTTCGTCCTCCCATTTGATCCCTTGGCCTTCTTTGTACCAAGTTCGTCTCGTTCCTCCCTCTTGGTCCTCCCAATTGATCCCTAGGCCTTCTTTGTACCAAGTTCGTCTCGTTTGTCCCTCTTCGTCCTCCCATTTGATCCCTAGGCCTTCTTTGGACCATGTTCGTCTCGTTCGTCCCTCTTCGACCTCCCATTTGATCCCTTGGCCTTCTTTGTACCAAGTTCGTCTCGTTCGTCCATCTTCGTCCTCCCATTTGATCATTTGGCCTTCTTTGTACCATGTTCGTCTCGTTCGTCCCTCTTCGTCCTCCCATTTGATCCCTAGGCCTTCTTTGGACCATGTTCGTCTCGTTCGTCCATCTTCGTCCTCCCATTTGATCCGTTGGCATTATTTGGACCAAGTTCGTCTCGTTCGTCCATCTTCGTCCTCCCATTTGATCCCTTGGCCTTCTTTGTACCAAGTTCGTCTTGTTCCTCCCTCTTGGTCCTCCCAATTGATCCCTAGGCCTTCTTTCGACCAAGTTCATCTCGTTCGTCCATCTTCGTCCTCCCATTTGATCCCTTGGCCTTCTTTGTACCAAGTTCGTCTCGTTCGTCCCTCTTCGTCCTCCCATTTGATCCCTAGGCCTTCTTTGGACCATGTTCGTCTCGTTCGTCCATCTTCGTCCTCCCATTTGATCCCTTGGCCTTCTTTGTACGTTCGTCCCTCTTCTTCTTCCCATTTGATCCCTAGGCCTTCTTTGGACCATGTTCATCTCGTTCGTAAATCTTTGTCCTCCCATTTGATCCCTTGGCCTTCTTTGTACCAAGTTCGTCTCGTTCGTCCCTCTTCGTCCTCCCATTTGTTCCCTAGGCCTTCTTTGGACAAAGTTCGTCTCGTTCGTCCATCTTCGTCCTCCCATTTGATCCCTTGGCCTTCTTTGTACCATGTTCGTCTCGTTCGTCCCTCTTCGTCCTCCCATTTGATCCCTTGGCCTTCTTTGTACCAAGTTCGTCTCGTTGGTCCCTCTTCGTCCTCCCATTTGATCCCTAGGCCTTCTTTGGACCGTTTCGTCTCGTTCGTCCCTCTTCGACCTCCCATTTGATCCCTTGGCCTTCTTTGGACCAAGTTCGTCTCGTTCGTCCATCTTCGTCCTCCCATTTGATCCCTTGGCCTTCTTTGTACCAAGTTCGTCTCGTTCCTCCCTCTTGGTCCTCCCAATTGATCCCTAGGCCTTCTTTGGACCATGTTCGTCTCGTTCGTCCATCTTCGTCCTCCCATTTGATCCCTTGGCCTTCTTTGTACCAAGTTCGTCTCGTTCGTCCCTCTTCGTCCTCCCATTTGATCCCTAGGCCTTCTTTGGACCATGTTCGTCTCGTTCGTCCATCTTCGTCCTCCCATTTGATCCCTTGGCCTTCTTTGTACGTTCGTCCCTCTTCTTCTTCCCATTTGATCCCTAGGCCTTCTTTGGACCATGTTCATCTCGTTCGTAAATCTTCGTCCTCCCATTTGATCCCTTGGCCTTCTTTGTACCAAGTTCGTCTCGTTCGTCCCTCTTCGTCCTCCCATTTGTTCCCTAGGCCTTCTTTGGACAAAGTTCGTCTCGTTCGTCCATCTTCGTCCTCCCATTTGATCCGTTGGCCTTCTTTGTACCATGTTCGTCTCGTTCGTCCATCTTCGTCCTCCTATTTGATCCCTAGGCCTTCTTTGTACCAAATTCGTCTCGTTCGTCCCTCTTCGTCCTCCCATTTGATCCCTAGGCCTTCTTTGGACCATGTTCGTCTCGTTCGTCCATCTTCGTCCTCCCATTTGATCCCTTGGCCTTCTTTGTACCATGTTCGTCTCGTTCGTCCCTCTTCGTCCTCCCATTTGATCCCTAGGCCTTCTTTGGACCAAGTTCGTCTCGTTCGTCCATCTTCGTGCTCCCATTTGATCCGTAGGCCTTCTTTGGACAAAGTTCGTCTCGTTCGTCCATCTTCGTCCTCCCATTTGATCCCTTGGCCTTCTTTGTACCAAGTTCGTCTCGTTTGTCCCTCTTCGTCCTCCCATTTGATCCCTAGGCCTTCTTTGGACCATGTTCGTCTCGTTCGTCCCTCTTCGACCTCCCATTTGATCCCTTGGCCTTCTTTGTACCAAGTTCGTCTCGTTCGTCCATCTTCGTCCTCCCATTTGATCCCTTGGCCTTCTTTGTACCATGTTCGTCTCGTTCGTCCCTCTTCGTCCTCCCATTTGATCCCTAGGCCTTCTTTGGACCATGTTCGTCTCGTTCGTCCATCTTCGTCCTCCCATTTGATCCGTTGGCATTATTTGGACCAAGTTCGTCTCGTTCGTCCATCTTCGTCCTCCCATTTGATCCCTTGGCCTTCTTTGTACCAAGTTCGTCTCGTTCCTCCCTCTTGGTCCTCCCAATTGATCCCTAGGCCTTCTTTGGACCAAGTTCATCTCGTTCGTCCATCTTCGTCCTCCCATTTGATCCCTTGGCCTTCTTTGTACCAAGTTCGTCTCGTTCGTCCCTCTTCGTCCTCCCATTTGATCCCTAGGCCTTCTTTGGACCATGTTCGTCTCGTTCGTCCATCTTCGTCCTCCCATTTGATCCCTTGGCCTTCTTTGTACGTTCGTCCCTCTTCTTCTTCCCATTTGATCCCTAGGCCTTCTTTGGACCATGTTCATCTCGTTCGTAAATCTTTGTCCTCCCATTTGATCCCTTGGCCTTCTTTGTACCAAGTTCGTCTCGTTCGTCCCTCTTCGTCCTCCCATTTGTTCCCTAGGCCTTCTTTGGACAAAGTTCGTCTCGTTCGTCCATCTTCGTCCTCCCATTTGATCCGTTGGCCTTCTTTGTACCATGTTCGTCTCGTTCGTCCATCTTCGTCCTCCTATTTGATCCCTAGGCCTTCTTTGTACCAAATACGTCTCGTTCGTCCCTCTTCGTCCTCCCATTTGATCCCTAGGCCTTCTTTGGACCATGTTCGTCTCGTTCGTCCATCTTCGTCCTCCCATTTGATTCTTTGGCCTTCTTTGTACCATGTTCGTCTCGTTTGTCCCTCTTCGTCCTCCCATTTGATCCCTAGGCCTTCTTTGGACCAAGTTCGTCTCGTTCGTCCATCTTCGTGCTCCCATTTGATCCGTAGGCCTTCTTTGGACAAAGTTCGTCTCGTTCGTCCATCTTCGTCCTCCCATTTGATCCCTTGGCCTTCTTTGTACCAAGTTCGTCTCGTTTGTCCCTCTTCGTCCTCCCATTTGATCCCTAGGCCTTCTTTGGACCATTTCGTCTCGTTCGTCCCTCTTCGACCTCCCATTTGATCCCTTGGCCTTCTTTGTACCAAGTTCGTCTCGTTCGTCCATCTTCGTCCTCCCATTTGATCCCTTGGCCTTCTTTGTACCATGTTCGTCTCGTTCGTCCCTCTTCGTCCTCCCATTTGATCCCTAGGCCTTCTTTGGACCATGTTCGTCTCGTTCGTCCATCTTCGTCCTCCCATTTGATCCCTTGGCCTTCTTTGTACCATGTTCGTCTCGTTCGTCCCTCTTCGTCCTCCCATTTGATCCCTAGGCCTTCTTTGGACCAAGTTCGTCTCGTTCGTCCATCTTCGTGCTCCCATTTGATCCGTAGGCCTTCTTTGGACAAAGTTCGTCTCGTTCGTCCATCTTCATCCTCCCATTTGATCCCTTGGCCTTCTTTGTACCATGTTCGTCTCGTTCGTCCCTCTTCGTCCTCCCATTTGATCCCTTGGCCTTCTTTGTACCAAGTTCGTCTCGTTTGTCCCTATTCGTCCTCCCATTTGATCCCTAGGCCTTCTTTGGACCAAGTTCGTCTCGTTCGTCCATCTTCGTTATCCCATTTGATCCGTTGGCATTATTTGGACCAAGTTCGTCTCGTTCGTCCATCTTCGTCCTCCCATTTGATCCCTTGGCCTTCTTTGTACCAAGTTCGTCTCGTTCCTCCCTCTTGGTCCTCCCATTTGATCCCTTGGCCTTCTTTGTACCAAGTTCGTCTCGTTCGTCCCTCTTCGTCCTCCCATTTGTTCCCTAGGCCTTCTTTGGACAAAGTTCGTCTCGTTCGTCCATCTTCGTCCTCCCATTTGATCCGTTGGCCTTCTTTGTACCATGTTCGTCTCGTTCGTCCATCTTCGTCCTCCTATTTGATCCCTAGGCCTTCTTTGTACCAAATTCGTCTCGTTCGTCCCTCTTCGTCCTCCCATTTGATCCCTAGGCCTTCTTTGGACCATGTTCGTCTCGTTCGTCAATCTTCGTCCTCCCATTTGATCCCTTGGCCTTCTTTGTACCATGTTCGTCTCGTTCGTCCCTCTTCGTCCTCCCATTTGATCCCTAGGCCTTCTTTGGACCAAGTTCGTCTCGTTCGTCCATCTTCGTGCTCCCATTTGATCCGTAGGCCTTCTTTGGACAAAGTTCGTCTCGTTCGTCCATCTTCGTCCTCCCATTTGATCCCTTGGCCTTCTTTGTACCAAGTTCGTCTCGTTTGTCCCTCTTCGTCCTCCCATTTGATCCCTAGGCCTTCTTTGGACCATGTTCGTCTCGTTCGTCCCTCTTCGACCTCCCATTTGATCCCTTGGCCTTCTTTGTACCAAGTTCGTCTCGTTCGTCCATCTTCGTCCTCCCATTTGATCCCTTCGCCTTCTTTGTACCATGTTCGTCTCGTTCGTCCCTCTTCGTCCTCCCATTTGATCCCTAGGCCTTCTTTGGACCATGTTCGTCTCGTTCGTCCATCTTCGTCCTCCCATTTGATCCGTTGGCATTATTTGGACCAAGTTCGTCTCGTTCGTCCATCTTCGTCCTCCCATTTGATCCCTTGGCCTTCTTTGTACCAAGTTCGTCTCGTTCCTCCCTCTTGGTCCTCCCAATTGATCCCTAGGCCTTCTTTGGACCAAGTTTATCTCGTTCGTCCATCTTCGTCCTCCCATTTGATCCCTTGGCCTTCTTTGTACCAAGTTCGTCTCGTTCGTCCCTCTTCGTCCTCCCATTTGATCCCTAGGCCTTCTTTGGACCATGTTCGTCTCGTTCGTCCATCTTCGTCCTCCCATTTGATCCCTTGGCCTTCTTTGTACGTTCGTCCCTCTTCTTCTTCCCATTTGATCCCTAGGCCTTCTTTGGACCATGTTCATCTCGTTCGTAAATCTTCGTCCTCCCATTTGATCCCTTAGCCTTCTTTGTACCAAGTTCGTCTCGTTCGTCCCTCTTCGTCCTCCCATTTGTTCCCTAGGCCTTCTTTGGACAAAGTTCGTCTCGTTCGTCCATCTTCGTCCTCCCATTTGATCCGTTGGCCTTCTTTGTACCATGTTCGTCTCGTTCGTCCATCTTCGTCCTCCTATTTGATCCCTAGGCCTTCTTTGTACCAAATTCGTCTCGTTCGTCCCTCTTCGTCCTCCCATTTGATCCCTAGGCCTTCTTTGGACCATGTTCGTCTCGTTCGTCCATCTTCGTCCTCCCATTTGATCCCTTGGCCTTCTTTGTACCATGTTCGTCTCGTTCGTCCCTCTTCGTCCTCCCATTTGATCCCTAGGCCTTCTTTGGACCAAGTTCGTCTCGTTCGTCCATCTTCGTGCTCCCATTTGATCCGTAGGCCTTCTTTGGACAAAGTTCGTCTCGTTCGTCCATCTTCGTCCTCCCATTTGATCCCTTGGCCTTCTTTGTACCATGTTCGTCTCGTTTGTCCCTCTTCGTCCTCCCATTTGATCCCTAGGCCTTCTTTGGACCATGTTCGTCTCGTTCGTCCCTCTTCGACCTCCCATTTGATCCCTTGGCCTTCTTTGTACCAAGTTCGTCTCGTTCGTCCATCTTCGTCCTCCCATTTGATCCCTTGGCCTTCTTTGTACCATGTTCGTCTCGTTCGTCCCTCTTCGTCCTCCCATTTGATCCCTAGGCCTTCTTTGGACCATGTTCGTCTCGTTCGTCCATCTTCGTCCTCCCATTTGATCCCTTGGCCTTCTTTGTACCATGTTCGTCTCGTTCGTCCCTCTTCGTCCTCCCATTTGATCCCTAGGCCTTCTTTGGACCAAGTTCGTCTCGTTCGTCCATCTTCGTGCTCCCATTTGATCCGTAGGCCTTCTTTGGACAAAGTTCGTCTCGTTCGTCCATCTTCCTCCTCCCATTTGATCCCTTGGCCTTCTTTGTACCATGTTCGTCTCGTTCGTCCCTCTTCGTCCTCCCATTTGATCCCTAGGCCTTCTTTGGACCATGTTCGTCTCGTTCGTCCATCTTCGTCCTCCCAATTGATCCCTTGGCCTTCTTTGTACCATGTTCGTCTCGTTCGTCCCTCTTCGTCCTCCCATTTGATCCCTAGGCCTTCTTTGGACCAAGTTCGTCTCGTTCGTCCATCTTCGTGCTCCCATTTGATCCGTAGGCCTTCTTTGGACAAAGTTCGTCTCGTTCGTCCATCTTCATCCTCCCATTTGATCCCTTGGCCTTCTTTGTACCATGTTCGTCTCGTTCGTCCCTCTTCGTCCTCCCATTTGATCCCTTGGCCTTCTTTGTACCAAGTTCGTCTCGTTTGTCCCTATTCGTCCTCCCATTTGATCCCTAGGCCTTCTTTGGACCAAGTTCGTCTCGTTCGTCCATCTTCGTCCTCCCATTTGATCCGTTGGCATTATTTGGACCAAGTTCGTCTCGTTCGTCCATCTTCGTCCTCCCATTTGATCCCTTGGCCTTCTTTGTACCATGTTCGTCTCGTTCGTCCCTCTTCGTCCTCCCATTTGATCCCTAGGCCTTCTTTGGACCAAGTTCGTCTCGTTCGTCCATCTTCCTCCTCCCATTTGATCCCTTGGCCTTCTTTGTACCAAGTTCGTCTCGTTTGTCCCTCTTCGTCCTCCCATTTGATCCCTTGGCCTTCTTTGTACCATGTTCGTCTCGTTCGTCCCTCTTCGTCCTCCCATTTGATCCCTAGGCCTTCTTTGGACCATGTTCGTCTCGTTCGTCCATCTTCGTCCTCCCAATTGATCCCTTGGCCTTCTTTGTACCATGTTCGTCTCGTTCGTCCCTCTTCGTCCTCCCATTTGATCCCTAGGCCTTCTTTGGACCAAGTTCGTCTCGTTCGTCCATCTTCGTGCTCCCATTTGATCCGTAGGCCTTCTTTGGACAAAGTTCGTCTCGTTCGTCCATCTTCATCCTCCCATTTGATCCCTTGGCCTTCTTTGTACCATGTTCGTCTCGTTCGTCCCTCTTCGTCCTCCCATTTGATCCCTTGGCCTTCTTTGTACCAAGTTCGTCTCGTTCCTCCCTCTTGGTCCTCCCAATTGATCCCTAGGCCTTCTTTGGACCAAGTTCATCTCGTTCGTCCATCTTCGTCCTCCCATTTGATCCCTTGGCCTTCTTTGTACCAAGTTCGTCTCGTTCGTCCCTCTTCGTCCTCCCATTTGATCCCTAGGCCTTCTTTGGACCATGTTCGTCTCGTTCGTCCATCTTCGTCCTCCCATTTGATCCCTTGGCCTTCTTTGTACGTTCGTCCCTCTTCTTCTTCCCATTTGATCCCTAGGCCTTCTTTGGACCATGTTCATCTCGTTCGTAAATCTTCGTCCTCCCATTTGATCCCTTGGCCTTCTTTGTACCAAGTTCGTCTCGTTCGTCCCTCTTCGTCCTCCCATTTGTTCCCTAGGCCTTCTTTGGACAAAGTTCGTCTCGTTCGTCCATCTTCGTCCTCCCATTTGATCCGTTGGCCTTATTTGTACCATGTTCGTCTCGTTCGTCCATCTTCGTCCTCCTATTTGATCCCTAGGCCTTCTTTGTACCAAATTCGTCTCGTTCGTCCCTCTTCGTCCTCCCATTTGATCCCTTGGCCTTCTTTGGACCAAGTTCGTCTAGTTCGTCCTCCCATTTGATCCCTTGGCCTTCTTTGTACCAAGTTCGTCTCGTTTGTCCCTCTTCGTCCTCCCATTTGATCCCTAGGCCTTTTTTGGACCAAGTTCGTCTCGTTCGTCCATCTTCGTCCTCCCATTTGATCCGTTGGCACTATTTGGACCAAGTTCGTCTCGTTCGTCCATCTTCGTCCTCCCATTTGATCCCTTGGCCTTCTTTGTACCAAGTTCGTCTCGTTCCTCCCTCTTCTTCCTCCCAATTGATCCCTAGGCCTTCTTTGGACCAAGTTCATCTCGTTCGTCCATCTTCGTCCTCCCATTGGATCCCTTGGCCTTCTTTGTACCAAGTTCGTCTCGTTCGTCCCTCTTCGTCCTCCTATTTGATCCCTAGGCCTTCTTTGGACCAAGTTCATCTCGTTCGTCCATCTTCGTCCTCCCATTTGATCCCATGGCCTTCTTTGTACCAAGTTCGTCTCGTTCGTCCCTCTTCGTCCTCCCATTTGATCCCTAGGCCTTCTTTGGACCATGTTCGTCTCGTTCGTCCATCTTCGTCCTCCCATTTGATCCCTTGGCCTTCTTTGTACGTTCGTCCCTCTTCTTCTTCCCATTTGATCCCTAGGCCTTCTTTGGACCATGTTCATCTCGTTCGTAAATCTTCGTCCTCCCATTTGATCCCTTGGCCTTCTTTGTACCAAGTTCGTCTCGTTCGTCCCTCTTCGTCCTCCCATTTGTTCCCTAGGCCTTCTTTGGACAAAGTTCGTCTCGTTCGTCCATCTTCGTCCTCCCATTTGATCCGTTGGCCTTCTTTGTACCATGTTCGTCTCGTTCGTCCATCTTCGTCCTCCTATTTGATCCCTAGGCCTTCTTTGTACCAAATTCGTCTCGTTCGTCCCTCTTCGTCCTCCCATTTGATCCCTTGGCCTTCTTTGGACCAAGTTCGTCTCGTTCGTCCATCTTCCTCCTCCCATTTGATCCCTTGGCCTTCTTTGTACCAAGTTCGTCTCGTTTGTCCCTCTTCGTCCTCCCATTTGATCCCTTGGCCTTCTTTGTACCATGTTCGTCTCGTTCGTCCCTCTTCGTCCTCCCATTTGATCCCTAGGCCTTCTTTGGACCATGTTCGTCTCGTTCGTCTATCTTCGTCCTCCCAATTGATCCCTTGGCCTTCTTTGTACCATGTTCGTCTCGTTCGTCCCTCTTCGTCCTCCCATTTGATCCCTAGGCCTTCTTTGGACCAAGTTCGTCTCGTTCGTCCATCTTCGTGCTCCCATTTGATCCGTAGGCCTTCTTTGGACAAAGTTCGTCTCGTTCGTCCATCTTCATCCTCCCATTTGATCCCTTGGCCTTCTTTGTACCATGTTCGTCTCGTTCGTCCCTCTTCGTCCTCCCATTTGATCCCTTGGCCTTCTTTGTACCAAGTTCGTCTCGTTTGTCCCTATTCTTCCTCCCATTTGATCCCTAGGCCTTCTTTGGACCAAGTTCGTCTCGTTCGTCCATCTTCGTCCTCCCATTTGATCCGTTGGCATTATTTGGACCAAGTTCGTCTCGTTCGTCCATCTTCGTCCTCCCATTTGATCCCTTGGCCTTCTTTGTACCAAGTTCGTCTCGTTCCTCCCTCTTGGTCCTCCCAATTGATCCCTAGGCCTTCTTTGGACCAAGTTCATCTCGTTCATCCATCTTCGTCCTCCCATTTGATCCCTTGGCCTTCTTTGTACCAAGTTCGTCTCGTTCGTCCCTCTTCATCCTCCCATTTGATCCCTAGGCCTTCTTTGGACCATGTTCGTCTCGTTCGTCCATCTTCGTCCTCCCATTTGATCCCTTGGCCTTCTTTGTACCATGTTCGTCTCGTTCGTCCATCTTCTTCCTCCTATTTGATCCGTTGCATTCTTTGGACCAAGTTCGTCTCGTTCGTCCATCTTCGTCCTCCCATTTGTTCCCTAGGCCTTCTTTGGACAAAGTTCGTCTCGTTCGTCCATCTTCGTCCTCCCATTTGATCCGTTGGCCTTCTTTGTACCATGTTCGTCTCGTTCGTCCATCTTCGTCCTCCTATTTGATCCCTAGGCCTTCTTTGTACCAAATTCGTCTCGTTCGTCCCTCTTCGTCCTCCCATTTGATCCCTTGGCCTTCTTTGGACCAAGTTCGTCTCGTTCGTCCATCTTCGTCCTCCCATTTGATCCCTTGGCCTTCTTTGTACCAAGTTCGTCTCGTTTGTCCCTCTTCGTCCTCCCATTTGATCCCTAGGCCTTCTTTGGACCAAGTTCGTCTCGTTCGTCCATCTTCGTCCTCCCATTAGATTCGTTGGCACTATTTGGACCAAGTTCGTCTCGTTCGTCCATCTTCGTCCTCCCATTTGATCCCTTGGCGTTCTTTGTACCAAGTTCGTCTCGTTCCTCCCTCTTCGTCCTCCCAATTGATCCCTAGGCCTTCTTTGGACCAAGTTCATCTCGTTCGTCCATCTTCGTCCTCCCATTGGATCCCTTGGCCTTCTTTGTACCAAGTTCGTCTCGTTCCTCCCTCTTCGTCCTCCCATTTGATCCCTAGGCCTTCTTTGGAACATGTTCGTCTCGTTCGTCCATCTTCGTCCTCCCATTTGATCCCTTGGCCTTCTTTGTACCATGTTCGTCTCGTTCGTCCCTCTTCTTCTTCCCATTTGATCCCTAGGCCTTCTTTGGACCAAGTTCATCTCGTTCGTCCTCCCATTTGTTCCCTATGCGTTCTTTGGACAAAGTTCGTCTCGTTCGTCCTTCTTCGTCCTCCCATTTGATCCGTAGGCCTTCTTTGGACAATGTTCGTCTCGTTCGTCCATCTTCGTCCTCCCATTTGATCCCTTGGCCTTCTTTGTACCAAGTTCGTCTCGTTTGTCCCTCTTCGTCCTCCCATTTGATCCCTAGGCCTTCTTTGGACCAAGTTCGTCTCGTTCGTCCATCTTCGTCCTCCCATTTGATCCGTTGGCCTTCTTTGTACCATGTTCGTCTCGTTCGTCCATCTTCATCCTCCTATTTGATCCCTAGGCCTTCTTTGTACCAAGTTCGTCTCGTTCGTCCCTCTTCGTCCTCCCATTTGATCCCTAGGCCTTCTTTGGTCCATGTTCGTCTCGTTCGTCCATCTTCGTCCTCCCATTTGATCCCTTGGCCTTCTTTGTACCATGTTCATCTCGTTCGTCCCTCTTCGTCCTCCCATTTGATCCCTAGGCCTTCTTTGGGCCATGTTCATCTCGTTCGTCCATCTTCGTCCTCCCATTTGATCCCTTGGCCTTCTTTGTACCAAGTTCGTCTCGTTTGTCCCTCTTCGTCCTCCCATTTGATCCCTAGGCCTTCTTTGGACCAAGTTCGTATCGTTCGTCCATCTTCGTCCTCCCATTTGATCCGTTGGCCTTCTTTGTACCATGTTCGTCTCGTTCGTCCATCTTCATCCTCCTATTTGATCCCTAGGCCTTCTTTGTACCAAGTTCGTCTCGTTCGTCCCTCTTCGTCCTCCCATTTGATCCGTTGGCCTTCTTTGTACCATGTTCGTCTCGTTCGTCCATCTTCATCCTCCTATTTGATCCCTAGGCCTTCTTTGGACCAAGTTCGTCTCGTTCGTCCATCTTCGTCCTCCCATTTGATCCGTTGGCCTTCTTTGTACCATGTTCGTCTCGTTCGTCCATCTTCATCCTCCTATTTGATCCCTAGGCCTTCTTTGTACCAAGTTCGTCTCGTTCGTCCCTCTTCGTCCTCCCATTTGATCCCTAGGCCTTCTTTGGTCCATGTTCGTCTCGTTCGTCCATCTTCGTCCTCCCATTTGATCCCTTGGCCTTCTTTGTACCATGTTCGTCTCGTTCGTCCCTCTTCGTCCTCCCATTTGATCCCTAGGCCTTCTTTGGGCCATGTTCGTCTCGTTCGTCCATCTTCGTCCTCCCATTTGATCCCTTGGCCTTCTTTGTACCAAGTTCGTCTCGTTTGTCCCTCTTCGTCCTCCCATTTGATCCCTAGGCCTTCTTTGGACCAAGTTCGTCTCGTTCGTCCATCTTCGTCCTCCCATTTGATCCGTTGGCCTTCTTTGTACCATGTTCGTCTCGTTCGTCCATCTTCATCCTCCTATTTGATCCCTAGGCCTTCTTTGTACCAAGTTCGTCTCGTTCGTCCATCTTCGTCCTCCCATTTGATCCCTAGGCCTTCTTTGGTCCATGTTCGTCTCGTTCGTCCATCTTCGTCCTCCCATTTGATCCCTTGGCCTTCTTTGTACCATGTTCGTCTCGTTCGTCCCTCTTCGTCCTCCCATTTGATCCCTAGGCCTTCTTTGGGCCATGTTCGTCTCGTTCGTCCATCTTCGTCCTCCCATTTGATCCCTTGGCCTTCTTTGTACCATGTTCGTCTCGTTCGTCCCTCTTCGTCCTCCCATTTGATCCCTAGACCTTCTTTGGACCATGTTCGTCTCATTCGTCCATCTTCGTCCTCCCATTTGATCCCTTGGTCTTCTTTGTACCATGTTCGTCTCGTTCGTCCCTCTTCGTCCTCCCATTTGATCCCTAGGCCTTCTTTGGACCAAGTTCGTCTCGTTCGTCCATCTTCGTCCTCCCATTTGATCCCTTGGCCTTCTTTGTACCAAGTTCGTCTCGTTTGTCCCTCTTCGTCCTCCCATTTGATCCCTAGGCCTTCTTTGGACCATGTTCGTCTCGTTCGTCCCTCTTCGACCTCCCATTTGATCCCTTGGCCTTCTTTGGACCAAGTTCGTCTCGTTCATCCATCTTCGTCCTCCCATTTGATCCCTTGGCCTTCTTTGTACCATGTTCGTCTCGTTCGTCCCTCTTCGTCCTCCCATTTGATCCCTAGGCCTTCTTTGGACCATGTTCGTCTCGTTCGTCCATCTTCGTCCTCCCATTTGATCCCTTGGCCTTCTTTGTACCATGTTCGTCTCGTTCGTCCCTCTTCGTCCTCCCATTTGATCCCTTGGCCTTCTTTGGACCAAGTTCGTCTCGTTCGTCCATCTTCGTCCTCCCATTTGATCCCTTGGCCTTCTTTGTACCAAGTTCGTCTCGTTTGTCCCTCTTCGTCCTCCCATTTGATCCCTAGGCCTTCTTTGGACCAAGTTCGTCTCGTTCGTCCATCTTCGTCCTCCCATTTGATCCGTTGGCACTATTTGGACCAAGTTCGTCTCGTTCGTCCATCTTCGTCCTCCCATTTGATCCCTTGGCCTTCTTTGTACCATGTTCGTCTCGTTCCTCCCTCTTCGTCCTCCCAATTGATCCCTAGGCCTTCTTTGGACCAAGTTCATCTCGTTCGTCCATCTTCGTCCTCCCATTGGATCCCTTGGCCTTCTTTGTACCAAGTTCGTCTCGTTCGTCCCTCTTCGTCCTCCCATTTGATCCCTAGGCCTTCTTTGGAACATGTTCGTCTCGTTCGTCCATCTTCGTCCTCCCATTTGATCCCTTGGCCTTCTTTGTACCATGTTCGTCTCGTTCGTCCCTCTTCTTCTTCCCATTTGATCCCTAGGCCTTCTTTGGACCAAGTTCATCTCGTTCGTCCTCCCATTTGTTCCCTATGCCTTCTTTGGACAAAGTTCGTCTCGTTCGTCCTTCTTCGTCCTCCCATTTGATCCGTAGGCCTTCTTTGGACAATGTTCGTCTCGTTCGTCCATCTTCGTCCTCCCATTTGATCCCTTGGCCTTCTTTGTACCAAGTTCGTCTCGTTTGTCCCTCTTCGTCCTCCCATTTGATCCCTAGGCCTTCTTTGGACCAAGTTCGTCTCGTTCGTCCATCTTCGTCCTCCCATTTGATCCGTTGGCCTTCTTTGTACCATGTTCGTCTCGTTCGTCCATCTTCATCCTCCTATTTGATCCCTAGGCCTTCTTTGTACCAAGTTCGTCTCGTTCGTCCCTCTTCGTCCTCCCATTTGATCCCTAGGCCTTCTTTGGTCCATGTTCGTCTCGTTCGTCCATATTCGTCCTCCCATTTGATCCCTTGGCCTTCTTTGTACCATGTTCGTCTCGTTCGTCCCTCTTCGTCCTCCCATTTGATCCCTAGGCCTTCTTTGGGCCATGTTCGTCTCGTTCGTCCATCTTCGTCCTCCCATTTGATCCCTTGGCCTTCTTTGTACCATGTTCGTCTCGTTCGTCCCTCTTCGTCCTCCCATTTGATCCCTAGACCTTCTTTGGACCATGTTCGTCTCATTCGTCCATCTTCGTCCTCCCATTTGATCCCTTGGTCTTCTTTGTACCATGTTCGTCTCGTTCGTCCCTCTTCGTCCTCCCATTTGATCCCTAGGCCTTCTTTGGACCAAGTTCGTCTCGTTCGTCCATCTTCGTCCTCCCATTTGATCCCTTGGCTTTCTTTGTACCAAGTTCGTCTCGTTTGTCCCTCTTCGTCCTCCCATTTGATCCCTAGGCCTTCTTTGGACCATGTTCGTCTCGTTCGTCCCTCTTCGACCTCCCATTTGATCCCTTGGCCTTCTTTGGACCAAGTTCGTCTCGTTCGTCCATCTTCGTCCTCCCATTTGATCCCTTGGCCTTCTTTGTACGATTCGTCCCTCTTCGTCCTCCCATTTGATCCCTAGGCCTTCTTTGGACCATGTTCGTCTCGTTCGTCCATCTTCGTCCTCCCATTTGATCCCTTGGCCTTCTTTGTACCATGTTCGTCTCGTTCGTCCCTCTTCGTCCTCCCATTTGATCCCTTGGCCTTCTTTGGACCAAGTTCGTCTCGTTCGTCCATCTTCGTCCTCCCATTTGATCCCTTGGCCTTCTTTGTACCAAGTTCGTCTCGTTTGTCCCTCTTCGTCCTCCCATTTGATCCCTAGGCCTTCTTTGGACCAAGTTCGTCTCGTTCGTCCATCTTCGTCCTCCCATTTGATCCGTTGGCACTATTTGGACCAAGTTCGTCTCGTTCGTCCATCTTCGTCCTCCCATTTGATCCCTTGGCCTTCTTTGTACCAAGTTCGTCTCGTTCCTCCCTCTTCGTCCTCCCAATTGATCCCTAGGCCTTCTTTGGACCAAGTTCATCTCGTTCGTCCATCTTCGTCCTCCCATTGGTTCCCTTGGCCTTCTTTGTACCAAGTTCGTCTCGTTCGTCCCTCTTCGTCCTCCCATTTGATCCCTAGGCCTTCTTTGGAACATGTTCGTCTCGTTCGTCCATCTTCGTCCTCCCATTTGATCCCTTGGCCTTCTTTGTACCATGTTCGTCTCGTTCGTCCCTCTTCTTCTTCCCATTTGATCCCTAGGCCTTCTTTGGACCAAGTTCATCTCGTTCGTCCTCCCATTTGTTCCCTATGCCTTCTTTGGACAAACTTCGTCTCGTTCGTCCTTCTTCGTCCTCCCATTTGATTCGTAGGCCTTCTTTGGACAATGTTCGTCTCGTTCGTCCATCTTCGTCCTCCCATTTGATCCCTTGGCCTTCTTTGTACCAAGTTCGTCTCGTTTGTCCCTCTTCGTCCTCCCATTTGATCCCTAGGCCTTCTTTGGACCAAGTTCGTCTCGTTCGTCCATCTTCGTCCTCCCATTTGATCCGTTGGCCTTCTTTGTACCATGTTCGTCTAGTTCGTCCATCTTCATCCTCCTATTTGATCCCTAGGCCTTCTTTGTACCAAGTTCGTCTCGTTCGTCCCTCTTCGTCCTCCCATTTGATCCCTAGGCCTTCTTTGGACCAAGTTCGTCTCGTTCGTCCATCTTCGTCCTCCCATTTGATCCCTTGGCCTTCTTTGTACCAAGTTCGTCTCGTTTGTCCCTCTTCGTCCTCCCATTTGATCCCTAGGCCTTCTTTGGACCATGTTCGTCTCGTTCGTCCCTCTTCGACCTCCCATTTGATCCCTTGGCCTTCTTTGGACCAAGTTCGTCTCGTTCGTCCATCTTCGTCCTCCCATTTGATCCCTTGGCCTTCTTTGTACCATGTTCGTCTCGTTCGTCCCTCTTCGTCCTCCCATTTGATCCCTAGGCCTTCTTTGGACCATGTTCGTCTCGTTCGTCCATCTTCGTCCTCCCATTTGATCCCTTGGCCTTCTTTGTACCATGTTCGTCTCGTTCGTCCCTCTTCGTCCTCCCATTTGATCCCTTGGCCTTCTTTGGACCAAGTTCGTCTCGTTCGTCCATCTTCGTCCTCCCATTTGATCCCTTGGCCTTCTTTGTACCAAGTTCGTCTCGTTTGTCCCTCTTCGTCCTCCCATTTGATCCCTAGGCCTTCTTTGGACCAAGTTCGTCTCGTTCGTCCATCTTCGTCCTCCCATTTGATCCGTTGGCACTATTTGGACCAAGTTCGTCTCGTTCGTCCATCTTCGTCCTCCCATTTGATCCCTTGGCCTTCTTTGTACCAAGTTCGTCTCGTTCCTCCCTCTTCGTCCTCCCAATTGATCCCTAGGCCTTCTTTGGACCAAGTTCATCTCGTTCGTCCATCTTCGTCCTCCCATTGGTTCCCTTGGCCTTCTTTGTACCAAGTTCGTCTCGTTCGTCCCTCTTCGTCCTCCCATTTGATCCCTAGGCCTTCTTTGGAACATGTTCGTCTCGTTCGTCCATCTTCGTCCTCCCATTTGATCCCTTGGCCTTCTTTGTACCATGTTCGTCTCGTTCGTCCCTCTTCTTCTTCCCATTTGATCCCTAGGCCTTCTTTGGACCAAGTTCATCTCGTTCGTCCTCCCATTTGTTCCCTATGCCTTCTTTGGACAAAGTTCGTCTCGTTCGTCCTTCTTCGTCCTCCCATTTGATTCGTAGGCCTTCTTTGGACAATGTTCGTCTCGTTCGTCCATCTTCGTCCTCCCATTTGATCCCTTGGCCTTCTTTGTACCAAGTTCGTCTCGTTTGTCCCTCTTCGTCCTCCCATTTGATCCCTAGGCCTTCTTTGGACCAAGTTCGTCTCGTTCGTCCATCTTCGTCCTCCCATTTGATCCGTTGGCCTTCTTTGTACCATGTTCGTCTCGTTCGTCCATCTTCATCCTCCTATTTGATCCCTAGGCCTTCTTTGTACCAAGTTCGTCTCGTTCGTCCCTCTTCGTCCTCCCATTTGATCCCTAGGCCTTCTTTGGACCAAGTTCGTCTCGTTCGTCCATCTTCGTCCTCCCATTTGATCCCTTGGCCTTCTTTGTACCAAGTTCGTCTCGTTTGTCCCTCTTCGTCCTCCCATTTGATCCCTAGGCCTTCTTTGGACCATGTTCGTCTCGTTCGTCCCTCTTCGACCTCCCATTTGATCCCTTGGCCTTCTTTGGACCAAGTTCGTCTCGTTCGTCCATCTTCGTCCTCCCATTTGATCCCTTGGCCTTCTTTGTACCATGTTCGTCTCGTTCGTCCCTCTTCGTCCTCCCATTTGATCCCTAGGCCTTCTTTGGACCATGTTCGTCTCGTTCGTCCATCTTCGTCCTCCCATTTGATCCCTTGGCCTTCTTTGTACCATGTTCGTCTCGTTCGTCCCTCTTCGTCCTCCCATTTGATCCCTTGGCCTTCTTTGGACCAAGTTCGTCTCGTTCGTCCATCTTCGTCCTCCCATTTGATCCCTTGGCCTTCTTTGTACCAAGTTCGTCTCGTTTGTCCCTCTTCGTCCTCCCATTTGATCCCTAGGCCTTCTTTGGACCAAGTTCGTCTCGTTCGTCCATCTTCGTCCTCCCATTTGATCCGTTGGCACTATTTGGACCAAGTTCGTCTCGTTCGTCCATCTTCGTCCTCCCATTTGATCCCTTGGCCTTCTTTGTACCAAGTTCGTCTCGTTCCTCCCTCTTCGTCCTCCCAATTGATCCCTAGGCCTTCTTTGGACCAAGTTCATCTCGTTCGTCCATCTTCGTCCTCCCATTGGTTCCCTTGGCCTTCTTTGTACCAAGTTCGTCTCGTTCGTCCCTCTTCGTCCTCCCATTTGATCCCTAGGCCTTCTTTGGAACATGTTCGTCTCGTTCGTCCATCTTCGTCCTCCCATTTGATCCCTTGGCCTTCTTTGTACCATGTTCGTCTCGTTCGTCCCTCTTCTTCTTCCCATTTGATCCCTAGGCCTTCTTTGGACCAAGTTCATCTCGTTCGTCCTCCCATTTGTTCCCTATGCCTTCTTTGGACAAAGTTCGTCTCGTTCGTCCTTCTTCGTCCTCCCATTTGATTCGTAGGCCTTCTTTGGACAATGTTCGTCTCGTTCGTCCATCTTCGTCCTCCCATTTGATCCCTTGGCCTTCTTTGTACCAAGTTCGTCTCGTTTGTCCCTCTTCGTCCTCCCATTTGATCCCTAGGCCTTCTTTGGACCAAGTTCGTCTCGTTCGTCCATCTTCGTCCTCCCATTTGATCCGTTGGCCTTCTTTGTACCATGTTCGTCTCGTTCGTCCATCTTCATCCTCCTATTTGATCCCTAGGCCTTCTTTGTACCAAGTTCGTCTCGTTCGTCCCTCTTCGTCCTCCCATTTGATCCCTAGGCCTTCTTTGGTCCATGTTCGTCTCGTTCGTCCATCTTCGTCCTCCCATTTGATCCCTTGGCCTTCTTTGTACCATGTTCGTCTCGTTCGTCCCTCTTCGTCCTCCCATTTGATCCCTAGGCCTTCTTTGGGCCATGTTCGTCTCGTTCGTCCATCTTCGTCCTCCCATTTGATCCCTTGGCCTTCTTTGTACCATGTTCGTCTCGTTCGTCCCTCTTCGTCCTCCCATTTGATCCCTAGACCTTCTTTGGACCATGTTCGTCTCATTCGTCCATCTTCGTCCTCCCATTTGATCCCTTGGTCTTCTTTGTACCATGTTCGTCTCGTTCGTCCCTCTTCGTCCTCCCATTTGATCCCTAGGCCTTCTTTGGACCAAGTTCGTCTCGTTCGTCCATCTTCGTCCTCCCATTTGATCCCTTGGCCTTCTTTGTACCAAGTTCGTCTCGTTTGTCCCTCTTCGTCCTCCCATTTGATCCCTAGGCCTTCTTTGGACCATGTTCGTCTCGTTCGTCCCTCTTCGACCTCCCATTTGATCCCTTGGCCTTCTTTGGACCAAGTTCGTCTCGTTCTTCCATCTTCGTCCTCCCATTTGATCCCTTGGCCTTCTTTGTACCATGTTCGTCTCGTTCGTCCCTCTTCGTCCTCCCATTTGATCCCTAGGCCTTCTTTGGACCATGTTCGTCTCGTTCGTCCATCTTCGTCCTCCCATTTGATCCCTTGGCCTTCTTTGTACCATGTTCGTCTCGTTCGTCCCTCTTCGTCCTCCCATTTGATCCCTAGGCCTTCTTTGGACCAAGTTCGTCTCGTTCGTCCGTCTTCGTGCTCCCATTTGATCCGTTGGCCTTCTTTGGACAAAGTTCGTCTCGTTCGTCCATCTTCGTCCTCCCATTTGATCCCTTCGCCTTCTTTGTACCAAGTTCGTCTCGTTTGTCCCTCTTCGTCCTCCCATTTGATCCCTAGGCCTTCTTTGGACCATGTTCGTCTCGTTCGTCCCTCTTCGACCTCCCATTTGATCCCTTGGCCTTCTTTGTACCAAGTTCGTCTCGTTCGTCCATCTTCGTCCTCCCATTTGATCCCTTGGCCTTCTTTGTACCATGTTCGTCTCGTTCGTCCCTCTTCGTCCTCCCATTTGATCCCTAGGCCTTCTTTGGACCATGTTCGTCTCGTTCGTCCATCTTCGTCCTCCCATTTGATCCCTTGGCCTTCTTTGTACCATGTTCGTCTCGTTCGTCCCTCTTCGTCCTCCCATTTGATCCCTAGGCCTTCTTTGGACCAAGTTCGTCTCGTTCGTCCATCTTCGTCCTCCCATTTGATCCGTTGGCACTATTTGGACCAAGTTCGTCTCGTTCGTCCATCTTCGTCCTCCCATTTGATCCCTTGGCCTTCTTTGTACCAAGTTCGTCTCGTTCCTCCCTCTTCGTCCTCCCAATTGATCCCTAGGCCTTCTTTGGACCAAGTTCATCTCGTTCGTCCATCTTCGTCCTCCCATTGGATCCCTTGGCCTTCTTTGTACCAAGTTCGTGTCGTTCGTCCCTCTTCGTCCTCCCATTTGATCCCTAGGCCTTCTTTGGAACATGTTCGTCTCGTTCGTCCATCTTCGTCCTCCCATTTGATCCCTTGGCCTTCTTTGTACCATGTTCGTCTCGTTCGTCCCTCTTCTTCTTCCCATTTGATCCCTAGGCCTTCTTTGGACCAAGTTCATCTCGTTCGTCCTCCCATTTGTTCCCTATGCCTTCTTTGGACAAAGTTCGTCTCGTTCGTCCTTCTTCGTCCTCCCATTTGATCCGTAGGCCTTCTTTGGACAATGTTCGTCTCGTTCGTCCATCTTCGTCCTCCCATTTGATCCCTTGGCCTTCTTTGTACCAAGTTCGTCTCGTTTGTCCCTCTTCGTCCTCCCATTTGATCCCTAGGCCTTCTTTGGACCAAGTTCGTCTCGTTCGTCCATCTTCGTCCTCCCATTTGATCCGTTGGCCTTCTTTGTACCATGTTCGTCTCGTTCGTCCATCTTCATCCTCCTATTTGATCCCTAGGCCTTCTTTGTACCAAGTTCGTCTCGTTCGTCCCTCTTCGTCCTCCCATTTGATCCCTAGGCCTTCTTTGGTCCATGTTCGTCTCGTTCGTCCATCTTCGTCCTCCCATTTGATCCCTTGGCCTTCTTTGTACCATGTTCGTCTCGTTCGTCCCTCTTCGTCCTCCCATTTGATCCCTAGGCCTTCTTTGGGCCATGTTCGTCTCGTTCGTCCATCTTCGTCCTCCCATTTGATCCCTTGGCCTTCTTTGTACCATGTTCGTCTCGTTCGTCCCTCTTCGTCCTCCCGTTTGATCCCTAGACCTTCTTTGGACCATGTTCGTCTCATTCGTCCATCTTCGTCCTCCCATTTGATCCCTTGGTCTTCTTTGTACCATGTTCGTCTCGTTCGTCCCTCTTCGTCCTCCCATTTGATCCCTTGGCCTTCTTTGTACCAAGTTCGTCTCGTTTGTCCCTCTTCGTCCTCCCATTTGATCCCTAGGCCTTCTTTGGACCATGTTCGTCTCGTTCGTCCCTCTTCGACCTCCCATTTGATCCCTTGGCCTTCTTTGGACCAAGTTCGTCTCGTTCGTCCATCTTCGTCCTCCCATTTGATCCCTTGGCCTTCTTTGTACCATGTTCGTCTCGTTCGTCCCTCTTCGTCCTCCCATTTGATCCCTAGGCCTTCTTTGGACCATGTTCGTCTCGTTCGTCCATCTTCGTCCTCCCATTTGATCCCTTGGCCTTCTTTGTACCATGTTCGTCTCGTTCGTCCCTCTTCGTCCTCCCATTTGATCCCTAGGCCTTCTTTGGACCAAGTTCGTCTCGTTCGTCCATCTTCGTGCTCCCATTTGATCCGTAGGCCTTCTTTGGACAAAGTTCGTCTCGTTCGTCCATCTTCGTCCTCCCATTTGATCCCTTCGCCTTCTTTGTACCAAGTTCGTCTCGTTTGTCCCTCTTCGTCCTCCCATTTGATCCCTAGGCCTTCTTTGGACCATGTTCGTCTCGTTCGTCCCTCTTCGACCTCCCATTTGATCCCTTGGCCTTCTTTGTACCAAGTTCGTCTCGTTCGTCCATCTTCGTCCTCCCATTTGATCCCTTGGCCTTCTTTGTACCATGTTCGTCTCGTTCGTCCCTCTTCGTCCTCCCATTTGATCCCTAGGCCTTCTTTGGACCATGTTCGTCTCGTTCGTCCATCTTCGTCCTCCCATTTGATCCCTTGGCCTTCTTTGTACCATGTTCGTCTCGTTCGTCCCTCTTCGTCCTCCCATTTGATCCCTAGGCCTTCTTTGGACCAAGTTCGTCTCGTTCGTCCATCTTCGTGCTCCCATTTGATCCGTAGGCCTTCTTTGGACAAAGTTCGTCTCGTTCGTCCATCTTCATCCTCCCATTTGATCCCTTGGCCTTCTTTGTACCAAGTTCGTCTCGTTGGTCCCTCTTCGTCCTCCCATTTTATCCCTAGGCCTTCTTTGGACCAAGTTCGTCTCGTTCGTCCATCTTCGTCCTCCCATTTGATCCGTTGGCATTATTTGGATAAAAGAGTGTAACAGTAATGGATTCTCGGTGAATTCTACCGTTACAGCATCTTTCCAAAATCAATGTAACAGTAATGGATTCTCGGTGAATTCTACTGTTATGTTATTTGTGGGAAATATCGAGTGGGTATTCAATCTGTTTATATATGCAATGAACTCAGTTTAATTTTCAATGTTTAAGACAGTGGAAATTAGTGAGATAGGCTTCCAAAGGGTCTTTTTCCTGGAAGATAATCAGTGCTTAAATATTTCCCAAGAGAAGTAATTGAATTGCGTTCACGTAGCCTATGTTTTTATCGATTTTCTGAAAATGGGTACTAATCACCAAAGATGGCTCTGCCATCGTGTGATTATTTCATCTTCTAAATTAAGTAAGCCGGTAAAAGAAATAGTTGAATTTCGTTCATCAAGATGATATCAAGTTTTTAGAAAACTGAACACTGATTACCGCAGTCTGCTCAGCCGCCGTGTAATTATTCCATTCCCTAAGTTTGATCTAAAAATTGAGAACAGAGGATGATGGACTAAAAAGCAGATGTAAGTTTAAATTACTGTTACTCTCTTCTTTCTTGATCAAATACAGAGAGGCTCTGCCCCGCTTTGATCTTCTTAAATAAGTTAATAAAATTGAAGATTATATATCGAATCACTCTGTGGGCTTTTCACCTCAGTTCGGCTCTGCCGCGGTGTGATTAGTCATAAATGGATTATTATAGCCGGAAGAATAACTTAATGCACAATAAAATAAGAGCAAGAGTTTTCTTCAAAATAAGTGAGTGATTCCAGAAAGATTTTTCAGAGTGTGGGAACTACAGTAAGACAAAAGAGGTTTTTTTAGAGATGGTATTGAAGAGAAGCTACAGTAGGATATGTGAGCAATTTTACTAAGAGAAAATGAGAAAGAGATTTTGTAGAGGAAACTTAGACGAGCATTTGCATTATAGACGATGAGCATACAACCTATATGACGTGGTTGAGAATAGGGTTAAGTTGGGCTACAATTGCCTTCTGGGATTATTCAGGTTTCGATAGTCTTAGGTGGCAGAGTGAGTGAATACCCTCGAGTCGAGACAATTCATATACCTTGCTTAAATAAATCTGACTGACTGACCTATTCATGATCTGGTATTCATTTTAAATGCGGTATTACCGAAGTGATTCTCAAGGGTCTAAAGAGAGGATTCCCTGATTATTCTGTTAAGTTTATCGCAGCCGATCGCTCAAAAGAAAGTGAGGAAGAGAAAATCTCCTTGGAGCATTACACCGGTGTGACTAGAGAGATATTGAAGTGACATGCATAATAGTACTTGATGTGTGAATATAAATTGTGACTGAGTAATTTATGGATTTATGATGTGCAAGATAAGGTTTACTTGGCTACAATATATTTGACTTGTATGAATGATTGAATACTTGATTGAATGTTTTGAGTGTCTCCGGTAATTATCTGTGTGAATGTAGGAATTGTGTGCTGTGTGATATGAGTTTTCTATACTTGTACTACTTTCATTATTTGTATTAGAGTTTCACCTTGCCTGCTTTGTTGTGTTATTACATGACTGAGTAGATGGACCCGCAAGACAGAGGATTGGGAACCATCCGACACTCAACCGTAGAACCTCTGGGTGGAGACAGTGTATGGTGGAAGATATGTCCTAGCACACAGTGGGGAAGGTTTGTAGGAGAAGTGGAAACTTTGGATACTGGGGGTGGGGCGTTACCAAACCCACGACCCATTCAGGAATAGATTATATTAGATGTTAAGTTACCCTGGCAACAACTAAGACCTTTAGGAACTATCTCAGATGCCTTGCCCTTTGACAGTAATGATAGTGGGGATAGTGGTGGAGGCAGTTCACATCCATTTGTACACGATAGTGGTGGAATGGAGCACGGAGACCAGCGTCGAAGGAGCAGATCATCAAGCAAAGGACGAGTCAAATCCACTAAGAAGTCACCAGTTGTTAAACCTGTTGAAACTAAGGGTTCTGTAGGGTATACCCCAGCTTCACCTCTGGGAGAGAAAGAACCAACCACGTATACCCCTTGTTCTCATCAGTCTGAGTCGGAGGATATCATATGGTTATCCGAGTCTCTTTGTGATGATGAGGTTGATGAGACACCTGACATGTCCATTGACACTTGGAATACCTCTGACTTAACAAAAACTCCTTCATACCACCCAGATATAGCCAGGTTTGGGATGGATTGGGTTCCGGTGGCTCAGGCCCGAAATCTTGATTCTAGTTTACCAGGGGTAGGAGGATCTACCTGGTCCTGCCCTTAGAAGTAGTTAAGTTTATAGTTTGAAATAATAGATACTTTCCTTGTAAAAGATGGGATCATGGCTCGACTGTACATAGTAGCGTGTTTTTATCTTTCCACTTTTGTACTCTTTGTTTTAGAGTAGTATTACTTTCTTTTGCTTTACAGTATCAGAAATGAGAGTTTCCCTTGGTGCAAACCTTTTGTAAAATATCATGGTACATATATGAGAGAGAAAGTATTTTCAGACTTGTTGCATCCAGTTTATATTTCAAACACAGTTAAAAAGGAATTAAGAGAGCACATTCCCCATCCTTCTCATCTTCTTCAAAGGAATAAAAAAAATTTAGCCGCATTTTCGTAAAGGAAATACAAACTTATTTACAAATATTTTCTAAGTTTTCCAAAACTTTTGGTTACTATAGTGTAATATTCTTTTTGGAGAAAGGGTGTTACACAAGTGGCTTCTAACAAGATGAATCCTAGAGGGTGGTGAATAGGATTCAATGTATTTTTCAAAAACTTTTCAGAAACAATGAATGAATGTATGTTTTTCTGACAGTTGAATAGCACTTGAATTCAATTCAACAGATATTTAGAAAACCCTAAATTCTCAAATGTTAATCAATTCATGAAATTCAAAGAGGGAAAGGGTTAAGAAGATGAACACAACGATTTATACTGGTTCAGTCACCTAATGTGACCTACGTCCAGTCCCCAATCCGTTTCCGAATTGAGATTTCAATCTACTATATTCACGGGTTCGATTACAACACCTTAATCGCTTTTACAAGGAGATACCTCACTCCTAAACCCACTACTAACTATGGATACCTCACCCTAATTCAGAAAAACTAGAGGATATCTCACCTCTAACAACAAACACACAAGAAATCAAAAGATTAGAGTTTACCAAGATTATCACACGTTCTGTGATTGATTGGCACAATGAAAGAACAACGATTTGATATCCAAACGTAGTTGAGATGCAAGATTGAAGTGCTTTTTGATGAAATCGCCCTTAGGGTTCTTGGAGAATCTCTAAGTGAATGATTTTCGCAAAAGATCTTCTTTCAATCGCACCCAATCTGTTTCTGTTATAAAAAAAATGATTTCTGACAGCTTGAATCGATTCAACTAATGCTTGAATTGATTCACAGCAAGTTCAGATTCTCATATTTGAGTTTTTGTCAGGTTGAATCGATTCAGCCTTACGGCAACCTGGGAGGATCTCGATGATTCTTCTCATGATGAGGATGATGAAAATAAAGAAGAAGCAAATCTTTGTCTAATGGCAAGCCTGCCCTTAACAGACAGTGAGAATGAAGAAGAGGTAATTTCATATCCTGAATTGAGAAATAATTTTGATGATCTTCTTAGAGAATCATCCATTCTATTTGATGAGTACAGGTCTTTGAAGAAAAAGTTTTCTCTTATAACTAAAGATTTTGAAAAACATACTTTGGAAAACAAAGTACTCAAATTAGAGAATGGAGAGTTGAAACTTCAAGTCAGTCAACTCAAAGATGAATCTCAGAAAGATTCTGAGTTCAACGCATACCTCTTGTGAAGTACAAGTTCTTCAACAAGAAGTAAAGGAACTCACGGACGATTGTCCAGATTTGTCAGTAACTCTGAAAAATTTGATCAAATTTTAAAAATTCAGAGAAAACCTTCTGACAAAAGTGGTTTGGGATATGTTCATGAGGAACAAGAAAAACCAAAACCAAAATTGTCTAAGAGTGCTTCCAAGTTCAATTTATACTGTGGTCAATGTGGAAAGGCTGGACATGTCACCTCGACATGCGTCCATAAGAAAAAGGAACACGCCTGGACGCAAACCAAGGACTAACAAGAAAGGGCCCAAGTCAATCTGGGTACCTAAAAATATGATAATTCTTGTTGCAAATATGCTTGATGGCAGGAAAGCAACTCCGGTCATGGTACCTGGACAGTGGCTGCTCATGACACATGACAGGAGAAATGTCTATGTTCCAAGACCTAAAGCCTAGGACAAAGGGTTGGGTCACCTTTAGAGGAGACCAGAAAGGCAGAATAGTTGGGATAGGTAAAATTGGTAAGCATCCTTTTCCCTCTATTGAGAATGTCTTGTTGGTTGAAGGACTCAAACATAATCTGTTTTGCATAAGTCAATTGTGTGATAGTGGATTTGATGTTTCCTTTAACAAGGATAAATGTATAGTCAGAAATCCTGACAAGTCCATACTTTTTCAAGCAAAGAGGTAGGACAATATTTATAAAATTGATTTTGAAAAACTGTCCAAACAAAATGTCTCATGCTTCATATCCTTAAAGGATGAACAATGGATATGGCACAAGAAACTTGGTCATGCAAGCTTGAGAACCATCTCAAAGCTAAATAAGCATAACCTCGTGAGAGGACTACCAAATTTTGTGTACAAATCTGAAGTTCTGTGTGAAGATGTCAGAAAGGGAAACAAGTGAAAAATTATTTTAACTCCAAAAATATTGTTTCCACTTCTAGACCTTTGGAACTTTTACACATGGATTTGTTTTGACCTACACAAACTGCATCTTTGAATGGAAAGAAATATGGACTAGTTATAGTTCATGACTATACTAGATGGACATGGGTCAAATTCCTTGCACACAAGGATAAGTCTTATAGTCTTCACCATATTCTGTAAAAGAGTCCAGAATGAGAGACGAGTTTGTATTAACTCTATTAGAAGTGATCATGGAGGTGAGTTTGAAAATGCAAACTTTCAAAGATTCTGTGAAGAGAATGGAATCCTTCACAATTTCGTTGCACCAAGAACACCTCAACAGAATGGTGTGGTGGAGAGAAAGAATCGATCTTTACAAGAAATAGTCAGATCCATGCTCAATGATCACTCAACCTCTAAGAGGTTTTGGGCTGAAGCTGTGAATACTACTTGTTATTTACAGAACATAATATATGTGAGGCTTATATTGAAAAAGACTCCATATGAATTCTGGAAAGGAAGAAAACCCAACATATCTTACTTTCATCCTTTTGGATGTGAATGCTTCATTCTCAACACTAAGGATCAACTTGGTAAATTTGATTCTAAGGTTGACAATGGAATTTTTCTGGGTTACTCTGGAATTTTTGCCATTGAATTTTATATGAATTGACTCTTCAACAGTCAAATTTACCTAGAGTAACCCAGAATTGTCAGAGCTAAGTGATTCTCTTACAGATATGAGAATACAAGAAGAAGGTGAAGGAGCATCACCTAAGAATGAAGAAGATGGATCATACGCAGAAATTGATAATGTGTCCAATTCAGAAAGAAGAAGAAGCTGGCACTTGAAGACTTATCATCCTGGGGATCAAATCATTGGAAATGTTGATGATAGAGTCAGAACAAGGTCCACATTCAGAGAACAAACTGATGTTGCATTCATCTCTGAGTTGAAGCCAAAGAACATTAATGAAGCCCTTTTGGATGAAGGATGGATTTTAGCTATGCAGGAGGAGCTGAATCAATTCGAACATAATGACATTTGGATGCTAGTTGCCCCACCTGAAGATAAGTCCATTATTGGAACCAAATTAGTATTTAGAAACAAACTGGACGAAGAAGGTAAAGTTGTGAGAAACAAGGCAAGGTTAGTTGTACAAGGTTACTCACAACAGGAAGGTATTGATTTTGTTGAAAACTTTGCTCCATAGCTAGAATAGAAACCATTCACATCTTACTTTCATTTGTTGCCCAACATGATATGAGGCTTTCAAATGGATGTAAAGAGTGCTTTATTGAATGGTATAATAAATGAGGAAGTCTATGTTGAACAACCTCCTGGATTTGAGGATCAAACTTTTCCCAATCATGTGTTTAAATTGAAAAAGGCTCTTTATGGCCTCAAGCAAGCTCCTCGAGCTTGGTATGACAAACTAAGTTCATTTTTAATGGAAAATGGTTTTTCAAGAGGAAAAGTTGATACAATTCTTCAGAAAATCCATAGACACACATTTCATCATAGTTCAAATTTATGTGGATGATATTATATTTGGTGCTACTGATGAATCTCTATGTAGAGAGTTTTCTCATTTAATGCAGAAGGAGTTTGAAATGAGTATGATGGGAGAATTGAAATTCTTCCTTGGACTTCAAGTAAAACAGACTCAAGATGAGATTTATGTGCATCAGTCCAGATATACAAAGGAGTTTCTGAAGAAGTTCAATATGGACGATTGCAAACCCATGAACACTCCTATGCATCCATCTTGCATACTGAACCTGAGTGACAAAGATAAAAAGGTATATCAAAAGGTATACAGAGGTATGATTGGATCTCTCTTATATCTTACTGCATCTAGACCTGATATTATGTTCAGTGTTTGTTTATGTTGCAAGATTCCAATTAGATCCTAGAGATACGCACTTGACTGCTGTCAAGAGAATCTTTAGATATCTAAAGGAAACTATTAATCTTGGTTTGTTGTTTAAGAAATCAGATGAATACACATTAGTGGGGTTCTGTGATGCTGGAGATAGGCTTGAGAGAAAAAGCACCAGTGGAGGATGCCATTTCATTGGATCCAATCTAGTATCATGGACAAGCAGGAGACAAAGCACAATTGCATTATCCACAGCTAAAGCTGAATATGTCTCTGCTGCAAGTTGTTGTTCTCAGCTCTTATGGATTAAACATCAATTGGAGGACTACAACATTTTTGAGAGAAAGATTTCAGTTCTTTGTGATAATACTACTGCAATCAATTTGTCTAAGAACCCAATCTTATGCTCAAGAGCTAAGCTTATAGAAATTAAATATCATTTCATTTGAGATTATGTACAAAAGGGAGTATTTGATATTCAGTTTGTTAGTACCAAAAATCAATGGGCAGATATATTTACAAAACCCCTCTCTGTAGATAGATTCACTATTATAAGAAAGCATTTAAATATGCACTTTATAAAAGAATGATGTTTAGCGTCCAATATGCTTAAGATGAGTCTGATTCCAATAAGACTAACGTCCAGTAGGACACGTCAGTCTAATTGAGACTTAGAAGTTTTTAAGGCTTAAAGTCTTTTAACTCTTAAGCTTCCTACGCTGAGTTCAATCCATGCAATTATGGTCTAACCTATATGACTATTTGACATATAAGTTGTAACGTCCAATATGCCTAGCGTCCAGTTGGACACGTCAGTCGAATTGGAACGAGTACTAGACTGTGTCGTTTTAACAAAAATGTATTTTCTTCTCCAAGACAAATATCTTTTTACTCAAAACGCTTCATTTTTAAAGACTCCTTGGAAGTTGAAACTACTTTTATTGAAAAGAGAGACTATCTGTTTCAAAGGCTTTTCATCTGTTACTCTTATTTGCATGTCTTCTCTGTTTTCTCTCTCTCTCTCTCTCTCTTGCAAGAATTCTCAAAACCTCTTGAAGCTTTCTTTTGCTTTCAAATCTATGTTTTTCAAAATCCTACTCTAGAATATCTCTCAATTCTCTTACTAGACAATGTCGAGAATCAACAACATGGAAGTAAATGTGGAAACCTTCATTGACTTCTCTTTATCCATTGAGTTTGGTATCGATATCAGAAATGAGATTACTGTGGCTGGTTGGTCTAGGTATTTTGATGGAAACACCAAAGTTTATCCCTCTTTAATCAGAGAGTTTTGGAACTCAAGAGATATGATGGATGACAGCATCAAGGGAATGGTGCTAAATAGAGAGGTCTATGTTTCATGTGACTCCATTGCTCAAGCCATTTCCTGTGAAAGAAAAGGAGAAACCTACAGACCAAACTGGAAAGCTGAGTTTGGTGGAGACTCTGCGGTTCGCAGACTCTTACTTAAATCTGTAAGAGATGACCCCATTGTTGCGTCGAGGATGCATGACAAAGTCTGTGTTTTGCACATGCTGCTTTCACAAGGCTGTTCAAGGGATTTTGTTTCAAATTTGCATGAATTTCTGCTGGTACACCTTCTGTCTCTAAACAAGATTAACTTGCCATCCATCTTGTTCTTCTGCTTCAAAAGAGACTCAAGAAGCATGGGCCGAAAGAATGTTATCCCCTTTGGAGTTCTTCTCCAAAAGGTATTGGATAATCAAATTCCTGACACTATTGCTGAAAAGCTATCAACTCTTCAAGGAGTATTTTAACCGAATCTGAAAAGACTCAGTTTCGTAAGGATGAGACTGACACCAGTAGAGGAAGATCAGAGAGATGGACCTGATACTGTTCAGGAAGTTTCTAAAGAAGAAGAGAGTGAACAAAACTCTCGAGTAGAAGAAACAGAGGAACAACGAGAACCCAGGATTACCAGAGCAAGAGAAGAAATCAAAATATTCAAGGAAGATCGGCTGGCTGCTGAAAGAAGAGAAAAAGAGGCTAAGAAAAATAAGAGAAAAGGCAAAGAAGTTGCCAAGCATATCTTAAACCTCTTAGATGAAGAGAACAGAAAAAGGAATGTTGAAGATATGCTCACACTGTCTCAAGCAGAAGAATTTGCAACGAGTGTAGATCCTTTTCAAGTTTCTACATCTCAGATAAATCTGGGCACTGCTCCTCAACAGGTTGATATTGATCATCAATCTCTGTTTGGAGTAGTAAGAAGGTCTTTTACAAGGTCACAGAGACGTGAGTTGATTCAGTTACCTGAAACCTCTTCGAGAGAAAGAAGGTCAAAAAGAAGAGCTGAACAAATATCTCAAATCGACCAGAACAATCAGGAACCTGAGGTTGTAAAAGACACCACTCCAGCGCTTGAAGCTGCTGTTATGGTACATGAGGCTGAAAATGGTTCTCAAGGCCCTGTATCAAGAAAAGAGTTTCTACAGCTATTGGCCAAAGTGGATAATTTGATCGCTCTGGTTCAAGACCTTGTCAAGAAGAAGGATTGAAGAATTTTCTGGATCTTTCTTATTCCCCAATGTTTTTTTTAAAAAAAAAAATTTGGACTATGATGTCGTACAAACCTTTTTGTCTAATGACAAAAGGGGGAGAAAAGGAGAAAGATTAAGTTCTAAAAAGCTCAAGTCTTATTAAAACGAGATTAAGTCAAATTCAAATTGCAGTAATCTTATTGCTTATACTCTGTTTGCTCTGAATTCTGATTATATATATGTTGTTGGACTAATCTATTTTCATTGAGAAAAAGAAACCTTTTAGGTACTCAACATGTTGAATATCCAAAACCCATGAGATGTTTATCTCAGGGGGAGATGAGTGAGAAACACTGAGATGTTTATCTCAGGGGGAATTTCCCTTAAGAGAAAAGTTTTTATGCTGCTGATTATTTTGTTTGCTTGCTTACATTGCTTGTAAAACTTAATAATGTTTGTCATCATCAAAAAGGGGGAGATTGTTGGAACCAAATTATTTAAAAGCATTTTTCAATGCTTAAATCCCTAAGTAGTTTTGATGATAACAATGATTATTAACGTTTTTACAAAGTCTGTTAACAAGCTCTTGTAGGCACAACAAAGATAAGTCCATCGTCCAGCTTTACCTTGGAAATTATAAGTACATTCAAAGAGCTGAGCATCCAATAGACTCTGATATTAGACCTTGGGTAAGTATCGTCCAATGAACTTTGGGTGCGAAATATCCAATGATCAGGAAAGCCTTGCGTCCAAGTAAGCTATGAGTCCATATGGTAAGCAAAGGTATGCGTCCATATGGTAAGTAAACAGAAAGTCTATTCGTTTTACAACCTGCGTCCGACGCGCAGAGACTACAACATGCTATTTATTGCTCTTGCATTTAATATGAGACATATTTAATGAGCAAATGATTTGAAATAAATAGCTGTATACAATGCTTTTCCTGTGCATAATTGTCAACATTTTTGAACAAGCATTTAATGAAAAGCATAAAGCACAGTGAAAAGTGTACTTAAGAGAGAGAATGTACTCTTAACATTTCTGTATCTCTCTGAACATACCTTTTCTCTTATACAGTGTATTCTCTCTGTCTCAATAAAATATTACTATTAACCTCTGTGTAATTGAGACTTTGAGTACAGGTTGCTTCTGACATATGAGAAAGAATTGCACAGAAACACGCTGAAGAAGCACTCTTACAGAGCAACGGGAAAATAGCATTTACTGCTATTAGAAAATGGCTAATTTATGAAGGCTGAAGCAAAGCAAGTTCAAGATCAAAAGGTTCACTCAAAGCCTATAAATACCGTGAACAAGAAGAAGAATACAAGAGACTGAACCAAGTGAAAGAAAGAGCAAAAACGCTATGAAAATATTTTCATACTCTGTAAATCTTAGAAAGTCTTGTATAGTTCTTTCTTCTTGTAAAAAGAGAGTTTGCTTAACTCTCGAAGTTCTTTAGATTTCATATTCTCACTTGTGTGAGTTAACAACACTTTCTATCAAAAAACACTCTTCTGAGTTGTTTGAGCCTAGAGAGGTTTGTTTAGAAAAGAATACTTGTTTAAGCCTGGAGAGGCTTGTTTGTAAAACAATATTTGGGTTGAGCCTAGGGAGGCTAGGTGAGCAAATAATACTTGTTGTAAGGCCTGAAGAGGCTGTTGAAGAATACTTGCAATTCTATCTGGTTGATAGTTAAATCTCTCTAGTTTGAGGGGACTGTACGTAGCTCTTAGGAAATGGTGAACCAGAAGAACCCTTGTGTACTTTCTCTATCCCTTAAACTCTTTACATTCAGTTTTTATACTAACTGTGGGTATTGAATTGAAATTATTTTTAACAAGCTATTCAAACGTTTTAAACGCACTAAAACCTATTTTGAACTAAGTGGACATTTCTATGTCCAACTTACCTGTGCATCTGATACACATATACGTTGTGCGTCCAATCTTTTGAAAGCAGCGTCCAAAGTTTTGCGAAAAGTTTTAAAAGCTAAGAAACACAATTCAACCCCCCTTCTTGTGTTTCACCTTGTTACCTACAAGCGGGCTGAATGCTCGTGGCTGTGTGCCGAAATTCCATAGGTAAAATCTCCAAGAGTAGCGGGTTTTTTTCTCATGTGTGTGTCCCAAAATTAAGGAAGTAAAGTGCAACACCCTTTCTCCAAAAAGGATATTACACCATAGTAACCAAGAATTTCATAAATTACTTAGATAATAATTATTTTCAATTATAAACTGCCTTCAAAAATGCGGGTAAAGTTTTTCGTCTTTTCTAAAAGATGAGAAAGATGGGGAATAAACTCCTTTAAGATTTTCTTTTTCGTAAACGTTTAAGCGCGAAAAAGTAAAGTACTACCGCGTACATAAAAGTTTCTCATCTCATATATATAATCATCTGAGTTTACAAAGAAAATCCAGTATACTCAAAGTACTCAAAATAATTTATACAGTGAACACCTGAGTCGGTCAAGCCTCTAGACCTCTACCCCAAAACAATATAGTAAACACCGATTCTTCTCGGAATCTCTATCAATCCATGCAGCATCTTCCTTCAGATCCTCTTCTTAGAGTTAGCCCACTCCTTGGGTAATTCATCAACTTAAACATGCATCAACACAATACATAAAAACACGCAACGGAGAAAATCCTTATCATCAAGTTATATCATAAGAGACACATAAGTAACACATGTCAAATATTATGCCCATATATTGTTATACTCATCCTCAAAATAAACCAACACGCATACAATCAGTATATCCACGTAACATATAACAAGAACTTCACGAAATAGATCAAGAAAATCTCATAAATTTATCAGATAAAAACGTCGCTTTAAACAAAGCAGATGAGAATATCGCTTCTAAACTAAGCATATAGGAGCATCATATACAAACAGTGTAACACCCCTTTTTCACACAAGGAACGTCCCATGAAAAACTAAACTTAATGCGGAAAATCGTCTCTCATAAATCATGGTTACCAAAATTGGTGGCTAATTTTTTTTTTTGAAAAAGGATTTGCTCACAACTCATTTAGCCATCCAGAAACTCAGAAGAAAAGAAACATCACATATATATATATATATATATCCTCAAGTCAATATACACAAGTCTTACGCCCGCAAGTATAGTTTGGAACCACAACATAGTGGCCAAAATACATCATCCTGACACAAAGAAAATAAAGCGATAAAGCTAAACCTAGGAAAAACGATAAATCAAAAAGTGTGTCCAATACACGACACTGAACATGTACATCCCAAACCAAGGCTGGTCACTAACAGACACTCTACAACCTAGCCCTAGACACCCCCACCTCTACAGGCCTAAGACGATGACGCCTCCTCGGGGTCCTCCTCAACCTCAGACACCTTGAATAGTACACGATCTGGCTCGTCTCTAACCTTCCTCTTCCCTCTCCCTGCATGTCCTGAAGGTCCGGCAGAAGTATCAGAAGAACAGTGAGCAAAACGTCCAAAAGGTGCGACATTTGGAACAGGAAGTGTCGGCCTCACGATCTCGGGTGATGGAACTGGTGTCACCGGTGGAGCCATCCTTGGTACGTGTGCCCTCTCCAAGGAACTCTTCCTTGGAGTGCAACGAATCAAACGGCAACGGCCAGATACCGATCCGGCTATCCGCTGAGGTGTAGGCCTCTGATCCTCCCTCGTCTCTCTCCTAGGCTGTGCCGTGGACGGAACTCTGGCCTCCCGGTTCTCCAAAGTGATACTGCGTGCAAAGGGTGCATCTTCCAGCCAGTAGCGCATCCTCTCGACGGGTATGTAGATGTCCAAAACCATGTCCCTCTTCAAAACCTCTTCGGGGCCCAACACCCCTTCTCTAGTCCTGACCACGTATCCAGTCACGGTGGCCCATTGGGAGATGGGATCGTAAATCCATCCCCCACCATCGGCCTCACGAGGCCGGAGGCACTCCCTCACTCGGGCTATCAGAGGTCTTGAAGTGGACATCTAAGCGTAACGTACATAAAATAACAGAAAAACACGCAAGGGTGAATTTCTTTGCACAAGTTGAAAGTCCACTGAAAGGATGTATACGAGAAAGAAAATACTACATAATACATTCCAAGAATATATGTATAATTACTCTTTCACAAATCTTCCTCTAAGATAATCACACACCAAAAGAGCACACATCATCAAGTTAAACACACAGTCAAACACACATAGCACTCTAGCATAATGCATGTCACTTCAACATCTTTCAATACAGCTCAAACTGCACTCCATTCGCAATCCCCCAAGCTGGATTGCAGAATCCTCCAAGCTGGATTGTAGCTCAATTTTGGCAAAGCCAAACACCAAATGCAACTGACATCTATATATACATTGCACAATCCTCCAAGCTGGATTATAACAATGACATATATATATATATATTGCACAATCCTCCAAGCTGGATTGTAGCAACGACATCTCCATTTATTGCACAATCCCCCAAGCTGGATTGTAGCAACGTCATCCACATTTATTGCACAATCCTCCAAGCTGGATTGTAGCAACGACCTCTGTATATATATTGCACAATCCTCCAAGCTGGATTGTAGTACTGACAGCTATATTTGCACACACATTACAAGACAATTAATGCGGTCCCTCGTCTTAGGGTTTCTCGTCGCCACGTGTTAGCTTTCATCCAACACCGTGTATATTTATTAATGAATTTTCTCTTATTTATAACCCACTTTATTAATTTTCTTCCCACTTATTCATCATAAAAAGATTTAATTAAAACTAATTAAATTCTTTGATAATTTTACTTAAATTCCTTTATTTTTAAGTATTTGCAATTCTGACCCCCTAAGAAGTTCAGTTTCGCAGTTCAGCCCCAAATTTTCTGAAAAATTAGGTTTCTGGCCCAAAATGCCCAGACTTTACGTTTTCTACCACAAGACTTTCGTAAATTATAATTCTGGCCCAAAGGTACACAGACTTCGCGTTTCTGCCCCGAACTTTCGTAAATTATACTTTTGGCCCAAAAGTCTCCAGACTTCGCATTTTCTGCCCCAAACTTTTGTAAATTATTTTTTTGGCCCAAAAGTCCAGATTTTGCAATTAAAGCCCAGAATTCCAGAATTTTCATTTTTGACCCCAAAAAATCCAGTTTTCGTTTTTGACCCCTAAAAATCCAAAATTTGATTTTTCTTCCACATTGATTAATTTTCTAACTCCCTTAGTTTTATGGATAAAAGGATTTAGTATGGAATTGATTTAGGACTTAGGATTAGAAACTTGATGAAATTTATCTAATTAAGTGTTATCTTTGAATTCTAATTAATTCATTTGGAAAACTTTTTCATTAAAGCTTTTAAACTCTCTTCCCACACTTAATCAAATCTTTTCAATCCAATCCCAATCAAACTATATGAAATACACATAAATCAATATACATCAATTAGGCAATAACACAACCAAACCATAAATCAAACATACACTCAAAATACTCATTCATAATATATCAACATACATCATGAACATAGCATTAAATCATACTTCAACAAGCACACACTTAGACATCCAAAATCACCCCAAAGCATACATATATATGATTTTTCCAACAACACATAGGCTCATCAAAAATATCATGCCTCAACCAAAATCATATTTTTACTCATATACATATACATGTAAAAATACATATTACTAAGAGAATGAAACTTCATTCAAACACCCAATATGAAAACTCAAGTCATTGAGTTTTTCATGATCATACAACATAAACCACACACATACACATCCTTCCCAACTTATTGAGAAAATCCCCTTACCTCTTGAAGACAATGAAAATGAGCAAACACCAAAAATCACCTTCACTCCACACCAACACCAAGAGATCTACTCACCACCTTGATGCTCCAACACTTACAAGAATCAACCTCAAGCTTGGAAGTAAATGGATCCAAGGTAGTTGTCAAGCTTGTAGGTTCCAATGGAGTGAACCTTTTTTGTGAAGCTTGACTATGCAAAATCTCAATAAAACACAAGCTTTTGGGTGTGGAGAAAAGCTTGGAAAAATGGAGAGAAATGGAGCTTTTGCAAGAATGAGGAAGATGAAGTTGTAAAACTGAATTCTCTCTCCTTCTTTTCCCTAGATGTTACACGGCCAAGAGCAAGAAGGAATGGGGGAAGCATGGCTTTGACTGAATTGGTTCACCTACTCCATTCTTTTAATTAGAAAATCAAAGATATTTCTAATTTGGTCAAATGTGAGTATTTGAATTTCAAGAGTAGATTTTTGGGTCAATGGTTTGGCCAAATGCAGACCAAAAATTGGTGGGATTATGTCCCATCAAGTTAGGGTTTAATTGGTAGTTCAAAGTAATTAAAACGCTTAGTTTTATAACCCATTTTTAGATAAATATTTTCTAAAATGGGTAAAATCATGAGAAATAAATTTTATGATTTGAATATGTCATAGGAAAATTTAGAAACCCAAAACTAAATTTTTTGGACTATTTTTCATGTCCTGGTTGCGCCCGGTTTACCCGTAAAGCTCCAAATGCTGGTAAAATAAAGTTTTTCTGAAAAATTTCCAGAAAATTTTTTAAAAATCACAAATATTATAAGAACCACTTTTGGTTCGTTAAAAAAATTATTTTGGAATAAAAATGACCTCTAGAAAAATACTGAACCCTATCCCCGCATCAGGAGAGAATGCGATTCCCGCAAAAACTCAGTTTTTGGGAACTCTACTACTCTAAACCCTTCAAAATCAAACCTAAGATATGAATATTATTATTCAAACCTTAAAATCCCAAAAATCATAATTAAATAATTTTAATTAAATTAAATAGGATTAAAAAAATCAATAAAAACTATTAAAAAAATGAGGGTGTTACAACTCTACCCCTCTAAAAAGAATTTCGTCCCCGAAATTACGTACCTAAACTACGTTTAACCATCAATATAGAAAAACTCTCATCCGATAAAATTTTCCTTTTTACTGTTACTTCTATTTTTAGAAATAACATACTCTCGTTCCTTCGAGTGTCCCTACTCTCATTACAGAGTATTCTCACACTATTCATCAAGGCTCATCACTATCTAATCCAAACTTCAAGATCTCAACAATGTTAGTCCATATCAAATATTATTGTCCCCTTTCTACTACCGGCAAGCCAATGGGTTGATCAATCCCACACCTTGTCCTTAAGTACTTAGAAAACGATAATAAGTGTATAGCTACTCACATTATTGCCCAAATCATTCCTGAATGTAATCACCGATACATATCTACTATTCTTTATCCGATTCTTCCAAAACTTCTTTTTTTTTCACCTATTTTATTCTCAAGATCTACTAATGCTTCGCGACCCTTCACTGTATTATCTTTTTCTTATACCCGTTCCTTAATACTCATTACAGTACTCCTAGATGATTGTCGACTATTGTCTGTACCCCAACTACTCTTTGCTAAAGGCTTTATGGCAAAATTTCCTATGAAAATTCCTATTACTACTCACACTATCATTTGTAGGGTTCTAGTTTCCCTCAAAGTCGACCCAGAATAGGAAAATCATTTTACAAACGAGATTATCACTACTAGTGAGAGTTGGTTTGACAAGATGGACAATCAGAAAGATTATTAGATAGGAAGATAGAGAAATAACTAGGTAAGAAGATAGACAGATGAGATTACTGAATAACTTCATACATAGAGTACGGAAAGTTTTGGAAACAGACAGACGTAAGAATTTCTAGAAGGTTACATAATTAAGTAGTAGCGGAAGAAATTTAAAACATAGTGTCAGATTTTGAATCTAAAACTTATAAGAAACTAAAACATCCAATACATAAAAGGTTTCTTATCAAAACAAAACTAGTCTTTCGTCGTCCACCAAGCCCCTAGTCTTCAAAATTACCAACTATGTCATTTCCTTCTTGTAGGGAATCCTCTGAGGGTGAAGCCTCAACACCGCTCATACTATAAACACGTCCTTTTGTCTTCGGTCTTACGGCTTTGACAGCGTTGATTTCTAGCTTGGGTTTGGGCATAAGGCAATCCCTTGCCACATGTCCAACCTTTCCGCAATTATAGCACGCCATCCCTTGCTGGCTACAGGTATTTATATAATGTCCTATTTTTCCACACTTATAACATCTCACTGGAGCGCTCGCTCCTTGACTCCCCTCATTGGTAATGTCCTTTTGTTGGTTCCCCTGATTCCTATAGTAGGGTTTGTTCTGATCCTGCTTTCTTTCTTTCCCTTGTGGATATGACCTAGACGGTCCACCCACATTTCCCTTGTTCACTCTTCCCCTCATTAGGTTCTCCATTTTCCTACACTTCCCACCAGCAGTGGAAACTGATGGATATCAAGTGAAGCGACAGATTGGCGAACCTCATATCTCAACCCAGCTTCGAACCTCTCACATTTCCATCCTTCGTCCGGTTGGACTTGGAAAAACTGAAAGTACTTGGCAAGTGACTCAAACTTTGCCGCGTACTCTCCCACCGACATGTCTCGTTGTTGTAGTCGTAGAAACTCTTGCTCTTTTTCAGACCTCACGCTCTGTGGAAAATACTTCTCTAGAAATTTCTCCTTGAATATTTCCCAAGTCACAGCTTGGTTTCCAGCTTCCATCAGTTGTCGGACTCCCTTCCACCAATATTCCGCATTACCCAACAGTAGGTAAACCGCGTATTGCACCTTCTCAGCTGCTGTGCAGTGCAAGATCTCAAAGATCTTCTCCAGCTCTTCTATCCATAATTCCGCTTTCTCCGGCTCAGCCTCACCATGAAACTGTGGCGGAGTATGGTGTCGAAAGTCAACCAATCTCTTGGCTTCAGCAGTTCTCTCAGCCCTCAATCTATCCTCAACGTGTTTCTGCTGTCTCTCAATGTCCCTCTGTTCCGCACGAACAGACTGTTGAGCCATCTGAGCCGCCATGTTAGTCATAGCCGTGATAGCCCTCTCTATAGTGTCATCACGGTCTTCGGCGTTAACACGATTCATCGGTCGTCCTCGACATGCCATGGATTTCTACAAGTCAACCAATCAAGTTGCACTTATTCAAAACCCATTCAAGAAAGCAATCAATTTCACACATTGTTTCATAAGGAAACAATACAAACAATGTCACACAATGCTAATCAGAGATTCACACAACTTAAACTTAGTAAGTCTATAACCTAAATAAACTCCATTAGAGTTCACACAACTTAGACACAGTAGACCTATAACCTACAGTCCCGACAGACATCGACCAGTTCTGATACCACAAATGTAACGCCCCTTTTTCACACAAGGAACGTCACATGAAAAACTAAACTTAATGCGGAAAATCGTCTCTCATAAATCATGGTTACCAAAATTGGTGGCTAATTTTTTTTTTTTGAAAAAGGATTTGCTCACAACTCATTTAGCCATCCAGAAACTCAGAAGAAAAGAAACATCACATATATATATATATATCCTCAAGTCAATATACACAAGTCTTGCGCCCGCAAGTATAGTTTGGAACCACAACATAGTGGCCAAAATACATCATCCTGACACAAAGAAAATAAAGCGATAAAGCTAAACCTAGGAAAAACGATAAATCAAAAAGTGTGTCCAATACACGACACTGAACATGTACATCCCAAACCTAGGCTGGTCACTAACAGACACTCTACAACCTAGCCCTAGACACCCCCACCTCTACAGGCCTAAGACGATGACGCCTCCTCGGGGTCCTCCTCAACCTCAGACACCTCGAATAGTACACGATCTGGCTCGTCTCTAACCTTCCTCTTCCCTCTCCCTGCATGTCCTGACGGTCCGGCAGAAGTATCAGAAGAACAGTGAGTAAAACGTCCAAAAGGTGCGACATTTGGAACAGGAAGTGTCGGCCTCACGATCTCGGGTGATGGAACTGGTGTCACCGGTGGAGCCTTCCTTGGTACGTGTGCCCTCTCCAAGGAACTCTTCCTTCCTTGGAGTGCAACGAATCAAACGACAACGGCCAGATACCGATCCGGCTATCCGCTGAAGTGTAGGCCTCTGATCCTCTCTCGTCTCTCTCCTAGGCTGTGTCGTGGGCGGAACTCTGGCCTCCCGGTTCTCCAAAGTGATACTGCGTGCAAAGGGTGCATCTCCCAGCCAGTAGCGACTAATTCTGGCAGCACCTTTTTTTTTGAATTTTTTTTGTACGAATTTTTTTTTTAAACAAGACTAGGACTCAAAATGAAAAGAAATCTGATGCAATTCTAATAACAAGGATGGAAAGACAACAAAGACAGAATTGGAGAAACAAAGAAACAACTCAAAAAGATCAAACAGAAAATTTGACACAAAGGATTAAGACAAAAGACAAGTAATCTTGACAATGAAATGGACAAGAGTATTCAAATAGGAAAGAGCTAGATGGAATTGAAAATGAACGAAAAACCAGAATAAAGAAAACGAAACAGAGAATAGTATATTTTTTTTATGGTTTTAACAAAAGAAAAGCCACACCTGAGATTCAAGGAGCCAAAGCTTTGATACCAAAAGGTATGGAACTAGGAAGGATCGCCTTGAAGTTCAGGTTAGAGGAACGATATTGACGCCACACTCAAGAAAAGGGTGAGAAGGTGAGTGATAAGTCATGAAATTTTGATCGCCACAAGTTGCCTTGATAAGATCAGATTTGGTTCTTTGCCCAAGAACACAAGAGAAGCTCTCACAATTAGAGAAAACTCAATTTTCATTCAGATTCAACTTGTCTTTGGCTTTACATTGAGTCCTTATTTATAGGCTAGGTGGGCTGCTGAACAATCAATTCCCACTACATTAAAACTAGAAATAAACTCCCATTAACTATCATAATGGCTAGGGACTCTTAAATTCTCTTAAAACTGACCCTAGGGAAGCTAAAAGGACTTCTGAAAATTGAGCTCAAAATAGTGTACGAAAATGAAAAAGAAATTGGGCTCATGTGCAAAACAAAGTGCAGCCCAAATTATTACAACCTTAATAAAAAGAAATAAAACTGAATCAGCCCATCTCCTTTATTCCTCAAGTTGGATCATGTAATTCAGCCCATCTCCTTCATTCTTCAATTTGGATCAAGTAGTTAACCAATCTGTGCTTGAATCCTTCTAGGCTTGATTTTGCTTCAATCAGAGTTGTCACCATTTCGTCTAAGGCCTCATTAGCTTTCTTGGTACGTGCCCTTGTCATTGGTCCACCAAGGCCTTGTATTGCTTCATTGTCCATGCTCCTTGGTTGATCCTCATCACATTTGATCCGTTGGCCTTCTTTGTACCATGTTCGTCTCGTTCGTCCATCTTCGTCCTCCCATTTGATCTGTTGGAATTATTTGGACCAAGTTCGTCTCGTTCGTCCATCTTCGTCCTCCCATTTGATCCCTTGGCCTTCTTTGTACCAAGTTCGTCTCGTTCGTCCCTCTTCGTCCTCCCATTTGATCCCTAGGCCTTCTTTCGACCAAGTTCGTCTCGTTCGTCCCTCTTCGTCCTCCCATTTGATCCCTAGGCCTTCTTTGGACCAAGTTCGTCTCGTTCGTCGATCTTCGTCCTCCCATTTGATCTGTAGGCCTTCTTTGGACCAAGTTCGTCTCGTTCGTCCATCTTCGTGCTCCCATTTGATCCGTCGGCCTTCTTTGGACAAAGTTCGTCTCGTTCGTCCATCTTCGTCCTCCCATTTTATCCGTTGGCCTTCTTTGTACCATGTTCGTCTCGTTCGTCCATCTTCGTCCTCCCATTTGATCCCTAGGCCTTCTTTGTACCAAGTTCGTCTCGTTCGTCCCTCTTCGTCCTCCCATTTGATCCCTAGGCCTTCTTTGGACCAAGTTCTTCTCGTTCGTCCATCTTCGTCCTCCCATTTGATCCCTAGTCCTTCTTTGGACCAAGTTAGTCTCGTTGGTCCGTCTTCGTGCTCCCATTTGATCCGTAGGCCTTCTTTGGACAAAGTTCGTCTCGTTCGTCCATCTTCGTCCTCCCATTTGATCCGTTGGCCTTCTTTGTACCATGTTCGTCTCGTTCGTCCATCTTCGTCCTCCCATTTGATCCCTAGGCCTTCTTTGTACCAAGTTCTTCTCGTTTGTCCCTCTTCGTCCTCCCATTTGATCCCTAGGCCTTCTTTGCACCAAGTTCGTCTCGTTCGTCCCTCTTCGTCCTCCCATTTGATCCGTAGGCCTTTTTTGGACAAAGTTCGTCTCGTTCGTCCATCTTCGTCCTCCCATTTGATCCGTTGGCCTTCTTTGTACCATGTTCGTCTCGTTCGTCCCTCTTCGTCCTCCCATTTGATCCCTAGGCCTTCTTTGTACGAAGTTCGTCTCGTTCGTCCCTCTTCGTCCTCCCATTTGATCCCAAGGCCTTCTTTAGACAAAGTTCGTCTCGTTCGTCCATCTTCGTCCTCCCATTTGATCCGTTGGCCTTCTTTGGACCAAGTTCGTCCCGTTCGTCCATCTTCGTCCTCCCATTTGATCCTTTGGCCTTCTTTGTACCATGTTCGTCTCGTTCGTCCCTCTTCGTCTTCCCATTTGATCCGTAGGCCTTCTTTGGACAAAGTTCGTCTCGTTCGTCCATCTTCGTCCTCCCATTTAATCCCTTGGCCTTCTTTGTACCATGTTCGTCTCGTTCGTCCCTCTTCGTCTTCCCATTTGATCCGTAGGCCTTCTTTGGACCAAGTTCGTCTCGTTCGTCCATCTTCGTCCTCCCATTTGATCTGTTGGAATTATTTGGACCAGGTTCGTCCCGTTCGTCCATCTTCGTCCACCCATTTGATCCCTTGGCCTTCTTTGTACCAAGTTTGTCTCATTCGTCCAACTTCGTCCTCCCATTTGATCCCTAGGCCTTCTTTGGACCAAGTTCGTCTCGTTCGTCCATCTTCGTCCTCCCATTTGATCCGTCGGCCTTCTTTAGACCAAATTCGTCTCGTTCGTCCATCTTCGTGCTCCCATTTGATCCGTAGGCCTTCTTTGGACAAAGTTCGTCTCGTTCATCCATCTTCGTCCTCCCATTTGATCCGTTGGCCTTCTTTGTACCATGTTCGTCTCGTTCGTCCCTCTTCGTCCTCCCATTTGATCCCTAGGCCTTCTTTGTACCAAGTTCGTCTCGTTCGTCCCTCTTCGTCCTCCCATTTGATCCCAAGGCTTTCTTTAGACAAAGTTTGTCTCGTTCGTCCATCTTCGTCCTCCCATTTGATCCGTTGGCCTTCTTTGGACCAAGTTCGTCCCGTTCGTCCATCTTCGTCCTCCCATTTGATCCTTTGGCCTTCTTTGTACCATGTTCGTCTCGTTCGTCCCTCTTCGTCTTCCCATTTGATCCGTAGGCCTTCTTTGGACAAAGTTCGTCTCGTTCGTCCATCTTCGTCCTCCCATTTGATCCCTTGGCCTTCTTTGTACGATGTTCGTCTCGTTCGTCCCTCTTCGTCTTCCCATTTGATCCGTAGGCCTTCTTTGGACCAAGTTCGTATCGTTCGTCCATCTTCGTCCTCCCATTTGATCCGTTGGTCTTCTTTGTACCATGTTCGTCTCGTTCGTCCATCTTCGTCCTCCCATTTGATTCCTAGGTCTTCTTTGAACCAAGTTCGTCTCGTTCGTCCCTCTTCTTCTTCCCATTTGATCCCTAGGCTTTCTTTGTACCAAGTTCGTCTCGTTCGTCCATCTTCGTCCTCCCATATGATCCGTTGGCCTTCTTTGGACCAAGTTCATCCCGTTCGTCCATCTTTGTCCTCCCATTTGATCCCTTGGCCTTCTTTGTACCATGTTCGTCACGTTCGTCTCTCTTCGTCTTCCCATTTGATCCGTAGGCCTTCTTTGGACCAAGTTCGTCTCGTTCGTCCATCTTCGTCCTCCCATTTGATCCCTTGGCCTTCTTTTTACCATGTTCGTCTCGTTCGTCCCTCTTCGTCTTCCCATTTGATCCGTAGGCCTTCTTTGGACCAAGTTCGTCTCGTTCGTCCATCTTCGTCCTCCCATTTGATCCCTAGGTCTTCTTTGTACCAAGTTCGTCTCGTTCGTCCCTCTTCTTCTTCCCATTTAATCTCTAATCCTTCTTTGTACCAAGTTCGTCTCGTTCGTCCATCTTCGTCCTCCCATTTGATCCCTTGGCCTTCTTTGGACCAAGTTCGTCCCGTTCGTCCATCTTCGTCCTCCCATTTGATCCCTTGGCCTTCTTTGTACCATGTTCGTCACGTTCGTCCCTCTTCGTCTTCCCATTTGATCCGTAGGCCTTCTTTGGACAAAGTTCGTCTCGTTCGTCCATCTTCGTCCTCCCATTTGATCCGTTGGTCTTCTTTGTACCATGTTCGTCTCGTTCGTCCATCTTCGTCCTCCCATTTGATCCCTAGGTCTTCTTTGTACCAAGTTCGTCTCGTTCGTCCCTCTTCTTCTTCCCATTTGATCCCTAGGATTTCTTTGTACCAAGTTCGTCTCGTTCGTCCATCTTCGTCCTCCCATATGATCCGTTGGCCTTCTTTGGACCAAGTTCGTCCCGTTCGTCCATCTTTGTCCTCCCATTTGATCCCTTGGCCTTCTTTGTACGATGTTCGTCACGTTCGTCCCTCTTCGTCTTCCCATTTTATCCGTAGGCCTTCTTTGGACCAAGTTCGTCTCGTTCGTCCATCTTCGTCCTCCCATTTGATCCCTTGGCCTTCTTTTTACCATGTTCATCTCGTTCGTCCCTCTTCGTCTTCCCATTTGATCCGTAGGCCTTCTTTGGACCAAGTTCGTCTCGTTCGTCCATCTTCGTCCTCGCATTTGATCCGTTGGCCTTCTTTGTACCATGTTCGTCTCGTTCGTCCATCTTCGTCCTCCCATTTGATCCCTAGGTCTTCTTTGTACCAAGTTCGTCTCGTTCGTCCCTCTTCTTCTTCCCATTTGATCTCTAGGCCTTCTTTGTACCAAGTTCGTCTCGTTCGTCCATCTTCGTCCTCCCATTTGATCCCTTGGCCTTCTTTGGACCAAGTTCGTCCCGTTCGTCCATCTTCGTCCTCCCATTTGATCCCTTGGCCTTCTTTGTACCATGTTCGTCACGTTCGTCCCTCTTCGTCTTCCCATTTGATCCGTAGGCCTTCTTTGGACCAAGTTCGTCTCGTTCGTCCATCTTCGTCCTCCCATTTGATCCCTAGTCCTTCTTTGGACCAAGTTCGTCTCGTTCGTCCGTCTTCGTGCTCCCATTTGATCCGTAGGCCTTCTTTGGACAAAATTCGTCTCGTTCGTCCATCTTCGTCCTCGCATTTGATCCGTTGGCCTTCTTTGTACCATGTTCGTCTCGTTCTTCCATCTTCGTCCTCCCATTTGATCCCTAGGCCTTCTTTGTACCAAGTTCGTCTCGTTCGTCCCTCTTCGTCCTCCCATTTGATTCCTAGGCCTTCTTTCGACCAAGTTCGTCTCGTTCGTCCCTCTTCGTCCTCCCATTTGATCCCTAGGCCTTCTTTGGACCAAGTTCGTCTCGTTCGTCCATCTTCGTCCTCCCATTTGATCTGTAGGCCTTCTTTGGACCAAGTTCGTCTCGTTCGTCCCTCTTCGTCCTCCCATTTGATTCCTAGGCCTTCTTTCGACCATGTTCGTCTCGTTCGTCCCTCTTCGTCCTCCCATTTGATCCCTAGGCCTTCTTTGTACCAAGTTCGTCTCGTTCGTCCCTCTTCGTCCTCCCATTTGATCCCAAGGCCTTCTTTAGACAAAGTTCGTCTCGTTCGTCCATCTTCGTCCTCCCATTTGATCCGTTGGCCTTCTTTGGACCAAGTTCGTCCCGTTCGTCCATCTTCGTCCTCCCATTTGATCCTTTGGCCTTATTTGTACCATGTTCGTCTCGTTCGTCCCTCTTCGTCTTCCCATTTGATCCGTAGGCCTTCTTTGGACCAAGTTCGTCTCGTTCGTCCATCTTCGTCCTCCCATTTGATCTGTTGGAATTATTTGGACCAGGTTCGTCCCGTTCGTCCATCTTCGTCCACCCATTTGATCCCTTGGGCTTCTTTGTACCAAGTTTATCTCATTCGTCCAACTTCGTCCTCCCATTTGATCCCTAGGCCTTCTTTGGACCAAGTTCGTCTCGTTCGTCCATCTTCGTCCTCCCATTTGATCCGTCGGCCTTCTTTGGACCAAGTTCGTCTCGTTCGTCCATCTTCGTGCTCCCATTTGATCCGTAGGCCTTCTTTGGACAAAGTTCGTCTCGTTCGTCCATCTTCGTCCTCCCATTTGATCCGTTGGCCTTCTTTGTACCATGTTCGTCTCGTTCGTCCCTCTTCGTCCTCCCATTTGATCCCTAGGCCTTCTTTTTACCAAGTTCGTCTCGTTCGTCCCTCTTCGTCCTCCCATTTGATCCCAAGGCCTTCTTTAGACAAAGTTCGTCTCGTTCGTCCATCTTCGTCCTCCCATTTGATCCGTTGGCCTTCTTTGGACCAAGTTCGTCCCGTTCGTCCATCTTCGTCCTCCCATTTGATCCTTTGGCCTTCTTTGTACCATGTTCGTCTCGTTCGTCCATTTTCGTCCTCCCATTTGATCCGTTGGCCTTCTTTGTACCATGTTCGTATCGTTCGTCTCGTTCGTCCCTCTTCTTCTTCCCATTTGATCCCTAGGCTTTCTTTGTACCAAGTTCGTCTCGTTCGTCCATCTTCGTCCTCCCATTTGATCCGTTGGCCTTCTTTGTACCATGTTCGTCTCGTTCGTCCATCTTCGTCCTCCCATTTGATCCGTTGGCCTTCTTTGTACCATGTTCGTCTCGTTCGTCCCTCTTCGTCCTCCCATTTAATCCCTAGGCCTTCTTTGTACCAAGTTCGTCTCGTTCGTCCCTCTTCGTCCTCCCATTTGATCCCAAGGCCTTCTTTAGACAAAGTTCGTCTCGTTCGTCCATCTTCGTCCTCCCATTTGATCCGTTGGCCTTCTTTGGACCAAGTTCGTCCCGTTCGTCCATCTTCGTCCTCCCATTTGATCCTTTGGCCTTCTTTGTACCATGTTCGTCTCGTTCGTCCATCTTCGTCCTCCCATTTGATCCGTTGGACTTCTTTGTACCATGTTCGTCTCGTTCGTCCATCTTCGTCCACCCATTTGATCCCTAGGTCTTCTTTGTACCAAGTTCGTCTCGTTCGTCCCTCTTCTTCTTCCCATTTGATCCCTAGGCTTTCTTTGTACCATGTTCGTCTCGTTCGTCCATCTTCGTCCTCCCATTTGATCCGTTGGCCTTCTTTGTACCATGTTCGTCTCGTTCGTCCATCTTCGTCCTCCCATTTGATCCCTAGGTCTTCTTTGTACCAAGTTCGTCTCGTTCGTCCCTCTTCTTCTTCCCATTTGATCTCTAGGCCTTCTTTGTACCAAGTTCGTCTCGTTCGTCCATCTTCGTCCTCCCATTTGATCCCTTGGCCTTCTTTTTACCATGTTCATCTCGTTCGTCCCTCTTCGTCTTCCCATTTGATCCGTAGGCCTTCTTTGGACCAAGTTCGTCTCGTTCGTCCATCTTCGTCCTCGCATTTGATCCGTTGGCCTTCTTTGTACCATGTTCGTCTCGTTCGTCCATCTTCGTCCTCCCATTTGATCCCTAGGTCTTCTTTGTACCAAGTTCGTCTCGTTCGTCCCTCTTCTTCTTCCCATTTGATCTCTAGGCCTTCTTTGTACCAAGTTCGTCTCGTTCGTCCATCTTCGTCCTCCCATTTGATCCCTTGGCCTTCTTTGGACCAAGTTCGTCCCGTTCGTCCATCTTCGTCCTCCCATTTGATCCGTCGGCCTTCTTTGGACCAAGTTCGTCTCGTTCGTCCATCTTCGTGCTCCCATCTGATCCGTAGGCCTTCTTTGGACCAAGTTCGTCTCGTTCGTCCATCTTCGTCCTCCCATTTGATCCGTTGGACTTCTTTGTTCCATGTTCGTCTCGTTCGTCCATCTTCGTCCTCCCATTTGATCCCTAGGTCTTCTTTGTACCAAGTTCGTCTCGTTCGTCCCTCTTCTTCTTCCCATTTGATCTCTAGGCCTTCTTTGTACCAAGTTCGTCTCGTTCGTCCATCTTCGTCCTCCCATTTGATCCCTTGGCCTTCTTTGGACCAAGTTCGTCCCGTTCGTCCATCTTCGTCCTCCCATTTGATCCGTCGGCCTTCTTTGGACCAAGTTCGTCTCGTTCGTCCATCTTCGTGCTCCCATCTGATCCGTAGGCCTTCTTTGGACAAAGTTCGTCTCGTTCGTCCATCTTCGTCCTCCCATTTGATCCGTTGGACTTCTTTGTTCCATGTTCGTCTCGTTCGTCCATCTTCGTCCTCCCATTTGATCCCTAGGTCTTCTTTGTACCAAGTTCGTCTCGTTCGTCCCTCTTCTTCTTCCCATTTGATCCCTAGGCTTTCTTTGTACCATGTTCGTCTCGTTCGTCCATCTTCGTCCTCCCATTTGATCCCTAGGCCTTCTTTGTACCAAGTTCATCTCGTTCGTCCCTCTTCGTCCTCCCATTTGATTCCTAGGCCTTCTTTCGACCAAGTTCGTCTCGTTCGTCCCTCTTCGTCCTCCCATTTGATCCCTAGGCCTTCTTTGGACCAAGTTCGTCTCGTTCGTCCATCTTCGTCCTCCCATTTGATCTGTAGGCCTTCTTTGGACCAAGTTCGTCTCGTTCGTCCCTCTTCGTCCTCCCATTTGATTCCTAGGCCTTCTTTCGACCATGTTCGTCTCGTTCGTCCCTCTTCGTCCTCCCATTTGATCCCTAGGCCTTCTTTGTACCAAGTTCGTCTCGTTCGTCCCTCTTCGTCCTCCCATTTGATCCCAAGGCCTTCTTTAGACAAAGTTCGTCTCGTTCGTCCATCTTCGTCCTCCCATTTGATCCGTTGGCCTTCTTTGGACCAAGTTCGTCCCGTTCGTCCATCTTCGTCCTCCCATTTGATCCTTTGGCCTTATTTGTACCATGTTCGTCTCGTTCGTCCATCTTCGTCCTCCCATTTGATCCCTAGGTCTTCTTTGTACCAAGTTCGTCTCGTTCGTCCCTCTTCTTCTTCCCATTTGATCTCTAGGCCTTCTTTGTACCAAGTTCGTCTCGTTCGTCCATCTTCGTCCTCCCATTTGATCCCTTGGCCTTCTTTTTACCATGTTCATCTCGTTCGTCCCTCTTCGTCTTCCCATTTGATCCGTAGGCCTTCTTTGGACCAAGTTCGTCTCGTTCGTCCATCTTCGTCCTCGCATTTGATCCGTTGGCCTTCTTTGTACCATGTTCGTCTCGTTCGTCCATCTTCGTCCTCCCATTTGATCCCTAGGTCTTCTTTGTACCAAGTTCGTCTCGTTCGTCCCTCTTCTTCTTCCCATTTGATCTCTAGGCCTTCTTTGTACCAAGTTCGTCTCGTTCGTCCATCTTCGTCCTCCCATTTGATCCCTTGGCCTTCTTTGGACCAAGTTCGTCCCGTTCGTCCATCTTCGTCCTCCCATTTGATCCGTCGGCCTTCTTTGGACCAAGTTCGTCTCGTTCGTCCATCTTCGTGCTCCCATCTGATCCGTAGGCCTTCTTTGGACCAAGTTCGTCTCGTTCGTCCATCTTCGTCCTCCCATTTGATCCGTTGGACTTCTTTGTTCCATGTTCGTCTCGTTCGTCCATCTTCGTCCTCCCATTTGATCCCTAGGTCTTCTTTGTACCAAGTTCGTCTCGTTCGTCCCTCTTCTTCTTCCCATTTGATCTCTAGGCCTTCTTTGTACCAAGTTCGTCTCGTTCGTCCATCTTCGTCCTCCCATTTGATCCCTTGGCCTTCTTTGGACCAAGTTCGTCCCGTTCGTCCATCTTCGTCCTCCCATTTGATCCGTCGGCCTTCTTTGGACCAAGTTCGTCTCGTTCGTCCATCTTCGTGCTCCCATCTGATCCGTAGGCCTTCTTTGGACAAAGTTCGTCTCGTTCGTCCATCTTCGTCCTCCCATTTGATCCGTTGGACTTCTTTGTTCCATGTTCGTCTCGTTCGTCCATCTTCGTCCTCCCATTTGATCCCTAGGTCTTCTTTGTACCAAGTTCGTCTCGTTCGTCCCTCTTCTTCTTCCCATTTGATCCCTAGGCTTTCTTTGTACCATGTTCGTCTCGTTCGTCCATCTTCGTCCTCCCATTTGATCCCTAGGCCTTCTTTGTACCAAGTTCATCTCGTTCGTCCCTCTTCGTCCTCCCATTTGATTCCTAGGCCTTCTTTCGACCAAGTTCGTCTCGTTCGTCCCTCTTCGTCCTCCCATTTGATCCCTAGGCCTTCTTTGGACCAAGTTCGTCTCGTTCGTCCATCTTCGTCCTCCCATTTGATCTGTAGGCCTTCTTTGGACCAAGTTCGTCTCGTTCGTCCCTCTTCGTCCTCCCATTTGATTCCTAGGCCTTCTTTCGACCATGTTCGTCTCGTTCGTCCCTCTTCGTCCTCCCATTTGATCCCTAGGCCTTCTTTGTACCAAGTTCGTCTCGTTCGTCCCTCTTCGTCCTCCCATTTGATCCCAAGGCCTTCTTTAGACAAAGTTCGTCTCGTTCGTCCATCTTCGTCCTCCCATTTGATCCGTTGGCCTTCTTTGGACCAAGTTCGTCCCGTTCGTCCATCTTCGTCCTCCCATTTGATCCTTTGGCCTTATTTGTACCATGTTCGTCTCGTTCGTCCCTCTTCGTCTTCCCATTTGATCCGTAGGCCTTCTTTGGACCAAGTTCGTCTCGTTCGTCCATCTTCGTCCTCCCATTTGATCTGTTGGAATTATTTGGACCAGGTTCGTCCCGTTCGTCCATCTTCGTCCCCCATTTGATCCCTTGGCCTTCTTTGTACCAAGTTTATCTCATTTGTCCAACTTCGTCCTCCCATTTGATCCCTAGGCCTTCTTTGGACCAAGTTCGTCTCGTTCGTCCATCTTCGTCCTCCCATTTGATCCGTCGGCCTTCTTTGGACCAAGTTCGTCTCGTTCGTCCATCTTCGTGCTCCCATTTGATCCGTAGGCCTTCTTTGGACAAAGTTCGTCTCGTTCGTCCATCTTCGTCCTCCCATTTGATCCGTTGGCCTTCTTTGTACCATGTTCGTCTCGTTCGTCCCTCTTCGTCCTCCCATTTGATCCCTAGGCCTTCTTTGTACCAAGTTCGTCTCGTTCGTCCCTCTTCGTCCTCCCATGTGATCCCAAGGCCTTCTTTAGACAAAGTTCGTCTCGTTCGTCCATCTTCGTCCTCCCATTTGATCCGTTGGCCTTCTTTGGACCAAGTTCGTCCCGTTCGTCCATCTTCGTCCTCCCATTTGATCCTTTGGCCTTCTTTGTACCATGTTCGTCTCGTTCGTCCCTCTTCGTCTTCCCATTTGATCCGTAGGCCTTCTTTGGACAAAGTTCGTCTCGTTCATCCATCTTCGTCCTCCCATTTGATCCCTTGGCCTTCCTTGTACCATGTTCGTCACGTTCGTCCCTCTTCGTCTTCCCATTTGATCCGTAGGCCTTCTTTGGACCAAGTTCGTCTCGTTCGTCCATCTTCGTCCTCGCATTTGATCCGTTGGCCTTCTTTGTACCATGTTCGTCTCGTTCGTCCATCTTCGTCCTCCCATTTGATCCCTAGGCCTTCTTTGTACCAAGTTCGTCTCGTTCGTCCCTCTTCGTCCTCCCATTTGATCCCTAGGCCTTCTTTGGACCAAGTTCGTCACGTTCGTCCATCTTTGTCCTCGCATTTGATCCGTTGGCCTTCTTTGTACCATGTTCGTCTCGTTCGTCCATCTTCGTCCTCCCATTTGATCCCTAGGTCTTCTTTGTACCAAGTTCGTCTCGTTCGTCCCTCTTCTTCTTCCCATTTGATCCCTAGGCCTTCTTTGTACCAAGTTCGTCTCGTTCGTCCATCTTCGTCCTCCCATTTGATCCCTTGGCCTTCTTTGGACCAAGTTCGTCCCGTTCTTCCTTCTTCGTCCTACCATTTGATCCCTTGGCCATCTTTGTACCATGTTCGTCACGTTCGTCCCTCTTCGTCTTCCCATTTGATCCGTAGGCCTTCTTTGGACCAAGTTCGTCTCGTTCGTCCATCTTCGTCCTCCCATTTGATCCCTAGTCCTTCTTTGGACCAAGTTCGTCTCGTTCGTCCATCTTCGTCCTCCCATTTGATCCCTAGTCCTTCTTTGGACCAAGTTCGTCTCGTTCGTCCATCTTCGTCCTCCCATTTGATCCCTAGGTCTTCTTTGTACCAAGTTCGTCTCGTTCGTCCCTCTTCTTCTTCCCATTTGATCTCTAGGCCTTCTTTGTACCAAGTTCGTCTCGTTCGTCCATCTTCGTCCTCCCATTTGATCCCTTGGCCTTCTTTGGACCAAGTTCGTCCCGTTCGTCCATCTTCGTCCTCCCATTTGATCCCTTGGCCTTCTTTGTACAATGTTCATCACGTTCGTCCCTCTTCGTCTTCCCATTTCATCCGTAGGCCTTCTTTGGACCAAGTTCATCTCGTTCGTCCATCTTCGTCCTCCCATTTGATCCCTAGTCCTTCTTTGGACCAAGTTCGTCTCGTTCGTCCTTCTTCGTGCTCCCATTTGATCCGTAGGCCTTCTTTGGACAAAATTCGTCTCGTTCGTCCATCTTCGTCCTCGCATTTGATCCGTTGGCCTTCTTTGTACCATGTTCGTCTCGTTCGTCCATCTTCGTCCTCCCATTTGATCCCTAGGCCTTCTTTGTACCAAGTTCGTCTCGTTCGTCCCTCTTCGTCCTCCCATTTGATTCCTAGGCCTTCTTTCGACCAAGTTCGGCTCGTTCGTCCCTCTTCGTCCTCCCATTTGATCCCTAGGCCTTCTTTGGACCAAGTTCGTCTCGTTCATCCATCTTCGTCCTCCCATTTGATCTGTAGGCCTTCTTTGGACCAAGTTCGTCTCGTTCGTCCATCTTCGTCTTCCCATTTGATCCGTAGGCCTTCTTTGGACCAAGTTCGTCTCGTTCGTCCATCTTCGTCCTCGCATTTGATCCGTTGGCCTTCTTTGTACCATGTTCGTCCCGTTCTTCCATCTTCGTCCTCCCATTTGATCCCTTGGCCATCTTTGTACCATGTTCGTCACGTTCGTCCCTCTTCGTCTTCCCATTTGATCCGTAGGCCTTCTTTGGACCAAGTTCGTCTCGTTCGTCCATCTTCGTCCTCCCATTTGATCCCTTGGCCTTCTTTGGACCAAGTTCGTCCCGTTCGTCCATCTTTGTCCTCCCATTTGATCCCTTGGCCTTCTTTGTACCATGTTCGTCACGTTCGTCCCTCTTCGTCTTCCCATTTGATCCGTAGGCCTTCTTTGGACCAAGTTCGTCTCGTTCGTCCATCTTCGTCCTCCCATTTGATACCTTGGCCTTCTTTTTACCATGTTCATCTCGTTCGTCCCTCTTCGTCTTCCCATTTGATCCGTAGGCCTTCTTTGGACCAAGTTCCTCTCGTTCGTCCATCTTCTTCTTCCCATTTGATCCCTAGGCCTTCTTTGTACCAAGTTCGTCTCGTTCGTCCATCTTCGTCCTCCCATTTGATCCCTTGGCCTTCTTTGGACCAAGTTCGTCCCGTTCGTCCATCTTCGTCCTCCCATTTGATCCCTTGGCCTTCTTTGTACCATGTTCGTCACGTTCGTCCCTCTTCGTCTTCCCATTTGATCCGTAGGCCTTCTTTGGACCAAGTTCGTCTCGTTCGTCCATCTTCGTCCTCCCATTTGATCCCTAGTCCTTCTTTGAACCAAGTTCGTCTCGTTCGTCCGTCTTCGTGCTCCCATTTGATCCGTAGGCCTTCTTTGGACAAAATTCGTCTCGTTCGTCCATCTTCGTCCTCGCATTTGATCCGTTGGCCTTCTTTGTACCATGTTCGTCTCGTTCGTCCATCTTCGTCCTCCCATTTGATCCCTAGGCCTTCTTTGTACCAAGTTCGTCTCGTTCGTCCCTCTTCGTCCTCCCATTTGATCCCTAGGCCTTCTTTGGACCAAGTTCGTCACGTTCGTCCATCTTTGTCCTCGCATTTGATCCGTTGGCCTTCTTTGTACCATGTTCGTCTCGTTCGTCCATCTTCGTCCTCCCATTTGATCCCTAGGTCTTCTTTGTACCAAGTTCGTCTCGTTCGTCCCTCTTCTTCTTCCCATTTGATCCCTAGGCCTTCTTTGTACCAAGTTCGTCTCGTTCGTCCATCTTCGTCCTCCCATTTGATCCCTTGGCCTTCTTTGGACCAAGTTCGTCCCGTTCTTCCTTCTTCGTCCTCCCATTTGATCCCTTGGCCATCTTTGTACCATGTTCGTCACGTTCGTCCCTCTTCGTCTTCCCATTTGATCCGTAGGCCTTCTTTGGACCAAGTTCGTCTCGTTCGTCCATCTTCGTCCTCCCATTTGATCCCTAGTCCTTCTTTGGACCAAGTTCGTCTCGTTCGTCCATCTTCGTCCTCCCATTTGATCCCTAGTCCTTCTTTGGACCAAGTTCGTCTCGTTCGTCCGTCTTCGTGCTCCCATTTGATCCGTAGGCCTTCTTTGGACAAAGTTCGTCTCGTTCGTCCATCTTCGTCCTCGCATTTGATCCGTTGGCCTTCTTTGTACCATGTTCGTCTCGTTCGTCCATCTTCGTCCTCCCATTTGATCCCTAGGCCTTCTTTGTACCAAGTTCGTCTCGTTCGTCCCTCTTCGTCCTCCCATTTGATCCCTAGGCCTTCTTTCGACCAAGTTCGTCTCGTTCGTCCCTCTTCGTCCTCCCATTTGATCCCTAGGCCTTCTTTCGACCAAGTTCGTCTCGTTCGTCCCTCTTCGTCCTCCCATTTGATCCCTTGGCCTTCTTTGGACCAAGTTCGTCTCGTTCGTCCATCTTCGTCCTCCCATTTGATCTGTAGGCCTTCTTTGGACCAAGTTCGTCTCGTTCGTCCATCTTCGTGCTCCCATTTAATCCGTCGGCCTTCTTTGGGCAAAGTTCGTCTCGTTTGTCCATCTTCGTCCTCCCATTTGATCCGTTGGCCTTCTTTGTACCATGTTCGTCTCGTTCATCCATCTTCGTCCTCCCATTTGATCCCTAGGCCTTCTTTGTACCAAGTTTGTCTCGTTCGTCCCTCTTCGTCCTCCCATTTGATCCCTAGGCCTTCTTTGGACCAAGTTCTTCTCGTTCGACCATCTTCGTCCTCCCATTTGATCCCTAGTCCTTATTTGGACCAAGTTCGTCTCGTTCGTCCGTCTTCGTGCTCCCATTTGATCCGTAGGCCTTCTTTGGACAAAGTTCGTCTCGTTCGTCCATCTTCGTCCTCGCATTTGATCCGTTGGCCTTCTTTGTACCATGTTCGTCTCGTTCGTCCATCTTCGTCCTCCCATTTGATCCCTAGGCCTTCTTTGTACCAAGTTCGTCTCGTTCGTCCCTCTTCGTCCTCCCATTTGATCCCTAGGCCTTCTTTCGACCAAGTTCGTCTCGTTCGTCCCTCTTCGTCCTCCCATTTGATCCCTAGGCCTTCTTTGGACCAAGTTCTTCTCGTTCGTCCATCTTCGTCCTCCCATTTGATCCCTAGTCCTTCTTTGGACCAAGTTCGTCTCGTTCGTCCGTCTTCGTGCTCCCATTTGATCCGTAGGCCTTCTTTGGACAAAGTTCGTCTCGTTCGTCCATCTTCGTCCTCCCATTTGATCCGTTGGCCTTCTTTGTACCATGTTCGTCTCGTTCGTCCATCTTCGTCCTCCCATTTGATCCCTAGGCCTTCTTTGTACCAAGTTCGTCTCGTTCGTCCATCTTCGTCCTCCCATTTGATCTGTTGGAATTATTTGGACCAAGTTCGTCCCGTTCGTCCATCTTCGTCCACCCATTTGATCCCTTGGCCTTCTTTGTACCAAGTTCATCTCATTCGTCCCACTTCGTCCTCCCATTTGATCCCTAGGCCTTCTTTGGACCAAGTTCGTCTCGTTCGTCCATCTTCGTCCTCCCATTTGTTCCGTCGGCCTTCTTTGGACCAAGTTCGTCTCGTTCGTCCATCTTCGTGCTCCCATTTGATCCGTAGGCCTTCTTTGGACAAAGTTCGTCTCGTTCGTCCATCTTCGTCCTCCCATTTGATCCGTTGGCCTTCTTTGTACCATGTTCGTCTCGTTCGTCCATCTTCGTCCTCCTATTTGATCCCTAGGTCTTCTTTGTACCAAGTTCGTCTCGTTCGTCCCTCTTCTTCTTCCCATTTGATCCCTAGGCCTTCTTTGTACCAAGTTCGTCTCGTTCGTTCATCTTCGTCCTCCCATTTGATCCCTTGGCCTTCTTTGGACCAAGTTCGTCCCGTTCGTCCATCTTCGTCCTCCCATTTGATCCCTTGGCCTTCTTTGTACCATGTTCGTCATGTTCGTCCCTCTTCGTCTTCCCATTTGATCCCTAGGCCTTCTTTGTACCAAGTTCGTCTCGTTCGTCCCTCTTCGTCCTCCCATTTGATCCCTAGGCCTTCTTTCGACCAAGTTCGTCTCGTTCGTCCCTCTTCGTCCTCCCATTTGATCCCTAGGCCTTCTTTGGACCAAGTTCTTCTCGTTCGTCCATCTTCGTCCTCCCATTTGATCCCTAGTCCTTCTTTGGACCAAGTTCGTCTCGTTCGTCCGTCTTCGTGCTCCCATTTGATCCGTAGGCCTTCTTTGGACAAAGTTCGTCTCGTTCGTCCATCTTCGTCCTCCCATTTGATCCGTTGGCCTTCTTTGTACCATGTTCGTCTCGTTCGTCCATCTTCGTCCTCCCATTTCATCCCTAGGCCTTCTTTGGACCAAGTTCGTCTCGTTCGTCCATCTTCGTCCTCCCATTTGATCTGTTGGAATTATTTGGACCAAGTTCGTCTCGTTCGTCCATGTTCGTCCTCCCATTTGATCCCTTGGCCTTCTTTGTACCAAGTTAGTCTCGTTCGTCCCTCTTCGTCCTCCCATTTGATCCCTAGGCCTTCTTTCGACCAAGTTCGTCTCGTTCGTCCCTCTTCGTCCTCCCATTTGATCCCTAGGCCTTCTTTAGACCAAGTTCGTCTCGTTCGTCCATCTTCGTCCTCCCATTTGATCTGTAGGCCTTCTTTGGACCAAGTTCGTCTCGTTCGTCCATCTTCGTGCTCCCATTTGATCCGTCGGCCTTCTTTGGACAAAGTTCGTCTCGTTCGTCCATCTTCGTCCTCCCATTTGATCCGTAGGCCTTCTTTGGACAAAGTTCGTCTCGTTCGTCCATCTTCGTCCTCCCATTTGATCCGTTGGCCTTCTTTGTACCATGTTCGTCTCGTTCGTCCATCTTCGTCCTCCCATTTGATCCCTAGTTCTTCTTTGTACCAAGTTCGTCTCGTTCGTCCCTCTTCTTCTTCCCATTTGATCCCTAGGCCTTCTTTGTACCAAGTTCGTCTAGTTCGTTCATCTTCGTCCTCCCATTTGATCCCTTGGCCTTCTTTGGACCAAGTTCGTCTCGTTCGTCCATCTTCGTCCTCCCATTTGATCCCTTGGCCTTCTTTTTACCATGTTCATCTCGTTAGTCCCTCTTCGTCTTCCCATTTGATCCCTAGGCCTTCTTTGGACCAAGTTCGTCTCGTTCGTCCATCTTCGTCCTCCCATTTGATCTGTTGGAATTATTTGGACCAAGTTCGTCTCGTTCGTCCATGTTCGTCCTCCCATTTGATCCCTTGGCCTTCTTTGTACCAAGTTAGTCTCGTTCGTCCCTCTTCGTCCTCCCATTTGATCCCTAGGCCTTCTTTCGACCAAGTTCGTCTCGTTCGTCCCTCTTCGTTCTCCCATTTGATCCCTAGGCCTTCTTTAGACCAAGTTCGTCTCGTTCGTCCATCTTCGTCCTCCCATTTGATCCGTCGGCCTTCTTTGGACAAAGTTCGTCTCGTTCGTCCATCTTCGTCCTCCCATTTGATCCGTTGGCCTTCTTTGTACCATGTTCGTCTCGTTCGTCCATCTTCGTCCTCCCATTTGATCCCTAGGCCTTCTTTGTACCAAGTTCGTCTCGTTCGTCCCTCTTCGTCCTCCCATTTGATCCCTAGGCCTTCTTTGGACCAAGTTCTTCTCGTTCGTCCATCTTCGTCCTCCCATTTGATCCCTAGTCCTTCTTTGGACCAAGTTCGTCTCGTTCGTCCGTCTTCGTGCTCCCATTTGATCCGTAGGCCTTCTTTGGACAAAGTTCGTCTCGTTCGTCCATCTTCGTCCTCCCATTTGATCAGTCGGCCTTCTTTGTACCATGTTCGTCTCGTTCATCCATCTTCGTCCTCCCATTTGATCCCTAGGCCTTCTTTGTACCAAGTTCGTCTCGTTCGTCCATCTTCGTGCTCCCATTTGATCCGTAGGCCTTCTTTGGACAAAGTTCGTCTCGTTCGTCCATCTTCGTCCTCCCATTTGATCCGTAGTCCTTCTTTGGACCAAGTTCGTCTCGTTCGTCCGTCTTCGTGCTCCCATTTGATCCGTAGGCCTTCTTTGGACAAAGTTCTTCTCGTTCGTCCATCTTCGTCCTCCCATTTGATCCGTTGGCCTTCTTTGTACCATGTTCGTCTCGTTCGTCCATCTTCGTCCTCCCATTTGATCCCTAGTCCTTCTTTGGACCAAGTTCGTCTCGTTCGTCCATCTTCGTCCTCCCATTTGATCCCTAGTCCTTCTTTGGACCAAGTTCGTCTCGTTCGTCCGTCTTCGTGCTCCCATTTGATCCGTAGGCCTTCTTTGGACAAAGTTCGTCTCGTTCGTCCATCTTCGTCCTCGCATTTGATCCGTTGGCCTTCTTTGTACCATGTTCGTCTCGTTCGTCCATCTTCGTCCTCCCATTTGATCCCTAGGCCTTCTTTGTACCAAGTTCGTCTCGTTCGTCCCTCTTCGTCCTCCCATTTGATCCCTAGGCCTTCTTTCGACCAAGTTCGTCTCGTTCGTCCCTCTTCGTCCTCCCATTTGATCCCTAGGCCTTCTTTCGACCAAGTTCGTCTCGTTCGTCCCTCTTCGTCCTCCCATTTGATCCCTTGGCCTTCTTTGGACCAAGTTCGTCTCGTTCGTCCATCTTCGTCCTCCCATTTGATCTGTAGGCCTTCTTTGGACCAAGTTCGTCTCGTTCGTCCATCTTCGTGCTCCCATTTGATCCGTCGGCCTTCTTTGGACAAAGTTCGTCTCATTTGTCCATCTTCGTCCTCCCATTTGATCCGTTGGCCTTCTTTGTACCATGTTCGTCTCGTTCATCCATCTTCGTCCTCCCATTTGATCCCTAGGCCTTCTTTGTACCAAGTTTGTCTCGTTCGTCCCTCTTCGTCCTCCCATTTGATCCCTAGGCCTTCTTTGGACCAAGTTCTTCTCGTTCGACCATCTTCGTCCTCCCATTTGATCCCTAGTCCTTCTTTGGACCAAGTTCGTCTCGTTCGTCCGTCTTCGTGCTCCCATTTGATCCGTAGGCCTTCTTTGGACAAAGTTCGTCTCGTTCGTCCATCTTCGTCCTCGCATTTGATCCGTTGGCCTTCTTTGTACCATGTTCGTCTCGTTCGTCCATCTTCGTCCTCCCATTTGATCCCTAGGCCTTCTTTGTACCAAGTTCGTCTCGTTCGTCCCTCTTCGTCCTCCCATTTGATCCCTAGGCCTTCTTTCGACCAAGTTCGTCTCGTTCGTCCCTCTTCGTCCTCCCATTTGATCCCTAGGCCTTCTTTGGACCAAGTTCTTCTCGTTCGTCCATCTTCGTCCTCCCATTTGATCCCTAGTCCTTCTTTGGACCAAGTTCGTCTCGTTCGTCCGTCTTCGTGCTCCCATTTGATCCGTAGGCCTTCTTTGGACAAAGTTCGTCTCGTTCGTCCATCTTCGTCCTCCCATTTGATCCGTTGGCCTTCTTTGTACCATGTTCGTCTCGTTCGTCCATCTTCGTCCTCCCATTTGATCCCTAGGCCTTCTTTGTACCAAGTTCGTCTCGTTCGTCCATCTTCGTCCTCCCATTTGATCTGTTGGAATTATTTGGACCAAGTTCGTCCCGTTCGTCCATCTTCGTCCACCCATTTGATCCCTTGGCCTTCTTTGTACCAAGTTCATCTCATTCGTCCCACTTCGTCCTCCCATTTGATCCCTAGGCCTTCTTTGGACCAAGTTCGTCTCGTTCGTCCATCTTCGTCCTCCCATTTGTTCCGTCGGCCTTCTTTGGACCAAGTTCGTCTCGTTCGTCCATCTTCGTGCTCCCATTTGATCCGTAGGCCTTCTTTGGACAAAGTTCGTCTCGTTCGTCCATCTTCGTCCTCCCATTTGATCCGTTGGCCTTCTTTGTACCATGTTCGTCTCGTTCGTCCATCTTCGTCCTCCTATTTGATCCCTAGGTCTTCTTTGTACCAAGTTCGTCTCGTTCGTCCCTCTTCTTCTTCCCATTTGATCCCTAGGCCTTCTTTGTACCAAGTTCGTCTCGTTCGTTCATCTTCGTCCTCCCATTTGATCCCTTGGCCTTCTTTGGACCAAGTTCGTCCCGTTCGTCCATCTTCGTCCTCCCATTTGATCCCTTGGCCTTCTTTGTACCATGTTCGTCACGTTCGTCCCTCTTCGTCTTCCCATTTGATCCCTAGGCCTTCTTTGTACCAAGTTCGTCTCGTTCGTCCCTCTTCGTCCTCCCATTTGATCCCTAGGCCTTCTTTCGACCAAGTTCGTCTCGTTCGTCCCTCTTCGTCCTCCCATTTGATCCCTAGGCCTTCTTTGGACCAAGTTCTTCTCGTTCGTCCATCTTCGTCCTCCCATTTGATCCCTAGTCCTTCTTTGGACCAAGTTCGTCTCGTTCGTCCGTCTTCGTGCTCCCATTTGATCCGTAGGCCTTCTTTGGACAAAGTTCGTCTCGTTCGTCCATCTTCGTCCTCCCATTTGATCCGTTGGCCTTCTTTGTACCATGTTCGTCTCGTTCGTCCATCTTCGTCCTCCCATTTCATCCCTAGGCCTTCTTTGGACCAAGTTCGTCTCGTTCGTCCATCTTCGTCCTCCCATTTGATCTGTTGGAATTCTTTGGACCAAGTTCGTCTCGTTCGTCCATGTTCGTCCTCCCATTTGATCCCTTGGCCTTCTTTGTACCAAGTTAGTCTCGTTCGTCCCTCTTCGTCCTCCCATTTGATCCCTAGGCCTTCTTTCGACCAAGTTCGTCTCGTTCGTCCCTCTTCGTCCTCCCATTTGATCCCTAGGCCTTCTTTAGACCAAGTTCGTCTCGTTCGTCCATCTTCGTCCTCCCATTTGATCTGTAGGCCTTCTTTGGACCAAGTTCGTCTCGTTCGTCCATCTTCGTCCTCCCATTTGATCCGTTGGCCTTCTTTGTACCATGTTCGTCTCGTTCGTCCATCTTCGTCCGCCCATTTGATCCCTAGTTCTTCTTTGTACCAAGTTCGTCTCGTTCGTCCCTCTTCTTCTTCCCATTTGATCCCTAGGCCTTCTTTGTACCAAGTTCGTCTAGTTCGTTCATCTTCGTCCTCCCATTTGTTCCTTGGCCTTCTTTGGACCAAGTTCGTCTCGTTCGTCCATCTTCGTCCTCCCATTTGATCCCTTGACCTTCTTTTTACCATGTTCATCTCGTTAGTCCCTCTTCGTCTTCCCATTTGATCCCTAGGCCTTCTTTGGACCAAGTTCGTCTCGTTCGTCCATCTTCGTCCTCCCATTTGATCTGTTGGAATTATTTGGACCAAGTTCGTCTCGTTCGTCCATGTTCGTCCTCCCATTTGATCCCTTGGCCTTCTTTGTACCAAGTTAGTCTCGTTCGTCCCTCTTCGTCCTCCCATTTGATCCCTAGGCCTTCTTTCGACCAAGTTCATCTCGTTCGTCCCTCTTCGTTCTCCCATTTGATCCCTAGGCCTTCTTTAGACCAAGTTCGTCTCGTTCGTCCATCTTCGTCCTCCCATTTGATCCGTCGGCCTTCTTTGGACAAAGTTCGTCTCGTTCGTCCATCTTCGTCCTCCCATTTGATCCGTTGGCCTTCTTTGTACCATGTTCGTCTCGTTCGTCCATCTTCGTCCTCCCATTTGATCCCTAGGCCTTCTTTGTACCAAGTTCGTCTCGTTCGTCCCTCTTCGTCCTCCCATTTGATCCCTAGGCCTTCTTTGGACCAAGTTCTTCTCGTTCGTCCATCTTCGTCCTCCCATTTGATCCCTAGTCCTTCTTTGGACCAAGTTCGTCTCGTTCGTCCGTCTTCGTGCTCCCATTTGATCCGTAGGCCTTCTTTGGACAAAGTTCGTCTCGTTCGTCCATCTTCGTCCTCCCATTTGATCAGTCGGCCTTCTTTGTACCATGTTCGTCTCGTTCATCCATCTTCGTCCTCCCATTTGATCCCTAGGCCTTCTTTGTACCAAGTTCGTCTCGTTCGTCCATCTTCGTGCTCCCATTTGATCCGTAGGCCTTCTTTGGACAAAGTTCGTCTCGTTCGTCCATCTTCGTCCTCCCATTTGATCCGTAGTCCTTCTTTGGACCAAGTTCGTCTCGTTCGTCCGTCTTCGTGCTCCCATTTGATCCGTAGGCCTTCTTTGGACAAAGTTCTTCTCGTTCGTCCATCTTCGTCCTCCCATTTGATCCGTTGGCCTTCTTTGTACCATGTTCGTCTCGTTCGTCCATCTTCGTCCTCCCTTTTGATCCCTAGTCCTTCTTTGGACCAAGTTCGTCTCGTTCGTCCGTCTTCGTGCTCCCATTTGATCCGTAGGCCTTCTTTGGACAAAGTTCGTCTCGTTCGTCCATCTTCGTCCTCCCATTTGATCCGTCGGCCTTCTTTGTACCATGTTCGTCTCGTTCATCCATCTTCGTCCTCCCATTTGATCCCTAGGCCTTCTTTGTACCAAGTTCGTCTCGTTCGTCCATCTTCGTGCTCCCATTTGATCCGTAGGCCTTCTTTGGACAAAGTTCGTCTCGTTCGTCCCTCTTCGTCCTCCCATTTGATCCCTTGGCCTTCTTTTTACCATGTTCATCTCGTTCGTCCCTCTTCGTCTTCCCATTTCATCCCTAGGCCTTCTTTGGACCAAGTTCGTCACGTTCGTCCAACTTCGTCCTCCCATTTGATCTGTTGGAATTATTTGGACCAAGTTCGTCTCGTTCGTCCATGTTCGTGCTCCCATTTGATCCCTTGGCCTTCTTTGTACCAAGTTAGTCTCGTTCGTCCCTCTTCGTCCTCCCATTTGATCCCTAGGCCTTCTTTCGACCAAGTTCGTCTCGTTCGTCCCTCTTCGTCCTCCCATTTGATCCCTAGGCCTTCTTTAGACCAAGTTCGTCTCGTTCGTCCATCTTCGTCCTCCCATTTGATCTGTAGGCCTTCTTTGGACCAAGTTCGTCTCGTTCGTCCCTCTTCTTCTTCCCATTTGATCCCTAGGCCTTCTTTGTACCAAGTTCGTCTAGTTCGTTCATCTTCGTCCTCCCATTTGATCCCTTGGCCTTCTTTGGACCAAGTTCGTCTCGTTCGTCCATCTTCGTCCTCCCATTTGATCCCTTGGCCTTCTTTTTACCATGTTCATCTCGTTAGTCCCTCTTCGTCCTCCCATTTGATCCCTAGGTCTTCTTTGTACCAAGTTCGTCTCGTTCGTCCCTCTTCTTCTTCCCATTTGATCCCTAGGCCTTCTTTGTACCAAGTTCGTCTAGTTCGTTCATCTTCGTCCTCCCATTTGATCCCTTGGCCTTCTTTGGACCAAGTTCGTCTCGTTCGTCCATCTTCGTCCTCCCATTTGATCCCTTGGCCTTCTTTTTACCATGTTCATCTCGTTAGTCCCTCTTCGTCTTCCCATTTGATCCCTAGGCCTTCTTTGGACCAAGTTCGTCTCGTTCGTCCATCTTCGTCCTCCCATTTGATCTGTTGGAATTATTTGGACCAAGTTCGTCTCGTTCGTCCATGTTCGTCCTCCCATTTGATCCCTTGGCCTTCTTTGTACCAAGTTAGTCTCGTTCGTCCCTCTTCGTCCTCCCATTTGATCCCTAGGCCTTCTTTCGACCAAGTTCGTCTCGTTCGTCCCTCTTCGTTCTCCCATTTGATCCCTAGGCCTTCTTTAGACCAAGTTCGTCTCGTTCGTCCATCTTCGTCCTCCCATTTGATCCGTCGGCCTTCTTTGGACAAAGTTCGTCTCGTTCGTCCATCTTCGTCCTCCCATTTGATCCGTTGGCCTTCTTTGTACCATGTTCGTCTCGTTCGTCCATCTTCGTCCTCCCATTTGATCCCTAGGCCTTCTTTGTACCAAGTTCGTCTCGTTCGTCCCTCTTCGTCCTCCCATTTGATCCCTAGGCCTTCTTTGGACCAAGTTCTTCTCGTTCGTCCATCTTCGTCCTCCCATTTGATCCCTAGTCCTTCTTTGGACCAAGTTCGTCTCGTTCGTCCGTCTTCGTGCTCCCATTTGATCCGTAGGCCTTCTTTGGACAAAGTTCGTCTCGTTCGTCCATCTTCGTCCTCCCATTTGATCCGTCGGCCTTCTTTGTACCCTGTTCGTCTCGTTCATCCATCTTCGTCCTCCCATTTGATCCCTAGGCCTTCTTTGTACCAAGTTCGTCTCGTTCGTCCATCTTCGTGCTCCCATTTGATCCGTAGGCCTTCTTTGGACAAAGTTCGTCTCGTTCGTCCATCTTCGTCCTCCCATTTGATCCGTAGTCCTTCTTTGGACCAAGTTCGTCTCGTTCGTCCGTCTTCGTGCTCCCATTTGATCCGTAGGCCTTCTTTGGACAAAGTTCTTCTCGTTCGTCCATCTTCGTCCTCCCATTTGATCCGTTGGCCTTCTTTGTACCATGTTCGTCTCGTTCGTCCATCTTCGTCCTCCCATTTGATCCCTAGTCCTTCTTTGGACCAAGTTCGTCTCGTTCGTCCGTCTTCGTGCTCCCATTTGATCCGTAGGCCTTCTTTGGACAAAGTTCGTCTCGTTCGTCCATCTTCGTCCTCCCATTTGATCCGTCGGCCTTCTTTGTACCATGTTCGTCTCGTTCATCCATCTTCGTCCTCCCATTTGATCCATAGGCCTTCTTTGTACCAAGTTCGTCTCGTTCGTCCATCTTCGTGCTCCCATTTGATCCGTAGGCCTTCTTTGGACAAAGTTCGTCTCGTTCGTCCCTCTTCGTCCTCCCATTTGATCCCTTGGCCTTCTTTTTACCATGTTCATCTCGTTCGTCCCTCTTCGTCTTCCCATTTCATCCCTAGGCCTTCTTTGGACCAAGTTCGTCTCGTTCGTCCATCTTCGTCCTCCCATTTGATCTGTTGGAATTATTTGGACCAAGTTCGTCTCGTTCGTCCATGTTCGTCCTCCCATTTGATCCTTTGGCCTTCTTTGTACCAAGTTAGTCTCGTTCGTCCCTCTTCGTCCTCCCATTTGATCCCTAGGCCTTCTTTCGACCAAGTTCGTCTCGTTCGTCCCTCTTCGTCCTCCCATTTGATCCCTAGGCCTTCTTTAGACCAAGTTCGTCTCGTTCGTCCATCTTCGTCCTCCCATTTGATCTGTAGGCCTTCTTTGGACCAAGTTCGTCTCGTTCGTCCATCTTCGTGCTCCCATTTGATCCGTCGGCCTTCTTTGGACAAAGTTCGTCTCGTTCGTCCATCTTCGTCCTCCCATTTGATCCGTTGGCCTTCTTTGTACCATGTTCGTCTCGTTCGTCCATCTTCGTCCTCCCATTTGATCCCTAGGCCTTCTTTGTACCAAGTTCGTCTCGTTCGTCCCTCTTCGTCCTCCCATTTGATCCCTAGGCCTTCTTTGGACAAAGTTCGTCTCGTTCGTCCATCTTCGTCCTCCCATTTGATCCGTCGGCCTTCTTTGTACCATGTTCGTCTCGTTCGTCCATCTTCGTCCTCCCATTTGATCCCTAGGCCTTCTTTGTACCAAGTTCGTCTCCTTCGTCCATCTTCGTGCTCCCATTTGATCCGTAGGCCTTCTTTGGACAAAGTTCGTCTCGTTCGTCCATCTTCGTCCTCCCATTTGATCCGTTGGCCTTCTTTGTACCATGTTCGTCTCGTTCGTCCATCTTCGTCCTCCCATTTGATCCCTAGGTCTTCTTTGTACCAAGTTCGTCTCGTTCGTCCCTCTTCTTCTTCCCATTTGATCCCTAGGCCTTCTTTGTACCAAGTTCGTCTAGTTCGTTCATCTTCGTCCTCCCATTTGATCCCTTGGCCTTCTTTGGACCGAGTTCGTCTCGTTCGTCCATCTTCGTCCTCCCATTTGATCCCTTGGCCTTCTTTTTACCATGTTCATCTCGTTAGTCCCTCTTCGTCTTCCCATTTGATCCCTAGGCCTTCTTTGGACCAAGTTCGTCTCGTTCGTCCATCTTCGTCCTCCCATTTGATCTGTTGGAATTATTTGGACCAAGTTCGTCTCGTTCGTCCATGTTCGTCCTCCCATTTGATCCTTTGGCCTTCTTTGTACCAAGTTAGTCTCGTTCGTCCCTCTTCGTCCTCCCATTTGATCCCTAGGCCTTCTTTCGACCAAGTTCGTCTCGTTCGTCCCTCTTCGTTCTCCCATTTGATCCCTAGGCCTTCTTTAGACCAAGTTCGTCTCGTTCGTCCATCTTCGTCCTCCCATTTGATCCGTCGGCCTTCTTTGGACAAAGTTCGTCTCGTTCGTCCATCTTCGTCCTCCCATTTGATCCGTTGGCCTTCTTTGTACCATGTTCGTCTCGTTCGTCCATCTTCGTCCTCCCATTTGATCCCTAGGCCTTCTTTGTACCAAGTTCGTCTCGTTCGTCCCTCTTCGTCCTCCCATTTGATCCCTAGGCCTTCTTTGGACCAAGTTCTTCTCGTTCGTCCATCTTCGTCCTCCCATTTGATCCCTAGTCCTTCTTTGGACCAAGTTCGTCTCGTTCGTCCGTCTTCGTGCTCCCATTTGATCCGTAGGCCTTCTTTGGACAAAGTTCGTCTCGTTCGTCCATCTTCGTCCTCCCATTTGATCAGTCGGCCTTCTTTGTACCATGTTCGTCTCGTTCATCCATCTTCGTCCTCCCATTTGATCCCTAGGCCTTCTTTGTACCAAGTTCGTCTCGTTCGTCCATCTTCGTGCTCCCATTTGATCCGTAGGCCTTCTTTGGACAAAGTTCGTCTCGTTCGTCCATCTTCGTCCTCCCATTTGATCCGTAGTCCTTCTTTGGACCAAGTTCGTCTCGTTCGTCCGTCTTCGTGCTCCCATTTGATCCGTAGGCCTTCTTTGGACAAAGTTCTTCTCGTTCGTCCATCTTCGTCCTCCCATTTGATCCGTTGGCCTTCTTTGTACCATGTTCGTCTCGTTCGTCCATCTTCGTCCTCCCATTTGATCCCTAGTCCTTCTTTGGACCAAGTTCGTCTCGTTCGTCCGTCTTCGTGCTCCCATTTGATCCGTAGGCCTTCTTTGGACAAAGTTCGTCTCGTTCGTCCATCTTCGTCCTCCCATTTGATCCGTCGGCCTTCTTTGTACCATGTTCGTCTCGTTCATCCATCTTCGTCCTCCCATTTGATCCCTAGGCCTTCTTTGTACCAAGTTCGTCTCGTTCGTCCATCTTCGTGCTCCCATTTGATCCGTAGGCCTTCTTTGGACAAAGTTCGTCTCGTTCGTCCCTCTTCGTCCTCCCATTTGATCCCTTGGCCTTCTTTTTACCATGTTCATCTCGTTCGTCCCTCTTCGTCTTCCCATTTCATCCCTAGGCCTTCTTTGGACCAAGTTCGTCTCGTTCGTCCAACTTCGTCCTCCCATTTGATCTGTTGGAATTATTTGGACCAAGTTCGTCTCGTTCGTCCATGTTCGTGCTCCCATTTGATCCCTTGGCCTTCTTTGTACCAAGTTAGTCTCGTTCGTCCCTCTTCGTCCTCCCATTTGATCCCTAGGCCTTCTTTCGACCAAGTTCGTCTCGTTCGTCCCTCTTCGTCCTCCCATTTGATCCCTAGGCCTTCTTTAGACCAAGTTCGTCTCGTTCGTCCATCTTCGTCCTCCCATTTGATCTGTAGGCCTTCTTTGGACCAAGTTCGTCTCGTTCGTCCCTCTTCTTCTTCCCATTTGATCCCTAGGCCTTCTTTGTACCAAGTTCGTCTAGTTCGTTCATCTTCGTCCTCCCATTTGATCCCTTGGCCTTCTTTGGACCAAGTTCGTCTCGTTCGTCCATCTTCGTCCTCCCATTTGATCCCTTGGCCTTCTTTTTACCATGTTCATCTCGTTAGTCCCTCTTCGTCCTCCCATTTGATCCCTAGGTCTTCTTTGTACCAAGTTCGTCTCGTTCGTCCCTCTTCTTCTTCCCATTTGATCCCTAGGCCTTCTTTGTACCAAGTTCGTCTAGTTCGTTCATCTTCGTCCTCCCATTTGATCCCTTGGCCTTCTTTGGACCAAGTTCGTCTCGTTCGTCCATCTTCGTCCTCCCATTTGATCCCTTGGCCTTCTTTTTACCATGTTCATCTCGTTAGTCCCTCTTCGTCTTCCCATTTGATCCCTAGGCCTTCTTTGGACCAAGTTCGTCTCGTTCGTCCATCTTCGTCCTCCCATTTGATCTGTTGGAATTATTTGGACCAAGTTCGTCTCGTTCGTCCATGTTCGTCCTCCCATTTGATCCCTTGGCCTTCTTTGTACCAAGTTAGTCTCGTCCGTCCCTCTTCGTCCTCCCATTTGATCCCTAGGCCTTCTTTAGACCAAGTTCGTCTCGTTCGTCCATCTTCGTCCTCCCATTTGATCCGTCGGCCTTCTTTGGACAAAGTTCGTCTCGTTCGTCCATCTTCGTCCTCCCATTTGATCCGTTGGCCTTCTTTGTACCATGTTCGTCTCGTTCGTCCATCTTCGTCCTCCCATTTGATCCCTAGGCCTTCTTTGTACCAAGTTCGTCTCGTTCGTCCCTCTTCGTCCTCCCATTTGATCCCTAGGCCTTCTTTGGACCAAGTTCTTCTCGTTCGTCCATCTTCGTCCTCCCATTTGATCCCTAGTCCTTCTTTGGACCAAGTTCGTCTCGTTCGTCCGTCTTCGTGCTCCCATTTGATCCGTAGGCCTTCTTTGGACAAAGTTCGTCTCGTTCGTCCATCTTCGTCCTCCCATTTGATCCGTCGGCCTTCTTTGTACCCTGTTCGTCTCGTTCGTCCATCTTCGTCCTCCCATTTGATCCGTTGGCCTTCTTTGTACCATGTTCGTCTCGTTCGTCCATCTTCGTCCTCCCATTTGATCCCTAGGCCTTCTTTGTACCAAGTTCGTCTCGTTCGTCCCTCTTCGTCCTCCCATTTGATCCCTAGGCCTTCTTTGGACAAAGTTCGTCTCGTTCGTCCATCTTCGTCCTCCCATTTGATCCGTCGGCCTTCTTTGTACCATGTTCGTCTCGTTCGTCCATCTTCGTCCTCCCATTTGATCCCTAGGCCTTCTTTGTACCAAGTTCGTCTCCTTCGTCCATCTTCGTGCTCCCATTTGATCCGTAGGCCTTCTTTGGACAAAGTTCGTCTCGTTCGTCCATCTTCGTCCTCCCATTTGATCCGTTGGCCTTCTTTGTACCATGTTCGTCTCGTTCGTCCATCTTCGTCCTCCCATTTGATCCCTAGGTCTTCTTTGTACCAAGTTCGTCTCGTTCGTCCCTCTTCTTCTTCCCATTTGATCCCTAGGCCTTCTTTGTACCAAGTTCGTCTAGTTCGTTCATCTTCGTCCTCCCATTTGATCCCTTGGCCTTCTTTGGACCGAGTTCGTCTCGTTCGTCCATCTTCGTCCTCCCATTTGATCCCTTGGCCTTCTTTTTACCATGTTCATCTCGTTAGTCCCTCTTCGTCTTCCCATTTGATCCCTAGGCCTTCTTTGGACCAAGTTCGTCTCGTTCGTCCATCTTCGTCCTCCCATTTGATCTGTTGGAATTATTTGGACCAAGTTCGTCTCGTTCGTCCATGTTCGTCCTCCCATTTGATCCTTTGGCCTTCTTTGTACCAAGTTAGTCTCGTTCGTCCCTCTTCGTCCTCCCATTTGATCCCTAGGCCTTCTTTCGACCAAGTTCGTCTCGTTCGTCCCTCTTCGTTCTCCCATTTGATCCCTAGGCCTTCTTTAGACCAAGTTCGTCTCGTTCGTCCATCTTCGTCCTCCCATTTGATCCGTCGGCCTTCTTTGGACAAAGTTCGTCTCGTTCGTCCATCTTCGTCCTCCCATTTGATCCGTTGGCCTTCTTTGTACCATGTTCGTCTCGTTCGTCCATCTTCGTCCTCCCATTTGATCCCTAGGCCTTCTTTGTACCAAGTTCGTCTCGTTCGTCCCTCTTCGTCCTCCCATTTGATCCCTAGGCCTTCTTTGGACCAAGTTCTTCTCGTTCGTCCATCTTCGTCCTCCCATTTGATCCCTAGTCCTTCTTTGGACCAAGTTCGTCTCGTTCGTCCGTCTTCGTGCTCCCATTTGATCCGTAGGCCTTCTTTGGACAAAGTTCGTCTCGTTCGTCCATCTTCGTCCTCCCATTTGATCAGTCGGCCTTCTTTGTACCATGTTCGTCTCGTTCATCCATCTTCGTCCTCCCATTTGATCCCTAGGCCTTCTTTGTACCAAGTTCGTCTCGTTCGTCCATCTTCGTGCTCCCATTTGATCCGTAGGCCTTCTTTGGACAAAGTTCGTCTCGTTCGTCCATCTTCGTCCTCCCATTTGATCCGTAGTCCTTCTTTGGACCAAGTTCGTCTCGTTCGTCCGTCTTCGTGCTCCCATTTGATCCGTAGGCCTTCTTTGGACAAAGTTCTTCTCGTTCGTCCATCTTCGTCCTCCCATTTGATCCGTTGGCCTTCTTTGTACCATGTTCGTCTCGTTCGTCCATCTTCGTCCTCCCATTTGATCCCTAGTCCTTCTTTGGACCAAGTTCGTCTCGTTCGTCCGTCTTCGTGCTCCCATTTGATCCGTAGGCCTTCTTTGGACAAAGTTCGTCTCGTTCGTCCATCTTCGTCCTCCCATTTGATCCGTCGGCCTTCTTTGTACCATGTTCGTCTCGTTCATCCATCTTCGTCCTCCCATTTGATCCCTAGGCCTTCTTTGTACCAAGTTCGTCTCGTTCGTCCATCTTCGTGCTCCCATTTGATCCGTAGGCCTTCTTTGGACAAAGTTCGTCTCGTTCGTCCCTCTTCGTCCTCCCATTTGATCCCTTGGCCTTCTTTTTACCATGTTCATCTCGTTCGTCCCTCTTCGTCTTCCCATTTCATCCCTAGGCCTTCTTTGGACCAAGTTCGTCTCGTTCGTCCAACTTCGTCCTCCCATTTGATCTGTTGGAATTATTTGGACCAAGTTCGTCTCGTTCGTCCATGTTCGTGCTCCCATTTGATCCCTTGGCCTTCTTTGTACCAAGTTAGTCTCGTTCGTCCCTCTTCGTCCTCCCATTTGATCCCTAGGCCTTCTTTCGACCAAGTTCGTCTCGTTCGTCCCTCTTCGTCCTCCCATTTGATCCCTAGGCCTTCTTTAGACCAAGTTCGTCTCGTTCGTCCATCTTCGTCCTCCCATTTGATCTGTAGGCCTTCTTTGGACCAAGTTCGTCTCGTTCGTCCCTCTTCTTCTTCCCATTTGATCCCTAGGCCTTCTTTGTACCAAGTTCGTCTAGTTCGTTCATCTTCGTCCTCCCATTTGATCCCTTGGCCTTCTTTGGACCAAGTTCGTCTCGTTCGTCCATCTTCGTCCTCCCATTTGATCCCTTGGCCTTCTTTTTACCATGTTCATCTCGTTAGTCCCTCTTCGTCCTCCCATTTGATCCCTAGGTCTTCTTTGTACCAAGTTCGTCTCGTTCGTCCCTCTTCTTCTTCCCATTTGATCCCTAGGCCTTCTTTGTACCAAGTTCGTCTAGTTCGTTCATCTTCGTCCTCCCATTTGATCCCTTGGCCTTCTTTGGACCAAGTTCGTCTCGTTCGTCCATCTTCGTCCTCCCATTTGATCCCTTGGCCTTCTTTTTACCATGTTCATCTCGTTAGTCCCTCTTCGTCTTCCCATTTGATCCCTAGGCCTTCTTTGGACCAAGTTCGTCTCGTTCGTCCATCTTCGTCCTCCCATTTGATCTGTTGGAATTATTTGGACCAAGTTCGTCTCGTTCGTCCATGTTCGTCCTCCCATTTGATCCCTTGGCCTTCTTTGTACCAAGTTAGTCTCGTCCGTCCCTCTTCGTCCTCCCATTTGATCCCTAGGCCTTCTTTAGACCAAGTTCGTCTCGTTCGTCCATCTTCGTCCTCCCATTTGATCCGTCGGCCTTCTTTGGACAAAGTTCGTCTCGTTCGTCCATCTTCGTCCTCCCATTTGATCCGTTGGCCTTCTTTGTACCATGTTCGTCTCGTTCGTCCATCTTCGTCCTCCCATTTGATCCCTAGGCCTTCTTTGTACCAAGTTCGTCTCGTTCGTCCCTCTTCGTCCTCCCATTTGATCCCTAGGCCTTCTTTGGACCAAGTTCTTCTCGTTCGTCCATCTTCGTCCTCCCATTTGATCCCTAGTCCTTCTTTGGACCAAGTTCGTCTCGTTCGTCCGTCTTCGTGCTCCCATTTGATCCGTAGGCCTTCTTTGGACAAAGTTCGTCTCGTTCGTCCATCTTCGTCCTCCCATTTGATCCGTCGGCCTTCTTTGTACCCTGTTCGTCTCGTTCATCCATCTTCGTCCTCCCATTTGATCCCTAGGCCTTCTTTGTACCAAGTTCGTCTCGTTCGTCCATCTTCGTGCTCCCATTTGATCCGTAGGCCTTCTTTGGACAAAGTTCGTCTCGTTCGTCCATCTTCGTCCTCCCATTTGATCCGTAGTCCTTCTTTGGACCAAGTTCGTCTCGTTCGTCCGTCTTCGTGCTCCCATTTGATCCGTAGGCCTTCTTTGGACAAAGTTCTTCTCGTTCGTCCATCTTCGTCCTCCCATTTGATCCGTTGGCCTTCTTTGTACCATGTTCGTCTCGTTCGTCCATCTTCGTCCTCCCATTTGATCCCTAGTCCTTCTTTGGACCAAGTTCGTCTCGTTCGTCCGTCTTCGTGCTCCCATTTGATCCGTAGGCCTTCTTTGGACAAAGTTCGTCTCGTTCGTCCATCTTCGTCCTCCCATTTGATCCGTCGGCCTTCTTTGTACCATGTTCGTCTCGTTCATCCATCTTCGTCCTCCCATTTGATCCATAGGCCTTCTTTGTACCAAGTTCGTCTCGTTCGTCCATCTTCGTGCTCCCATTTGATCCGTAGGCCTTCTTTGGACAAAGTTCGTCTCGTTCGTCCCTCTTCGTCCTCCCATTTGATCCCTTGGCCTTCTTTTTACCATGTTCATCTCGTTCGTCCCTCTTCGTCTTCCCATTTCATCCCTAGGCCTTATTTGGACCAAGTTCGTCTCGTTCGTCCATGTTCGTCCTCCCATTTGATCCTTTGGCCTTCTTTGTACCAAGTTAGTCTCGTTCGTCCCTCTTCGTCCTCCCATTTGATCCCTAGGCCTTCTTTCGACCAAGTTCGTCTCGTTCGTCCCTCTTCGTCCTCCCATTTGATCCCTAGGCCTTCTTTAGACCAAGTTCGTCTCGTTCGTCCATCTTCGTCCTCCCATTTGATCTGTAGGCCTTCTTTGGACCAAGTTCGTCTCGTTCGTCCATCTTCGTGCTCCCATTTGATCCGTCGGCCTTCTTTGGACAAAGTTCGTCTCGTTCGTCCATCTTCGTCCTCCCATTTGATCCGTTGGCCTTCTTTGTACCATGTTCGTCTCGTTCGTCCATCTTCGTCCTCCCATTTGATCCCTAGGCCTTCTTTGTACCAAGTTCGTCTCGTTCGTCCCTCTTCGTCCTCCCATTTGATCCCTAGGCCTTCTTTGGACCAAGTTCTTCTCGTTCGTCCATCTTCGTCCGCCCATTTGATCCCTAGTCCTTTTTTGGACCAAGTTCGTCTCGTTCGTCCGTCTTCGTGCTCCCATTTGATCCGTAGGCCTTCTTTGGACAAAGTTCGTCTCGTTCGTCCATCTTCGTCCTCCCATTTGATCCGTCGGCCTTCTTTGTACCATGTTCGTCTCGTTCGTCCATCTTCGTCCTCCCATTTGATCCCTAGGCCTTCTTTGTACCAAGTTCGTCTCCTTCGTCCATCTTCGTGCTCCCATTTGATCCGTAGGCCTTCTTTGGACAAAGTTCGTCTCGTTCGTCCATCTTCGTCCTCCCATTTGATCCGTTGGCCTTCTTTGTACCATGTTCGTCTCGTTCGTCCATCTTCGTCCTCCCATTTGATCCCTAGGTCTTCTTTGTACCAAGTTCGTCTCGTTCGTCCCTCTTCTTCTTCCCATTTGATCCCTAGGCCTTCTTTGTACCAAGTTCGTCTAGTTCGTTCATCTTCGTCCTCCCATTTGATCCCTTGGCCTTCTTTGGACCGAGTTCGTCTCGTTCGTCCATCTTCGTCCTCCCATTTGATCCCTTGGCCTTCTTTTTACCATGTTCATCTCGTTAATCCCTCTTCGTCTTCCCATTTGATCCCTAGGCCTTCTTTGGACCAAGTTCGTCTCGTTCGTCCATCTTCGTCCTCCCATTTGATCTGTTGGAATTATTTGGACCAAGTTCGTCTCGTTCGTCCATGTTCGTCCTCCCATTTGATCCTTTGGCCTTCTTTGTACCAAGTTAGTCTCGTTCGTCCCTCTTCGTCCTCCCATTTGATCCCTAGGCCTTCTTTCGACCAAGTTCGTCTCGTTCGTCCCTCTTCGTTCTCCCATTTGATCCCTAGGCCTTCTTTAGACCAAGTTAGTCTCGTTCGTCCATCTTCGTCCTCCCATTTGATCCGTCGGCCTTCTTTGGACAAAGTTCGTCTCGTTCGTCCATCTTCGTCCTCCCATTTGATCCGTTGGCCTTCTTTGTACCATGTTCGTCTCGTTCGTCCATCTTCATCCTCCCATTTGATCCCTAGGCCTTCTTTGTACCAAGTTCGTCTCGTTCGTCCCTCTTCGTCCTCCCATTTGATCCCTAGGCCTTCTTTGTACCAAGTTCGTCTCGTTCGTCCCTCTTCGTCCTCCCATTTGATCCGTTGGCCTTCTTTGGACCAAGTTCTTCTCGTTCGTCCATCTTCGTCCTCCCATTTGATCCGTAGTCCTTCTTTGGACCAAGTTCGTCTCGTTCGTCCGTCTTCGTGCTCCCATTTGATCCGTAGGCCTTCTTTGGACAAAGTTCTTCTCGTTCGTCCATCTTCGTCCTCCTATTTGATCCGTCGGCCTTCTTTGTACCATGTTCGTCTCGTTCATCCATCTTCGTCCTCCCATTTGATCCCTAGGCCTTCTTTGTACCAAGTTCGTCTCGTTCGTCCCTCTTCGTCCTCCCATTTGATCCCTAGGCCTTCTTTGGACCAAGTTCTTCTCGTTCGTCCATCTTCGTCCTCCCATTTGATCCGTAGTCCTTCTTTGGACCAAGTTCGTCTCGTTCGTCCGTCTTCGTGCTCCCATTTGATCCGTAGGCCTTCTTTGGACAAAGTTCTTCTCGTTCGTCCATCTTCGTCCTCCTATTTGATCCGTCGGCCTTCTTTGTACCATGTTCGTCTCGTTCGTCCATCTTCGTCCTCCCATTTGATCCCTAGGCCTTCTTTGTACCAAGTTCGTCTCGTTCGTCCCTCTTCGTCCTCCCATTTGATCCCTAGGCCTTCTTTGTACCAAGTTCGTCTCGTTCGTCCCTCTTCGTCCTCCCATTTGATCCGTTGGCCTTCTTTGGACCAAGTTCTTCTCGTTCGTCCATCTTCGTCCTCCCATTTGATCCCTAGTCCTTCTTTGGACCAAGTTCGTCTCGTTCGTCCCTCTTCGTCCTCCCATTTGATCCCAAGGCCTTCTTTTGACAAAGTTCGTCTCGTTTGTCCATCTTCGTCCTCCCATTTGATCCGTTGGCCTTCTTTGTACCATGTTCGTCTCGTTCGTCCATCTTCGTCCTCCCATTTGATCCCTAGGCCTTCTTTGTACCAAGTTCGTCTCGTTCGTCCCTCTTCGTCCTCCCATTTGATCCCTAGGCCTTCTTTGGACCAAGTTCTTCTCGTTCGTCCATCTTCGTCCTCCCATTTGATCCCTAGTCCTTCTTTGGACCAAGTTCGTCTCGTTCGTCCGTCTTCGTCCTCCCATTTGATCCGTAGGCCTTCTTTGGACAAAGTTCCTCTCGTTCGTCCATCTTCGTCCTCCCATTTGATCCGTCGGCCTTCTTTGTACCATGTTCGTCTCGTTCGTCCATCTTCGTCCTCCCATTTGATCCCTAGGCCTTCTTTGTACCAAGTTCGTCTCGTTCGTCCCTCTTCGTCCTCCCATTTGATCCCTAGGCCTTCTTTGGACCAAGTTCTTCTCGTTCGTCCATCTTCGTCCTCCCATTTGATCCGTAGTCCTTCTTTGGACCAAGTTCGTCTCGTTCGTCCGTCTTCGTGCTCCCATTTGATCCGTAGGCCTTCTTTGGACAAAGTTCTTCTCGTTCGTCCATCTTCGTCCTCCCATTTGATCCGTTGGCCTTCTTTGTACCATGTTCGTCTCGTTCGTCCAACTTCGTCCTCCCATTTGATCCCTAGGCCTTCTTTGTACCAAGTTCGTCTCGTTCGTCCCTCTTCGTCCTCCCATTTGATCCGTAGGCCTTCTTTGGACAAAGTTCGTCTCGTTCGTCCCTCTTCGTCCTCCCATTTGATCCCTAGGCCTTCTTTGTACCAAGTTCGTCTCGTTCGTCCCTCTTCGTCCTCCCATTTGATCCCAAGGCCTTCTTTAGACAAAGTTCGTCTCGTTTGTCCATCTTCGTCCTCCCATTTGATCCGTTGGTCTTCTTTGGACCAAGTTCGTCCCGTTCGTCCATCTTCGTCCTCCCATTTGATCCTTTGGCCTTCTTTGTACCATGTTCGTCTCCTTCGTCCCTCTTCGTCCTCCCATTTGATCCCTAGGCCTTCTTTGGACCAAGTTCTTCTCGTTCGTCCATCTTCGTCCTCCCATTTGATCCCTAGTCCTTCTTTGGACCAAGTTCGTCTCGTTCGTCCGTCTTCGTCCTCCCATTTGATCCGTAGGCCTTCTTTGGACAAAGTTCCTCTCGTTCGTCCATCTTCGTCCTCCCATTTGATCCGTCGGCCTTCTTTGTACCATGTTCGTCTCGTTCGTCCATCTTCGTCCTCCCATTTGATCCCTAGGCCTTCTTTGTACCAAGTTCGTCTCGTTCGTCCCTCTTCGTCCTCCCATTTGATCCCTAGGCCTTCTTTGGACCAAGTTTTCTCGTTCGTCCATCTTCGTCCTCCCATTTGATCCGTAGTCCTTCTTTGGACCAAGTTCGTCTCGTTCGTCCGTCTTCGTGCTCCCATTTGATCCGTAGGCCTTCTTTGGACAAAGTTCTTCTCGTTCGTCCATCTTCGTCCTCCCATTTGATCCGTTGGCCTTCTTTGTACCATGTTCGTCTCGTTCGTCCAACTTCGTCCTCCCATTTGATCCCTAGGCCTTCTTTGTACCAAGTTCGTCTCGTTCGTCCCTCTTCGTCCTCCCATTTGATCCGTAGGCCTTCTTTGGACAAAGTTCGTCTTGTTCGTCCCTCTTCGTCCTCCCATTTGATCCCTAGGCCTTCTTTGTACCAAGTTCGTCTCGTTCGTCCCTCTTCGTCCTCCCATTTGATCCCAAGGCCTTCTTTAGACAAAGTTCGTCTCGTTTGTCCATCTTCGTCCTCCCATTTGATCCGTTGGTCTTCTTTGGACCAAGTTCGTCCCGTTCGTCCATCTTCGTCCTCCCATTTGATCCTTTGGCCTTCTTTGTACCATGTTCGTCTCCTTCGTCCCTCTTCGTCTTCCCATTTGATCCGTAGGCCTTCTTTGGACAAAGTTCGTCTCGTTCGTCCATCTTCGTCCTCCCATTTGATCCCTTGGCCTTCTTTGTACCATGTTCGTCTCGTTCGTCCCTCTTCGTCTTCCCATTTGATCCGTAGGCCTTCTTTGGACCAAGTTCGTCTCGTTCGTCCATCTTCGTGCTCCCATTTGATCCCTTGGCCTTCTTTGTACCATGTTCGTCTCGTTCGTCCATCTTCGTCCTCCCATTTGATCCGTCGGCCTTCTTTGGACCAAGTTCGTCTCGTTCGTCCATCTTCGTGCTCCCATTTGATCCGTAGGCCTTCTTTGGACAAAGTTCGTCTCGTTCGTCCATCTTTGTCCTCCCATTTGATCCGTTGGCCTTCTTTGTACCATGTTCGTCTCGTTCGTCCCTCTTCGTCCTCCCATTTGATCCCTAGGCCTTCTTTGTACCAAGTTCGTCTCGTTCGTCCCTCTTCGTCCTCCCATTTGATCCCAAGGCCTTCTTTAGACAAAGTTCGTCTCGTTTGTCCATCTTCGTCCTCCCATTTGATCCGTTGGCCTTCTTTGGACCAAGTTCGTCCCGTTCGTCCATCTTCGTCCTCCCATTTGATCCTTTGGCCTTCTTTGTACCATGTTCGTCTCCTTCGTCCCTCTTCGTCTTCCCATTTGATCCGTAGGCCTTCTTTGGACAAAGTTCGTCTCGTTCGTCCATCTTCGTCCTCCCATTTGATCCCTTGGCCTTCTTTGTACCATGTTCGTCTCGTTCGTCCCTCTTCGTCTTCCCATTTGATCCGTAGGCCTTCTTTGGACCAAGTTCGTCTCGTTCGTCCATCTTCGTCCTCCCATTTGATCTGTTGGAATTATTTGGACCAAGTTCGTCCCGTTCGTCCATCTTCGTCCACCCATTTGATCCCTTGGCCTTCTTTGTACCAAGTTCGTCTCATTCGTGCCACTTCGTCCTCCCATTTGATCCCTAGGCCTTCTTTGGACCAAGTTCGTCTCGTTCGTCCATCTTCGTCCTCCCATTTGATCCGTCGGCCTTCTTTGGACCAAGTTCGTCTCGTTCGTCCATCTTCGTGCTCCCATTTGATCCGTAGGCCTTCTTTGGACAAAGTTCGTCTCGTTCATCCATCTTTGTCCTCCCATTTGATCCGTTGGCCTTCTTTGTACCATGTTCGTCTCGTTCGTCCATCTTCGTCCTCCCATTTGATCCCTAGGCCTTCTTTGTACCAAGTTCGTCTCGTTCGTCCCTCTTCGTCCTCCCATTTGATCCCTAGGCCTTCTTTGTACCATGTTCGTCTCGTTCGTCCATCTTCGTCCTCCCATTTGATCCCTAGGCCTTCTTTGTACCAAGTTCGTCTCGTTCGTCCCTCTTCGTCCTCCCATTTGATCCGTAGGCCTTCTTTGGACAAAGTTCGTCTCGTTCGTCCCTCTTCGTCCTCCCATTTGATCCCTAGGCCTTCTTTGTACCAAGTTCGTCTCGTTCGTCCCTCTTCGTCCTCCCATTTGATCCCTAGGCCTTCTTTGGACCAAGTTCTTCTCGTTCGTCCATCTTCGTCCTCCCATTTGATCCGTAGTCCTTCTTTGGACCAAGTTCGTCTCGTTCGTCCGTCTTCGTGCTCCCATTTGATCCGTAGGCCTTCTTTGGACAAAGTTCTTCTCGTTCGTCCATCTTCGTCCTCCTATTTGATCCGTTGGCCTTCTTTGTACCATGTTCGTCTCGTTCGTCCATCTTCGTCCTCCCATTTGATCCCTAGGCCTTCTTTGTACCAAGTTCGTCTCGTTCGTCCCTCTTCGTCCTCCCATTTGATCCCTAGGCCTTCTTTGTACCAAGTTCGTCTCGTTCGTCCCTCTTCGTCCTCCCATTTGATCCGTTGGCCTTCTTTCGACCAAGTTCTTCTCGTTCGTCCATCTTCGTCCTCCCATTTGATCCCTAGTCCTTCTTTGGACCAAGTTCGTCTCGTTCGTCCCTCTTCGTCCTCCCATTTGATCCCAAGGCCTTCTTTAGACAAAGTTCGTCTCGTTTGTCCATCTTCGTCCTCCCATTTGATCCGTTGGCCTTCTTTGTACCATGTTCGTCTCGTTCGTCCATCTTCGTCCTCCCATTTGATCCCTAGGCCTTCTTTGTACCAAGTTCGTCTCGTTCGTCCCTCTTCGTCCTCCCATTTGATCCCTAGGCCTTCTTTGGACCAAGTTCTTCTCGTTCGTCCATCTTCGTCCTCCCATTTGATCCCTAGTCCTTCTTTGGACCAAGTTCGTCTCGTTCGTCCGTCTTCGTCCTCCCATTTGATCCGTAGGCCTTCTTTGGACAAAGTTCCTCTCGTTCGTCCATCTTCGTCCTCCCATTTGATCCGTCGGCCTTCTTTGTACCATGTTCGTCTCGTTCGTCCATCTTCGTCCTCCCATTTGATCCCTAGGCCTTCTTTGTACCAAGTTCGTCTCGTTCGTCCCTCTTCGTCCTCCCATTTGATCCCTAGGCCTTCTTTGGACCAAGTTCTTCTCGTTCGTCCATCTTCGTCCTCCCATTTGATCCGTAGTCCTTCTTTGGACCAAGTTCGTCTCGTTCGTCCGTCTTCGTGCTCCCATTTGATCCGTAGGCCTTCTTTGGACAAAGTTCTTCTCGTTCGTCCATCTTCGTCCTCCCATTTGATCCGTTGGCCTTCTTTGTACCATGTTCGTCTCGTTCGTCCAACTTCGTCCTCCCATTTGATCCCTAGGCCTTCTTTGTACCAAGTTCGTCTCGTTCGTCCCTCTTCGTCCTCCCATTTGATCCGTAGGCCTTCTTTGGACAAAGTTCGTCTCGTTCGTCCCTCTTCGTCCTCCCATTTGATCCCTAGGCCTTCTTTGTACCAAGTTCGTCTCGTTCGTCCCTCTTCGTCCTCCCATTTGATCCCAAGGCCTTCTTTAGACAAAGTTCGTCTCGTTTGTCCATCTTCGTCCTCCCATTTGATCCGTTGGTCTTCTTTGGACCAAGTTCGTCCCGTTCGTCCATCTTCGTCCTCCCATTTGATCCTTTGGCCTTCTTTGTACCATGTTCGTCTCCTTCGTCCCTCTTCGTCCTCCCATTTGATCCCTAGGCCTTCTTTGGACCAAGTTCTTCTCGTTCGTCCATCTTCGTCCTCCCATTTGATCCCTAGTCCTTCTTTGGACCAAGTTCGTCTCGTTCGTCCGTCTTCGTCCTCCCATTTGATCCGTAGGCCTTCTTTGGACAAAGTTCCTCTCGTTCGTCCATCTTCGTCCTCCCATTTGATCCGTCGGCCTTCTTTGTACCATGTTCGTCTCGTTCGTCCATCTTCGTCCTCCCATTTGATCCCTAGGCCTTCTTTGTACCAAGTTCGTCTCGTTCGTCCCTCTTCGTCCTCCCATTTGATCCCTAGGCCTTCTTTGGACCAAGTTCTTCTCGTTCGTCCATCTTCGTCCTCCCATTTGATCCGTAGTCCTTCTTTGGACCAAGTTCGTCTCGTTCGTCCGTCTTCGTGCTCCCATTTGATCCGTAGGCCTTCTTTGGACAAAGTTCTTCTCGTTCGTCCATCTTCGTCCTCCCATTTGATCCCTAGGCCTTCTTTGTACCATGTTCGTCTCGTTCGTCCAACTTCGTCCTCCCATTTGATCCCTAGGCCTTCTTTGTACCAAGTTCGTCTCGTTCGTCCCTCTTCGTCCTCCCATTTGATCCGTAGGCCTTCTTTGGACAAAGTTCGTCTCGTTCGTCCCTCTTCGTCCTCCCATTTGATCCCTAGGCCTTCTTTGTACCAAGTTCGTCTCGTTCGTCCCTCTTCGTCCTCCCATTTGATCCCTAGGCCTTCTTTGGACCAAGTTCTTCTCGTTCGTCCATCTTCGTCCTCCCATTTGATCCGTAGTCCTTCTTTGGACCAAGTTCGTCTCGTTCGTCCGTCTTCGTGCTCCCATTTGATCCGTAGGCCTTCTTTGGACAAAGTTCTTCTCGTTCGTCCATCTTCGTCCTCCTATTTGATCCGTTGGCCTTCTTTGTACCATGTTCGTCTCGTTCGTCCATCTTCGTCCTCCCATTTGATCCCTAGGCCTTCTTTGTACCAAGTTCGTCTCGTTCGTCCCTCTTCGTCCTCCCATTTGATCCCTAGGCCTTCTTTGTACCAAGTTCGTCTCGTTCGTCCCTCTTCGTCCTCCCATTTGATCCGTTGGCCTTCTTTCGACCAAGTTCTTCTCGTTCGTCCATCTTCGTCCTCCCATTTGATCCCTAGTCCTTCTTTGGACCAAGTTCGTCTCGTTCGTCCCTCTTCGTCCTCCCATTTGATCCCAAGGCCTTCTTTAGACAATGTTCGTCTCGTTTGTCCATCTTCGTCCTCCCATTTGATCCGTTGGCCTTCTTTGTACCATGTTCGTCTCGTTCGTCCATCTTCGTCCTCCCATTTGATCCCTAGGCCTTCTTTGTACCAAGTTCGTCTCGTTCGTCCCTCTTCGTCCTCCCATTTGATCCCTAGGCCTTCTTTGGACCAAGTTCTTCTCGTTCGTCCATCTTCGTCCTCCCATTTGATCCCTAGTCCTTCTTTGGACCAAGTTCGTCTCGTTCGTCCGTCTTCGTCCTCCCATTTGATCCGTAGGCCTTCTTTGGACAAAGTTCCTCTCGTTCGTCCATCTTCGTCCTCCCATTTGATCCGTCGGCCTTCTTTGTACCATGTTCGTCTCGTTCGTCCATCTTCGTCCTCCCATTTGATCCCTAGGCCTTCTTTGTACCAAGTTCGTCTCGTTCGTCCCTCTTCGTCCTCCCATTTGATCCCTAGGCCTTCTTTGGACCAAGTTCTTCTCGTTCGTCCATCTTCGTCCTCCCATTTGATCCGTAGTCCTTCTTTGGACCAAGTTCGTCTCGTTCGTCCGTCTTCGTGCTCCCATTTGATCCGTAGGCCTTCTTTGGACAAAGTTCTTCTCGTTCGTCCATCTTCGTCCTCCCATTTGATCCGTTGGCCTTCTTTGTACCATGTTCGTCTCGTTCGTCCAACTTCGTCCTCCCATTTGATCCCTAGGCCTTCTTTGTACCAAGTTCGTCTCGTTCGTCCCTCTTCGTCCTCCCATTTGATCCGTAGGCCTTCTTTGGACAAAGTTCGTCTCGTTCGTCCCTCTTCGTCCTCCCATTTGATCCCTAGGCCTTCTTTGTACCAAGTTCGTCTCGTTCGTCCCTCTTCGTCCTCCCATTTGATCCCAAGGCCTTCTTTAGACAAAGTTCGTCTCGTTTGTCCATCTTCGTCCTCCCATTTGATCCGTTGGTCTTCTTTGGACCAAGTTCGTCCCGTTCGTCCATCTTCGTCCTCCCATTTGATCCTTTGGCCTTCTTTGTACCATGTTCGTCTCCTTCGTCCCTCTTCGTCCTCCCATTTGATCCCTAGGCCTTCTTTGGACCAAGTTCTTCTCGTTCGTCCATCTTCGTCCTCCCATTTGATCCCTAGTCCTTCTTTGGACCAAGTTCGTCTCGTTCGTCCGTCTTCGTCCTCCCATTTGATCCGTAGGCCTTCTTTGGACAAAGTTCCTCTCGTTCGTCCATCTTCGTCCTCCCATTTGATCCGTCGGCCTTCTTTGTACCATGTTCGTCTCGTTCGTCCATCTTCGTCCTCCCATTTGATCCCTAGGCCTTCTTTGTACCAAGTTCGTCTCGTTCGTCCCTCTTCGTCCTCCCATTTGATCCCTAGGCCTTCTTTGGACCAAGTTCTTCTCGTTCGTCCATCTTCGTCCTCCCATTTGATCCGTAGTCCTTCTTTGGACCAAGTTCGTCTCGTTCGTCCGTCTTCGTGCTCCCATTTGATCCGTAGGCCTTCTTTGGACAAAGTTCTTCTCGTTCGTCCATCTTCGTCCTCCCATTTGATCCCTAGGCCTTCTTTGTACCATGTTCGTCTCGTTCGTCCAACTTCGTCCTCCCATTTGATCCCTAGGCCTTCTTTGTACCAAGTTCGTCTCGTTCGTCCCTCTTCGTCCTCCCATTTGATCCGTAGGCCTTCTTTGGACAAAGTTCGTCTCGTTCGTCCCTCTTCGTCCTCCCATTTGATCCCTAGGCCTTCTTTGTACCAAGTTCGTCTCGTTCGTCCCTCTTCGTCCTCCCATTTGATCCCTAGGCCTTCTTTGGACCAAGTTCTTCTCGTTCGTCCATCTTCGTCCTCCCATTTGATCCGTAGTCCTTCTTTGGACCAAGTTCGTCTCGTTCGTCCGTCTTCGTGCTCCCATTTGATCCGTAGGCCTTCTTTGGACAAAGTTCTTCTCGTTCGTCCATCTTCGTCCTCCTATTTGATCCGTTGGCCTTCTTTGTACCATGTTCGTCTCGTTCGTCCATCTTCGTCCTCCCATTTGATCCCTAGGCCTTCTTTGTACCAAGTTCGTCTCGTTCGTCCCTCTTCGTCCTCCCATTTGATCCCTAGGCCTTCTTTGTACCAAGTTCGTCTCGTTCGTCCCTCTTCGTCCTCCCATTTGATCCGTTGGCCTTCTTTCGACCAAGTTCTTCTCGTTCGTCCATCTTCGTCCTCCCATTTGATCCCTAGTCCTTCTTTGGACCAAGTTCGTCTCGTTCGTCCCTCTTCGTCCTCCCATTTGATCCCAAGGCCTTCTTTAGACAAAGTTCGTCTCGTTTGTCCATCTTCGTCCTCCCATTTGATCCGTTGGCCTTCTTTGTACCATGTTCGTCTCGTTCGTCCATCTTCGTCCTCCCATTTGATCCCTAGGCCTTCTTTGTACCAAGTTCGTCTCGTTCGTCCCTCTTCGTCCTCCCATTTGATCCCTAGGCCTTCTTTGGACCAAGTTCTTCTCGTTCGTCCATCTTCGTCCTCCCATTTGATCCCTAGTCCTTCTTTGGACCAAGTTCGTCTCGTTCGTCCGTCTTCGTCCTCCCATTTGATCCGTAGGCCTTCTTTGGACAAAGTTCCTCTCGTTCGTCCATCTTCGTCCTCCCATTTGATCCGTCGGCCTTCTTTGTACCATGTTCGTCTCGTTCGTCCATCTTCGTCCTCCCATTTGATCCCTAGGCCTTCTTTGTACCAAGTTCGTCTCGTTCGTCCCTCTTCGTCCTCCCATTTGATCCCTAGGCCTTCTTTGGACCAAGTTCTTCTCGTTCGTCCATCTTCGTCCTCCCATTTGATCCGTAGTCCTTCTTTGGACCAAGTTCGTCTCGTTCGTCCGTCTTCGTGCTCCCATTTGATCCGTAGGCCTTCTTTGGACAAAGTTCTTCTCGTTCGTCCATCTTCGTCCTCCCATTTGATCCGTTGGCCTTCTTTGTACCATGTTCGTCTCGTTCGTCCAACTACGTCCTCCCATTTGATCCCTAGGCCTTCTTTGTACCAAGTTCGTCTCGTTCGTCCCTCTTCGTCCTCCCATTTGATCCGTAGGCCTTCTTTGGACAAAGTTCGTCTCGTTCGTCCCTCTTCGTCCTCCCATTTGATCCCTAGGCCTTCTTTGTACCAAGTTCGTCTCGTTCGTCCCTCTTCGTCCTCCCATTTGATCCCAAGGCCTTCTTTAGACAAAGTTCGTCTCGTTTGTCCATCTTCGTCCTCCCATTTGATCCGTTGGTCTTCTTTGGACCAAGTTCGTCCCGTTCGTCCATCTTCGTCCTCCCATTTGATCCTTTGGCCTTCTTTGTACCATGTTCGTCTCCTTCGTCCCTCTTCGTCCTCCCATTTGATCCCTAGGCCTTCTTTGGACCAAGTTCTTCTCGTTCGTCCATCTTCGTCCTCCCATTTGATCCCTAGTCCTTCTTTGGACCAAGTTCGTCTCGTTCGTCCGTCTTCGTCCTCCCATTTGATCCGTAGGCCTTCTTTGGACAAAGTTCCTCTCGTTCGTCCATCTTCGTCCTCCCATTTGATCCGTCGGCCTTCTTTGTACCATGTTCGTCTCGTTCGTCCATCTTCGTCCTCCCATTTGATCCCTAGGCCTTCTTTGTACCAAGTTCGTCTCGTTCGTCCCTCTTCGTCCTCCCATTTGATCCCTAGGCCTTCTTTGGACCAAGTTCTTCTCGTTCGTCCATCTTCGTCCTCCCATTTGATCCGTAGTCCTTCTTTGGACCAAGTTCGTCTCGTTCGTCCGTCTTCGTGCTCCCATTTGATCCGTAGGCCTTCTTTGGACAAAGTTCTTCTCGTTCGTCCATCTTCGTCCTCCCATTTGATCCGTTGGCCTTCTTTGTACCATGTTCGTCTCGTTCGTCCAACTTCGTCCTCCCATTTGATCCCTAGGCCTTCTTTGTACCAAGTTCGTCTCGTTCGTCCCTCTTCGTCCTCCCATTTGATCCGTAGGCCTTCTTTGGACAAAGTTCGTCTCGTTCGTCCCTCTTCGTCCTCCCATTTGATCCCTAGGCCTTCTTTGTACCAAGTTCGTCTCGTTCGTCCCTCTTCGTCCTCCCATTTGATCCCAAGGCCTTCTTTAGACAAAGTTCGTCTCGTTTGTCCATCTTCGTCCTCCCATTTGATCCGTTGGTCTTCTTTGGACCAAGTTCGTCCCGTTCGTCCATCTTCGTCCTCCCATTTGATCCTTTGGCCTTCTTTGTACCATGTTCGTCTCCTTCGTCCCTCTTCGTCTTCCCATTTGATCCGTAGGCCTTCTTTGGACAAAGTTCGTCTCGTTCGTCCATCTTCGTCCTCCCATTTGATCCCTTGGCCTTCTTTGTACCATGTTCGTCTCGTTCGTCCCTCTTCGTCTTCCCATTTGATCCGTAGGCCTTCTTTGGACCAAGTTCGTCTCGTTCGTCCATCTTCGTGCTCCCATTTGATCCCTTGGCCTTCTTTGTACCATGTTCGTCTCGTTCGTCCATCTTCGTCCTCCCATTTGATCCGTCGGCCTTCTTTGGACCAAGTTCGTCTCGTTCGTCCATCTTCGTGCTCCCATTTGATCCGTAGGCCTTCTTTGGACAAAGTTCGTCTCGTTCGTCCATCTTTGTCCTCCCATTTGATCCGTTGGCCTTCTTTGTACCATGTTCGTCTCGTTCGTCCCTCTTCGTCCTCCCATTTGATCCCTAGGCCTTCTTTGTACCAAGTTCGTCTCGTTCGTCCCTCTTCGTCCTCCCATTTGATCCCAAGGCCTTCTTTAGACAAAGTTCGTCTCGTTTGTCCATCTTCGTCCTCCCATTTGATCCGTTGGCCTTCTTTGGACCAAGTTCGTCCCGTTCGTCCATCTTCGTCCTCCCATTTGATCCTTTGGCCTTCTTTGTACCATGTTCGTCTCCTTCGTCCCTCTTCGTCTTCCCATTTGATCCGTAGGCCTTCTTTGGACAAAGTTCGTCTCGTTCGTCCATCTTCGTCCTCCCATTTGATCCCTTGGCCTTCTTTGTACCATGTTCGTCTCGTTCGTCCCTCTTCGTCTTCCCATTTGATCCGTAGGCCTTCTTTGGACCAAGTTCGTCTCGTTCGTCCATCTTCGTCCTCCCATTTGATCTGTTGGAATTATTTGGACCAAGTTCGTCCCGTTCGTCCATCTTCGTCCACCCATTTGATCCCTTGGCCTTCTTTGTACCAAGTTCGTCTCATTCGTGCCACTTCGTCCTCCCATTTGATCCCTAGGCCTTCTTTGGACCAAGTTCGTCTCGTTCGTCCATCTTCGTCCTCCCATTTGATCCGTCGGCCTTCTTTGGACCAAGTTCGTCTCGTTCGTCCATCTTCGTGCTCCCATTTGATCCGTAGGCCTTCTTTGGACAAAGTTCGTCTCGTTCATCCATCTTTGTCCTCCCATTTGATCCGTTGGCCTTCTTTGTACCATGTTCGTCTCGTTCGTCCATCTTCGTCCTCCCATTTGATCCCTAGGCCTTCTTTGTACCAAGTTCGTCTCGTTCGTCCCTCTTCGTCCTCCCATTTGATCCCTAGGCCTTCTTTGTACCATGTTCGTCTCGTTCGTCCAACTTCGTCCTCCCATTTGATCCCTAGGCCTTCTTTGTACCAAGTTCGTCTCGTTCGTCCCTCTTCGTCCTCCCATTTGATCCGTAGGCCTTCTTTGGACAAAGTTCGTCTCGTTCGTCCCTCTTCGTCCTCCCATTTGATCCCTAGGCCTTCTTTGTACCAAGTTCGTCTCGTTCGTCCCTCTTCGTCCTCCCATTTGATCCCAAGGCCTTCTTTAGACAAAGTTCGTCTCGTTTGTCCATCTTCGTCCTCCCATTTGATCCGTTGGTCTTCTTTGGACCAAGTTCGTCCCGTTCGTCCATCTTCGTCCTCCCATTTGATCCTTTGGCCTTCTTTGTACCATGTTCGTCTCCTTCGTCCCTCTTCGTCTTCCCATTTGATCCGTAGGCCTTCTTTGGACAAAGTTCGTCTCGTTCGTCCATCTTCGTCCTCCCATTTGATCCCTTGGCCTTCTTTGTACCATGTTCGTCTCGTTCGTCCCTCTTCGTCTTCCCATTTGATCCGTAGGCCTTCTTTGGACCAAGTTCGTCTCGTTCGTCCATCTTCGTGCTCCCATTTGATCCCTTGGCCTTCTTTGTACCATGTTCGTCTCGTTCGTCCATCTTCGTCCTCCCATTTGATCCGTCGGCCTTCTTTGGACCAAGTTCGTCTCGTTCGTCCATCTTCGTGCTCCCATTTGATCCGTAGGCCTTCTTTGGACAAAGTTCGTCTCGTTCGTCCATCTTTGTCCTCCCATTTGATCCGTTGGCCTTCTTTGTACCATGTTCGTCTCGTTCGTCCCTCTTCGTCCTCCCATTTGATCCCTAGGCCTTCTTTGTACCAAGTTCGTCTCGTTCGTCCCTCTTCGTCCTCCCATTTGATCCCAAGGCCTTCTTTAGACAAAGTTCGTCTCGTTTGTCCATCTTCGTCCTCCCATTTGATCCGTTGGCCTTCTTTGGACCAAGTTCGTCCCGTTCGTCCATCTTCGTCCTCCCATTTGATCCTTTGGCCTTCTTTGTACCATGTTCGTCTCCTTCGTCCCTCTTCGTCTTCCCATTTGATCCGTAGGCCTTCTTTGGACAAAGTTCGTCTCATTCGTCCATCTTCGTCCTCCCATTTGATCCCTTGGCCTTCTTTGTACCATGTTCGTCTCGTTCGTCCCTCTTCGTCTTCCCATTTGATCCGTAGGCCTTCTTTGGACCAAGTTCGTCTCGTTCGTCCATCTTCGTCCTCCCATTTGATCTGTTGGAATTATTTGGACCAAGTTCGTCCCGTTCGTCCATCTTCGTCCACCCATTTGATCCCTTGGCCTTCTTTGTACCAAGTTCGTCTCATTCGTGCCACTTCGTCCTCCCATTTGATCCCTAGGCCTTCTTTGGACCAAGTTCGTCTCGTTCGTCCATCTTCGTCCTCCCATTTGATCCGTCGGCCTTCTTTGGACCAAGTTCGTCTCGTTCGTCCATCTTCGTGCTCCCATTTGATCCGTAGGCCTTCTTTGGACAAAGTTCGTCTCGTTCATCCATCTTTTTCCTCCCATTTGATCCGTTGGCCTTCTTTGTACCATGTTCGTCTCGTTCGTCCATCTTCGTCCTCCCATTTGATCCCTAGGCCTTCTTTGTACCAAGTTCGTCTCGTTCGTCCCTCTTCGTCCTCCCATTTGATCCCTAGGCCTTCTTTGTACCATGTTCGTCTCGTTCGTCCATCTTCGTCCTCCCATTTGATCCCTAGGCCTTCTTTGTACCAAGTTCGTCTCGTTCGTCCCTCTTCGTCCTCCCATTTGATCCGTAGGCCTTCTTTGGACAAAGTTCGTCTCGTTCGTCCCTCTTCGTCCTCCCATTTGATCCCTAGGCCTTCTTTGTACCAAGTTCGTCTCGTTCGTCCCTCTTCGTCCTCCCATTTGATCCCTAGGCCTTCTTTGGACCAAGTTCTTCTCGTTCGTCCATCTTCGTCCTCCCATTTGATCCGTAGTCCTTCTTTGGACCAAGTTCGTCTCGTTCGTCCGTCTTCGTGCTCCCATTTGATCCGTAGGCCTTCTTTGGACAAAGTTCTTCCCGTTCGTCCATCTTCGTCCTCCTATTTGATCCGTTGGCCTTCTTTGTACCATGTTCGTCTCGTTCGTCCATCTTCGTCCTCCCATTTGATCCCTAGGCCTTCTTTGTACCAAGTTCGTCTCGTTCGTCCCTCTTCGTCCTCCCATTTGATCCCTAGGCCTTCTTTGTACCAAGTTCGTCTCGTTCGTCCCTCTTCGTCCTCCCATTTGATCCGTTGGCCTTCTTTGGACCAAGTTCTTCTCGTTCGTCCATCTTCGTCCTCCCATTTGATCCCTAGTCCTTCTTTGGACCAAGTTCGTCTCGTTCGTCCCTCTTCGTCCTCCCATTTGATCCCAAGGCCTTCTTTAGACAAAGTTCGTCTCGTTTGTCCATCTTCGTCCTCCCATTTGATCCGTTGGCCTTCTTTGTACCATGTTCGTCTCGTTCGTCCATCTTCGTCCTCCCATTTGATCCCTAGGCCTTCTTTGTACCAAGTTCGTCTCGTTCGTCCCTCTTCGTCCTCCCATTTGATCCCTAGGCCTTCTTTGGACCAAGTTCTTCTCGTTCGTCCATCTTCGTCCTCCCATTTGATCCCTAGTCCTTCTTTGGACCAAGTTCGTCTCGTTCGTCCGTCTTCGTCCTCCCATTTGATCCGTAGGCCTTCTTTGGACAAAGTTCCTCTCGTTCGTCCATCTTCGTCCTCCCATTTGATCCGTCGGCCTTCTTTGTACCATGTTCGTCTCGTTCGTCCATCTTCGTCCTCCCATTTGATCCCTAGGCCTTCTTTGTACCAAGTTCGTCTCGTTCGTCCCTCTTCGTCCTCCCATTTGATCCCTAGGCCTTCTTTGGACCAAGTTCTTCTCGTTCGTCCATCTTCGTCCTCCCATTTGATCCGTAGTCCTTCTTTGGACCAAGTTCGTCTCGTTCGTCCGTCTTCGTGCTCCCATTTGATCCGTAGGCCTTCTTTGGACAAAGTTCTTCTCGTTCGTCCATCTTCGTCCTCCCATTTGATCCGTTGGCCTTCTTTGTACCATGTTCGTCTCGTTCGTCCAACTTCGTCCTCCCATTTGATCCCTAGGCCTTCTTTGTACCAAGTTCGTCTCGTTCGTCCCTCTTCGTCCTCCCATTTGATCCGTAGGCCTTCTTTGGACAAAGTTCGTCTCGTTCGTCCCTCTTCGTCCTCCCATTTGATCCCTAGGCCTTCTTTGTACCAAGTTCGTCTCGTTCGTCCCTCTTCGTCCTCCCATTTGATCCCAAGGCCTTCTTTAGACAAAGTTCGTCTCGTTTGTCCATCTTCGTCCTCCCATTTGATCCGTTGGTCTTCTTTGGACCAAGTTCGTCCCGTTCGTCCATCTTCGTCCTCCCATTTGATCCTTTGGCCTTCTTTGTACCATGTTCGTCTCCTTCGTCCCTCTTCGTCCTCCCATTTGATCCCTAGGCCTTCTTTGGACCAAGTTCTTCTCGTTCGTCCATCTTCGTCCTCCCATTTGATCCCTAGTCATTCTTTGGACCAAGTTCGTCTCGTTCGTCCGTCTTCGTCCTCCCATTTGATCCGTAGGCCTTCTTTGGACAAAGTTCCTCTCGTTCGTCCATCTTCGTCCTCCCATTTGATCCGTCGGCCTTCTTTGTACCATGTTCGTCTCGTTCGTCCATCTTCGTCCTCCCATTTGATCCCTAGGCCTTCTTTGTACCAAGTTCGTCTCGTTCGTCCCTCTTCGTCCTCCCATTTGATCCCTAGGCCTTCTTTGGACCAAGTTCTTCTCGTTCGTCCATCTTCGTCCTCCCATTTGATCCGTAGTCCTTCTTTGGACCAAGTTCGTCCCGTTCGTCCATCTTCGTCCACCCATTTGATCCCTTGGCCTTCTTTGTACCATGTTCGTCTCATTCGTGCCACTTCGTCCTCCCATTTGATCCCTAGGCCTTCTTTGGACCAAGTTCGTCTCGTTCGTCCATCTTCGTCCTCCCATTTGATCCGTCGGCCTTCTTTGGACCAAGTTCGTCTCGTTCGTCCATCTTCGTGCTCCCATTTGATCCGTAGGCCTTCTTTGGACAAAGTTCGTCTCGTTCATCCATCTTTGTCCTCCCATTTGATCCGTTGGCCTTCTTTGTACCATGTTCGTCTCGTTCGTCCATCTTCGTCCTCCCATTTGATCCCTAGGCCTTCTTTGTACCAAGTTCGTCTCGTTCGTCCCTCTTCGTCCTCCCATTTGATCCCTAGGCCTTCTTTGTACCATGTTCGTCTCGTTCGTCCATCTTCGTCCTCCCATTTGATCCCTAGGCCTTCTTTGTACCAAGTTCGTCTCGTTCGTCCCTCTTCGTCCTCCCATTTGATCCGTAGGCCTTCTTTGGACAAAGTTCGTCTCGTTCGTCCCTCTTCGTCCTCCCATTTGATCCCTAGGCCTTCTTTGTACCAAGTTCGTCTCGTTCGTCCCTCTTCGTCCTCCCATTTGATCCCTAGGCCTTCTTTGGACCAAGTTCTTCTCGTTCGTCCATCTTCGTCCTCCCATTTGATCCGTAGTCCTTCTTTGGACCAAGTTCGTCTCGTTCGTCCGTCTTCGTGCTCCCATTTGATCCGTAGGCCTTCTTTGGACAAAGTTCTTCTCGTTCGTCCATCTTCGTCCTCCTATTTGATCCGTTGGCCTTCTTTGTACCATGTTCGTCTCGTTCGTCCATCTTCGTCCTCCCATTTGATCCCTAGGCCTTCTTTGTACCAAGTTCGTCTCGTTCGTCCCTCTTCGTCCTCCCATTTGATCCCTAGGCCTTCTTTGTACCAAGTTCGTCTCGTTCGTCCCTCTTCGTCCTCCCATTTGATCCGTTGGCCTTCTTTGGACCAAGTTCTTCTCGTTCGTCCATCTTCGTCCTCCCATTTGATCCCTAGTCCTTCTTTGGACCAAGTTCGTCTCGTTCGTCCCTCTTCGTCCTCCCATTTGATCCCAAGGCCTTCTTTAGACAAAGTTCGTCTCGTTTGTCCATCTTCGTCCTCCCATTTGATCCGTTGGCCTTCTTTGTACCATGTTCGTCTCGTTCGTCCATCTTCGTCCTCCCATTTGATCCCTAGGCCTTCTTTGGACCAAGTTCTTCTCGTTCGTCCATCTTCGTCCTCCCATTTGATCCCTAGTCCTTCTTTGGACCAAGTTCGTCTCGTTCGTCCGTCTTCGTCCTCCCATTTGATCCGTAGGCCTTCTTTGGACAAAGTTCCTCTCGTTCGTCCATCTTCGTCCTCCCATTTGATCCGTCGGCCTTCTTCGTACCAAGTTCGTCTCGTTCGTCCCTCTTCGTCCTCCCATTTGATCCCTAGGCCTTCTTTGGACCAAGTTCTTCTCGTTCGTCCATCTTCGTCCTCCCATTTGATCCCTAGTCCTTCTTTGGACCAAGTTCGTCTCGTTCGTCCGTCTTCGTCCTCCCATTTGATCCGTAGGCCTTCTTTGGACAAAGTTCCTCTCGTTCGTCCATCTTCGTCCTCCCATTTGATCCGTCGGCCTTCTTTGTACCATGTTCGTCTCGTTCGTCCATCTTCGTCCTCCCATTTGATCCCTAGGCCTTCTTTGTACCAAGTTCGTCTCGTTCGTCCCTCTTCGTCCTCCCATTTGATCCCTAGGCCTTCTTTGGACCAAGTTCTTCTCGTTCGTCCATCTTCGTCCTCCCATTTGATCCGTAGTCCTTCTTTGGACCAAGTTCGTCTCGTTCGTCCGTCTTCGTGCTCCCATTTGATCCGTAGGCCTTCTTTGGACAAAGTTCTTCTCGTTCGTCCATCTTCGTCCTCCCATTTGATCCGTTGGCCTTCTTTGTACCATGTTCGTCTCGTTCGTCCAACTTCGTCCTCCCATTTGATCCCTAGGCCTTCTTTGTACCAAGTTCGTCTCGTTCGTCCCTCTTCGTCCTCCCATTTGATCCGTAGGCCTTCTTTGGACAAAGTTCGTCTCGTTCGTCCCTCTTCGTCCTCCCATTTGATCCCTAGGCCTTCTTTGTACCAAGTTCGTCTCGTTCGTCCCTCTTCGTCCTCCCATTTGATCCCAAGGCCTTCTTTAGACAAAGTTCGTCTCGTTTGTCCATCTTCGTCCTCCCATTTGATCCGTTGGTCTTCTTTGGACCAAGTTCGTCCCGTTCGTCCATCTTCGTCCTCCCATTTGATCCTTTGGCCTTCTTTGTACCATGTTCGTCTCCTTCGTCCCTCTTCGTCCTCCCATTTGATCCCTAGGCCTTCTTTGGACCAAGTTCTTCTCGTTCGTCCATCTTCGTCCTCCCATTTGATCCCTAGTCCTTCTTTGGACCAAGTTCGTCTCGTTCGTCCGTCTTCGTCCTCCCATTTGATCCGTAGGCCTTCTTTGGACAAAGTTCCTCTCGTTCGTCCATCTTCGTCCTCCCATTTGATCCGTCGGCCTTCTTTGTACCATGTTCGTCTCGTTCGTCCATCTTCGTCCTCCCATTTGATCCCTAGGCCTTCTTTGTACCAAGTTCGTCTCGTTCGTCCCTCTTCGTCCTCCCATTTGATCCCTAGGCCTTCTTTGGACCAAGTTCTTCTCGTTCGTCCATCTTCGTCCTCCCATTTGATCCGTAGTCCTTCTTTGGACCAAGTTCGTCTCGTTCGTCCGTCTTCGTGCTCCCATTTGATCCGTAGGCCTTCTTTGGACAAAGTTCTTCTCGTTCGTCCATCTTCGTCCTCCCATTTGATCCGTTGGCCTTCTTTGTACCATGTTCGTCTCGTTCGTCCAACTTCGTCCTCCCATTTGATCCCTAGGCCTTCTTTGTACCAAGTTCGTCTCGTTCGTCCCTCTTCGTCCTCCCATTTGATCCGTAGGCCTTCTTTGGACAAAGTTCGTCTCGTTCGTCCCTCTTCGTCCTCCCATTTGATCCCTAGGCCTTCTTTGTACCAAGTTCGTCTCGTTCGTCCCTCTTCGTCCTCCCATTTGATCCCAAGGCCTTCTTTAGACAAAGTTCGTCTCGTTAGTCCATCTTCGTCCTCCCATTTGATCCGTTGGTCTTCTTTGGACCAAGTTCGTCCCGTTCGTCCATCTTCGTCCTCCCATTTGATCCTTTGGCCTTCTTTGTACCATGTTCGTCTCCTTCGTCCCTCTTCGTCCTCCCATTTGATCCCTAGGCCTTCTTTGGACCAAGTTCTTCTCGTTCGTCCATCTTCGTCCTCCCATTTGATCCCTAGTCCTTCTTTGGACCAAGTTCGTCTCGTTCGTCCGTCTTCGTCCTCCCATTTGATCCGTAGGCCTTCTTTGGACAAAGTTCCTCTCGTTCGTCCATCTTCGTCCTCCCATTTGATCCGTCGGCCTTCTTTGTACCATGTTCGTCTCGTTCGTCCATCTTCGTCCTCCCATTTGATCCCTAGGCCTTCTTTGTACCAAGTTCGTCTCGTTCGTCCCTCTTCGTCCTCCCATTTGATCCCTAGGCCTTCTTTGGACCAAGTTCTTCTCGTTCGTCCATCTTCGTCCTCCCATTTGATCCGTAGTCCTTCTTTGGACCAAGTTCGTCTCGTTCGTCCGTCTTCGTGCTCCCATTTGATCCGTAGGCCTTCTTTGGACAAAGTTCTTCTCGTTCGTCCATCTTCGTCCTCCCATTTGATCCGTTGGCCTTCTTTGTACCATGTTCGTCTCGTTCGTCCAACTTCGTCCTCCCATTTGATCCCTAGGCCTTCTTTGTACCAAGTTCGTCTCGTTCGTCCCTCTTCGTCCTCCCATTTGATCCGTAGGCCTTCTTTGGACAAAGTTCGTCTCGTTCGTCCCTCTTCGTCCTCCCATTTGATCCCTAGGCCTTCTTTGTACCAAGTTCGTCTCGTTCGTCCCTCTTCGTCCTCCCATTTGATCCCAAGGCCTTCTTTAGACAAAGTTCGTCTCGTTTGTCCATCTTCGTCATCCCATTTGATCCGTTGGTCTTCTTTGGACCAAGTTCGTCCCGTTCGTCCATCTTCGTCCTCCCATTTGATCCTTTGGCCTTCTTTGTACCATGTTCGTCTCCTTCGTCCCTCTTCGTCTTCCCATTTGATCCGTAGGCCTTCTTTGGACAAAGTTCGTCTCGTTCGTCCATCTTCGTCCTCCCATTTGATCCCTTGGCCTTCTTTGTACCATGTTCGTCTCGTTCGTCCCTCTTCGTCTTCCCATTTGATCCGTAGGCCTTCTTTGGACCAAGTTCGTCTCGTTCGTCCATCTTCGTGCTCCCATTTGATCCCTTGGCCTTCTTTGTACCATGTTCGTCTCGTTCGTCCATCTTCGTGCTCCCATTTGATCCGTAGGCCTTCTTTGGACAAAGTTCGTCTCGTTCGTCCATCTTTGTCCTCCCATTTGATCCGTTGGCCTTCTTTGTACCATGTTCGTCTCGTTCGTCCCTCTTCGTCCTCCCATTTGATCCCTAGGCCTTCTTTGTACCAAGTTCGTCTCGTTCGTCCCTCTTCGTCCTCCCATTTGATCCCAAGGCCTTCTTTAGACAAAGTTCGTCTCGTTTGTCCATCTTCGTCCTCCCATTTGATCCGTTGGCCTTCTTTGGACCAAGTTCGTCCCGTTCGTCCATCTTCGTCCTCCCATTTGATCCTTTGGCCTTCTTTGTACCATGTTCGTCTCCTTCGTCCCTCTTCGTCTTCCCATTTGATCCGTAGGCCTTCTTTGGACAAAGTTCGTCTCGTTCGTCCATCTTCGTCCTCCCATTTGATCCCTTGGCCTTCTTTGTACCATGTTCGTCTCGTTCGTCCCTCTTCGTCTTCCCATTTGATCCGTAGGCCTTCTTTGGACCAAGTTCGTCTCGTTCGTCCATCTTCGTCCTCCCATTTGATCTGTTGGAATTATTTGGACCAAGTTCGTCCCGTTCGTCCATCTTCGTCCACCCATTTGATCCCTTGGCCTTCTTTGTACCAAGTTCGTCTCCTTCGTGCCACTTCGTCCTCCCATTTGATCCCTAGGCCTTCTTTGGACCAAGTTCGTCTCGTTCGTCCATCTTCGTCCTCCCATTTGATCCGTCGGCCTTCTTTGGACCAAGTTCGTCTCGTTCGTCCATCTTCGTGCTCCCATTTGATCCGTAGGCCTTCTTTGGACAAAGTTCGTCTCGTTCATCCATCTTTGTCCTCCCATTTGATCCGTTGGCCTTCTTTGTACCATGTTCGTCTCGTTCGTCCATCTTCGTCCTCCCATTTGATCCCTAGGCCTTCTTTGTACCAAGTTCGTCTCGTTCGTCCCTCTTCGTCCTCCCATTTGATCCGTAGGCCTTCTTTGGACAAAGTTCGTCTCGTTCGTCCCTCTTCGTCCTCCCATTTGATCCCTAGGCCTTCTTTGTACCAAGTTCGTCTCGTTCGTCCCTCTTCGTCCTCCCATTTGATCCCAAGGCCTTCTTTAGACAAAGTTCGTCTCGTTTGTCCATCTTCGTCCTCCCATTTGATCCGTTGGTCTTCTTTGGACCAAGTTCGTCCCGTTCGTCCATCTTCGTCCTCCCATTTGATCCTTTGGCCTTCTTTGTACCATGTTCGTCTCCTTCGTCCCTCTTCGTCTTCCCATTTGATCCGTAGGCCTTCTTTGGACAAAGTTCGTCTCGTTCGTCCATCTTCGTCCTCCCATTTGATCCCTTGGCCTTCTTTGTACCATGTTCGTCTCGTTCGTCCCTCTTCGTCTTCCCATTTGATCCGTAGGCCTTCTTTGGACCAAGTTCGTGTCGTTCGTCCATCTTCGTCCTCCCATTTGATCTGTTGGAATTATTTGGACCAAGTTCGTCCCGTTCGTCCATCTTCGTCCACCCATTTGATCCCTTGGCCTTCTTTGTACCAAGTTCGTCTCATTCGTGCCACTTCGTCCTCCCATTTGATCCCTAGGCCTTCTTTGGACCAAGTTCGTCTCGTTCGTCCATCTTCGTCCTCCCATTTGATCCGTCGGCCTTCTTTGGACCAAGTTCGTCTCGTTCGTCCATCTTCGTGCTCCCATTTGATCCGTAGGCCTTCTTTGGACAAAGTTCGTCTTGTTCGTCCATCTTTGTCCTCCCATTTGATCCGTTGGCCTTCTTTGTACCATGTTCGTCTCGTTCGTCCCTCTTCGTCCTCCCATTTGATCCCTAGGCCTTCTTTGTACCAAGTTCGTCTCGTTCGTCCCTCTTCGTCCTCCCATTTGATCCCAAGGCCTTCTTTAGACAAAGTTCGTCTCGTTTGTCCATCTTCGTCCTCCCATTTGATCCGTTGGCCTTCTTTGGACCAAGTTCGTCCCGTTCGTCCATCTTCGTCCTCCCATTTGATCCTTTGGCCTTCTTTGTACCATGTTCGTCTCCTTCGTCCCTCTTCGTCTTCCCATTTGATCCGTAGGCCTTCTTTGGACAAAGTTCGTCTCGTTCGTCCATCTTCGTCCTCCCATTTGATCCCTTGGCATTCTTTGTACCATGTTCGTCTCGTTCGTCCCTCTTCGTCTTCCCATTTGATCCGTAGGCCTTCTTTGGACCAAGTTCGTCTCGTTCGTCCATCTTCGTCCTCCCATTTGATCTGTTGGAATTATTTGGACCAAGTTCGTCCCGTTCGTCCATCTTCGTCCACCCATTTGATCCCTTGGCCTTCTTTGTACCAAGTTCGTCTCATTCGTGCCACTTCGTCCTCCCATTTGATCCCTAGGCCTTCTTTGGACCAAGTTCGTCTCGTTCGTCCATCTTCGTCCTCCCATTTGATCCGTCGGCCTTCTTTGGACCAAGTTCGTCTCGTTCGTCCATCTTCGTGCTCCCATTTGATCCGTAGGCCTTCTTTGAACAAAGTTCGTCTCGTTCGTCCATCTTTGTCCTCCCATTTGATCCGTTGGCCTTCTTTGTACCATGTTCGTCTCGTTCGTCCATCTTCGTCCTCCCATTTGATCCCTAGGCCTTCTTCGTACCAAGTTCGTCTCGTTCGTCCCTCTTCGTCCTCCCATTTGATCCCTAGGCCTTCTTTGTACCATGTTCGTCTCGTTCGTCCATCTTCGTCCTCCCATTTGATCCCTAGGCCTTCTTTGTACCAAGTTCGTCTCGTTCGTCCCTCTTCGTCCTCCCATTTGATCCGTAGGCCTTCTTTGGACAAAGTTCGTCTCGTTCGTCCCTCTTCGTCCTCCCATTTGATCCCTAGGCCTTCTTTGTACCAAGTTCGTCTCGTTCGTCCCTCTTCGTCCTCCCATTTGATCCCAAGGCCTTCTTTAGACAAAGTTCGTCTCGTTTGTCCATCTTCGTCCTCCCATTTGATCCGTTGGTCTTCTTTGGACCAAGTTCGTCCCGTTCGTCCATCTTCGTCCTCCCATTTGATCCTTTGGCCTTCTTTGTACCATGTTCGTCTCCTTCTTCCCTCTTCGTCTTCCCATTTGATCCGTAGGCCTTCTTTGGACCAAGTTCGTCTCGTTCGTCCATCTTCGTCCTCCCATTTGATCTGTTGGAATTATTTGGACCAAGTTCGTCCCGTTCGTCCATCTTCGTCCACCCATTTGATCCCTTGGCCTTCTTTGTACCAAGTTCGTCTCCTTCGTGCCACTTCGTCCTCCCATTTGATCCCTAGGCCTTCTTTGGACCAAGTTCGTCTCGTTCGTCCATCTTCGTCCTCCCATTTGATCCGTCGGCCTTCTTTGGACCAAGTTCGTCTCGTTCGTCCATCTTCGTGCTCCCATTTGATCCGTAGGCCTTCTTTGGACAAAGTTCGTCTCGTTCATCCATCTTTGTCCTCCCATTTGATCCGTTGGCCTTCTTTGTACCATGTTCGTCTCGTTCGTCCATCTTCGTCCTCCCATTTGATCCCTAGGCCTTCTTTGTACCAAGTTCGTCTCGTTCGTCCCTCTTCGTCCTCCCATTTGATCCCTAGGCCTTCTTTGTACCATGTTCGTCTCGTTCGTCCATCTTCGTCCTCCCATTTGATCCCTAGGCCTTCTTTGTACCAAGTTCGTCTCGTTCGTCCCTCTTCGTCCTCCCATTTGATCCGTAGGCCTTCTTTGGACAAAGTACGTCTCGTTCGTCCCTCTTCGTCCTCCCATTTGATCCCTAGGCCTTCTTTGTACCAAGTTCGTCTCGTTCGTCCCTCTTCGTCCTCCCATTTGATCCCAAGGCCTTCTTTAGACAAAGTTCGTCTCGTTTGTCCATCTTCGTCCTCCCATTTGATCCGTTGGTCTTCTTTGGACCAAGTTCGTCCCGTTCGTCCATCTTCGTCCTCCCATTTGATCCTTTGGCCTTCTTTGTACCATGTTCGTCTCCTTCGTCCCTCTTCGTCTTCCCATTTGATCCGTAGGCCTTCTTTGGACAAAGTTCGTCTCGTTCGTCCATCTTCGTCCTCCCATTTGATCCCTTGGCCTTCTTTGTACCATGTTCGTCTCGTTCGTCCCTCTTCGTCTTCCCATTTGATCCGTAGGCCTTCTTTGGACCAAGTTCGTCTCGTTCGTCCATCTTCGTCCTCCCATTTGATCTGTTGGAATTATTTGGACCAAGTTCGTCCCGTTCGTCCATCTTCGTCCACCCATTTGATCCCTTGGCCTTCTTTGTACCAAGTTCGTCTCATTCGTGCCACTTCGTCCTCCCATTTGATCCCTAGGCCTTCTTTGGACCAAGTTCGTCTCGTTCGTCCATCTTCGTCCTCACATTTGATCCGTCGGCCTTCTTTGGACCAAGTTCGTCTCGTTCGTCCATCTTCGTGCTCCCATTTGATCCGTAGGCCTTCTTTGGACAAAGTTCGTCTTGTTCGTCCATCTTTGTCCTCCCATTTGATCCGTTGGCCTTCTTTGTACCATGTTCGTCTCGTTCGTCCCTCTTCGTCCTCCCATTTGATCCCTAGGCCTTCTTTGTACCAAGTTCGTCTCGTTCGTCCCTCTTCGTCCTCCCATTTGATCCCAAGGCCTTCTTTAGACAAAGTTCGTCTCGTTTGTCCATCTTCGTCCTCCCATTTGATCCGTTGGCCTTCTTTGGACCAAGTTCGTCCCGTTCGTCCATCTTCGTCCTCCCATTTGATCCTTTGGCCTTCTTTGTACCATGTTCGTCTCCTTCGTCCCTCTTCGTCTTCCCATTTGATCCGTAGGCCTTCTTTGGACAAAGTTCGTCTCGTTCGTCCATCTTCGTCCTCCCATTTGATCCCTTGGCATTCTTTGTACCATGTTCGTCTCGTTCGTCCCTCTTCGTCTTCCCATTTGATCCGTAGGCCTTCTTTGGACCAAGTTCGTCTCGTTCGTCCATCTTCGTCCTCCCATTTGATCTGTTGGAATTATTTGGACCAAGTTCGTCCCGTTCGTCCATCTTCGTCCACCCATTTGATCCCTTGGCCTTCTTTGTACCAAGTTCGTCTCATTCGTGCCACTTCGTCCTCCCATTTGATCCCTAGGCCTTCTTTGGACCAAGTTCGTCTCGTTCGTCCATCTTCGTCCTCCCATTTGATCCGTCGGCCTTCTTTGGACCAAGTTCGTCTCGTTCGTCCATCTTCGTGCTCCCATTTGATCCGTAGGCCTTCTTTGGACAAAGTTCGTCTCGTTCGTCCATCTTTGTCCTCCCATTTGATCCGTTGGCCTTCTTTGTACCATGTTCGTCTCGTTCGTCCATCTTCGTCCTCCCATTTGATCCCTAGGCCTTCTTCGTACCAAGTTCGTCTCGTTCGTCCCTCTTCGTCCTCCCATTTGATCCCTAGGCCTTCTTTGTACCATGTTCGTCTCGTTCGTCCATCTTCGTCCTCCCATTTGATCCCTAGGCCTTCTTTGTACCAAGTTCGTCTCGTTCGTCCCTCTTCGTCCTCCCATTTGATCCGTAGGCCTTCTTTGGACAAAGTTCGTCTCGTTCGTCCCTCTTCGTCCTCCCATTTGATCCCTAGGCCTTCTTTGTACCAAGTTCGTCTCGTTCGTCCCTCTTCGTCCTCCCATTTGATCCCAAGGCCTTCTTTAGACAAAGTTCGTCTCGTTTGTCCATCTTCGTCCTCCCATTTGATCCGTTGGTCTTCTTTGGACCAAGTTCGTCCCGTTCGTCCATCTTCGTCCTCCCATTTGATCCTTTGGCCTTCTTTGTACCATGTTCGTCTCCTTCTTCCCTCTTCGTCTTCCCATTTGATCCGTAGGCCTTCTTTGGACAAAGTTCGTCTCGTTCGTCCATCTTCGTCCTCCCATTTGATCCCTTGGCCTTCTTTGTACCATGTTCGTCTCGTTCGTCCCTCTTCGTCTTCCCATTTGATCCGTAGGCCTTCTTTGGACCAAGTTCCTCTCGTTCGTCCATCTTCGTCCTCCCATTTGATCTGTTGGAATTATTTGGACCAAGTTCGTCCCGTTCGTCCATCTTCGTCCACCCATTTGATCCCTTGGCCTTCTTTGTACCAAGTTCGTCTCATTCGTGCCACTTCGTCCTCCCATTTGATCCCTAGGCCTTCTTTGGACCAAGTTCGTCTCGTTCGTCCATCTTCGTCCTCCCATTTGATCCGTCGGCCTTCTTTGGACCAAGTTCGTCTCGTTCGTCCATCTTCGTGCTCCCATTTGATCCGTAGGCCTTCTTTGGACAAAGTTCGTCTTGTTCGTCCATCTTTGTCCTCCCATTTGATCCGTTGGCCTTCTTTGTACCATGTTCGTCTCGTTCGTCCCTCTTCGTCCTCCCATTTGATCCCTAGGCCTTCTTTGTACCAAGTTCGTCTCGTTCGTCCCTCTTCGTCCTCCCATTTGATCCCAAGGCCTTCTTTAGACAAAGTTCGTCTCGTTTGTCCATCTTCGTCCCCCCATTTGATCTGTAGGCCTTCTTTGGACCAAGTTCATCTCGTTCGTCCATCTTCGAGCTCCCATTTGATCCGTTGGCCTTCTTTGGACCAAGTTCGTCCCGTTCGTCCATCTTCGTCCTCCCATTTGATCCTTTGGCCTTCTTTGTACCATGTTCGTCTCCTTCGTCCCTCTTCGTCTTCCCATTTGATCCGTAGGCCTTCTTTGGACAAAGTTCGTCTCGTTCGTCCATCTTCGTCCTCCCATTTGATCCCTTGGCCTTCTTTGTACCATGTTCGTCTCGTTCGTCCCTCTTCGTCTTCCCATTTGATCCGTAGGCCTTCTTTGGACCAAGTTCGTCTCGTTCGTCCATCTTCGTCCTCCCATTTGATCTGTTGGAATTATTTGGACCAAGTTCGTCCCGTTCGTCCATCTTCGTCCACCCATTTGATCCCTTGGCCTTCTTTGTACCAAGTTCGTCTCATTCGTGCCACTTCGTCCTCCCATTTGATCCCTAGGCCTTCTTTGGACCAAGTTCGTCTCGTTCGTCCATCTTCGTCCTCCCATTTGATCCGTCGGCCTTCTTTGGACCAAGTTCGTCTCGTTCGTCCATCTTCGTGCTCCCATTTGATCCGTAGGCCTTCTTTGGACAAAGTTCGTCTCGTTCGTCCATCTTTGTCCTCCCATTTGATCCGTTGGCCTTCTTTGTACCATGTTCGTCTCGTTCGTCCATCTTCGTCCTCCCATTTGATCCCTAGGCCTTCTTTGTACCAAGTTCGTCTCGTTCGTCCCTCTTCGTCCTCCCATTTGATCCCTAGGCCTTCTTTGTACCAAGTTCGTCTCGTTCGTCCCTCTTCGTCCTCCCATTTGATCCGTAGGCCTTCTTTGGACAAAGTTCGTCTCGTTCGTCCCTCTTCGTCCTCCCATTTGATCCCTAGGCCTTCTTTGTACCAAGTTCGTCTCGTTCGTCCCTCTTCGTCCTCCCATTTGATCCCAAGGCCTTCTTTAGACAAAGTTCGTCTCGTTTGTCCATCTTCGTCCTCCCATTTGATCCGTTGGCCTTCTTTGGACCAAGTTCGTCCCGTTCGTCCATCTTCGTCCTCCCATTTGATCCTTTGGCCTTCTTTGTACCATGTTCGTCTCCTTCGTCCCTCTTCGTCTTCCCATTTGATCCGTAGGCCTTCTTTGGACAAAGTTCGTCTCGTTCGTCCATCTTCGTCCTCCCATTTGATCCCTTGGCCTTCTTTGTACCATGTTCGTCTCGTTCGTCCCTCTTCGTCTTCCCATTTGATCCGTAGGCCTTCTTTGGACCAAGTTCCTCTCGTTCGTCCATCTTCGTCCTCCCATTTGATCTGTTGGAATTATTTGGACCAAGTTCGTCCCGTTCGTCCATCTTCGTCCACCCATTTGATCCCTTGGCCTTCTTTGTACCAAGTTCGTCTCATTCGTGCCACTTCGTCCTCCCATTTGATCCCTAGGCCTTCTTTGGACCAAGTTCGTCTCGTTCGTCCATCTTCGTCCTCCCATTTGATCCGTCGGCCTTCTTTGGACCAAGTTCGTCTCGTTCGTCCATCTTCGTGCTCCCATTTGATCCGTAGGCCTTCTTTGGACAAAGTTCGTCTTGTTCGTCCATCTTTGTCCTCCCATTTGATCCGTTGGCCTTCTTTGTACCATGTTCGTCTCATTCGTCCCTCTTCGTCCTCCCATTTGATCCCTAGGCCTTCTTTGTACCAAGTTCGTCTCGTTCGTCCCTCTTCGTCCTCCCATTTGATCCCAAGGCCTTCTTTAGACAAAGTTCGTCTCGTTTGTCCATCTTCGTCCTCCCATTTGATCCGTCGGCCTTCTTTGGACCAAGTTCGTCTCGTTCGTCCATCTTCGTGCTCCCATTTGATCCGTAGGCCTTCTTTGGACAAAGTTCGTCTCGTTCGTCCATCTTTGTCCTCCCATTTGATCCGTTGGCCTTCTTTGTACCATGTTCGTCTCGTTCGTCCATCTTCGTCCTCCCATTTGATCCCTAGGCCTTCTTTGTACCAAGTTCGTCTCGTTCGTCCCTCTTCGTCCTCCCATTTGATCCCTAGGCCTTCTTTGTACCAAGTTCGTCTCGTTCGTCCCTCTTCGTCCTCCCATTTGATCCGTAGGCCTTCTTTGGACAAAGTTCGTCTCGTTCGTCCCTCTTCGTCCTCCCATTTGATCCCTAGGCCTTCTTTGTACCAAGTTCGTCTCGTTCGTCCCTCTTCGTCCTCCCATTTGATCCCAAGGCCTTCTTTAGACAAAGTTCGTCTCGTTTGTCCATCTTCGTCCTCCCATTTGATCCGTTGGCCTTCTTTGGACCAAGTTCGTCCCGTTCGTCCATCTTCGTCCTCCCATTTGATCCTTTGGCCTTCTTTGTACCATGTTCGTCTCCTTCGTCCCTCTTCGTCTTCCCATTTGATCCGTAGGCCTTCTTTGGACAAAGTTCGTCTCGTTCGTCCATCTTCGTCCTCCCATTTGATCCCTTGGCCTTCTTTGTACCATGTTCGTCTCGTTCGTCCCTCTTCGTCTTCCCATTTGATCCGTAGGCCTTCTTTGGACCAAGTTCCTCTCGTTCGTCCATCTTCGTCCTCCCATTTGATCTGTTGGAATTATTTGGACCAAGTTCGTCCCGTTCGTCCATCTTCGTCCACCCATTTGATCCCTTGGCCTTCTTTGTACCAAGTTCGTCTCATTCGTGCCACTTCGTCCTCCCATTTGATCCCTAGGCCTTCTTTGGACCAAGTTCGTCTCGTTCGTCCATCTTCGTCCTCCCATTTGATCCGTCGGCCTTCTTTGGACCAAGTTCGTCTCGTTCGTCCATCTTCGTGCTCCCATTTGATCCGTAGGCCTTCTTTGGACAAAGTTCGTCTCGTTCGTCCATCTTTGTCCTCCCATTTGATCCGTTGGCCTTCTTTGTACCATGTTCGTCTCGTTCGTCCATCTTCGTCCTCCCATTTGATCCCTAGGCCTTCTTTGTACCAAGTTCGTCTCGTTCGTCCCTCTTCGTCCTCCCATTTGATCCCTAGGCCTTCTTTGTACCAAGTTCGTCTCGTTCGTCCCTCTTCGTCCTCCCATTTGATCCGTAGGCCTTCTTTGGACAAAGTTCGTCTCGTTCGTCCCTCTTCGTCCTCCCATTTGATCCCTAGGCCTTCTTTGTACCAAGTTCGTCTCGTTCGTCCCTCTTCGTCCTCCCATTTGATCCCAAGGCCTTCTTTAGACAAAGTTCGTCTCGTTTGTCCATCTTCGTCCTCCCATTTGATCCGTTGGCCTTCTTTGGACCAAGTTCGTCCCGTTCGTCCATCTTCGTCCTCCCATTTGATCCTTTGGCCTTCTTTGTACCATGTTCGTCTCCTTCGTCCCTCTTCGTCTTCCCATTTGATCCGTAGGCCTTCTTTGGACAAAGTTCGTCTCGTTCGTCCATCTTCGTCCTCTCATTTGATCCCTTGGCCTTCTTTGTACCATGTTCGTCTCGTTCGTCCCTCTTCGTCTTCCCATTTGATCCGTAGGCCTTCTTTGGACCAAGTTCGTCTCGTTCGTCCATCTTCGTCCTCCCATTTGATCCCTTGACCTTCTTTGTACCATGTTCGTCACGTTCGTCCCTCGTCGTCTTCCCATTTGATCCGTAGGCCTTCTTTGGACCAAGTTCGTCTCGTTCGTCCATCTTCGTCCTCCCATTTGATCCCTTGGCCTTCTTTTTACCATGTTCGTCTCGTTCGTCCCTCTTCGTCTTCCCATTTGATCCCTAGGCCTTCTTTGGACCAAGTTCGTCTCGTTCGTCCATCTTCGTCCTCCCATTTGATCTGTTGGAATTATTTGGACCAAGTTCGTCTCGTTCGTCCATGTTCGTCCTCCCATTTGATCCCTTGGCCTTCTTTGTACCAAGTTAGTCTCGTTCGTCCCTCTTCGTCCTCCCATTTGATCCCTAGGCCTTCTTTCGACCAAGTTCGTCTCGTTCGTCCCTCTTCGTCCTCCCATTTGATCCCTAGGCCTTCTTTAGACCAAGTTCGTCTCGTTCGTCCATCTTCGTCCTCCCATTTGATCTGTAGGCCTTCTTTGGACCAAGTTCGTCTCGTTCGTCCATCTTCGTGCTCCCATTTGATCCGTCGGCCTTCTTTGGACAAAGTTCGTCTCGTTCGTCCATCTTCGTCCTCCCATTTGATCCGTTGGCCTTCTTTGTACCATGTTCGTCTCGTTCGTCCATCTTCGTCCTCCCATTTGATCCCTAGGCCTTCTTTGTACCAAGTTCGTCTCGTTCGTCCCTCTTCGTCCTCCCATTTGATCCCTAGGCCTTCTTTGGACCAAGTTCTTCTCTTTCGTCCATCTTCGTCCTCCCATTTGATCCCTAGTCCTTCTTTGGACCAAGTTCGTCTCGTTCGTCCGTCTTCGTGCTCCCATTTGATCCGTAGGCCTTCTTTGGACAAAGTTCGTCTCGTTCGTCCATCTTCGTCCTCCCATTTGATCCGTCGGCCTTCTTTGTACCATGTTCGTCTGGTTCGTCCATCTTCGTCCTCCCATTTGATCCCTAGGCCTTCTTTGTACCAAGTTCGTCTCGTTCTTCCCTCTTCGTCCTCCCATTTGATCCCTAGGCCTTCTTTCGACCAAGTTCGTCTCGTTCGTCCCTCTTCGTCCTCCCATTTGATCCCTAGGTCTTCTTTGGACCAAGTTCTTCTTGTTCGTCCATCTTCGTCCTCCAATTTGATCCCTAGTCCTTCTTTGGACCAAGTTCGTCTCGTTCGTCCGTCTTCGTGCTCCCATTTGATCCGTAGGCCTTCTTTGGACAAAGTTCTTCTCGTTCGACCATCTTCGTCCTCCCATTTGATCCGTTGGCCATCTTTGTACCATGTTCGTCTCGTTCGTCCATCTTCGTCCTCCCATTTGATCCCTAGGCCTTCTTTGTACCATGTTCGTCTCGTTCGTCCCTCTTCGTCCTCCCATTTGATCCCTAGGCCTTCTTTGTACCAAGTTCGTCTCGTTCGTCCCTCTTCGTCCTCCCATTTGATCCGTAGGCCTTCTTTGGACAAAGTTCGTCTCGTTCGTCCATCTTCGTCCTCCCATTTGATCCGTTGGCCTTCTTTGTACCATGTTCGTCTCGTTCGTCCATCTTCGTCCTCCCATTTGATCCCTAGGCCTTCTTTGTACCAAGTTCGTCTCGTTCGTCCCTCTTCGTCCTCCCATTTGATCCCTAGGCCTTCTTTGTACCAAGTTCGTCTCGTTCGTCCCTCTTCGTCCTCCCATTTGATCCCAAGGCCTTCTTTAGACAAAGTTCGTCTCGTTCGTCCATCTTCGTCCTCCCATTTGATCCGTTGGCCTTCTTTGGACCAAGTTCGTCCCGTTCGTCCATCTTTGTCCTCCCATTTGATCCTTTGGCCTTCTTTGTACCATGTTCGTCTCGTTCGTCCCTCTTCGTCTTCCCATTTGATCCGTAGGCCTTCTTTGGACAAAGTTCGTCTCGTTCGTCCATCTTCGTCCTCCCATTTGAGCCCTTGGCCTTCTTTGTACCATGTTCGTCTCGTTCGTCCCTCTTCGTATTCCCATTTGATCCGTAGGCCTTCTTTGACCAAGTTCGTCTCGTTCGTCCATCTTCGTCCTCCCATTTGATCTGTTGGAATTATTTGGACCAAGTTCGTCCCGTTCGTCCATCTTCGTCCTCCCATTTGATCCCTAGTCCTTCTTTGGACCAAGTTCGTCTCGTTCGTCCGTCTTCGTGCTCCCATTTGATCCGTAGGCCTTCTTTGGACAAAGTTCGTCTCGTTCGTCCATCTTCGTCCTCCCATTTGATCCGTCGGCCTTCTTTGTACCATGTTCGTCTGGTTCGTCCATCTTCGTCCTCCCATTTGATCGCTAGGCCTTCTTTGTACCAAGTTCGTCTCGTTCTTCCCTCTTCGTCCTCCCATTTGATCCCTAGGTCTTCTTTGGACCAAGTTCTTCTCGTTCGTCCATCTTCGTCCTCCAATTTGATCCCTAGTCCTTCTTTGGACCAAGTTCGTCTCGTTCGTCCGTCTTCGTGCTCCCATTTGATCCGTAGGCCTTCTTTGGACAAAGTTCTTCTCGTTCGACCATCTTCGTCCTCCCATTTGATCCGTTGGCCATCTTTGTACCATGTTCGTCTCGTTCGTCCATCTTCGTCCTCCCATTTGATCCCTAGGCCTTCTTTGTACCATGTTCGTCTCGTTCGTCCCTCTTCGTCCTCCCATTTGATCCCTAGGCCTTCTTTGTACCAAGTTCGTCTCGTTCGTCCCTCTTCGTCCTCCCATTTGATCCGTAGGCCTTCTTTGGACAAAGTTCGTCTCGTTCGTCCATCTTCATCATTCCATTTGATCCGTTGGCCTTCTTTGTACCATGTTCGTCGCGTTCGTCCATCTTCGTCCTCCCATTTGATCCCTAGGCCTTCTTTGTACCAAGTTCGTCTCGTTCGTCCCTCTTCGTCCTCCCATTTGATCCCTAGGCCTTCTTTGTACCAAGTTCGTCTCGTTCGTCCCTCTTCGTCCTCCCATTTGATCCCAAGGCCTTCTTTAGACAAAGTTCGTCTCGTTCGTCCATCTTCGTCCTCCCATTTGATCCGTTGGCCTTCTTTGGACCAAGTTCGTCCCGTTCGTCCATCTTCGTCCTCCCATTTGATCCTTTGGCCTTCTTTGTACCATGTTCGTCTCGTTCGTCCCTCTTCGTCTTCCCATTTGATCCGTAGGCCTTCTTTGGACAAAGTTCGTCTCGTTCATCCATCTTCGTCCTCCCATTTGAGCCCTTGGCCTTCTTTGTACCATGTTCGTCTCGTTCGTCCCTCTTCGTCTTCCCATTTGATCCGTAGGCCTTCTTTGACCAAGTTCGTCTCGTTCGTCCATCTTCGTCCTCCCATTTGATCTGTTGGAATTATTTGGACCAAGTTCGTCCCGTTCGTCCATCTTCGTCCACCCATTTGATCCCTTGGCCTTCTTTGTACCAAGTTCGTCTCATTCGTCCCACTTCGTCCTCCCATTTGATCCCTAGGCCTTCTTTGGACCAAGTTCGTCTCGTTCGTCCATCTTCGTCCTCCCATTCGATCCGTCGGCCTTCTTTGGACCAAGTTCGTCTCGTTCGTCCATCTTCGTGCTCCCATTTGATACGTAGGCCTTCTTTGGACAAAGTTCGTCTCGTTCGTCCATCTTTGTCCTCCCATTTGATCCGTTGGCCTTCTTTGTACCATGTTCGTCTCGTTCGTCCATCTTCGTCCTCCCATTTGATCCCTAGGCCTTCTTCGGACCAAGTTCATCTCGTTCGTCCATCTTCGTCCTCCCATTTGATCCGTAGGCCTTCTTTGGACCAAGTTCGTCTCGTTCGTCCCTCTTCGTCCTCCCATTTGATCCCTAGGCCTTCTTTGTACCAAGTTCGTCTCGTTCGTCCCTCTTCGTCCTCCCATTTGATCCGTAGGCCTTCTTTGGACAAAGTTCGTCTCGTTCGTCCCTCTTCGTCCTCCCATTTGATCCCTAGGCCTTCTTTGTACCAAGTTCGTCTCGTTCGTCCCTCTTCGTCCTCCCATTTGATCCCAAGGCCTTCTTTAGACAAAGTTCGTCTCGTTTGTCCATCTTCGTCCTCCCATTTGATCCGTTGCCCTTCTTTGGACCAAGTTCGTCCCGTTCGTCCATCTTCGTCCTCCCATTTGATCCTTTGGCCTTCTTTGTACCATGTTCGTCTCCTTCGTCCCTCTTCGTCTTCCCATTTGATCCGTAGGCCTTCTTTGGACAAAGTTCGTCTCTTTCGTCCATCTTCGTCCTCCCATTTGATCCCTTGGCCTTCTTTGTACCATGTTCGTCTCGTTCGTCCCTCTTCGTCTTCCCATTTGATCCGTAGGCCTTCTTTGGACCAAGTTCGTCTCGTTCGTCCATCTTCGTCCTCCCATTTGATCCCTTGGCCTTCTTTGGACCAAGTTCGTCCCGTTCATCCATCTTCGTCCTCCCATTTGATCCCTTGACCTTCTTTGTACCATGTTCGTCACGTTCGTCCCTCTTCGTCTTCCCATTTGATCCGTAGGCCTTCTTTGGACCAAGTTCGTCTCGTTCGTCCATCTTCGTCCTCCCATTTGATCCCTTGGCCTTCTTTTTACCATGTTCATCTCGTTCGTCTTTCTTCGTCTTCCCATTTGATCCCTAGGCCTTCTTTGGACCAAGTTCGTCTCGTTCGTCCATCTTCGTCCTCCCATTTGATCTGTTGGAATTATTTGGACCAAGTTCGTCTCGTTCGTCCATGTTCGTCCTCCCATTTGATCCCTTGGCCTTCTTTGTACCAAGTTAGTCTCGTTCGTCCCTCTTCGTCCTCCCATTTGATCCCTAGGCCTTCTTTCGACCAAGTTCGTCTCGTTTGTCCCTCTTCGTCCTCCCATTTGATCCCTAGGCCTTCTTTAGACCAAGTTCGTCTCGTTCGTCCATCTTCGTCCTCCCATTTGATCTGTAGGCCTTCTTTGGACCAAGTTCGTCTCGTTCGTCCATCTTCGTGCTCCCATTTGATCCGTCGGCCTTCTTTGGACAAAGTTCGTCTCGTTCTCCATCTTCGTCCTCCCATTTGATCCGTTGGCCTTCTTTGTACCATGTTCGTCTCGTTCGTCCATCTTCGTGCTCCCATTTGATCCGTAGGCCTTCTTTGGACAAAGTTCGTCTCGTTCGTCCATCTTCGTCCTCCCATTTGATCCGTCGGCCTTCTTTGTACCATGTTCGTCTGGTTCGTCCATCTTCGTCCTCCCATTTGATCCCTAGGCCTTTTTTGTACCAAGTTCGTCTCGTTCGTCCCTCTTCGTCCTCCCATTTGATCCCTAGGCCTTCTTTCGACCAAGTTCGTCTCGTTCGTCCCTCTTCGTCCTCCCATTTGATCCCTAGGCCTTCTTTGGACCAAGTTCTTCTCGTTCGTCCATCTTCGTCCTCCAATTTGATCCGTAGGCCTTCTTTGGACAAAGTTCTTCTCGTTCGACCATCTTCGTCCTCCCATTTGATCCGTTGGCCATCTTTGTACCATGTTCGTCTCGTTCGTCCCTCTTCGTCCTCCCATTTGATCCCTAGGCCTTCTTTGTACCATGTTCGTCTCGTTCGTCCCTCTTCGTCCTCCCATTTGATCCCTAGGCCTTCTTTGTACCAAGTTCGTCTCGTTCGTCCCTCTTCGTCCTCCCATTTGATCCGTAGGCCTTCTTTGGACAAAGTTCGTCTCGTTCGTCCATCTTCGTCCTCCCATTTGATCCGTTGGCCTTCTTTGTACCATGTTCGTCTCGTTCGTCCATCTTCGTCCTCCCATTTGATCCCTAGGCCTTCTTTGTACCAAGTTCGTCTCGTTCGTCCCTCTTCGTCCTCCCATTTGATCCCTAGGCCTTCTTTGTACCAAGTTCGTCTCGTTCGTCCGTCTTCGTGCTCCCATTTGATCCGTAGGCCTTCTTTGGACAAAGTTCATCTCGTTCGTCCATCTTCGTCCTCCCATTTGATCCGTCGGCCTTCTTTGTACCATGTTCGTCTGGTTCGTCCATCTTCGTCCTCCCATTTGATCCCTAGGCCTTCTTTGTACCAAGTTCGTCTCGTTCTTCCCTCTTCGTCCTCCCATTTGATCCCTAGGCCTTCTTTCGACCAAGTTAGTCTCGTTCGTCCCTCTTCGTCCTCCCATTTGATCCCTAGGTCTTCTTTGGACCAAGTTCTTCTCGTTCGTCCATCTTCGTCCTCCAATTTGATCCCTAGGCCTTCTTTGTACCAAGTTCGTCTCGTTCGTCCCTCTTCGTCCTCCCATTTGATCCCTAGGCCTTCTTTGTACCAAGTTCGTCTCGTTCGTCCCTCTTCGTCCTCCCATTTGATCCCAAGGCCTTCTTTAGACAAAGTTCGTCTCGTTCGTCCATCTTCGTCCTCCCATTTGATCCGTTGGCCTTCTTTGGACCAAGTTCGTCCCGTTCGTCCATCTTCGTCCTCCCATTTGATCCTTTGGCCTTCTTTGTACCATGTTCGTCTCGTTCGTCCCTCTTCGTCTTCCCATTTGATCCGTAGGCCTTCTTTGGACAAAGTTCGTCTCGTTCGTCCATCTTCGTCCTCCCATTTGAGCCCTTGGCCTTCTTTGTACCATGTTCGTCTCGTTCGTCCCTCTTCGTCTTCCCATTTGATCCGTAGGCCTTCTTTGACCAAGTTCGTCTCGTTCGTCCATCTTCGTCCTCCCATTTGATCTGTTGGAATTATTTGGACCAAGTTCGTCCCGTTCGTCCATCTTCGTCCACCCATTTGATCCCTTGGCCTTCTTTGTACCAAGTTCGTCTCCTTCGTCCCACTTCGTCCTCCCATTTGATCCCTAGGCCTTCTTTGGACCAAGTTCGTCTCGTTCGTCCATCTTCGTCCTCCCATTCGATCCGTCGGCCTTCTTTGGACCAAGTTCGTCTCGTTCGTCCATCTTCGTGCTCCCATTTGATCCGTAGGCCTTCTTTGGACAAAGTTCGTCTCGTTCGTCCATCTTTGTCCTCCCATTTGATCCGTTGGCCTTCTTTGTACCATGTTCGTCTCGTTCGTCCATCTTCGTCCTCCCATTTGATCCCTAGGCCTTCTTTGTACCAAGTTCGTCTCGTTCGTCCCTCTTCGTCCTCCCATTTGATCCCTAGGCCTTCTTTGTACCAAGTTCGTCTCGTTCGTCCCTCTTCGTCCTCCCATTTGATCCGTAGGCCTTCTTTGGACAAAGTTCGTCTCGTTCGTCCCTCTTCGTCCTCCCATTTGATCCCTAGGCCTTCTTTGTACCAAGTTCGTCTCGTTCGTCCCTCTTCGTCCTCCCATTTGATCCCAAGGCCTTCTTTAGACAAAGTTCGTCTCGTTTGTCCATCTTCGTCCTCCCATTTGATCCGTTGGCCTTCTTTGGACCAAGTTCGTCCCGTTCGTCCATCTTCGTCCTCCCATTTGATCCTTTGGCCTTCTTTGTACCATGTTCGTCTCCTTCGTCCCTCTTCGTCTTCCCATTTGATCCGTAGGCCTTCTTTGGACAAAGTTCGTCTCTTTCGTCCATCTTCGTCCTCCCATTTGATCCCTTGGCCTTCTTTGTACCATGTTCGTCTCGTTCGTCCCTCTTCGTCTTCCCATTTGATCCGTAGGCCTTCTTTGGACCAAGTTCGTCTCGTTCGTCCATCTTCGTCCTCCCATTTGATCCCTTGGCCTTCTTTGGACCAAGTTCGTCCCGTTCGTCCATCTTCGTCCTCCCATTTGATCCCTTGACCTTCTTTGTACCATGTTCGTCACGTTCGTCCCTCTTCGTCTTCCCATTTGATCCGTAGGCCTTCTTTGGACCAAGTTCGTCTCGTTCGTCCATCTTCGTCCTCCCATTTGATCCCTTGGCCTTCTTTTTACCATGTTCATCTCGTTCGTCTTTCTTCGTCTTCCCATTTGATCCCTAGGCCTTCTTTGGACCAAGTTCGTCTCGTTCGTCCATCTTCGTCCTCCCATTTGATCTGTTGGAATTATTTGGACCAAGTTCGTCTCGTTCGTCCATGTTCGTCCTCCCATTTGATCCCTTGGCCTTCTTTGTACCAAGTTAGTCTCGTTCGTCCCTCTTCGTCCTCCCATTTGATCCCTAGGCCTTCTTTCGACCATGTTCGTCTCGTTCGTCCCTCTTCGTCCTCCCATTTGATCCCTAGGCCTTCTTTAGACCAAGTTCGTCTCGTTCGTCCATCTTCGTCCTCCCATTTGATCCCTTGGCCTTCTTTGGACCAAGTTCGTCCCGTTCGTCCATCTTCGTCCTCCCATTTGATCCCTTGGCCTTCTTTGGACCAAGTTCGTCCCGTTCGTCCATCTTCGTCCTCCCATTTGATCTGTAGGCCTTCTTTGGACCAAGTTCGTCTCGTTCGTCCATCTTCGTGCTCCCATTTGATCCGTCGGCCTTCTTTGGACAAAGTTCGTCTCGTTCTCCATCTTCGTCCTCCCATTTGATCCGTTGGCCTTCTTTGTACCATGTTCGTCTCGTTCGTCCATCTTCGTCCTCCCATTTGATCCCTAGGCCTTCTTTGTACCAAGTTCGTCTCGTTCGTCCCTCTTCGTCCTCCCATTTGATCCCTAGGCCTTCTTTGGACCAAGTTCTTCTCTTTCGTCCATCTTCGTCCTCCCATTTGATCCCTAGTCCTTCTTTGGACCAAGTTCGTCTCGTTCGTCCGTCTTCGTGCTCCCATTTGATCCGTAGGCCTTCTTTGGACAAAGTTCGTCTCGTTCGTCCATCTTCGTCCTCCCATTTGATCCGTCGGCCTTCTTTGTACCATGTTCGTCTGGTTCGTCCATCTTCGTCCTCCCATTTGATCCCTAGGCCTTCTTTGTACCAAGTTCGTCTCGTTCGTCCCTCTTCGTCCTCCCATTTGATCCCTAGGCCTTCTTTCGACCAAGTTCGTCTCGTTCGTCCCTCTTCGTCCTCCCATTTGATCCCTAGGCCTTCTTTGGACCAAGTTCTTCTCGTTCGTCCATCTTCGTCCTCCAATTTGATCCGTAGGCCTTCTTTGGACAAAGTTCTTCTCGTTCGACCATCTTCGTCCTCCCATTTGATCCGTTGGCCATCTTTGTACCATGTTCGTCTCGTTCGTCCATCTTCGTCCTCCCATTTGATCCCTAGGCCTTCTTTGTACCATGTTCGTCTCGTTCGTCCCTCTTCGTCCTCCCATTTGATCCCTAGGCCTTTTTTGTACCAAGTTCGTCTCGTTCGTCCCTCTTCGTCCTCCCATTTGATCCGTAGGCCTTCTTTGGACAAAGTTCGTCTCGTTCGTCCATCTTCGTCCTCCCATTTGATCCGTTGGCCTTCTTTGTACCATGTTCGTCTCGTTCGTCCATCTTCGTCCTCCCATTTGATCCCTAGGCCTTCTTTGTACCAAGTTCGTCTCGTTCGTCCCTCTTCGTCCTCCCATTTGATCCCTAGGCCTTCTTTGTACCAAGTTCGTCTCGTTCGTCCGTCTTCGTGCTCCCATTTGATCCGTAGGCCTTCTTTGGACAAAGTTCGTCTCGTTCGTCCATCTTCGTCCTCCCATTTGATCCGTCGGCCTTCTTTGTACCATGTTCGTCTGGTTCGTCCATCTTCGTCCTCCCATTTGATCCCTAGGCCTTCTTTGTACCAAGTTCGTCTCGTTCTTCCCTCTTCGTCCTCCCATTTGATCCCTAGGCCTTCTTTCGACCAAGTTCGTCTCGTTCGTCCCTCTTCGTCCTCCCATTTGATCCCTAGGTCTTCTTTGGACCAAGTTCTTCTCGTTCGTCCATCTTCGTCCTCCAATTTGATCCCTAGGCCTTCTTTGTACCAAGTTCGTCTCGTTCGTCCCTCTTCGTCCTCCCATTTGATCCCTAGGCCTTCTTTGTACCAAGTTCGTCTCGTTCGTCCCTCTTCGTCCTCCCATTTGATCCCAAGGCCTTCTTTAGACAAAGTTCGTCTCGTTCGTCCATCTTCGTCCTCCCATTTGATCCGTTGGCCTTCTTTGGACCAAGTTCGTCCCGTTCGTCCATCTTCGTCCTCCCATTTGATCCTTTGGCCTTCTTTGTACCATGTTCGTCTCGTTCGTCCCTCTTCGTCTTCCCATTTGATCCGTAGGCCTTCTTTGGACAAAGTTCGTCTCGTTCGTCCATCTTCGTCCTCCCATTTGAGCCCTTGGCCTTCTTTGTACCATGTTCGTCTCGTTCGTCCCTCTTCGTCTTCCCATTTGATCCGTAGGCCTTCTTTGACCAAGTTCGTCTCGTTCGTCCATCTTCGTCCTCCCATTTGATCTGTTGGAATTATTTGGACCAAGTTCGTCCCGTTCGTCCATCTTCGTCCACCCATTGGATCCCTTGGCCTTCTTTGTACCAAGTTCGTCTCATTCGTCCCACTTCGTCCTCCCATTTGATCCCTAGGCCTTCTTTGGACCAAGTTCGTCTCGTTCGTCCATCTTCGTCCTCCCATTCGATCCGTCGGCCTTCTTTATACCAAGTTCGTCTCGTTCGTCCATCTTCGTGCTCCCATTTGATCCGTAGGCCTTCTTTGGACAAAGTTTGTCTCGTTCGTCCATCTTTGTCCTCCCATTTGATCCGTTGGCCTTCTTTGTACCATGTTCGTCTCGTTCGTCCATCTTCGTCCTCCCATTTGATCCCTAGGCCTTCTTTGTACCAAGTTCGTCTCGTTCGTCCCTCTTCGTCCTCCCATTTGATCCCTAGGCCTTCTTTGTACCAAGTTCGTCTCGTTCGTCCCTCTTCGTCCTCCCATTTGATCCGTAGGCCTTCTTTGGACAAAGTTCGTCTCGTTCGTCCCTCTTCGTCCTCCCATTTGATCCCTAGGCCTTCTTTGTACCAAGTTCGTCTCGTTCGTCCCTCTTCGTCCTCCCATTTGATCCCAAGGCCTTCTTTAGACAAAGTTCGTCTCGTTTGTCCATCTTCGTCCTCCCATTTGATCCGTTGGCCTTCTTTGGACCAAGTTCGTCCCGTTCGTCCATCTTCGTCCTCCCATTTGATCCTTTGGCCTTCTTTGTACCATGTTCGTCTCCTTCGTCCCTCTTCGTCTTCCCATTTGATCCGTAGGCCTTCTTTGGACAAAGTTCGTCTCTTTCGTCCATCTTCGTCCTCCCATTTGATCCCTTGGCCTTCTTTGTACCATGTTCGTCTCGTTCGTCCCTCTTCGTCTTCCCATTTGATCCGTAGGCCTTCTTTGGACCAAGTTCGTCTCGTTCGTCCATCTTCGTCCTCCCATTTGATCCCTTGGCCTTCTTTGGACCAAGTTCGTCCCGTTCGTCCATCTTCGTCCTCCCATTTGATCCCTTGACCTTCTTTGTACCATGTTCGTCACGTTCGTCCCTCTTCGTCTTCCCATTTGATCCGTAGGCCTTCTTTGGACCAAGTTCGTCTCGTTCGTCCATCTTCGTCCTCCCATTTGATCCCTTGGCCTTCTTTTTACCATGTTCATCTCGTTCGTCTTTCTTCGTCTTCCCATTTGATCCCTAGGCCTTCTTTGGACCAAGTTCGTCTCGTTCGTCCATCTTCGTCCTCCCATTTGATCTGTTGGAATTATTTGGACCAAGTTCGTCTCGTTCGTCCATGTTCGTCCTCCCATTTGATCCCTTGGCCTTCTTTGTACCAAGTTAGTCTCGTTCGTCCCTCTTCGTCCTCCCATTTGATCCCTAGGCCTTCTTTCGACCAAGTTCGTCTCGTTCGTCCCTCTTCGTCCTCCCATTTGATCCCTAGGCCTTCCTTAGACCAAGTTCGTCTCGTTCGTCCATCTTCGTCCTCCCATTTGATCCCTTGGCCTTCTTTGGACCAAGTTCGTCCCGTTCGTCCATCTTCGTCCTCCCATTTGATCCCTTGACCTTCTTTGTACCATGTTCGTCACGTTCGTCCCTCTTCGTCTTCCCATTTGATCCGTAGGCCTTCTTTGGACCAAGTTCGTCTCGTTCGTCCATCTTCGTCCTCCCATTTGATCCCTTGGCCTTCTTTTTACCATGTTCATCTCGTTCGTCTTTCTTCGTCTTCCCATTTGATCCCTAGGCCTTCTTTGGACCAAGTTCGTCTCGTTCGTCCATCTTCGTCCTCCCATTTGATCTGTTGGAATTATTTGGACCAAGTTCGTCTCGTTCGTCCATGTTCGTCCTCCCATTTGATCCCTTGGCCTTCTTTGTACCAAGTTAGTCTCGTTCGTCCCTCTTCGTCCTCCCATTTGATCCCTAGGCCTTCTTTCGACCAAGTTCGTCTCGTTTGTCCCTCTTCGTCCTCCCATTTGATCCCTAGGCCTTCTTTAGACCAAGTTCGTCTCGTTCGTCCATCTTCGTCCTCCCATTTGATCTGTAGGCCTTCTTTGGACCAAGTTCGTCTCGTTCGTCCATCTTCGTGCTCCCATTTGATCCGTCGGCCTTCTTTGGACAAAGTTCGTCTCGTTCTCCATCTTCGTCCTCCCATTTGATCCGTTGGCCTTCTTTGTACCATGTTCGTCTCGTTCGTCCATCTTCGTCCTCCCATTTGATCCCTAGGCCTTCTTTGTACCAAGTTCGTCTCGTTCGTCCCTCTTCGTCCTCCCATTTGATCCCTAGGCCTTCTTTGGACCAAGTTCTTCTCTTTCGTCCATCTTCGTCCTCCCATTTGATCCCTAGTCCTTCTTTCGACCAAGTTCGTCTCGTTCGTCCGTCTTCGTGCTCCCATTTGATCCGTAGGCCTTCTTTGGACAAAGTTCGTCTCGTTCGTCCATCTTCGTCCTCCCATTTGATCCGTCGGCCTTCTTTGTACCATGTTCGTCTGGTTCGTCCATCTTCGTCCTCCCATTTGATCCCTAGGCCTTCTTTGTACCAAGTTCGTCTCGTTCGTCCCTCTTCGTCCTCCCATTTGATCCCTAGGCCTTCTTTCGACCAAGTTCGTCTCGTTCGTCCCTCTTCGTCCTCCCATTTGATCCCTAGGCCTTCTTTGGACCAAGTTCTTCTCGTTCGTCCATCTTCGTCCTCCAATTTGATCCGTAGGCCTTCTTTGGACAAAGTTCTTCTCGTTCGACCAACTTCGTCCTCCCATTTGATCCGTTGGCCATCTTTGTACCATGTTCGTCTCGTTCGTCCATCTTCGTCCTCCCATTTGATCCCTAGGCCTTCTTTGTACCATGTTCGTCTCGTTCGTCCCTCTTCGTCATCCCATTTGATCCCTAGGCCTTCTTTGTACCAAGTTCGTCTCGTTCGTCCCTCTTCGTCCTCCCATTTGATCCGTAGGCCTTCTTTGGACAAAGTTCGTCTCGTTCGTCCATCTTCGTCCTCCCATTTGATCCGTTGGCCTTCTTTGTACCATGTTCGTCTCGTTCGTCCATCTTCGTCCTCCCATTTCATCCCTAGGCCTTCTTTGTACCAAGTTCGTCTCGTTCGTCCCTCTTCGTCCTCCCATTTGATCCCTAGGCCTTCTTTGTACCAAGTTCGTCTCGTTCGTCCGTCTTCGTGCTCCCATTTGATCCGTAGGCCTTCTTTGGACAAAGTTCGTCTCGTTCGTCCATCTTCGTCCTCCCATTTGATCCGTCGGCCTTCTTTGTACCATGTTCGTCTGGTTCGTCCATCTTCGTCCTCCCATTTGATCCCTAGGCCTTCTTTGTACCAAGTTCGTCTCGTTCTTCCCTCTTCGTCCTCCCATTTGATCCCTAGGCCTTCTTTCGACCAAGTTCGTCTCGTTCGTCCCTCTTCGTCCTCCCATTTGATCCCTAGGTCTTCTTTGGACCAAGTTCTTCTCGTTCGTCCATCTTCGTCCTCCAATTTGATCCCTAGGCCTTCTTTGTACCAAGTTCGTCTCGTTCGTCCCTCTTCGTCCTCCCATTTGATCCCTAGGCCTTCTTTGTACCAAGTTCGTCTCGTTCGTCCCTCTTCGTCCTCCCATTTGATCCCAAGGCCTTCTTTAGACAAAGTTCGTCTCGTTCGTCAATCTTCGTCCTCCCATTTGATCCGTTGGCCTTCTTTGGACCAAGTTCGTCCCGTTCGTCCATCTTCGTCCTCCCATTTGATCCTTTGGCCTTCTTTGTACCATGTTCGTCTCGTTCGTCCCTCTTCGTCTTCCCATTTGATCCGTAGGCCTTCTTTGGACAAAGTTCGTCTCGTTCGTCCATCTTCGTCCTCCCATTTGAGCCCTTGGCCTTCTTTGTACCATGTTCGTCTCGTTCGTCCCTCTTCGTCTTCCCATTTGATCCGTAGGCCTTCTTTGACCAAGTTCGTCTCGTTCGTCCATCTTCGTCCTCCCATTTGATCTGTTGGAATTATTTGGACCAAGTTCGTCCCGTTCGTCCATCTTCGTCCACCCATTTGATCCCTTGGCCTTCTTTGTACCAAGTTCGTCTCATTCGTCCCACTTCGTCCTCCCATTTGATCCCTAGGCCTTCTTTGGACCAAGTTCGTCTCGTTCGTCCATCTTCGTCCTCCCATTCGATCCGTCGGCCTTCTTTGGACCAAGTTCGTCTCGTTCGTCCATCTTCGTGCTCCCATTTGATCCGTAGGCCTTCTTTGGACAAAGTTCGTCTCGTTCGTCCATCTTTGTCCTCCCATTTGATCCGTTGGCCTTCTTTGTACCATGTTCGTCTCGTTCGTCCATCTTCGTCCTCCCATTTGATCCCTAGGCCTTCTTTGTACCAAGTTCGTCTCGTTCGTCCCTCTTCGTCCTCCCATTTGATCCCTAGGCCTTCTTTGTACCAAGTTCGTCTCGTTCGTCCCTCTTCGTCCTCCCATTTGATCCGTAGGCCTTCTTTGGACAAAGTTCGTCTCGTTCGTCCCTCTTCGTCCTCCCATTTGATCCCTAGGCCTTCTTTGTACCAAGTTCGTCTCGTTCGTCCCTCTTCGTCCTCCCATTTGATCCCAAGGCCTTCTTTAGACAAAGTTCGTCTCGTTTGTCCATCTTCGTCCTCCCATTTGATCCGTTGGCCTTCTTTGGACCAAGTTCGTCCCGTTCGTGCATCTTCGTCCTCCCATTTGATCCTTTGGCCTTCTTTGTACCATGTTCGTCTCCTTCGTCCCTCTTCGTCTTCCCATTTGATCCGTAGGCCTTCTTTGGACAAAGTTCGTCTCTTTCGTCCATCTTCGTCCTCCCATTTGATCCCTTGGCCTTCTTTGTACCATGTTCATCTCGTTCGTCCCTCTTCGTCTTCCCATTTGATCCGTAGGCCTTCTTTGGACCAAGTTCGTCTCGTTCGTCCATCTTCGTCCTCCCATTTGATCCCTTGGCCTTCTTTGGACCAAGTTCGTCCCGTTCGTCCATCTTCGTCCTCCCATTTGATCCCTTGACCTTCTTTGTACCATGTTCGTCACGTTCGTCCCTCTTCGTCTTCCCATTTGATCCGTAGGCCTTCTTTGGACCAAGTTCGTCTCGTTCGTCCCTCTTCGTCCTCCCATTTGATCCCTAGGCCTTCTTTAGACCAAGTTCGTCTCGTTCGTCCATCTTCGTCCTCCCATTTGATCTGTAGGCCTTCTTTGGACCAAGTTCGTCTCGTTCGTCCATCTTCGTGCTCCCATTTGATCCGTCGGCCTTCTTTGGACAAAGTTCGTCTCGTTCTCCATCTTCGTCCTCCCATTTGATCCGTTGGCCTTCTTTGTACCATGTTCGTCTCGTTCGTCCATCTTCGTCCTCCCATTTGATCCCTAGGCCTTCTTTGTACCAAGTTCGTCTCGTTCGTCCCTCTTCGTCCTCCCCATTTGATCCCTAGGCCTTCTTTGGACCAAGTTCTTCTCTTTCGTCCATCTTCGTCCTCCCATTTGATCCCTAGTCCTTCTTTGGACCAAGTTCGTCTCGTTCGTCCGTCTTCGTGCTCCCATTTGATCCGTAGGCCTTCTTTGGACAAAGTTCGTCTCGTTCGTCCATCTTCGTCCTCCCATTTGATCCGTCGGCCTTCTTTGTACCATGTTCGTCTGGTTCGTCCATCTTCGTCCTCCCATTTGATCCCTAGGCCTTCTTTGTACCAAGTTCGTCTCGTTCGTCCCTCTTCGTCCTCCCATTTGATCCCTAGGCCTTCTTTCGACCAAGTTCTTCTCGTTCGTCCATCTTCGTCCTCCAATTTGATCCCTAGGCCTTCTTTGTACCAAGTTCGTCTCGTTCGTCCCTCTTCGTCCTCCCATTTGATCCCTAGGCCTTCTTTGTACCAAGTTCGTCTCGTTCGTCCCTCTTCGTCCTCCCATTTGATCCCAAGGCCTTCTTTAGACAAAGTTCGTCTCGTTCGTCCATCTTCGTCCTCCCATTTGATCCGTTGGCCTTCTTTGGACCAAGTTCGTCCCGTTCGTCCATCTTCGTCCTCCCATTTGATCCTTTGGCCTTCTTTGTACCATGTTCGTCTCGTTCGTCCCTCTTCGTCTTCCCATTTGATCCGTAGGCCTTCTTTGGACAAAGTTCGTCTCGTTCGTCCATCTTCGTCCTCCCATTTGAGCCCTTGGCCTTCTTTGTACCATGTTCGTCTCGTTCGTCCCTCTTCGTCTTCCCATTTGATCCGTAGGCCTTCTTTGACCAAGTTCGTCTCGTTCGTCCATCTTCGTCCTCCCATTTGATCTGTTGGAATTATTTGGACCAAGTTCGTCCCGTTCGTCCATCTTCGTCCACCCATTTGATCCCTTGGCCTTCTTTGTACCAAGTTCGTCTCATTCGTCCCACTTCGTCCTCCCATTTGATCCCTAGGCCTTCTTTGGACCAAGTTCGTCTCGTTCGTCCATCTTCGTCCTCCCATTCGATCCGTCGGCCTTCTTTGGACCAAGTTCGTCTCGTTCGTCCATCTTCGTGCTCCCATTTGATCCGTAGGCCTTCTTTGGACAAAGTTCGTCTCGTTCGTCCATCTTTGTCCTCCCATTTGATCCGTTGGCCTTCTTTGTACCATGTTCGTCTCGTTCGTCCATCTTCGTCCTCCCATTTGATCCCTAGGCCTTCTTTGTACCAAGTTCGTCTCGTTCGTCCCTCTTCGTCCTCCCATTTGATCCCTAGGCCTTCTTTGTACCAAGTTCGTCTCGTTCGTCCCTCTTCGTCCTCCCATTTGATCCGTAGGCCTTCTTTGGACAAAGTTCGTCTCGTTCGTCCCTCTTCGTCCTCCCATTTGATCCCTAGGCCTTCTTTGTACCAAGTTCGTCTCGTTCGTCCCTCTTCGTCCTCCCATTTGATCCCAAGGCCTTCTTTAGACAAAGTTCGTCTCGTTTGTCCATCTTCGTCCTCCCATTTGATCCGTTGGCCTTCTTTGGACCAAGTTCGTCCCGTTCGTCCATCTTCGTCCTCCCATTTGATCCTTTGGCCTTCTTTGTACCATGTTCGTCTCCTTCGTCCCTCTTCGTCTTCCCATTTGATCCGTAGGCCTTCTTTGGACAAAGTTCGTCTCTTTCGTCCATCTTCGTCCTCCCATTTGATCCCTTGGCCTTCTTTGTACCATGTTCGTCTCGTTCGTCCCTCTTCGTCTTCCCATTTGATCCGTAGGCCTTCTTTGGACCAAGTTCGTCTCGTTCGTCCATCTTCGTCCTCCCATTTGATCTGTTGGAATTATTTGGACCAAGTTCGTCTCGTTCGTCCATGTTCGTCCTCCCATTTGATCCCTTGGCCTTCTTTGTACCAAGTTAGTCTCGTTCGTCCCTCTTCGTCCTCCCATTTGATCCCTAGGCCTTCTTTCGACCAAGTTCGTCTCGTTCGTCCCTCTTCGTCCTCCCATTTGATCCCTAGGCCTTCTTTAGACCAAGTTCGTCTCGTTCGTCCATCTTCGTCCTCCCATTTGATCCGTAGGCCTTCTTTGGACAAAGTTCGTCTCGTTCGTCCATCTTCGTCCTCCCATTTGATCCCTAGTCCTTCTTTGGACCAAGTTCGTCTCGTTCGTCCGTCTTCGTGCTCCCATTTGATCCGTAGGCCTTCTTTGGACAAAGTTCGTCTCGTTCGTCCATCTTCGTCCTCCCATTTGATCCGTCGGCCTTCTTTGTACCATGTTCGTCTGGTTCGTCCATCTTCGTCCTCCCATTTGATCCCTAGGCCTTCTTTGTACCAAGTTCGTCTCGTTCGTCCCTCTTCGTCCTCCCATTTGATCCCTAGGCCTTCTTTCGACCAAGTTCGTCTCGTTCGTCCCTCTTCGTCCTCCCATTTGATCCCTAGGCCTTCTTTGGACCAAGTTCTTCTCGTTCGTCCATCTTCGTCCTCCAATTTGATCCGTAGGCCTTCTTTGGACAAAGTTCTTCTCGTTCGACCATCTTCGTCCTCCCATTTGATCCGTTGGCCATCTTTGTACCATGTTCGTCTCGTTCGTCCATCTTCGTCCTCCCATTTGATCCCTAGGCCTTCTTTGTACCAAGTTCGTCTCGTTCGTCCCTCTTCGTCCTCCCATTTGATCCCTAGGCCTTCTTTGGACCAAGTTCTTCTCTTTCGTCCATCTTCGTCCTCCCATATGATCCCTAGTCCTTCTTTGGACCAAGTTCGTCTCGTTCGTCCGTCTTCGTGCTCCCATTTGATCCGTAGGCCTTCTTTGGACAAAGTTCGTCTCGTTCGTCCATCTTCGTCCTCCCATTTGATCCGTCGGCCTTCTTTGTACCATGTTCGTCTGGTTCGTCCATCTTCGTCCTCCCATTTGATCCCTAGGCCTTCTTTGTACCAAGTTCGTCTCGTTCGTCCCTCTTCGTCCTCCCATTTGATCCCTAGGCCTTCTTTCGACCAAGTTCGTCTCGTTCGTCCCTCTTCGTCCTCCCATTTGATCCCTAGGCCTTCTTTGGACCAAGTTCTTCTCGTTCGTCCATCTTCGTCCTCCAATTTGATCCGTAGGCCTTCTTTGGACAAAGTTCTTCTCGTTCGACCATCTTCGTCCTCCCATTTGATCCGTTGGCCATCTTTGTACCATGTTCGTCTCGTTCGTCCATCTTCGTCCTCCCATTTGATCCCTAGGCCTTCTTTGTACCAAGTTCGTCTCGTTCGTCCCTCTTCGTCCTCCCATTTGATCCGTAGGCCTTCTTTGGACAAAGTTCGTCTCGTTCGTCCATCTTCGTCCTCCCATTTGATCCGTTGGCCTTCTTTGTACCATGTTCGTCTCGTTCGTCCATCTTCGTCCTCCCATTTGATCCCTAGGCCTTCTTTGTACCAAGTTCGTCTCGTTCGTCCCTCTTCGTCCTCCCATTTGATCCCTAGGCCTTCTTTGTACCAAGTTCGTCTCGTTCGTCCCTCTTCGTCCTCCCATTTGATCCGTAGGCCTTCTTTGGACAAAGTTCGTCTCGTTCATCCATCTTCGTCCTCCCATTTGATCCGTTGGCCTTCTTTGTACCATGTTCGTCTCGTTCGTCCATCTTCGTCCTCCCATTTGATCCCTAGGCCTTCTTTGTACCAAGTTCGTCTCGTTCGTCCCTCTTCGTCCTCCCATTTGATCCCTAGGCCTTCTTTGTACCAAGTTCGTCTCGTTCGTCCCTCTTCGTCCCCCCATTTGATCCCAAGGCCTTCTTTAGACAAAGTTCGTCTCGTTCGTCCATCTTCGTCCTCCCATTTGATCCGTTGGCCTTCTTTGGACCAAGTTCGTCCCGTTCGTCCATCTTCGTCCTCCCATTTGATCCTTTGGCCTTCTTTGTACCATGTTCGTCTCGTTCGTCCCTCTTCGTCTTCCCATTTGATCCGTAGGCCTTCTTTGGACAAAGTTCGTCTCGTTCGTCCATCTTCGTCCTCCCATTTGAGCCCTTGGCCTTCTTTGTACCATGTTCGTCTCGTTCGTCCCTCTTCGTCTTCCCATTTGATCCGTAGGCCTTCTTTGACCAAGTTCGTCTCGTTCGTCCATCTTCGTCCTCCCATTTGATCTGTTGGAATTATTTGGACCAAGTTCGTCCCGTTCGTCCATCTTCGTCCACCCATTTGATCCCTTGGCCTTCTTTGTACCAAGTTCGTCTCATTCGTCCCACTTCGTCCTCCCATTTGATCCCTAGGCCTTCTTTGGACCAAGTTCGTCTCGTTCGTCCATCTTCGTCCTCCCATTCGATCCGTCGGCCTTCTTTGGACCAAGTTCGTCTCGTTCGTCCATCTTCGTGCTCCCATTTGATCCGTAGGCCTTCTTTGGACAAAGTTCGTCTCGTTCGTCCATCTTTGTCCTCCCATTTGATCCGTTGGCCTTCTTTGTACCATGTTCGTCTCGTTCGTCCATCTTCGTCCTCCCATTTGATCCCTAGGCCTTCTTTGTACCAAGTTCGTCTCGTTCGTCCCTCTTCGTCCTCCCATTTGATCCCTAGGCCTTCTTTGTACCAAGTTCGTCTCGTTCGTCCCTCTTCGTCCTCCCATTTGATCCGTAGGCCTTCTTTGGACAAAGTTCGTCTCGTTCGTCCCTCTTCGTCCTCCCATTTGATCCCTAGGCCTTCTTTGTACCAAGTTCGTCTCGTTCGTCCCTCTTCGTCCTCCCATTTGATCCCAAGGCCTTCTTTAGACAAAGTTCGTCTCGTTTGTCCATCTTCGTCCTCCCATTTGATCCGTTGGCCTTCTTTGGACCAAGTTCGTCCCGTTCGTCCATCTTCGTCCTCCCATTTGATCCTTTGGCCTTCTTTGTACCATGTTCGTCTCCTTCGTCCCTCTTCGTCTTCCCATTTGATCCGTAGGCCTTCTTTGGACAAAGTTCGTCTCGTTCGTCCATCTTCGTCCTCCCATTTGATCCCTTGGCCTTCTTTGTACCAAGTTCGTCTCGTTTGTCCCTCTTCGTCCTCCCATTTGATCCCTAGGCCTTCTTTGTACCAAGTTCGTCTCGTTCGTCCTCCCATTTGATCCCTTGGCCTTCTTTGTACCATGTTCGTCACGTTCGTCCCTCTTCGTCTTCCCATTTGATCCGTAGGCCTTCTTTGGACCAAGTTCGTCTCGTTCGTCCATCTTCGTCCTCCCATTTGATCCCTTGGCCTTCTTTTTACCATGTTCATCTCGTTCGTCTTTCTTCGTCTTCCCATTTGATCCCTAGGCCTTCTTTGGACCAAGTTCGTCTCGTTCGTCCATCTTCGTCCTCCCATTTGATCTGTTGGAATTATTTGGACCAAGTTCGTCTCGTTCGTCCATGTTCGTCCTCCCATTTGATCCCTTGGCCTTCTTTGTACCAAGTTAGTCTCGTTCGTCCCTCTTCGTCCTCCCATTTGATCCCTAGGCCTTCTTTCGACCAAGTTCGTCTCGTTCGTCCCTCTTCGTCCTCCCATTTGATCCCTAGGCCTTCTTTAGACCAAGTTCGTCTCGTTCGTCCATCTTCGTCCTCCCATTTGATCTGTAGGCCTTCTTTGGACCAAGTTCGTCTCGTTCGTCCATCTTCGTGCTCCCATTTGATCCGTCGGCCTTCTTTGGACAAAGTTCGTCTCGTTCGTCCTTCTTCGTCCTCCCATTTGATCCGTTGGCCTTCTTTGTACCATGTTCGTCTCGTTCGTCCATCTTCGTCCTCCCATTTGATCCCTAGGCCTTCTTTGTACCAAGTTCGTCTCGTTCGTCCCTCTTCGTCCTCCCATTTGATCCCTAGGCCTTCTTTGGACCAAGTTCTTCTCTTTCGTCCATCTTCGTCCTCCCATTTGATCCCTAGTCCTTCTTTGGACCAAGTTCGTCTCGTTCGTCCGTCTTCGTGCTCCCATTTGATCCGTAGGCCTTCTTTGGACAAAGTTCGTCTCGTTCGTCCATCTTCGTCCTCCCATTTGATCCGTCGGCCTTCTTTGTACCATGTTCGTCTGGTTCGTCCATCTTCGTCCTCCCATTTGATCCCTAGGCCTTCTTTGTACCAAGTTCGTCTCGTTCGTCCCTCTTCGTCCTCCCATTTGATCCCTAGGCCTTCTTTCGACCAAGTTCGTCTCGTTCGTCCCTCTTCGTCCTCCCATTTGATCCCTAGGCCTTCTTTGGACCAAGTTCTTCTCGTTCGTCCATCTTCGTCCTCCAATTTGATCCCTAGTCCTTCTTTGGACCAAGTTCGTCTCGTTCGTCCGTCTTCGTGCTCATATTTGATCCGTAGGCCTTCTTTGGACAAAGTTCTTCTCGTTCGACCATCTTCGTCCTCCCATTTGATCCGTTGGCCATCTTTGTACCATGTTCGTCTCGTTCGTCCATCTTCGTCCTCCCATTTGATCCCTAGGCCTTCTTTGTACCATGTTCGTCTCGTTCGTCCCTCTTCGTCCTCCCATTTGATCCCTAGGCCTTCTTTGTACCAAGTTCGTCTCGTTCGTCCCTCTTCGTCCTCCCATTTGATCCGTAGGCCTTCTTTGGACAAAGTTCGTCTCGTTCGTCCATCTTCGTCCTCCCATTTGATCCGTTGGCCTTCTTTGTACCATGTTCGTCTCGTTCGTCCATCTTCGTCCTCCCATTTGATCCCTAGGCCTTCTTTGTACCAAGTTCGTCTCGTTCGTCCCTCTTCGTCCTCCCATTTGATCCCTAGGCCTTCTTTGTACCAAGTTCGTCTCGTTCGTCCCTCTTCGTCCTCCCATTTGATCCCAAGGCCTTCTTTAGACAAAGTTCGTCTCGTTCGTCCATCTTCGTCCTCCCATTTGATCCGTTGGCCTTCTTTGGACCAAGTTCGTCCCGTTCGTCCATCTTCGTCCTCCCATTTGATCCTTTGGCCTTCTTTGTACCATGTTCGTCTCGTTCGTCCCTCTTCGTCTTCCCATTTGATCCGTAGGCCTTCTTTGGACAAAGTTCGTCTCGTTCGTCCATCTTCGTCCTCCCATTTGAGCCCTTGGCCTTCTTTGTACCATGTTCGTCTCGTTCGTCCCTCTTCGTCTTCCCATTTGATCCGTAGGCCTTCTTTGACCAAGTTCGTCTCGTTCGTCCATCTTCGTCCTCCCATTTGATCTGTTGGAATTATTTGGACCAAGTTCGTCCCGTTCGTCCATCTTCGTCCACCCATTTGATCCCTTGGCCTTCTTTGTACCAAGTTCGTCTCATTCGTCCCACTTCGTCCTCCCATTTGATCCCTAGGCCTTCTTTGGACCAAGTTCGTCTCGTTCGTCCATCTTCGTCCTCCCATTCGATCCGTTGGCCTTCTTTGGACCAAGTTCGTCTCGTTCGTCCATCTTCGTGCTCCCATTTGATCCGTAGGCCTTCTTTGGACAAAGTTCGTCTCGTTCGTCCATCTTCGTCCTCCCATTTGATCCGTCGGCCTTCTTTGTACCATGTTCGTCTCGTTCGTCCATCTTCGCCCTCCCATTTGATCCCTAGGTCTTCTTTGTACCAAGTTCGTCTCGTTCGTCCCTCTTCTTCTTCCCATTTGATCCCTAGGCCTTCTTTGTACCAAGTTCGTCTCGTTCGTCCATCTTCGTCCTCCCATTTGATCCCTTGGCCTTCTTTGGACCAAGTTCGTCCCGTTCGTCCATCTTCGTCCTCCCATTTGATCCTTTGGCCTTCTTTGTACCATGTTCGTCTCCTTCGTCCCTCTTCGTCTTCCCATTTGATCCGTAGGACTTCTTTGGACAAAGTTCGTCTCGTTCGTCCATATTCGTCCTCCCATTTGATCCCTTGGCCTTCTTTGTACCATGTTCGTCTCGTTCGTCCCTCTTCGTCTTCCCATTTGATCCGTAGGCCTTCTTTGGACCAAGTTCGTCTCGTTCGTCCATCTTCGTCCTCCCATTTGATCTGTTGGAATTATTTGGACCAAGTTCGTCCCGTTCGTCCATCTTCGTCCACCCATTTGATCCCTTGGCCTTCTTTGAACCAAGTTCGTCTCATTCGTGCCACTTCGTCCTCCCATTTGATCCCTAGGCCTTCTTTGGACCAAGTTCGTCTCGTTCGTCCATCTTTGTCCTCCCATTTGATCCGTCGGCCTTCTTTGGACCAAGTTCGTCTCATTCGTCCATCTTCGTGCTCCCATTTGATCCGTAGGCCTTCTTTGGACAAAGTTCGTCTCGTTCGTCCATCTTCGTCCTCCCATTTGATCCGTTGGCCTTCTTTGTACCATGTTCGTCTCGTTCGTCCATCTTCGTCCTCCCATTTGATCCCTAGGTCTTCTTTGTACCAAGTTCGTCTCGTTCGTCCCTCTTCTTCTTCCCATTTGATCCGTAGGCCTTCTTTGTACCAAGTTCGTCTCGTTCGTCTCGTTCGTCCATCTTCGTCCTCCCATTTGATCCCTTGGCCTTCTTTGGACCAAGTTCGTCCCGTTCGTCCATCTTCGTCCTCCCATTTGATCCCTTGGCCTTCTTTGTACCATGTTCGTCACGTTCGTCCCTCTTCGTCTTCCCATTTGATCCGTAGGCCTTCTTTGGACCAAGTTCGTCTCGTTCCTCCATCTTCGTCCTCCCATTTGATCCCTTGGCCTTCTTTTTACCATGTTCATCTCGTTCGTCTTTCTTCGTCTTCCTATTTGATCCCTAGGCCTTCTTTGGACCAAGTTCGTCTCGTTCGCCCATCTTCGTCCTCCCATTTGATCTGTTGGAATTATTTGGACCAAGTTCGTCTCGTTCGTCCATGTTCGTCCTCCCATTTGATCCCTTGGCCTTCTTTGTACCAAGTTAGTCTCGTTCGTCCCTCTTCGTCCTCCCATTTGATCCCTAGGCCTTCTTTCGACCAAGTTCGTCTCGTTCGTCCCTCTTCGTCCTCCCATTTGATCCCTAGGCCTTCTTTAGACCAAGTTCGTCTCGTTCGTCCATCTTCGTCCTCCCATTTGATCCGTTGGCCTTCTTTGGACCAAGTTCGTCCCGTTCGTCCATCTTCGTCCTCCCATTTGATCCTTTGGCCTTCTTTGTACCATGTTCGTCTCGTTCGTCCCTCTTCGTCTTCCCATTTGATCCGTAGGCCTTCTTTGGACAAAGTTCGTCTCGTTCGTCCATCTTCGTCCTCCCATTTGAGCCCTTGGCCTTCTTTGTACCATGTTCGTCTCGTTCGTCCCTCTTCATCTTCCCATTTGATCCGTAGGCCTTCTTTGCCCAAGTTCGTCTCGTTCGTCCATCTTCGTCCTCCCATTTGATCTGTTGGAATTATTTGGACCAAGTTCGTCCCGTTCGTCCATCTTCGTCCACCCATTTGATCCCTTGGCCTTATTTGTACCAAGTTCGTCTCATTCGTCCCACTTCGTCCTCCCATTTGATCCCTAGGCCTTCTTTGGACCAAGTTCGTCTCGTTCGTCCATCTTCGTCCTCCCATTTGATCCGTCGGCCTTCTTTGGACCAAGTTCGTCTCGTTCGTCCATCTTCGTGCTCCCATTTGATCCGTAGGCCTTCTTTGGACAAAGTTCGTCTCGTTCGTCCATCTTCGTCCTCCCATTTGATCCGTCGGCCTTCTTTGTACCATGTTCGTCTCGTTCGTCCCTCTTCTTCTTCCCATTTGATCCCTAGGCCTTCTTTGTACCAAGTTCGTCTCGTTCGTCCATCTTCGTCCTCCCATTTGATCCCTTGGCCTTCTTTGGACCAAGTTCGTCCCGTTCGTCCATCTTCGTCCTCCCATTTGATCCTTTGGCCTTCTTTGTACCATGTTCGTCTCCTTCGTCCCTCTTCGTCTTCCCATTTGATCCGTAGGCCTTCTTTGGACAAAGTTCGTCTCGTTCGTCCATCTTCGTCCTCCCATTTGATCCCTTGGCCTTCTTTGTACCATGTTCGTCTCGTTCGTCCCTCTTCGTCTTCCCATTTGATCCGTAGGCCTTCTCTGGACCAAGGTCGTCTCGTTCGTCCATCTTCGTCCTCCCATTTGATCTGTTGGAATTATTTGGACCAAGTTCGTCCCGTTCGTCCATCTTCGTCCACCCATTTGATCCCTTGGCCTTCTTTGAACCAAGTTCGTCTCATTCGTGCCACTTCGTCCTCCCATTTGATCCCTAGGCCTTCTTTGGACCAAGTTCGTCTCGTTGGTCCATCTTCGTCCTCCCATTTGATCCGTCTGCCTTCTTTGGACCAAGTTCGTCTCGTTCGTCCATCTTCGTGCTCCCATTTGATAAGTAGGCCTTCTTTGGACAAAGTTCGTCTCGTTCGTCCATCTTCGTCCTCCCATTTGATCCGTCGGCCTTCTTTGTACCATGTTCGTCTCGTTCGTCCATCTTCGTCCTCCTATTTGATCCCTAGGTCTTCTTTGTACCAAGTTCGTCTCGTTCGTCCCTCTTCTTCTTCCCATTTGATCCCTAGGCCTTCTTTGTACCAAGTTCGTCTCGTTCGTCCATCTTCGTCCTCCCATTTGATCCCTTGGCCTTCTTTGGACCAAGTTCGTCCCGTTCGTCCATCTTCGTCCTCCCATTTGATCCCTAGGCCTTCTTTGGACCAAGTTCGTCTCGTTCGTCCATCTTCGTGCTCCCATTTGATCCGTCGGCCTACTTTGGACAAAGTTCGTCTCGTTCGTCCATCTTCGTCCTCCCATTTGATCCGTCGGCATTCTTTGTACCATGTTCGTCTCGTTCGTCCATCTTCGTCCTCCTATTTGATCTCTAGGTCTTCTTTGTACCATGTTCGTCACGTTCGTCCCTCTTCGTCTTCCCATTTGATCCGTAGGCCTTCTTTGGACCAAGTTCGTCTCGTTCGTCATTCTTTGTCCTCCCATTTGATCTATTGGAATTATTTGGACCAAGTTCGTCTCGTTCGTCCATCTTCGTCCTCCCATTTGATCCCTTGGCCTTCTTTGTACCAAGTTCGTCTCGTTCGTCCGTCTTCGTCCTCCCATTTGATCCCTAGGCCTTCTTTGGACCAAGTTCGTCTCGTTCGTCCGTCTTCGTCCTCCCATTTGATCCCTAGGCCTTCTTTGGACCAAGTTCGTCTCGTTCGTCCATCTTCGTCCTCCCATTTGATCTGCAGGCCTTCTTTGGACCAAGTTCGTCTCGTTCGTCCCTCTTCGTCCTCCCATTTGATCCCTAGGCCTTCTTTGGACCAAGTTCTTCTCGTTCGTCCATCTTCGTCCTCCCATTTGATCCCTAGTCCTTCTTTGGACCAAGTTCGTCTCTTTCATCCGTCTTCGTGCTCCCATTTGATCCGTAGGCCTTCTTTGGACAAAGTTCATCTCGTTCGTCCATCTTCGTCCTCCCATTTGATCCGTTGGCCTTCTTTGTACCATGTTCGTCTCGTTCGCCCATCTTCGTCCACCCATTTGATCCCTAGGCCTTTTTTGTACCAAGTTCGTCTCTTTCGTCCCTCTTCGTCGTCCCATTTGATCCCTAGGCCTTCTTTGGACCAAGTTCGTCTCGTTCGTCCATCTTCGTGCTCCCATTTGATCCGTCGGCCTACTTTGGACAAAGTTCGTCTCGTTCGTCCATCTTCGTCCTCCCATTTGATCCGTTGGCCTTCTTTGTACCATGTTCGTCTCGTTCGTCCATCTTCGTCCTCCCATTTGATCCCTAGGCCTTCTTTGTACGAAGTTCGTCTCGTTCGTCCCTCTTCGTCCTCCCATTTGATCCGTAGGCCTTCTTTGGACAAAGTTCGTCTCGTTCGTCCATCTTCGTCCTCCCATTTGATCCGTTGGCCTTCTTTGTACCATGTTCGTCTCGTTCGTCCATCTTCGTCCTCCCATTTGATCCCTAGGCCTTCTTTGTACCAAGTTCGTCTCGTTCGTCCCTCTTCTTCTTCCCATTTGATCCCTAGGCCTTCTTTGGACCAAGTTCGTCTCGTTCGTCCATCTTCGTCCTCCCATTTGATCCCTTGGCCTTCTTTGTACCAAGTTCGTCTCGTTCGTCCCTCTTCGTCCTCCCATTTGATCCCTAGGCCTTCTTTCGACCAAGTTCGTCTCGTTCGTCCGTCTTCGTGCTCCCATTTGATCCGTAGGCCTTCTTTGGACAAAGTTCGTCTCGTTCGTCCATCTTCGTCCTCCCATTTGATCCGTTGGCCTTCTTTGTACCATGTTCGTCTCATTCCCCCATCTTCGTCCACCCATTTGATCCCTAGGCCTTTTTTGTACCAAGTTCGTCTCTTTTGTCCCTCTTCGTCCTCCCATTTGATCCCTAGGCCTTCTTTGTACCAAGTTCGTCTCGTTCGTCCCTCTTCGTCCTCCCATTTGATCCGTAGGCCTTCTTTGGACAAAGTTCGTCTCGTTCGTCCATCTTCGTCCTCCCATTTGATCCGTTGGCCTTCTTTGTACCATGTTCGTCTCGTTCGTCCATCTTCGTCCTCCCATTTGATCCCTAGGCCTTCTTTGTACCAAGTTCGTCTCGTTCGTCCCTCTTCGTCCTCCCATTTGATCCCTAGGCCTTCTTTGTACCAAGTTCGTCTCGTTCGTCCCTCTTCGTCCTCCCATTTGATCCGAAGGCCTTCTTTAGACAAAGTTCGTCTCGTTCGTCCATCTTCGTCCTCCCATTTGATCCGTTGGCCTTCTTTGGACCAAGTTCATCCCGTTCGTCCATCGTCGTCCTCCCATTTGATCCCTGGGCCTTCTTTGTACCATGTTCGTCTCGTTCGTCCCTCTTCGTCTTCCCATTTGATCCGTAGGCCTTCTTTGGACAAAGTTCGTCTCGTTCGTCCATCTTCGTCCTCCCATTTGATCCCTTGGCCTTCTTTGTACCATGTTCGTCTCGTTCGTCCCTCTTCGTCTTCCCATTTGATCCGTAGGCCTTCTTTGGACCAAGTTCGTCTCGTTCGTCCATCTTCGTGCTCCCATTTGATCCGTAGCCCTTCTTTGGACAAAGTTCGTCTCGTTCGTCCATCTTCGTCCTCCCATTTGATCCGTAGGCCTTCTTTGTACCAAGTTCGTCTCATTCGTCCCACTTCGTCCTCCCATTTGATCCCTAGGCCTTCTTCGGACCAAGTTCGTCTCGTTCGTCCATCTTCGTCCTCCCATTTGATCCGTAGGCCTTCTTTGGACCAAGTTCATCTCGTTCGTCCATCTTCGTGCTCCCATTTGATCCGTCGGCCTACTTTGGACAAAGTTCGTCTCGTTCGTCCATCTTCGTCCTCCCATTTGATGCGTTGGCCTTCTTTGTACCATGTTCATCTCGTTCGTCCATCTTCGTCCTCCCATTTGATCCCTAGGCCTTCTTTGTACGAAGTTCGTCTCGTTCGTCCCTCTTCGTCCTCCCATTTGATCCGTAGGCCTTCTTTGGACAAAGTTCGTCTCGTTCGTCCATCTTCGTCCTCCCATTTGATCCGTTGGCCTTCTTTGTACCATGTTCGTCTCGTTCGTCCATCTTCGTCCTCCCATTTGATCCCTAGGCCTTCTTTGTACCAAGTTCGTCTCGTTCGTCCCTCTTCGTCTTCCCATTTGATCCGTAGGCCTTCTTTGGACCAAGTTCGTCTCGTTCGTCATTCTTTGTCCTCCCATTTGATCTATTGGAATTATTTGGACCAAGTTCGTCTCGTTCGTCCATCTTCGTCCTCCCATTTGATCCCTTGGCCTTCTTTGTACCAAGTTCGTCTCGTTCGTCCGTCTTCGTCCTCCCATTTGATCCCTAGGCCTTCTTTGGACCAAGTTCGTCTCGTTCGTCCGTCTTCGTCCTCCCATTTGATCCCTAGGCCTTCTTTGGACCAAGTTCGTCTCGTTCGTCCATCTTCGTCCTCCCATTTGATCTGCAGGCCTTCTTTGGACCAAGTTCGTCTCGTTCGTCCATCTTCGTGCTCCCATTTGATCCGTCGGCCTTCTTTGGACAAAGTTCGTCTCGTTCGTCCATCTTCGTCCTCCCATTTGATCCGTTGGCCTTCTTTGTACCATGTTCGTCTCGTTCGTCCATCTTCGTCCTCCCATTTGATCCCTAGGCCTTCTTTGTACGAAGTTCGTCTCGTTCGTCCCTCTTCGTCCTCCCATTTGATCCCTAGGCCTTCTTTGGACAAAGTTCGTCTCGTTCGTCCATCTTCGTGATCCCATTTGATCCGTAGGCCTTCTTTGGACAAAGTTCGTCTCGTTCGTCCATCTTCGTCCTCCCATTTGATCCCTACGCCTTCTTTGGACCAAGTTCGTCTTGTTCGTCCATCTTCGTCCTCCCATTTGATCTGTAGGCCTTCTTTGGACCAAGTTCGTCTCGTTCGTCCATCTTCGTGCTCCCATTTGATCCGTCGGCCTACTTTGGACAAAGTTCGTCTCGTTCGTCCATCTTCGTCCTCCCATTTGATCCGTTGGCCTTCTTTGTACCATGTTCATCTCGTTCGTCCATCTTCGTCCTCCCATTTGATCCCTAGGCCTTCTTTGTACGAAGTTCGTCTCGTTCGTCCCTCTTCGTCCTCCCATTTGATCCGTTGGCCTTCTTTGGACAAAGTTCGTCTCGTTCGTCCATCTTCGTCCTCCCATTTGATCCGTTGGCCTTCTTTGTACCATGTTCGTCTCGTTCGTCCATCTTCGTCCTCCCATTTGATCCCTAGGCCTTCTTTGTACCAAGTTCGTCTCGTTCGTCCCTCTTCTTCTTCCCATTTGATCCCTAGGCCTTCTTTGGACCAAATTCGTCTCGTTCGTCCATCTTCGTCCTCCCATTTGATCCCTTGGCCTTCTTTGTACCAAGTTCGTCTCGTTCGTCCCTCTTCGTCCTCCCATTTGATCCCTAGGCCTTCTTTCGACCAAGTTCGTCTCGTTCGTCCCTCTTCGACCTCCCATTTGATCCCTAGGCCTTCTTTGGACCAAGTTCGTCTCGTTCGTCCATCTTCGTCCTCCCATTTGATCTGTAGGCCTTCTTTGGACCAAGTTCATCTCGTTCGTCCATCTTCGTGCTCCCATTTGATCCCTTGGCCTTCTTTGGACCAAGTTCGTCCCGTTCGTCCATCTTCGTCCTCCCATTTGATCCCTTGGCCTTCTTTGTACCATGTTCGTCTCGTTCGTCCCTCTTCGTCTTCCCATTTGATCCGTAGGCCTTCTTTGGACCAAGTTCGTCTCGTTCGTCCATCTTCGTCCTCCCATTTGATCCCTTGGCCTTCTTTGTACCATGTTCCTCTCGTTCGTCCCTCTTCGTCTTCCCATTTGATCCGTAGGCCTTCTTTGGACCAAGTTCGTCTCGTTCGTCGTTCTTCGTCCTCCCATTTGATCTATTGGAATTATTTGGACCAAGTTCGTCTCGTTCGTCCATCTTCGTCCTCCCATTTGATCCCTTGGCCTTCTTTGTACCAAGTTCGTCTCGTTCGTCCGTCTTCGTCCTCCCATTTGATCCCTAGGCTTCTTTGGACCAAGTTCGTCTCGTTCGTCCGTCTTCGTCCTCCCATTTGATCCCTAGGCCTTCTTTGGACCAAGTTCGTCTCGTTCGTCCATCTTCGTCCTCCCATTTGATCTGCAGGCCTTCTTTGGACCAAGTTCGTCTCGTTCGTCCATCTTCGTGCTCCCATTTGATCCGTCGGCCTTCTTTGGACAAAGTTCGTCTCGTTCGTCCATCTTCGTCCTCCCATTTGATCCGTTGGCCTTCTTTGTACCATGTTCGTCTCGTTCGTCCATCTTCGTCCTCCCATTTGATCCCTAGGCCTTCTTTGTACGAAGTTCGTCTCGTTCGTCCCTCTTCGTCCTCCCATTTGATCCCTAGGCCTTCTTTGGACCAAGTTCTTCTCGTTCGTCCATCTTCGTCCTCCCATTTGATCCCTAGTCCTTCTTTGGACCAAGTTCGTCTCGTTCGTCCGTCTTCGTGCTCCCATTTGATCCGTAGGCCTTCTTTGGACAAAGTTCGTCTCGTTCGTCCTTCTTCGTCCTCCCATTTGATCCGTTGGCCTTCTTTGTACCATGTTCGTCTCGTTCGCCCATCTTCGTCCACCCATTCGATCCCTAGGCCTTTTTTGTACCAAGTTCGTCTCTTCCGTCCCTCTTCGTCCTCCCATTTGATCCCTAGGCCTTCTTTGTACGAAGTTCGTCTCGTTCGTCCCTCTTCGTCCTCCCATTTGATCCGTAGGCCTTCTTTGGACAAAGTTCGTCTCGTTCGTCCATCTTCGTCCTCCCATTTGATCCGTCGGCCTTCTTTGTACCATGTTCGTCTCGTTCGTCCATCTTCGTCCTCCCATTTGATCCCTAGGCCTTCTTTGTACCAAGTTCGTCTCGTTCGTCCCTCTTCTTCTTCCCATTTGATCCCTTGGCCTTCTTTGTACCATGTTCGTCTCGTTCGTCCCTCTTCGTCTTCCCATTTGATCCGTAGGCCTTCTTTGGACCAAGTTCGTCTCGTTCGTCCATCTTCGTGCTCCCATTTGATCCGTAGGCCTTCTTTGGACAAAGTTCGTCACGTTCGTCCATCTTCGTCCTCCCATTTGATCCGTAGGCCTTCTTTGTACCAAGTTCGTCTCATTCGTCCCACTTCGTCCTCCCATTTGATCCCTAGGCCTTCTTCGGACCAAGTTCGTCTCGTTCGTCCATCTTCGTCCTCCCATTTGATCCGTAGGCCTTCTTTGGACCAAGTTCATCTCGTTCGTCCATCTTCGTGATCCCATTTGATCCGTAGGCCTTCTTTGGACAAAGTTCGTCTCGTTCGTCCATCTTCGTCCTCCCATTTGATCCCTAGGTCTTCTTTGGACCAAGTTCGTCTCGTTCGTCCATCTTCGTCCTCCCATTTGATCTGTAGGCCTTCTTTGGACCAAGTTCGTCTCGTTCGTCCATCTTCGTCCTCCCATTTGATCCGTTGGCCTTCTTTGTACCATGTTCGTCTCGTTCGTCCATCTTCGTCCTCCCATTTGATCCCTAGGCCTTCTTTGTACGAAGTTCGTCTCGTTCGTCCCTCTTCGTCCTCCCATTTGATCCGTAGGCCTTCTTTGGACAAAGTTCGTCTCGTTCGTCCATCTTCGTCCTCCCATTTGATCCGTTGGCCTTCTTTGTACCATGTTCGTCTCGTTCGTCCATCTTCGTCCTCCCATTTGATCCCTAGGCCTTCTTTGTACCAAGTTCGTCTCGTTCGTCCCTCTTCTTCTTCCCATTTGATCCCTAGGCCTTCTTTGGACCAAGTTCGTCTCGTTCGTCCATCTTCGTCCTCCCATTTGATCCCTTGGCCTTCTTTGTACCAAGTTCGTCTCGTTCGTCCCTCTTCGTCCTCCCATTTGGTCCCTAGGCCTTCTTTCGACCAAGTTCGTCTCGTTCGTCCCTCTTCGACCTCCCATTTGATCTGTAGGCCTTCTTTGGACCAAGTTCGTCTCGTTCGTCCATCTTCGTGCTCCCATTTGATCTGTCGGCCTACTTTGGACAAAGTTCGTCTCGTTCGTCCATCTTCGTCCTCCCATTTGATCCGTTGGCCTTCTTTGTACCATGTTCGTCTCGTTCGTCCATCTTCGTCCTCCCATTTGATCCCTAGGCCTTCTTTGTACGAAGTTCGTCTCGTTCGTCCCTCTTCGTCCTCCCATTTGATCCGTAGGCCTTCTTTGGACAAAGTTCGTCTCGTTCGTCCATCTTCGTCCACCCATTTGATCCGTTGGCCTTCTTTGTACCATGTTCGTCTCGTTCGTCCATCTTCGTCCTCCCATTTGATCCCTAGGCCTTCTTTGGACCAAGTTCGTCTCGTTCGTCCATCTTCGTCCTCCCATTTGATCTGTAGGCCTTCTTTGGACCAAGTTCGTCTCGTTCGTCCATCTTCGTGCTCCCATTTGATCCCTAGGCCTTCTTTGTACCAAGTTCGTCTCGTTCGTCCCTCTTCTTCTTCCCATTTGATCCCTTGGCCTTCTTTGTACCAAGTTCGTCTCATTCGTCCCACTTCGTCCTCCCATTTGATCCCTAGGCCTTCTTCGGACCAAGTTCGTCTCGTTCGTCCATCTTCGTCCTCCCATTTGATCCGTAGGCCTTCTTTGGACCAAGTTCGTCTCGTTCGTCCATCTTCGTGATCCCATTTGATCCGTAGGCCTTCTTTGGACAAAGTTCGTCTCGTTCGTCCATCTTCGTCCTCCCATTTGATGCCTAGGCCTTCTTTGGACCAAGTTCATCTCGTTCGTCCATCTTCGTCCTCCCATTTGATCTGTAGGCCTTCTTTGGACCAAGTTCGTCTCGTTCGTCCATCTTCGTGCTCCCATTTGATCTGTCGGCCTACTTTGGACAAAGTTCGTCTCGTTCGTCCATCTTCGTCCTCCCATTTGATCCGTTGGCCTTCTTTGTACCATGTTCGTCTCGTTCGTCCATCTTCGTCCTCCCATTTGATCCCTAGGCCTTCTTTGTACGAAGTTCGTCTCGTTCGTCCCTCTTCGTCCTCCCATTTGATCCGTAGGCCTTCTTTGGACAAAGTTCGTCTCGTTCGTCCATCTTCGTCCTCCCATTTGATCCGTTGGCCTTCTTTGTACCATGTTCGTCTCGTTCGTCCATCTTCGTCCTCCCATTTGATCCCTAGGCCTTCTTTGTACCAAGTTCGTCTCGTTCGTCCCTCTTCTTCTTCCCATTTGATCCCTAGGCCTTCTTTGGACCAAGTTCGTCTCGTTCGTCCATCTTCGTCCTCCCATTTGATCCCTTGGCATTCTTTGTACCAAGTTCGTCTCGTTCGTCCCTCTTCGTCCTCCCATTTGATCCCTAGGCCTTCTTTCGACCAAGTTCGTCTCGTTCGTCCCTCTTCGACCTCCCATTTGATCCCTAGGCCTTCTTTGGACCAAGTTCGTCTCGTTCGTCTATCTTCGTCCTCCCATTTGATCTGCAGGCCTTCTTTGGACCAAGTTCGTCTCGTTCGTCCATCTTCGTGCTCCCATTTGATCCGTTGGCCTTCTTTGGACAAAGTTCGTCTCGTTCGTCCATCTTCGTCCTCCCATTTGATCCGTTGGCCTTCTTTGTACCATGTTCGTCTCGTTCGTCCATCTTCGTCCTCCCATTTGATCCCTAGGCCTTCTTTGTACGAAGTTCGTCTCGTTCGTCCCTCTTCGTCCTCCCATTTGATCCCTAGGCCTTCTTTGGACCAAGTTCTTCTCGTTCGTCCATCTTCGTCCTCCCATTTGATCCGTAGGCCTTCTTTGGACCAAGTTCATCTCGTTCGTCCATCTTCGTGATCCCATTTGATCCGTAGGCCTTCTTTGGACAAAGTTCGTCCATCTTCGTCCTCCCATTTGATCCCTAGGCCTTCTTTGGACCAAGTTCGTCTCGTTCGTCCATCTTCGTCCTCCCATTTGATCTGTAGGCCTTCTTTGGACCAAGTTCGTCTCGTTCGTCCATCTTCGTGCTCCCATTTGATCCCTAGGCCTTCTTTGTACCAAGTTCGTCTCGTTCGTCCCTCTTCTTCTTCCCATTTGATCCCTTGGCCTTCTTTGTACCAAGTTCGTCTCATTCGTCCCACTTCGTCCTCCCATTTGATCCCTAGGCCTTCTTCGGACCAAGTTCGTCTCGTTCGTCCATCTTCGTCCTCCCATTTGATCCGTAGGCCTTCTTTGGACCAAGTTCATCTCGTTCGTCCATCTTCGTGATCCCATTTGATCCGTTGGCCTTCTTTGTACCATGTTCGTCTCGTTCGTCCATCTTCGTCCTCCCATTTGATCCCTAGGCCTTCTTTGGACCAAGTTCGTCTCGTTCGTCCATCTTCGTCCTCCCATTTGATCTGTAGGCCTTCTTTGGACCAAGTTCGTCTCGTTCGTCCATCTTCGTTCTCCCATTTGATCTGTCGGCCTACTTTGGACAAAGTTCGTCTCGTTCGTCCATCTTCGTCCTCCCATTTGATCCGTTGGCCTTCTTTGTACCATGTTCGTCTCGTTCGTCCATCTTCGTCCTCCCATTTGATCCCTAGGCCTTCTTTGTACGAAGTTCGTCTCGTTCGTCCCTCTTCGTCCTCCCATTTGATCCGTAGGCCTTCTTTGGACAAAGTTCGTCTCGTTCGTCCATCTTCGTCCTCCCATTTGATCCGTTGGCCTTCTTTGTACCATGTTCGTCTCGTTCGTCCATCTTCGTCCTCCCATTTGATCCCTAGGCCTTCTTTGTACCAAGTTCGTCTCGTTCGTCCCTCTTCTTCTTCCCATTTGATCCCTAGGCCTTCTTTGGACCAAGTTCGTCTCGTTCGTCCATCTTCGTCCTCCCATTTGATCCCTTGGCATTCTTTGTACCAAGTTCGTCTCGTTCGTCCCTCTTCGTCCTCCCATTTGATCCCTAGGCCTTCTTTCGACCAAGTTCGTCTTGTTCGTCCCTCTTCGACCTCCCATTTGATCCCTAGGCCTTCTTTGGACCACGTTCGTCTCGTTCGTCCATCTTCGTCCTCCCATTTGATCTGTAGGCCTTCTTTGGACCAAGTTCATCTCGTTCGTCCATCTTCGTGCTCCCATTTGATCCCTTGGCCTTCTTTGGACCAAGTTCGTCCCGTTCGTCCATCTTCGTCCTCCCATTTGATCCCTTGGCCTTCTTTGTACCATGTTCGTCACGTTCGACCCTCTTCGTCTTCCCATTTGATCCGTAGGCCTTCTTTGGACCAAGTTCGTCTCGTTCGTCCATCTTCGTCCTCCCATTTGATCCCTTGGCCTTCTTTGTACCATGTTCATCTCGTTCGTCCCTCTTCGTCTTCCCATTTGATCCGTAGGCCTTCTTTGGACCAAGTTCGTCTCGTTCGTCATTCTTCGTCCTCCCATTTGATCTATTGGAATTATTTGGACCAAGTTCGTCTCGTTCGTCCATCTTCGTCCTCCCATTTGATCCGTAGGCCTTCTTTGGACCAAGTTCATCTCGTTCGTCCATCTTCGTGATCCCATTTGATCCGTAGGCCTTCTTTGGACAAAGTTCGTCTCGTTCGTCCATCTTCGTCCTCCCATTTGATCCCTAGACCTTCTTTGGACCAAGTTCGTCTCGTTCGTCCATCTTCGTCCTACCATTTGATCTGTAGGCCTTCTTTGGACCAAGTTCGTCTCGTTCGTCCATCTTCGTGCTCCCATTTGATCCGTTGGCCTTCTTTGTACCATGTTCGTCTCGTTCGTCCATCTTCGTCCTCCCATTTGATCCCTAGGCCTTCTTTGTACCAAGTTCGTCTCGTTCGTCCCTCTTCTTCTTCCCATTTGATCCCTAGGCCTTCTTTGGACCAAGTTCGTCTCGTTCGTCCATCTTCGTCCTCCCATTTGATCCCTTGGCATTCTTTGTACCAAGTTCGTCTCGTTCGTCCCTCTTCGTCCTCCCATTTGATCCCTAGGCCTTCTTTCGACCAAGTTCGTCTTGTTCGTCCCTCTTCGACCTCCCATTTGATCCCTAGGCCTTCTTTGGACCAAGTTCGTCTCGTTCGTCCATCTTCGTCCTCCCATTTGATCTGTAGGCCTTCTTTGGACCAAGTTCATCTCGTTCGTCCATCTTCGTGCTCCCATTTGATCCCTTGGCCTTCTTTGGACCAAGTTCGTCCCGTTCGTCCATCTTCGTCCTCCCATTTGATCCCTTGGCCTTCTTTGTACCATGTTCGTCACGTTCGACCCTCTTCGTCTTCCCATTTGATCCGTAGGCCTTCTTTGGACCAAGTTCGTCTCGTTCGTCCATCTTCGTCCTCCCATTTGATCCCTTGGCCTTCTTTGTACCATGTTCATCTCGTTCGTCCCTCTTCGTCTTCCCATTTGATCCGTAGGCCTTCTTTGGACCAAGTTCGTCTCGTTCGTCATTCTTCGTCCTCCCATTTGATCTATTGGAATTATTTGGACCAAGTTCGTCTCGTTCATCCATCTTCGTCCTCCCATTTGATCCGTAGGCCTTCTTTGGACCAAGTTCATCTCGTTCGTCCATCTTCGTGATCCCATTTGATCCGTAGGCCTTCTTTGGACAAAGTTCGTCTCGTTCGTCCATCTTCGTCCTCCCATTTGATCCCTAGGCCTTCTTTGGACCAAGTTCGTCTCGTTCGTCGATCTTCGTCCTCCCATTTGATCTGTAGGCCTTCTTTGGACCAAGTTCGTCTCGTTCGTCCATCTTCGTGCTCCCATTTGATCCGTTGGCCTTCTTCGTACCATGTTCGTCTCGTTCGTCCATCTTCGTCCTCCCATTTGATCCCTAGGCCTTCTTTGGACCAAGTTCGTCTCGTTCGTCCATCTTCGTCCTCCCATTTGATCTGTAGGCCTTCTTTGGACCAAGTTCGTCTCGTTCGTCCATCTTCGTGCTCCCATTTGATCTGTCGGCCTACTTTGGACAAAGTTCGTCTCGTTCGTCCATCTTCGTCCTCCCATTTGATCCGTTGGCCTTCTTTGTACCATGTTCGTCTCGTTCGTCCATCTTCGTCCTCCCATTTGATCCCTAGGCCTTCTTTGTACCAAGTTCGTCTCGTTCGTCCCTCTTCTTCTTCCCATTTGATCCCTAGGCCTTCTTTGGACCAAGTTCGTCTCGTTCGTCCATCTTCGTCCTCCCATTTGATCTGTAGGCCTTCTTTGGACCAAGTTCATCTCGTTCGTCCATCTTCGTGCTCCCATTTGATCCCTTGGCCTTCTTTGGACCAAGTTCGTCCCGTTCGTCCATCTTCGTCCTCCCATTTGATCCCTTGGCCTTCTTTGTACCATGTTCGTCACGTTCGACCCTCTTCGTCTTCCCATTTGATCCGTAGGCCTTCTTTGGACCAAGTTCGTCTCGTTCGTCCATCTTCGTGATCCCATTTGATCCGTAGGCCTTCTTTGGACCAAGTTCGTCTCGTTCGTCCATCTTCGTCCTCCCATTTGATCCCTAGGCCTTCTTTGGACCAAGTTCGTCTCGTTCGTCGATCTTCGTCCTCCCATTTGATCTGTAGGCCTTCTTTGGACCAAGTTCGTCTCGTTCGTCCATCTTCGTGCTCCCATTTGATCCGTTGGCCTTCTTCGTACCATGTTCGTCTCGTTCGTCCATCTTCGTCCTCCCATTTGATCCCTAGGCCTTCTTTGGACCAAGTTCGTCTCGTTCGTCCATCTTCGTCCTCCCATTTGATCTGTAGGCCTTCTTTGGACCAAGTTCGTCTCGTTCGTCCATCTTCGTGCTCCCATTTGATCTGTCGGCCTACTTTGGACAAAGTTCGTCTCGTTCGTCCATCTTCGTCCTCCCATTTGATCCGTTGGCCTTCTTTGTACCATGTTCGTCTCGTTCGTCCATTTTCGTCCTCCCATTTGATCCCTAGGCCTTCTTTCGACCAAGTTCGTCTTGTTCGTCCCTCTTCGACCTCCCATTTGATCCCTAGGCCTTCTTTGGACCAAGTTCGTCTCGTTCGTCCATCTTCGTCCTCCCATTTGATCTGTAGGCCTTCTTTGGACCAAGTTCATCTCGTTCGTCCATCTTCGTGCTCCCATTTGATCCCTTGGCCTTCTTTGGACCAAGTTCGTCCCGTTCGTCCATCTTCGTCCTCCCATTTGATCCCTTGGCCTTCTTTGTACCATGTTCGTCACGTTCGACCCTCTTCGTCTTCCCATTTCATCCGTAGGCCTTCTTTGGACCAAGTTCGTCTCGTTCGTCCATCTTCGTCCTCCCATTTGATCCCTTGGCCTTCTTTGTACCATGTTCATCTTGTTCGTCCCTCTTCGTCTTCCCATTTGATCCGTAGGCCTTCTTTGGACCAAGTTCGTCTCGTTCGTCATTCTTCGTCCTCCCATTTGATCTATTGGAATTATTTGGACCAAGTTCGTCTCGTTCGTCCATCTTCGTCCTCCCATTTGATCCCTTGGCCTTCTTTGTACCAAGTTCGTCTCGTTCGTCCGTCTTCGTCCTCCCATTTGATCCCTAGGCCTTCTTTGGACCAAGTTCGTCTCGTTCGTCCGTCTTCGTCCTCCCATTTGATCCCTAGGCCTTCTTTGGACCAAGTTCGTCTCGTTCGTCCATCTTCGTCCTCCCATTTGATCTGTAGGCCTTCTTTGGACCAAGTTCGTCTCGTTCGTCCATCTTCGTGCTCCCATTTGATCTGTCGGCCTACTTTGGACAAAGTTCGTCTCGTTCGTCCATCTTCGTCCTCCCATTTGATCCGTTGGCCTTCTTTGTACCATGTTCGTCTCGTTCGTCCATCTTCGTCCTCCCATTTGATCCCTAGGCCTTCTTTGTACGAAGTTCGTCTCGTTCGTCCCTCTTCGTCCTCCCATTTGATCCGTAGGCCTTCTTTGGACAAAGTTCGTCTCGTTCGTCCATCTTCGTCCTCCCATTTGATCCGTTGGCCTTCTTTGTACCATGTTCGTCTCGTTCGTCCATCTTCGTCCTCCCATTTGATCCCTAGGCCTTCTTTGTACCAAGTTCGTCTCGTTCGTCCCTCTTCTTCTTCCCATTTGATCCCTAGGCCTTCTTTGGACCAAGTTCGTCTCGTTCGTCCATCTTCGTCCTCCCATTTGATCCCTTGGCATTCTTTGTACCAAGTTCGTCTCGTTCGTCCCTCTTCGTCCTCCCATTTGATCCCTAGGCCTTCTTTCGACCAAGTTCGTCTCGTTCGTCTATCTTCGTCCTCCCATTTGATCTGCAGGCCTTCTTTGGACCAAGTTCGTCTCGTTCGTCCATCTTCGTGCTCCCATTTGATCCGTCGGCCTTCTTTGGACAAAGTTCGTCTCGTTCGTCCATCTTCGTCCTCCCATTTGATCCGTTGGCCTTCTTTGTACCATGTTCGTCTCGTTCGTCCATCTTCGTCCTCCCATTTGATCCCTAGGCCTTCTTTGTACGAAGTTCGTCTCGTTCGTCCCTCTTCGTCCTCCCATTTGATCCCTAGGCCTTCTTTGGACCAAGTTCTTCTCGTTCGTCCATCTTCGTCCTCCCATTTGATCCGTAGGCCTTCTTTGGACCAAGTTCATCTCGTTCGTCCATCTTCGTGATCCCATTTGATCCGTAGGCCTTCTTTGGACAAAGTTCGTCTCGTTCGTCCATCTTCGTCCTCCCATTTGATCCCTAGGCCTTCTTTGGACCAAGTTCGTCTCGTTCGTCCATCTTCGTCCTCCCATTTGATCTGTAGGCCTTCTTTGGACCAAGTTCGTCTCGTTCGTCCATCTTCGTGCTCCCATTTGATCCCTAGGCCTTCTTTGTACCAAGTTCGTCTCGTTCGTCCCTCTTCTTCTTCCCATTTGATCCCTTGGCCTTCTTTGTACCAAGTTCGTCTCATTCGTCCCACTTCGTCCTCCCATTTGATCCCTAGGCCTTCTTCGGACCAAGTTCGTCTCGTTCGTCCATCTTCGTCCTCCCATTTGATCCGTAGGCCTTCTTTGGACCAAGTTCATCTCGTTCGTCCATCTTCGTGATCCCATTTGATCCGTAGGCCTTCTTTGGACAAAGTTCGTCTCGTTCGTCCATCTTCGTCCTCCCATTTGATCCCTAGGCCTTCTTTGGACCAAGTTCGTCTCGTTCGTCCATCTTCGTCCTCCCATTTGATCTGTAGGCCTTCTTTGGACCAAGTTCGTCTCGTTCGTCCATCTTCGTGCTCCCATTTGATCTGTCGGCCTACTTTGGACAAAGTTCGTCTCGTTCGTCCATCTTCGTCCTCCCATTTGATCCGTTGGCCTTCTTTGTACCATGTTCGTCTCGTTCGTCCATCTTCGTCCTCCCATTTGATCCCTAGGCCTTCTTTGTACGAAGTTCGTCTCGTTCGTCCCTCTTCGTCCTCCCATTTGATCCGTAGGCCTTCCTTGGACAAAGTTCGTCTTGTTCGTCCATCTTCGTCCTCCCATTTGATCCGTTGGCCTTCTTTGTACCATGTTCGTCTCGTTCGTCCATCTTCGTCCTCCCATTTGATCCCTAGGCCTTCTTTGTACCAAGTTCGTCTCGTTCGTCCCTCTTCTTCTTCCCATTTGATCCCTAGGCCTTCTTTGGACCAAGTTCGTCTCGTTCGTCCATCTTCGTCCTCCCATTTGATCCCTTGGCATTCTTTGTACCAAGTTCGTCTCGTTCGTCCCTCTTCGTCCTCCCATTTGATCCCTAGGCCTTCTTTCGACCAAGTTCGTCTCGTTCGTCCCTCTTCGACCTCCCATTTGATCCCTAGGCCTTCTTTGGACCAAGTTCGTCTCGTTCGTCCATCTTCGTCCTCCCATTTGATCTGTAGGCCTTCTTTGGACCAAGTTCATCTCGTTCGTCCATCTTCGTGCTCCCATTTGATCCCTTGGCCTTCTTTGGACCAAGTTCGTCCCGTTCGTCCATCTTCGTCCTCCCATTTGATCCCTTGGCCTTCTTTGTACCATGTTCGTCACGTTCGACCCTCTTTGTCTTCCCATTTGATCCGTAGGCCTTCTTTGGACCAAGTTCGTCTCGTTCGTCATTCTTCGTCCTCCCATTTGATCTATTGGAATTATTTGGACCAAGTTCGTCTCGTTCGTCCATCTTCGTCCTCCCATTTGATCCCTTGGCCTTCTTTGTACCAAGTTCGTCTCGTTCGTCCGTCTTCGTCCTCCCATTTGATCCCTAGGCCTTCTTTGGACCAAGTTCGTCTCGTTCGTCCGTCTTCGTCCTCCCATTTGATCCCTAGGCCTTCTTTGGACCAAGTTCGTCTCGTTCGTCCATCTTCGTCCTCCCATTTGATCTGCAGGCCTTCTTTGGACCAAGTTCGTCTCGTTCGTCCATCTTCGTGCTCCCATTTGATCCGTCGGCCTTCTTTGGACAAAGTTCGTCTCGTTCGTCCATCTTCGTCCTCCCATTTGATCCGTTGGCCTTCTTTGTACCATGTTCGTCTCGTTCGTCCATCTTTGTCCTCCCATTTGATCCCTAGGCCTTCTTTGTACGAAGTTCGTCTCGTTCGTCCATCTTCGTCCTCCCATTTGATCCGTTGGCCTTCTTTGTACCATGTTCGTCTCGTTCGTCCATCTTCGTCCTCCCATTTGATCCCTAGGCCTTCTTTGTACCAAGTTCGTCTCGTTCGTCCCTCTTCTTCTTCCCATTTGATCCCTAGGCCTTCTTTGGACCAAGTTCGTCTCGTTCGTCCATCTTCGTCCTCCCATTTGATCCCTTGGCATTCTTTGTACCAAGTTCGTCTCGTTCGTCCCTCTTCGTCCTCCCATTTGATCCCTAGGCCTTCTTTCGACCAAGTTCGTCTCGTTCGTCCCTCTTCGACCTCCCATTTGATCCCTAGGCCTTCTTTGGACCAAGTTCGTCTCGTTCGTCCATCTTCGTCCTCCCATTTGATCTGTAGGCCTTCTTTGGACCAAGTTCATCTCGTTCGTCCATCTTCGTGCTCCCATTTGATCCCTTGGCCTTCTTTGGACCAAGTTCGTCCCGTTCGTCCATCTTCGTCCTCCCATTTGATCCCTTGGCCTTCTTTGTACCATGTTCGTCACGTTCGACCCTCTTCGTCTTCCCATTTGATCCGTAGGCCTTCTTTGGACCAAGTTCGTCTCGTTCGTCCATCTTCGTCCTCCCATTTGATCCCTTGGCCTTCTTTGTACCATGTTCATCTCGTTCGTCCCTCTTCGTCTTCCCATTTGATCCGTAGGCCTTCTTTGGACCAAGTTCGTCTCGTTCGTCATTCTTCGTCCTCCCATTTGATCTATTGGAATTATTTGGACCAAGTTCGTCTCGTTCGTCCATCTTCGTCCTCCCATTTGATCCCTTGGCCTTCTTTGTACCAAGTTCGTCTCGTTCGTCCGTCTTCGTCCTCCCATTTGATCCCTAGGCCTTCTTTGGACCAAGTTCGTCTCGTTCGTCCGTCTTCGTCCTCCCATTTGATCCCTAGGCCTTCTTTGGACCAAGTTCGTCTCGTTCGTCCATCTTCGTCCTCCCATTTGATCAGTAGGCCTTCTTTGGACCAAGTTCGTCTCGTTCGTCCATCTTCGTGCTCCCATTTGATCCGTCGGCCTTCTTTGGATAAAGTTCGTCTCGTTCGTCCATCTTCGTCCTCCCATTTGATCCGTTGGCCTTCTTTGTACCATGTTCGTCTCGTTCGTCCATCTTCGTCCTCCCATTTGATCCCTAGGCCTTCTTTGTACGAAGTTCGTCTCGTTCGTCCCTCTTCGTCTTCCCATTTGATCCCTAGGCCTTCTTTGGACCAAGTTCTTCTCGTTCGTCCATCTTCGTCCTCCCATTTGATCCGTAGGCCTTCTTTGGACCAAGTTCATCTGGTTCGTCCATCTTCGTGATCCCATTTGATCCGTAGGCCTTCTTTGGACAAAGTTCGTCTCGTTCGTCCATCTTCGTCCTCCCATTTGATCCCTAGGCCTTCTTTGGACCAAGTTCGTCTCGTTCGTCCATCTTCGTCCTCCCATTTGATCTGTAGGCCTTCTTTGGACCAAGTTCGTCTCGTTCGTCCATCTTCGTGCTCCCATTTGATCCCTAGGCCTTCTTTGTACCAAGTTCGTCTCGTTCGTCCCTCTTCTTCTTCCTATTTGATCCCTTGGCCTTCTTTGTACCAAGTTCGTCTCATTCGTCCCACTTCGTCCTCCCATTTGATCCCTAGGCCTTCTTCGGACCAAGTTCGTCTCGTTCGTCCATCTTCGTCCTCCCATTTGATCCGTAGGCCTTCTTTGGACCAAGTTCATCTCGTTCGTCCATCTTCGTGATCCCATTTGATCCGTAGGCCTTCTTTGGACAAAGTTCGTCTCGTTCGTCCATCTTCGTCCTCCCATTTGATCCCTAGGCCTTCTTTGGACCAAGTTCGTCTCGTTCGTCCATCTTCGTCCTCCCATTTGATCCCTAGGCCTTCTTTGTACCAAGTTCGTCTCGTTCGTCCCTCTTCTTCTTCCCATTTGATCCCTAGGCCTTCTTTGGACCAAGTTCCTCTCGTTCGTCCATCTTCGTCCTCCCATTTGATCCCTTGGCCTTCTTTGTACCAAGTTCGTCTCGTTCGTCCCTCTTCGTCCTCCCATTTGATCCCTAGGCCTTCTTTCGACCAAGTTCGTCTCGTTCGTCCCTCTTCGACCTCCCATTTGATCCCTAGGCCTTCTTTGGACCAAGTTCGTCTCGTTCGTCCATCTTCGTCCTCCCATTTGATCTGTAGGCCTTCTTTGGACCAAGTTCATCTCGTTCGTCCATCTTCGTGCTCCCATTTGATCCCTTGGCCTTCTTTGGACCAAGTTCGTCCCGTTCGTCCATCTTCGTCCTCCCATTTGATCCCTTGGCCTTCTTTGTACCATGTTCGTCACGTTCGTCCCTCTTCGTCTTCCCATTTGATCCGTAGGCCTTCTTTGGACCAAGTTCGTCTCGTTCGTCCATCTTCGTCCTCCCATTTGATCCCTTGGCCTTCTTTGTACCATGTTCATCTCGTTCGTCCCTCTTCGTCTTCCCATTTGATCCGTAGGCCTTCTTTGGACCAAGTTCGTCTCGTTCGTCATTCTTCGTCCTCCCATTTGATCTATTGGAATTATTTGGACCAAGTTCGTCTCGTTCGTCCATCTTCGTCCTCCCATTTGATCCCTTGGCCTTCTTTGTACCAAGTTCGTCTCGTTCGTCCGTCTTCGTCCTCCCATTTGATCCCTAGGCCTTCTTTGGACAAAGTTCGTCTCGTTCGTCCGTCTTCGTCCTCCCATTTGATCCCTAGGCCTTCTTTGGACCAAGTTCGTCTCGTTCGTCCATCTTCGTCCTCCCATTTGATCTGCAGGCCTTCTTTGGACCAAGTTCGTCTCGTTCGTCCATCTTCGTCCTCCCATTTGATCCCTAGGCCTTCTTTGTACCAAGTTCGTCTCGTTCGTCCCTCTTCTTCTTCCCATTTGATCCCTAGGCCTTCTTTGGACCAAGTTCCTCTCGTTCGTCCATCTTCGTCCTCCCATTTGATCCCTTGGCCTTCTTTGTACCAAGTTCGTCTCGTTCGTCCCTCTTCGTCCTCCCATTTGATCCCTAGGCCTTCTTTCGACCAAGTTCGTCTCGTTCGTCCCTCTTCGACCTCCCATTTGATCCCTAGGCCTTCTTTGGACCAAGTTCGTCTCGTTCGTCCATCTTCGTCCTCCCATTTGATCTGTAGGCCTTCTTTGGACCAAGTTCATCTCGTTCGTCCATCTTCGTGCTCCCATTTGATCCCTTGGCCTTCTTTGGACCAAGTTCGTCACGTTCGTCCCTCTTCGTCTTCCCATTTGATCCGTAGGCCTTCTTTGGACCAAGTTCGTCTCGTTCGTCCATCTTCGTCCTCCCATTTGATCCCTTGGCCTTCTTTGTACCATGTTCATCTCGTTCGTCCCTCTTCGTCTTCCCATTTGATCCGTAGGCCTTCTTTGGACCAAGTTCGTCTCGTTCGTCATTCTTCGTCCTCCCATTTGATCTATTGGAATTATTTGGACCAAGTTCGTCTCGTTCGTCCATCTTCGTCCTCCCATTTGATCCCTTGGCCTTCTTTGTACCAAGTTCGTCTCGTTCGTCCGTCTTCGTCCTCCCATTTGATCCCTAGGCCTTCTTTGGACCAAGTTCGTCTCGTTCGTCCGTCTTCGTCCTCCCATTTGATCCCTAGGCCTTCTTTGGACCAAGTTCGTCTCGTTCGTCCATCTTCGTCCTCCCATTTGATCTGCAGGCCTTCTTTGGACCAAGTTCGTCTCGTTCGTCCATCTTCGTGCTCCCATTTGATCCGTCGGCCTTCTTTGGACAAAGTTCATCTCGTTCGTCCATCTTCGTCCTCCCATTTGATCCGTTGGCCTTCTTTGTACCATGTTCGTCTCGTTCGTCCATCTTCGTCCTCCCATTTGATCCCTAGGCCTTCTTTGTACCAAGTTCGTCTCTTTCGTCCCTCTTCGTCCTCCCATTTGATCCCTAGGCCTTCTTTGGACCAAGTTCGTCTCGTTCGTCCATCTTCGTGCTCCCATTTGATCCGTCGGCCTACTTTGGACAAAGTTCGTCTCGTTCGTCCGTCTTCGTCCTCCCATTTGATCCGTTGGCCTTTTTTGTACCATGTTCGTCTCGTTCGTCCATCTTCGTCCTCCCATTTGATCCCTAGGCCTTCTTTGGACCAAGTTCTTCTCGTTCGTCCATCTTCGTCCTCCCATTTGATCCCTAGGCCTTCTTTGGACAAAGTTCATCTCGTTCGTCCCTCTTCGTCCTCCCATTTGATCCCTAGGCCTTCTTTGGACCAAGTTCTTCTCGTTCGTCCATCTTCGTCCTCCCATTTGATCCCTAGTCCTTCTTTGGACCAAGTTCGTCTCGTTCGTCCATCTTCGTCCTCCCATTTGATCTGCAGGCCTTCTTTGGACCAAGTTCGTCTCGTTCGTCCATCTTCGTGCTCCCATTTGATCCGTCGGCCTTCTTTGGACAAAGTTCATCTCGTTCGTCCATCTTCGTCCTCCCATTTGATCCGTTGGCCTTCTTTGTACCATGTTCGTCTCGTTCGTCCATCTTCGTCCTCCCATTTGATCCCTAGGCCTTCTTTGTACCAAGTTCGTCTCTTTCGTCCCTCTTCGTCCTCCCATTTGATCCCTAGGCCTTCTTTGGACCAAGTTCTTCTCGTTCGTCCATCTTCGTCCTCCCATTTGATCCCTAGGCCTTCTTTGTACCAAGTTCGTCTCTTTCGTCCCTCTTCGTCCTCCCATTTGATCCCTAGGCCTTCTTTGGACCAAGTCCGTCTCGTTCGTCCATCTTCGTGCTCCCATTTGATCCGTCGGCCTACTTTGGACAAAGTTCGTCTCGTTCGTCCGTCTTCGTCCTCCCATTTGATCCGTTGGCCTTCTTTGTACCATGTTCGTCTCGTTCGTCCATCTTCGTCCTCCCATTTGATCCCTAGGCCTTCTTTGTACCAAGTTCGTCTCGTTCGTCCCTCTTCTTCTTCCCATTTGATCCCTAGGCCTTCTTTGGACCAAGTTCGTCTCGTTCGTCCCTCTTCGTCCTCGCATTTGATCCCTAGGCCTTCTTTGGACCAAGTTCGTCTCGTTCGTCCATCTTCGTGCTCCCATTTGATCCGTCGGCCTACTTTGGACAAAGTTCGTCTCGTTCGTCCATCTTCGTCCTCCCATTTGATCCGTTGGCCTTCTTTGTACCATGTTCGTCTCGTTCGTCCATCTTCGTCCTCCCATTTGATCCGTAGGCCTTCTTTGGACAAAGTTCGTCTCGTTCGTCCATCTTCGTCCTCCCATTTGATCCCTAGGCATTCTTTGGACCAAGTTCGTCTCGTTCGTCCATCTTCGTCCTCCCATTTGATCTGTAGGCCTTCTTTGGACCAAGTTCGTCTCGTTCGTCCATCTTCGTGCTCCCATTTGATCCCTAGGCCTTCTTTGTACCAAGTTCGTCTCGTTCGTCCCTCTTCTTCTTCCCATTTGATCCCTTGGCCTTCTTTGTACCAAGTTCGTCTCATTCATCCCACTTCGTCCTCCCATTTGATCCCTAGGCCTTCTTCGGACCAAGTTCGTCTCGTTCGTCCATCTTCGTCCTCCCATTTGATCCGTAGGCCTTCTTTGGACCAAGTTCATCTCGTTCGTCCATCTTCGTGATCCCATTTGAGCCGTAGGCCTTCTTTGGACAAAGTTCGTCTCGTTCGTCCATCTTCGTCCTCCCATTTGATCCCTAGGCCTTCTTTGGACCAAGTTCGTCTCGTTCGTCCATCTTCGTCCTCCCATTTGATCTATAGGCCTTCTTTGGACCAAGTTCGTCTCGTTCGTCCATCTTCGTGCTCCCATTTGATCTGTCGGCCTACTTTGGACAAAGTTCGTCTCGTTCGTCCATCTTCGTCCTCCCATTTGATCCGTTGGCCTTCTTTGTACCATGTTCGTCTCGTTCGTCCATCTTCGTCCTCCCATTTGATCCCTAGGCCTTCTTTGTACGAAGTTCGTCTCGTTCGTCCCTCTTCGTCCTCCCATTTGATCCGTAGGCCTTCTTTGGACAATGTTCGTCTCGTTCGTCCATCTTCGTCCTCCCATTTGATCCGTTGGCCTTCTTTGTACCATGTTCGTCTCGTTCGTCCATCTTCGTCCTCCCATTTGATCCCTAGGCCTTCTTTGTACCAAGTTCGTCTCGTTCGTCCCTCTTCTTCTTCCCATTTGATCCCTAGGCCTTCTTTGGACCAAGTTCGTCTCGTTCGTCCATCCTCGTCCTCCCATTTGATCCCTTGGCCTTCTTTGTACCAAGTTCGTCTCGTTCGTCCCTCTTCGTCCTCCCATTTGATCCCTAGGCCTTCTTTCGACCAAGTTCGTCTCGTTCGTCCCTCTTCGACCTCCCATTTGATCCCTAGGCCTTCTTTGGACCAAGTTCGTCTCGTTCGTCCATCTTCGTCCTCCCATTTGATCTGTAGGCCTTCTTTGGACCAAGTTCATCTCGTTCGTCCATCTTCGTGCTCCCATTTGATCCCTTGGCCTTCTTTGGACCAAGTTCGTCCCGTTCGTCCATCTTCGTCCTCCCATTTGATCCCTTGGCCTTCTTTGTACCATGTTCGTCACGTTCGTCCCTCTTCGTCTTCCCATTTGATCCGTAGGCCTTCTTTGGACCAAGTTCGTCTCGTTCGTCCATCTTCGTCCTCCCATTTGATCCCTTGGCCTTCTTTGTACCATGTTCATCTCGTTCGTCCCTCTTCGTCTTCCCATTTGATCCGTAGGCCTTCTTTGGACCAAGTTCGTCTCGTTCGTCATTCTTCGTCCTCCCATTTGATCTATTGGAATTATTTGGACCAAGTTCGTCTCGTTCGTCCATCTTCGTCCTCCCATTTGATCCCTTGGCCTTCTTTGTACCAAGTTCGTCTCGTTCGTCCGTCTTCGTCCTCCCATTTGATCCCTAGGCCTTCTTTGGACCAAGTTCGTCTCGTTCGTCCGTCTTCGTCCTCCCATTTGATCCCTAGGCCTTCTTTGGACCAAGTTCGTCTCGTTCGTCCATCTTCGTCCTCCCATTTGATCTGCAGGCCTTCTTTGGACCAAGTTCGTCTCGTTCGCCCATCTTCGTGCTCCCATTTGATCCGTCGGCCTTCTTTGGACAAAGTTCGTCTCGTTCGTCCATCTTCGTCCTCCCATTTGATCCGTTGGCCTTCTTTGTACCATGTTCGTCTCGTTCGTCCATCTTCGTCCTCCCATTTGATCCCTAGGCCTTCTTTGTACGAAGTTCGTCTCGTTCGTCCCTCTTCGTCCTCCCATTTGATCCCTAGGCCTTCTTTGGACCAAGTTCTTCTCGTTCGTCCATCTTCGTCCTCCCATTTGATCCGTAGGCCTTCTTTGGACCAAGTTCATCTCGTTCGTCCATCTTCGTGATCCCATTTGATCCGTAGGCCTTCTTTGGACAAAGTTCGTCTCGTTCGTCCATCTTCGTCCTCCCATTTGATCCCTAGGCCTTCTTTCGACCAAGTTCGTCTCGTTCGTCCATCTTCGTCCTCCCATTTGATCTGTAGGCCTTCTTTGGACCAAGTTCGTCTCGTTCGTCCATCTTCGTGCTCCCATTTGATCCCTAGGCCTTCTTTGTACCAAGTTCGTCTCGTTCGTCCCTCTTCTTCTTCCCATTTGATCCCTTGGCCTTCTTTGTACCAAGTTCGTCTCATTCGTCCCACTTCGTCCTCCCATTTGATCCCTAGGCCTTCTTCGGACCAAGTTCGTCTCGTTCGTCCATCTTCGTCCTCCCATTTGATCCGTAGGCCTTCTTTGGACCAAGTTCATCTCGTTCGTCCATCTTCGTGATCCCATTTGATCCGTAGGCCTTCTTTGGACAAAGTTCGTCTCGTTCGTCCCTCTTCGTCCTCCCATTTGATCCCTAGGCCTTCTTTCGACCAAGTTCGTCTCGTTCGTCCCTCTTCGACCTCCCATTTGATCCCTAGGCCTTCTTTGGACCAAGTTCGTCTCGTTCGTCCATCTTCGTCCTCCCATTTGATCTGTAGGCCTTCTTTGGACCAAGTTCATCTCGTTCGTCCATCTTCGTGCTCCCATTTGATCCCTTGGCCTTCTTTGGACCAAGTTCGTCCCGTTCGTCCATCTTTGTCCTCCCATTTGATCCCTTGGCCTTCTTTGTACCATGTTCATCTCGTTCGTCCCTCTTCGTCTTCCCATTTGATCCGTAGGCCTTCTTTGGACCAAGTTCATCTCGTTCGTCATTCTTCGTCCTCCCATTTGATCTATTGGAATTATTTGGACCAAGTTCGTCTCGTTCGTCCATCTTCGTCCTCCCATTTGATCCCTTGGCCTTCTTTGTACCAAGTTCTTCTCGTTCGTCCGTCTTCGTCCTCCCATTTGATCCCTAGGCCTTCTTTGGACCAAGTTCCTCTCGTTCGTCCATCTTCGTCCTCCCATTTGATCCCTTGGCCTTCTTTGTACCAAGTTCGTCTCGTTCGTCCCTCTTCGTCCTCCCATTTGATCCCTAGGCCTTCTTTCGACCAAGTTCGTCTCGTTCGTCCCTCTTCGACCTCCCATTTGATCCCTAGGCCTTCTTTGGACCAAGTTCGTCTCGTTCGTCCATCTTCGTCCTCCCATTTGATCTGTAGGCCTTCTTTGGACCAAGTTCATCTCGTTCGTCCATCTTCGTGCTCCCATTTGATCCCTTGGCCTTCTTTGGACCAAGTTCGTCCCGTTCGTCCATCTTCGTCCTCCCATTTGATCCCTTGGCCTTCTTTGTACCATGTTCATCTCGTTCGTCCCTCTTCGTCTTCCCATTTGATCCGTAGGCCTTCTTTGGACCAAGTTCATCTCGTTCGTCATTCTTCGTCCTCCCATTTGATCTATTGGAATTATTTGGACCAAGTTCGTCTCGTTCGTCCATCTTCGTCCTCCCATTTGATCCCTTGGCCTTCTTTGTACCAAGTTCTTCTCGTTCGTCCGTCTTCGTCCTCCCATTTGATCCCTAGGCCTTCTTTGGACCAAGTTCGTCTCGTTCGTCCGTCTTCGTCCTCCCATTTGATCCCTAGGCCTTCTTTGGACCAAGTTCGTCTCGTTCGTCCATCTTCGTCCTCCCATTTGATCTGCAGGCCTTCTTTGGACCAAGTTCGTCTCGTTCGTCCATCTTCGTGCTCCCATTTGATCCGTCGGCCTTCTTTGGACAAAGTTCGTCTCGTTCGTCCATCTTCGTCCTCCCATTTGATCCGTTGGCCTTCTTTGTACCATGTTCGTCTCGTTCGTCCATCTTCGTCCTCCCATTTGATCCCTAGGCCTTCTTTGTACGAAGTTCGTCTCGTTCGTCCCTCTTCGTCCTCCCATTTGATCCCTAGGCCTTCTTTGGACCAAGTTCTTCTCGTTCGTCCATCTTCGTCCTCCCATTTGATCCCTAGTCCTTCTTTGGACCAAGTTCGTCTCGTTCGTCCGTCTTCGTGCTCCCATTTGATCCGTAGGCCTTCTTTGGACAAAGTTCGTCTCGTTCGTCCATCTTCGTCCTCCCATTTGATCCGTTGGCCTTCTTTGTACCATGTTCGTCTCGTTCGCCCATCTTCGTCCACCCATTTGATCCCTAGGCCTTTTTTGTACCAAGTTCGTCTCTTTCGTCCCTCTTCGTCCTCCCATTTGATCCCTAGGCCTTCTTTGGACCAAGTTCGTCTCGTTCGTCCATCTTCGTGCTCCCATTTGATCCGTCGGCCTACTTTGGACAAAGTTCGTCTCGTTCGTCCATCTTCGTCCTCCCATTTGATCCGTTGGCCTTCTTTGTACCATGTTCGTCTCGTTCGTCCATCTTCGTCCTCCCATTTGATCCCTAGGCCTTCTTTGTACGAAGTTCGTCTCGTTCGTCCCTCTTCGTCCTCCCATTTGATCCGTAGGCCTTCTTTGGACAAAGTTCGTCTCGTTCGTCCATCTTCGTCCTCCCATTTGTCCGTTGGCCTTCTTTGTACCATGTTCGTCTCGTTCGTCCATCTTCGTCCTCCCATTTGATCCCTAGGCCTTCTTTGTACCAAGTTCGTCTCGTTCGTCCCTCTTCTTCTTCCCATTTGATCCCTAGGCCTTCTTTGGACCAAGTTCGTCTCGTTCGTCCATCTTCGTCCTCCCATTTGATCCCTTGGCCTTCTTTGTACCAAGTTCGTCTCGTTCGTCCCTCTTCGTCCTCCCATTTGATCCCTAGGCCTTCTTTCGACCAAGTTCGTCTCGTTCGTCCCTCTTCGACCTCCCATTTGATCCCTAGGCCTTCTTTGGACCAAGTTCGTCTCGTTCGTCCATCTTCGTCCTCCCATTTGATCTGTAGGCCTTCTTTGGACCAAGTTCATCTCGTTCGTCCATCTTCGTGCTCCCATTTGATCCCTTGGCCTTCTTTGGATCAAGTTCGTCCTGTTCGTCCATCTTCGTCCTCCCATTTGATCCCTTGGCCTTCTTTGTACCATGTTCGTCACGTTCGTCCCTCTTCGTCTTCCCATTTGATCCGTAGGCCTTCTTTGGACCAAGTTCCTCTCGTTCGTCCATCTTCGTGATCCCATTTGATCCGTAGGCCTTCTTTGGACAAAGTTCGTCTCGTTCGTCCATCTTCGTCCTCCCATTTGATCCCTAGGCCTTCTTTGGACCAAGTTCGTCTCGTTCGTCCATCTTCGTCCTCCCATTTGATCTGTAGGCCTTCTTTGGACCAAGTTCGTCTCGTTCGTCCATCTTCGTGCTCCCATTTGATCCGTCGGCCTACTTTGGACAAAGTTCGTCTCGTTCGTCCATCTTCGTCCTCCCATTTGATCCGTTGGCCTTCTTTGTACCATGTTCGTCTCGTTCGTCCATCTTCGTCCTCCCATTTGATCTGTAGGCCTTCTTTGGACAAAGTTCGTCTCGTTCGTCCATCTTCGTCCTCCCATTTGATCCCTAGGCCTTCTTTGGACCAAGTTCGTCTCGTTCGTCCATCTTCGTCCTCCCATTTGATCTGTAGGCCTTCTTTGGACCAAGTTCGTCTCGTTCGTCCATCTTCGTGCTCCCATTTGATCCCTAGGCCTTCTTTGTACGAAGTTCGTCTCGTTCGTCCCTCTTCTTCTTCCCATTTGATCCCTAGGCCTTCTTTGTACCAAGTTCGTCTCGTTCGTCCCTCTTCTTCTTCCCATTTGATCCCTTGGCCTTCTTTGTACCAAGTTCGTCTCATTCGTCCCACTTCGTCCTCCCATTTGATCCCTAGGCCTTCTTCGGACCAAGTTCGTCTCGTTCGTCCATCTTCGTCCTCCCATTTGATCCGTAGGCCTTCTTTGGACCAAGTTCCTCTCGTTCGTCCATCTTCGTGATCCCATTTGATCCGTAGGCCTTCTTTGGACAAAGTTCGTCTCGTTCGTCCCTCTTCGTCCTCCCATTTGATCCCTAGGCCTTCTTTCGACCAAGTTCGTCTCGTTCGTCCCTCTTCGACCTCCCATTTGATCCCTAGGCCTTCTTTGGACCAAGTTCGTCTCGTTCGTCCATCTTCGTCCTCCCATTTGATCTGTAGGCCTTCTTTGGACCAAGTTCATCTCGTTCGTCCATCTTCGTGCTCCCATTTGATCCCTTGGCCTTCTTTGGACCAAGTTCGTCCCGTTCGTCCATCTTCGTCCTCCCATTTGATCCCTTGGCCTTCTTTGTACCATGTTCATCTCGTTCGTCCCTCTTCGTCTTCCCATTTGATCCGTAGGCCTTCTTTGGACCAAGTTCATCTCGTTCGTCATTCTTCGTCCTCCCATTTGATCTATTGGAATTATTTGGACCAAGTTCGTCTCGTTCGTCCATCTTCGTCCTCCCATTTGATCCCTTGGCCTTCTTTGTACCAAGTTCTTCTCGTTCGTCCGTCTTCGTCCTCCCATTTGATCCCTAGCCCTTCTTTGGACCAAGTTCCTCTCGTTCGTCCATCTTCGTCCTCCCATTTGATCCCTTGGCCTTCTTTGTACCAAGTTCGTCTCGTTCGTCCCTCTTCGTCCTCCCATTTGATCCCTAGGCCTTCTTTCGACCAAGTTCGTCTCGTTCGTCCCTCTTCGACCTCCCATTTGATCACTAGGCCTTCTTTGGACCAAGTTCGTCTCGTTCGTCCATCTTCGTCCTCCCATTTGATCTGTAGGCCTTCTTTGGACCAAGTTCATCTCGTTCGTCCATCTTCGTGCTCCCATTTGATCCCTTGGCCTTCTTTGGACCAAGTTCGTCCCGTTCGTCCATCTTCGTCCTCCCATTTGATCCCTTGGCCTTCTTTGTACCATGTTCATCTCGTTCGTCCCTCTTCGTCTTCCCATTTGATCCGTAGGCCTTCTTTGGACCAAGTTCATCTCCTTCGTCATTCTTCGTCCTCCCATTTGATCTATTGGAATTATTTGGACCAAGTTCGTCTCGTTCGTCCATCTTCGTCCTCCCATTTGATCCCTTGGCCTTCTTTGTACCAAGTTCTTCTCGTTCGTCCGTCTTCGTCCTCCCATTTGATCCCTAGGCCTTCTTTGGACCAAGTTCGTCTCGTTCGTCCGTCTTCGTCCTCCCATTTGATCCCTAGGCCTTCTTTGGACCAACTTCGTCTCGTTCTTCCATCTTCGTCCTCCCATTTGATCTGCAGGCCTTCTTTGGACCAAGTTCGTCTCGTTCGTCCATCTTCGTGCTCCCATTTGATCCGTCGGCCTTCTTTGGACAAAGTTCGTCTCGTTCGTCCATCTTCGTCCTCCCATTTGATCCGTTGGCCTTCTTTGTACCATGTTCGTCTCGTTCGTCCATCTTCGTCCTCCCATTTGATCCCTAGGCCTTCTTTGTACGAAGTTCGTCTCGTTCGTCCCTCTTCGTCCTCCCATTTGATCCCTAGGCCTTCTTTGGACCAAGTTCTTCTCGTTCGTCCATCTTCGTCCTCCCATTTGATCCCTAGTCCTTCTTTGGACCAAGTTCGTCTCGTTCGTCCGTCTTCGTGCTCCCATTTGATCCGTAGGCCTTCTTTGGACAAAGTTCGTCTCGTTCGTCCATCTTCGTCCTCCCATTTGATCCGTTGGCCTTCTTTGTACCATGTTCGTCTCGTTCGCCCATCTTCGTCCACCCATTTGATCCCTAGGCCTTTTTTGTACCAAGTTCGTCTCTTTCGTCCCTCTTCGTCCTCCCATTTGATCCCTAGGCCTTCTTTGGACCAAGTTCGTCTCGTTCGTCCATCTTCGTGCTCCCATTTGATCCGTCGGCCTACTTTGGACAAAGTTCGTCTCGTTCGTCCATCTTCGTCCTCCCATTTGATCCGTTGGCCTTCTTTGTACCATGTTCGTCTCGTTCGTCCATCTTCGTCCTCCCATTTGATCCCTAGGCCTTCTTTGTACGAAGTTCGTCTCGTTCGTCCCTCTTCGTCCTCCCATTTGATCCGTAGGCCTTCTTTGGACAAAGTTCGTCTCGTTCGTCCATCTTCGTCCTCCCATTTGTCCGTTGGCCTTCTTTGTACCATGTTCGTCTCGTTCGTCCATCTTCGTCCTCCCATTTGATCCCTAGGCCTTCTTTGTACCAAGTTCGTCTCGTTCGTCCCTCTTCTTCTTCCCATTTGATCCCTAGGCCTTCTTTGGACCAAGTTCGTCTCGTTCGTCCATCTTCGTCCTCCCATTTGATCCCTTGGCCTTCTTTGTACCAAGTTCGTCTCGTTCGTCCCTCTTCGTCCTCCCATTTGATCCCTAGGCCTTCTTTCGACCAAGTTCGTCTCGTTCGTCCCTCTTCGACCTCCCATTTGATCCCTAGGCCTTCTTTGGACCAAGTTCGTCTCGTTCGTCCATCTTCGTCCTCCCATTTGATCTGTAGGCCTTCTTTGGACCAAGTTCATCTCGTTCGTCCATCTTCGTGCTCCCATTTGATCCCTTGGCCTTCTTTGGATCAAGTTCGTCCTGTTCGTCCATCTTCGTCCTCCCATTTGATCCCTTGGCCTTCTTTGTACCATGTTCGTCACGTTCGTCCCTCTTCGTCTTCCCATTTGATCCGTAGGCCTTCTTTGGACCAAGTTCCTCTCGTTCGTCCATCTTCGTGATCCCATTTGATCCGTAGGCCTTCTTTGGACAAAGTTCGTCTCGTTCGTCCATCTTCGTCCTCCCATTTGATCCGTTGGCCTTCTTTGTACCATGTTCGTCTCGTTCGTCCATCTTCGTCCTCCCATTTGATCTGTAGGCCTTCTTTGGACAAAGTTCGTCTCGTTCGTCCATCTTCGTCCTCCCATTTGATCCCTAGGCCTTCTTTGGACCAAGTTCGTCTCGTTCGTCCATCTTCGTCCTCCCATTTGATCTGTAGGCCTTCTTTGGACCAAGTTCGTCTCGTTCGTCCATCTTCGTGCTCCCATTTGATCCCTAGGCCTTCTTTGTACGAAGTTCGTCTCGTTCGTCCCTCTTCTTCTTCCCATTTGATCCCTTGTCCTTCTTTGTACCAAGTTCGTCTCATTCGTCCCACTTCGTCCTCCCATTTGATCCCTAGGCCTTCTTCGGACCAAGTTCGTCTCGTTCGTCCATCTTCGTCCTCCCATTTGATCCGTAGGCCTTCTTTGGACCAAGTTCATCTCGTTCGTCCATCTTCGTGATCCCATTTGATCCGTAGGCCTTCTTTGGACAAAGTTCGTCTCGTTCGTCCATCTTCGTCCTCCCATTTGATCCCTAGGCCTTCTTTGGACCAAGTTCGTCTCGTTCGTCCATCTTCGTCCTCCCATTTGATCTGTAGGCCTTCTTTGGACCAAGTTCGTCTCGTTCGTCCATCTTCGTGCTCCCATTTGATCTGTCGGCCTACTTTGGACAAAGTTCGTCTCGTTCGTCCATCTTCGTCCTCCCATTTGATCCGTTGGCCTTCTTTGTACCATGTTCGTCTCGTTCGTCCATCTTCGTCCTCCCATTTGATCCCTAGGCCTTCTTTGTACGAAGTTCGTCTCGTTCGTCCCTCTTCGTCCTCCCATTTGATCCGTAGGCCTTCTTTGGACAAAGTTCGTCTCGTTCGTCCATCTTCGTCCTCCCATTTGATCCGTTGGCCTTCTTTGTACCATGTTCGTCTCGTTCGTCCCTCTTCTTCTTCCCATTTGATCCCTAGGCCTTCTTTGGACCAAGTTCGTCTCGTTCGTCCATCTTCGTCCTCCCATTTGATCCCTTGGCCTTCTTTGTACCAAGTTCGTCTCGTTCGTCCCTCTTCTTCTTCCCATTTGATCCCTAGGCCTTCTTTCGACCAAGTTTGTCTCGTTCGTCCCTCTTCGACCTCCCATTTGATCCCTAGGCCTTCTTTGGACCAAGTTCGTCTCGTTCGTCCATCTTCGTCCTCCCATTTGATCTGTAGGCCTTCTTTGGACCAAGTTCATCTCGTTCGTCCATCTTCGTGCTCCCATTTGATCCCTTGGCCTTCTTTGGACCAAGTTCGTCCCGTTCGTCCATCTTCGTCCTCCCATTTGATCCCTTGGCCTTCTTTGTACCATGTTCGTCACGTTCGTCCCTCTTCGTCTTCCCATTTGATCCGTAGGCCTTCTTTGGACCAAGTTCGTCTCGTTCGTCCATCTTCGTCCTCCCATTTGATCCCTTGGCCTTCTTTGTACCATGTTCATCTCGTTCGTCCCTCTTCGTCTTCCCATTTGATCCGTAGGCCTTCTTTGGACCAAGTTCGTCTCGTTCGTCATTCTTCGTCCTCCCATTTGATCTATTGGAATTATTTGGACCAAGTTCGTCTCGTTCGTCCATCTTCGTCCTCCCATTTGATCCCTTGGCCTTCCTTGTACCAAGTTCGTCTCGTTCGTCCGTCTTCGTCCTCCCATTTGATCCCTAGGCCTTCTTTGGACCAAGTTCGTCTCGTTCGTCCGTCTTCGTCCTCCCAATTGATCCCTAGGCCTTCTTTGGACCAAGTTCATCTCGTTCGTCCATCTTCGTCCTCCCATTTGATCTGCAGGCCTTCTTTGGACCAAGTTCGTCTCGTTCGTCCATCTTCGTGCTCCCATTTGATCCGTCGGCCTTCTTTGGACAAAGTTCGTCTCGTTCGTCCATCTTCGTCCTCCCATTTGATCCGTTGGCCTTCTTTGTACCATGTTCGTCTCGTTCGTCCATCTTCGTCCTCCCATTTGATCCCTAGGCCTTCTTTGTACGAAGTTCGTCTCGTTCGTCCCTCTTCGTCCTCCCATTTGATCCCTAGGCCTTCTTTGGACCAAGTTCTTCTCGTTCGTCCATCTTCGTCCTCCCATTTGATCCCTAGTCCTTCTTTGGACCAAGTTCGTCTCGTTCGTCCGTCTTCGTGCTCCCATTTGATCCGTAGGCCTTCTTTGGACAAAGTTCGTCTCGTTCGTCCATCTTCGTCCTCCCATTTGATCCGTTGGCCTTCTTTGTACCATGTTCGTCTCGTTCGCCCATCTTCGTCCACCCATTTGATCCCTAGGCCTTTTTTGTACCAAGTTCGTCTCTTTCGTCCCTCTTCGTCCTCCCATTTGATCCCTAGGCCTTCTTTGGACCAAGTTCGTCTCGTTCGTCCATCTTCGTGCTCCCATTTGATCCGTCGGCCTACTTTGGACAAAGTTCGTCTCGTTCGTCCATCTTCGTCCTCCAATTTGATCCGTTGGCCTTCTTTGTACCATGTTCGTCTCGTTCGTCCATCTTCGTCCTCCCATTTGATCCCTAGGCCTTCTTTGTACGAAGTTCGTCTCGTTCGTCCCTCTTCGTCCTCCCATTTGATCCGTAGGCCTTCTTTGGACAAAGTTCGTCTCGTTCGTCCATCTTCGTCCTCCCATTTGTCCGTTGGCCTTCTTTGTACCATGTTCGTCTCGTTCGTCCATCTTCGTCCTCCCATTTGATCCCTAGGCCTTCTTTGTACCAAGTTCGTCTCGTTCGTCCCTCTTCTTCTTCCCATTTGATCCCTAGGTCTTCTTTGGACCAAGTTCGTCTCGTTCGTCCATCTTCGTCCTCCCATTTGATCCCTTGGCCTTCTTTGTACCAAGTTCGTCTCGTTCGTCCCTCTTCGTCCTCCCATTTGATCCCTAGGCCTTCTTTCGACCAAGTTCGTCTCGTTCGTCCCTCTTCGACCTCCCATTTGATCCCTAGGCCTTCTTTGGACCAAGTTCGTCTCGTTCGTCCATCTTCGTCCTCCCATTTGATCTGTAGGCCTTCTTTGGACCAAGTTCATCTCGTTCGTCCATCTTCGTGCTCCCATTTGATCCCTTGGCCTTCTTTGGATCAAGTTCGTCCTGTTCGTCCATCTTCGTCCTCCCATTTGATCCCTTGGCCTTCTTTGTACCATGTTCGTCACGTTCGTCCCTCTTCGTCTTCCCATTTGATCCGTAGGCCTTCTTTGGACCAAGTTCCTCTCGTTCGTCCATCTTCGTGATCCCATTTGATCCGTAGGCCTTCTTTGGACAAAGTTCGTCTCGTTCGTCCATCTTCGTCCTCCCATTTGATCCCTAGGCCTTCTTTGGACCAAGTTCGTCTCGTTCGTCCATCTTCGTCCTCCCATTTGATCTGTAGGCCTTCTTTGGACCAAGTTCGTCTCGTTCGTCCATCTTCGTGCTCCCATTTGATCTGTCGGCCTACTTTGGACAAAGTTCGTCTCGTTCGTCCATCTTCGTGCTCCCATTTGATCCGTAGGCCTTCTTTGGACCAAGTTCGTCTCGTTCGTCATTCTTCGTCCTCCCATTTGATCTATTGGAATTATTTGGACCAAGTTCGTCTCGTTCGTCCATCTTCGTCCTCCCATTTGATCCCTTGGCCTTCTTTGTACCAAGTTCGTCTCGTTCGTCCGTCTTCGTCCTCCCATTTGATCCCTAGGCCTTCTTTTGACCAAGTTCGTCTCGTTCGTCCGTCTTCGTCCTCCCATTTGATCCCTAGGCCTTCTTTGGACCAAGTTCGTCTCGTTCGTCCATCTTCGTCCTCCCATTTGATCTGCAGGCCTTCTTTGGACCAAGTTCGTCTCGTTCGTCCATCTTCGTGCTCCCATTTGATCCGTCGGCCTTCTTTGGACAAAGTTCGTCTCGTTCGTCCATCTTCGTCCTCCCATTTGATCCGTTGGCCTTCTTTGTACCATGTTCGTCTTGTTCGTCCATCTTCGTCCTCCCATTTGATCCCTAGGCCTTCTTTGTACGAAGTTCGTCTCGTTCGTCCCTCTTCGTCCTCCCATTTGATCCCTAGGCCTTCTTTGGACCAAGTTCTTCTCGTTCGTCCATCTTCGTCCTCCCATTTGATCCGTAGGCCTTCTTTGGACCAAGTTCATCTCGTTCGTCCATCTTCGTGATCCCATTTGATCCGTAGGCCTTCTTTGGACAAAGTTCGTCTCGTTCGTCCATCTTCGTCCTCCCATTTGATCCCTAGGCCTTCTTTGGACCAAGTTCGTCTCGTTCGTCCATCTTCGTCCTCCCATTTGATCTGTAGGCCTTCTTTGGACCAAGTTCGTCTCGTTCGTCCATCTTCGTGCTCCCATTTGATCCCTAGGCCTTCTTTGTACCAAGTTCGTCTCGTTCGTCCCTCTTCTTCTTCCCATTTGATCCCTTGGCCTTCTTTGTACCAAGTTCGTCTCATTCGTCCCACTTCGTCCTCCCATTTGATCCCTAGGCCTTCTCCGGACCAAGTTCGTCTCGTTCGTCCATCTTCGTCCTCCCATTTGATCCGTAGGCCTTCTTTGGACCAAGTTCATCTCGTTCGTCCATCTTCGTGATCCCATTTGATCCGTAGGCCTTCTTTGGACAAAGTTCGTCTCGTTCGTCCATCTTCGTCCTCCCATTTGATCCCTAGGCCTTCTTTGGACCAAGTTCGTCTCGTTCGTCCATCTTCGTCCTCCCATTTGATCTGTAGGCCTTCTTTGGACCAAGTTCGTCTCGTTCGTCCATCTTCGTGCTCCCATTTGATCCGTCGGCCTACTTTGGACAAAGTTCGTCTCGTTCGTCCATCTTCGTCCTCCCATTTGATCCGTTGGCCTTCTTTGTACCATGTTCGTCTCGTTCGTCCATCTTCGTCCTCCCATTTGATCCCTAGGCCTTCTTTGTACGAAGTTCGTCTCGTTCGTCCCTCTTCGTCCTCCCATTTGATCCGTAGGCCTTCTTTGGACAAAGTTCGTCTCGTTCGTCCATCTTCGTCCTCCCATTTGATCCGTTGGCCTTCATTGTACCATGTTCGTCTCGTTCGTCCATCTTCGTCCTCCCATTTGATCCCTAGGCCTTCTTTGTACCAAGTTCGTCTCGTTCGTCCCTCTTCTTCTTCCCATTTGATCCCTTGGCCTTCTTTGTACCAAGTTCGTCTCATTCGTCCCACTTCGTCCTCCCATTTGATCCCTAGGCCTTCTTCGGACCAAGTTCGTCTCGTTCGTCCATCTTCGTCCTCCCATTTGATCCGTAGGCCTTCTTTGGACCAAGTTCATCTCGTTCGTCCATCTTCGTGATCCCATTTGATCCGTAGGCCTTCTTTGGACAAAGTTCGTCTCGTTCGTCCATCTTCGTCCTCCCATTTGATCCCTAGGCCTTCTTTGGACCAAGTTCGTCTCGTTCGTCCATCTTCGTCCTCCCATTTGATCTGTAGGCCTTCTTTGGACCAAGTTCGTCTCGTTCGTCCATCTTCGTGCTCCCATTTGATCCGTCGGCCTACTTTGGACAAAGTTCGTCTCGTTCGTCCATCTTCGTCCTCCCATTTGATCCGTTGGCCTTCTTTGTACCATGTTCGTCTCGTTCGTCCATCTTCGTCCTCCCATTTGATCCCTAGGCCTTCTTTGTACGAAGTTCGTCTCGTTCGTCCCTCTTCGTCCTCCCATTTGATCCGTAGGCCTTCTTTGGACAAAGTTCGTCTCGTTCGTCCATCTTCGTCCTCCCATTTGATCCGTTGGCCTTCATCGTACCATGTTCGTCTCGTTCGTCCATCTTCGTCCTCCCATTTGATCCCTAGGCCTTCTTTGTACCAAGTTCGTCTCGTTCGTCCCTCTTCTTCTTCCCATTTGATCCCTAGGCCTTCTTTGGACCAAGTTCCTCTCGTTCGTCCATCTTCGTCCTCCCATTTGATCCCTTGGCCTTCTTTGTACCAAGTTCGTCTCGTTCGTCCCTCTTCGTCCTCCCATTTGATCCCTAGGCCTTCTTTCGACCAAGTTCGTCTCGTTCGTCCCTCTTCGACCTCCCATTTGATCCCTAGGCCTTCTTTGGACCAAGTTCGTCTCGTTCGTCCATCTTCGTCCTCCCATTTGATCTGTAGGCCTTCTTTGGACCAAGTTCATCTCGTTCGTCCATCTTCGTGCTCCCATTTGATCCCTTGGCCTTCTTTGGACCAAGTTCGTCCCGTTCGTCCATCTTCGTCCTCCCATTTGATCCCTTGGCCTTCTTTGTACCATGTTCGTCACGTTCGTCCCTCTTCGTCTTCCCATTTGATCCGTAGGCCTTCTTTGGACCAAGTTCGTCTCGTTCGTCCATCTTCGTCCTCCCATTTGATCCCTTGGCCTTCTTTGTACCATGTTCATCTCGTTCGTCCCTCTTCGTCTTCCCATTTGATCCGTAGGCCTTCTTTGGACCAAGTTCGTCTCGTTCGTCATTCTTCGTCCTCCCATTTGATCTATTGGAATTATTTGGACCAAGTTCGTCTCGTTCGTCCATCTTCGTCCTCCCATTTGATCCCTTGGCCTTCTTTGTACCAAGTTCGTCTCGTTCGTCCGTCTTCGTCCTCCCATTTGATCCCTAGGCCTTCTTTGGACCAAGTTCGTCTCGTTCGTCCGTCTTCGTCCTCCCATTTGATCCCTAGGCCTTCTTTGGACCAAGTTCGTCTCGTTCGTCCATCTTCGTCCTCCCATTTGATCTGCAGGCCTTCTTTGGACCAAGTTCGTCTCGTTCGTCCATCTTCGTGCTCCCATTTGATCCGTCGGCCTTCTTTGGACAAAGTTCGTCTCGTTCGTCCATCTTCGTCCTCCCATTTGATCCGTTGGCCTTCTTTGTACCATGTTCGTCTCGTTCGTCCATCTTCGTCCTCCCATTTGATCCCTAGGCCTTCTTTGTATGAAGTTCGTCTCGTTCGTCCCTCTTCGTCCTCCCATTTGATCCCTAGGCCTTCTTTGGACCAAGTTCTTCTCGTTCGTCCTTCTTCGTCCTCCCATTTGATCCCTAGTCCTTCTTTGGACCAAGTTCGTCTCGTTCGTCCGTCTTCGTGCTCCCATTTGATCCGTAGGCCTTCTTTGGACAAAGTTCGTCTCGTTCGTCCATCTTCGTCCTCCCATTTGATCCGTTGGCCTTCTTTGTACCATGTTCGTCTCGTTCGCCCATCTTCGTCCACCCATTTGATCCCTAGGCCTTTTTTGCACCAAGTTCGTCTCTTTCGTCCCTCTTCGTCCTCCCATTTGATCCCTAGGCCTTCTTTGGACCAAGTTCGTCTCGTTCGTCCATCTTCGTGCTCCAATTTGATCCGTCAGCCTACTTTGGACAAAGTTCGTCTCGTTCGTCCATCTTCGTCCTCCCATTTGATCCGTTGGCCTTCTTTGTACCATGTTCGTCTCGTTCGTCCATCTTCGTCCTCCCATTTGATCCCTAGGCCTTCTTTGTACGAAGTTCGTCTCGTTCGTCCCTCTTCGTCCTCCCATTTGATCCGTAGGCCTTCTTTGGACAAAGTTCGTCTCGTTCGTCCATCTTCGTCATCCCATTTGATCCGTTGGCCTTCTTTGTACCATGTTCGTCTCGTTCGTCCATCTTCGTCCTCCCATTTGATCCCTAGGCCTTCTTTGTACCAAGTTCGTCTCGTTCGTCCCTCTTCTTCTTCCCATTTGATCCCTAGGCCTTCTTTGGACCAAGTTCGTCTCGTTCGTCCATCTTCGTCCTCCCATTTGATCCCTTGGCCTTCTTTGTACCAAGTTCGTCTCGTTCGTCCCTCTTCGTCCTCCCATTTGATCCCTAGGCCTTCTTTGTACCAAGTTCGTCTCGTTCGTCCCTCTTCTTCTTCCCATTTGATCCCTAGGCCTTCTTTGGATCAAGTTCGTCCTGTTCGTCCATCTTCGTCCTCCCATTTGATCCCTTGGCCTTCTTTGTACCATGTTCGTCACGTTCGTCCCTCTTCGTCTTCCCATTTGATCCGTAGGCCTTCTTTGGACCAAGTTCGTCTCGTTCGTCCATCTTCGTCCTCCCATCTGATCCCTTGGCCTTCTTTGTACCATGTTCATCTCGTTCGTCCCTCTTCGTCTTCCCATTTGATCCGTAGGCCTTCTTTGGACCAAGTTCGTCTCGTTCGTCATTCTTCGTCCTCCCATTTGATATGTTGGAATTATTTGGACCAAGTTCGTCTCGTTCGTCCATCTTCGTGCTCCCATTTGATCCCTTGGCCTTCTTTGTACCAAGTTCGTCTCGTTCGTCCGTCTTCGTCCTCCCATTTGATCCGTTGGCCTTCTTTGTACCATGTTCGTCTCGTTCGCCCATCTTCGTCCACCCATTTGATCCCTAGGCCTTTTTTGTACCAAGTTCGTCTCTTTCGTCCCTCTTCGTCCTCCCATTTGATCCCTAGGCCTTCTTTGGACCAAGTTCGTCTCGTTCGTCCATCTTCGTGCTCCCATTTGATCCGTCGGCCTACTTTGGACAAAGTTCGTCTCGTTCGTCCATCTTCGTCCTCCCATTTGATCCGTTGGCCTTCTTTGTACCATGTTCGTCTCGTTCGTCCATCTTCGTCCTCCCATTTGATCCCTAGGCCTTCTTTGTACGAAGTTCGTCTTGTTCGTCCCTCTTCGTCCTCCCATTTGATCCGTAGGCCTTCTTTGGACAAAGTTCGTCTCGTTCGTCCATCTTCGTCCTCCCATTTGATCCGTTGGCCTTCTTTGTACCATGTTCGTCTCGTTCGTCCATCTTCGTCCACCCATTTGATCCCTAGGCCTTCTTTGTACCAAGTTCGTCTCGTTCGTCCCTCTTCTTCTTCCCATTTGATCCCTAGGCCTTCTTTGGACCAAGTTCGTCTCGTTCGTCCATCTTCGTCCTCCCATTTGATCCCTTGGCCTTCTTTGTACCAAGTTCGTCTCGTTCGTCCCTCTTCTTCTTCCCATTTGATCCCTAGGCCTTCTTTGGACCAAGTTCGTCTCGTTCGTCCATCTTCGTCCTCCCATTTGATCTGTAGGCCTTCTTTGGACCAAGTTCATCTCGTTCGTCCATCTTCGTGCTCCCATTTGATCCCTTGGCCTTCTTTGGATCAAGTTCGTCCTGTTCGTCCATCTTCGTCCTCCCATTTGATCCCTTGGCCTTCTTTGTACCATGTTCGTCACGTTCGTCCCTCTTCGTCTTCCCATTTGATCCGTAGGCCTTCTTTGGACCAAGTTCGTCTCGTTCGTCCATCTTCGTCCTCCCATTTGATCCCTTGGCCTTCTTTGTACCAAGTTCGTCTCGTTCGTCCCTCTTCGACCTCCCATTTGATCCCTAGGCCTTCTTTGGACCAAGTTCGTCTCGTTCGTCCATCTTCGTCCTCCCATTTGATCTGTAGGCCTTCTTTGGACCAAGTTCATCTCGTTCGTCCATCTTCGTGCTCCCATTTGATCCCATGGCCTTCTTTGGATCAAGTTCGTCCTGTTCGTCCATCTTCGTCCTCCCATTTGATCCCTTGGCCTTCTTTGTACCATGTTCGTCACGTTCGTCCCTCTTCGTCTTCCCATTTGATCCGTAGGCCTTCTTTGGACCAAGTTCGTCTCGTTCGTCCATCTTCGTCCTCCCATTTGATCCCTTGGCCTTCTTTGTACCATGTTCATCTCGTTCGTCCCTCTTCGTCTTCCCATTTGATCCGTAGGCCTTCTTTGGACCAAGTTCGTCTCGTTCGTCATTCTTCGTCCTCCCATTTGATATGTTGGAATTATTTGGACCAAGTTCGTCTCGTTCGTCCATCTTCGTCCTCCCATTTGATCCCTTGGCCTTCTTTGTACCAAGTTCGTCTCGTTCGTCCGTCTTCGTCCTCCCATTTGATCCCTAGGCCTTCTTTGGACCAAGTTCGTCTCGTTCGTCCCTCTTCGTCCTCCCATTTGATCTGTAGGCCTTCTTTGGACCAAGTTCGTCTCGTTCGTCCATCTTCGTGCTCCCATTTGATCCGTCGGCCTTCTTTGGACAAAGTTCGTCTCGTTCGTCCATCTTCGTCCTCCGATTTGATCCGTTGGCCTTCTTTGTACCATGTTCGTCTCGTTAGTCCATCTTCGTCCTCCCATTTGATCCCTAGGCCTTCTTTGTACGAAGTTCGTCTCGTTCGTCCCTCTTCGTCCTCCCATTTGATCCCTAGGCCTTTTTTGGACCAAGTTCTTCTCGTTCGTCCATCTTCGTCCTCCCATTTGATCCCTAGTCCTTCTTTGGACCAAGTTCGTCTCGTTCGTCCGTCTTCGTGCTCCCATTTGATCCGTAGGCCTTCTTTGGACAAAGTTCGTCTCGTTCGTCCATCTTCGTCCTCCCATTTGATCCCTAGGCCTTCTTTGTACCATGTTCGTCACGTTCGTCCCTCTTCGTCTTCCCATTTGATCCGTAGGCCTTCTTTGGACCAAGTTCGTCTCGTTCGTCCATCTTCGTCCTCCCATTTGATCCCTTGTACTTCTTTGTACCATGTTCATCTCGTTCGTCCCTCTTCGTCTTCCCATTTGATCCGTAGGCCTTCTTTGGACCAAGTTCGTCTCGTTCGTCATTCTTCGTCCTCCCATTTGATCTATTGGAATTATTTGGACCAAGTTCGTCTCGTTCGTCCATCTTCGTCCTCCCATTTGATCCCTTGGCCTTCTTTGTACCAAGTTCGTCTCGTTCGTCCGTCTTCGTCCTCCCATTTGATCCCTAGGCCTTCTTTGGACCAAGTTCGTCTCGTTCGTCCGTCTTCGTCCTCCCATTTGATCCCTAGGCCTTCTTTGGACCAAGTTCGTCTCGTTCGTCCATCTTCGTCCTCCCATTTGATCTGTAGGCCTTCTTTGTACGAAGTTCGTCTCGTTCGTCCCTCTTCGTCCTCCCATTTGATCCCTAGGCCTTCTTTGGACCAAGTTCTTCTCGTTCGTCCATCTTCGTCCTCCCATTTGATCCCTAGTCCTTCTTTGGACCAAGTTCGTCTCGTTCGTCCGTCTTCGTGCTCCCATTTGATCCGTAGGCCTTCTTTGGACAAAGTTCGTCTCGTTCGTCCATCTTCGTCCTCCCATTTGATCCGTTGGCCTTCTTTGTACCATGTTCGTCTCGTTCGCCCATCTTCGTCCACCCATTTGATCCCTAGGCCTTTTTTGTACCAAGTTCGTCTCTTTCGTCCCTCTTCGTCCTCCCATTTGATCCCTAGGCCTTCTTTCGACCAAGTTCGTCTCGTTCGTCCCTCTTCGACCTCCCATTTGATCCCTAGTCCTTCTTTGGACCAAGTTCGTCTCGTTCGTCCATCTTCGTGCTCCCATTTGATCCGTCGTCCTACTTTGGACAAAGTTCGTCTCGCTCGTCCATCTTCGTCCTCCCATTTGATCCGTTGGCCTTCTTTGTACCATGTTCGTCTCGTTCGTCCATCTTCGTCCTCCCATTTGATCCCTAGGCCTTCTTTGTACGAAGTTCGTCTCGTTCGTCCCTCTTCGTCCTCCCATTTGATCCGTAGGCCTTCTTTGGACAAAGTTCGTCTCGTTCGTCGATCTTCGTCCTCCCATTTGATCCGTTGGCCTTCTTTGTACCATGTTCGTCTCGTTCGTCCATCTTCGTCCTCCCATTTGATCCCTAGGCCTTCTTTGTACCAAGTTCGTCTCGTTCGTCCCTCTTCTTCTTCCCATTTGATCCCCAGGCCTTCTTTGGACCAAGTTCGTCTCGTTCGTCCATCTTCGTCCTCCCATTTGATCCCTTGGCCTTCTTTGGACCAAGTTCGTCCCGTTCGTCCATCTTCGTCCTCCCATTTGATCCCTTGGCCTTCTTTGTACCATGTTCGTCACGTTCGTCCCTCTTCGTCTTCCCATTTGATCCGTAGGCCTTCTTTGGACCAAGTTCGTCTCGTTCGTCCATCTTCGTCCTCCCATTTGATCCCTTGGCCTTCTTTGTACCATGTTCATCTCGTTCGTCCCTCTTCGTCTTCCCATTTGATCCGTAGGCCTTCTTTGGACCAAGTTCGTCTCGTTCGTCATTCTTCGTCCTCCCATTTGATCTGTTGGAATTATTTGGACCAAGTTCGTCTCGTTCGTCCATCTTCGTCCTCCCATTTGATCCCTTGGCCTTCTTTGTACCAAGTTCGTCTCGTTCGTCCGTTTTCGTCCTCCCATTTGATTCCTAGGCCTTCTTTGGACCAAGTTCGTCTCGTTCGTCCATCTTCGTCCTCCCATTTGATCTGTAGGCCTTCTTTGGTTCAAGTTCGTCTCGTTCGTCCATCTTCGTGCTCCCATTTGATCCGTCGGCCTTCTTTGGACAAAGTTCGTCTCGTTCGTCCATCTTCGTCCTCCCATTTGATCCGTTGGCCTTCTTTGTACCATGTTCGTCTCGTTCGTCCATCTTCGTCCTCCCATTTGATCCCTAGGCCTTCTTTGTACGAAGTTCGTCTCGTTCGTCCCTCTTCGTCCTCCCATTTGATCCCTAGGCCTTCTTTGGACCAAGTTCTTCTCGTTCGTCCATCTTCGTCCTCCCATTTGATCCCTAGTCCTTGTTTGGACCAAGTTCGTCTCGTTCGTCCGTCTTCGTGCTCCCATTTGATCCGTCGGCCTACTTTGGACAAAGTTCGTCTCGTTCGTCCATCTTCGTCCTCCCATTTGATCCGTTGGCCTTCTTTGTACCATGTTCGTCTCGTTCGTCCATCTTCGTCCTCCCATTTGATCCCTAGGCCTTCTTTGTACGAAGTTCGTCTCGTTCGTCCCTCTTCGTCCTCCCATTTGATCCGTAGGCCTTCTTTGGACAAAGTTCGTCTCGTTCGTCCATCTTCGTCCTCCCATTTGATCCGTTGGCCTTCTTTGTACCATGTTCGTCTCATTCGTCCATCTTCGTCCTCCCATTTGATCCCTAGGCCTTCTTTGTACCAAGTTCGTCTCGTTCGTCCCTCTTCTTCTTCCCATTTGATCCCTAGGCCTTCTTTGGACCAAGTTCGTCTCGTTCGTCCATCTTCGTCCTCCCATTTGATCCCTTGGCCTTCGTTGGACCAAGTTCGTCTCGTTCGTCCCTCTTCGTCCTCCCATTTGATCCCTAGGCCTTCTTTCGACCAAGTTCGTCTCGTTCGTCCCTCTTCGACCTCCCATTTGATCCCTAGGCCTTCCTTGGACCAAGTTCGTCTCGTTCGTCCATCTTCGTCCTCCCATTTGATCTGTAGGCCTTCTTTGTACGAAGTTCGTCTCGTTCGTCCCTCTTCGTCCTCCCATTTGATCCCTAGGCCTTCTTTGGACCAAGTTCTTCTCGTTCGTCCATCTTCGTCCTCCCATTTGATCCCTAGTCCTTCTTTGGACCAAGTTCGTCTCGTTCGTCTGTCTTCGTGCTCCCATTTGATCCGTAGGCCTTCTTTGGACAAAGTTCGTCTCGTTCGTCCCACTTCGTCCTCCCATTTGATCCCTAGGCCTTCTTTGGACCAAGTTCTTCTCGTTCGTCCATCTTCGTCCTCCCATTTGATCCCTTGGCCTTCTTTGTACCATGTTCGTCTCGTTCGTCCCTCTTCGTCTTCCCATTTGATCCGTAGGCCTTCTTTGGACCAAGTTCGTCTCGTTCGTCCATCTTCGTGCTCCCATTTGATCCGTAGGCCTTCTTTGGACAAAGTTCGTCTCGTTCGTCCATCTTCGTCCTCCCATTTGATCCCTTGGCCTTCTTTGTACCAAGTTCGTCTCGTTCGTCCGTCTTCGTCCTCCCATTTGATCCCTAGGCATTCTTTGGACCAAGTTCGTCTCGTTCGTCCATCTTCGTCCTCCCATTTGATCTGTAGGCCTTCTTTGGTTCAAGTTCGTCTCGTTCGTCCATCTTCGTGCTCCCATTTGATCCGTCGGCCTTCTTTGGACAAAGTTCGTCTCGTTCGTCCATCTTCGTCCTCCCATTTGATCCGTTGGCCTTCTTTGTACCATGTTCGTCTCGTTCGTCCATCTTCGTCCTCCCATTTGATCCCTAGGCCTTCTTTGTACGAAGTTCGTCTCGTTCGTCCCTCTTCGTCCTCCCATTTGATCCCTAGGCCTTCTTTGGACCAAGTTCTTCTCGTTCGTCCATCTTCGTCCTCCCATTTGATCCCTTGGCCTTCTTTGTACCATGTTCGTCTCGTTCGTCCCTCTTTGTCTTCCCATTTGATCCGTAGGCCTTCTTTGGACCAAGTTCGTCTCGTTCGTCCATCTTCGTGCTCCCATTTGATCCGTAGGCCTTCTTTGGACAAAGTTCGTCTCGTTCGTCCATCTTCGTCCTCCCATTTGATCCCTTGGCCTTCTTTGTACCAAGTTCGTCTCGTTCGTCCGTCTTCGTCCTCCCATTTGATCCCTAGGCCTTCTTTGGACCAAGTTCGTCTCGTTCGTCCATCTTCGTCCTCCCATTTGATCTGTAGGCCTTCTTTGGTTCAAGTTCGTCTCGTTCGTCCATCTTCGTGCTCCCATTTGATCCGTCGGCCTTCTTTGGACAAAGTTCGTCTCGTTCGTCCATCTTCGTCCTCCCATTTGATCCGTTGGCCTTCTTTGTACCATGTTCGTCTCGTTCGTCCATCTTCGTCCTCCCATTTGATCCCTAGGCCTTCTTTGTACGAAGTTCGTCTCGTTCGTCCCTCTTCGTCCTCCCATTTGATCCCTAGGCCTTCTTTGGACCAAGTTCTTCTCGTTCGTCCATCTTCGTCCTCCCATTTGATCCCTAGTCCTTCTTTGGACCAAGTTCGTCTCGTTCGTCCGTCTTCGTGCTCCCATTTGATCCGTAGGCCTTCTTTGGACAAAGTTCGTCTCGTTCGTCCATCTTCGTCCTCCCATTTGATCCCTAGGCCTTCTTCGGACCAAGTTCGTCTCGTTCGTCCATCTTCGTGCTCCCATTTGATCCGTCGGCCTTCTTTGGACAAAGTTCGTCTCGTTCGTCCATCGTCGTCCTCCCATTTGATCCGTTGGCCTTCTTTGTACCATGATCGTCTCGTTCGTCCATCTTCGTCCTCCCATTTGATCCCTAGGCCTTCTTTGTACGAAGTTCGTCTCGTTCGTCCCTCTTCGTCCTCCCATTTGATCCCAAGGCCTTCTTTGGACCAAGTTCTTCTCGTTCGTCCAACTTCGTCCTCCCATTTGATCCCTTGGCCTTCTTTGTACCATGTTCGTCTCGTTCGTCCCTCTTCGTCTTCCCATTTGATCCGTAGGCCTTCTTTGGACCAAGTTCGTCTCGTTCGTCCATCTTCGTGCTCCCATTTGATCCGTAGGCCTTCTTTGGACAAAGTTCGTCTCGTTCGTCCATCTTCGTCCTCCCATTTGATCCCTTGGCCTTCTTTGTACCAAGTTCGTCTCATTCGTCCCACTTCGTCCTCCCATTTGATCCCTAGTCCTTCTTTGGACCAAGTTCGTCTCGTTCGTCCGTCTTCGTGCTCCCATTTGATCCGTAGGCCTTCTTTGGACAAAGTTCGTCTCGTTCGTCCATCTTCGTCCTCCCATTTGATCCCTAGGCCTTCTTTGGACCAAGTTCGTCTCGTTCGTCCATCTTCGTCCTCCCATTTGATCCGTAGGCCTTCTTTGGACCAAGTTCATCTCGTTCGTCCATCTTCGTGATCCCATTTGATCTGTAGGCCTTCTTTGGACTAAGTTCCTCTCGTTCGTCCATCTTCGTGCTCCCATTTGATCCGTCGGCCTACTTTGGACAAAGTTCGTCTCGTTCGTCCATCTTCGTCCTCCCATTTGATCCGTTGGCCTTCTTTGTACCATGTTCGTCTCGTTCGTCCATCTTCGTCCTCCCATTTGATCCCTAGGCCTTCTTTGTACAAAGTTCGTCTCGTTCGTCCCTCTTCGTCCTCCCATTTGATCCGTAGGCCTTCTTTGGACAAAGTTCATCTCGTTCGTCCATCTTCGTCCTCCCATTTGATCCGTTGGCCTTCTTTGTACCATGTTCGTCTCGTTCGTCCATCTTCGTCCTCCCATTTGATCCCTAGGCCTTCTTTGTACCAAGTTCGTCTCGTTCGTCCCTCTTCTTCTTCCCATTTGATCCCTAGGCCTTCTTTGGACCAAGTTCGTCTCGTTCGTCCATCTTCGTCCTCCAATTTGATCCCTTGGCCTTCTTTGAACCAAGTTCGTCTCGTTCGTCCGTCTTCGTCCTCCCATTTGATCCCTAGGCCTTCTTTCGACCAAGTTCGTCTCGTTCGTCCATCTTCGTCCTCCCATTTGATCCCTAGGCCTTCTTTGGACCAAGTTCGTCTCGTTCGTCCATCTTCGTCCTCCCATTTGATCTGTAGGCCTTCTTTGGACCAAGTTCGTCTCGTTCGTCCATCTTCGTGCTCCGATTTGATCCGTCGGCCTTCTTTGGACAAAGTTCGTCTCGTTCGTCCATCTTCGTCCTCCCATTTGATCCCTTGGCCTTCTTTGTACCAAGTTCGTCTCGTTCGTCCGTCTTCGTCCTCCCATTTGATCCCTAGGCATTCTTTGGACCAAGTTCGTCTCGTTCGTCCATCTTCGTCCTCCCATTTGATCTGTAGGCCTTCTTTGGTTCAAGTTCGTCTCGTTCGTCCATCTTCGTGCTCCCATTTGATCCGTCGGCCTTCTTTGGACAAAGTTCGTCTCGTTCGTCCATCTTCGTCCTCCCATTTGATCCGTTGGCCTTCTTTGTACCATGTTCGTCTCGTTCGTCCATCTTCGTCCTCCCATTTGATCCCTAGGCCTTCTTTGTACGAAGTTCGTCTCGTTCGTCCCTCTTCGTCCTCCCATTTGATCCCTAGGCCTTCTTTGGACCAAGTTCTTCTCGTTCGTCCATCTTCGTCCTCCCATTTGATCCCTTGGCCTTCTTTGTACCATGTTCGTCTCGTTCGTCCCTCTTTGTCTTCCCATTTGATCCGTAGGCCTTCTTTGGACCAAGTTCGTCTCGTTCGTCCATCTTCGTGCTCCCATTTGATCCGTAGGCCTTCTTTGGACAAAGTTCGTCTCGTTCGTCCATCTTCGTCCTCCCATTTGATCCCTTGGCCTTCTTTGTACCAAGTTCGTCTCGTTCGTCCGTCTTCGTCCTCCCATTTGATCCCTAGGCCTTCTTTGGACCAAGTTCGTCTCGTTCGTCCATCTTCGTCCTCCCATTTGATCTGTAGGCCTTCTTTGGTTCAAGTTCGTCTCGTTCGTCCATCTTCGTGCTCCCATTTGATCCGTCGGCCTTCTTTGGACAAAGTTCGTCTCGTTCGTCCATCTTCGTCCTCCCATTTGATCCGTTGGCCTTCTTTGTACCATGTTCGTCTCGTTCGTCCATCTTCGTCCTCCCATTTGATCCCTAGGCCTTCTTTGTACGAAGTTCGTCTCGTTCGTCCCTCTTCGTCCTCCCATTTGATCCCTAGGCCTTCTTTGGACCAAGTTCTTCTCGTTCGTCCATCTTCGTCCTCCCATTTGATCCCTAGTCCTTCTTTGGACCAAGTTCGTCTCGTTCGTCCGTCTTCGTGCTCCCATTTGATCCGTAGGCCTTCTTTGGACAAAGTTCGTCTCGTTCGTCCATCTTCGTCCTCCCATTTGATCCCTAGGCCTTCTTCGGACCAAGTTCGTCTCGTTCGTCCATCTTCGTGCTCCCATTTGATCCGTCGGCCTTCTTTGGACAAAGTTCGTCTCGTTCGTCCATCGTCGTCCTCCCATTTGATCCGTTGGCCTTCTTTGTACCATGATCGTCTCGTTCGTCCATCTTCGTCCTCCCATTTGATCCCTAGGCCTTCTTTGTACGAAGTTCGTCTCGTTCGTCCCTCTTCGTCCTCCCATTTGATCCCTAGGCCTTCTTTGGACCAAGTTCTTCTCGTTCGTCCATCTTCGTCCTCCCATTTGATCCCTAGTCCTTCTTTGGACCAAGTTCGTCTCGTTCGTCCGTCTTCGTGCTCCCATTTGATCCGTAGGCCTTCTTTGGACAAAGTTCGTCTCGTTCGTCCATCTTCGTCCTCCCATTTGATCCCTAGGCCTTCTTCGGACCAAGTTCGTCTCGTTCGTCCATCTTCGTGCTCCCATTTGATCCGTCGGCCTTCTTTGGACAAAGTTCGTCTCGTTCGTCCATCGTCGTCCTCCCATTTGATCCGTTGGCCTTCTTTGTACCATGATCGTCTCGTTCGTCCATCTTCGTCCTCCCATTTGATCCCTAGGCCTTCTTTGTACGAAGTTCGTCTCGTTCGTCCCTCTTCGTCCTCCCATTTGATCCCAAGGCCTTCTTTGGACCAAGTTCTTCTCGTTCGTCCAACTTCGTCCTCCCATTTGATCCCTTGGCCTTCTTTGTACCATGTTCGTCTCATTCGTCCCTCTTCGTCTTCCCATTTGATCCGTAGGCCTTCTTTGGACCAAGTTCGTCTCGCTCGTCCATCTTCGTGCTCCCATTTGATCCGTAGGCCTTCTTTGGACAAAGTTCGTCTCGTTCGTCCATCTTCGTCCTCCCATTTGATCCCTTGGCCTTCTTTGTACCAAGTTCGTCTCATTCGTCCCACTTCGTCCTCCCATTTGATCCCTAGTCCTTCTTTGGACCAAGTTCGTCTCGTTCGTCCGTCTTCGTGCTCCCATTTGATCCGTAGGCCTTCTTTGGACAAAGTTCGTCTCGTTCGTCCATCTTCGTCCTCCCATTTGATCCCTAGGCCTTCTTTGGACCAAGTTCGTCTCGTTCGTCCATCTTCGTCCTCCCATTTGATCCGTAGGCCTTCTTTGGACCAAGTTCATCTCGTTCGTCCATCTTCGTGATCCCATTTGATCTGTAGGCCTTCTTTGGACTAAGTTCCTCTCGTTCGTCCATCTTCGTGCTCCCATTTGATCCGTCGGCCTACTTTGGACAAAGTTCGTCTCGTTCGTCCATCTTCGTCCTCCCATTTGATCCGTTGGCCTTCTTTGTACCATGTTCGTCTCGTTCGTCCATCTTCGTCCTCCCATTTGATCCCTAGGCCTTCTTTGTACAAAGTTCGTCTCGTTCGTCCCTCTTCGTCCTCGCATTTGATCCGTAGGCCTTCTTTGGACAAAGTTCATCTCGTTCGTCCATCTTCGTCCTCCCATTTGATCCGTTGGCCTTCTTTGTACCATGTTCATCTCGTTCGTCCATCTTCGTCCTCCCATTTGATCCCTAGGCCTTCTTTGTACCAAGTTCGTCTCGTTCGTCCCTCTTCTTCTTCCCATTTGATCCCTAGGCCTTCTTTGGACCAAGTTCGTCTCGTTCGTCCATCTTCGTCCTCCAATTTGATCCCTTGGCCTTCTTTGAACCAAGTTCGTCTCGTTCGTCCGTCTTCGTCCTCCCATTTGATCCCTAGGCCTTCTTTCGACCAAGTTCGTCTCGTTCGTCCATCTTCGTCCTCCCATTTGATCCCTAGGCCTTCTTTGGACCAAGTTCGTCTCGTTCGTCCATCTTCGTCCTCCCATTTGATCTGTAGGCCTTCTTTGGACCAAGTTCGTCTCGTTCGTCCATCTTCGTGCTCCGATTTGATCCGTCGGCCTTCTTTGGACAAAGTTCGTCTCGTTCGTCCCTCTTCGTCCTCCCATTTGATCCGTTGGCCTTCTTTGTACCATGTTCGTGTCGTTCGTCCATGTTCGTCCTCCCATTTGATCCCTAGGCCTTCTTTGTACCAAGTTCGTCTCGTTCGTCCCTCTTCGTCCTCCCATTTGATCCCTAGGCCTTCTTTGTACCATGTTCGTCTCGTTCGTCCCTCTTCGTCTTCCCATTTGATCCGTAGGCCTTCTTTGGACAAAGTTCGTCTCGTTCGTCCATCTTCGTCCTCCCATTTGATCCCTTGGCCTTCTTTGTACCATGTTCGTCTCGTTCGTCCCTCTTCGTCTTCCCATTTGATCCGTAGGCCTTCTTTGGACCAAGTTCGTCTCGTTCGTCCATCTTCGTCCTCCCATTTGATCCCTTGGCCTTCTTTGTACCATGTTCATCTCGTTCGTCCATCTTCGTCCTCCCATTTGATCCGTTGGCCTTCTTTGTACCATGTTCGTCTCGTTCGTCCATCTTCGTCCACCCATTTGATCCCTAGGCCTTCTTTGTACCAAGTTCGTCTCGTTCGTCCCTCTTCGTCCTCCCATTTGATCCCTAGGCCTTCTTTGTACCAAGTTCGTCTCGTTCGTCCCTCTTCGTCCTCCCATTTGATCCGTTGGCCTTCTTTGTACCAAGTTCGTCTCGTTCGTCACTCTTCGTCCTCCCATTTGATCCCTAGGCCTTCTTTGGACCAAGTTCTTCTCGTTCGTCCATCTTCGTCCTCCCATTTGATCCCTAGGCCTTCTTTGGACCAAGTTCGTCTCGTTCGTCCATCTTCGTCCTCCCATTTGATCCGTTGGCCTTCTTTGTACCATGTTCGTCTCGTTCGTCCATCTTCGTCCACCCATTTGATCCCTAGGCCTTCTTTGTACCAAGTTCGTCTCGTTCGTCCCTCTTCGTCCTCCCATTTGATCCCTAGGCCTTCTTTGTACCAAGTTCGTCTCGTTCGTCCCTCTTCGTCCTCCCATTTGATCCGTTGGCCTTCTTTGTACCAAGTTCGTCTCGTTCGTCACTCTTCGTCCTCCCATTTGATCCCTAGTCCTTCTTTGGACCAAGTTCTTCTCGTTCGTCCATCTTCGTCCTCCCATTTGATCCCTAGTCCTTCTTTGGACCAAGTTTGTCTCGTTCGTCCGTCTTCGTGCTCCCATTTGATCCGTAGGCCTTCTTTGGACAAAGTTCGTCTCGTTCGTCCATCTTCGTCCTCCCATTTGATCCCTTGGCCTTCTTTGTACCATGTTCGTCTCGTTCGTCCCTCTTCGTCTTCCCATTTGATCCGTAGGCCTTCTTTGGACCAAGTTCGTGTCATTCGTCCATCTTCGTCATCCCATTTGATCCCTTGGCCTTCTTTGTACCATGTTCATCTCGTTCGTCCCTCTTCGTCCTCCCATTTGATCCGTTGGCCTTCTTTGTACCATGTTCGTCTCGTTCGTCCATCTTCGTCCACCCATTTGATCCCTAGGCCTTCTTTGTACCAAGTTCGTCTCGTTCGTCCCTCTTCGTCCTCCCATTTGATCCGTAGGCCTTCTTTGTACCAAGTTCGTCTCGTTCGTCCCTCTTCGTCCTCCCATTTGATCCATTGGCCTTCTTTGTACCATGTTCGTCTCGTTCGTCCATCTTCGTCCTCCCATTTGATCCCTAGGCCTTCTTTGTACCAAATTCGTCTCGTTCGTCCCTCTTCGTCCTCCCATTTGATCCCTAGGCCTTCTTTGTACCAAGTTCGTCTCGTTCGTCCCTCTTCGTCCTCCCATTTGATCCGAAGGCCTTCTTTAGACAAAGTTCGTCTCGTTCGTCCATCTTCGTCCTCCCATTTGATCCGTTGGCCTTCTTGGGACCAAGTTCGTCCCGTTCGTCCATCGTCGTCCTCCCATTTGATCCCTGGGCCTTCTTTGAACCATGTTCGTCTCGTTCGTCCCTCTTCGTATTCCCATTTGATCCGTAGGCCTACTTTGGACAAAGTTCGTCTCGTTCGTCCATCTTCGTCCTCCCATTTGATCCCTTGGCCTTCTTTGTACCATGTTCGTCTCGTTCGTCCCTCTTCGTCTTCCCATTTGATCCGTAGGCCTTCTTTGGACCAAGTTCGTGTCGTTCGTCCATCTTCGTCATCCCATTTGATCCCTTGGCCTTCTTTGTACCATGTTCATCTCGTTCGTCCCTCTTCGTCTTCCCATTTGATCCGTTGGCCTTCTTTGGACCAAGTTCGTCTCGTTCGTCCATCTTCGTCCTCCCATTTGATCTGTTGGAATTATTTGGACCAAGTTCGTCTCGTTCGTCCAACTTCGTCCTCCCATTTGATCCCTTGGCCTTCTTTGTACCAAGTTCGTCTCGTTCGTCCCTCTTCGTCCTCCCAGTTGATCCCTAGGCCTTCTTTCGACCAAGTTCGTCTCGTTCGTCCCTCTTCGTCCTCCCATTTGATCCCTAGGCCTTCTTTGGACCAAGTTCGTCTCGTTCGTCCATCTTCGTCCTCCCATTTGATCTGTAGGCCTTCTTTGGACCAAGTTCGTCTCGTTCGTCCATCTTCGTGCTCCCATTTGATCCGTTGGCCTTCTTTGGACAAAGTTCGTCTCGTTCGTCCATCTTCGTCCTCCCATTTGATCCCTAGGCCTTCTTTGTACCAAGTTCGTCTCGTTCGTCCCTCTTCGTCCTCCCATTTGATCCCTAGGCCTTCTTTGTACCAAGTTCGTCTCGTTCGTCCCTCTTCGTCCTCCCATTTGATCCCTAGGCCTTCTTTGGACCAAGTTCTTCTCGTTCGTCAATCTTCGTCCTCCCATTTGATCCCTAGTCCTTCTTTGGACCAAGTTTGTCTCATTCGTCCGTCTTCGTGCTCCCATTTGATCCGTAGGCCTTCTTTGGACAAAGTTCGTCTCGTTCGTCCATCTTCGTCCTCCCATTTGATCCGTTGGCCTTCTTTGTACCATGTTCGTCTCGTTCGTCCATCTTCGTCCTCCCATTTGATCCCTAGGCCTTCTTTGTACCAAGTTCGTCTCGTTCGTCCCTCTTCGTCCTCCCATTTGATCCCTAGGCCTTCTTTGTACCAAGTTCGTCTCGTTCGTCCCTCTTCGTCCTCCCATTTGATCTGAAGGCCTTCTTTAGACAAAGTTCGTCTCGTTCGTCCATCTTCGTCCTCCCATTTGATCCGTTGGCCTTCTTTGGACCAAGTTCGTCCCGTTCGTCCCTCTTCGTCCTCCCATTTGATCCCTAGGCCTTCTTTGTACCAAGTTCGTCTCGTTCGTCCTCTTCGTCCTCCCATTTGATCCGTAGGCCTTCTTTGGACAAAGTTCGTCTCGTTCGTCCATCTTCGTCCTCCCATTTGATCCGTTGGCCTTCTTCGGACCAAGTTCGTCCCGTTCGTCCATCGTCGTCCTCCCATTTGATCCCTGGGCCTTCTTTGTACCATGTTCGTCTCGTTCGTCCCTCTTCGTCTTCCCATTTGATCCGTAGGGCTACTTTGGACAAAGTTCGTCTCGTTCGTCCATCTTCGTCCTCCCATTTGATCCCTTGGCCTTCTTTGTACCATGTTCGTCTCGTTCGTCCCTCTTCGTCTTCCCATTTGATCCGTAGGCCTTCTTTGGACCAAGTTCGTCTCGTTCGTCCATCTTCGTCCTCCCATTTGATCCGTTGGCCTTCTTTGGACCAAGTTCGTCCCGTTCGTCCATCGTCGTCCTCCCATTTGATCCCTGGGCCTTCTTTGTACCATGTTCGTCTCGTTCGTCCCTCTTCGTCTTCCCATTTGATCCGTAGGCCTACTTTGGACAAAGTTCGTCTCGTTCGTCCATCTTCGTCCTCCCATTTGATCCCAAGGCCTTCTTTGTACCAAGTTCGTCTCGTTCGTCCCTCTTCGTCCTCCCATTTGATCCCTAGGCCTTCTTTGTACCAAGTTCGTCTCGTTCGTCCTCTTCGTCCTCCCATTTGATCCGTAGGCCTTCTTTGGACAAAGTTCGTCTCGTTCGTCCATCTTCGTCCTCCCATTTGATCCGTTTGCCTTCTTTGTACCATGTTCGTCTCGTTCGTCCATCTTCGTCCTCCCATTTGATCCCTAGGCCTTCTTTGTACCAAGTTCGTCTCGTTCGTCCCTCTTCGTCCTCCCATTTGATCCCTAGGCCTTCTTTGTACCAAGTTCGTCTCGTTCGTCCCTCTTCGTCCTCCCATTTGATCCGAAGGCCTTCTTTAGACAAAGTTCGTCTCGTTCGTCCATCTTCGTCCTCCCATTTGATCCGTTGGCCTTCTTTGTACCATGTTCGTCTCGTTCGTCCATCTTCGTCCTCCCATTTGATCCCTAGGCCTTCTTTGTACCAAGCTCGTCTCGTTCGTCCCTCTTCGTCCTCCCATTTGATCCCTAGGCCTTCTTTGTACCAAGTTCGTCTCGTTCGTCCCTCTTCGTCTTCCCATTTGATCCGTAGGCCTACTTTGTACAAAGTTCGTCTCGTTCGTCCATCTTCGTCCTCCCATTTGATCCCTAGGCCTTCTTTGTACCAAGTTCGTCTCGTTCGTCCCTCTTCGTCCTCCCATTTGATCCCTAGGCCTTCTTTGTACCAAGTTCGTCTCGTTCGTCCCTCTTCGTCCTCCCATTTGATCCCTAGGCCTTCTTTGTACCAAGTTCGTCTCGTTCGTCCCTCTTCGTCCTCCCATTTGATCCGAAGGCCTTCTTTAGACAAAGTTCGTCTCGTTCGTCCATCTTCGTCCTCCCATTTGATCCGTTGGCCTTCTTTGGACCAAGTTCGTCCCGTTCGTCCATCGTCATCCTCCCATTTGATCCCTGGGCCTTCTTTGTACCATGTTCGTCTCGTTCGTCCGTCTTCGTCTTCCCATTTGATCCGTAGGCCTTCTTTGGACCAAGTTCGTGTCGTTCGTCCATTTTCGTCATCCCATTTGATCCCTTGGCCTTCTTTGTACCATGTTCATCTCGTTCGTCCCTCTTCGTCTTCCCATTTGATCCGTAGGCCTTCTTTGGACCAAGTTCGTTTCGTTCGTCCATCTTCGTCCTCCCATTTGATCTGTTGGAATTATTTGGACCAAGTTCGTCTCGTTCGTCCAACTTCGTCCTCCCATTTGATCCCTTGGCCTTCTTTGTACCAAGTTCGTCTCGTTCGTCCCTCTTCGTCCTCCCAGTTGATCCCTAGGCCTTCTTTCGACCAAGTTCGTCTCGTTCGTCCCTCTTCGTCCTCCCATTTGATCCCTAGGCCTTCTTTGGACCAAGTTCGTCTCGTTCGTCCATCTTCGTCCTCCCATTTGATCTGTAGGCCTTCTTTGGACCAAGTTCGTCTCGTTCGTCCATCTTCGTGCTCCCATTTGATCCGTCGGCCTTCTTTGGACAAAGTTCGTCTCGTTCGTCCATCTTCGTCCTGCCATTTGATCCGTTGGCCTTCTTTGTACCATGTTCGTCTCGTTCGTCCATCTTCGTCCTCCCATTTGATCCCTAGGCCTTCTTTGTACCAAGTTCGTCTCGTTCGTCCCTCTTCGTCTTCCCATTTGATCCGTAGGCCTACTTTGTACAAAGTTCGTCTCGTTCGTCCATCTTCGTCCTCCCATTTGATCCCTAGGCCTTCTTTGTACCAAGTTCGTCTCGTTCGTCCCTCTTCGTCCTCCCATTTGATCCCTAGGCCTTCTTTGTACCAAGTTCGTCTCGTTCGTCCCTCTTCGTCCTCCCATTTGATCCCGAGGCCTTCTTTGTACCAAGTTCGTCTCGTTCGTCCCTCTTCGTCCTCCCATTTGATCCAAAGGCCTTCTTTAGACAAAGTTCGTCTCGTTCGTCCATCTTCGTCCTCCCATTTGATCCGTTGGCCTTCTTTGGACCAAGTTCGTCCCGTTCGTCCATCGTCATCCTCCCATTTGATCCCTGGGCCTTCTTTGTACCATGTTCGTCTCGTTCGTCCGTCTTCGTCTTCCCATTTGATCCGTAGGCCTTCTTTGGACCAAGTTCGGGTCGTTCGTCCATTTTCGTCATCCCATTTGATCCCTTGGCCTTCTTTGTACCATGTTCATCTCGTTCGTCCCTCTTCGTCTTCCCATTTGATCCGTAGGCCTTCTTTGGACCAAGTTCGTTTCGTTCGTCCATCTTCGTCCTCCCATTTGATCTGTTGGAATTATTTGGACCAAGTTCGTCTCGTTCGTCCAACTTCGTCCTCCCATTTGATCCCTTGGCCTTCTTTGTACCAAGTTCGTCTCGTTCGTCCCTCTTCGTCCTCCCAGTTGATCCCTAGGCCTTCTTTCGACCAAGTTCGTCTCGTTCGTCCCTCTTCGTCCTCCCATTTGATCCCTAGGCCTTCTTTGGACCAAGTTCGTCTCGTTCGTCCATCTTCGTCCTCCCATTTGATCTGTAGGCCTTCTTTGGACCAAGTTCGTCTCGTTCGTCCATCTTCGTGCTCCCATTTGATCCGTCGGCCTTCTTTGGACAAAGTTCGTCTCGTTCGTCCATCTTCGTCCTGCCATTTGATCCGTTGGCCTTCTTTGTACCATGTTCGTCTCGTTCGTCCATCTTCGTCCTCCCATTTGATCCCTAGGCCTTCTCTGTACCAAGTTCGTCTCGTTCGTCCCTCTTCGTCCTCCCATTTGATCCCTAGGCCTTCTTTGTACCAAGTTCGTCTCGTTCGTCCCTCTTCGTCCTCCCATTTGATCCGAAGGCCTTCTTTAGACAAAGTTCGTCTCGTTCGTCCATCTTCGTCCTCGCATTTGATCCGTTGGCCTTCTTTGGACCAAGTTCGTCCCGTTCGTCCATCGTCGTCCTCCCATTTGATCCCTAGGCCTTCTTTGGACCAAGTTCGTCTCGTTCGTCCATCTTCGTCCTCCCATTTGATCTGTAGGCCTTCTTTGGACCAAGTTCGTCTCGTTCGTCCATCTTCGTGCTCCCATTTGATCCGTCGGCCTTCTTTGGACAAAGTTCGTCTCGTTCGTCCATCTTCGTCCTGCCATTTGATCCGTTGGCCTTCTTTGTACCATGTTCGTCTCGTTCGTCCATCTTCGTCCTCCCATTTGATCCCTAGGCCTTCTTTGTACCAAGTTCGTCTCGTTCGTCCCTCTTCGTCCTCCCATTTGATCCCTAGGCCTTCTTTGTACCAAGTTCGTCTCGTTCGTCCCTCTTCGTCCTCCCATTTGATCCGAAGGCCTTCTTTAGACAAAGTTCGTCTTGTTCGTCCATCTTCGTCCTCGCATTTGATCCGTTGGCCTTCTTTGGACCAAGTTCGTCCCGTTCGTCCATCGTCGTCCTCCCATTTGATCCCTGGGCCTTCTTTGTACCATGTTCGTCTCGTTCGTCCCTCTTCGTCTTCCCATTTGATCCGTAGGCCTACTTTGGACAAAGTTCGTCTCGTTCGTCCATCTTCGTCCTCCCATTTGATCCGTTGGCCTTCTTTGTACCATGTTCGTCTCGTTCGTCCATCTTCGTCCTCCCATTTGATCCCTAGGCCTTCTTTGTACCAAGTTCGTCTCGTTCGTCCCTCTTCGTCCTCCCATTTGATCCCTAGGCCTTCTTTGTACCAAGTTCGTCTCGTTCGTCCCTCTTCGTCCTCCCATTTGATCCCTAGGCATTCTTTGGACCAAGTTCGTCTCGTTCGTCCATCTTCGTCCTCCCATTTGATCTGTAGGCCTTCTTTGGACCAAGTTCGTCTCGTTCGTCCATCTTCGTGCTCCCATTTGATCCGTCGGCCTTCTTTGGACAAAGTTCGTCTCGTTCGTCCATCTTCGTCCTCCCATTTGATCCGTTGGCCTTCTTTGTACCATGTTCGTCTCGTTCGTCAATCTTCGTCCACCCATTTGATCCCTAGGCCTTCTTTGTACCAAGTTCGTCTCGTTCGTCCCTCTTCGTCCTCCCATTTGATCCGTAGGCCTTCTTTGGACAAAGTTCGTCTCGTTCGTCCATCTTCGTCCTCCCATTTGATCCGTTGGCCTTCTTTGTACCATGTTCGTCTCGTTCGTCCATCTTCGTCCTCCCATTTGATCCCTAGGCCTTCTTTGTACCAAGTTCGTCTCGTTCGTCCCTCTTCGTCCTCCCATTTGATCCCTAGGCCTTCTTTGTACCAAGTTCGTCTCGTTCGTCCCTCTTCGTCCTCCCATTTGATCCCTAGGCCTTCTTTGGACCAAGTTCGTCTCGTTCGTCCATCTTCGTCCTCGCATTTGATCCGTTGGCCTTCTTTGGACCAAGTTCGTCCCGTTCGTCCATCGTCGTCCTCCCATTTGATCCCTGGGCCTTCTTTGTACCATGTTCGTCTCGTTTGTCCCTCTTCGTCTTCCCATTTGATCCGTAGGCCTACTTTGGACAAAGTTCGTCTCGTTCGTCCATCTTCGTCCTCCCATTTGATCCCTTGGCCTTCTTTGTACCATGTTCGTCTCGTTCGTCCCTCTTCGTCTTCCCATTTGATCCGTAGGCCTTCTTTGGACCAAGTTCGTGTCGTTCGTCCATCTTCGTCATCCCATTTGATCCCTTGGCCTTCTTTGTACCATGTTCATCTCGTTCGTCCCTCTTCGTCTTCCCATTTGATCCGTAGGCCTTCTTTGGACCAAGTTCGTCTCGTTCGTCCATCTTCGTCCTTCCATTTGATCTGTTGGAATTATTTGGACCAAGTTCGTCTCGTTCGTCCAACTTCGTCCTCCTATTTGATCCCTTGGCCTTCTTTGTACCAAGTTCGTCTCGTTCGTCCCTCTTCGTCCTCCCAGTTGATCCCTAGGCCTTCTTTCGACCAAGTTCGTCTCGTTCGTCCCTCTTCGTCCTCCCATTTGATCCCTAGGCCTTCTTTGGACCAAGTTCGTCTCGTTCGTCCATCTTCGTCCTCCCATTTGATCTGTAGGCCTTCTTTGGACCAAGTTCGTCTCGTTCGTCCATCTTCGTGCTCCCATTTGATCCGTCGGCCTTCTTTGGACAAAGTTCGTCTCGTTCGTCCATCTTCGTCCTCCCATTTGATCCGTTGGCCTTCTTTGTACCATGTTCGTCTCGTTCGTCCATCTTCGTCCACCCATTTGATCCCTAGGCCTTCTTTGTACCATGTTCGTCTCGTTCGTCCCTCTTCGTCCTCCCATTTGATCCCTAGGCCTTCTTTGTACCAAGTTCGTCTCGTTCGTCCCTCTTCGTCCTCCCATTTGATCCGTAGGCCTTCTTTGGACAAAGTTCGTCTCGTTCGTCCATCTTCGTCCTCCCATTTGATCCGTTGGCCTTCTTTGTACCATGTTCGTCTCGTTCGTCCATCTTCGTCCTCCCATTTGATCCCTAGGCCTTCTTTGTACCAAGTTCGTCTCGTTCGTCCCTCTTCGTCCTCCCATTTGATCCCTAGGCCTTCTTTGTACCAAGTTCGTCTCGTTCGTCCCTCTTCGTCCTCCCATTTGATCCGAAGGCCTTCTTTAGACAAAGTTCGTCTCGTTCGTCCATCTTCGTCCTCCCATTTGATCCGTTGGCCTTCTTTGGACCAAGTTCGTCCCGTTCGTCCATCGTCGTCCTCCCATTTGATCCCTGGGCCTTCTTTGTACCATGTTCGTCTCGTTCGTCCATCTTCGTCCTCCCATTTGATCTGTTGGAATTATTTGGACCAAGTTCGTCTCGTTCGTCCAACTTCGTCCTCCTATTTGATCCCTTGGCCTTCTTTGTACCAAGTTCGTCTCGTTCGTCCCTCTTCATCCTCCCAGTTGATCCCTAGGCCTTCTTTCGACCAAGTTCGTCTCGTTCGTCCCTCTTCGTCCTCCCATTTGATCCCTAGGCCTTCTTTGGACCAAGTTCGTCTCGTTCGTCCATCTTCGTCCTCCCATTTGATCTGTAGGCCTTCTTTGGACCAAGTTCGTCTCGTTCGTCCATCTTCGTGCTCCCATTTGATCCGTCGGCCTTCTTTGGACAAAGTTCGTCTCGTTCGTCCATCTTCGTCCTCCCATTTGATCCGTTGGCCTTCTTTGTACCATGTTCGTCTCGTTCGTCCATCTTCGTCCACCCATTTGATCCCTAGGCCTTCTTTGTACCAAGTTCGTCTCGTTCGTCCCTCTTCGTCCTCCCATTTGATCCCTAGGCCTTCTTTGTACCAAGTTCGTCTCGTTCATCCCTCTTCGTCCTCCCATTTGATCCCTAGGCCTTCTTTGTACCAAGTTCGTCTCGTTCGTCCCTCTTCGTCCTCCCATTTGATCTGTAGGCCTTCTTTGGACAAAGTTCGTCTCGTTCGTCCATCTTCGTCCTCCCATTTGATCCGTTGGCCTTCTTTGTACCATGTTCGTCTCGTTCGTCCATCTTTGTCCTCCCATTTGATCCCTAGGCCTTCTTTGTACCAAGTTCGTCTCGTTCGTCCCTCTTCGTCCTCCCATTTGATCCCTAGGCCTTCTTTGTACCAAGTTCGTCTCGTTCGTCCCTCTTCGTCCTCCCATTTGATCCGAAGGCCTTCTTTAGACAAAGTTCGTCTCGTTCGTCCATCTTCGTCCTCCCATTTGATCCGTTGGCCTTCTTTGGACCAAGTTCGTCCCGTTCGTCCATCGTCGTCCTCCCATTTGATCCCTGGGCCTTCTTTGTACCATGTTCGTCTCGTTCGTCCATCTTCGTCCTCCCATTTGATCTGTTGGAATTATTTGGACCAAGTTCGTCTCGTTCGTCCAACTTCGTCCTCCTATTTGATCCCTTGGCCTTCTTAGTACCAAGTTCGTCTCGTTCGTCCCGCTTCGTCCTCCCAGTTGATCCCTAGGCCTTCTTTCGACCAAGTTCGTCTCGTTCGTCCCTCTTCGTCCTCCCATTTGATCCCTAGGCCTTCTTTGGACCAAGTTCGTCTCGTTCGTCCATCTTCGTCCTCCCATTTGATCTGTAGGCCTTCTTTGGACCAAGTTCGTCTCGTTCGTCCATCTTCGTGCTCCCATTTGATCCGTCGGCCTTCTTTGGACAAAGTTCGTCTCGTTCGTCCATCTTCGTCCTGCCATTTGATCCGTTGGCCTTCTTTGTACCATGTTCGTCTCGTTCGTCCATCTTCGTCCTCCCATTTGATCCCTAGGCCTTCTTTGTACCAAGTTCGTCTCGTTCGTCCCTCTTCGTCCTCCCATTTGATCCGAACGCCTTCTTTAGACAAAGTTCGTCTCGTTCGTCCCTCTTCGTCCTCCCATTTGATCCCTAGGCCTTCTTTGTACCAAGTTCGTCTCGTTCGTCCCTCTTCGTCCTCCCAGTTGATCCCTAGGCCTTCTTTCGACCAAGTTCGTCTCGTTCGTCCCTCTTCGTCCTCCCATTTGATCCCTAGGCCTTCTTTGGACCAAGTTCGTCTCGTTCGTCCATCTTCGTCCTCCCATTTGATCTGTAGGCCTTCTTTGGACCAAGTTCGTCTCGTTCGTCCATCTTCGTGCTCCCATTTGATCCGTCGGCCTTCTTTGGACAAAGTTCGTCTCGTTCGTCCATCTTCGTCCTCCCATTTGATCCGTTGGCCTTCTTTGTACCATGTTCGTCTCGTTCGTCCATCTTCGTCCACCCATTTGATCCCTAGGCCTTCTTTGTACCAAGTTCGTCTCGTTCGTCCCTCTTCGTCCTCCCATTTGATCCCTAGGCCTTCTTTGTACCAAGTTCGTCTCGTTCGTCCCTCTTCGTCCTCCCATTTGATCCGTAGGCCTTCTTTGGACAAAGTTCGTCTCGTTCGTCCATCTTCGTCCTCCCATTTGATCCGTTGGCCTTCTTTGTACCATGTTCGTCTCGTTCGTCCATCTTCGTCCTCCCATTTGATCCCTAGGCCTTCTTTGTACCAAGTTCGTCTCGTTCGTCCCTCTTCGTCCTCCCATTTGATCCCTAGGCCTTCTTTGTACCAAGTTCGTCTCGTTCGTCCCTCTTCGTCCTCCCATTTGATCCGAAGGCCTTCTTTAGACAAAGTTCGTCTCGTTCGTCCATCTTCGTCCTCCCATTTGATCCGTAGGCCTTCTTTGGACCAAGTTCGTCCCGTTCGTCCATCGTCGTCCTCCCATTTGATCCCTGGGCCTTCTTTGTACCATGTTCGTCTCGTTCGTCCATCTTCGTCCTCCCATTTGATCTGTTGGAATTATTTGGACCATGTTCGTCTCGTTCGTCCAACTTCGTCCTCCTATTTGATCCCTTGGCCTTCTTTGTACCAAGTTCGTCTCGTTCGTCCCTCTTCGTCCTCCCAGTTGATCCCTAGGCCTTCTTTCGACCAAGTTCGTCTCGTTCGTCCCTCTTCGTCCACCCATTTGATCCCTAGGCCTTCTTTGGACCAAGTTCGTCTCGTTCGTCCATCTTCGTCCTCCCATTTGATCTGTAGGCCTTCTTTGGACCAAGTTCGTCTCGTTCGTCCATCTTCGTGCCCCCATTTGATCCGTCGGCCTTCTTTGGACAAAGTTCGTCTCGTTCGTCCATCTTCGTCCTCCCATTTGATCCGTTGGCCTTCTTTGTACCATGTTCGTCTCGTTCGTCCATCTTCGTCCACCCATTTGATCCCTAGGCCTTCTTTGTACCAAGTTTGTCTCGTTCGTCCCTCTTCGTCCTCCCATTTGATCCCTAGGCCTTCTTTGTACCAAGTTCGTCTCGTTCGTCCCTCTTCGTCCTCCCATTTGATCCCTAGGCCTTCTTTGTACCAAGTTCGTCTCGTTCGTCCCTCTTCGTCCTCCCATTTGATCTGTAGGCCTTCTTTGGACAAAGTTCGTCTCGTTCGTCCATCTTCGTCCTCCCATTTGATCCGTTGGCCTTCTTTGTACCATGTTCGTCTCGTTCGTCCATCTTTGTCCTCCCATTTGATCCCTAGGCCTTCTTTGTACCAAGTTCGTCTCGTTCGTCCCTCTTCGTCCTCCCATTTGATCCCTAGGCCTTCTTTGTACCAAGTTCGTCTCGTTCGTCCCTCTTCGTCCTCCCATTTGATCCGAAGGCCTTCTTTAGACAAAGTTCGTCTCGTTCGTCCATCTTCGTCCTCCCATTTGATCCGTTGGCCTTCTTTGGACCAAGTTCGTCCCGTTCGTCCATCGTCGTCCTCCCATTTGATCCCTGGGCCTTCTTTGTACCATGTTCGTCTCGTTCGTCCATCTTCGTCCTCCCATTTGATCTGTTGGAATTATTTGGACCAAGTTCGTCTCGTTCGTCCAACTTCGTCCTCCTATTTGATCCCTTGGCCTTCTTTGTACCAAGTTCGTCTCGTTCGTCCCTCTTCGTCCTCCCAGTTGATCCCTAGGCCTTCTTTCGACCAAGTTCGTCTCGTTCGTCCCTCTTCGTCCTCCCATTTGATCCCTAGGCCTTCTTTGGACCAAGTTCGTCTCGTTCGTCCATCTTCGTCTTCCCATTTGATCTGTAGGCCTTCTTTGGACCAAGTTCGTCTCGTTCGTCCATCTTCGTGCTCCCATTTGATCCGTCGGCCTTCTTTGGACAAAGTTCGTCTCGTTCGTCCATCTTCGTCCTGCCATTTGATCCGTTGGCCTTCTTTGTACCATGTTCGTCTCGTTCGTCCATCTTCGTCCTCCCATTTGATCCCTAGGCCTTCTTTGTACCAAGTTCGTCTCGTTCGTCCCTCTTCGTCCTCCCATTTGATCCCTAGGCCTTCTTTGTACCAAGTTCGTCTCGTTCGTCCCTCTTCGTCCTCCCATTTGATCCGTAGGCCTTCTTTGGACAAAGTTCGTCTCGTTCGTCCATCTTCGTCCTCCCATTTGATCCGTTGGCCTTCTTTGTACCATGTTCGTCTCGTTCGTCCATCTTCGTCCTCCCATTTGATCCCTAGGCCTTCTTTGTACCAAGTTCGTCTCGTTCGTCCCTCTTCGTCCTCCCATTTGATCCCTAGGCCTTCTTTGTACCAAGTTCGTCTCGTTCGTCCCTCTTCGTCCTCCCATTTGATCCGAAGGCCTTCTTTAGACAAAGTTCGTCTCGTTCGTCCATCTTCGTCCTCCCATTTGATCCGTAGGCCTTCTTTGGACCAAGTTCGTCCCGTTCGTCCATCGTCGTCCTCCCATTTGATCCCTGGGCCTTCTTTGTACCATGTTCGTCTCGTTCGTCCATCTTCGTCCTCCCATTTGATCTGTTGGAATTATTTGGACCAAGTTCGTCTCGTTCGTCCAACTTCGTCCTCCTATTTGATCCCTTGGCCTTCTTTGTACCAAGTTCGTCTCGTTCGTCCCTCTTCGTCCTCCCAGTTGATCCCTAGGCCTTCTTTCGACCAAGTTCGTCTCGTTCGTCCCTCTTCGTCCACCCATTTGATCCCTAGGCCTTCTTTGGACCAAGTTCGTCTCGTTCGTCCATCTTCGTCCTCCCATTTGATCTGTAGGCCTTCTTTGGACCAAGTTCGTCTCGTTCGTCCATCTTCGTGCCCCCATTTGATCCGTCGGCCTTCTTTGGACAAAGTTCGTCTCGTTCGTCCATCTTCGTCCTCCCATTTGATCCGTTGGCCTTCTTTGTACCATGTTCGTCTCGTTCGTCCATCTTCGTCCACCCATTTGATCCCTAGGCCTTCTTTGTACCAAGTTTGTCTCGTTCGTCCCTCTTCGTCCTCCCATTTGATCCCTAGGCCTTCTTTGTACCAAGTTCGTCTCGTTCGTCCCTCTTCGTCCTCCCATTTGATCCCTAGGCCTTCTTTGTACCAAGTTCGTCTCGTTCGTCCCTCTTCGTCCTCCCATTTGATCTGTAGGCCTTCTTTGGACAAAGTTCGTCTCGTTCGTCCATCTTCGTCCTCCCATTTGATCCGTTGGCCTTCTTTGTACCATGTTCGTCTCGTTCGTCCATCTTTGTCCTCCCATTTGATCCCTAGGCCTTCTTTGTACCAAGTTCGTCTCGTTCGTCCCTCTTCGTCCTCCCATTTGATCCCTAGGCCTTCTTTGTACCAAGTTCGTCTCGTTCGTCCCTCTTCGTCCTCCCATTTGATCCGAAGGCCTTCTTTAGACAAAGTTCGTCTCGTTCGTCCATCTTCGTCCTCCCATTTGATCCGTTGGCCTTCTTTGGACCAAGTTCGTCCCGTTCGTCCATCGTCGTCCTCCCATTTGATCCCTGGGCCTTCTTTGTACCATGTTCGTCTCGTTCGTCCATCTTCGTCCTCCCATTTGATCTGTTGGAATTATTTGGACCAAGTTCGTCTCGTTCGTCCAACTTCGTCCTCCTATTTGATCCCTTGGCCTTCTTTGTACCAAGTTCGTCTCGTTCGTCCCTCTTCGTCCTCCCAGTTGATCCCTAGGCCTTCTTTCGACCAAGTTCGTCTCGTTCGTCCCTCTTCGTCCTCCCATTTGATCCCTAGGCCTTCTTTGGACCAAGTTCGTCTCGTTCGTCCATCTTCGTCTTCCCATTTGATCTGTAGGCCTTCTTTGGACCAAGTTCGTCTCGTTCGTCCATCTTCGTGCTCCCATTTGATCCGTCGGCCTTCTTTGGACAAAGTTCGTCTCGTTCGTCCATCTTCGTCCTGCCATTTGATCCGTTGGCCTTCTTTGTACCATGTTCGTCTCGTTCGTCCATCTTCGTCCTCCCATTTGATCCCTAGGCCTTCTTTGTACCAAGTTCGTCTCGTTCGTCCCTCTTCGTCCTCCCATTTGATCCCTAGGCCTTCTTTGTACCAAGTTCGTCTCGTTCGTCCCTCTTCGTCCTCCCATTTGATCCGAAGGCCTTCTTTAGACAAAGTTCGTCTCGTTCGTCCCTCTTCGTCCTCCCATTTGATCCCTAGGCCTTCTTTGTACCAAGTTCGTCTCGTTCGTCCCTCTTCGTCCTCCCAGTTGATCCCTAGGCCTTCTTTCGACCAAGTTCGTCTCGTTCGTCCCTCTTCGTCCTCCCATTTGATCCCTAGGCCTTCTTTGGACCAAGTTCGTCTCGTTCGTCCATCTTCGTCCTCCCATTTGATCTGTAGGCCTTCTTTGGACCAAGTTCGTCTCGTTCGTCCATCTTCGTGCTCCCATTTGATCCGTCGGCCTTCTTTGGACAAAGTTCGTCTCGTTCGTCCATCTTCGTCCTCCCATTTGATCCGTTGGCCTTCTTTGTACCATGTTCGTCTCGTTCGTCCATCTTCGTCCACCCATTTGATCCCTAGGCCTTCTTTGTACCAAGTTCGTCTCGTTCGTCCCTCTTCGTCCTCCCATTTGATCCCTAGGCCTTCTTTGTACCAAGTTCGTCTCGTTCGTCCCTCTTCGTCCTCCCATTTGATCCCTAGGCCTTCTTTGGACAAAGTTCGTCTCGTTCGTCCATCTTCGTCCTCCCATTTGATCTGTAGGCCTTCTTTGGACCAAGTTCGTCTCGTTCGTCCATCTTCGTGCCCCCATTTGATCCGTCGGCCTTCTTTGGACAAAGTTCGTCTCGTTCGTCCATCTTCGTCCTCCCATTTGATCCGTTGGCCTTCTTTGTACCATGTTCGTCTCGTTCGTCCATCTTCGTCCACCCATTTGATCCCTAGGCCTTCTTTGTACCAAGTTTGTCTCGTTCGTCCCTCTTCGTCCTCCCATTTGATCCCTAGGCCTTCTTTGTACCAAGTTCGTCTCGTTCGTCCCTCTTCGTCCTCCCATTTGATCCCTAGGCCTTCTTTGTACCAAGTTCGTCTCGTTCGTCCCTCTTCGTCCTCCCATTTGATCTGTAGGCCTTCTTTGGACAAAGTTCGTCTCGTTCGTCCATCTTCGTCCTCCCATTTGATCCGTTGGCCTTCTTTGTACCATGTTCGTCTCGTTCGTCCATCTTTGTCCTCCCATTTGATCCCTAGGCCTTCTTTGTACCAAGTTCGTCTCGTTCGTCCCTCTTCGTCCTCCCATTTGATCCCTAGGCCTTCTTTGTACCAAGTTCGTCTCGTTCGTCCCTCTTCGTCCTCCCATTTGATCCGAAGGCCTTCTTTAGACAAAGTTCGTCTCGTTCGTCCATCTTCGTCCTCCCATTTGATCTGTAGGCCTTCTTTGGACCAAGTTCGTCTCGTTAGTCCATCTTCGTGCTCCCATTTGATCCGTCGGCCTTCTTTGGACAAAGTTCGTCTCGTTCGTCCATCTTCGTCCTCCCATTTGATCCGTTGGCCTTCTTTGTACCATGTTCGTCTCGTTCGTCCATCTTCGTCCACCCATTTGATCCCTAGGCCTTCTTTGTACCAAGTTCGTCTCGTTCGTCCCTCTTCGTCCTCCCATTTGATCCCTAGGCCTTCTTTGTACCAAGTTCGTCTCGTTCGTCCCTCTTCGTCCTCCCATTTGATCCGTAGGCCTTCTTTGGACAAAGTTCGTCTCGTTCGTCCATCTTCGTCCTCCCATTTGATCTGTAGGCCTTCTTTGGACCAAGTTCGTCTCGTTCGTCCATCTTCGTGCCCCCATTTGATCCGTCGGCCTTCTTTGGACAAAGTTCGTCTCGTTCGTCCATCTTCGTCCTCCCATTTGATCCGTTGGCCTTCTTTGTACCATGTTCGTCTCGTTCGTCCATCTTCGTCCACCCATTTGATCCCTAGGCCTTCTTTGTACCAAGTTTGTCTCGTTCGTCCCTCTTCGTCCTCCCATTTGATCCCTAGGCCTTCTTTGTACCAAGTTCGTCTCGTTCGTCCCTCTTCGTCCTCCCATTTGATCCCTAGGCCTTCTTTGTACCAAGTTCGTCTCGTTCGTCCCTCTTCGTCCTCCCATTTGATCTGTAGGCCTTCTTTGGACAAAGTTCGTCTCGTTCGTCCATCTTCGTCCTCCCATTTGATCCGTTGGCCTTCTTTGTACCATGTTCGTCTCGTTCGTCCATCTTTGTCCTCCCATTTGATCCCTAGGCCTTCTTTGTACCAAGTTCGTCTCGTTCGTCCCTCTTCGTCCTCCCATTTGATCCCTAGGCCTTCTTTGTACCAAGTTCGTCTCGTTCGTCCCTCTTCGTCCTCCCATTTGATCCGAAGGCCTTCTTTAGACAAAGTTCGTCTCGTTCGTCCATCTTCGTCCTCCCATTTGATCCGTTGGCCTTCTTTGGACCAAGTTCGTCCCGTTCGTCCATCGTCGTCCTCCCATTTGATCCCTGGGCCTTCTTTGTACCATGTTCGTCTCGTTCGTCCATCTTCGTCCTCCCATTTGATCTGTTGGAATTATTTGGACCAAGTTCGTCTCGTTCGTCCAACTTCGTCCTCCTATTTGATCCCTTGGCCTTCTTTGTACCAAGTTCGTCTCGTTCGTCCCTCTTCGTCCTCCCAGTTGATCCCTAGGCCTTCTTTCGACCAAGTTCGTCTCGTTCGTCCCTCTTCGTCCTCCCATTTGATCCCTAGGCCTTCTTTGGACCAAGTTCGTCTCGTTCGTCCATCTTCGTCTTCCCATTTGATCTGTAGGCCTTCTTTGGACCAAGTTCGTCTCGTTCGTCCATCTTCGTGCTCCCATTTGATCCGTCGGCCTTCTTTGGACAAAGTTCGTCTCGTTCGTCCATCTTCGTCCTGCCATTTGATCCGTTGGCCTTCTTTGTACCATGTTCGTCTCGTTCGTCCATCTTCGTCCTCCCATTTGATCCCTAGGCCTTCTTTGTACCAAGTTCGTCTCGTTCGTCCCTCTTCGTCCTCCCATTTGATCCCTAGGCCTTCTTTGTACCAAGTTCGTCTCGTTCGTCCCTCTTCGTCCTCCCATTTGATCCGAAGGCCTTCTTTAGACAAAGTTCGTCTCGTTCGTCCCTCTTCGTCCTCCCATTTGATCCCTAGGCCTTCTTTGTACCAAGTTCGTCTCGTTCGTCCCTCTTCGTCCTCCCAGTTGATCCCTAGGCCTTCTTTCGACCAAGTTCGTCTCGTTCGTCCCTCTTCGTCCTCCCATTTGATCCCTAGGCCTTCTTTGGACCAAGTTCGTCTCGTTCGTCCATCTTCGTCCTCCCATTTGATCTGTAGGCCTTCTTTGGACCAAGTTCGTCTCGTTCGTCCATCTTCGTGCTCCCATTTGATCCGTCGGCCTTCTTTGGACAAAGTTCGTCTCGTTCGTCCATCTTCGTCCTCCCATTTGATCCGTTGGCCTTCTTTGTACCATGTTCGTCTCGTTCGTCCATCTTCGTCCACCCATTTGATCCCTAGGCCTTCTTTGTACCAAGTTCGTCTCGTTCGTCCCTCTTCGTCCTCCCATTTGATCCCTAGGCCTTCTTTGTACCAAGTTCGTCTCGTTCGTCCCTCTTCGTCCTCCCATTTGATCCGTAGGCCTTCTTTGGACAAAGTTCGTCTCGTTCGTCCATCTTCGTCCTCCCATTTGATCCGTTGGCCTTCTTTGTACCATGTTCGTCTCGTTCGTCCATCTTCGTCCTCCCATTTGATCTGTTGGAATTATTTGGACCAAGTTCGTCTCGTTCGTCCAACTTCGTCCTCCTATTTGATCCCTTGGCCTTCTTTGTACCAAGTTCGTCTCGTTCGTCCCTCTTCGTCCTCCCAGTTGATCCCTAGGCCTTCTTTCGACCAAGTTCGTCACGTTCGTCCCTCTTCGTCCACCCATTTGATCCCTAGGCCTTCTTTGGACCAAGTTCGTCTCGTTCGTCCATCTTCGTCCTCCCATTTGATCTGTAGGCCTTCTTTGGACCAAGTTCGTCTCGTTCGTCCATCTTCGTGCCCCCATTTGATCCGTCGGCCTTCTTTGGACAAAGTTCGTCTCGTTCGTCCATATTCGTCCTCCCATTTGATCCGTTGGCCTTCTTTGTACCATGTTCGTCTCGTTCGTCCATCTTCGTCCACCCATTTGATCCCTAGGCCTTCTTTGTACCAAGTTCGTCTCGTTCGTCCCTCTTCGTCCTCCCATTTGATCCCTAGGCCTTCTTTGTACCAAGTTCGTCTCGTTCGTCCCTCTTCCTCCTCCCATTTGATCCCTAGGCCTTCTTTGTACCAAGTTCGTCTCGTTCGTCCCTCTTCGTCCTCCCATTTGATCTGTAGGCCTTCTTTGGACAAAGTTCGTCTCGTTCGTCCATCTTCGTCCTCCCATTTGATCCGTTGGCCTTCTTTGTACCATGTTCGTCTCGTTCGTCCATCTTTGTCCTCCCATTTGATCCCTAGGCCTTCTTTGTACCAAGTTCGTCTCGTTCGTCCCTCTTCGTCCTCCCATTTGATCCCTAGGCCTTCTTTGTACCAAGTTCGTCTCGTTCGTCCCTCTTCGTCCTCCCATTTGATCCGAAGGCCTTCTTTAGACAAAGTTCGTCTCGTTCGTCCATCTTCGTCCTCCCATTTGATCCGTTGGCCTTCTTTGGACCAAGTTCGTCCCGTTCGTCCATCGTCGTCCTCCCATTTGATCCCTGGGCCTTCTTTGTACCATGTTCGTCTCGTTCGTCCATCTTCGTCCTCCCATTTGATCTGTTGGAATTATTTGGACCAAGTTCGTCTCGTTCGTCCAACTTCGTCCTCCTATTTGATCCCTTGGCCTTCTTTGTACCAAGTTCGTCTCGTTCGTCCCTCTTCGTCCTCCCAGTTGATCCCTAGGCCTTCTTTCGACCAAGTTCGTCTCGTTCGTCCCTCTTCGTCCTCCCATTTGATCCCTAGGCCTTCTTTGGACCAAGTTCGTCTCGTTCGTCCATCTTCGTCCTCCCATTTGATCTGTAGGCCTTCTTTGGACCAAGTTCGTCTCGTTCGTCCATCTTCGTGCTCCCATTTGATCCGTCGGCCTTCTTTGGACAAAGTTTGTCTCGTTCGTCCATCTTCGTCCTGCCATTTGATCCGTTGGCCTTCTTTGTACCATGTTCGTCTCGTTCGTCCATCTTCGTCCTCCCATTTGATCCCTAGGCCTTCTTTGTACCAAGTTCGTCTCGTTCGTCCCTCTTCGTCCTCCCATTTGATCCCTAGGCCTTCTTTGGACCAAGTTCGTCTCGTTCGTCCATCTTCGTCCTCCCATTTGATCTGTAGGCCTTCTTTGGACCAAGTTCGTCTCGTTCGTCCATCTTCGTGCTCCCATTTGATCCGTCGGCCTTCTTTGGACAAAGTTCGTCTCGTTCGTCCATCTTCGTCCTCCCATTTGATCCGTTGGCCTTCTTTGTACCATGTTCGTCTCGTTCGTCCATCTTCGTCCACCCATTTGATCCCTAGGCCTTCTTTGTACCAAGTTCGTCTCGTTCGTCCCTCTTCGTCCTCCCATTTGATCCCTAGGCCTTCTTTGTACCAAGTTCGTCTCGTTCGTCCCTCTTCGTCCTCCCATTTGATCCCTAGGCCTTCTTTGTACCAAGTCCGTCTCGTTCGTCCCTCTTCGTCCTCCCATTTGATCTGTAGGCCTTCTTTGGACAAAGTTCGTCTCGTTCGTCCATCTTCGTCCTCCCATTTGATCCGTTGGCCTTCTTTGTACCATGTTCGTCTCGTTCGTCCATCTTTGTCCTCCCATTTGATCCCTAGGCCTTCTTTGTACCAAGTTCGTCTCGTTCGTCCCTCTTCGTCCTCCCATTTGATCCCTAGGCCTTCTTTGTACCAAGTTCGTCTCGTTCGTCCCTCTTCGTCCTCCCATTTGATCCGAAGGCCTTCTTTAGACAAAGTTCGTCTCGTTCGTCCATCTTCGTCCTCCCATTTGATCCATTGGCCTTCTTTGGACCAAGTTCGTCCCGTTCGTCCATCGTCGTCCTCCCATTTGATCCCTGGGCCTTCTTTGTACCAAGTTCGTCTCGTTCGTCCCTCTTCGTCCTCCCATTTGATCCCTAGGCCTTCTTTGTACCAAGTTCGTCTCGTTCGTCCCTCTTCGTCCTCCCATTTGATCCCTAGGCCTTCTTTGTACCAAGTCCGTCTCGTTCGTCCCTCTTCGTCCTCCCATTTGATCTGTAGGCCTTCTTTGGACAAAGTTCGTCTCGTTCGTCCATCTTCGTCCTCCCATTTGATCCGTTGGCCTTCTTTGTACCATGTTCGTCTCGTTCGTCCATCTTTGTCCTCCCATTTGATCCCTAGGCCTTCTTTGTACCAAGTTCGTCTCGTTCGTCCCTCTTCGTCCTCCCATTTGATCCCTAGGCCTTCTTTGTACCAAGTTCGTCTCGTTCGTCCCTCTTCGTCCTCCCATTTGATCCGAAGGCCTTCTTTAGACAAAGTTCGTCTCGTTCGTCCATCTTCGTCCTCCCATTTGATCCGTTGGCCTTCTTTGGACCAAGTTCATCCCGTTCGTCCATCGTCGTCCTCCCATTTGATCCCTGGGCCTTCTTTGTACCATGTTCGTCTCGTTCGTCCATCTTCGTCCTCCCTTTTGATCTGTTGGAATTATTTGGACCAAGTTCGTCTCGTTCGTCCAACTTCGTCCTCCTATTTGATCCCTTGGCCTTCTTTGTACCAAGTTCGTCTCGTTCGTCCCTCTTCGTCCTCCCAGTTGATCCCTAGGCCTTCTTTCGACCAAGTTCGTCTCGTTCGTCCCTCTTCGTCCTCCCATTTGATCCCTAGGCCTTCTTTGGACCAAGTTCGTCTCGTTCGTCCATCTTCGTCCTCCCATTTGATCTGTAGGCCTTCTTTGGACCAAGTTCGTCTCGTTCGTCCATCTTCGTGCTCCCATTTGATCCGTCGGCCTTCTTTGGACAAAGTTTGTCTCGTTCGTCCATCTTCGTCCTGCCATTTGATCCGTTGGCCTTCTTTGTACCATGTTCGTCTCGTTCGTCCATCTTCGTCCTCCCATTTGATCCCTAGGCCTTCTTTGTACCAAGTTCGTCTCGTTCGTCCCTCTTCGTCCTCCCATTTGATCCCTAGGCCTTCTTTGTACCAAGTTCGTCTCGTTCGTCCCTCTTCGTCCTCCCATTTGATCCGAAGGCCTTCTTTAGACAAAGTTCGTCTCGTTCGTCCCTCTTCGTCCTCCCATTTGATCCCTAGGCCTTCTTTGTACCAAGTTCGTCTCGTTCGTCCCTCTTCGTCCTCCCAGTTGATCCCTAGGCCTTCTTTCGACCAAGTTCGTCTCGTTCGTCCCTCTTCGTCCTCCCATTTGATCCCTAGGCCTTCTTTGGACCAAGTTCGTCTCGTTCGTCCATCTTCGTCCTCCCATTTGATCTGTAGGCCTTCTTTGGACCAAGTTCGTCTCGTTCGTCCATCTTCGTGCTCCCATTTGATCCGTCGGCCTTCTTTGGACAAAGTTCGTCTCGTTCGTCCATCTTCGTCCTCCCATTTGATCCGTTGGCCTTCTTTGTACCATGTTCGTCTCGTTCGTCCATCTTCGTCCACCCATTTGATCCCTAGGCCTTCTTTGTACCAAGTTCGTCTCGTTCGTCCCTCTTCGTCCTCCCATTTGATCCCTAGGCCTTCTTTGTACCAAGTTCGTCTCGTTCGTCCCTCTTCGTCCTCCCATTTGATCCGTAGGCCTTCTTTGGACAAAGTTCGTCTCGTTCGTCCATCTTCGTCCTCCCATTTGATCCGTTGGCCTTCTTTGTACCATGTTCGTCTCGTTCGTCCATCTTCGTCCTCCCATTTGATCCCTAGGCCTTCTTTGTACCAAGTTCCTCCCGTTCGTCCCTCTTCGTCCTCCCATTTGATCCCTAGGCCTTCTTTGTACCAAGTTCCTCCCGTTCGTCCCTCTTCGTCCTCCCATTTGATCCCTAGGCCTTCTTTGTACCAAGTTCGTCTCGTTCGTCCCTCTTCGTCCTCCCATTTGATCTGTAGGCCTTCTTTGGACAAAGTTCGTCTCGTTCGTCCATCTTCGTCCTCCCATTTGATCCCTGGGCCTTCTTTGTACCATGTTCGTCTCGTTCGTCCATCTTCGTCCTCCCATTTGATCTGTTGGAATTATTTGGACCAAGTTCGTCTCGTTCGTCCAACTTCGTCCTCCTATTTGATCCCTTGGCCTTCTTTGTACCAAGTTCGTCTCGTTCGTCCCTCTTCGTCCTCCCAGTTGATCCCTAGGCCTTCTTTCGACCAAGTTCGTCTCGTTCGTCCCTCTTCGTCCTCCCATTTGATCCCTAGGCCTTCTTTGGACCAAGTTCGTCTCGTTCGTCCATCTTCGTCCTCCCATTTGATCTGTAGGCCTTCTTTGGACCAAGTTCGTCTCGTTCGTCCATCTTCGTGCTCCCATTTGATCCGTCGGCCTTCTTTGGACAAAGTTCGTCTCGTTCGTCCATCTTCGTCCTCCCATTTGATCCGTTGGCCTTCTTTGTACCATGTTCGTCTCGTTCGTCCATCTTCGTCCTCCCATTTGATCGCTAGGCCTTCTTTGTACCAAGTTCGTCTCGTTCGTCCCTCTTCGTCCTCCCATTTGATCCCTAAGCCTTCTTTGGACCAAGTTCTTCTCGTTCGTCCATCTTCGTCCTCCCATTTGATCCCTAGTCCTTCTTTGGACCAAGTTCGTCTCGTTCGTCCGTCTTCGTGCTCCCATTTGATCCGTAGGCCTTCTTTGGACAAAGTTCGTCTCGTTCGTCCATCTTCGTCCTCCCATTTGATCCGTTGGCCTTCTTTGTACCATGTTCGTCTCGTTCGTCCATCTTCGTCCTCCCATTTGATCCCTAGGCCTTCTTTGTACCAAGTTCGTCTCGTTCGTCCCTCTTCGTCCTCCCATTTGATCCCTAGGCCTTCTTTGTACCAAGTTCGTCTCGTTCGTCCATCTTCGTCCTCCCATTTGATCCCTTGGCCTTCTTTGTACCAAGTTCGTCTCGTTCGTCCCTCTTCGTCCTCCCATTTGATCCCTAGGCCTTCTTTGGACCAAGTTCGTCTCGTTCGTCCATCTTCGTCCTCCCATTTGATCTGTAGGCCTTCTTTGGACCAAGTTCGTCACGTTCGTCCATCTTCGTGCTCCCATTTGATCCGTCGGCCATCTTTGGACAAAGTTCGTCTCGTTCGTCCATCTTCGTCCTCCCATTTGATCCCTTGGCCTTCTTTGTACCATGTTCGTCACGTTCGTCCCTCTTCGTCTTCCCATTTGATCCGTAGGCCTTCTTTGGACCAAGTTCGTCTCGTTCGTCCATCTTCGTCCTCCGATTTGATCCCTTGGCCTTCTTTGTACCATGTTCCTCTCGTTCTTCCCTCTTCGTCTTCCCATTTGATCCGTAGGCCTTCTTTGGACCAAATTCGTCTCGTTCGTCCATCTTTGTCCTCCCATTTGATCTGTTGGAATTATTTGGACCAAGTTCGTCTCGTTCGTCCATCTTCGTCCTCCCATTTGATCCCTTGGCCTTCTTTGTACCAAGTTCGTCTCGTTCGTCCCTCTTCGTCCTCCCATTTGATCCCTAGGCCTTCTTTGGACCAAGTTCGTCTCGTTCGTCCATCTTCGTCCTCCCATTTGATCTGTAGGCCTTCTTTGGACCAAGTTCATCTCGTTCGTCCATCTTCGAGCTCCCATTTGATCCCTTGGCCTTCTTTGGACCAAGTTCGTCCCGTTCGTCCATCTTCGTCCTCCCATTTGATCCCTTGGCCTTCTTTGTACCATGTTCGTCACGTTCGTCCTCTTCGTCTTCCCATTTGATCCGTAGGCCTTCTTTGGACCAAGTTCGTCTCGTTCGTCCATCTTCGTCCTCCCATTTGATCCCTTGGCCTTCTTTGTACCATGTTCATCTCGTTCGTCCCTCTTCGTCTTCCCATTTGATCCGTAGGCCTTCATTGGACCAAGTTTGTCTCGTTCGTCATTCTTCGTCCTCCCATTTGATCTGTTGGAATTATTTGGACCAAGTTCGTCTCGTTCGTCCATCTTCGTCCTCCCATTTGATCCCTTGGCCTTTTTTGTACCAAGTTAGTCTCGTTCATCCCTCTTCGTCCTCCCATTTGATCCCTAGGCCTTCTTTCGACCAAGTTCGTCTCGTTCGTCCCTCTTCGTCCTCCCATTTGATCCCTAGGCCTTCTTTGGACCAAGTTCGTCTCGTTCGTCCATCTTCGTCCTCCCATTTGATCTGTAGGCCTTCTTTGGACCAAGTTCGTCTCGTTCGTCATTCTTCGTCCTCCCATTTGATCTGTTGGAATTATTTGGACCAAGTTCGTCTCGTTCGTCCATCTTCGTCCTCCCATTTGATCCCTAGGCCTTCTTTGTACCAAGTTCGTCTCGTTCGTCCCTCTTCGTCCTCCCATTTGATCCCTAAGCCTTCTTTGGACCAAGTTCTTCTCGTTCGTCCATCTTCGTCCTCCCATTTGATCCCTAGTCCTTCTTTGGACCAAGTTCGTCTCGTTCGTCCGTCTTCGTGCTCCCATTTGATCCGTAGGCCTTCTTTGGACAAAGTTCGTCTCGTTCGTCCATCTTCGTCCTCCCATTTGATCCGTTGGCCTTCTTTGTACCATGTTCGTCTCGTTCGTCCCTCTTCGTCCTCCCATTTGATCCCTAGGCCTTCTTTGTACCAAGTTCGTCTCGTTCGTCCATCTTCGTCCTCCCATTTGATCCCTTGGCCTTCTTTGTACCAAGTTCGTCACGTTCGTCCCTCTTCGTCCTCCCTTTTGATCTGTAGGCCTTCTTTGGACCAAGTTCGTCACGTTCGTCCATCTTCGTGCTCCCATTTGATCCGTCGGCCTTCTTTGGACAAAGTTCGTCTCGTTCGTCCATCTTCGTCCTCCCATTTGATCCCTTGGCCTTCTTTGTACCATGTTCGTCACGTTCGTCCCTCATCGTCTTCCCATTTGATCCGTAGGCCTTCTTTGGACCAAGTTCGTCTCGTTCGTCCATCTTCGTCCTCCCATTTGATCCCATGGCCTTCTTTGTACCATGTTCATCTCGTTCGTCCCTCTTCGTCTTCCCATTTGATCCGTAGGCCTTCTTTGGACCAAGTTCGTCTCGTTCGTCCATCTTTGTCCTCCCATTTGATCTGTTGGAATTATTTGGACCAAGTTCGTCTCGTTCGTCCATCTTCGTCCTCCCATTTGATCCCTTGGCCTTCTTTGTACCAAGTTCGTCTCGTTCGTCCCTCTTCGTCCTCCCATTTGATCCCTAGGCCTTCTTTCGACCAAGTTCGTCTCGTTCGTCCCTCTTCGTCCTCCCATTTGATCCCTAGGCCTTCTTTGGACCAAGTTCGTCTCGTTCGTCCATCTTCGTCCTCCCATTTGATCTGTAGGCCTTCTTTGGACCAAGTTCATCTCGTTCGTCCATCTTCGAGCTCCCATTTGATCCCTTGGCCTTCTTTGGACCAAGTTCGTCCCGTTCGTCCATCTTCGTCCTCCCATTTGATCCCTTGGCCTTCTTTGTACCATGTTCGTCACGTTCGTCCCTCTTCGTCTTCCCATTTGATCCGTAGGCCTTCTTTGGACCAAGTTCGTCTCGTTCGTCCATCTTCGTCCTCCCATTTGATCCCTTGGCCTTCTTTGTACCATGTTCATCTCGTTCGTCCCTCTTCGTCTTCCCATTTGATCCGTAGGCCTTCTTTGGACCAAGTTCGTCTCGTTCGTCATTCTTCGTCCTCCCATTTGATCTGTTGGAATTATTTGGACCAAGTTCGTCTCGTTCGTCCATCTTCGTCCTCCCATTTGATCCCTTGGCCTTCTTTGTACCAAGTTCGTCTTGTTCCTCCCTCTTCGTCCTCCCATTTGATCCCTAGGCCTTCTTTCGACCAAGTTCGTCTCGTTCGTCCCTCTTCGTCCTCCCATTTGATCCCTAGGCCTTCTTTGGACCAAGTTCGTCTCGTTCGTCCATCTTCGTCCTGCCATTTGATCTGTAGGCTTTCTTTGGACCAAGTTCGTCTCGTTCGTCCATCTTCGTCCTCCCATTTGATCCCTAAGCCTTCTTTGGACCAAGTTCTTCTCGTTCGTCCATCTTCGTCCTCCCATTTGATCCCTAGTCCTTCTTTGGACCAAGGTCGTCTCGTTTGTCCGTCTTCGTGCTCCCATTTGATCCGTAGGCCTTCTTTGGACAAAGTTCGTCTCGTTCGTCCATCTTCGTCCTCCCATTTGATCCGTTGGCCTTCTTTGTACCATGTTCGTCTCGTTCGTCCATCTTCGTCCTCCCATTTGATCCCTAGGCCTTCTTTGTACCAAGTTCGTCTCGTTCGTCCCTCTTCGTCCTCCCATTTGATCCCTAGGCCTTCTTTGTACCAAGTTCGTCTCGTTCGTCCTTCTTCGTCCTCCCATTTGATCCCTTGGCCTTCTTTGTACCAAGTTCGTCTCGTTCGTCCCTCTTCGTCCTCCCTTTTGATCCCTAGGCCTTCTTTCGACCAAGTTCGTCTCGTTCGTCCCTCTTCGTCCTCCCATTTGATCCCTAGGCCTTCTTTGGACCAAGTTCGTCTCGTTCGTCAATCTTCGTCCTCCCATTTGATCTGTAGGCCTTCTTTGGACCAAGTTCGTCACGTTCGTCCATCTTCGTGCTCCCATTTGATCCGTCGGCCTTCTTTGGACAAAGTTCGTCTCGTTCGTCCATCTTCGTCCTCCCATTTGATCCCTTGGCCTTCTTTGTACCATGTTCGTCACGTTCGTCCCTCTTCGTCTTCCCATTTGATCCGTAGGCCTTCTTTCGACCAAGTTCGTCTCGTTCGTCCATCTTCGTCGTCCCATTTGATCCCTTGGCCTTCTTTGTACCATGTTCATCTCGTTCGTCCCTCTTCGTCTTCCCATTTGATCTGTAGGCCTTCTTTGGACCAAGTTCGTCTCGTTCGTCCATCTTCGTCCTCCCATTTGATCTGTTGTAATTATTTGGACCAAGTTCGTCTCGTTCGTCCATCTTCGTCCTCCCATTTGATCCCTTGGCCTTCTTTGTACCAAGTTCGTCTCGTTCGTCCCTCTTCGTCCTCCCATTTGATCCCTAGGCCTTCTTTCGACCAAGTTCGTCTCGTTCGTCCCTCTTCGTCCTCCCATTTGATCCCTAGGCCTTCTTTGGACCAAGTTCGTCTCGTTCGTCCATCTTCGTCCTCCCATTTGATCTGTAGGCCTTCTTTGGACCAAGTTCATCTCGTTCGTCCATCTTCGAGCTCCCATTTGATCCCTTGGCCTTCTTTGGACCAAGTTCGTCCCGTTCGTCCATCTTCATCCTCCCATTTGATCCCTTGGCCTTCTTTGTACCATGTTCGTCACGTTCGTCCCTCTTCGTCTTCCCATTTGATCCGTAGGCCTTCTTTGGACCAAGTTCGTCTCGTTCGTCCATCTTCGTCCTCCCATTAGATCCCTTGGCCTTCTTTGTACCATGATCATCTCGTTCGTCCCTCTTCGTCTTCCCATTTGATCCGTAGGCCTTCTTTGGACCAAGTTCGTCTCGTTCGTCATTCTTCGTCCTCCCATTTGATCTGTTGGAATTATTTGGACCAAGTTCGTCTCGTTCGTCCATCTTCGTCCTCCCATTTGATCCCTTGGCCTTCTTTGTACCAAGTTCGTCTCGTTCATCCCTCTTCGTCCTCCCATTTGATCCCTAGCCCTTCTTTCGACCAAGTTCGTCTCGTTCGTCCCTCTTCGTCCTCCCATTTGATCCCTACGCCTTCTTTGGACCAAGTTCGTCTCGTTCGTCCATCTTCGTCCTCCCATTTGATCTGTAGGCCTTCTTTGGACCATGTTCGTCTCGTTCGTCCATCTTCGTCCTCCCATTTGATCCCTAAGCCTTCTTTGGACCAAGTTCTTCTCGTTCGTCCGTCTTCGTCCTCCCATTTGATCCCTAGTCCTTCTTTGGACCAAGTTCGTCTCGTTTGTCCGTCTTCGTGCTCCCATTTGATCCTTAGGCCTTCTTTGGACAAAGTTCGTCTCGTTCGTCCCTCTTCGTCCTCCCATTTGATCCGTTGGCCTTCTTTGTACCATGTTCGTCTCGTTCGTCCATCTTCGTCCTCCCATTTGATCCCTAGGCCTTCTTTGTACCAAGTTCGTCTCGTTCGTCCCTCGTTCGTCCTCCCATTTGATCCCTAGGCCTTCTTTGTACCAAGTTCGTCTCGTTCGTCCATCTTCGTCCTCCCATTTGATCCCTTGGCCTTCTTTGTACCAAGTTCGTCTCGTTCGTCCCTCTTCGTCCTCCCTTTTGATCCCTAGGCCTTCTTTCGACCAAGTTCGTCTCGTTCGTCCCTCTTCGTCCTCCCATTTGATCCCTAGGCCTTCTTTGGACCAAGTTCGTCTCGTTCGTCCATCATCATCCTCCCATTTGATCTGTAGGCCTTCTTTGGACCAAGTTCGTCACATTCGTCCATCTTCGTGCTCCCATTTGATCCGTCGGCCTTCTTTGGACAAAGTTCGTCTCGTTCGTCCATCTTCGTCCTCCCATTTGATCCCTTGGCCTTCTTTGTACCATGTTTGTCACGTTCGTCCCTCTTCGTCTTCCCATTTGAACCGTAGGCCTTCTTTGGACCAAGTTCGTCTCGTTCGTCCATCTTCGTCCTCCCATTTGATCCCTTGGCCTTCTTTGGACCAAGTTCGTCTCGTTCGTCCATCTTCGTCCTCCCATTTGATCTGTAGGCCTTCTTTGGACCAAGTTCATCTCGTTCGTCCATCTTCGAGCTCCCATTTGATCCCTTGGCCTTCTTCGGACCAAGTTCGTCCCGTTCGTCCATCTTCGTCCTCCCATTTGATCCCTTGGCCTTCTTTGTACCATGTTCGTCACGTTCGTCCCTCTTCGTCTTCCCATTTGATCTGTAGGCCTTCTTTGGACCAAGTTCGTCTCGTTCGTCCATCTTCGTCCTCCCATTTGATCCCTTGGCCTTCTTTGTACCATGTTCATCTCGTTCGTCCCTCTTCGTCTTCCCATTTGATCCGTAGGCCTTCTTTGGACCAAGTTCGTCTCGTTCGTCCATCTTCGTCCTCCCATTTGATCTGTTGGAATTATTTGGACCAAGTTCGTCTCGTTCGTCCATCTTCGTCCTCCCATTTGATCCCTTGGCCTTCTTTGTACCAAGTTCGTCTCGTTCGTCCCTCTTCGTCCTCCCATTTGATCCCTAGGCCTTCTTTCGACCAAGTTCGTCTCGTTCGTCCCTCTTCGTCCTCCCATTTGATCCCTAGGCCTTCTTTGGACCAAGTTCGTCTCGTTCGTCCATCTTCGTCCTCCCATTTGATCTGTAGGCCTTCTTTGGACCAAGTTCATCTCGTTCGTCCATCTTCGAGCTCCCATTTGATCCCTTGGCCTTCTTCGGACCAAGTTCGTCCTGTTCGTCCATCTTCGTCCTCCCATTTGATCCCTTGGCCTTGTTTGTACCATGTTCGTCACGTTCGTCCCTCTTCGTCTTCCCATTTGATCCGTAGGCCTTCTTTGGACCAAGTTCGTCTCGTTCGTCCATCTTCGTCCTCCCATTTGATCCCTTGGCCTTCTTTGTACCATGTTCATCTCGTTCGTCCCTCTTCGTCTTCCCATTTGATCCGTAGGCCTTCTTTGGACCAAGTTCGTCTCGTTCGTCATTCTTCGTCCTCCCATTTGATCCGTAGGCCTTCTTTGGACCAAGTTCGTCTCGTTCGTCCATCTTCGTCCTCCCATTTGATCCCTTGGCCTTCTTTGTACCATGTTCATCTCGTTCGTCCCTCTTCGTCTTCCCATTTGATCCGTAGGCTTTCTTTGGACCAAGTTCGTCTCGTTCGTCCATCTTCGTCCTCCCATTTGATCTGTAGGCCTTCTTTGGACCAAGTTCGTCTCGTTCGTCCATCTTCGTCCTCCCATTTGATCCCTTGGCCTTCTTTGTACCATGTTCATCTCGTTCGTCCCTCTTCGTCTTCCCATTTGATCCGTAGGCCTTCTTTGGACCAAGTTCGTCTCGTTCGTCCATCTTCGTCCTCCCATTTGATCTGTTGGAATTATTTGGACCAAGTTCGTCTCGTTCGTCCATCTTCGTCCTCCCATTTGATCCCTTGGCCTTCTTTGTACCAAGTTCGTCTCGTTCATCCCTCTTCGTCCTCCCATTTGATCCCTAGGCCTTCTTTCGACCAAGTTCGTCTCGTTCGTCCCTCTTCGTCCTCCCATTTGATCCCTAGGCCTTCTTTGGACCAAGTTCGTCTCGTTCGTCCATCTTCGTCCTCCCATTTGATCTGTAGGCCTTCTTTGGACCAAGTTCGTCTCGTTCGTCCATCTTCGTGCTCCCATTTGATCCGTCGGCCTTCTTTGGACAAAGTTCGTCTCGTTCGTCCATCTTCGTCCTCCCATTTGATCCGTTGGCCTTCTTTGTACCATGTTCGTCTCGTTCGTCCATCTTCGTCCTCCCATTTGATCCCTAGTCCTTCTTTGGACCAAGTTTGTCTCGTTCGTCCGTCTTCGTGCTCCCATTTGATCCGTAGGCCTTCTTTGGACAAAGTTCGTCTCGTTCGTCCATCTTCGTCCTCCCATTTGATCCGTTGGCCTTCTTTGTACCATGTTCGTCTCGTTCGTCCATCTTCGTCCACCCATTTGATCCCTAGGCCTTCTTTGTACCAAGTTCGTCTCGTTCGTCCCTCTTCGTCCTCCCATTTGATCCCTAGGCCTTCTTTGTACCAAGTTCGTCTCGTTCGTCCCTCTTCGTCCTCCCATTTGATCCGTAGGCCTTCTTCGGACAAAGTTCGTCTCGTTCGTCCATCTTCGTCCTCCCATTTGATCCGTTGGCCTTCTTTGTACCATGTTCGTCTCGTTCGTCCATCTTCGTCCTCCCATTTGATCCCTAGGCCTTCTTTGTACCAAGTTCGTCTCGTTCGTCCCTCTTCGTCCTCCCATTTGATCCCTAGGCCTTCTTTAGACAAAGTTCGTCTCGTTCGTCCATCTTCGTCCTCCCATTTGATCCGTTGCCTTCTTTGGACCAAGTTCGTCCCGTTCGTCCATCGTCGTCCTCCCATTTGATCCCTGGGCCTTCTTTGTACCATGTTCGTCTCGTTCGTCCCTCTTCGTCTTCCCATTTGATCCGTAGGCCTACTTTGGACAAAGTTCGTCTCGTTCGTCCATCTTTGTCCTCCCATTTGATCCCTTGGCCTTCTTTGTACCATGTTCGTCTCGTTCGTCCCTCTTCGTCTTCCCATTTGATCCGTAGGCCTTCTTTGGACCAAGTTCGTGTCGTTCGTCCATCTTCGTCATCCCATTTGATCCCTTGGCCTTCTTTGTACCATGTTCATCTCGGTCGTCCCTCTTCGTCTTCCCATTTGATCCGTAGGCCTTCTTTGGACCAAGTTCGTCTCGTTCGTCCATCTTCGTCCTCCCATTTGATCTGTTGGAATTATTTTGACCAAGTTCGTCTCGTTCGTCCAACTTCGTCCAACTTCGTCCTCCCATTTGATCCCTTGGCCTTCTTTGTACCAAGTTCGTCTCGTTCGTCCCTCTTCGTCCTCCCAGTTGATCCCTAGGCCTTCTTTCGACCAAGTTCGTCTCGTTCGTCCCTCTTCGTCCTCCCATTTGATCCCTAGGCCTTCTTTGGACCAAGTTCGTCTCGTTCGTCCATCTTCGTCCTCCCATTTGATCTGTAGGCCTTCTTTGGACCAAGTTCGTCTCGTTCGTCCATCTTCGTGCTCCCATTTGATCCGTCGGCCTTCTTTGGACAAAGTTCGTCTCGTTCGTCCATCTTCGTCCTCCCATTTGATCCCTTGGCCTTCTTTGTACCATGTTCGTCACGTTCGTCCCTCTTCGTCTTCCCATTTGATCCGTAGGCCTTCTTTGGACCAAGTTCGTCTCGTTCGTCCATCTTCGTCCTCCCATTTGATCCCTTGGCCTTCTTTGTACCATGTTCCTCTCGTTCGTCCCTCTTCGTCTTCCCATTTGATCCGTAGGCCTTCTTTGGACCAAGTTCGTCTCGTTCGTCATTCTTCGTCCTCCCATTTGATCTGTTGGAATTATTTGGACCAAGTTCGTCTCGTTCGTCCATCTTCGTCCTCCCATTTGATCCCTTGGCCTTCTTTGTACCAAGTTCGTCTCGTTCCTCCCTCTTCGTCCTCCCATTTGATCCCTAGGCCTTCTTTCGACCAAGTTCGTCTAGTTCGTCCCTCTTCGTCCTCCCATTTGATCCCTAGGCCTTCTTTGGACCAAGTTCGTCTCGTTCGTCATTCTTCGTCCTCCCATTTGATCCGTAGGCCTTCTTTGGACCAAGTTCGTCTCGTTCGTCCATCTTCGTCCTCCCATTTGATCCCTTGGCCTTCTTTGTACCATGTTCATCTCGTTCGTCCCTCTTCGTCTTCCCATTTGATCCGTAGGCTTTCTTTGGACCAAGTTCGTCTCGTTCGTCCATCTTCGTCCTCCCATTTGATCTGTAGGCCTTCTTTGGACCAAGTTCGTCTCGTTCGTCCATCTTCGTCCTCCCATTTGATCCCTTGGCCTTCTTTGTACCATGTTCATCTCGTTCGTCCCTCTTCGTCTTCCCATTTGATCCGTAGGCCTTCTTTGGACCAAGTTCGTCTCGTTCGTCCATCTTCGTCCTCCCATTTGATCTGTTGGAATTATTTGGACCAAGTTCGTCTCGTTCGTCCATCTTCGTCCTCCCATTTGATCCCTTGGCCTTCTTTGTACCAAGTTCGTCTCGTTCATCCCTCTTCGTCCTCCCATTTGATCCCTAGGCCTTCTTTCGACCAAGTTCGTCTCGTTCGTCCCTCTTCGTCCTCCCATTTGATCCCTAGGCCTTCTTTGGACCAAGTTCGTCTCGTTCGTCCATCTTCGTCCTCCCATTTGATCTGTAGGCCTTCTTTGGACCAAGTTCGTCTCGTTCGTCCATCTTCGTGCTCCCATTTGATCCGTCGGCCTTCTTTGGACAAAGTTCGTCTCGTTCGTCCATCTTCGTCCTCCCATTTGATCCGTTGGCCTTCTTTGTACCATGTTCGTCTCGTTCGTCCATCTTCGTCCTCCCATTTGATCCCTAGTCCTTCTTTGGACCAAGTTTGTCTCGTTCGTCCGTCTTCGTGCTCCCATTTGATCCGTAGGCCTTCTTTGGACAAAGTTCGTCTCGTTCGTCCATCTTCGTCCTCCCATTTGATCCGTTGGCCTTCTTTGTACCATGTTCGTCTCGTTCGTCCATCTTCGTCCACCCATTTGATCCCTAGGCCTTCTTTGTACCAAGTTCGTCTCGTTCGTCCCTCTTCGTCCTCCCATTTGATCCCTAGGCCTTCTTTGTACCAAGTTCGTCTCGTTCGTCCCTCTTCGTCCTCCCATTTGATCCGTAGGCCTTCTTCGGACAAAGTTCGTCTCGTTCGTCCATCTTCGTCCTCCCATTTGATCCGTTGGCCTTCTTTGTACCATGTTCGTCTCGTTCGTCCATCTTCGTCCTCCCATTTGATCCCTAGGCCTTCTTTGTACCAAGTTCGTCTCGTTCGTCCCTCTTCGTCCTCCCATTTGATCCCTAGGCCTTCTTTAGACAAAGTTCGTCTCGTTCGTCCATCTTCGTCCTCCCATTTGATCCGTTGCCTTCTTTGGACCAAGTTCGTCCCGTTCGTCCATCGTCGTCCTCCCATTTGATCCCTGGGCCTTCTTTGTACCATGTTCGTCTCGTTCGTCCCTCTTCGTCTTCCCATTTGATCCGTAGGCCTACTTTGGACAAAGTTCGTCTCGTTCGTCCATCTTTGTCCTCCCATTTGATCCCTTGGCCTTCTTTGTACCATGTTCGTCTCGTTCGTCCCTCTTCGTCTTCCCATTTGATCCGTAGGCCTTCTTTGGACCAAGTTCGTGTCGTTCGTCCATCTTCGTCATCCCATTTGATCCCTTGGCCTTCTTTGTACCATGTTCATCTCGGTCGTCCCTCTTCGTCTTCCCATTTGATCCGTAGGCCTTCTTTGGACCAAGTTCGTCTCGTTCGTCCATCTTCGTCCTCCCATTTGATCTGTTGGAATTATTTTGACCAAGTTCGTCTCGTTCGTCCAACTTCGTCCAACTTCGTCCTCCCATTTGATCCCTTGGCCTTCTTTGTACCAAGTTCGTCTCGTTCGTCCCTCTTCGTCCTCCCAGTTGATCCCTAGGCCTTCTTTCGACCAAGTTCGTCTCGTTCGTCCCTCTTCGTCCTCCCATTTGATCCCTAGGCCTTCTTTGGACCAAGTTCGTCTCGTTCGTCCATCTTCGTCCTCCCATTTGATCTGTAGGCCTTCTTTGGACCAAGTTCGTCTCGTTCGTCCATCTTCGTGCTCCCATTTGATCCGTCGGCCTTCTTTGGACAAAGTTCGTCTCGTTCGTCCATCTTCGTCCTCCCATTTGATCCCTTGGCCTTCTTTGTACCATGTTCGTCACGTTCGTCCCTCTTCGTCTTCCCATTTGATCCGTAGGCCTTCTTTGGACCAAGTTCGTCTCGTTCGTCCATCTTCGTCCTCCCATTTGATCCCTTGGCCTTCTTTGTACCATGTTCCTCTCGTTCGTCCCTCTTCGTCTTCCCATTTGATCCGTAGGCCTTCTTTGGACCAAGTTCGTCTCGTTCGTCATTCTTCGTCCTCCCATTTGATCTGTTGGAATTATTTGGACCAAGTTCGTCTCGTTCGTCCATCTTCGTCCTCCCATTTGATCCCTTGGCCTTCTTTGTACCAAGTTCGTCTCGTTCCTCCCTCTTCGTCCTCCCATTTGATCCCTAGGCCTTCTTTCGACCAAGTTCGTCTAGTTCGTCCCTCTTCGTCCTCCCATTTGATCCCTAGGCCTTCTTTGGACCAAGTTCGTCTCGTTCGTCCATCTTCGTCCTCCCATTTGATCTGTAGGCCTTCTTTGGACCAAGTTCGTCTCGTTCGTCCATCTTCGTCCTCCCATTTGATCCCTAAGCCTTCTTTGGACCAAGCTCTTCTCGTTCGTCCATCTTCGTCCTCCCATTTGATCCCTAGTCCTTCTTTGGACCAAGTTCGTCTCGTTCGTCCGTCTTCGTGCTCCCATTTGATCCGTAGGCCTTCTTTGGACAAAGTTCGTCTCGTTCGTCCATCTTCGTCCTCCCATTTGATCCGTTGGCCTTCTTTGTACCATGTTCGTCTCGTTCGTCCATCTTCGTCCTCCCATTTGATCCCTAGGCCTTCTTTGTACCAAGTTCGTCTCGTTCGTCCCTCTTCGTCCTCCCATTTGATCCCTAGGCCTTCTTTGTACCAAGTTCGTCTCGTTCGTCCATCTTCGTCCTCCCATTTGATCCCTTGGACTTCTTTGTACCAAGTTCGTCTCGTTCGTCCCTCTTCGTCCTCCCTTTTGATCCCTATGCCTTCTTTCGACCAAGTTCGTCTCGTTCGTCCCTCTTCGTCCTCCCATTTGATCCCTAGGCCTTCTTTGGACCAAGTTCGTCTCGTTCGTCCATCTTCGTCCTCCCATTTGATCCCTTGGCCTTCTTTGTACCAAGTTCGTCTCGTTCATCCCTCTTCGTCCTCCCATTTGATCCCTAGGCCTTCTTTCGACCAAGTTCGTCTCGTTCGTCCCTCTTCGTCCTCCCATTTGATCCCTAGGCCTTCTTTGGACCAAGTTCGTCTCGTTCGTCCATCTTCGTCCTCCCATTTGATCTGTAGGCCTTCTTTGGACCAAGTTCGTCTCGTTCGTCCATCTTCGTGCTCCCATTTGATCCGTCGGCCTTCTTTGGACAAAGTTCGTCTCGTTCGTCCCTCTTCGTCCTCCCATTTGATCCCTTGGCCTTCTTTGGACCAAGTTCGTCCCGTTCGTCCATCTTCGTCCTCCCATTTGATCCCTTGGCCTTCTTTGTACCAAGTTCGTCTCGTTCATCCCTCTTCGTCCTCCCATTTGATCCCTAGGCCTTCTTTCGACCAAGTTCGTCTCGTTCGTCCCTCTTCGTCCTCCCATTTGATCCCTAGGCCTTCTTTGGACCAAGTTCGTCTCGTTCGTCCATCTTCGTCCTCCCATTTGATCTGTAGGCCTTCTTTGGACCAAGTTCGTCTCGTTCGTCCATCTTCGTCCTCCCATTTGATCCCTTGGCCTTCTTTGTACCATGTTCATCTCGTTCGTCCCTCTTTGTCTTCCCATTTGATCCGTAGGCCTTCTTTGGACCAAGTTCGTCTCGTTCGTCATTCTTCGTCCTCCCATTTGATCTGTTGGAATTATTTGGACCAAGTTCGTCTCGTTCGTCCATCTTCGTCCTCCCATTTGATCCCTTGGCCTTCTTTGTACCAAGTTCGTCTCGTTCATCCCTCTTCGTCCTCCCATTTGATCCCTAGGCCTTCTTTCGACCAATTTCGTCTCGTTCGTCCCTCTTCGTCCTCCCATTTGATCCCTAGGCCTTCTTTGGACCAAGTTCGTCTCGTTCGTCCATCTTCGTCCTCCCATTTGATCTGTAGGCCTTCTTTGGACCAAGTTCGTCTCGTTCGTCCATCTTCGTCCTCCCATTTGATCCCTAAGCCTTCTTTGGACCAAGCTCTTCTCGTTCGTCCATCTTCGTCCTCCCATTTGATCCCTAGTCCTTCTTTGGACCAAGTTCGTCTCGTTCGTCCGTCTTCGTGCTCCCATTTGATCCGTAGGCCTTCTTTGGACAAAGTTCGTATCGTTCGTCCATCTTCGTCCTCCCATTTGATCCGTTGGCCTTCTTTGTACCATGTTCGTCTCGTTCGTCCATCTTCGTCCTCCCATTTGATCCCTAGGCCTTCTTTGTACCAAGTTCGTCTCGTTCGTCCCTCTTCGTCCTCCCATTTGATCCCTAGGCCTTCTTTGTACCAAGTTCGTCTCGTTCGTCCATCTTCGTCCTCCCATTTGATCCCTTGGCCTTCTTTGTACCAAGTTCGTTTCGTTCGTCCCTCTTCGTCCTCCCTTTTGATCCTTAGGCCTTCTTTCGACCAAGTTCGTCTCGTTCGTCCCTCTTCGTCCTCCCATTTGATCCCTAGGCCTTCTTTGGACCAAGTTCGTCTCGTTCGTCCATCTTCGTCCTCCCATTTGATCGGTAGGCCTTCTTTGGACCAAGTTCGTCACGTTCGTCCATCTTCGTGCTCCCATTTGATCCCTAGGCCTTCTTTCGACCAAGTTCGTCTCGTTCGTCCCTCTTTGTCCTCCCATTTGATCCCTAGGCCTTCTTTGGACCAAGTTCGTCTCGTTCGTCCATCTTCGTCCCCCCATTTGATCTGTAGGCCTTCTTTGGACCAAGTTCATCTCGTTCGTCCATCTTCGAGCTCCCATTTGATCCCTTGGCCTTCTTTGGACCAAGTTCGTCCCGTTCGTCCATCTTCGTCCTCCCATTTGATCCCTTGGCCTTCTTTGTACCATGTTCGTCACGTTCGTCCCTCTTCGTCTTCCCATTTGATCCGTAGGCCTTCTTTGGACCAAGTTCGTCTTGTTCGTCCATCTTCGTCCTCCCATTTGATCCCTTGGCCTTCTTTGTACCATTTTCATCTCGTTCGTCCCTCTTCGTCTTCCCATTTGATCCGTAGGCCTTCTTTGGACCAAGTTCGTCTCGTTCGTCATTCTTCGTCCTCCCATTTGATCTGTTGGAATTATTTGGACCAAGTTCGTCTCGTTCGTCCATCTTCGTCCTCCGATTTGATCCCTTGGCCTTCTTTGTACCAAGTTCGTCTCGTTCATCCCTCTTCGTCCTCCCATTTGATCCCTAGGCCTTCTTTCGACCAAGTTCGTCTCGTTCGTCCCTCTTCGTCCTCCCATTTGATCCCTAGGCCTTCTTTGGACCAAGTTCGTCTCGTTCGTCCATCTTCGTCCTCCCATTTGATCTGTAGGCCTTCTTTGGACCAAGTTCGTCTCGTTCGTCCATCTTCGTGCTCCCATTTGATCCGTCGGCCTTCTTTGGACAAAGTTCGTCTCGTTCGTCCATCTTCGTCCTCCCATTTGATCCCTTGGCCTTCTTTGTACCATGTTCGTCACGTTCGTCCCTCTTCGTCTTCCCATTTGATCCGTAGGCCTTCTTTGGACCAAGTTCGTCTCGTTCGTCCATCTTCGTCCTCCCATTTGATCCCTTGGCCTTCTTTGTACCATGTTCATCTCGTTCGTCCCTCTTCGTCTTCCCATTTGATCCGTAGGCCTTCTTTGGACCAAGTTCGTCTCGTTCGTCATTCTTCGTCCTCCTATTTGATCTGTTGGAATTATTTGGACCAAGTTCGTCTCGTTCGTCCATCTTCGTCCTCCCATTTGATCCCTTGGCCTTCTTTGTACCAAGTTCGTCTCGTTCATCCCTCTTCGTCCTCCCATTTGATCCCTAGGCCTTCTTTCGACCAAGTTCGTCTCGTTCGTCCCTCTTCGTCCTCCCATTTGATCCCTAGGCCTTCTTTGGACCAAGTTCGTCTCGTTCGTCCATCTTCGTCCTCCCATTTGATCTGTAGGCCTTCTTTGGACCAAGTTCGTCTCGTTCGTCCATCTTCGTCCTCCCATTTGACCCCTAAGCCTTCTTTGGACCAAGCTCTTCTCGTTCGTCCATCTTCGTCCTCCCATTTGATCCCTAGTCCTTCTTTGGACCAAGTTCGTCTCGTTCGTCCATCTTCGTCCTCCCATTTGATCCCTAGGCCTTCTTTGTACCAAGTTCGTCTCGTTCGTCCCTCTTCGTCCTCCCATTTGATCCCTAGGCCTTCTTTGTACCAAGTTCGTCTCGTTCGTCCATCTTCGTCCTCCCATTTGATCCCTTGGCCTTCTTTGTATCAAGTTCGTCTCGTTCGTCCCTCTTCGTCCTCCCTTTTGATCCCTAGGCCTTCTTTCGACCAAGTTCGTCTCGTTCGTCCCTCTTCGTCCTCCCATTTGATCCCTAGGCCTTCTTTGGACCAAGTTCGTCTCGTTCGTCCATCTTCGTCCTCCCATTTGATCGGTAGGCCTTCTTTGGACCAAGTTCGTCACGTTCGTCCATCTTCGTGCTCCCATTTGATCCGTCGGCCTACTTTGGACAAAGTTCGTCTCGTTCGTCCATCTTCGACCTCCCATTTGATCCATTGGCCTTCTTTGTACCATGTTCGTCACGTTCGTCCCTCTTCGTCTTCCCATTTGATCCGTAGGCCTTCTTTGGACCAAGTTCGTCTCGTTCGTCCATCTTCGTCCTCCCATTTGATCCCTTGGCCTTCTTTGTACCATGTTCATCTCGTTCGTCCCTCTTCGTCTTCCCATTTGATCCGTATGCCTTCTTTGGACCAAGTTCGTCTCGTTCGTCATTCTTCGTCCTCCCATTTGATCTGTTGGAATTATTTGGACCAAGTTCGTCTTGTTCGTCCATCTTCGTCCTCCCATTTGATCTGTAGGCCTTCTTTGGACCAAGTTCGTCTCGTTCGTCCATCTTCGTGCTCCAATTTGATCCGTCGGCCTTCTTTGGACAAAGTTCGTCTCGTTCGTCCATCTTCGTCCTCCCATTTGATCCGTTGGCCTTCTTTGTACCATGTTCGTCTCGTTCGTCTCGTTCGTCCATCTTCGAGCTCCCATTTGATCCCTTGGCCTTCTTTGGACCAAGTTCGTCCCGTTCGTCCAACTTCGTCCTCCCATTTGATCCCTTGGCCTTCTTTGTGCCAAGTTCGTCTCGTTCGTCCCTCTTCGTCCTCCCATTTGATCCCTAGGCCTTCTTTCGACCAAGTTCGTCTCGTTCGTCCCTCTTCGTCCTCCCATTTGATCCCTAGGCCTTCTTTGGACCAAGTTCGTCTCGTTCGTCCATCTTCGTCCTCCCATTTGATCTGTAGGCCTTCTTTGGACCAAGTTCATCTCGTTCGTCCATCTTCGAGCTCCCATTTGATCCCTTGGCCTTCTTTGGACCAAGTTCGTCCCGTTCGTCCAACTTCGTCCTCCCATTTGATCCCTTGGCCTTCTTTGTACCATGTTCGTCACGTTCGTCCCTCTTCGTCTTCCCATTTGATCCGTAGGCCTTCTTTGGACCAAGTTCGTCTCGTTCGTCCATCTTCGTCCTCCCATTTGATCCCTAGGCCTTCTTTGGACCAAGTTCGTCTCGTTCGTCCATCTTCGTCCTCCCATTTGATCTGTAGGCCTTCTTTGGACCAAGTTCGTCTCGTTCGTCCATCTTCGTGCTCCCATTTGATCCGTCGGTCTTCTTTGGACAAAGTTCGTCTCGTTCGTCCATCTTCGTCCTCCCATTTGATCCCTTGGCCTTCTTTGGACCAAGTTCGTCTCGTTCGTCCATCTTCGTCCTCCCATTTGATCTGTAGGCCTTCTTTGGACCAAGTTCATCTCGTTCGTCCATCTTCGAGCTCCCATTTGATCCCTTGGCCTTCTTTGGACCAAGTTCGTCCCGTTCGTCCAACTTCGTCCTCCCATTTGATCCCTTGGCCTTCTTTGTACCAAGTTCGTCTCGTTCCTCCCTCTTCGTCCTCCCATTTGATCCCTAGGCCTTCTTTCGACCAAGTTCGTCTCGTTCGTCCCTCTTCGTCCTCCCATGTGATCCCTAGGCCTTCTTTGGACCAAGTTCGTCTCGTTCGTCCATCTTCGTCCTCCCATTTGATCTGTACGCCTTCTTTGGACCAAGTTCGTCTCGTTCGTCCATCTTCGTGCTCCCATTTGATCCGTCGGTCTTCTTTGGACAAAGTTCGTCTCGTTCGTCCATCTTCGTCCTCCCATTTGATCCGTTGGCCTTCTTTGTACCATGTTCGTCTCGTTCGTCCATCTTCGTCCTCCCATTTGATCCCTAGGCCTTCTTTGTACCAAGTTCGTCTCGTTCGTCCCTCTTCGTCCTCCCATTTGATCCCTAGGCCTTCTTTGGACCAAGTTCTTCTCGTTCGTCCATCTTCGTCCTCCCATTTGATCCCTAGTCCTTCTTTGGACCAAGTTTGTCTCGTTCGTCCGTCTTCGTGCTCCCATTTGATCCGTAGGCCTTCTTTGGACAAAGTTCGTCTCGTTCGTCCATCTTCGTCCTCCCATTTGATCCGTTGGCCTTCTTTGTACCATGTTCGTCTCGTTCGTCCATCTTCGTCCACCCATTTGATCCCTAGGCCTTCTTTGTACCAAGTTCGTCTCGTTCGTCCCTCTTCGTCCTCCCATTTGATCCCTAGGCCTTCTTTGTACCAAGTTCGTCTCGTTCGTCCCTCTTCGTCCTCCCATTTGATCCGTAGGCCTTCTTTGGACAAAGTTCGTCTCGTTCGTCCATCTTCGTCCTCCCATTTGATCCGTTGGCCTTCTTTGTTCCATGTTCGTCTCGTTCGTCCATCTTCTTCCACCCATTTGATCCCTAGGCCTTCTTTGTTCCATGTTCGTCTCGTTCGTCCATCTTCGTCCTCCCATTTGATCCCTAGGCCTTCTTTGTACCAAGTTCGTCTCGTTCGTCCCTCTTCGTCCTCCCATTTGATCCGAAGGCCTTCTTTAGACAAAGTTCGTCTCGTTCGTCCATCTTCGTCCTCCCATTTGATCCGTTGGCCTTCTTTGGAGCAAGTTCGTCCCGTTCGTCCATCGTCGTCCTCCCATTTGATCCCTAGGCCTTCTTTGTACCATGTTCGTCTCGTTCGTCCCTCTTCGTCTTCCCATTTGATCCGTAGGCCTTCTTTGGACCAAGTTCGTGTCGTTCGTCCATCTTCGTCATCCCATTTGATCCCTTGGCCTTCTTTGTACCATGTTCATCTCGTTCGCCCCTCTTCGTCTTCCCATTTGATCCGTAGGCCTTCTTTGGACCAAGTTCGTCTCGTTCGTCCATCTTCGTCCTCCCATTTGATCTGTTGGAATTATTTGGACCAAGTTCGTCTCGTTCGTCCAACTTCGTCCTCCCATTTGATCCCTTGGCCTTCTTTGTACCAAGTTCGTCTCGTTCATCCCTCTTCGTCCTCCCATTTGATCCCCAGGCCTTCTTTCGACCAAGTTCGTCTCGTTCGTCCCTCTTCGTCCTCCCATGTGATCTGTAGGCCTTCTTTGGACCAAGTTCGTCTCGTTCGTCCATCTTCGTGCTCCCATTTGATCCGTCGGCCTTCTTTGTACCATGTTCGTCTCGTTCGTCCATCTTCGTCCTCCCATTTGATTCCTAGGCCTTCTTTGTACCAAGTTCGTCTCGTTCGTCCCTCTTCGTCCTCCCATTTGATCCCTAGGCCTTCTTTGGACCAAGTTCTTCTCGTTCGTCCATCTTCGTCCTCCCATTTGATCCCTTGTCCTTCTTTGGACCAAGTTTGTGTCGTTCGTCCGTCTTCGTGCTCCCATTTGATCCGTAGGCCTTCTTTGGACAAAGTTCGTCTCGTTCGTCCATCTTCGTCCTCCCATTTGATCCGTTGGCCTTCTTTGTACCATGTTCGTCTCGTTCGTCCATCTTCGTCCACCCATTTGATCCCTAGGCCTTCTTTGTACCAAGTTCGTCTCGTTCGTCCCTCTTCGTCCTCCCATTTGATCCGTAGGCCTTCTTTGGACAAAGTTCGTCTCGTTCGTCCATCTTCGTCCTCCCATTTGATCCGTTGGCCTTCTTTGTTCCATGTTCGTCTCGTTCGTCCATCTTCGTCCTCCCATTTGATCCCTAGGCCTTCTTTGTACCAAGTTCGTCTCGTTCGTCCCTCTTCGTCCTCCCATTTGATCCCTAGGCCTTCTTTGTACCAAGTTCGTCTCGTTCGTCCCTCTTTGTCCTCCCATTTGATCCGAAGGCCTTCTTTAGACAAAGTTCGTCGCGTTCGTCCATCTTCGTCCTCCCATTTGATCCGTTGGCCTTCTTTGGACCAAGTTCGTCCCGTTCGTCCATCGTCGTCCTCCCATTTGATCCATAGGCCTTCTTTGTACCATGTTCGTCTCGTTCGTCCCTCTTCGTCTTCCCATTTGATCCGTAGGCCTTCTTTGGACCAAGTTCGTGTCGTTCGTCCATCTTCGTCATCCCATTTGATCCCTTGGCCTTCTTTGTACCATGTTCATCTCGTTCGTCCCTCTTCGTCTTCCCATTTGATCCGTAGGCCTTCTTTGGACCAAGTTCGTCTCGTTCGTCCATCTTCGTCCAACTTCGTCCTCCCATTTGATCCCTTGGCCTTCTTTGTACCAAGTTCGTCTCGTTCATCCCTCTTCGTCCTCCCATTTGATCCCCAGGCCTTCTTTCGACCAAGTTCGTCTCGTTCGTCCCTCTTCGTCCTCCCATGTGATCTGTAGGCCTTCTTTGGACCAAGTTCGTCTCGTTCGTCCATCTTCGTCCTCCCATTTGATCTGTAGGCCTTCTTTGGACCAAGTTCGTCTCGTTCGTCCATCTTCGTGCTCCCATTTGATCCGTCGGCCTTCTTTGTACCATGTTCGTCTCGTTCGTCCATCTTCGTCCTCCCATTTGATTCCTAGGCCTTCTTTGTACCAAGTTCGTCTCGTTCGTCCCTCTTCGTCCTCCCATTTGATCCCTAGGCCTTCTTTGGACCAAGTTCTTCTCGTTCGTCCATCTTCGTCCTCCCATTTGATCCCTTGTCCTTCTTTGGACCAAGTTTGTCTCGTTCGTCCGTCTTCGTGCTCCCATTTGATCCGTAGGCCTTCTTTGGACAAAGTTCGTCTCGTTCGTCCATCTTCGTCCTCCCATTTGATCCGTTGGCCTTCTTTGTACCATGTTCGTCTCGTTCGTCCATCTTCGTCCACCCATTTGATCCCTAGGCCTTCTTTGTACCAAGTTCGTCTCGTTCGTCCCTCTTCGTCCTCCCATTTGATCCGTAGGCCTTCTTTGGACAAAGTTCGTCTCGTTCGTCCATCTTCGTCCTCCCATTTGATCCGTTGGCCTTCTTTGTTCCATGTTCGTCTCGTTCGTCCATCTTCGTCCTCCCATTTGATCCATAGGCCTTCTTTGTACCATGTTCGTCTCGTTCGTCCCTCTTCGTCTTCCCATTTGATCCGTAGGCCTTCTTTGGACCAAGTTCGTGTCGTTCGTCCATCTTCGTCATCCCATTTGATCCCTTGGCCTTCTTTGTACCATGTTCCTCTCGTTCGTCCCTCTTCGTCTTCCCATTTGATCCGTAGGCCTTCTTTGGACCAAGTTCGTCTCGTTCGTCCATCTTCGTCCAACTTCGTCCTCCCATTTGATCCCTTGGCCTTCTTTGTACCAAGTTCGTCTCGTTCGTCCCTCTTCGTCTTCCCATTTGATCCGTAGGCCATCTTTGGACCAAGTTCGTGTCGTTCGTCCATCTTCGTCATCCCATTTGATCCCTTGGCCTTCTTTGTACCATGTTCATCTCGTTCGTCCATCTTCGTCCTCCCATTTGATCCCTAGTCCTTCTTTGGACCAAGTTCGTCTCGTTTTTCCGTCTTCGTGCTCCCATTTGATCCGTAGGCCTTCTTTGGACCAAGTTCGTCTCGTTCGTCCATCTTCGTCCAACTTCGTCCTCCCATTTGATCCCTTGGCCTTCTTTGTACCAAGTTCGTCTCGTTCGTCCCTCTTCGTCTTCCCATTTGATCCGTAGGCCATCTTTGGACCAAGTTCGTGTCGTTCGTCCATCTTCGTCATCCCATTTGATCCCTTGGCCTTCTTTGTACCATGTTCATCTCGTTCGTCCATCTTCGTCCTCCCATTTGATCCCTAGGCCGTCTTTGGACAAAGTTCGTCTCGTTCGTCCCTCTTCGTCCTCCCATTTGATCCGTTGGCCTTCTTTGTACCATGTTCGTCTCGTTCGTCCATCTTCGTCCTCCCATTTGATCCCTAGGCCTTCTTTGTACCAAGTTCGTCTCGTTCGTCCCTCTTCGTCCTCCCATTTGATCCCTAGGCCTTCTTTGTACCAAGTTCGTCTCGTTCGTCCATCTTCGTCCTCCCATTTGATCCCTTGGCCTTCTTTGTACCAAGTTCATCTCGTTCGTCCCTCTTCGTCCTCCCTTTTGATCCCTAGGCCTTCTTTCGACCAAGTTCGTCTCGTTCGTCCCTCTTCGTCCTCCCATTTGATCCCTAGGCCTTCTTTGGACCAAATTCGTCTCGTTCGTCCATCATCATCCTCCCATTTGATCTGTAGGCCTTCTTTGGACCAAGTTCGTCACGTTCGTCCATCTTCGTGCTCCCATTTGATCCGTCAGCCTTCTTTGGACAAAGTTCGTCTCGTTCGTCCATCTTCGTCCTCCCATTTGATCCCTTGGCCTTCTTTGTACCATGTTCGTCACGTTCGTCCCTCTTCGTCTTCCCATTTGATCCGTAGGTCTTCTTTGGACCAAGTTCGTCTCGTTCGTCCATCTTCGTCCTCCCATTTGATCTGTTGGAATTATTTGGACCAAGTTCGTCTCGTTCGTCCATCTTCGTCCTCCCATTTGATCCCTTGGCCTTCTTTGTACCAAGTTCGTCTCGTTCGTCCCTCTTCGTCCTCCCATTTGATCCCTAGGCCTTCTTTCGACCAAGTTCGTCTCGTTCGTCCCTCTTCGTCCTCCCATTTGATCCCTAGGCCTTCTTTGGACCAAGTTCGTCTCGTTCGTCCATCTTCGTCCTCCCATTTGATCTGTAGGCCTTCTTTGGACCAAGTTCATCTCGTTCGTCCATCTTCGAGCTCCCATTTGATCCCTTGGCCTTCTTCGGACCAAGTTCGTCCCGTTCGTCCATCTTCGTCCTCCCATTTGATCCCTTGGCCTTCTTTGTACCATGTTCGTCACGTTCGTCCCTCTTCGTCTTCCCATTTGATCCGTAGGCCTTCTTTGGACCAAGTTCGTCTCGTTCGTCCATCTTCGTCCTCCCATTTGATCCCTTGGCCTTCTTTGTACCATGTTCATCTCGTTCGTCCCTCTTCGTCTTCCCATTTGATCCGTAGGCCTTCTTTGGAAAAAGTTCGTCTCGTTCGTCATTCTTCGTCCTCCCATTTGATCTGTTGGAATTATTTGGACCAAGTTCGTCTCGTTCGTCCATCTTCGTCCTCCCATTTGATCCCTTGGCCTTCTTTGTACCAAGTTCGTCTCGTTCATCCCTCTTCGTCCTCCCATTTGATCCCTAGGCCTTCTTTCGACCAAGTTCGTCTCGTTCGTCCCTCTTCGTCCTCCCATTTGATCTGTAGGCCTTCTTTGGACAAAGTTCGTCTCGTTCGTCCATCTTCGTCCTCCCATTTGATCCGTTGGCCTTCTTTGTACCATGTTCGTCTCGTTCGTCCATCTTCGTCCTCCCATTTGATCCCTAGTCCTTCTTTGGACCAAGTTTGTCTCGTTCGTCCGTCTTCGTGCTCCCATTTGATCCGTAGGCCTTCTTTGGACAAAGTTCGTCTCGTTCGTCCATCTTCGTCCTCCCATTTGATCCGTTGGCCTTCTTTGTACCATGTTCGTCTCGTTCGTCCATCTTCGTCCACCCATTTGATCCCTAGGCCTTCTTTGTACCAAGTTCGTCTCGTTCATCCCTCTTCGTCCTCCCATTTGATCCCTAGGCCTTCTTTGTACCAAGTTCGTCTCGTTCGTCCATCTTCGTCCTCCCATTTGATCCGTTGGCCTTCTTTGGACCAAGTTCGTCCCGTTCGTCCATCGTCGTCCTCCCATTTGATCCCTGGGCCTTCTTTGTACCATGTTCGTCTCGTTCGTCCCTCTTCGTCTCCCCATTTGATCCGTAGGCCTACTTTGGACAAAGTTCGTCTCGTTCGTCCATCTTTGTCCTCCCATTTGATCCCTTGGCCTTCTTTGTACCATGTTCGTCTCGTTCGTCCCTCTTCGTCTTCCCATTTGATCCGTAGGCCTTCTTTGGACCAAGTTCGTGTCGTTCGTCCATCTTCGTCATCCCATTTGATCCCTTGGCCTTCTTTGTACCATGTTCATCTCGGTCGTCCCTCTTCGTCTTCCCATTTGATCCGTAGGCCTTCTTTGGACCAAGTTCGTCTCGTTCGTCCATCTTCGTCCTCCCATTTGATCTGTTGGAATTATTTGGACCAAGTTCGTCTCGTTCGTCCAACTTCGTCCAACTTCGTCCTCCCATTTGATCCCTTGGCCTTCTTTGTACCAAGTTCGTCTCGTTTGTCCCTCTTCGTCCTCCCAGTTGATCCCTAGGCCTTCTTTCGACCAAGTTCGTCTCGTTCGTCCCTCTTCGTCCTCCCATTTGATCCCTAGGCCTTCTTTGGACCAAGTTCGTCTCGTTCGTCCATCTTCGTCCTCCCATTTGATCTGTAGGCCTTCTTTGGACCAAGTTCGTCTCGTTCGTCCATCTTCGTGCTCCCATTTGATCCGTCGGCCTTCTTTGGACAAAGTTCGTCTCGTTCGTCCATCTTCGTCCTCCCATTTGATCCCTTGGCCTTCTTTGTACCATGTTCATCTCGTTCGTCCCTCTTCGTCTTCCCATTTGATCCGTAGGCCTTCTTTGGACCAAGTTCGTCTCGTTCGTCATTCTTCGTCCTCCCATTTGATCTGTTGGAATTATTTGGACCAAGTTCGTCTCGTTCGTCCATCTTCGTCCTCCCATTTGATCCCTTGGCCTTCTTTGTACCAAGTTCGTCTCGTTCGTCCCTCTTCGTCCTCCCATTTGATCCCTAGGCCTTCTTTCGACCAAGTTCGTCTCGTTCGTCCCTCTTCGTCCTCCCATTTGATCCCTAGGCCTTCTTTGGACAAAGTTCGTCTCGTTCGTCCATCTTCGTCCTCCCATTTGATCCGTTGGCCTTCTTTGTACCATGTTCGTCTCGTTCGTCCATCTTCGTCCACCCATTTGATCCCTAGGCCTTCTTTGTACCAAGTTCGTCTCGTTCGTCCCTCTTCGTCCTCCCATTTGATCCCTAGGCCTTCTTTGTACCAAGTTCGTCTCGTTCGTCCCTCTTCGTCCTCCCATTTGATCCGTAGGCCTTCTTCGGACAAAGTTCGTCTCGTTCGTCCATCTTCGTCCTCCCATTTGATCCGTTGGCCTTCTTTGTACCATGTTCGTCTCGTTCGTCCATCTTCGTCCTCCCATTTGATCCCTAGGCCTTCTTTGTACCAAGTTCGTCTCGTTCGTCCCTCTTCGTCCTCCCATTTGATCCGTAGGCCTTCTTTAGACAAAGTTCGTCTCGTTCGTCCATCTTCGTCCTCCCATTTGATCCGTTGTCCTTCTTTGGACCAAGTTCGTCCCGTTCGTCCATCGTCGTCCTCCCATTTGATCCCTGGGCCTTCTTTGTACCATGTTCGTCTCGTTCGTCCCTCTTCGTCTCCCCATTTGATCCGTAGGCCTACTTTGGACAAAGTTCGTCTCGTTCGTCCATCTTTGTCCTCCCATTTGATCCCTTGGCCTTCTTTGTACCATGTTCGTCTCGTTCGTCCCTCTTCGTCTTCCCATTTGATCCGTAGGCCTTCTTTGGACCAAGTTCGTGTCGTTCGTCCATCTTCGTCATCCCATTTGATCCCTTGGCCTTCCTTGTACCATGTTCATCTCGGTCGTCCCTCTTCGTCTTCCCATTTGATCCGTAGGCCTTCTTTGGACCAAGTTCGTCTCGTTTGTCCATCTTCGTCCTCCCATTTGATCTGTTGGAATTATTTGGACCAAGTTCGTCTCGTTCGTCCAACTTCGTCCAACTTCGTCCTCCCATTTGATCCCTTGGCCTTCTTTGTACCAAGTTCGTCTCGTTCGTCCCTCTTCGTCCTCCCAGTTGATCCCTAGGCCTTCTTTGGACCAAGTTCGTCTCGTTCGTCCATCTTCGTCCTCCCATTTGATCTGTAGGCCTTCTTTGGACCAAGTTCGTCTCGTTCGTCCATCTTCGTGCTCCCATTTGATCCGTCGGCCTTCTTTGGACAAAGTTCGTCTCGTTCGTCCATCTTCGTCCTCCCATTTGATCCCTTGGCCTTCTTTGTACCATGTTCATCTCGTTCGTCCCTCTTCGTCTTCCCATTTGATCCGTAGGCCTTCTTTGGACCAAGTTCGTCTCGTTCGTCATTCTTCGTCCTCCCATTTGATCTGTTGGAATTATTTGGACCAAGTTCGTCTCGTTCGTCCATCTTCGTCCTCCCATTTGATCCCTTGGCCTTCTTTGTACCAAGTTCGTCTCGTTCATCCCTCTTCGTCCTCCCATTTGATCCCTAGGCCTTCTTTCGACCAAGTTCGTCTCGTTCGTCCCTCTTCGTCCTCCCATTTGATCCCTAGGCCTTCTTTGGACCAAGTTCGTCTCGTTCGTCCATCTTCGTCCTCCCATTTGATCTGTAGGCCTTCTTTGGACCAAGTTCGTCTCGTTCGTCCATCTTCGTCCTCCCATTTGATCCCTAAGCCTTCTTTGGACCAAGCTCTTCTCGTTGGTCCATCTTCGTCCTCCCATTTGATCCCTAGTCCTTCTTTGGACCAAGTTCGTCTCGTTCGTCCGTCTTCGTGCTCCCATTTGATCCGTAGGCCTTCTTTGGACAAAGTTCGTCTCGTTCGTCCATCTTCGTCCTCCCATTTGATCCGTTGGCCTTCTTTGTACCATGTTCGTCTCGTTCGTCCATCTTCGTCCTCCCATTTGATCCCTAGGCCTTCTTTGTACCAAGTTCGTCTCGTTCGTCCCGCTTCGTCCTCCCATTTGATCCCTAGGCCTTCTTTGTACCAAGTTCGTCTCGTTCGTCCATCTTCGTCCTCCCATTTGATCCCTTGGCCTTCTTTGTACCAAGTTCGTCTCGTTCGTCCCTCTTCGTCCTCCCTTTTGATCCCTAGGCTTTCTTTCGACCAAGTTCGTCTCGTTCGTCCCTCTTCGTCCTCCCATTTGATCCCTAGGCCTTCTTTGGACCAAGTTCGTCTCGTTCGTCCATCTTCGTCCTCGCATTTGATCGGTAGGCCTTCTTTGGACCAAGTTCGTCACGTTCGTCCATCTTCGTGCTCCCATTTGATCCGTCGGCCTTCTTTGGACAAAGTTCGTCTCGTTCATCCATCTTCGACCTCCCATTTGATCCCTTCGCCTTCTTTGTACCATGTTCGTCACGTTCGTCCCTCTTCGTCTTCCCATTTGATCCGTAGGACTTCTTTGGACCAAGTTCGTCTCGTTCGTCATTCTTCGTCCTCCCATTTGATCTGTTGGAATTATTTGGACCAAGTTCGTCTCGTTCGTCCATCTTCGTCCTCCCATTTGATCCCTTGGCCTTCTTTGTACCAAGTTCGTCTCGTTCATCCCTCTTCGTCCTCCCATTTGATCCCTAGGCCTTCTTTCGACCAAGTTCGTCTCGTTCGTCCCTCTTCGTCCTACCATTTGATCCCTAGGCCTTCTTTGGACCAAGTTCGTCTCGTTCGTCCATCTTCGTCCTCCCATTTGATCTGTAGGCCTTCTTTGGACCAAGTTCGTCTCGTTCGTCCATCTTCGTGCTCCCATTTGATCCGTCGGCCTTCTTTGGACAAAGTTCGTCTCGTTCGTCCATCTTCGTCCTTCCATTTGATCCCTTGGCCTTCTTTGTACCATGTTCGTCACGTTCGTCCCTCTTCGTCTTCCCATTTGATCCGTAGGCCTTCTTTGGACCAAGTTTGTCTCGTTCGTCATTCTTCGTCCTCCCATTTGATCTGTTGTAATTATTTGGACCAAGTTCGTCTCGTTCGTCCATCTTCGTCCTCCCATTTGATCCCTTGGCCTTCTTTGTACCAAGTTCGTCTCGTTCATCCCTCTTCGTCCTCCCATTTGATCCCTAGGCCTTCTTTCGACCAAGTTCGTCTCGTTCGTCCCTCTTCGTCCTCCCATTTGATCCCTAGGCCTTCTTTGGACCAAGTTCGTCTCGTTCGTCCATCTTCGTCCTCCCATTTGATCTGTAGGCCTTCTTTGGACCAAGTTCGTCTCGTTCGTCCATCTTCGTCCTCCCATTTGATCCCTAAGCCTTCTTTGGACCAAGCTCTTCTCGTTCGTCCATCTTCGTCCTCCCATTTGATCCCTAGTCCTTCTTTGGACCAAGTTCGTCTCGTTCGTCCGTCTTCGTGCTCCCATTTGATCCGTAGGCCTTCTTTGGACAAAGTTTGTCTCGTTCGTCCATCTTCGTCCTCCCATTTGATCCCTTGGCCTTCTTTGTACCATGTTCGTCACGTTCGTCCCTCTTCGTCTTCCCATTTGATCCGTAGGCCTTCTTTGGACCAAGTTCGTCTCGTTCGTCCATCTTCGTCCTCCCATTTGATCCCTTGGCCTTCTTTGTACCATGTTCATCTCGTTCGTCCCTCTTCGTCTTCCCATTTGATCCGTAGGCCTTCTTTGGACCAAGTTCGTCTCGTTCGTCATTCTTCGTCCTCCTATTTGATCTGTTGGAATTATTTGGACCAAGTTCGTCTCGTTCGTCCATCTTCGTCCTCCCATTTGATCCCTTGGCCTTCTTTGTACCAAGTTCGTCTCGTTCATCCCACTTCGTCCTCCCATTTGATCCCTAGGCCTTCTTTCGACCAAGTTCGTCTCGTTCGTCCCTCTTCGTCCTCCCATTTGATCCCTAGGCCTTCTTTGGACCAAGTTCGTCTCGTTCGTCCATCTTCGTCCTCCCATTTGATCTGTAGGCCTTCTTTGGACCAAGTTCGTCTCGTTCGTCCATCTTCGTCCTCCCATTTGATCCCTAAGCCTTCTTTGGACCAAGCTCTTCTCGTTCGTCCATCTTCGTCCTCCCATTTGATCCCTAGTCCTTCTTTGGACCAAGTTCGTCTCGTTCGTCCATCTTCGTCCTCCCATTTGATCCCTAGGCCTTCTTTGTACCAAGTTCGTCTCGTTCGTCCCTCTTCGTCCTCCCATTTGATCCCTAGGCCTTCTTTGTACCATGTTCGTCTCGTTCGTCCATCTTCGTCCTCCCATTTGATCCCTTGGCCTTCTTTGTACCAAGTTCGTCTCGTTCGTCCCTCTTCGTCCTCCCTTTTGATCCCTAGGCCTTCTTTCGACCAAGTTCGTCTCGTTCGTCCCTCTTCGTCCTCCCATTTGATCCCTAGGCCTTCTTTGGACCAAGTTCGTCTCGTTCGTCCATCTTCGTCCTCCCATTTGATCGGTAGGCCTTCTTTGGACCAAGTTCGTCACGTTCGTCCATCTTCGTGCTCCCATTTGATCCGTCGGCCTTCTTTGGACAAAGTTCGTCTCGTTCGTCCATCTTCGACCTCCCATTTGATCCCTTGGCCTTCTTTGTACCATGTTCGTCACGTTCGTCCCTCTTCGTCTTCCCATTTGATCCGTAGGCCTTCTTTGGACCAAGTTCGTCTCGTTCGTCCATCTTCGTCCTCCCATTTGATCCCTTGGCCTTCTTTGTACCATGTTCATCTCGTTCGTCCCTCTTCGTCTTCCCATTTGATCCGTAGGCCTTCTTTGGACCAAGTTCGTCTCGTTCGTCATTCTTCGTCCTCCCATTTGATCTGTTGGAATTATTTGGACCAAGTTCGTCTCGTTCGTCCATCTTCGTCCTCCCATTTGATCTGTAGGCCTTCTTTGGACCAAGTTCGTCTCGTTCGTCCATCTTCGTGCTCCCATTTGATCCGTCGGCCTTCTTTGGACAAAGTTCGTCTCGTTCGTCCATCTTCGTCCTCCCATTTGATCCGTTGGCCTTCTTTGTACCATGTTCGTCTCGTTCGTCCATCTTAGTCCTCCCATTTGATCCCTAGTCCTTCTTTGGACCAAGTTCGTCTCGTTCGTCCATCTTCGTCCTCCCATTTGATCCCTTGGCCTTCTTTGTGCCAAGTTCGTCTCGTTCGTCCCTCTTCGTCCTCCCATTTGATCCCTAGGCCTTCTTTCGACCAAGTTCGTCTCGTTCGTCCCTCTTCGTCCTCCCATTTGATCCCTAGGCCTTCTTTGGACCAAGTTCGTCTCGTTCGTCCATCTTCGTCCTCCCATTTGATCTGTAGGCCTTCTTTGGACCAAGTTCATCTCGTTCGTCCATCTTCGAGCTCCCATTTGATCCCTTGGCCTTCTTTGGACCAAGTTCGTCCCGTTCGTCCATCTTCGTCCTCCCATTTGATCCCTTGGCCTTCTTTGTACCATGTTCGTCACGTTCGTCCCTCTTCGTCTTCCCATTTGATCCGTAGGCCTTCTTTGGACCAAGTTCGTCTCGTTCGTCCATCTTCGTCCTCCCATTTGATCCCTTGGCCTTCTTTGTACCATGTTCATCTCGTTCGTCCCTCTTCGTCTTCCCATTTGATCCGTAGGCCTTCTTTGGACCAAGTTCGTCTCGTTCGTCATTCTTCGTCCTCCCATTTGATCTGTTGGAATTATTTGGACCAAGTTCGTCTCGTTCGTCCATCTTCGTCCTCCCATTTGATCCCTTGGCCTTCTTTGTACCAAGTTCGTCTCGTTCATCCCTCTTCGTCCTCCCATTTGATCCCTAGGCCTTCTTTCGACCAAGTTCGTCTCGTTCGTCCCTCTTCGTCCTCCCATGTGATCCCTAGGCCTTCTTTGGACCAAGTTCGTCTCGTTCGTCCATCTTCGTCCTCCCATTTGATCTGTAGGCCTTCTTTGGACCAAGTTCGTCTCGTTCGTCCATCTTCGTGCTCCCATTTGATCCGTCGGCCTTCTTTGGACAAAGTTCGTCTCGTTCGTCCATCTTCGTCCTCCCATTTGATGGGTTGGCCTTCTTTGTACCATGTTCGTCTCGTTCGTCCATCTTCGTCCTCCCATTTGATCCCTAGGCCTTCTTTGTACCAAGTTCGTCTCGTTCGTCCCTCTTCGTCCTCCCATTTGATCCCTAGGCCTTCTTTGGACCAAGTTCTTCTCGTTCGTCCATCTTCGTCCTCCCATTTGATCCCTAGTCCTTCTTTGGACCAAGTTTGTCTCGTTCGTCCGTCTTCGTGCTCCCATTTGATCCGTAGGCCTTCTTTGGACAAAGTTCGTCTTGTTCGTCCATCTTCGTCCTCCCATTTGATCCGTTGGCCTTCTTTGTACCATGTTCGTCTCGTTCGTCCATCTTCGTCCACCCATTTGATCCCTAGGCCTTCTTTGTACCAAGTTCGTCTCGTTCGTCCCTCTTCGTCCTCCCATTTGATCCCCAGGCCTTCTTTGTACCAAGTTCGTCTCGTTCGTCCCTCTTCGTCCTCCCATTTGATCCGTAGGCCTTCTTTGGAGAAAGTTCGTCTCGTTCGTCCATCTTCGTCCTCCCATTTGATCCGTTGGCCTTCTTTGTTCCATGTTCGTCTCGTTCGTCCATCTTCTTCCTCCCATTTGATCCCTAGGCCTTCTTTGTACCAAGTTCGTCTCGTTCATCCCTCTTCGTCCTCCCATTTGATCCCTAGGCCTTCTTTCGACCAAGTTCGTCTCGTTCGTCCCTCTTCGTCCTCCCATGTGATCCCTAGGCCTTCTTTGGACCAAGTTCGTCTCGTTCGTCCATCTTCGTCCTCCCATTTGATCTGTAGGCCTTCTTTGGACCAAGTTCGTCTCGTTCGTCCATCTTCGTGCTCCCATTTGATCCGTCGGCCTTCTTTGGACAAAGTTCGTCTCGTTCGTCCATCTTCGTCCTCCCATTTGATGGGTTGGCCTTCTTTGTACCATGTTCGTCTCGTTCGTCCATCTTCGTCCTCCCATTTGATCCCTAGGCCTTCTTTGTACCAAGTTCGTCTCGTTCGTCCCTCTTCGTCCTCCCATTTGATCCCTAGGCCTTCTTTGGACCAAGTTCTTCTCGTTCGTCCATCTTCGTCCTCCCATTTGATCCCTAGTCCTTCTTTGGACCAAGTTTGTCTCGTTCGTCCGTCTTCGTGCTCCCATTTGATCCGTAGGCCTTCTTTGGACAAAGTTCGTCTCGTTCGTCCATCTTCGTCCTCCCATTTGATCCGTTGGCCTTCTTTGTACCATGTTCGTCTCGTTCGTCCATCTTCGTCCACCCATTTGATCCCTAGGCCTTCTTTGTACCAAGTTCGTCTCGTTCGTCCCTCTTCGTCCTCCCATTTGATCCCCAGGCCTTCTTTGTACCAAGTTCGTCTCGTTCGTCCCTCTTCGTCCTCCCATTTGATCCGTAGGCCTTCTTTGGACAAAGTTCGTCTCGTTCGTCCATCTTCGTCCTCCCATTTGATCCGTTGGCCTTCTTTGTTCCATGTTCGTCTCGTTCGTCCATCTTCTTCCTCCCATTTGATCCCTAGGCCTTCTTTGTACCAAGTTCGTCTCGTTCGTCCCTCTTCGTCCTCCCATTTGATCCCTAGGCCTTCTTTGTACCAAGTTCGTCTCGTTCGTCCCTCTTCGTCCTCCCATTTGATCCGAAGGCCTTCTTTAGACAAAGTTCGTCTCGTTCGTCCATCTTCGTCCTCCCATTTGATCCGTTGGCCTTCTTTGGACCAAGTTCGTCCCGTTCGTCCATCGTCGTCCTCCCATTTGATCCCTAGGCCTTCTTTGTACCATGTTCGTCTCGTTCGTCCCTCTTCGTCTTCCCATTTGATCCGTAGGCCTTCTTTGGACCAAGTTCGTGTCGTTCGTCCATCTTCGTCATCCCATTTGATCCCTTGGCCTTCTTTGTACCATGTTCATCTCGTTCGCCCCTCTTCGTCTTCCCATTTGATCCGTAGGCCTTCTTTGGACCAAGTTCGTCTCGTTCGTCATTCTTCGTCCTCCCATTTGATCTGTTGGAATTATTTGGACCAAGTTCGTCTCGTTCGTCCATCTTCGTCCTCCCATTTGATCCCTTGGCCTTCTTTGTACCAAGTTCGTCTCGTTCATCCCTCTTCGTCCTCCCATTTGATCCCTAGGCCTTCTTTCGACCAAGTTCGTCTCGTTCGTCCCTCTTCGTCCTCCCATGTGATCCCTAGGCCTTCTTTGGACCAAGTTCGTCTCGTTCGTCCATCTTCGTCCTCCCATTTGATCTGTAGGCCTTCTTTGGACCAAGTTCGTCTCGTTCGTCCATCTTCGTGCTCCCATTTGATCCGTCGGCCTTCTTTGGACAAAGTTCGTCTCGTTCGTCCATCTTCGTCCTCCCATTTGATGGGTTGGCCTTCTTTGTACCATGTTCGTCTCGTTCGTCCATCTTCGTCCTCCCATTTGATCCCTAGGCCTTCTTTGTACCAAGTTCGTCTCGTTCGTCCCTCTTCGTCCTCCCATTTGATCCCTAGGCCTTCTTTGGACCAAGTTCTTCTCGTTCGTCCATCTTCGTCCTCCCATTTGATCCCTAGTCCTTCTTTGGACCAAGTTTGTCTCGTTCGTCCGTCTTCGTGCTCCCATTTGATCCGTAGGCCTTCTTTGGACAAAGTTCGTCTTGTTCGTCCATCTTCGTCCTCCCATTTGATCCGTTGGCCTTCTTTGTACCATGTTCGTCTCGTTCGTCCATCTTCGTCCACCCATTTGATCCCTAGGCCTTCTTTGTACCAAGTTCGTCTCGTTCGTCCCTCTTCGTCCTCCCATTTGATCCCCAGGCCTTCTTTGTACCAAGTTCGTCTCGTTCGTCCCTCTTCGTCCTCCCATTTGATCCGTAGGCCTTCTTTGGAGAAAGTTCGTCTCGTTCGTCCATCTTCGTCCTCCCATTTGATCCGTTGGCCTTCTTTGTTCCATGTTCGTCTCGTTCGTCCATCTTCTTCCTCCCATTTGATCCCTAGGCCTTCTTTGTACCAAGTTCGTCTCGTTCATCCCTCTTCGTCCTCCCATTTGATCCCTAGGCCTTCTTTCGACCAAGTTCGTCTCGTTCGTCCCTCTTCGTCCTCCCATGTGATCCCTAGGCCTTCTTTGGACCAAGTTCGTCTCGTTCGTCCATCTTCGTCCTCCCATTTGATCTGTAGGCCTTCTTTGGACCAAGTTCGTCTCGTTCGTCCATCTTCGTGCTCCCATTTGATCCGTCGGCCTTCTTTGGACAAAGTTCGTCTCGTTCGTCCATCTTCGTCCTCCCATTTGATGGGTTGGCCTTCTTTGTACCATGTTCGTCTCGTTCGTCCATCTTCGTCCTCCCATTTGATCCCTAGGCCTTCTTTGTACCAAGTTCGTCTCGTTCGTCCCTCTTCGTCCTCCCATTTGATCCCTAGGCCTTCTTTGGACCAAGTTCTTCTCGTTCGTCCATCTTCGTCCTCCCATTTGATCCCTAGTCCTTCTTTGGACCAAGTTTGTCTCGTTCGTCCGTCTTCGTGCTCCCATTTGATCCGTAGGCCTTCTTTGGACAAAGTTCGTCTCGTTCGTCCATCTTCGTCCTCCCATTTGATCCGTTGGCCTTCTTTGTACCATGTTCGTCTCGTTCGTCCATCTTCGTCCACCCATTTGATCCCTAGGCCTTCTTTGTACCAAGTTCGTCTCGTTCGTCCCTCTTCGTCCTCCCATTTGATCCCCAGGCCTTCTTTGTACCAAGTTCGTCTCGTTCGTCCCTCTTCGTCCTCCCATTTGATCCGTAGGCCTTCTTTGGACAAAGTTCGTCTCGTTCGTCCATCTTCGTCCTCCCATTTGATCCGTTGGCCTTCTTTGTTCCATGTTCGTCTCGTTCGTCCATCTTCTTCCTCCCATTTGATCCCTAGGCCTTCTTTGTACCAAGTTCGTCTCGTTCGTCCCTCTTCGTCCTCCCATTTGATCCCTAGGCCTTCTTTGTACCAAGTTCGTCTCGTTCGTCCCTCTTCGTCCTCCCATTTGATCCGAAGGCCTTCTTTAGACAAAGTTCGTCTCGTTCGTCCATCTTCGTCCTCCCATTTGATCCGTTGGCCTTCTTTGGACCAAGTTCGTCCCGTTCGTCCATCGTCGTCCTCCCATTTGATCCCTAGGCCTTCTTTGTACCATGTTCGTCTCGTTCGTCCCTCTTCGTCTTCCCATTTGATCCGTAGGCCTTCTTTGGACCAAGTTCGTGTCGTTCGTCCATCTTCGTCATCCCATTTGATCCCTTGGCCTTCTTTGTACCATGTTCATCTCGTTCGCCCCTCTTCGTCTTCCCATTTGATCCGTAGGCCTTCTTTGGACCAAGTTCGTCTCGTTCGTCATTCTTCGTCCTCCCATTTGATCTGTTGGAATTATTTGGACCAAGTTCGTCTCGTTCGTCCATCTTCGTCCTCCCATTTGATCCCTTGGCCTTCTTTGTACCAAGTTCGTCTCGTTCATCCCTCTTCGTCCTCCCATTTGATCCCTAGGCCTTCTTTCGACCAAGTTCGTCTCGTTCGTCCCTCTTCGTCCTCCCATGTGATCCCTAGGCCTTCTTTGGACCAAGTTCGTCTCGTTCGTCCATCTTCGTCCTCCCATTTGATCTGTAGGCCTTCTTTGGACCAAGTTCGTCTCGTTCGTCCATCTTCGTGCTCCCATTTGATCCGTCGGCCTTCTTTGGACAAAGTTCGTCTCGTTCGTCCATCTTCGTGCTCCCATTTGATCCGTTGGCCTTCTTTGTACCATGTTCGTCTCGTTCGTCCATCTTCGTCCTCCCATTTGATCCCTAGGCCTTCTTTGTACCAAGTTCGTCTCGTTCGTCCCTCTTCGTCCTCCCATTTGATCCCTAGGCCTTCTTTGGACCAAGTTCTTCTCGTTCGTCCATCTTCGTCCTCCCATTTGATCCCTAGTCCTTCTTTGGACCAAGTTTGTCTCGTTCGTCCGTCTTCGTGCTCCCATTTGATCCGTAGGCCTTCTTTGGACAAAGTTCGTCTCGTTCGTCCATCTTCGTCCTCCCATTTGATCCGTTGGCCTTCTTTGTACCATGTTCGTCTCGTTCGTCCATCTTCGTCCACCCATTTGATCCCTAGGCCTTCTTTGTACCAAGTTCGTCTCGTTCGTCCCTCTTCGTCCTCCCATTTGATCCCCAGGCCTTCTTTGTACCAAGTTCGTCTCGTTCGTCCCTCTTCGTCCTCCCATTTGATCCGTAGGCCTTCTTTGGACAAAGTTCGTCTCGTTCGTCCATCTTCGTCCTCCCATTTGATCCGTTGGCCTTCTTTGTTCCATGTTCGTCTCGTTCGTCCATCTTCTTCCTCCCATTTGATCCCTAGGCCTTCTTTGTACCAAGTTCGTCTCGTTCGTCCCTCTTCGTCCTCCCATTTGATCCCTAGGCCTTCTTTGTACCAAGTTCGTCTCGTTCGTCCCTCTTCGTCCTCCCATTTGATCCGAAGGCCTTCTTTAGACAAAGTTCGTCTCGTTCGTCCATCTTCGTCCTCCCATTTGATCCGTTGGCCTTCTTTGGACCAAGTTCGTCCCGTTCGTCCATCGTCGTCCTCCCATTTGATCCCTAGGCCTTCTTTGTACCATGTTCGTCTCGTTCGTCCCTCTTCGTCTTCCCATTTGATCCGTAGGCCTTCTTTGGACCAAGTTCGTGTCGTTCGTCCATCTTCGTCATCCCATTTGATCCCTTGGCCTTCTTTGTACCATGTTCATCTCGTTCGCCCCTCTTCGTCTTCCCATTTGATCCGTAGGCCTTCTTTGGACCAAGTTCGTCTCGTTCGTCCATCTTCGTCCTCCCATTTAATCTGTTGGAATTATTTGGACCAAGTTCGTCTCGTTCGTCCAACTTCGTCCTCCCATTTGATCCCTTGGCCTTCTTTGTACCAAGTTCGTCTCGTTCGTCCATCTTCGTCCTCCCATTTGATCTGTAGGCCTTCTTTGGACCAAGTTCGTCTCGTTCGTCCATCTTCGTGCTCCCATTTGATCCGTCGGCCTTCTTTGGACAAAGTTCGTCTCGTTCGTCCATCTTCGTCCTCCCATTTGATCCGTTGGCCTTCTTTGTACCATGTTCGTCTCGTTCGTCCATCTTCGTCCTCCCATTTGATCCCTAGGCCTTCTTTGTACCAAGTTCGTCTCGTTCGTCCCTCTTCGTCCTCCCATTTGATCCCTAGGCCTTCTTTGGACCAAGTTCTTCTCGTTCGTCCATCTTCGTCCTCCCATTTGATCCCTAGTCCTTCTTTGGACCAAGTTTGTCTCGTTCGTCCGTCTTCGTGCTCCCATTTGATCCGTAGGCCTTCTTTGGACAAAGTTCGTCTCGTTCGTCCATCTTCGTCCTCCCATTTGATCCGTTGGCCTTCTTTGTACCATGTTCGTCTCGTTCGTCCATCTTCGTCCACCCATTTGATCCCTAGGCCTTCTTTGTACCAAGTTCGTCTCGTTCGTCCCTCTTCGTCCTCCCATTTGATCCCCAGGCCTTCTTTGTACCAAGTTCGTCTCGTTCGTCCCTCTTCGTCCTCCCATTTGATCCGTAGGCCTTCTTTGGACAAAGTTCGTCTCGTTCGTCCATCTTCGTCCTCCCATTTGATCCGTTGGCCTTCTTTGTTCCATGTTCGTCTCGTTCGTCCATCTTCTTCCTCCCATTTGATCCCTAGGCCTTCTTTGTACCAAGTTCGTCTCGTTCGTCCCTCTTCGTCCTCCCATTTGATCCCTAGGCCTTCTTTGTACCAAGTTCGTCTCGTTCGTCCCTCTTCGTCCTCCCATTTGATCCGAAGGCCTTCTTTAGACAAAGTTCGTCTCGTTCGTCCATCTTCGTCCTCCCATTTGATCCGTTGGCCTTCTTTGGACCAAGTTCGTCCCGTTCGTCCATCGTCGTCCTCCCATTTGATCCCTAGGCCTTCTTTGTACCATGTTCGTCTCGTTCGTCCCTCTTCGTCTTCCCATTTGATCCGTAGGCCTTCTTTGGACCAAGTTCGTGTCGTTCGTCCATCTTCGTCATCCCATTTGATCCCTTGGCCTTCTTTGTACCATGTTCATCTCGTTCGCCCCTCTTCGTCTTCCCATTTGATCCGTAGGCCTTCTTTGGACCAAGTTCGTCTCGTTCGTCCATCTTCGTCCTCCCATTTAATCTGTTGGAATTATTTGGACCAAGTTCGTCTCGTTCGTCCAACTTCGTCCTCCCATTTGATCCCTTGGCCTTCTTTGTACCAAGTTCGTCTCGTTCATCCCTCTTCGTCCTCCCATTTGATCCCCAGGCCTTCTTTCGACCAAGTTCGTCTCGTTCGTCCCTCTTCGTCCTCCCATGTGATCCCTAGGCCTTCTTTGGACCAAGTTCGTCTCGTTCGTCCATCTTCGTCCTCCCATTTGATCTGTAGGCCTTCTTTGGACCAAGTTCGTCTCGTTCGTCCATCTTCGTGCTCCCATTTGATCCGTCGGCCTTCTTTGGACAAAGTTCGTCTCGTTCGTCCATCTTCGTCCTCCCATTTGATCCGTTGGCCTTCTTTGTACCATGTTCGTCTCGTTCGTCCATCTTCGTCCTCCCATTTGATCCCTAGGCCTTCTTTGTACCAAGTTCGTCTCGTTCGTCCCTCTTCGTCCTCCCATTTGATCCCTAGGCCTTCTTTGGACCAAGTTCTTCTCATTCGTCCATCTTCGTCCTCCCATTTGATCCCTAGTCCTTCTTTGGACCAAGTTTGTCTCGTTCGTCCGTCTTCGTGCTCCCATTTGATCCGTAGGCCTTCTTTGGACAAAGTTCGTCTCGTTCGTCCATCTTCGTCCTCCCATTTGATCCGTTGGCCTTCTTTGTACCATGTTCGTCTCGTTCGTCCATCTTCGTCCACCCATTTGATCCCTAGGCCTTCTTTGTACCAAGTTCGTCTCGTTCGTCCCTCTTCGTCCTCCCATTTGATCCGTAGGCCTTCTTTGGACAAAGACCGTCTCGTTCGTCCATCTTCGTCCTCCCATTTGATCGGTTGGCCTTCTTTGTTCCATGTTCGTCTCGTTCGTCCATCTTCGTCCTCCCATTTGATCCCTAGGCCTTCTTTGTACCAAGTTCGTCTCGTTCGTCCCTCTTCGTCCTCCCATTTGATCCCTAGGCCTTCTTTGTACCAAGTTCGTCTCGTTCGTCCCTCTTTGTCCTCCCATTTGATCCGAAGGCCTTCTTTAGACAAAGTTCGTCTCGTTCGTCCATCTTCGTCCTCCCATTTGATCTGTAGGCCTTCTTTGGACCAAGTTCGTCTCGTTCGTCCATCTTCGTGCTCCCATTTGATCCGTCGGCCTTCTTTGGACAAAGTTCGTCTCGTTCGTCCATCTTCGTCCTCCCATTTGATCCGTTGGCCTTCTTTGTACCATGTTCGTCTCGTTCGTCCATCTTCGTCCTCCCATTTGATCCCTAGGCCTTCTTTGTACCAAGTTCGTCTCGTTCGTCCCTCTTCGTCCTCCCATTTGATCCCTAGGCCTTCTTTGGACCAAGTTCTTCTCGTTCGTCCATCTTCGTCCTCCCATTTGATCCCTAGTCCTTCTTTGGACCAAGTTTGTCTCGTTCGTCCGTCTTCGTGCTCCCATTTGATCCGTAGGCCTTCTTTGGACAAAGTTCGTCTCGTTCGTCCATCTTCGTCCTCCCATTTGATCCGTTGGCCTTCTTTGTACCATGTTCGTCTCGTTCGTCCATCTTCGTCCACCCATTTGATCCCTAGGCCTTCTTTGTACCAAGTTCGTCTCGTTCGTCCCTCTTCGTCCTCCCATTTGATCCGTAGGCCTTCTTTGGACAAAGTTCGTCTCGTTCGTCCATCTTCGTCCTCCCATTTGATCCCTAGGCCTTCTTTGTACCAAGTTCGTCTCGTTCGTCCCTCTTCGTCCTCCCATTTGATCCCTAGGCATTCTTTGTACCAAGTTCGTCTCGTTCGTCCCTCTTTGTCCTCCCATTTGATCCGAAGGCCTTCTTTAGACAAAGTTCGTCTCGTTCGTCCATCTTCGTCCTCCCATTTGATCCGTTGGCCTTCTTTGTTCCATGTTCGTCTCGTTCGTCCATCTTCGTCCTCCCATTTGATCCCTAGGCCTTCTTTGTACCAAGTTCGTCTCGTTCGTCCCTCTTCGTCCTCCCATTTGATCCCTAGGCCTTCTTTGTACCAAGTTCGTCTCGTTCGTCCCTCTTTGTCCTCCCATTTGATCCGAAGGCCTTCTTTAGACAAAGTTCGTCTCGTTCGTCCATCTTCGTCCTCCCATTTGATCCGTTGGCCTTCTTTGGACCAAGTTCGTCCCGTTCGTCCATTGTCGTCCTCCCATTTGATCCCTAGGCCTTCTTTGTACCATGTTCGTCTCGTTCGTCCCTCTTCGTCTTCCCATTTGATCCGTAGGCCTTCTTTGGACCAAGTTCGTGTCGTTCGTCCATCTTCGTCATCCCATTTGATCCCTTGGCCTTCTTTGTACCATGTTCATCTCGTTCGTCCCTCTTCGTCTTCCCATTTGATCCGTAGGCCTTCTTTGGACCAAGTTCGTCTCGTTCGTCCCTCTTCGTCCTCCCATGTGATCCCTAGGCCTTCTTTGGACCAAGTTCGTCTCGTTCGTCCATCTTCGTCCTCCCATTTGATCTGTAGGCCTTCTTTGGACCAAGTTCGTCTCGTTCGTCCATCTTCGTGCTCCCATTTGATCCGTCGGCCTTCTTTGGACAAAGTTCGTCTCGTTCGTCCATCTTCGTCCTCCCATTTGATCCGTTGGCCTTCTTTGTACCATGTTCGTCTCGTTCGTCCATCTTCGTCCTCCCATTTGATCCCTAGGCCTTCTTTGTACCAAGTTCGTCTCGTTCGTCCCTCTTCGTCCTCCCATTTGATCCCTAGGCCTTCTTTGGACCAAGTTCTTCTCATTCGTCCATCTTCGTCCTCCCATTTGATCCCTAGTCCTTCTTTGGACCAAGTTTGTCTCGTTCGTCCGTCTTCGTGCTCCCATTTGATCCGTAGGCCTTCTTTGGACAAAGTTCGTCTCGTTCGTCCATCTTCGTCCTCCCATTTGATCCGTTGGCCTTCTTTGTACCATGTTCGTCTCGTTCGTCCATCTTCGTCCACCCATTTGATCCCTAGGCCTTCTTTGTACCAAGTTCGTCTCGTTCGTCCCTCTTCGTCCTCCCATTTGATCCGTAGGCCTTCTTTGGACAAAGACCGTCTCGTTCGTCCATCTTCGTCCTCCCATTTGATCGGTTGGCCTTCTTTGTTCCATGTTCGTCTCGTTCGTCCATCTTCGTCCTCCCATTTGATCCCTAGGCCTTCTTTGTACCAAGTTCGTCTCGTTCGTCCCTCTTCGTCCTCCCATTTGATCCCTAGGCCTTCTTTGTACCAAGTTCGTCTCGTTCGTCCCTCTTTGTCCTCCCATTTGATCCGAAGGCCTTCTTTAGACAAAGTTCGTCTCGTTCGTCCATCTTCGTCCTCCCATTTGATCTGTAGGCCTTCTTTGGACCAAGTTCGTCTCGTTCGTCCATCTTCGTGCTCCCATTTGATCCGTCGGCCTTCTTTGGACAAAGTTCGTCTCGTTCGTCCATCTTCGTCCTCCCATTTGATCCGTTGGCCTTCTTTGTACCATGTTCGTCTCGTTCGTCCATCTTCGTCCTCCCATTTGATCCCTAGGCCTTCTTTGTACCAAGTTCGTCTCGTTCGTCCCTCTTCGTCCTCCCATTTGATCCCTAGGCCTTCTTTGGACCAAGTTCTTCTCGTTCGTCCATCTTCGTCCTCCCATTTGATCCCTAGTCCTTCTTTGGACCAAGTTTGTCTCGTTCGTCCGTCTTCGTGCTCCCATTTGATCCGTAGGCCTTCTTTGGACAAAGTTCGTCTCGTTCGTCCATCTTCGTCCTCCCATTTGATCCGTTGGCCTTCTTTGTACCATGTTCGTCTCGTTCGTCCATCTTCGTCCACCCATTTGATCCCTAGGCCTTCTTTGTACCAAGTTCGTCTCGTTCGTCCCTCTTCGTCCTCCCATTTGATCCGTAGGCCTTCTTTGGACAAAGTTCGTCTCGTTCGTCCATCTTCGTCCTCCCATTTGATCCCTAGGCCTTCTTTGTACCAAGTTCGTCTCGTTCGTCCCTCTTCGTCCTCCCATTTGATCCCTAGGCATTCTTTGTACCAAGTTCGTCTCGTTCGTCCCTCTTTGTCCTCCCATTTGATCCGAAGGCCTTCTTTAGACAAAGTTCGTCTCGTTCGTCCATCTTCGTCCTCCCATTTGATCCGTTGGCCTTCTTTGTTCCATGTTCGTCTCGTTCGTCCATCTTCGTCCTCCCATTTGATCCCTAGGCCTTCTTTGTACCAAGTTCGTCTCGTTCGTCCCTCTTCGTCCTCCCATTTGATCCCTAGGCCTTCTTTGTACCAAGTTCGTCTCGTTCGTCCCTCTTTGTCCTCCCATTTGATCCGAAGGCCTTCTTTAGACAAAGTTCGTCTCGTTCGTCCATCTTCGTCCTCCCATTTGATCCGTTGGCCTTCTTTGGACCAAGTTCGTCCCGTTCGTCCATCGTCGTCCTCCCATTTGATCCCTAGGCCTTCTTTGTACCATGTTCGTCTCGTTCGTCCCTCTTCGTCTTCCCATTTGATCCGTAGGCCTTCTTTGGACCAAGTTCGTGTCGTTCGTCCATCTTCGTCATCCCATTTGATCCCTTGGCCTTCTTTGTACCATGTTCATCTCGTTCGTCCCTCTTCGTCTTCCCATTTGATCCGTAGGCCTTCTTTGGACCAAGTTCGTCTCGTTCGTCCATCTTCGTCCTCCAATTTGATCTGTTGGAATTATTTGGACCAAGTTCGTCTCGTTCGTCCAACTTCGTCCAACTTCGTCCTCCCATTTGATCCCTTGGCCTTCTTTGTACCAAGTTCGTCTCGTTCGTCCCTCTTCGTCCTCCCAGTTGATCCCTAGGCCTTCTTTCGACCAAGTTCGTCTCGTTCGTCCCTCTTCGTCCTCCCATTTGATCCCTAGGCCTTCTTTGGACCAAGTTCGTCTCGTTCGTCCATCTTCGTCCTCCCATTTGATCTGTAGGCCTTCTTTGGACCAAGTTTGTCTCGTTCGTCCATCTTCGTGCTCCCATTTGATCCGTCGGCCTTCTTTGGACAAAGTTCGTCTCGTTCGTCCATCTTCGTCCTCCCATTTGATCCGTTGGCCTTCTTTGTACCATGTTCGTCTCGTTCGTCCATCTTCGTCCTCCCATTTGATCCCTAGGCCTTCTTTGTACCAAGTTCGTCTCGTTCCTCCCTCTTCGTCCTCCCATTTGATCCCTAAGCCTTCTTTGGACCAAGTTCTTCTCGTTCGTCCATCTTCGTCCTCCCATTTGATCCCTTGTCCTTCTTTGGACCAAGTTCGTCTCGTTCGTCCGTCTTCGTGCTCCCATTTGATCCGTAGGCCTTCTTTGGACAAAGTTCGTCTCGTTCGTCCATCTTCGTCCTCCCATTTGATCCCTAGGCCTTCTTTGTACCAAGTTCGTCTCGTTCGTCGCTCTTCGTCCTCCCATTTGATCCCTAGGCCTTCTTTGTACCAAGTTCGTCTCGTTCGTCCATCTTCGTCCTCCCATTTGATCCCTTGGCCTTCTTTGTACCAAGTTCATCTCGTTCGTCCCTCTTCGTCCTCCCTTTTGATCCCTAGGCCTTCTTTCGACCAAGTTCGTCTCGTTCGTCCCTCTTCGTCCTCCAATTTGATCCCTAGGCCTTCTTTGGACCAAGTTCGTCTCGTTCGTCCATCTTCGTCCTCCCATTTGATCTGTAGGCCTTCTTTGGTCCAAGTTCGTCTCGTTCGTCCATCTTCGTGCTCCCATTTGATCCGTCGGCCTTCTTTGGACAAAGTTCGTCTCGTTCGTCCATCTTCGTCCTCCCATTTGATCCGTTGGCCTTCTTTGTACCATGTTCGTCTTGTTCGTCCATCTTCGTCCTCCCATTTGAACCCTATGCCTTCTTTGTACCAAGGTCGTCTCGTTCGTCCCTCTTCGTCCTCCCATTTGATCCCTAAGCCTTCTTTGGACCAAGTTCTTCTCGTTCGTCCATCTTCGTCCTCCCATTTGATCCCTTGGCCTTCTTTGTACCAAGTTCGTCTCGTTCGTCCCTCTTCGTCCTCCCTTTTGATCCCTAGGCCTTCTTTCGACCAAGTTCGTGTCGTTCGTCCCTCTTCGTCCTCCCATTTGATCCCTAGGCCTTCTTTGGACCAAGTTCGTCTCGTTCGTCCATCTTCGTCCTCCCATTTGATCTGTAGGCCTTCTTTGGACCAAGTTCGTCTCGTTCGTCCATCTTCGTGCTCCCATTTAATCCGTCGGCCTTCTTTGGACAAAGTTCGTCTCGTTCGTCCATCTTCGTCCTCCCATTTGATCCGTTGGCCTTCTTTGTACCATGTTCGTCTCGTTCGTCCATCTTCGTCCTCCCATTTGATCCCTAGGCCTTCTTTGTACCAAGTTCGTCTCGTTCGTCCCTCTTCGTCCTCCCATTTGATCCCTAGGCCTTCTTTGAACCAAGTTCGTCTCGTTCGTCCCTCTTCGTCCTCCCATTTGATCCCTAGGCCTTCTTTCGACCAAGTTCGTCTCGTTCGTCCCTCTTCGTCCTCCCATTTGATCCCTAGGCCTTCTTTGGACTAAGTTCGTCTCGTTCGTCCATCTTCGTCCTCCCATTTGATCTGTAGGCCTTCCTTGGACCAAGTTCGTCTCGTTCGTCCATCTTCGTGCTCCCATTTGATCTGTCGGCCTTCTTTGGACAAAGTTCGTCTCGTTCGTCCATCTTCGTCCTCCCATTTGATCCGTTGGCCTTCTTTGTGCCATGTTCGTCTCGTTCGTCCATCTTCGTCCTCCCATTTGATCCCTAGGCCTTCTTTGTACCAAGTTCGTCTCGTTCGTCCCTCTTCGTCCTCCCATTTGATCCCTAGGCCTTCTTTGGACCAAGTTCTTCTCGTTCGTCCATCTTCGTCCTCCCATTTGATCCCTAGTCCTTCTTTGGACCAAGTTCGTCTCGTTCGTCCTTCTTCGTGCTCCCATTTGATCCGTAGGCCTTCTTTGGACAAAGTTCGTCTCGTTCGTCCATCTTGGTGCTCCCATTTGATCCGTCGGCCTTCTTTGGACAAAGTTCATCTCGTTCGTCCATCTTCGTCCTCCCATTTGATCCGTTGGCCTTCTTTGTACCATGTTCGTCTCGTTCGTCCATCTTCGTCCTCCCATTTGATCCCTAGGCCTTCTTTGTACCAAGGTCGTCTCGTTCGTCCCTCTTCGTCCTCCCATTTGATCCCTAAGACTTCTTTGGACCAAGTTCTTCTCGTTCGTCCATCTTCGTCCTCCCATTTGATCCCTAGTCCTTCTTTGGACCAAGTTCGTCTCGTTCGTCCGTCTTCGTGCTCCCATTTGATCCGTAGGCCTTCTTTGGACAAAGTTCATCTCGTTCGTCCATCTTCGTCCTCCCATTTGATCCGTTGGCCTTCTTTGTACCATGTTCGTCTCGTTCGTCCATCTTCGTCCTCCCATTTGATCCCTAGGCCTTCTTTGTACCAAGTTCGTCTCGTTCGTCCCTCTTCGTACTCCCATTTGATCCCTAGGCCTTCTTTGTACCAAATTCGTCTCGTTCGTCCATCTTCGTCCCCCCATTTGATCCCTTGGCCTTCTTTGTACCAAGTTCGTCTCGTTCGTCCCTCTTCGTCCTCCCTTTTGATCCCTAGGCCTTCTTTCGACCAAGTTCGTCTCGTTCGTCCCTCTTCGTCCTCCCATTTGATCCCTAGGCCTTCTTTGGACCAAGTTCGTCTCCTTCGTCCATCTTCGTCCTCCCATTTGATCTGTAGGCCTTCTTTGGACCAAGTTCGTCTCGTTCGTCCATCTTCGTGCTCCCATTTAATCCGTCGGCCTTCTTTGGACAAAGTTCGTCTCGTTCGTCCATCTTCGTCCTCCCATTTGATCCGTTGGCCTTCTTTGTACCATGTTCGTCTCGTTCGTCCATCTTCGTCCTCCCATTTGATCCCTAGGCCTTCTTTGTACCAAGTTCGTCTCGTTCGTCCCTCTTCGTCCTCCCATTTGATCCCTAGGCCTTCTTTGAACCAAGTTCGTCTCATTCGTCCCTCTTCGTCCTCCCTTTTGATCCCTAGGCCTTCTATCGACCAAGTTCGTCTCGTTCGTCCCTCTTCGTCCTCCCATTTGATCCCTAGGCCTTCTTTGGACTATGTTCGTCTCGTTCGTCCATCTTCGTCCTCCCATTTGATCTGTAGGCCTTCCTTGGACCAAGTTCGTCTCGTTCGTCCATCTTCGTGCTCCCATTTGATCTGTCGGCCTTCTTTGGACAAAGTTCGTCTCGTTCGTCCATCTTCGTCCTCCCATTTGATCCGTTGGCCTTCTTTGTACCATGTTCGTCTCGTTCGTCCATCTTCGTCCTCCCATTTGATCCCTAGGCCTTCTTTGTACCAAGTTCGTCTCGTTCGTCCCTCTTCGTCCTCCCATTTGATCCCTAGGCCTTCTTTGTACCAAGTTCGTCTCGTTCGTCCATCTTCGTCCTCCCATTTGATCCCTTGGCCTTCTTTGTACCAAGTTCGTCTCCTTCGTCCCTCTTCGTCCTCCCATTTGATCCCTAGGCCTTCTTTGGACTAAGTTCGTCTCGTTCGTCCATCTTCGTCCTCCCATTTGATCTGTAGGCCTTCCTTGGACCAAGTTCGTCTCGTTCGTCCATCTTCGTGCTCCCATTTGATCCGTTGGCCTTCTTTGTACCATGTTCGTCTCGTTCGTCCATCTTCGTCCTCCCATTTGATCCCTAGGCCTTCTTTGTACCAAGTTCGTCTCGTTCGTCCCTCTTCGTCCTCCCATTTGATCCCTAGGCCTTCTTTGTACCAAGTTCGTCTCGTTCGTCCATCTTCGTCCTCCCATTTGATCCCTTGGCCTTCTTTGTACCAAGTTCGTCTCGTTCGTCCCTCTTCGTCCTCCCTTTTGATCCCTAGGCCTTCTTTGTACCAAGTTCGTCTCGTTCGTCCCTCTTCGTCCTCCCATTTGATCCCTAGGCCTTCTTTGTACCAAGTTCATCTCGTTCGTCCATCTTCGTCCTCCCATTTGATCCCTTGGCCTTCTTTGTACCAAGTTCGTCTCGTTCGTCCCTCTTCGTCCTCCCTTTTGATCCCTAGGCCATCTTTGTACCAAGTTCGTCTCGTTCGTCCCTCTTCGTCCTCCCATTTGATCCCTAGGCCTTCTTTGTACCAAGTTCGTCTCGTTCGTCCATCTTCGTCCTCCCATTTGATCCCTTGGCCTTCTTTGTACCAAGTTCGTCTCGTTCGTCCCTCTTCGTCCTCCCTTTTGATCCCTAGGCCTTCTTTGTACCAAGTTCGTCTCGTTCGTCCCTCTTCGTCCCTCTTCATCCTCCCATTTGATCCCTAGGCCTTCTTTGTACCAAGTTCGTCTCGTTCGTCCCTCTTCGTCCTCCCATTTGATCCCTAGGCCTTCTTTGGACCAAGTTCTTCTCGTTCGTCCATCTTCGTCCTCCCTTTTGATCCCTAGTCCTTCTTTGGACCAAGTTCGTCTCGTTCGTCCTTCTTCGTGCTCCCATTTGATCCGTAGGCCTTCTTTGGACAAAGTTCGTCTCGTTCGTCCATCTTTGTGGTCCCATTTGATCCGTCGGCCTTCTTTGGACAAAGTTCGTCTCGTTCGTCCATCTTCGTCCTCCCATTTGATCCGTTGGCCTTCTTTGTACCATGTTCGTCTCGTTCGTCCATCTTCGTCCTCCCATTTGATCCCTAGGCCTTCTTTGTACCAAGGTCGTCTCGTTCGTCCCTCTTCGTCCTCCCTTTTGATCCCTAGGCCTTCTTTCGACCAAGTTCGTCTCGTTCGTCCCTCTTCGTCCTCCCATTTGATCCCTAGGCCTTCTTTGGACCAAGTTCGTCTCCTTCGTCCATCTTCGTCCTCCCATTTGATCTGTAGGCCTTCTTTGGACCAAGTTCGTCTCGTTCGTCCATCTTCGTGCTCCCATTTAATCCGTCGGCCTTCTTTGGACAAAGTTCGTCTCGTTCGTCCATCTTCGTCCTCCCATTTGATCCGTTGGCCTTCTTTGTACCATGTTCGTCTCGTTCGTCCATCTTCGTCCTCCCATTTGATCCCTAGGCCTTCTTTGTACCAAGTTCGTCTCGTTCGTCCCTCTTCGTCCTCCCATTTGATCCCTAGGCCTTCTTTGAACCAAGTTCGTCTCATTCGTCCCTCTTCGTCCTCCCTTTTGATCCCTAGGCCTTCTATCGACCAAGTTCGTCTCGTTCGTCCCTCTTCGTCCTCCCATTTGATCCCTAGGCCTTCTTTGGACTAAGTTCGTCTCGTTCGTCCATCTTCGTCCTCCCATTTGATCTGTAGGCCTTCCTTGGACCAAGTTCGTCTCGTTCGTCCATCTTCGTGCTCCCATTTGATCTGTCGGCCTTCTTTGGACAAAGTTCGTCTCGTTCGTCCATCTTCGTCCTCCCATTTGATCCGTTGGCCTTCTTTGTACCATGTTCGTCTCGTTCGTCCATCTTCGTCCTCCCATTTGATCCCTAGGCCTTCTTTGTACCAATTTCGTCTCGTTCGTCCCTCTTCGTCCTCCCATTTGATCCCTAGGCCTTCTTTGTACCAAGTTCGTCTCGTTCGTCCCTCTTCGTCCTCCCATTTGATCCCTAGGCCTTCTTTGTACCAAGTTCGTCTCGTTCGTCCATCTTCGTCCTCCCATTTGATCCCTTGGCCTTCTTTGTACCAAGTTCGTCTCCTTCGTCCCTCTTCGTCCTCCCATTTGATCCCTAGGCCTTCTTTGGACTAAGTTCGTCTCGTTCGTCCATCTTCGTCCTCCCATTTGATCTGTAGGCCTTCCTTGGACCAAGTTCGTCTCGTTCGTCCATCTTCGTGCTCCCATTTGATCCGTTGGCCTTCTTTGTACCATGTTCGTCTCGTTCGTCCATCTTCGTCCTCCCATTTGATCCCTAGGCCTTCTTTGTACCAAGTTCGTCTCGTTCGTCCCTCTTCGTCCTCCCATTTGATCCCTAGGCCTTCTTTGTACCAAGTTCGTCTCGTTCGTCCATCTTCGTCCTCCCATTTGATCCCTTGGCCTTCTTTGTACCAAGTTCGTCTCGTTCGTCCCTCTTCGTCCTCCCTTTTGATCCCTAGGCCTTCTTTGTACCAAGTTCGTCTCGTTCGTCCCTCTTCGTCCTCCCATTTGATCCCTAGGCCTTCTTTGTACCAAGTTCATCTCGTTCGTCCATCTTCGTCCTCCCATTTGATCCCTTGGCCTTCTTTGTACCAAGTTCGTCTCGTTCGTCCCTCTTCGTCCTCCCTTTTGATCCCTAGGCCTTCTTTGTACCAAGTTCGTCTCGTTAGTCCCTCTTCGTCCTCCCATTTGATCCCTAGGCCTTCTTTGTACCAAGTTCGTCTCGTTCGTCCATCTTCGTCCTCCCATTTGATCCCTTGGCCTTCTTTGTACCAAGTTCGTCTCGTTCGTCCCTCTTCGTCCTCCCTTTTGATTCCTAGGCCTTCTTTGTACTAAGTTCGTCTCGTTCGTCCCTCTTCGTCCCTCTTCGTCCTCCCATTTGATCCCTAGGCCTTCTTTGTACCAAGTTCGTCTCGTTCGTCCCTCTTCGTCCTCCCATTTGATCCCTAGGCCTTCTTTGGACCAAGTTCTTCTCGTTCGTCCATCTTCGTCCTCCCTTTTGATCCCTAGTCCTTCTTTGGACCAAGTTCGTCTCGTTCGTCCTTCTTCGTGCTCCCATTTGATCCGTAGGCCTTCTTTGGACAAAGTTCGTCTCGTTCGTCCATCTTTGTGCTCCCATTTGATCCGTCGGCCTTCTTTGGACAAAGTTCGTCTCGTTCGTCCATCTTCGTCCTCCCATTTGATCCGTTGGCCTTCTTTGTACCATGTTCGTCTCGTTCGTCCATCTTCGTCCTCCCATTTGATCCCTAGGCCTTCTTTGTACCAAGGTCGTCTCGTTCGTCCCTCTTCGTCCTCCCATTTGATCCCTAAGCCTTCTTTGGACCAAGTTCTTCTCGTTCGTCCATCTTCGTCCTCCCATTTGATCCCTAGTCCTTCTTTGGACCAAGTTCGTCTCGTTCGTCCGTCTTCGTGCTCCCATTTGATCCGTAGGCCTTCTTTGGACAAAGTTCGTCTCGTTCGTCCATCTTCGTCCTCCCATTTGATCCGTTGGCCTTCTTTGTACCATGTTCGTCTCGTTCGTCCATCTTCGTCCTCCCATTTGATCCCTAGGCCTTCTTTGTACCAAGTTCGTCTCGTTCGTCCCTCTTCGTACTCCCATTTGATCCCTAGGCCTTCTTTGTACCAAATTCGTCTCGTTCGTCCATCTTCGTCCCCCCATTTGATCCCTTGGCCTTCTTTGTACCAAGTTCGTCTCGTTCGTCCCTCTTCGTCCTCCCTTTTGATCCCTAGGCCTTCTTTCGACCAAGTTCGTCTCGTTCGTCCCTCTTCGTCCTCCCATTTGATCCCTAGGCCTTCTTTGGACAAAGTTCGTCTCGTTCGTCCATCTTCGTCCTCCCATTTGATCCGTTGGCCTTCTTTGTACCATGTTCGTCTCGTTCGTCCATCTTCGTCCTCCCATTTGATCCCTAGGCCTTCTTTGTACCAAGGTCGTCTCGTTCGTCCCTCTTCGTCCTCCCATTTGATCCCTAAGCCTTCTTTGGACCAAGTTCTTCTCGTTCGTCCATCTTCGTCCTCCCATTTGATCCCTAGTCCTTCTTTGGACCATGTTCGTCTCGTTCGTTCGTCTTCGTGCTCCCATTTGATCCGTAGGCCTTCTTTGGACAAAGTTCGTCTCGTTCGTCCATCTTCGTCCTCCCATTTGATCCGTCGGCCTTCTTTGTACCAAGTTCGTCTCGTTCGTCCCTCTTCGTCCTCCCATTTGATCCCTAGGCCTTCTTTGAACCAAGTTCGTCTCATTCGTCCCTCTTCGTCCTCCCTTTTGATCCCTAGGCCTTCTATCGACCAAGTTCGTCTCGTTCGTCCCTCTTCGTCCTCCCATTTGATCCCTAGGCCTTCTTTGGACTAAGTTCGTCTCGTTCGTCCATCTTCGTCCTCCCATTTGATCTGTAGGCCTTCCTTGGACCAAGTTCGTCTCGTTCGTCCATCTTCGTGCTCCCATTTGATCTGTCGGCCTTCTTTGGACAAAGTTCGTCTCGTTCGTCCATCTTCGTCCTCCCATTTGATCCGTTGGCCTTCTTTGTACCATGTTCGTCTCGTTCGTCCATCTTCGTCCTCCCATTTGATCCCTAGGCCTTCTTTGTACCAATTTCGTCTCGTTCGTCCCTCTTCGTCCTCCCATTTGATCCCTAGGCCTTCTTTGTTCCAAGTTCGTCTCGTTCGTCCCTCTTCGTCCTCCCATTTGATCCCTAGGCCTTCTTTGTACCAAGTTCGTCTCGTTCGTCCATCTTCGTCCTCCCATTTGATCCCTTGGCCTTCTTTGTACCAAGTTCGTCTCCTTCGTCCCTCTTCGTCCTCCCATTTGATCCCTAGGCCTTCTTTGGACTAAGTTCGTCTCGTTCGTCCATCTTCGTCCTCCCATTTGATCTGTAGGCCTTCCTTGGACCAAGTTCGTCTCGTTCGTCCATCTTCGTGCTCCCATTTGATCCGTTGGCCTTCTTTGTACCATGTTCGTCTCGTTCGTCCATCTTCGTCCTCCCATTTGATCCCTAGGCCTTCTTTGTACCAAGTTCGTCTCGTTCGTCCCTCTTCGTCCTCCCATTTGATCCCTAGGCCTTCTTTGTACCAAGTTCGTCTCGTTCGTCCATCTTCGTCCTCCCATTTGATCCCTTGGCCTTCTTTGTACCAAGTTCGTCTCGTTCGTCCCTCTTCGTCCTCCCTTTTGATCCCTAGGCCTTCTTTGTACCAAGTTCGTCTCGTTCGTCCCTCTTCGTCCTCCCATTTGATCCCTAGGCCTTCTTTGTACCAAGTTCATCTCGTTCGTCCATCTTCGTCCTCCCATTTGATCCCTTGGCCTTCTTTGTACCAAGTTCGTCTCGTTCGTCCCTCTTCGTCCTCCCTTTTGATCCCTAGGCCTTCTTTGTACCAAGTTCGTCTCGTTAGTCCCTCTTCGTCCTCCCATTTGATCCCTAGGCCTTCTTTGTACCAAGTTCGTCTCGTTCGTCCATCTTCGTCCTCCCATTTGATCCCTTGGCCTTCTTTGTACCAAGTTCGTCTCGTTCGTCCCTCTTCGTCCTCCCTTTTGATCCCTAGGCCTTCTTTGTACTAAGTTCGTCTCGTTCGTCCCTCTTCGTCCCTCTTCGTCCTCCCATTTGATCCCTAGGCCTTCTTTGTACCAAGTTCGTCTCGTTCGTCCCTCTTCGTCCTCCCATTTGATCCCTAGGCCTTCTTTGGACCAAGTTCTTCTCGTTCGTCCATCTTCGTCCTCCCTTTTGATCCCTAGTCCTTCTTTGGACCAAGTTCGTCTCGTTCGTCCTTCTTCGTGCTCCCATTTGATCCGTAGGCCTTCTTTGGACAAAGTTCGTCTCGTTCGTCCATCTTTGTGCTCCCATTTGATCCGTCGGCCTTCTTTGGACAAAGTTCGTCTCGTTCGTCCATCTTCGTCCTCCCATTTGATCCGTTGGCCTTCTTTGTACCATGTTCGTCTCGTTCGTCCATCTTCGTCCTCCCATTTGATCCCTAGGCCTTCTTTGTACCAAGGTCGTCTCGTTCGTCCCTCTTCGTCCTCCCATTTGATCCCTAAGCCTTCTTTGGACCAAGTTCTTCTCGTTCGTCCATCTTCGTCCTCCCATTTGATCCCTAGTCCTTCTTTGGACCAAGTTCGTCTCGTTCGTCCGTCTTCGTGCTCCCATTTGATCCGTAGGCCTTCTTTGGACAAAGTTCGTCTCGTTCGTCCATCTTCGTCCTCCCATTTGATCCGTTGGCCTTCTTTGTACCATGTTCGTCTCGTTCGTCCATCTTCGTCCTCCCATTTGATCCCTAGGCCTTCTTTGTACCAAGTTCGTCTCGTTCGTCCCTCTTCGTACTCCCATTTGATCCCTAGGCCTTCTTTGTACCAAATTCGTCTCGTTCGTCCATCTTCGTCCCCCCATTTGATCCCTTGGCCTTCTTTGTACCAAGTTCGTCTCGTTCGTCCCTCTTCGTCCTCCCTTCTGATCCCTAGGCCTTCTTTCGACCAAGTTCGTCTCGTTCGTCCCTCTTCGTCCTCCCATTTGATCCCTAGGCCTTCTTTGGACAAAGTTCGTCTCGTTCGTCCATCTTCGTCCTCCCATTTGATCCGTTGGCCTTCTTTGTACCATGTTCGTCTCGTTCGTCCATCTTCGTCCTCCCATTTGATCCCTTGGCCTTCTTTGGACCAAGTTCGTCTCGTTCGTCCATCTTCGTCCTCCCATTTGATCCCTTGGCCTTCTTTGTACCATGTTCGTCTCGTTCGTCCCTCTTCGTTCTCCCATTTGATCCCTAGGCCTTCTTTGTACCAATTTCGTCCCGTTCGTCCATCTTCGTCCTCCCATTTGATCCCTTGGCCTTCTTTGTACCATGTTCGTCTCGTTCGTCCCTCTTCGTCCTCCCTTTTGATACCTAGGCCTTCTATCGACCAAGTTCGTCTCGTTCGTCCCTCTTCGTCCTCCCATTTGATCCCTAGGCCTTCTTTGGACTAAGTTCGTCTCGTTCGTCCATCTTCGTCCTCCCATTTGATCTGTAGGCCTTCCTTGGACCAAGTTCGTCTCGTTCGTCCATCTTCGTGCTCCCATTTGATCTGTCGGCCTTCTTTGGACAAAGTTCGTCTCGTTCGTCCATCTTCGTCCTCCCATTTGATCCGTTGGCCTTCTTTGTACCATGTTCGTCTCGTTCGTCCATCTTCGTCCTCCCATTTGATCCCTAGGCCTTCTTTGTACCAAGTTCGTCTCGTTCGTCCCTCTTCGTCCTCCCATTTGATCCCTAGGCCTTCTTTGTACCAAGTTCGTCTCGTTCGTCCCTCTTCGTCCTCCCATTTGATCCCTAGGCCTTCTTTGTACCAAGTTCGTCTCGTTCGTCCATCTTCGTCCTCCCATTTGATCCCTTGGCCTTCTTTGTACCAAGTTCGTCTCGTTCGTCCCTCTTCGTCCTCCCATTTGATCCCTAGGCCTTCTTTGGACTAAGTTCGTCTCGTTCGTCCATCTTCGTCCTCCCATTTGATCTGTAGGCCTTCCTTGGACCAAGTTCGTCTCGTTCGTCCATCTTCGTGCTCCCATTTGATCTGTCGGCCTTCTTTGGACAAAGTTCGTCTCGTTCGTCCATCTTCGTCCTCCCATTTGATCCGTTGGCCTTCTTTGTACCATGTTCGTCTCGTTCGTCCATCTTCGTCCTCCCATTTGATCCCTAGGCCTTCTTTGTACCAAGTTCGTCTCGTTCGTCCCTCTTCGTCCTCCCATTTGATCCCTAGGCCTTCTTTGTACCAAGTTCGTCTCGTTCGTCCATCTTCGTCCTCCCAATTGATCCTTTGGCCTTCTTTGTACCAAGTTCGTCTCGTTCGTCCATCTTTGTCCTCCCATTTGATCTGTAGGCCTTCTTTGGACCAAGTTCGTCTCGTTCGTCCATCTTCGTGCTCCCATTTGATCCGTCGGCCTTCTTTGGACAAAGTTCGTCTCGTTCGTCCATCTTCATCCTCCCATTTGATCCGTTGGCCTTCTTTGTACCATGTTCGTCTCGTTCGTCCATCTTCGTCCTCCCATTTGATCCCTAGGCCTTCTTTGTACCAAGTTCGTCTCGTTCGTCCCTCTTCGTCCTCCCATTTGATCCCTAGGCCTTCTTTGGACCAAGTTCTTCTCGTTCGTCCATCGTCGTCCTCCCATTTGTTCCCTAGTCCTTCTTTGGACAAAGTTCGTCTCGTTCGTCCATCTTCGTCCTCCCATTTGATCCGTTGGCCTTCTTTGTACCATGTTCGTCTAGTTCGTCCATCTTCGTCCTCCCATTTGATCCCTTGGCCTTCTTTGTACCATGTTCGTCTCGTTCGTCCCTCTTCGTTCTCCCATTTGATCCCTAGGCCTTCTTTGTACCAATTTCGTCCCGTTCGTCCATCTTCGTCCTCCCATTTGATCCCTTGGCCTTCTTTGTACCATGTTCGTCTCGTTCGTCCCTCTTCGTCTTCCCATTTGATCCGTAGGCCTTCTTTGGACAAAGTTCGTCTCGTTCGTCCATCTTCGTCCTCCCATTTGATCCCTTGGCCTTCTTTGTACCATGTTCGTCTCGTTCGTCCCTCTTCGTCTTCCCATTTGATCCGTAGGCCTTCTTTGGACCAAGTTCGTCTCGTTCGTCCATCTTCGTCCTCCCATTTGATCTGTAGGAATTATTTGGACCAAGTTCGTCTCGTTCGTCCATATTCGTCCACCCATTTGATCCCTTGGCCTTCTTTGTACCAAGTTCGTCTCATTCGTCCCACTTCGTCCTCCCATTTGATCCGTTGGCCTTCTTTGTACCATGTTCGTCTCGTTCGTCCCTCTTCGTCCTCCCTTTTGATCCCTAGGCCTTCTTTGTACCAAGTTCGTCTCGTTCGTCCCTCTTCGTCCTCCCATTTGATCCCTAGGCCTTCTTTGAACCAAGTTCGTCTCATTCGTCCCTCTTCGTCCTCCCTTTTGATCCCTAGGCCTTCTATCGACCAAGTTCGTCTCGTTCGTCCCTCTTCGTCCTCCCATTTGATCCCTAGGCCATCTTTGGACTAAGTTCGTCTCGTTCGTCCATCTTCGTCCTCCCATTTGATCTGTAGGCCTTCCTTGGACCAAGTTCGTCTCGTTCGTCCATCTTCGTGCTCCCATTTGATCTGTCGGCCTTCTTTGGACAAAGTTCGTCTCGTTCGTCTATCTTCGTCCTCCCATTTGATCCGTTGGCCTTCTTTGTACCATGTTCGTCTCGTTCGTCCATCTTCGTCCTCCCATTTGATCCCTAGGCCTTCTTTGTACCAAGTTCGTCTCGTTCGTCCCTCTTCGTCCTCCCATTTGATCCCTAGGCCTTCTTTGTACCAAGTTCGTCTCGTTCGTCCATCTTCGTCCTCCCAATTGATCCTTTGGCCTTCTTTGTACCAAGTTCGTCTCGTTCGTCCCTCTTCGTCCTCCCATTTGATCCCTAGGCCTTCTTTGGACTAAGTTCGTCTCGTTCGTCCATCTTCGTCCTCCCATTTGATCTGTAGGCCTTCCTTGGACCAAGTTCGTCTCGTTCGTCCATCTTCGTGCTCCCATTTGATCTGTCGGCCTTCTTTGGACAAAGTTCGTCTCGTTCGTCCATCTTCGTCCTCCCATTTGATCCGTTGGCCTTCTTTGTACCATGTTCGTCTCGTTCGTCCATCTTCGTCCTCCCATTTGATCCCTAGGCCTTCTTTGTACCAAGTTCGTCTCGTTCGTCCCTCTTCGTCCTCCCATTTGATCCCTAGGCCTTCTTTGTACCAAGTTCGTCTCGTTCGTCCATCTTCGTCCTCCCATTTGATCCCTTGGCCTTCTTTGTACCAAGTTCGTCTCGTTCGTCCCTCTTCGTCCTCCCTTTTGATCCCTAGGCCTTCTTTGTACCAAGTTCGTCTCGTTCGTCCCTCTTCGTCCTCCCATTTGATCCCTAGGCCTTCTTTGTACCAAGTTCGTCTCGTTCGTCCATCTTCGTCCTCCCATTTGATCCCTTGGCCTTCTTTGTACCAAGTTCGTCTCGTTCGTCCCTCTTCGTCCTCCCTTTTGATCCCTAGGCCTTCTTTCGACCAAGTTCGTCTCGTTCGTCCCTCTTCGTCCTCCCATTTGATCCCTAGGCCTTCTTTGGACTAAGTTCGTCTCGTTCGTCCATCTTTGTCCTCCCATTTGATCTGTAGGCCTTCTTTGGACCAAGTTCGTCTCGTTCGTCCATCTTCGTGCTCCCATTTGATCCGTCGGCCTTCTTTGGACAAAGTTCGTCTCGTTCGTCCATCTTCATCCTCCCATTTGATCCGTTGGCCTTCTTTGTACCATGTTCGTCTCGTTCGTCCATCTTCGTCCTCCCATTTGATCCCTAGGCCTTCTTTGTACCAAGTTCGTCTCGTTCGTCCCTCTTCGTCCTCCCATTTGATCCCTAGGCCTTCTTTGGACCAAGTTCTTCTCGTTCGTCCATCGTCGTCCTCCCATTTGTTCCCTAGTCCTTCTTTGGACAAAGTTCGTCTCGTTCGTCCATCTTCGTCCTCCCATTTGATCCGTTGGCCTTCTTTGTACCATGTTCGTCTAGTTCGTCCATCTTCGTCCTCCCATTTGATCCCTTGGCCTTCTTTGGACCAAGTTCGTCTCGTTCGTCCATCTTCGTCCTCCCATTTGATCCCTTGGCCTTCTTTGTACCATGTTCGTCACGTTCGTCCCTCTTCGTCCTCCCATTTGATCCCTAGGCCTTCTTTGTACCAAGTTCGTCTCGTTCGTCCCTCTTCGTCCTCCCATTTGATCCAAAGGCCTTCTTTAGACAAAGTTCGTCTCGTTCGTCCATCTTCGTCCTCCCATTTGATCCGTTGGCCTTCTTTGGACAAAGTTCGTCCCATTCGTCCATCTTCGTCCTCCCATTTGATCCCTTGGCCTTCTTTGTACCATGTTCGTCTCGTTCGTCCCTCTTCGTCTTCCCATTTGATCCGTAGGCCTTCTTTGGACAAAGTTCGTCTCGTTCGTCCATCTTCGTCCTCCCATTTGATCCGTTGGCCTTCTTTGTTCCATGTTCGTCTCGTTCGTCCATCTTCTTCCTCCCATTTGATCCCTAGGCCTTCTTTGTACCAAGTTCGTCTCGTTCGTCCCTCTTCGTCCTCCCATTTGATCCCTAGGCCTTCTTTGTACCAAGTTCGTCTCGTTCGTCCCTCTTCGTCCTCCCATTAATTCCGAAGGCCTTCTTTAGACAAAGTTCGTCTCGTTCGTCCATCTTCGTCCTCCCATTTGATCCGTTGGCCTTCTTTGGACCAAGTTCGTCCCGTTCGTCCATCGTCGTCCTCCCATTTGATCCCTAGGCCTTCTTTGTACCAAGTTCGTCTCGTTCGTCCATCTTCGTCCTCCCATTTGATCCCTTGGCCTTCTTTGTACCAAGTTCGTCTCGTTCGTCCCTCTTCGTCCTCCCTTTTGATCCCTAGGCCTTCTTTGTACCAAGTTCGTCTCGTTCGTCCATCTTCGTCCTCCCATTTGATCCGTTGGCCTTCTTTGGACCATGTTCGTCCCGTTCGTCCATCGTCGTCCTCCCATTTGATCCCTAGGCCTTCTTTGTACCAAGTTCGTCTCGTTCGTCCATCTTCGTCCTCCCATTTGATCCCTTGGCCTTCTTTGTACCAAGTTCGTCTCGTTCGTCCCTCTTCGTCCTCCCTTTTGATCCCTAGGCCTTCTTTGTACCAAGTTCGTCTCGTTCGTCCCTCTTCGTCCTCCCATTTGATCCCTAGGCCTTCTTTGTACCAAGTTCGTCTTGTTCGTCCATCTTCGTCCTCCCATTTGATCCCTTGGCCTTCTTTGTACCAAGTTCGTCTCGTTCGTCCCTCTTCGTCCTCCCTTTTGATCCCTAGGCCTTCTTTCGACCAAGTTCGTCTCGTTCGTCCCTCTTCGTCCTCCCATTTGATCCCTAGGCCTTCTTTCGACCAAGTTCGTCTCGTTCGTCCCTCTTCGTCCTCCCATTTGATCCCTAGGCCTTCTTTGGACTAAGTTCGTCTCGTTCGTCCATCTTTGTCCTCCCATTTGATCTGTAGGCCTTCTTTGGACCAAGTTCGTCTCGTTCGTCCATCTTCGTGCTCCCATTTGATCCATCGGCCTTCTTTGGACAAAGTTCGTCTCGTTCGTCCATCTTCATCCTCCCATTTGATCCGTTGGCCTTCTTTGTACCATGTTCGTCTCGTTCGTCCATCTTCGTCCTCCCATTTGATCCCTAGGCCTTCTTTGTACCAAGTTCGTCTCGTTCGTCCCTCTTCGTCCTCCCATTTGATCCCTAGGCCTTCTTTGGACCAAGTTCTTCTCGTTCGTCCATCTTCGTCCTCCCATTTGTTCCCTAGTCCTTCTTTGGACAAAGTTCGTCTCGTTCGTCCATCTTCGTCCTCCCATTTGATCCGTTGGCCTTCTTTGTACCATGTTCGTCTCGTTCGTCCATCTTCGTCCTCCCATTTGATCCCTTGGCCTTCTTTGGACCAAGTTCGTCTCGTTCGTCCATCTTCGTCCTCCCATTTGATCCCTTGGCCTTCTTTGTACCATGTTCGTCACGTTCGTCCCTCTTCGTCCTCCCATTTGATCCCTAGGCCTTCTTTGTACCAAGTTCGTCTCGTTCGTCCCTCTTCGTCCTCCCATTTGATCCAAAGGCCTTCTTTAGACAAAGTTCGTCTCGTTCGTCCATCTTCGTCCTCCCATTTGATCCGTTGGCCTTCTTTGGACAAAGTTCGTCCCATTCGTCCATCTTCGTCCTCCCATTTGATCCCTTGGCCTTCTTTGTACCATGTTCGTCTCGTTCGTCCCTCTTCGTCTTCCCATTTGATCCGTAGGCCTTCTTTGGACAAAGTTCGTCTCGTTCGTCCATCTTCGTCCTCCCATTTGATCCCTAGGCCTTCTTTGTACCAAGTTCGTCTCGTTCGTCCCTCTTCGTCCTCCCATTTGATCCGTAGGCCTTCTTTGGACAAAGTTCGTCTCGTTCGTCCATCTTCGTCCTCCCATTTGATCCGTTGGCCTTCTTTGTTCCATGTTCGTCTCGTTCGTCCATCTTCTTCCTCCCAATTGATCCCTAGGCCTTCTTTGTACCAAGTTCGTCTCGTTCGTCCCTCTTCGTCCTCCCATTTGATCCCTAGGCCTTCTTTGTACCAAGTTCGTCTCGTTCGTCCCTCTTCGTCCTCCCATTTGATCCGAAGGCCTTCTTTAGACAAAGTTCGTCTCGTTCGTCCATCTTCGTCCTCCCATTTGATCCGTTGGCCTTCTTTGGACCAAGTTCGTCCCGTTCGTCCATCGTCGTCCTCCCATTTGATCCCTAGGCCTTCTTTGTACCATGTTCGTCTCGTTCGTCCCTCTTCGTCTTCCCATTTGATCCGTAGGCCTTCTTTGGACCAAGTTCGTGTCGTTCGTCCATCTTCGTCATCCCATTTGATCCCTTGGCCTTCTTTGTACCATGTTCATCTCGTTCGCCCCTCTTCGTCTTCCCATTTGATCCGTAGGCCTTCTTTGGACCAAGTTCGTCTCGTTCGTCCATCTTCGTCCTCCCATTTGATCTGTTGGAATTATTTGGACCAAGTTCGTCTCGTTCGTCCAACTTCGTCCTCCCATTTGATCCCTTGGCCTTCTTTGTACCAAGTTCGTCTCGTTCATCCCTCTTCGTCCTCCCATTTGATCCCTAGGCCTTCTTTCGACCAAGTTCGTCTCGTTCGTCCCTCTTCGTCCTCCCATGTGATCCCTAGGCCTTCTTTGGACCAAGTTCGTCTCGTTCGTCCATCTTCGTCCTCCCATTTGATCTGTAGGCCTTCTTTGGACCAAGTTCGTCTCGTTCGTCCATCTTCGTGCTCCCATTTGATCCGTCGGCCTTCTTTGGACAAAGTTCGTCTCGTTCGTCCATCTTCGTCCTCCCATTTGATCCGTTGGCCTTCTTTGTACCATGTTCGTCTCGTTCGTCCATCTTCGTCCTCCCATTTGATCCCTAGGCCTTCTTTGTACCAAGTTCGTCTCGTTCGTCCCTCTTCGTCCTCCCATTTGATCCCTAGGCCTTCTTTGGACCAAGTTCTTCTCGTTCGTCCATCTTCGTCCTCCCATTTGTTCCCTAGTCCTTCTTTGGACAAAGTTCGTCTCGTTCGTCCATCTTCGTCCTCCCATTTGATCCGTTGGCCTTCTTTGTACCATGTTCGTCTCGTTCGTCCATCTTCGTCCTCCCATTTGATCCCTTGGCCTTCTTTGGACCAAGTTCGTCTCGTTCGTCCATCTTCGTCCTCCCATTTGATCCCTTGGCCTTCTTTGTACCATGTTCGTCACGTTCGTCCCTCTTCGTCCTCCCATTTGATCCCTAGGCCTTCTTTGTACCAAGTTCGTCTCGTTCGTCCCTCTTCGTCCTCCCATTTGATCCAAAGGCCTTCTTTAGACAAAGTTCGTCTCGTTCGTCCTCCCATTTGATCCGTTGGCCTTCTTTGGACAAAGTTCGTCCCATTCGTCCATCTTCGTCCTCCCATTTGATCCCTTGGCCTTCTTTGTACCATGTTCGTCTCGTTCGTCCCTCTTCGTCTTCCCATTTGATCCGTAGGCCTTCTTTGGACAAAGTTCGTCTCGTTCGTCCATCTTCGTCCTCCCATTTGATCCCTAGGCCTTCTTTGTACCAAGTTCGTCTCGTTCGTCCCTCTTCGTCCTCCCATTTGATCCGTAGGCCTTCTTTGGACAAAGTTCGTCTCGTTCGTCCATCTTCGTCCTCCCATTTGATCCGTTGGCCTTCTTTGTTCCATGTTCGTCTCGTTCGTCCATCTTCTTCCTCCCAATTGATCCCTAGGCCTTCTTTGTACCAAGTTCGTCTCGTTCGTCCCTCTTCGTCCTCCCATTTGATCCCTAGGCCTTCTTTGTACCAAGTTCGTCTCGTTCGTCCCTCTTCGTCATCCCATTTGATCCGAAGGCCTTCTTTAGACAAAGTTCGTCTCGTTCGTCCATCTTCGTCCTCCCATTTGATCCGTTGGCCTTCTTTGGACCAAGTTCGTCCCGTTCGTCCATCGTCGTCCTCCCATTTGATCCCTAGGCCTTCTTTGTACCATGTTCGTCTCGTTCGTCCCTCTTCGTCTTCCCATTTGATCCGTAGGCCTTCTTTGGACCAAGTTCGTGTCGTTCGTCCATCTTCGTCATCCCATTTGATCCCTTGGCCTTCTTTGTACCATGTTCATCTCGTTCGCCCCTCTTCGTCTTCCCATTTGATCCGTAGGCCTTCTTTGGACCAAGTTCGTCTCGTTCGTCCATTTTCGTCCTCCCATTTGATCTGTTGGAATTATTTGGACCAAGTTCGTCTCGTTCGTCCAACTTCGTCCTCCCATTTGATCCCTTGGCCTTCTTTGTACCAAGTTCGTCTCGTTCATCCCTCTTCGTCCTCCCATTTGATCCCTAGGCCTTCTTTCGACCAAGTTCGTCTCGTTCGTCCCTCGTCGTCCTCCCATGTGATCCGTAGGCCTTCTTTGGACAAAGTTCGTCTCGTTCGTCCATCTTCGTCCTCCCATTTGATCCCTAGGCCTTCTTTGTACCAAGTTCGTCTCGTTCGTCCCTCTTCGTCCTCCCATTTGATCCGTAGGCCTTCTTTGGACAAAGTTCGTCTCGTTCGTCCATCTTCGTCCTCCCATTTGATCCGTTGGCCTTCTTTGTTCCATGTTCGTCTCGTTCGTCCATCTTCTTCCTCCCAATTGATCCCTAGGCCTTCTTTGTACCAAGTTCGTCTCGTTCGTCCCTCTTCGTCCTCCCATTTGATCCCTAGGCCTTCTTTGTACCAAGTTCGTCTCGTTCGTCCCTCTTCGTCATCCCATTTGATCCGAAGGCCTTCTTTAGACAAAGTTCGTCTCGTTCGTCCATCTTCGTCCTCCCATTTGATCCGTTGGCCTTCTTTGGACCAAGTTCGTCCCGTTCGTCCATCGTCGTCCTCCCATTTGATCCCTAGGCCTTCTTTGTACCATGTTCGTCTCGTTCGTCCCTCTTCGTCTTCCCATTTGATCCGTAGGCCTTCTTTGGACCAAGTTCGTGTCGTTCGTCCATCTTCGTCATCCCATTTGATCCCTTGGCCTTCTTTGTACCATGTTCATCTCGTTCGCCCCTCTTCGTCTTCCCATTTGATCCGTAGGCCTTCTTTGGACCAAGTTCGTCTCGTTCGTCCATCTTCGTCCTCCCATTTGATCTGTTGGAATTATTTGGACCAAGTTCGTCTCGTTCGTCCAACTTCGTCCTCCCATTTGATCCCTTGGCCTTCTTTGTACCAAGTTCGTCTCGTTCATCCCTCTTCGTCCTCCCATTTGATCCCTAGGCCTTCTTTCGACCAAGTTCGTCTCGTTCGTCCCTCGTCGTCCTCCCATGTGATCCCTAGGCCTTCTTTGGACCAAGTTCGTCTCGTTCGTCCATCTTCGTCCTCCCATTTGATCTGTAGGCCTTCTTTGGACCAAGTTCGTCTCGTTCGTCCATCTTCGTGCTCCCATTTGATCCGTCGGCCTTCTTTGGACAAAGTTCGTCTCGTTCGTCCATCTTCGTCCTCCCATTTGATCCGTTGGCCTTCTTTGTACCATGTTCGTCTCGTTCGTCCATCTTCGTCCTCCCATTTGATCCCTAGGCCTTCTTTGTACCAAGTTCGTCTCGTTCGTCCCTCTTCGTCCTCCCATTTGATCCCTAGGCCTTCTTTGGACCAAGTTCTTCTCGTTCGTCCATCTTCGTCCTCCCATTTGTTCCCTAGTCCTTCTTTGGACAAAGTTCGTCTCGTTCGTCCATCTTCGTCCTCCCATTTGATCCGTTGGCCTTCTTTGTACCATGTTCGTCTCGTTCGTCCATCTTCGTCCTCCCATTTGATCCCTTGGCCTTCTTTGGACCAAGTTCGTCTCGTTCGTCCATCTTCGTCCTCCCATTTGATCCCTTGGCCTTCTTTGTACCATGTTCGTCACGTTCGTCCCTCTTCGTCCTCCCATTTGATCCCTAGGCCTTCTTTGTACCAAGTTCGTCTCGTTCGTCCCTCTTCGTCCTCCCATTTGATCCAAAGGCCTTCTTTAGACAAAGTTCGTCTCGTTTGTCCATCTTCGTCCTCCCATTTGATCCGTTGGCCTTCTTTGGACAAAGTTCGTCCCATTCGTCCATCTTCGTCCTCCCATTTGATCCCTTGGCCTTCTTTGTACCATGTTCGTCTCGTTCGTTCCTCTTCGTCTTCCCATTTGATCCGTAGGCCTTCTTTGGACAAAGTTCGTCTCGTTCGTCCATCTTCGTCCTCCCATTTGATCCCTAGGCCTTCTTTGTACCAAGTTCGTCTCGTTCGTCCCTCTTCGTCCTCCCATTTGATCCGTAGGCCTTCTTTGGACAAAGTTCGTCTCGTTCGTCCATCTTCGTCCTCCCATTTGATCCGTTGGCCTTCTTTGTTCCATGTTCGTCTCGTTCGTCCATCTTCTTCCTCCCATTTGATCCCTAGGCCTTCTTTGTACCAAGTTCGTCTCGTTCGTCCCTCTTCGTCCTCCCATTTGATCCCTAGGCCTTCTTTGTACCAAGTTCGTCTCGTTCGTCCCTCTTCGTCCTCCCATTTGATCCGAAGGCCTTCTTTAGACAAAGTTCGTCTCGTTCGTCCATCTTCGTCCTCCCATTTGATCCGTTGGCCTTCTTTGGACCAAGTTCGTCCCGTTCGTCCATCGTCGTCCTCCCATTTGATCCCTAGGCCTTCTTTGTACCATGTTCGTCTCGTTCGTCCCTCTTCGTCTTCCCATTTGATCCGTAGGCCTTCTTTGGACCAAGTTCGTGTCGTTCGTCCATCTTCGTCATCCCATTTGATCCCTTGGCCTTCTTTGTACCATGTTCATCTCGTTCGCCCCTCTTCGTCTTCCCATTTGATCCGTAGGCCTTCTTTGGACCAAGTTCGTCTCGTTCGTCCATCTTCGTCCTCCCATTTGATCTGTTGGAATTATTTGGACCAAGTTCGTCTCGTTCGTCCAACTTCGTCCTCCCATTTGATCCCTTGGCCTTCTTTGTACCAAGTTCGTCTCGTTCATCCCTCTTCGTCCTCCCATTTGATCCCTAGGCCTTCTTTCGACCAAGTTCGTCTCGTTCGTCCCTCTTCGTCCTCCCATGTGATCCCTAGGCCTTCTTTGGACCAAGTTCGTCTCGTTCGTCCATCTTCGTCCTCCCATTTGATCTGTAGGCCTTCTTTGGACCAAGTTCGTCTCGTTCGTCCATCTTCGTGCTCCCATTTGATCCGTCGGCCTTCTTTGGACAAAGTTCGTCTCGTTCGTCCATCTTCGTCCTCCCATTTGATCCGTTGGCCTTCTTTGTACCATGTTCGTCTCGTTCGTCCATCTTCGTCCTCCCATTTGATCCCTAGGCCTTCTTTGTACCAAGTTCGTCTCGTTCGTCCCTCTTCGTCCTCCCATTTGATCCCTAGGCCTTCTTTGGACCAAGTTCTTCTCGTTCGTCCATCTTCGTCCTCCCATTTGATCCCTAGTCCTTCTTTGGACCAAGTTTGTCTCCTTCGTCCGTCTTCGTGCTCCCATTTGATCCGTAGGCCTTCTTTGGACAAAGTTCCTCTCGTTCGTCCATCTTCGTCCTCCCATTTGATCCCTAGTCCTTCTTTGGACCAAGTTTGTCTCGTTCGTCCGTCTTCGTGCTCCCATTTGATCCGTAGGCCTTCTTTGGACAAAGTTCGTCTCGTTCGTCCATCTTCGTCCTCCCATTTGATCCGTTGGCCTTCTTTGTACCATGTTCGTCTCGTTCGTCCATCTTCGTCCACCCATTTGATCCCTAGGCCTTCTTTGTACCAAGTTCGTCTCGTTCGTCCCTCTTCGTCCTCCCATTTGATCCGTAGGCCTTCTTTGGACAAAGTTCGTCTCGTTCGTCCATCTTCGTCCTCCCATTTGATCCGTTGGCCTTCTTTGTTCCATGTTCGTCTCGTTCGTCCATCTTCGTCCTCCCATTTGATCCCTAGGCCTTCTTTGTACCAAGTTCGTCTCGTTCGTCCATCTTCGTCCTCCCATTTGATCCCTAGGCCTTCTTTGTACCAAGTTCGTCTCGTTCGTCCCTCTTCGTCCTCCCATTTGATCCGAAGGCCTTCTTTAGACAAAGTTCGTCTCGTTCGTCCATCTTCGTCCTCCCATTTGATCCCTAGGCCTTCTTTGTACCATGTTCGTCTCGTTCGTCCCTCTTCGTCTTCCCATTTGATCCGTAGGCCTTCTTTGGACCAAGTTCGTGTCGTTCGTCCATCTTCGTCATCCCATTTGATCCCTTGGCCTTCTTTGTACCATGTTCATCTCGTTCGCCCCTCTTCGTCTTCCCATTTGATCCGTAGGCCTTCTTTGGACCAAGTTCGTCTCGTTCGTCCATCTTCGTCCTCCCATTTGATCTGTTGGAATTATTTGGACCAAGTTCGTCTCGTTCGTCCAACTTCGTCCTCCCATTTGATCCCTTGGCCTTCTTTGTACCAAGTTCGTCTCGTTCATCCCTCTTCGTCCTCCCATTTGATCCCTAGGCCTTCTTTCGACCAAGTTCGTCTCGTTCGTCCCTCTTCGTCCTCCCATGTGATCCCTAGGCCTTCTTTGGACCAAGTTCGTCTCGTTCGTCCATCTTCGTCCTCCCATTTGATCTGTAGGCCTTCTTTGGACCAAGTTCGTCTCGTTCGTCCATCTTCGTGCTCCCATTTGATCTGTAGGCCTTCCTTGGACCAAGTTCGTCTCGTTCGTCCATCTTCGTCCTCCCATTTGATCCGTAGGCCTTCTTTGGACAAAGTTCGTCTCGTTCGTCCATCTTCGTCCTCCCATTTGATCCGTTGGCCTTCTTTGTTCCATGTTCGTCTCGTTCGTCCATCTTCTTCCTCCCATTTGATCCCTAGGCCTTCTTTGAACCAAGTTCGTCTCGTTCGTCCCTCTTCGTCCTCCCATTTGATCCCTAGGCCTTCTTTGTACCAAGTTCGTCTCGTTCGTCCCTCTTCGTCCTCCCATTTGATCCGAAGGCCTTCTTTAGACAAAGTTCGTCTCGTTCGTCCATCTTCGTCCTCCCATTTGATCCGTTGGCCTTCTTTGGACAAAGTTCGTCTCGTTCGTCCATCTTCGTGCTCCCATTTGATCTGTAGGCCTTCCTTGGACCAAGTTCGTCTCGTTCGTCCATCTTCGTCCTCCCATTTGATCCGTAGGCCTTCTTTGGACAAAGTTCGTCTCGTTCGTCCATCTTCGTCCTCCCATTTGATCCGTTGGCCTTCTTTGTTCCATGTTCGTCTCGTTCGTCCATCTTCTTCCTCCCATTTGATCCCTAGGCCTTCTTTGAACCAAGTTCGTCTCGTTCGTCCATCTTCGTCCTCCCATTTGATCTGTAGGCCTTCTTTGGACCAAGTTCGTCTCGTTCGTCCATCTTCGTGCTCCCATTTGATCTGTAGGCCTTCCTTGGACCAAGTTCGTCTCGTTCGTCCATCTTCGTCCTCCCATTTGATCCGTAGGCCTTCTTTGGACAAAGTTCGTCTCGTTCGTCCATCTTCGTCCTCCCATTTGATCCGTTGGCCTTCTTTGTTCCATGTTCGTCTCGTTCGTCCATCTTCTTCCTCCCATTTGATCCCTAGGCCTTCTTTGAACCAAGTTCGTCTCGTTCGTCCCTCTTCGTCCTCCCATTTGATCCCTAGGCCTTCTTTGAACCAAGTTCGTCTCGTTCGTCCATCGTCGTCCTCCCATTTGATCCCTAGGCCTTCTTTGTACCATGTTCGTCTCGTTCGTCCCTCTTCGTCTTCCCATTTGATCCGTAGGCCTTCTTTGGACCAAGTTCGTGTCGTTCGTCCATCTTCGTCATCCCATTTGATCCCTTGGCCTTCTTTGTACCATGTTCCTCTCGTTCGCCCCTCTTCGTCTTCCCATTTGATCCGTAGGCCTTCTTTGGACCAAGTTCGTCTCGTTCGTCCATCTTCGTCCTCCCATTTGATCTGTTGGAATTATTTGGACCAAGTTCGTCTCGTTCGTCCAACTTCGTCCTCCCATTTGATCCCTTGGCCTTCTTTGTACCAAGTTCGTCTCGTTCGTCCCTCTTCGTCCTCCCATTTGATCCGTAGGCCTTCTTTGCACAAAGTTCGTCTCGTTCGTGCATCTTCGTCCTCCCATTTGATCCGTTGGCCTTCTTTGTTCCATGTTCGTCTCGTTCGTCCATCTTCTTCCTCCCATTTGATCCCTAGGCCTTCTTTGTACCAAGTTCGTCTCGTTCGTCCATCTTCGTCCTCCCATTTGATCCCTAGTCCTTCTTTGGACCAAGTTTGTCTCCTTCGTCCGTCTTCGTGCTCCCATTTGATCCGTAGGCCTTCTTTGGACAAAGTTCGTCTCGTTCGTCCATCTTCGTCCTCCCATTTGATCCCTAGTCCTTCTTTGGACCAAGTTTGTCTCGTTCGTCCGTCTTCGTGCTCCCATTTGATCCGTAGGCCTTCTTTGGACAAAGTTCGTCTCGTTCGTCCATCTTCGTCCTCCCATTTGATCCGTTGGCCTTCTTTGTACCATGTTCGTCTCGTTCGTCCATCTTCGTCCACCCATTTGATCCCTAGGCCTTCTTTGTACCAAGTTCGTCTCGTTCGTCCCTCTTCGTCCTCCCATTTGATCCGTAGGCCTTCTTTGGACAAAGTTCGTCTCGTTCGTCCATCTTCGTCCTCCCATTTGATCCGTTGGCCTTCTTTGTTCCATGTTCGTCTCGTTCGTCCATCTTCGTCCTCCCATTTGATCACTAGGCCTTCTTTGTACCAAGTTCGTCTCGTTCGTCCATCTTCGTCCTCCCATTTGATCCCTAGGCCTTCTTTGTACCAAGTTCGTCTCGTTCGTCCCTCTTCGTCCTCCCATATGATCCGTAGGCCTTCTTTGGACAAAGTTCGTCTCGTTCGTCCATCTTCGTCCTCCCATTTGATCCGTTGGCCTTCTTTGTTCCATGTTCGTCTCGTTCGTCCATCTTCTTCCTCCCATTTGATCCCTAGGCCTTCTTTGAACCAAGTTCGTCTCGTTCGTCCCTCTTCGTCCTCCCATTTGATCCCTAGGCCTTCTTTGTACCAAGTTCGTCTCGTTCGTCCCTCTTCGTCCTCCCATTTGATCCGAAGGCCTTCTTTAGACAAAGTTCGTCTCGTTCGTCCATCTTCGTCCTCCCATTTGATCCGTTGGCCTTCTTTGGACCAAGTTCGTCCCGTTCGTCCATCGTCGTCCTCCCATTTGATCCCTAGGCCTTCTTTGTACCATGTTCGTCTCGTTCGTCCCTCTTCGTCTTCCCATTTGATCCGTAGGCCTTCTTTGGACCAAGTTCGTGTCGTTCGTCCATCTTCGTCATCCCATTTGATCCCTTGGCCTTCTTTGGACCAAGTTCGTCTCGTTCGTCCATCTTCGTCCTCCCATTTGATCTGTTGGAATTATTTGGACCAAGTTCGTCTCGTTCGTCCAACTTCGTCCTCCCATTTGATCCCTTGGCCTTCTTTGTACCAAGTTCGTCTCGTTCATCCCTCTTCGTCCTCCCATTTGATCCCTAGGCCTTCTTTCGACCAAGTTCGTCTCGTTCGTCCCTCTTCGTCCTCCCATGTGATCCCTAGGCCTTCTTTGGACCAAGTTCGTCTCGTTCGTCCATCTTCGTCCTCCCATTTGATCTGTAGGCCTTCTTTGGACCAAGTTCGTCTCGTTCGTCCATCTTCGTGCTCCCATTTGATCCGTCGGCCTTCTTTGGACAAAGTTCGTCTCGTTCGTCCATCTTCGTCCTCCCATTTGATCCGTTGGCCTTCTTTGTACCATGTTCGTCTCGTTCGTCCATCTTCGTCCTCCCATTTGATCCCTAGGCCTTCTTTGTACCAAGTTCGTCTCGTTCGTCCCTCTTCGTCCTCCCATTTGATCCCTAGGCCTTCTTTGGACCAAGTTCTTCTCGTTCGTCCATCTTCGTCCTCCCATTTGATCCCTAGTCCTTCTTTGGACCTAGTTTGTCTCGTTCGTCCGTCTTCGTGCTCCCATTTGATCCGTAGGCCTTCTTTGGACAAAGTTCGTCTCGTTCGTCCATCTTCGTCCTCCCATTTGATCCGTTGGCCTTCTTTGTACCATGTTCGTCTCGTTCGTCCATCTTCGTCCACCCATTTGATCCCTAGGCCTTCTTTGTACCAAGTTCGTCTCGTTCGTCCCTCTTCGTCCTCCCATTTGATCCGTAGGCCTTCTTTGGACAAAGTTCGTCTCGTTCGTCCATCTTCGTCCTCCCATTTGATCCGTTGGCCTTCTTTGTTCCATGTTCGTCTCGTTCGTCCATCTTCGTCCTCCCATTTGATCCCTAGGTCTTCTTTGTACCAAGTTCGTCTCGTTCGTCCCTCTTCGTCCTCCCATTTGATGCCTAGGCCTGCTTTGTACCAAGTTCGTCTCGTTCGTCCCTCTTTGTCCTCCCATTTGATCCGAAGGCCTTCTTTAGACAAAGTTCGTCTCGTTCGTCCATCTTCGTCCTCCCATTTGATCCGTTGGCCTTCTTTGGACCAAGTTCGTCCCGTTCGTCCATCGTCGTCCTCCCATTTGATCCCTAGGCCTTCTTTGTACCATGTTCGTCTCGTTCGTCCCTCTTCGTCTTCCCATTTGATCCGTAGGCCTTCTTTGGACCAAGTTCGTGTCGTTCGTCCATCTTCGTCATCCCATTTGATCCCTTGGCCTTCTTTGTACCATGTTCATCTCGTTCGTCCCTCTTCGTCTTCCCATTTGATCCGTAGGCCTTCTTTGGACCAAGTTCGTCTCGTTCGTCCATCTTCGTCCTCCCATTTGATCTGTTGGAATTATTTGGACCAAGTTCGTCTCGTTCGTCCAACTTCGTCCTCCCATTTGATCCCTTGGCCTTCTTTGTACCAAGTTCGTCTCGTTCGTCCCTCTTCGTCCTCCCAGTTGATCCCTAGGCCTTCTTTCGACCAAGTTCGTCTCGTTCGTCCCTCTTCGTCCTCCCATTTGATCCCTAGGCCTTCTTTGGACCAAGTTCGTCTCGTTCGTCCATCTTCGTCCTCCCATTTGATCTGTAGGCCTTCTTTGGACCAAGTTCGTCTCGTTCGTCCATCTTCGTGCTCCCATTTGATCCGTCGGCCTTCTTTGGACAAAGTTCGTCTCGTTCGTCCATCTTCGTCCCCCCATTTGATCCGTTGGCCTTCTTTGTACCATGTTCATCACGTTCGTCCATCTTCGTCCTCCCATTTGATCCCTAGGCCTTCTTTGTACCAAGTTCGTCTCGTTCGTCCCTCTTCGTCCTCCCATTTGATCCCTAAGCCTTCTTTGGACCAAGTTCTTCTCGTTCGTCCATCTTCGTCCTCCCATTTGATCCCTTGTCCTTCTTTGGACCAAGTTCGTCTCGTTCGTCCGTCTTCGTGCTCCCATTTGATCCGTAGGCCTTCTTTGGACAAAGTTCGTCTCGTTCGTCCATCTTCGTCCTCCCATTTGATCCGTTGGCCTTCTTTGTACCATGTTCGTCTCGTTCGTCCATCTTCGTCCTCCCATTTGATCCGTAGGCCTTCTTTGGACCAAGTTCGTCTCGTTCGTCCATCTTCGTCCTCCCATTTGATCTGTTGGAATTATTTGGACCAAGTTCGTCTCGTTCGTCCAACTTCGTCCTCCCATTTGATCCCTTGGCCTTCTTTGTACCAAGTTCGTCTCGTTCATCCCTCTTCGTCCTCCCATTTGATCCCTAGGCCTTCTTTCGACCAAGTTCGTCTCGTTCGTCCCTCTTCGTCCTCCCATGTGATCCCTAGGCCTTCTTTGGACCAAGTTCGTCTCGTTCGTCCATCTTCGTCCTCCCATTTGATCTGTAGGCCTTATTTGGACCAAGTTCGTCTCGTTCGTCCATCTTCGTGCTCCCATTTGATCCGTCGGCCTTCTTTGGACAAAGTTCGTCTCGTTCGTCCATCTTCGTCCTCCCATTTGATCCGTTGGCCTTCTTTGTACCATGTTCGTCTCGTTCGTCCATCTTCGTCCTCCCATTTGATCCCTAGGCCTTCTTTGTACCAAGTTCGTCTCGTTCGTCCCTCTTCGTCCTCCCATTTGATCCCTAGGCCTTCTTTGGACCAAGTTCTTCTCGTTCGTCCATCTTCGTCCTCCCATTTGATCCCTAGTCCTTCTTTGGACCAAGTTTGTCTCCTTCGTCCGTCTTCGTGCTCCCATTTGATCCGTAGGCCTTCTTTGGACAAAGTTCGTCTCGTTCGTCCATCTTCGTCCTCCCATTTGATCCCTAGTCCTTCTTTGGACCAAGTTTGTCTCGTTCGTCCCGTCTTCGTGCTCCCATTTGATCCGTAGGCCTTCTTTGGACAAAGTTCGTCTCGTTCGTCCATCTTCGTCCTCCCATTTGATCCGTTGGCCTTCTTTGTACCATGTTCGTCTCGTTCGTCCATCTTCGTCCTCCCATTTGATCCGTAGGCCTTCTTTGGACCAAGTTCGTCTCGTTCGTCCATCTTCGTCCTCCCATTTGATCTGTTGGAATTATTTGGACCAAGTTCGTCTCGTTCGTCCAACTTCGTCCTCCCATTTGATCCCTTGGCCTTCTTTGTACCAAGTTCGTCTCGTTCATCCCTCTTCGTCCTCCCATTTGATCCCTAGGCCTTCTTTCGACCAAGTTCGTCTCGTTCGTCCCTCTTCGTCCTCCCATGTGATCCCTAGGCCTTCTTTGGACCAAGTTCGTCTCGTTCGTCCATCTTCGTCCTCCCATTTGATCTGTAGGCCTTATTTGGACCAAGTTCGTCTCGTTCGTCCATCTTCGTGCTCCCATTTGATCCGTCGGCCTTCTTTGGACAAAGTTCGTCTCGTTCGTCCATCTTCGTCCTCCCATTTGATCCGTTGGCCTTCTTTGTACCATGTTCGTCTCGTTCGTCCATCTTCGTCCTCCCATTTGATCCCTAGGCCTTCTTTGTACCAAGTTCGTCTCGTTCGTCCCTCTTCGTCCTCCCATTTGATCCCTAGGCCTTCTTTGGACCAAGTTCTTCTCGTTCGTCCATCTTCGTCCTCCCATTTGATCCCTAGTCCTTCTTTGGACCAAGTTTGTCTCCTTCGTCCGTCTTCGTGCTCCCATTTGATCCGTAGGCCTTCTTTGGACAAAGTTCGTCTCGTTCGTCCATCTTCGTCCTCCCATTTGATCCCTAGTCCTTCTTTGGACCAAGTTTGTCTCGTTCGTCCGTCTTCGTGCTCCCATTTGATCCGTAGGCCTTCTTTGGACAAAGTTCGTCTCGTTCGTCCATCTTCGTCCTCCCATTTGATCCGTTGGCCTTCTTTGTACCATGTTCGTCTCGTTCGTCCATCTTCGTCCACCCATTTGATCCCTAGGCCTTCTTTGTACCAAGTTCGTCTCGTTCGTCCCTCTTCGTCCTCCCATTTGATCCGTAGGCCTTCTTTGGACAAAGTTCGTCTCGTTCGTCCATCTTCGTCCTCCCATTTGATCCGTTGGCCTTCTTTGTTCCATGTTCGTCTCGTTCGTCCATCTTCGTCCTCCCATTTGATCCCTAGGCCTTCTTTGTACCATGTTCGTCTCGTTCGTCCATCTTCGTCCTCCCATTTGATCCCTAGGCCTTCTTTGTACCAAGTTCGTCTCGTTCGTCCCTCTTCGTCCTCCCATTTGATCCGTAGGCCTTCTTTGGACAAAGTTCGTCTCGTTCGTCCATCTTCGTCCTCCCATTTGATCCGTTGGCCTTCTTTGTTCCATATTCGTCTCGTTCGTCCATCTTCTTCCTCCCATTTGATCCCTAGGCCTTCTTTGAACCAAGTTCGTCTCGTTCGTCCCTCTTCGTCCTCCCATTTGATCCCTAGGCCTTCTTTGTACCAAGTTCGTCTCGTTCGTCCCTCTTCGTCCTCCCATTTGATCCGAAGGCCTTCTTTAGACAAAGTTCGTCTCGTTCGTCCATCTTCGTCCTCCCATTTGATCCGTTGGCCTTCTTTGGACCAAGTTCGTCCCGTTCGTCCATCGTCGTCCTCCCATTTGATCCCTAGGCCTTCTTTGTACCATGTTCGTCTCGTTCGTCCCTCTTCGTCTTCCCATTTGATCCGTAGGCCTTCTTTGGACCAAGTTCGTGTCGTTCGTCCATCTTCGTCATCCCATTTGATCCCTTGGCCTTCTTTGTACCATGTTCATCTCGTTCGCCCCTCTTCGTCTTCCCATTTGATCCGTAGGCCTTCTTTGGACCAAGTTCGTCTCGTTCGTCCATCTTCGTCCTCCCATTTGACCTGTTGGAATTATTTGGACCAAGTTCGTCTCGTTCGTCCAACTTCGTCCTCCCATTTGATCCCTTGGCCTTCTTTGTACCAAGTTCGTCTCGTTCGTCCCTCTTCGTCCTCCCATTTGATCCGTAGGCCTTCTTTGGACAAAGTTCGTCTCGTTCGTGCATCTTCGTCCTCCCATTTGATCCGTTGGCCTTCTTTGTTCCATGTTCGTCTCGTTCGTCCATCTTCTTCCTCCCATTTGATCCCTAGGCCTTCTTTGTACCAAGTTCGTCTCGTTCATCCCTCTTCGTCCTCCCATTTGATCCCTAGGCCTTCTTTGTACCAAGTTCGTCTCGTTCGTCCCTCTTCGTCCTCCCATTTGATCCGAAGGCCTTCTTTAGACAAAGTTCGTCTCGTTCGTCCATCTTCGTCCTCCCATTTGATCCGTTGGCCTTCTTTGGACCAAGTTCGTCCCGTTCGTCCATCGTCGTCCTCCCATTTGATCCCTAGGCCTTCTTTGTACCATGTTCGTCTCGTTCGTCCCTCTTCGTCTTCCCATTTGATCCGTAGGCCTTCTTTGGACCAAGTTCGTGTCGTTCGTCCATCTTCGTCATCCCATTTGATCCCTTGGCCTTCTTTGTACCATGTTCATCTCGTTCGCCCCTCTTCGTCTTCCCATTTGATCCGTAGGCCTTCTTTGGACCAAGTTCGTCTCGTTCGTCCATCTTCGTCCTCCCATTTGATCTGTTGGAATTATTTGGACCAAGTTCGTCTCGTTCGTCCAACTTCGTCCTCCCATTTGATCCCTTGGCCTTCTTTGTACCAAGTTCGTCTCGTTCATCCCTCTTCGTCCTCCCATTTGATCCCTAGGCCTTCTTTCGACCAAGTTCGTCTCGTTCGTCCCTCTTCGTCCTCCCATGTGATCCCTAGGCCTTCTTTGGACCAAGTTCGTCTCGTTCGTCCATCTTCGTCCTCCCATTTGATCTGTAGGCCTTCTTTGGACCAAGTTCGTCTCGTTCGTCCATCTTCGTGCTCCCATTTGATCCGTCGGCCTTCTTTGGACAAAGTTCGTCTCGTTCGTCCATCTTCGTCCTCCCATTTGATCCGTTGGCCTTCTTTGTACCATGTTCGTCTCGTTCGTCCATCTTCGTCCTCCCATTTGATCCCTAGGCCTTCTTTGTACCAAGTTCGTCTCGTTCGTCCCTCTTCGTCCTCCCATTTGATCCCTAGGCCTTCTTTGGACCAAGTTCTTCTCGTTCGTCCATCTTCGTCCTCCCATTTGATCCCTAGTCCTTCTTTGGACCTAGTTTGTCTCGTTCGTCCGTCTTCGTGCTCCCATTTGATCCGTAGGCCTTCTTTGGACAAAGTTCGTCTCGTTCGTCCATCTTCGTCCTCCCATTTGATCCGTTGGCCTTCTTTGTACCATGTTCGTCTCGTTCGTCCATCTTCGTCCACCCATTTGATCCCTAGGCCTTCTTTGTACCAAGTTCGTCTCGTTCGTCCCTCTTCGTCCTCCCATTTGATCCGTAGGCCTTCTTTGGACAAAGTTCGTCTCGTTCGTCCATCTTCGTCCTCCCATTTGATCCGTTGGCCTTCTTTGTTCCATGTTCGTCTCGTTCGTCCATCTTCGTCCTCCCATTTGATCCCTAGGCCTTCTTTGTACCAAGTTCGTCTCGTTCGTCCCTCTTCGTCCTCCCATTTGATGCCTAGGCCTTCTTTGTACCAAGTTCGTCTCGTTCGTCCCTCTTTCTCCTCCCATTTGATCCGAAGGCCTTCTTTAGACAAAGTTCGTCTCGTTCGTCCATCTTCGTCCTCCCATTTGATCCGTTGGCCTTCTTTGGACCAAGTTCGTCCCGTTCGTCCATCGTCGTCCTCCCATTTGTTCCCTAGGCCTTCTTTGTACCATGTTCGTCTCGTTCGTCCCTCTTCGTCTTCCCATTTGATCCGTAGGCCTTCTTTGGACCAAGTTCGTCTCGTTCGTCCATCTTCGTGCTCCCATTTGATCCGTCGGCCTTCTTTGGACAAAGTTCGTCTCGTTCGTCCATCTTCGTCCTCCCATTTGATCCGTTGGCCTTCTTTGTACCATGTTCGTCTCGTTCGTCCATCTTCGTCCTCCCATTTGATCCCTAGGCCTTCTTTGTACCAAGTTCGTCTCGTTCGTCCCTCTTCGTCCTCCCATTTGATCCCTAGGCCTTCTTTGGACCAAGTTATTCTCGTTCGTCCATCTTCGTCCTCCCATTTGATCCCTAGTCCTTCTTTGGACCTAGTTTGTCTCGTTCGTCCGTCTTCGTGCTCCCATTTGATCCGTAGGCCTTCTTTGGACAAAGTTCGTCTCGTTCGTCCATCTTCGTCCTCCCATTTGATCCGTTGGCCTTCTTTGTACCATGTTCGTCTCGTTCGTCCATCTTCGTCCACCCATTTGATCCCTAGGCCTTCTTTGTACCAAGTTCGTCTCGTTCGTCCCTCTTCGTCCTCCCATTTGATCCGTAGGCCTTCTTTGGACAAAGTTCGTCTCGTTCGTCCATCTTCGTCCTCCCATTTGATCCGTTGGCCTTCTTTGTTCCATGTTCGTCTCGTTCGTCCATCTTCGTCCTCCCATTTGATCCCTAGGCCTTCTTTGTACCAAGTTCGTCTCGTTCGTCCCTCTTCGTCCTCCCATTTGATGCCTAGGCCTTCTTTGTACCAAGTTCGTCTCGTTCGTCCCTCTTTCTCCTCCCATTTGATCCGAAGGCCTTCTTTAGACAAAGTTCGTCTCGTTCGTCCATCTTCGTCCTCCCATTTGATCCGTTGGCCTTCTTTGGACCAAGTTCGTCCCGTTCGTCCATCGTCGTCCTCCCATTTGATCCCTAGGCCTTCTTTGTACCATGTTCGTCTCGTTCGTCCCTCTTCGTCTTCCCATTTGATCCGTAGGCCTTCTTTGGACCAAGTTCGTGTCGTTCGTCCATCTTCGTCATCCCATTTGATCCCTTGGCCTTCTTTGTACCATGTTCATCTCGTTCGTCCCTCTTCGTCTTCCCATTTGATCCGTAGGCCTTCTTTGGACCAAGTTCGTCTCGTTCGTCCATCTTCGTCCTCCCATTTGATCTGTTGGAATTATTTGCACCAAGTTCGTCTCGTTCGTCCAACTTCGTCCAACTTCGTCCTCCCATTTGATCCCTTGGCCTTCTTTGTACCAAGTTCGTCTCGTTCGTCCCTCTTCGTCCTCCCATTTGATCCCTAGGCCTTCTTTCGACCAAGTTCGTCTCGTTCGTCCCTCTTCGTCCTCCCATTTGATCCCTAGGCCTTCTTTCGACCAAGTTCGTCTCGTTCATCCCTCTTCGTCCTCCCATTTGATCCCTAGGCCTTCGTTGGACTAAGTTCGTCTCGTTCGTCCATCTTCGTCCTCCCATTTGATCTGTAGGCCTTCCTTGGACCAAGTTCGTCTCGTTCGTCCATCTTCGTGCTCCCATTTGATCTGTCGGCCTTCTTTGGACAAAGTTCGTCTCGTTCGTCCATCTTCGTCCTCCCATTTGATCCGTTGGCCTTCTTTGTGCCATGTTCGTCTCGTTCGTCCATCTTCGTCCTCCCATTTGATCCCTAGGCCTTCTTTGTACCAAGTTCGTCTCGTTCGTCCCTCTTCGTCCTCCCATTTGATCCCTAAGCCTTCTTTGGACCAAGTTCTTCTCGTTCGTCCATCTTCGTCCTCCCATTTGATCCCTTGTCCTTCTTTGGACCAAGTTCGTCTCGTTCGTCCGTCTTCGTGCTCCCATTTGATCCGTAGGCCTTCTTTGGACAAAGTTCGTCTCGTTCGTCCATCTTCGTCCTCCCATTTGATCCGTTGGCCTTCTTTGTACCATGTTCGTCTCGTTCGTCCATCTTCGTCCTCCCATTTGATCCCTAGGCCTTCTTTGTACCAAGTTCGTCTCGTTCGTCGCTCTTCGTCCTCCTATTTGATCCCTAGGCCTTCTTTGTACCAAGTTCGTCTCGTTCGTCCATCTTCGTCCTCCCATTTGATCCCTTGGCCTTCTTTGTACCAAGTTTGTCTCGTTCGTCCCTCTTCGTCCTCCCTTTTGATCCCTAGGCCTTCTTTCGACCAAGTTCGTCTCGTTCGTCCCTCTTCGTCCTCCCATTTGATCCCTAGGCCTTCTTTGGACCAAGTTCGTCTCGTTCGTCCATCTTCGTCCTCCCATTTGATCGTAGGCCTTCTTTGGACCAAGTTCGTCTCGTTCGTCCATCTTCGTGCTCCCATTTGATCCGTCGGCCTTCTTTGGACAAAGTTCGTCTCGTTCGTCCATCTTCGTCCTCCCATTTGATCCGTTGGCCTTCTTTGTACCATGTTCGTCTTGTTCGTCCATCTTCGTCCTCCCATTTGATCCCTAGGCCTTCTTTGTACCAAGGTCGTCTCGTTCGTCCCTCTTCGTCCTCCCATTTGATCCCTAAGCCTTCTTTGGACCAAGTTCTTCTCGTTCGTCCATCTTCGTCCTCCCATTTGATCCCTTGGCCTTCTTTGTACCAAGTTCGTCTCGTTCGTCCCTCTTCGTCCTCCCTTTTGATCCCTAGGCCTTCTTTCGACCAAGTTCGTGTCGTTCGTCCCTCTTCGTCCTCCCATTTGATCCCTAGGCCTTCTTTGGACCAAGTTCGTCTCGTTCGTCCATCTTCGTCCTCCCATTTGATCTGTAGGCCTTCTTTGGACCAAGTTCGTCTCGTTCGTCCATCTTCGTACTCCCATTTAATCCGTCGGCCTTCTTTGGACAAAGTTCGTCTCGTTCGTCCATCTTCGTCCTCCCATTTGATCCGTTGGCCTTCTTTGTACCATGTTCGTCTCGTTCGTCCATCTTCGTCCTCCCATTTGATCCCTAGGCCTTCTTTGTACCAAGTTCGTCTCGTTCGTCCCTCTTCGTCCTCCCATTTGATCCCTAGGCCTTCTTTGAACCAAGTTCGTCTCGTTCGTCCCTCTTCGTCCTCCCATTTGATCCCTAGGCCTTCTTTCGACCAAGTTCGTCTCGTTCGTCCCTCTTCGTCCTCCCATTTGATGCCTAGGCCTTCTTTGTACCAAGTTCGTCTCGTTCGTCCCTCTTTGTCCTCCCATTTGATCCGAAGGCCTTCTTTAGACAAAGTTCGTCTCGTTCGTCCATCTTCGTCCTCCCATTTGATCCGTTGGCCTTCTTTGGACCAAGTTCGTCCCGTTCGTCCATCGTCGTCCTCCCATTTGATCCCTAGGCCTTCTTTGTACCATGTTCGTCTCGTTCGTCCCTCTTCGTCTTCCCATTTGATCCGTAGGCCTTCTTTGGACCAAGTTCGTGTCGTTCGTCCATCTTCGTCATCCCATTTGATCCCTTGGCCTTCTTTGTACCATGTTCATCTCGTTCGTCCCTCTTCGTCTTCCCATTTGATCCGTAGGCCTTCTTTGGACCAAGTTCGTCTCGTTCGTCCATCTTCGTCCTCCCATTTGATCTGTTGGAATTATTTGGACCAAGTTCGTCTCGTTCGTCCAACTTCGTCTAACTTCGTCCAACTTCGTCCTCCCATTTGATCCCTTGGCCTTCTTTGTACCAAGTTCGTCTCGTTCGTCCCTCTTCGTCCTCCCATTTGATCCCTAGGCCTTCTTTCGACCAAGTTCGTCTCGTTCGTCCCTCTTCGTCCTCCCATTTGATCCCTAGGCCTTCTTTCGACCAAGTTCGTCTCGTTCGTCCCTCTTCGTCCTCCCATTTGATCCCTAGGCCTTCTTTGGACTAAGTTCGTCTCGTTCGTCCATCTTCGTCCTCCCATTTGATCTGTAGGCCTTCCTTGGACCAAGTTCGTCTCGTTCGTCCATCTTCGTGCTCCCATTTGATCTGTCGGCCTTCTTTGGACAAAGTTCGTCTCGTTCGTCCATCTTCGTCCTCCCATTTGATCCGTTGGCCTTCTTTGTGCCATGTTCGTCTCGTTCGTCCATCTTCGTCCTCCCATTTGATCCCTAGGCCTTCTTTGTACCAACTTCGTCTCGTTCGTCCCTCTTCGTCCTCCCATTTGATCCCTAAGCCTTCTTTGGACCAAGTTCTTCTCGTTCGTCCATCTTCGTCCTCCCATTTGATCCCTTGTCCTTCTTTGGACCAAGTTCGTCTCGTTCGTCCGTCTTCGTGCTCCCATTTGATCCGTAGGCCTTCTTTGGACAAAGTTCGTCTCGTTCGTCCATCTTCGTCCTCCCATTTGATCCGTTGGCCTTCTTTGTACCATGTTCGTCTCGTTCGTCCATCTTCGTCCTCCCATTTGATCCCTAGGCCTTCTTTGTACCAAGTTCGTCTCGTTCGTCGCTCTTCGTCCTCCCATTTGATCCCTAGGCCTTCTTTGTACCAAGTTCGTCTCGTTCGTCCATCTTCGTCCTCCCATTTGATCCCTTGGCCTTCTTTGTACCAAGTTTGTCTCGTTCGTCCCTCTTCGTCCTCCCTTTTGATCCCTAGGCCTTCTTTCGACCAAGTTCGTCTCGTTCGTCCCTCTTCGTCCTCCCATTTGATCCCTAGGCCTTCTTTGGACCAAGTTCGTCTCGTTCGTCCATCTTCGTCCTCCCATTTGATCGTAGGCCTTCTTTGGACCAAGTTCGTCTCGTTCGTCCATCTTCGTGCTCCCATTTGATCCGTCGGCCTTCTTTGGACAAAGTTCGTCTCGTTCGTCCATCTTCGTCCTCCCATTTGATCCGTTGGCCTTCTTTGTACCATGTTCGTCTTGTTTGTCCATCTTCGTCCTCCCATTTGATCCCTAGGCCTTCTTTGTACCAAGGTCGTCTCGTTCGTCCCTCTTCGTCCTCCCATTTGATCCCTAAGCCTTCTTTGGACCAAGTTCTTCTCGTTCGTCCATCTTCGTCCTCCCATTTGATCCCTTGGCCTTCTTTGTACCAAGTTCGTCTCGTTCGTCCCTCTTCGTCCTCCCTTTTGATCCCTAGGCCTTCTTTCGACCAAGTTCGTGTCGTTCGTCCCTCTTCGTCCTCCCATTTGATCCCTAGGCCTTCTTTGGACCAAGTTCGTCTCGTTCGTCCATCTTCGTCCTCCCATTTGATCTGTAGGCCTTCTTTGGACCAAGTTCGTCTCGTTCGTCCATCTTCGTGCTCCCATTTAATCCGTCGGCCTTCTTTGGACAAAGTTCGTCTCGTTCGTCCATCTTCGTCCTCCCATTTGATCCGTTGGCCTTCTTTGTACCATGTTCGTCTCGTTCGTCCATCTTCGTCCTCCCATTTGATCCCTAGGCCTTCTTTGTACCAAGTTCGTCTCGTTCGTCCCTCTTCGTCCTCCCATTTGATCCCTAGGCCTTCTTTGAACCAAGTTCGTCTCGTTCGTCCCTCTTCGTCCTCCCATTTGATCCCTAGGCCTTCTTTCGACCAAGTTCGTCTCGTTCGTCCATCTTTGTGCTCCCATTTGATCCGTCGGCCTTCTTTGGACAAAGTTCGTCTCGTTCGTCCATCTTCGTCCTCCCATTTGATCTGTTGGCCTTCCTTGTACCATGTTCGTCTCGTTCGTCCATCTTCGTCCTCCCATTTGATCCCTAGGCCTTCTTTGTACCAAGGTCGTCTCGTTCGTCCCTCTTCGTCCTCCCATTTGATCCCTAAGCCTTCTTTGGACCAAGTTCTTCTCGTTCGTCCATCTTCGTCCTCCCATTTGATCCCTAGTCCTTCTTTGGACCAAGTTCGTCTCGTTCGTCGGCCTTCGTGCTCCCATTTGATCCGTAGGCCTTCTTTGGACAAAGTTCGTCTCGTTCGTCCATCTTCGTCCTCCCATTTGATCCGTTGGCCTTCTTTGTACCATGTTCGTCTCGTTCGTCCATCTTCGTCCTGCCATTTGATCCCTAGGCCTTCTTTGTACCAAGTTCGTCTCGTTCGTCCCTCTTCGTACTCCCATTTGATCCTAGGCCTTCTTTGTACCAAATTCGTCTCGTTCGTCCATCTTCGTCCCCCCATTTGATCCCTTGGCCTTCTTTGTACCAAGTTCGTCTCGTTCGTCCCTCTTCGTCCTCCCTTTTGATCCCTAGGCCTTCTTTCGACCAAGTTCGTCTCGTTCGTCCCTCTTCGTCCTCCCATTTGATCCCTAGGCCTTCTTTGGACCAAGTTCGTCTCGTTCGTCGATCTTCGTGCTCCCATTTAATCCGTCGGCCTTCTTTGGACAAAGTTCGTCTCGTTCGTCCATCTTCGTCCTCCCATTTGATCCGTTGGCCTTCTTTGTACCATGTTCGTCTCGTTCGTCCATCTTCGTCCTCCCATTTGATCCCTGGGCCTTCTTTGTACCAAGTTCGTCTCGTTCGTCGCTCTTCGTCCTCCCATTTGATCCCTAGGCCTTCTTTGAACCAAGTTCGTCTCATTCGTCCCTCTTCGTCCTCCCTTTTGATCCCTAGGCCTTCTCTCGACCAAGTTCGTCTCGTTCGTCCCTCTTCGTCCTCCCATTTGATCCCTAGGCCTTCTTTGGACTAAGTTCGTCTCGTTCGTCCATCTTCGTCCTCCCATTTGATCTGTAGGCCTTCCTTGGACCAAGTTCGTCTCGTTCGTCCATCTTCGTGCTCCCATTTGATCTGTCGGCCTTCTTTGGACAAAGTTCGTCTCGTTCGTCCATCTTCGTCCTCCCATTTGATCCGTTGGCCTTCTTTGTACCATGTTCGTCTCGTTCGTCCATCTTCGTCCTCCCATTTGATCCCTAGGCCTTCTTTGTACCAAGTTCGTCTCGTTCGTCCCTCTTCGTCCTCCCATTTGATCCCTAGGCCTTCTTTGGACTAAGTTCGTCTCGTTCGTCCATCTTCGTCCTCCCATTTGATCTGTAGGCCTTCTTTGGACCAAGTTCGTCCCGTTCGTCCATCGTCGTCCTCCCATTTGATCCCTAGGCCTTCTTTGGACCAAGTTCGTCTCGTTCGTCCATCTTCGTGCTCCCATTTGATCCGTCGGCCTTCTTTGGACAAAGTTCGTCTCGTTCGTCCATCTTCGTCCTCCCATTTGATCCGTTGGCCTTCTTTGTACCATGTTCGTCTTGTTCGTCCATCTTCGTCCTCCCATTTGATCCCTAGGCCTTCTTTGTACCAAGGTCGTCCTCGTTCGTCCCTCTTCGTCCTCCCATTTGATCCCTAAGCCTTCTTTGGACCAAGTTCTTCTCGTTCGTCCATCTTCGTCCTCCCATTTGATCCCTTGGCCTTCTTTGTACCAAGTTCGTCTCGTTCGTCCCTCTTCGTCCTCCCTTTTGATCCCTAGGCCTTCTTTCGACCAAGTTCGTGTCGTTCGTCCCTCTTCGTCCTCCCATTTGATCCCTAGGCCTTCTTTGGACCAAGTTCGTCTCGTTCGTCCATCTTCGTCCTCCCATTTGATCTGTAGGCCTTCTTTGGACCAAGTTCGTCTCGTTCGTCCATCTTCGTACTCCCATTTAATCCGTCGGCCTTCTTTGGACAAAGTTCGTCTCGTTCGTCCATCTTCGTCCTCCCATTTGATCCGTTGGCCTTCTTTGTACCATGTTCGTCTCGTTCGTCCATCTTCGTCCTCCCATTTGATCCCTAGGCCTTCTTTGTACCAAGTTCGTCTCGTTCGTCCCTCTTCGTCCTCCCATTTGATCCCTAGGCCTTCTTTGTACCAAGTTCGTCTCGTTCGTCCCTCTTCGTCCTCCCATTTGATCCCCAGGCCTTCTTTGTACCAAATTCGTCTCGTTCGTCCATCTTCGTCCTCCCATTTGATCCCTTGGCCTTCTTTGTACCAAGTTCGTCTCGTTCGTCCCTCTTCGTCCTCCCATTTGATCCCTAGGCCTTCTTTGGACTAAGTTCGTCTCGTTCGTCCATCTTCGTCCTCCCATTTGATCTGTAGGCCTTCCTTGGACCAAGTTCGTCTCGTTCGTCCATCTTCGTGCTCCCATTTGATCTGTCGACCTTCTTTGGACAAAGTTCGTCTCGTTCGTCCATCTTCGTCCTCCCATTTGATCCGTTGGCCTTCTTTGTACCATGTTCGTCTCGTTCGTCCATCTTCGTCCTCCCATTTGATCCCTAGGCCTTCTTTGTACCAAGTTCGTCTCGTTCGTCCCTCTTCGTCCTCCCATTTGATCCCTAGGCCTTCTTTGTACCAAGTTCGTCTCGTTCGTCCATCTTCGTCCTCCCATTTGATCCCTTGGCCTTCTTTGTACCAAGTTCGTCTCGTTCGTCCCTCTTCGTCCTCCCTTTTGATCCCTAGGCCTTCTTTGTACCAAGTTCGTCTCGTTCGTCCCTCTTCGTCCTCCCATTTGATCCCTAGGCCTTCTTTGTACCAAGTTCATCTCGTTCGTCCATCTTCGTCCTCCCATTTGATCCCTTGGCCTTCTTTGTACCAAGTTCGTCTCGTTCGTCCCTCTTCGTCCTCCCTTTTGATCCCTAGGCCTTCTTTGTACCAAGTTCGTCTCGTTCGTCCCTCTTCGTCCCTCTTCGTCCTCCCATTTGATCCCTAAGCCTTCTTTGTACCAAGTTCGTCTCGTTCGTCCCTCTTCGTCCTCCCATTTGATCCCTAGGCCTTCTTTGGACCATGTTCTTCTCGTTCGTCCATCTTCGTCGTCCCATTTGATCCCTAGTCCTTCTTTGGACCAAGTTCGTCTCGTTCGTCCTTCTTCGTGCTCCCATTTGATCCGTAGGCCTTCTTTGGACAAAGTTCGTCTCCTTCGTCCATCTTTGTGCTCCCATTTGATCCGTCGGCCTTCTTTGGACAAAGTTCGTCTCGTTCGTCCATCTTCGTCCTCCCATTTGATCCGTTGGCTTCTTTGTACCATGTTCGTCTCGTTCGTCCATCTTCGTCCTCCCATTTGATCCCTAGGCCTTCTATGTACCAAGGTCGTCTCGTTCGTCCCTCTTCGTCCTCCCATTTGATCCCTAAGCCTTCTTTGGACCAAGTTCTTCTCGTTCGTCCATCTTCGTCCTCCCATTTGATCCCTAGTCCTTCTTTGGACCAAGTTCGTCTCGTTCGTCCGTCTTCGTGCTCCCATTTGATCCGTAGGCCTTCTTTGGACAAAGTTCGTCTCGTTCGTCCATCTTCGTCCTCCCATTTGATCCGTCGGCCTTCTTTGTACCATGTTCGTCTCGTTCGTCTCTCTTCGTACTCCCATTTGATCCCTAGGCCTTCTTTGTACCAAATTCGTCTCGTTCGTCCATCTTCGTCCCCCCATTTGATCCCTTGGCCTTCTTTGTACCAAGTTCGTCTCGTTCGTCCCTCTTCGTCCTCCCTTTTGATCCCTAGGCCTTCTTTCGACCAAGTTCGTCTCGTTCGTCCCTCTTCGTCCTCCCATTTGATCCCTAGGCCTTCTTTGGACCAAGTTCGTCTCGTTCGTCCATCTTCGTCCTCCCATTTGATCTGTAGGCCTTCTTTGGACCAAGTTCGTCTCGTTCGTCCATCTTCGTGCTCCCATTTAATCCGTCGGCCTTCTTTGGACAAAGTTCGTCTCGTTCGTCCATCTTCGTCCTCCCATTTGATCCGTTGGCCTTCTTTGTACCATATTCGTCTCGTTCGTCCACTTCGTCCTCCCATTTGATCCCTAGGCCTTCTTTGTACCAAGTTCGTCTCGTTCGTCCCTCTTCGTCCTCCCATTTGATCCCTAGGCCCTTCTTTGAACCAAGTTCGTCTCCTTCGTCCCTCTTCGTCCTCCCTTTTGATCCCTAGGCCTTCTATCGACCAAGTTCGTCTCGTTCGTCCCTCTTCGTCCTCCCATTTGATCCCTAGGCCTTCTTTGGACTAAGTTCGTCTCGTTCATCCATCTTCGTCCTCCCATTTGATCTGTAGGCCTTCCTTGGACCAAGTTCGTCTCGTTCGTCCATCTTCGTGCTGCCATTTGATCTGTCGGCCTTCTTTGGACAAAGTTCGTCTCGTTCGTCCATCTTCGTGCTCCCATTTGATCCGTTGGCCTTCTTTGTACCATGTTCGTCTCGTTCGTCCATCTTCGTCCTCCCATTTGATCCCTAGGCCTTCTTTGTACCAAGTTCGTCTCGTTCGTCCCTCTTCGTCCTCCCATTTGATCCCTAGGCCTTCTTTGTACCAAGTTCGTCTCGTTCGTCCCTCTTCGTCCTCCCATTTGATCCCTAGGCCTTCTTTGTACCAAGTTCGTCTCGTTCGTCCATCTTCGTCCTCCCATTTGATCCCTTGGCCTTCTTTGTACCAAGTTCGTCTCGTTCGTCCCTCTTCGTCCTCCCATTTGATCCCTAGGCCTTCTTTGGACTAAGTTCGTCTCGTTCGTCCATCTTCGTCCTCCCATTTGATCTGTAGGCCTTCCTTGGACCAAGTTCGTCTCGTTCGTCCATCTTCGTGCTCCCATTTGATCTGTCGGCCTTCTTTGTACCATGTTCGTCTCGTTCGTCCATCTTCGTCCTCCCATTTGATCCCTACGCCTTCTTTGTACCAAGTTCGTCTCGTTCGTCCCTCTTCGTCCTCCCATTTGATCCCTAGGCCTTCTTTGTACCAAGTTCGTCTCGTTCGTCCATCTTCGTCCTCCCATTTGATCCCTTGGCCTTCTTTGTACCAAGTTCGTCTCGTTCGTCCCTCTTCGTCCTCCCTTTTGATCCCTAGGCCTTCTTTGTACCAAGTTCGTCTCGTTCGTCCCTCTTCGTCCTCCCATTTGATCCCTAGGCCTTCTTTGTACCAAGTTCGTCTCGTTCGTCCATCTTCGTCCTCCCATTTGATCCCTTGGCCTTCTTTGTACCAAGTTCGTCTCGTTCGTCCCTCTTCGTCCTCCCTTTTGATCCCTAGGCCTTCTTTCGACCAAGTTCGTCTCGTTCGTCCCTCTTCGTCCTCCCATTTGATCCCTAGGCCTTCTTTCGACCAAGTTCGTCTCGTTCGTCCCTCTTCGTCCTCCCATTTGATCCCTAGGCCTTCTTTGGACTAAGTTCGTCTCGTTCGTCCATCTTTGTCCTCCCATTTGATCTGTAGGCCTTCTTTGGACCAAGTTCGTCTCGTTCGTCCATCTTCGTGCTCCCATTTGATCCGTCGGCCTTCTTTGGACAAAGTTCGTCTCGTTCGTCCATCTTCGTCCTCCCATTTGATCCGTTGGCCTTCTTTGTACCATGTTCGTCTCGTTCGTCCATCTTCGTCCTCCCATTTGATCCCTAGGCCTTCTTTGTACCAAGTTCGTCTCGTTCGTCCCTCTTCGTCCTCCCATTTGATCCCTAGGACTTCTTTGGACCAAGTTCTTCTCGTTCGTCCTTCTTCGTCCTCCCATTTGATCCCTAGTCCTTCTTTGGACCAAGTTCGTCTCGTTCGTCCGTCTTCGTGCTCCCATTTGATCCGTAGGCCTTCTTTGGACAAAGTTCGTCTCGTTCGTCCATCTTCGTCCTCCCATTTGATCCGTTGGCCTTCTTTGTACCATGTTCGTCTCGTTCGTCCATCTTCGTCCTGCCATTTGATCCCTTGGCCTTCTTTGGACCAAGTTCGTCTCGTTCGTCCATCTTCGTCCTCCCATTTGATCCCTTGGCCTTCTTTGTACCATGTTCGTCTCGTTCGTCCCTCTTCGTCCTCCCATTTGATCCCTAGGCCTTCTTTGTACCAAGTTCGTCTCGTTCGTCCCTCTTCGTCCTCCCATTTGATCCGAAGGCCTTCTTTAGACAAAGTTCGTCTCGTTCGTCCATCTTCGTCCTCCCATTTGATCCGTTGGCCTTCTTTGGACAAAGTTCGTCCCGTTCGTCCATCTTCGTCCTCCCATTTGATCCCTTGGCCTTCTTTGTACCATGTTCGTCTCGTTCGTCCCTCTTCGTCTTCCCATTTGATCCGTATGCCTTCTTTGGACAAAGTTCGTCTCGTTCGTCCATCTTCGTCCTCCCATTTGATCCCTTGGCCTTCTTTGTACCATGTTCGTCTCGTTCGTCCCTCTTCGTCTTCCCATTTGATCCGTATGCCTTCTTTGGACCAAGTTCGTCTCGTTCGTCCATCTTCGTCCTCCCATTTGATCTGTAGGAATTATTTGGACCAAGTTCGTCTCGTTCGTCCATATTCGTCCACCCATTTGATCCCTTGGCCTTCTTTGTACCAAGTTCGTCTCATTCGTCCCACTTCGTCCTCCCATTTGATCCCTAGGCCTTCTTTGGACCAAGTTCGTCTCGTTCGTCCATCTTCGTCCTCCCATTTGATCTGTAGGCCTTCTTTGGACCAAGTTCGTCTCGTTCGTCCATCTTCGTGCTCCCATTTAATCCGTCGGCCTTCTTTGGACAAAGTTCGTCTCGTTCGTCCATCTTCGTCCTCCCATTTGATCCGTTGGCCTTCTTTGTACCATGTTCGTCTCGTTCGTCCATCTTCGTCCTCCCATTTGATCCCTAGGCCTTCTTTGTACCAAGTTCGTCTCGTTCGTCCCTCTTCGTCCTCCCATTTGATCCCTAGGCCTTCTTTGAACCAAGTTCGTCTCATTCGTCCCTCTTCGTCCTCCCTTTTGATCCCTAGGCCTTCTATCGACCAAGTTCGTCTCGTTCGTCCCTCTTCGTCCTCCCACTTGATCCCTAGGCCTTCTTTGGACTAAGTTCGTCTCGTTCATCCATCTTCGTCCTCCCATTTGATCTGTAGGCCTTCCTTGGACCAAGTTCGTCTCGTTCGTCCATCTTCGTGCTCCCATTTGATCTGTCGGGCCTTCTTTGGACAAAGTTCGTCTCGTTCGTCCATCTTCGTCCTCCCATTTGATCCGTTGGCCTTCTTTGTACCATGTTCGTCTCGTTCGTCCATCTTCGTCCTCCCATTTGATCCCTAGGCCTTCTTTGTACCAAGTTCGTCTCGTTCGTCCCTCTTCGTCCTCCCATTTGATCCTAGGCCTTCTTTGTACCAAGTTCGTCTCGTTCGTCCCTCTTCGTCCTCCCCATTTGATCCCTAGGCCTTCTTTGTACCAAGTTCGTCTCGTTCGTCCATCTTCGTCCTCCCCATTTGATCCCTTGGCCTTCCTTTGTACCAAGTTCGTCTCGTTCGTCCCTCTTCGTCCTCCCATTTGATCCCTAGGCCTTCTTTGGACTAAGTTCGTCTCGTTCGTCCATCTTCGTCCTCCCATTTGATCTGTAGGCCTTCCTTGGACCAAGTTCGTCTCGTTCGTCCATCTTCGTGCTCCCATTTGATCTGTCGGCCTTCTTTGGACAAAGTTCGTCTCGTTCGTCCATCTTCGTCCTCCATTTGATCCGTTGGCCTTCTTTGTACCATGTTCGTCTCGTTCGTCCATCTTCGTCCTCCCATTTGATCCCTACGCCTTCTTTGTACCAAGTTCGTCTCGTTCGTCCCTCTTCGTCCTCCCATTTGATCCCTAGGCCTTCTTTGTACCAAGTTCGTCTCGTTCGTCCATCTTCGTCCTCCCATTTGATCCCTTGGCCTTCTTTGTACCAAGTTCGTCTCGTTCGTCCCTCTTCGTCCTCCCTTTTGATCCCTAGGCCTTCCTTGTACCAAGTTCGTCTCGTTCGTCCCTCTTCGTCCTCCCATTTGATCCCTAGGCCTTCTTTGTACCAAGTTCGTCTCGTTCGTCCATCTTCGTCCTCCCATTTGATCCCTTGGCCTTCTTTGTACCAAGTTCGTCTCGTTCGTCCCTCTTCGTCCTCCCATTTGATCCCTTGGCCTTCTTTGTACCAAGTTCGTCTCGTTCGTCCCCTCTTCGTCCTCCCTTTTGATCCCTAGGCCTTCTTTCGACCAAGTTCGTCTCGTTCGTCCCTCTTCGTCCTCCCCATTTGATCCCTAGGCCTTCTTTCGACCAAGTTCGTCTCGTTCGTCCCTCTTCGTCCTCCCATTTGATCCCTAGGCCTTCTTTGGACTAAGTTCGGTCTCGTTCGTCCATCTTCGTCCTCCCATTTGATCCGTTGGCCTTCTTTGTACCATGTTCGTCTCGTTCGTCCATCTTCGTCCTCCCATTTGATCCCTTGGCCTTCTTTGGACCAAGTTCGTCTCGTTCGTCCATCTTCGTCCTCCCATTTGATCCCTTGGCCTTCTTTGTACCATGTTCGTCTCGTTCGTCCCTCTTCGTCCTCCCATTTGATCCCTAGGCCTTCTTTGTACCAAGTTCGTCTCGTTCGTCCCTCTTCGTCCTCCCATTTGATCCGAAGGCCTTCTTTAGACAAAGTTCGTCTCGTTCGTCCATCCTCGTCCTCCCATTTGATCCGTTGGCCTTCTTTGGACAAAGTTCGTCCCGTTCGTCCATCTTCGTCCTCCCATTTGATCCTTGGCCTTCTTTGTACCATGTTCGTCTCGTTCGTCCCTCTTCGTCTTCCCATTTGATCCGTATGCCTTCTTTGGACAAAGTTCGTCTCGTTCGTCCATCTTCGTCCTCCCATTTTGATCCCTTGGCCTTCTTTGTACCATGTTCGTCTCGTTCGTCCCTCTTCGTCTTCCCATTTGATCCGTAGGCCTTCTTTGGACCAAGTTCGTCTCGTTCGTCCATCTTCGTCCTCCCATTTGATCTGTAGGAATTATTTGGACCAAGTTCGTCTCGTTCGTCCATATTCGTCCACCCATTTGATCCCTTGGCCTTTCTTTGTACCAAGTTCGTCTCATTCGTCCCACTTCGTCCTCCCATTTGATCCCTAGGCCTTCTTTGGACCAAGTTCGTCTCGTTCGTCCATCTTCGTCCTCCCATTTGATCTGTAGGCCTTCTTTGGACCAAGTTCGTCTCGTTCGTCCATCTTCGTGCTCCCATTTAATCCGTCGGCCTTCTTTGGACAAAGTTCGTCTCGTTCGTCCATCTTCGTCCTCCCATTTGATCCGTTGGCCTTCTTTGTACCATGTTCGTCTCGTTCGTCCATCTTCGTCCTCCCATTGATCCTAGGCCTTCTTTGTACCAAGTTCGTCTCGTTCGTCCCTCTTCGTCCCTCCCATTTGATCCTAGGCCTTCTTTGAACCAAGTTCGTCTCATTCGTCCCTCTTCGTCCTCCCTTTTGATCCCTAGGCCTTCTATCGACCAAGTTCGTCTCGTTCGTCCCTCTTCGTCCTCCCACTTGATCCCTAGGCCTTCTTTGGACTATGTTCGTCTCGTTCATCCATCTTCGTCCTCCCATTTGATCTGTAGGCCTTCCTTGGACCAAGTATCGTCTCGTTCGTCCATCTTCGTGCTCCCATTTGATCTGTCGGCCTTCTTTGGACAAAGTTCGTCTCGTTCGTCCATCTTCGTCCACCCAGGTTGATCCGTTGGCCTTCTTTGTACCATGTTCGTCTCGTTCGTCCATCTTCGTCCTCCCATTTGATCCCTAGGCCTTCTTTGTACCAAGTTCGTCTCGTTCGTCCCTCTTCGTCCTCCCATTTGATCCCTAGGCCTTCTTTGTACCAAGTTCGTCTCGTTCGTCCCTCTTCGTCCTCCATTTGATCCCTAGGCCTTCTTTGTACCAAGTTCGTCTCGTCGTCCATCTTCGTCCTCCCATTTGATCCCTTGGCCTTCTTTGTACCAAGTTCGTCTCGTTCGTCCTCTTCGTCCTTCCATTTGATCCCTAGGCCTTCTTTGGACTAAGTTCGTCTCGTTCGTCCATCTTCGTCCTCCCATTTGATCTGTAGGCCTTCCTTGGACCAAGGTTCGTCTCGTTCGTCCATCTTCGTGCTCCCATTTGATCTGTCGGCCTTCTTTGGATAAAGTTCGTCTCGTTCGTCCATCTTCGTCCTCCCATTTGATCCGTTGGCCTTCTTTGTACCATGTTCGTCTCGTTCGTCCATCTTCGTCCTCCCATTTGATCCCTACGCCTTCTTTGTACCAAGTTCGTCTCGTTCGTCCCTCTTCGTCCTCCCATTTGATCCCTAGGCCTTCTTTGTACCAAGTTCGTCTCGTTCGTCCATCTTCGTCCTCCCATTTGATCCCTTGGCCTTCTTTGTCCCAAGTTCGTCTCGTTCGTCCCTCTTCGTCCTCCCTTTGATCCCTAGGCCTTCTTTGTACCAAGTTCGTCTCGTTCGTTCCTCTTCGTCCTCCCATTTGATCCCTAGGCCTTCTTTGTACCAAGTTCGTCTCGTTCGTCCATCTTCGTCCTCCCATTTGATCCCTTGGCCTTCTTTGTACCAAGTTCGTCTCGTTCGTCCCTCTTCGTCCTCCCATTTGAATCCCTTGGCCTTCTTTGTACCAAGTTCGTCTCGTTCGTCCCTCTTCGTCCTCCCTTTTGATCCCTAGGCCTTCTTTCGACCAAGTTCGTCTCGTTCGTCCCTCTTCGTCCTCCCATTTGATCCGTAGGCCTTCTTTCGACCAAGTTCGTCTCGTTCGTCCCTCTTCGTCCTCCCATTTGATCCCTAGGCCTTCTTTGGACTAAGTTCGTCTCGTTCGTCCATCTTTGTCCTCCCATTTGATCTGTAGGCCTTCTTTGGACCAAGTTCGTCTCGTTCGTCCATCTTCGTGCTCCCATTTGATCCGTCGGCCTTCTTTGTGACAAAGTTCGTTTCGTTCGTCCATCTTCGTCCTCCCATTTGATCCGTTGGCCTTCTTTGTACCATGTTCGTCTCGTTCGTCCATCTTCGTCCTCCCATTTGATCCCTAGGCCTTCTTTGTACCAAGTTCGTCTCGTTCGTCCCTCTTCGTCCTCCCATTTGATCCCTAGGCCTTCTTTGGACCAAGTTCTTGTCGTTCGTCCTTCTTCGTCCTCCCATTTGATCCCTAGTCCTTCTTTGACCAAGTTCGTCTCGTTCGTCCTTCTTCGTGCTCCCATTTGATCCGTAGGCCTTCTTTGGACAAAGTTCGTCTCGTTCGTCCATCTTCGTCCTCCCATTTGATCCGTTGGCCTTCTTTGTACCATGTTCGTCTCGTTCGTCCATCTTCGTCCTCCCATTTGATCCCTTGGCCTTCTTTGGACCAAGTTCGTCTCGTTCGTCCATCTTCGTCCCTCCCATTTGATCCCTTGGCCTTCTTTGTACCATGTTCGTCTCGTTCGTCCCTCTTCGTCCTCCATTTGATCCCTAGGCCTTCTTTGTACCAAGTTCGTCTCGTTCGTCCCTCTTCGTCCGCCCATTTGATCCGAAGGCCTTCTTTAGACAAAGTTCGTCTCGTTCGTCCATCTTCGTCCTCCCATTTGATCCGTTGGCCTTCTTTGGACAAAGTTCGTCCCGTTCGTCCATCTTCGTCCTCCCATTTGATCCCTTGGCCTTCTTTGTACCATGTTCGTCTCGTTCGTCCCTCTTCGTCTTCCCATTTGATCCGTAGGCCTTCTTTGGACAAAAGTTCGTCTCGTTCGTCCATCTTCGTCCTCCCATTTGATCCCTTGGCCTTCTTTGTACCATGTTCGTCTCGTTCGTCCCTCTTCGTCTTCCCATTTGATCCGTAGGCCTTCTTTGGATACCAAGTTCGTCCTCGTTTCGTCCATCTTCGTCCTCCCATTTGATCTGTAGGAATTATTTGGACCAAGTTCGTCTCGTTCGTCCATATTCGTCCACCCATTTGATCCCTTGGCCTTCTTTGTACCAAGTTCGTCTCATTCGTCCACTTCGTCCTCCCATTTGATCCCTAGGCCTTCTTTGGACCAATTTCGTCTCGTTCGTCCATCTTCGTCCTCCCATTTGATCTGTAGGCCTTCTTTGGACCAAGTTCGTCTCGTTCGTCCATCTTCGTGCTCCCATTTAATCCGTCGGCCTTCTTTGGACAAAGTTCGTCTCGTTCGTCCATCTTCGTCCTCCCATTTGATCCGTTGGCCTTCTTTGTACCATGTTCGTCTCGTTCGTCCATCTTCGTCCTCCCATTTGATCCCTAGGCCTTCTTTGTACCAAGTTCGTCTCGTTCGTCCCTCTTCGTCCTCCCATTTGATCCCTAGGCCTTCTTTGAACCAAGTTCGTCTCATTCGTCCCTCTTCGTCCTCCCTTTTGATCCCTAGGCCTTCTATCGACCATGTTCGTCTCGTTCGTCCCTCTTCGTCCTCCCATTTGATCCCTAGGCCTTCTTTGGACTAAGTTCGTCTCGTTCGTCCATCTTCGTCCTCCCATTTGATCTGTAGGCCTTCCTTGGACCAAGTTCGTCTCGTTCGTCCATCTTCGTGCTCCCATTTGATCTGTCGGCCTTCTTTGGACAAAGTTCGTCTCGTTCGTCCATCTTCGTCCTCCCATTTGATCCGTTGGCCTTCTTTGTACCATGTTCGTCTCGTTCGTCCATCTTCGTCCTCCCATTTGATCCCTAGGCCTTCTTTGTACCAAGTTCGTCTCGTTCGTCCCTCTTCGTCCTCCCATTTGATCCCTAGGCCTTCTTTGTACCAAGTTCGTCTCGTTCGTCCCTCTTCGTCCTCCCATTTGATCCCTAGGCCTTCTTTGTACCAAGTTCGTCTCGTTCGTCCATCTTCGTCCTCACATTTGATCCCTTGGCCTTCTTTGTACCAAGTTCGTCTCGTTCGTCCCTCTTCGTCCTCCCATTTGATCCCTAGGCCTTCTTTGGACTAAGTTCGTCTCGTTCGTCCATCTTCGTCCTCCCATTTGATCTGTAGGCCTTCCTTGGACCAAGTTCGTCTCGTTCGTCCATCTTCGTGCTCCCATTTGATCTGTCGGCCTTCTTTGGACAAAGTTCGTCTCGTTCGTCCATCTTCGTCCTCCCATTTGATCCGTTGGCCTTCTTTGTACCATGTTCGTCTCGTTCGTCCATCTTCGTCCTCCCATTTGATCCCTAGGCCTTCTTTGTACCAAGTTCGTCTCGTTCGTCCCTCTTCGTCCTCCCATTTGATCCCTAGGCCTTCTTTGTACCAAGTTCGTCTCGTTTGTCCATCTTCGTCCTCCCATTTGATCCCTTGGCCTTCTTTGTACCAAGTTCGTCTCGTTCGTCCCTCTTCGTCCTCCCTTTTGATCCCTAGGCCTTCTTTGTACCAAGTTCGTCTCGTTCGTCCCTCTTCGTCCTCCCATTTGATCCCTAGGCCTTCTTTGTACCAAGTTCGTCTCGTTCGTCCATCTTCGTCCTCCCATTTGATCCCTTGGCCTTCTTTGTACCAAGTTCGTCTCGTTCGTCCCTCTTCGTCCTCCCTTTTGATCCCTAGGCCTTCTTTCGACCAAGTTCGTCTCGTTCGTCCCTCTTCGTCCTCCCATTTGATCCCTAGGCCTTCTTTCGACCAAGTTCGTCTCGTTCGTCCCTCCATTTGATCCCTAGGCCTTCTTTGGACTAAGTTCGTCTCGTTCGTCCATCTTTGTCCTCCCATTTGATCTGTAGGCCTTCTTTGGACCAAGTTCGTCTCGTTCGTCCATCTTTGTCCTCCCATTTGATCTGTAGGCCTTCTTTGGACCAAGTTCGTCTCGTTCGTCCATCTTCGTGCTCCGATTTGATCCGTCGGCCTTCTTTGGACAAAGTTCGTCTCGTTCGTCCATCTTCGTCCTCCCATTTGATCCGTTGGCCTTCTTTGTACCATGTTCGTCTCGTTCGTCCATCTTCGTCCTCCCATTTGATCCCTAGGCCTTCTTTGTACCAAGTTCGTCTCGTTCGTCCCTCTTCGTCCTCCCATTTGATCCCTAGGCCTTCTTTAGACCAAGTTCTTCTCGTTCGTCCATCTTCGTCCTCCCATTTGATCCCTAGTCCTTCTTTGGACCAAGTTCGTCTCGTTCGTCCTTCTTCGTGCTCCCATTTGATCCGTAGGCCTTCTTTGGACAAAGTTCGTCTCGTTCGTCCATCTTCGTCCTCCCATTTGATCCGTTGGCCTTCTTTGTACCATGTTCGTCTCGTTCGTCCATCTTCGTCCTCCCATTTGATCCCTAGGCCTTCTTTGGACCAAGTTCGTCTCGTTCGTCCATCTTCGTCCTCCCATTTGATCCCTTGGCCTTCTTTGTACCATGTTCGTCACGTTCGTCCCTCTTCGTCCTCCCATTTGATCCCTAGGCCTTCTTTGTACCAAGTTCGTCTCGTTCGTCCCTCTTCGTCCTCCCATTTGATCCGAAGGCCTTCTTTAGACAAAGTTCGTCTCGTTCGTCCATCTTCGTCCTCCCATTTGATCCGTTGGCCTTCTTTGGACAAAGTTCGTCCCGTTCGTCCATCTTCGTCCTCCCATTTGATCCCTTGGCCTTCTTTGTACCATGTTCGTCTCGTTCGTCCCTCTTCGTCTTCCCATTTGATCCGTAGGCCTTCTTTGGACAAAGTTCGTCTCGTTCGTCCATCTTCGTCCACCCATTTGATCCCTTGGCCTTCTTTGTACCAAGTTCGTCTCATTCGTCCCACTTCGTCCTCCCATTTGATCCCTAGGCCTTCTTTGGACCAAGTTCGTCTCGTTCGTCCATCTTCGTCCTCCCATTTGATCCGTAGGCCTTCTTTGGACCAAGTTTCTCTCGTTCGTCCATCATCGTGCTCCCATTTGATCCGTAGGCCTTCTTTGGACAAAGTTCGTCTCGTTCGTCCATCTTCGTCCTCCCATTTGATCCGTTGGCCTTCTTTGTACCATGTTCGTCTCGTTCGTCCATCTCCGTCCTCCCATTTGATCCCTAGGCCTTCTTTGTACCAAGTTCGTCTCGTTCGTCCCTCTTCTTCGTCCCATTTGATCCCTAGGCCTTCTTTGTACCAAGTTCGTCTCGTTCGTCCCTCTTCGTCCTCCCATTTGAACCCTAGGCCTTCTTTGGACCAAGTTTTTCTCGTTCGTCCATCTTCGTCCTCCCATTTGATTCGTTGGCCTTCTTTGGACCAAGTTCGTCCCGTTCGTCCATCTTCGTCCTCCCATTTGATCCCTTGGTCTTCTTTGTACCATGTTCGTCTCGTTCGTCCCTCTTCGTCTTCCCAATTGATCCCTAGGCCTTCTTTGTACCAAGTTCATCTCGTTCGTCCCTCTTCGTCCTCCCATTTGATCCCTGGGCCTTCTTTGTACCAAGTTCGTCTCGTTCGTCCCTCTTCGTCCTCCCATTTGATCCCAAGGCCTTCTTTAGACAAAGTTTGTCTCGTTCGTCCATCTTCGTCCTCCCATTTGATCCGTTGGCCTTCTTTGGACCAAGTTCGTCCCGTTCGTCCATCTTCGTCCTCCCATTTGATCCCTTGGTGATGGCCTCCTTGTTGTAATAACTTGGCCAATGACTTGAATTCACCACTTTGAATCTGGTTGTGACTTAGAACTTGTGATTTTCAATCTTTAAGAAAGGATAGCAAGAAAGGATGATTCTTATTTTAACAAGCAAATCAAGTGAATAGAATAAGAATCAAGGGAACAAAAGGAAATGAAAGTAAAGAGTTCTTGTTATAACATGCAAACAAGATAGCAGATTTTATAGCTAGGAACAAGAAGAATGGATGGGAGGCAAGGGGCGCCACCTTGGTCTAATCCAAGACAAGGATAAGCCTTTGGGAGTGAGGATCACCACAAGAAAGGATTCTTGGTAAGATCAAAGTCTGGTTCAATCCAGAACCAAAGAGTAAGGACTCAATTACCCAAGGTAATATTTTTGTTCAAAATCAAAGTTCCATTTCCATGTGCCATGCGCCCCTTTATATAGGGAGGGGACTGGTCTGATTTACAAGTGCAGACTTGGCTATGTCTTTCAAGGCTTACAAGGAATCCTAGGTGCTCATTAAGGAGCAATTACAAGCAATAAGATGGCTGCCAACCAGCCCCTCCTATGCGCCTACCAACCAAGGAATCCTAGGCTAGAATTAATCAAGCAATTACAAGGCAATTACATGTAATTATATGGCTACTCCCTAGCTTTTTAATGTGCAAGGAATCCAATGAGAAGCCATGAATATGGCTGCTGTCCAGCCATCAGAAATGCGCCCCCCTTCCTTCTCTTGGATGCCCTCTTTGATTGTTCTTCAAGTCCCTCACTAATGGTGCAAGGAATCCCAAGAACTCCCATTGAGTTGGCTGGTTCCATGGCCTTCAATATGCGCTTAACTCCTCCTCAATGCAGCCACCATGGCTGTTACACTTTTAATGTGATGTTTGGAGCATTCATGCCTTGGTCTTGATTGCTATGAATTCTTTGTCTTGTGTAACTCCTTCTTGCCTTGATGTGTTTTGATTCACTTAGTCTTCCTTGACTTCATTTAAGCGCCCACCATGCAGCCTTTATTAAGTCCCTCTTGCTTTTATTCAAGCAACCACTTAAAGTGGATTAAACACACAAAAATTAACAAGGAATTAAATAACTTAGTGCCTTGGTCCCAAATAAATCAATTGGTCACATGCACTTTATTTAAAACAAAATAACATGGCTGGTTTCATGAGTGTTGCGCCTCCTCCATAGCTTGGATAGCAAGCATGGTCTTTGGTGCAATTACTTCTTTGTCCATGTTGGAAATTGTCTTAGTCATGAATTGGACTAAGCCTTCTTGGACCCTTCTTGACATTGCCCTAGTAATTGGGCCTCCTAGAGTTTGAATGGCTTCTTGGACCTCCATGTCCTCATCACTTGGCCTTCTTTGTACCATGTTTGTCTCGTTCGTCCCTCTTCGTCTTCCCATTTGATTCGTAGGCCTTCTTTGGACCAAGTTCGTCTTTGTCCATCTTCGTCCTCCCATTTGATCCCTTGGCCTTCTTTGTACCATGTTCGTCTCGTTCGTCCCTCTTCATCTTCCCATTTGATCCGTAGGCCTTCTTTGGACCAAGTTCATCTCGTTCGTCCATCTTCGTCCTCCCATTTGATCTGTTGGAATTATTTGAAACAAGTTCGTCTCGTTCGTCCATCTTCGTCCACCCATTTGATCCCTTGGCCTTCTTTGTACCAAGTTCGTCTCATTTGTCCCACTTCGTCCTCCCATTTGATCCCTAGGCCTTCTTTCGACCAAGTTCGTCTCGTTCGTCCATCTTCGTCCTCCCATTTGATCCATAGGCTTTCTTTGGACCAAGTTCGTCTCGTTCGTCCATCTTCGTGCTCCCATTTAATCCGTAGGCCTTCTTTGGACAAAGTTCGTCTCATTCGTCCATCTTCGTGCTCCCATTTGATCCGTTGGCCTTCTTTGTACCATGTTCGTCTCGTTCGTCCATCTTCGTCCTCCCATTTGATCCCTAGGCCTTCTTTGTACAAAGTTCGTCTCGTTCGTCCCTCTTCTTCTTCCCATTTGATCCCTAGGCCTTCTTTGTACCAAGTTCGTCTCGTTCGTCCCTCTTCGTCCTCCCATTTGATCCCTAGGCCTTCTTTGGACCAAGTTATTCTCGTTCGTCCATCTTCGTCCTCCCATTTGATCCGTTGGCCTTCTTTGGACCAAGTTCGTCCCGTTCGTCCATCTTCGTCCTCCCATTTGATCCCTTGGTCTTCTTTGTACCATGTTCGTCTCGTTCGTCCCTCTTCGTCTTCCCATTTGATCCGTAGGCCTTCTTTGGACCAAGTTCGTCTCGTTCGTCCATCTTCGTCCTCCCATTTGATCCCTTGGCCTTCTTTGTACCATGTTCGTCTCGTCCGTCCCTCTTCATCATCCCATTTGATCCGTAGGCCTTCTTTGGACCAAGTTCGTCTCGTTCGTCCATCTTCGTCCTCCCATTTGATCCGTAGGCCTTCTTTGGACAAAGTTTGTCTCGTTCGTCCATCTTCGTCCTCCCATTTGATCCGTTGGCCTTCTTTGGACCAAGTTCGTCCCGTGCATCCATCTTCGTCCTCCCATTTGATCCCTTGGCCTTCTTTGTACCATGTTCGTCTCGTTCGTCCCTCTTCGTCTTCCCATTTGATCCGTAGGCCTTCTTTGGACCAAGTTCATCTCGTTCGTCCATCTTCGTCCTCCCATTTGATCTGTTGGAATTATTTGGACCAAGTTCCTCTCGTTCGTCCATCTTCGTCCACCCATTTGATCCCTTGGCCTTCTTTGTACCAAGTTCGTCTCATTTGTCCCACTTCGTCCTCCCATTTGATCCCTAGGCCTTCTTTGGACCAAGTTCGTCTCGTTCGTCCATCTTCGTCCTCCCATTTTATCCATAGGCCTTTTTTGGACCAAGTTCGTCTCGTTCGTCCATCTTCGTGCTCCCATTTAATCCGTAGGCCTTCTTTGGACAAAGTTCGTCTCGTTCGTCCATCTTCGTGCTCCCATTAGATCCGTTGGCCTTCTTTGTACCATGTTCGTCTCGTTCGTCCATCTTCGTCCTCCCATTTGATCCCTAGGCCTTCTTTGTAGCAAGTTCGTCTCGTTCGTCCCTCTTCTTCTTCCCATTTGATCCCTAGGCCTTCTTTGGACCAAGTTCGTTTCGTTCGTCCATCTTCGTCCTCCCATTTGATCCGTTGGCCTTCTTTGTACCATGTTCGTCTCGTCCGTCCCTCTTCATCTTCCCATTTGATCCGTAGGCCTTCTTTGGACCAAGTTCGTCTCGTTCGTCCATCTTCGTCCTCCCATTTGATCCATTGGAATTATTTGGACCAAGTTCGTCTCGTTCGTCCATCTTCGTCCTCCCATTTGATCCCTTGGCCTTCTTTATACCAAGTTCATCTCGTTCGTCCCTCTTCGTCCTCCCATTTGATCCCTATGCCGTCTTTGGACCATGTTCGTCTCGTTCGTCCATCTTCGTCCTCCCATTTGATCCGTAGAACTTCTTTGGACCAAGTTCGTCTCGTTTGTCCATCTTCGTCCTCCCATTTGATCTATTGGAATTATTTGGACCAAGTTCGTCTCGTTCATCCATCTTCGTCCACCCATTTGATCCCTTGGCCTTCTTTGTACCAAGTTCGTCTCATTTGTCCCACTTCGTCCTCCCATTTGATCCCTAGGCCTTCTTTCGACCAAGTTCGTCTCGTTCGTCCATCTTCGTCCTCCCGTTTGATCCATAGGCCTTCTTTGGACCAAGTTCGTCTCGTTCGTCCATCTTCGTGCTCCCATTTGATCCGTTGGCCTTCTTTGTACCATGTTCGTCTCGTTCGTCCATCTTCGTCCTCCCATTTGATCCCTTGGCCTTCTTTATACCAAGTTCATCTCGTTCGTCCCTCTTCGTCCTCCCATTTCATCCCTATGCCGTCTTTGGACCAAGTTCGTCTCGTTCGTCCATCTTCGTCCTCCCATTTGATCTGTTGGAATTATTTGGACCAAGTTCCTCTCGTTCGTCCATCTTCGTCCACCCATTTGATCCCTTGGCCTTCTTTGTACCAAGTTCGTCTCATTTGTCCCACTTCGTCCTCCCATTTGATCCCTAGGCCTTCTTTGGACCAAGTTCGTCTCGTTCGTCCATCTTCGTCCTCCCATTTTATCCATAGGCCTTTTTTGGACCAAGTTCGTCCCGTTCATCCATCTTCGTCCTCCCATTTGATCCCTAGGCCTTCTTTGTAGCAAGTTCGTCTCGTTCGTCCCTCTTCTTCTTCCCATTTGATCCCTAGGCCTTCTTTGGACCAAGTTCGTTTCGTTCGTCCATCTTCGTCCTCCCATTTGATCCGTTGGCCTTCTTTGTACCATGTTCGTCTCGTCCGTCCCTCTTCGTCTTCCCATTTGATCCGTAGGCCTTCTTTGGACCAAGTTCGTCTCGTTCGTCCATCTTCGTCCTCCCATTTGATCCATTGGAATTATTTGCACCACGTTCGTCTCGTTCGTCTATCTTCGTCCTCCCATTTGATCCGTTGGCCTTCTTTGGACCAAGTTCGTCCCGTTCATCCATCTTCGTCCTCCCATTTGATCCCTTGGCCTTCTTTGTACCATGTTCGTCTCGTTCGTCCCTCTTCGTCTTCCCATTTGATCCGTAGGCCTTCTTTGGACCAAGTTCATCTCGTTCGTCCATCTTCGTCCTCCCATTTGACCTGTTGGAATTATTTGGACCAAGTTCCTCTCGTTCGTCCATCTTCGTCCACCCATTTGATCCCTTGGCCTTCTTTGTACCAAGTTCGTCTCATTTGTCCCACTTCGTCCTCCCATTTGATCCCTAGGCCTTCTTTGGACAAAGTTCGTCTCGTTCGTCCATCTTCGTCCTCCCATTTGATCCGTTGGCCTTCTTTGGACCAAGTTCGTCCCGTTCATCCATCTTCGTCCTCCCATTTGATCCCTTGGCCTTCTTTGTACCATGTTCGTCTCGTCCGTCCCTCTTCGTCTTCCCATTTGATCCGTAGGCCTTCTTTGGACCAAGTTGATCTCGTTCGTCCATCTTCGTCCTCCCATTTGATCTGTTGGAATTATTTGGACCAAGTTCCTCTCGTTCGTCCATCTTCGTCCACCCATTTGATCCCTTGGCCTTCTTTGTACCAAGTTCGTCTCATTTGTCCCACTTCGTCCTCCCATTTGATCCCTAGGCCTTCTTTGGACCAAGTTCGTCTCGTTCGTCCATCTTCGTCCTCCCATTTTATCCATAGGCCTTCTTTGGACCAAGTTCGTCTCGTTCGTCCATCTTCGTGCTCCCATTTAATCCGTAGGCCTTCTTTGGACAAAGTTCGTCTCGTTCGTCCATCTTCGTGCTCCCATTTGATCCGTTGGCCTTCTTTGTACCATGTTCGTCTCGTTCGTCCATCTTCGTCCTCCCATTTGATCCCTAGGCCTTCTTTGTAGCAAGTTCGTCTCGTTCGTCCCTCTTCTTCTTCCCATTTGATCCCTAGGCCTTCTTTGGACCAAGTTCGTTTCGTTCGTCCATCTTCGTCCTCCCATTTGATCCGTTGGCCTTCTTTGTACCATGTTCGTCTCGTTCGTCCATCTTCGTCCTCCCATTTGATCCCTAGGCCTTCTTTGTAGCAAGTTCGTCTCGTTCGTCCCTCTTCTTCTTCCCATTTGATCCCTAGGCCTTCTTTGGACCAAGTTCGTTTCGTTCGTCCATCTTCGTCCTCCCATTTGATCCGTTGGCCTTCTTTGTACCATGTTCGTCTCGTCCGTCCCTCTTCATCTTCCCATTTGATCCGTAGGCCTTCTTTGGACCAAGTTCGTCTCGTTCGTCCATCTTCGTCCTCCCATTTGATCCATTGGAATTATTTGGACCAAGTTCGTCTCGTTCGTCCATCTTCGTCCTCCCATTTGATCCCTTGGCCTTCTTTATACCAAGTTCATCTCGTTCGTCCCTCTTCGTCCTCCCATTTGATCCCTATGCCGTCTTTGGACCATGTTCGTCTCGTTCGTCCATCTTCGTCCTCCCATTTGATCCGTAGAACTTCTTTGGACCAAGTTCGTCTCGTTCGTCCATCTTCGTCCTCCCATTTGATCTGTTGGAATTATTTGGACCAAGTTCGTCTCGTTCATCCATCTTCGTCCACCCATTTGATCCCTTGGCCTTCTTTGTACCAAGTTCGTCTCATTTGTCCCACTTCGTCCTCCCATTTGATCCCTAGGCCTTCTTTCGACCAAGTTCGTCTCGTTCGTCCATCTTCGTCCTCCCGTTTGATCCATAGGCCTTCTTTGGACCAAGTTCGTCTCGTTCGTCCATCTTCGTGCTCCCATTTGATCCGTTGGCCTTCTTTGTACCATGTTCGTCTCGTTCGTCCATCTTCGTCCTCCCATTTGATCCCTTGGCCTTCTTTATACCAAGTTCATCTCGTTCGTCCCTCTTCGTCCTCCCATTTCATCTCTATGCCGTCTTTGGACCAAGTTCGTCTCGTTCGTCCATCTTCGTCCTCCCATTTGATCCGTAGGCCTTCTTTGGACAAAGTTCGTCTCGTTCGTCCATCTTCGTCCTCCCATTTGATCCGTTGGCCTTCTTTGGACCAAGTTCGTCCCGTTCATCCATCTTCGTCCTCCCATTTGATCCCTTGGCCTTCTTTGTACCATGTTCGTCTCGTTCGTCCCTCTTCGTCTGCCCATTTGATCCGTAGGCCTTCTTTGGACCAAGTTCATCTCGTTCGTCCATCTTCGTCCTCCCATTTGACCTGTTGGAATTATTTGGACCAAGTTCCTCTCGTTCGTCCATCTTCGTCCACCCATTTGATCCCTTGGCCTTCTTTGTACCAAGTTCGTCTCATTTGTCCCACTTCGTCCTCCCATTTGATCCCTAGGCCTTCTTTGGACAAAGTTCGTCTCGTTCGTCCATCTTCGTCCTCCCATTTGATCCGTTGGCCTTCTTTGGACCAAGTTCGTCCCGTTCCTCCATCTTCGTCCTCCCATTTGATCCCTTGGCCTTCTTTGTACCATGTTCGTCTCGTTCGTCCCTCTTCGTCTTCCCATTTGATCCGTAGGCCTTCTTTGGACCAAGTTCATCTCGTTCGTCCATCTTCGTCCTCCCATTTGATCTGTTGGAATTATTTGGACCAAGTTCCTCTCGTTCGTCCATCTTCGTCCACCCATTTGATCCCTTGGCCTTCTTTGGACCAAGTTCGTTTCGTTCGTCCATCTTCGTCCTCCCATTTGATCCGTTGGCCTTCTTTGTACCATGTTCGTCTCGTCCGTCCCTCTTCATCTTCCCATTTGATCCGTAGGCCTTCTTTGGACCAAGTTCGTCTCGTTCGTCCGTCTTCGTCCTCCCATTTGATCCATTGGAATTATTTGGACCAAGTTCGTCTCGTTCGTCCATCTTCGTCCTCCCATTTGATCCCTTGGCCTTCTTTATACCAAGTTCATCTCGTTCGTCCCTCTTCGTCCTCCCATTTGATCCCTATGCCGTCTTTGGACCATGTTCGTCTCGTTCGTCCATCTTCGTCCTCCCATTTGATCCGTAGGACTTCTTTGGACCAAGTTCGTCTCGTTCGTCCATCTTCGTCCTCCCATTTGATCTGTTGGAATTATTTGGACCAAGTTCGTCTCGTTCATCCATCTTCGTCCACCCATTTGATCCCTTGGCCTTCTTTGTACCAAGTTCGTCTCATTTGTCCCACTTCGTCCTCCCATTTGATCCCTAGGCCTTCTTTCGACCAAGTTCGTCTCGTTCGTCCATCTTCGTCCTCCCGTTTGATCCATAGGCCTTCTTTGGACCAAGTTCGTCTCGTTCGTCCATCTTCGTCCTCCCATTTGATCCGTAGGACTTCTTTGGACCAAGTTCGTCTCGTTCGTCCATCTTCGTCCTCCCATTTGATCTGTTGGAATTATTTGGACCAAGTTCGTCTCGTTCATCCATCTTCGTCCTCCCATTTGATCCCTAGGCCTTCTTTCGACCAAGTTCGTCTCGTTCGTCCATCTTCGTCCTCCCATTTGATCCGTAGGCCTTCTTTGGACCAAGTTCGTCTCGTTCGTCCATCTTCGTGCTCCCATTTAATCCGTAGGCCTTCTTTGGACAAAGTTCGTCTCGTTCGTCCATCTTCGTGCTCCCATTTGATCCGTTGGCCTTCTTTGTACCATGTTCGTCTCGTTCGTCCATCTTCGTCCTCCCATTTGATCCCTAGGCCTTCTTTGTACCAAGTTCGTCTCGTTCGTCCCTCTTCTTCTTCCCATTTGATCCCTAGGCCTTCTTTGTACCATGTTCGTCTCGTTCGTCCATCTTCGTCATTCCATTTGATCCCTAGGCCTTCTTTGGACCAAGTTCTTCTCGTTCGTCCATCTTCGTCCTCCCATTTGATCCGTTGGCCTTCTTTGGACCAAGTTCGTCTCGTTCGTCCATCTTCGTCCTCCCATTTGATCCCTAGGCCTTCTTTGTACCAAGTTCGTCTCGTTCGTCCCTCTTCTTCTTCCCATTTGATCCCTAGGCCTTCTTTGTACCAAGTTCGTCTCGTTCGTCCTTCTTCGTCCTCCCATTTGATCCCTAGGCCTTCTTTGGACCATGTTCGTCTCGTCCGTCCCTCTTCCTCTTCCCGTTTGATCCGTAGGCCTTCTTTGGACCAATTTCGTCTCGTTCGTCCCTCTTCGTCCTCCCATTTGATCCCTTGGCCTTCTTTGGACCAAGTTCGTCTCGTTCGTCCATCTTCGTCCTCCCATTTGATCCCTTGGCCTTCTTTATACCAAGTTCAACTCGTTCGTCCCTCTTCGTCCTCCCATTTGATCCCTATGCCGTCTTTGGACCAAGTTCGTCTCGTTCGTCCATCTTCGTCCTCCCATTTGATCCCTTGGTCTTCTTTGTACCATGTTCGTCTCGTTCGTCCCTCTTCGTCTTCCCATTTGATCCGTAGGCCTTCTTTGGACCAAGTTCATCTCGTTCGTCCATCTTCGTCCTCCCATTTGATCCCTTGGCCTTCTTTGTACCATGTTCGTCTCGTCCGTCCCTCTTCATCTTCCCATTTGATCCGTAGGCCTTCTTTGGACCAAGTTCGTCTCGTTCGTTCATCTTCGTGCTCCAATTTAATCCGTAGGCCTTCTTTGGACAAAGTTCGTCTCGTTCGTCCATCTTCGTGCTCCCATTTGATCCGTTGGCCTTCTTTGTACCATGTTCGTCTCTTTCGTCCATCTTCGTCCTCCCATCTGATCCCTCGGCCTTCTTTGTACCAAGTTCGTCTCGTTCGTCCCTCTTCTTCTTCCCATTTGATCCCTAGACCTTCTTTGGACCAAGTTCGTCTCGTTTGTCCATCTTCGTCCTCCCATTTGATCCCTTGGCCTTCTTTGTACCATGTTCGTCTCGTCCGTCCCTCTTCATCTTCCCATTTGATCCGTAGGCCTTCTTTGGACCAAGTTCGTCTCGTTCGTCCATCTTCGTCCTCCCATTTGATCCATTGGGATTATTTGGACCAAGTTCGTCTCGTTCGTCCATCTTCGTCCTCCCATTTGATCCCTTGGCCTTCTTTGTACCATGTTCGTCTCGTCCGTCCCTCTTCATCTTCCCATTTGATCCGTAGGCCTTCTTTGGACCAAGTTCGTCTCGTTCGTCCATCTTCGTCCTCCCATTTGATCCATTGGGATTATTTGGACCAAGTTCGTCTCGTTCGTCCATCTTCGTCCTCCCATTTGATCCCTTGGCCTTCTTTGTACCAAGTTCGTCTCATTTGTCCCACTTCGTCCTCCCATTTGATCCCTAGGCCTTCTTTCGACCAAGTTCGTCTCGTTCGTCCATCTTCGTCCTCCCGTTTGATCCATAGGCCTTCTTTGTACCAAGTTCGTCTCGTTCGTCCATCTTCGTGCTCCCATTTGATCCGTTGGCCTTCTTTGTATCATGTTCGTCTCGTTCGTCCATCTTCGTCCTCCCATTTGATCCCTAGGCCTTCTTTGTACCAAGTTCGTCTCGTTCGTCCCTTTTCTTCTTCCCATTTGATCCCTAGGCCTTCTTTGGACCAAGTTCGTCTCGTTCGTCCATCTTCGTCCTCCCATTTGATCCCTTGGCCTTCTTTGTACCATGTTCGTCTCGTCCGTCCCTCTTCATCTTCCCATTTGATCCATAGGCCTTCTTTGGACCAAGTTCGTCTCGTTCGTCCATCTTCGTCCTCCCATTTGATCCATTGGAATTATTTGGACCAAGTTCGTCTCGTTCGTCCATCTTCGTCCTCCCATTTGATCCCTTGTCCTTCTTTATACCAAGTTCATCTCGTTCGTCCCTCTTCGTGCTCCCATTTGATCCCTATGCCGTCTTTGGACCAAGTTCGTCTCGTTCGTCCATCTTCGTCCTCCCATTTGATCCGTAGGCCTTCTTTGGACCAAGTTCGTCTCGTTAGTCCATCTTCGTCCTCCCATTTGATCTGTTGGAATTATTTGGACCAAGTTCGTCTCGTTCGTCCATCTTCGTCCACCCATTTGATCCCTTGGCCTTCTTTGTACCAAGTTCGTCTCATTTGTCCCACTTCGTCCTCCCATTTGATCCCTAGGCCTTCTTTCGACCAAGTTCGTCTCGTTCGTCCATCTTCGTCCTCCCGTTTGATCCATAGGCCTTCTTTTGACCAAGTTCGTCTCGTTCATCCATCTTCGTGCTCCCATTTAATCCGTAGTCCTTCTTTGGACAAAGTTCGTCTCGTTCGTCCATCTTCGTGCTCCCATTTGATACGTTGGCCTTCTTTGTACCATGTTCGTCTCGTTCGTCCATCTTCGTCCTCCCATTTGATCCCTAGGCCTTCTTTGTACCAAGTTCGTCTCGTTCGTCCCTCTTCTTCTTCCTATTTGATCCCTAGGCCTTCTTTGTACCAAGTTCGTCTCGTTCGTCCCTCTTCGTCCTCCCATTTGATCCCTAGGCCTTCTTTGGACCAAGTTCTTCTCGTTCGTCCATCTTCGTCCTCCCATTTGATCCGTTGGCCTTCTTTGGACCAAGTTCGTCCTTCTTCGTCCTCCCATTTGATCCCTTGGTCTTCTTTGTACCATGTTCGTCTCGTTCGTCCCTCTTCTTCTTCCCATTTGATCCCTAGGCCTTCTTTGGACCAAGTTCGTCTCGTTCGTCCATCTTCGTCCTCCCATTTGATCCCTTGGTCTTCTTTGTACCATGTTCGTCTCGTTCGTCCCTCTTCTTCTTCCCATTTGATCCCTAGGCCTTCTTTGGACCAAGTTCGTCTCGTTCGTCCATCTTCGTCCTCCCATTTGATCCATTGGAATTATTTGGACCAAGTTCGTCTCGTTCGTCCATCTTCGTCCTCCCATTTGATCCCTTGGCCTTCTTTATACCAAGTTCATCTCGTTCGTCCCTCTTCGTCCTCCCATTTGATCCCTATGCCGTCTTTGGACCAAGTTCGTCTCGTTCGTCCATCTTCGTCCTCCCATTTGATCCCTTGGTCTTCTTTGTACCATGTTCGTCTCGTTCGTCCCTCTTCGTCTTCCCATTTGATCCGTAGGCCTTCTTTGGACCAAGTTCATCTCGTTCGTCCATCTTCGTCCTCCCATTTGATCCCTTGGCCTTCTTTGTACCATGTTCGTCTCGTCCGTCCCTCTTCATCTTCCCATTTGATCCGTAGGCCTTCTTTGGACCAAGTTCGTCTCGTTCGTCCATCTTCGTCCTCCCATTTGATCCATAGGCCTTCTTTGGACCAAGTTCGTCTCGTTCGTCCATCTTCGTGCTCCAATTTAATCCGTAGGCCTTCTTTGGACAAAGTTCGTCTCGTTCGTCCATCTTCGTGCTCCCATTTGATCCGTTGGCCTTCTTTGTACCATGTTCGTCTCGTTCGTCCATCTTCGTCCTCCCATTTGATCCCTCGGCCTTCTTTGTACCAATTTCATCTCGTTCGTCCCTCTTCTTCTTCCCATTTGATCCCTAGGCCTTCTTTGGACCAAGTTCGTCTCGTTCGTCCATCTTCGTCCTCCCATTTGATCCCTTGGCCTTCTTTGTACCATGTTCGTCTCGTCCGTCCCTCTTCATCTTCCCATTTGATCCGTAGGCCTTCTTTGGACCAAGTTCGTCTCGTTCGTCCATCTTCGTCCTCCCATTTGATCCATTGGAATTATTAGGACCAAGTTCGTCTCGTTCGTCCATCTTCGTCCTCCCATTTGATCCCTTGGCCTTCTTTATACCAAGTTCATCTCGTTCGTCCCTCTCGTCCTCCCATTTGATCCCTATGCCGTGTTTGGACCATGTTCGTCTCGTTCGTCCATCTTCGTCCTCCCATTTGATCCGTAGTCCTTCTTTGGACCAAGTTCGTCTCGTTCGTCCATCTTCGTCCTCCCATTTGATCTGTTGGAATTATTTGGACCAAGTTCGTCTCGTTCGTCCATCTTCGTCCACCCATTTGATCCCTTGGCCTTCTTTGTACCAAGTTCATCTCATTTGTCCCACTTCGTCCTCCCATTTGATCCCTAGGCCTTCTTTGGACCAAGTTCGTCTCATTCGTCCATCTTCGTGCTCCCATTTAATCCGTAGGCCTTCTTTGGACCAAGTTCGTCTCGTTCGTCCATCTTCGTGCTCCCATTTCATCCGTAGGCCTTCTTTGGACAAAGTTCATCTCGTTCGTCCATCTTCGTGCTCCCATTTGATCCGTTGGCCTTCTTTGTACCATGTTCGTCTCATTCGTCCATCTTCGTCCTCCCATTTGATCCCTAGGCCTTCTTTGTACCAAGTTCGTCTCGTTCGTCCCTCTTCTTCTTCCCATTTGATCCCTAGGCCTTCTTTGTACCAAGTTCGTCTCGTTCGTCCCTCTTCGTCCTCTAATTTGATCCCTAGGCCTTCTTTGGACCAAGTTCTTCTCGTTCGTCCATCTTCGTCCTCCCATTTGATCCATTGGCCTTCTTTGGACCAAGTTCGTCCCGTTCGTCCATCTTCGTCCTCCCATTTGATCCCTTGGTCTTCTTTGTACCATGTTCGTCTCGTTCGTCCCTCTTCTTCTTCCCATTTGATCCCTAGGCCTTCTTTGGACCAAGTTCGTCTCGTTCGTCCATCTTCGTCCTCCCATTTCATCCCTTGGCCTTCTTTGTACCACGTTCGTCTCGTCCGTCCCTCTTCCTCTTCCCATTTGATCCGTAGGCCTTCTTTGGACCAAGTTCGTCTCGTTCGTCCATCTTCGTCCTCCCATTTGATCCGTTGGAATTATTTGGACCAAGTTCGTCTCGTTCGTCCATCTTCGTCCTCCCATTTGATCCCTTGGCCTTCTTTATACCAAGTTCATCTCGTTCGTCCCTCTTCGTCCTCCCATTTGATCCCTATGCCGTCTTTGGACCAAGTTCGTCTCGTTCGTCCATCTTCGTCCTCCCATTTGATCCCTTGGTCTTCTTTGTACCAAGTTCGTCTCGTTCGTCCATCTTCGTCCTCCCATTTGATCCGTAGGCCTTCTTTGGACCAAGTTCGTCTCGTTCGTCCATCTTCGTGCTCCCATTTGATCCGTTGGCCTTCTTTGGACCAAGTTCGTCCCGTTCGTCCATCTTCGTCCTCCCATTTGATCCCTTGGCCATCTTTGTACCATGTTCGTCTCGTTCGTCCCTCTTCGTCTTCCCATTTGATCCGTAGGCCTTCTTTGGACCAAGTTCATCTCGTTCGTCCATCTTCGTCCTCCCATTTGATCTGTTGGAATTATTTGGACTAAGTTCGTCTCGTTCGTCCATCTTCGTCCACCCATTTGATCCCTTGGCCTTCTTTGTACCAAGTTCGTCTCATTTGTCCCACTTCGTCCTCCCATTTAATCCCTAGGCCTTCTTTGGACCAAGTTCGTCTCGTACGTCCATCTTCGTCCTCCCATTTGATCCATAGGCCTTCTTTGGACCAAGTTCGTCTCATTCGTCCATCTTCGTGCTCCCATTTAATCCGTAGGCCTTCTTTGGACAAAGTTCGTCTCGTTTGTCCATCTTCGTGCTCCCATTTGATCCGTTGGCCTTCTTTGTACCATGTTCGTCTCGTTCGTCCATCTTCGTCCTCCCATTTGATCCCTAGGCCTTCTTTGTAGCAAGTTCGTCTCGTTCGTCCCTCTTCTTCTTCCCATTTGATCCCTAGGCCTTCTTTCGACCAAGTTCGTCTCGTTCGTCCATCTTCGTCCTCCCGTTTGATCCATAGGCCTTCTTCGGACCAAGTTCGTCTCGTTCGTCCATCTTCGTCCTCCCATTTGATCCCTTGGCCTTCTTTATACCAAGTTCATCTCGTTCGTCCCTCTTCGTCCTCCCATTTGATCCCTATGCCGTCTTTGGACCAAGTTCGTCTCGTTCGTCCATCTTCGTCCTCCCATTTGATCCCTTGGTCTTCTTTGTTCCAAGTTCGTCTCGTTCGTCCATCTTCGTCCTCCCATTTGATCCGTAGGCCTTCTTTGGACCAAGTTCGTCTCGTTCGTCCATCTTCGTGCTCCCATTTGATCCGTTGGCCTTCTTTGGACCAAGTTCGTCCCGTTCGTCCATCTTCTTCCTCCCATTTGATCCCTTGGCCTTCTTTGTACCATGTTCGTCTCGTTCGTCCCTCTTCGTCTTCCCATTTGATCCGTAGGCCTTCTTTGGACCAAGTTCATCTCGTTCGTCCATCTTCGTCCTCCCATTTGATCTGTTGGAATTATTTGGACCAAGTTCGTCTCGTTCGTCCATCTTCGTCCACCCATTTGATCCCTTGGCCTTCTTTGTACCAAGTTCGTCTCATTTGTCCCACTTCGTCCTCCCATTTGATCCCTAGGCCTTCTTTGGACCAAGTTCGTCTCGTACGTCCATCTTCGTCCTCCCATTTGATCCATAGGCCTTCTTTGGACCAAGTTCGTCTCATTCGTCCATCTTCGTGCACCCATTTAATCCGTAGGCCTTCTTTGGACAAAGTTCGTCTCGTTTGTCCATCTTCGTGCTCCCATTTGATCCGTTGGCCTTCTTTGTACCATGTTCGTCTCGTTCGTCCATCTTCGTCCTCCCATTTGATCCCTAGGCCTTCTTTGTACCAAGTTCGTCTCGTTCGTCCCTCTTCTTCTTCCCATTTGATCCCTAGGCCTTCTTTCGACCAAGTTCGTCTCGTTCGTCCATCTTCGTCCTCCCGTTTGATCCAAAGGCCTTCTTCGGACCAAGTTCGTCTCGTTCGTCCATCTTCGTGCTCCCATTTAATCCGTAGGCCTTCTTTGGACAAAGTTCGTCTCGTTCGTCCATCTTCGTGCTCCCATTTGATCCGTTGGCCTTCTTTGTACCATGTTCGTCTCGTTCGTCCATCTTCGTCCTCCCATTTGATCCCTAGGCCTTCTTTGTACCAAGTTCGTCTCGTTCGTCCCTGTTCTTCTTCCCATTTGATCCCTAGGCCTTCTTTGCGCCAAGTTCGTCTCGTTCGTCCCTCTTCGTCCTCCCATTTGATCCCTAGGCCTTCTTTGGACCAAGTTCTTCTCGTTCGTCCATCTTCGTCCTCCCATTTGATCCCTTGGCCTTCTTTGTACCAAGTTCGTCTCGTTCGTCCATCTTCGTCCTCCCATTTGATCCGTAGGCCTTCTTTGGACCAAGTTCGTCTCGTTCGTCCATCTTCGTGCTCCCATTTGATCCGTTGGCCTTCTTTGGACCAAGTTCGTCCCGTTCGTCCATCTTCGTCCTCCCATTTGATCCCTTGGCCTTCTTTGTACCATGTTCGTCTCGTTCGTCCCTCTTCGTCTTCCCATTTGATCCGTAGGCCTTCTTTGGACCAAGTTCATCTCGTTCGTCCATCTTCGTCCTCCCATTTGATCTGTTGGAATTATTTGGACCAAGTTCGTCTCGTTCGTCCATCTTCGTCCACCCATTTCATCCCTTGGCCTTCTTTGTACCAAGTTCGTCTCATTTGTCCCACTTCGTCCTCCCATTTGATCCCTAGGCCTTCTTTGGACCAAGTTCGTCTCGTACGTCCATCTTCGTCCTCCCATTTGATCCATAGGCCTTCTTTGGACCAAGTTCGTCTCATTCGTCCATCTTCGTGCTCCCATTTAATCCGTAGGCCTTCTTTGGACAAAGTTCGTCTCGTTTGTCCATCTTCGTGCTCCCATTTGATCCGTTGGCCTTCTTTGTACCATGTTCGTCTCGTTCGTCCATCTTCGTCCTCCCATTTGATCCCTAGGCCTTCTTTGTACCAAGTTCGTCTCGTTCGTCCCTCTTCTTCTTCCCATTTGATCCCTAGGCCTTCTTTCGACCAAGTTCGTCTCGTTCGTCCATCTTCGTCCTCCCGTTTGATCCATAGGCCTTCTTCGGACCAAGTTCGTCTCGTTCGTCCATCTTCGTGCTCCCATTTAATCCGTAGGCCTTCTTTGGACAAAGTTCGTCTCGTTCGTCCATCTTCGTCCTCCCATTTGATCCCTTGGCCTTCTTTATACCAAGTTCATCTCGTTCGTCCCTCTTCGTCCTCCCATTTGATCCCTATGCCGTCTTTGGACCAAGTTCGTCTCGTTTGTCCATCTTCGTCCTCCCATTTGATCCCTTGGTCTTCTTTGTACCAAGTTCGTCTCGTTCGTCCATCTTCGTCCTCCCATTTGATCCGTAGGCCTTCTTTGGACCAAGTTCGTCTCGTTCGTCCATCTTCGTGCTCCCATTTGATCCGTTGGCCTTCTTTGGACCAAGTTCGTCCCGTTCGTCCATCTTCTTCCTCCCATTTGATCCCTTGGCCTTCTTTGTACCATGTTCGTCTCGTTCGTCCCTCTTCGTCTTCCCATTTGATCCGTAGGCCTTCTTTGGACCAAGTTCATCTCGTTCGTCCATCTTCGTCCTCCCATTTGATCTGTTGGAATTATTTGGACCAAGTTCGTCTCGTTCGTCCATCTTCGTCCACCCATTTGATCCCTTGGCCTTCTTTGTACCAAGTTCGTCTCATTTGTCCCACTTCGTCCTCCCATTTGATCCCTAGGCCTTCTTTGGACCAAGTTCGTCTCGTACGTCCATCTTCGTCCTCCCATTTGATCCATAGGCCTTCTTTGGACCAAGTTCGTCTCATTCGTCCATCTTCGTGCTCCCATTTAATCCGTAGGCCTTCTTTGGACAAAGTTCGTCTCGTTTGTCCATCTTCGTGCTCCCATTTGATCCGTTGGCCTTCTTTGTACCATGTTCGTCTCGTTCGTCCATCTTCGTCCTCCCATTTGATCCCTAGGCCTTCTTTGTACCAAGTTCGTCTCGTTCGTCCCTGTTCTTCTTCCCATTTGATCCCTAGGCCTTCTTTGCACCAAGTTCGTCTCGTTCGTCCCTCTTCGTCCTCCCATTTGATCCCTAGGCCTTCCTTGGACCAAGTTCTTCTCGTTCGTCCATCTTCGTCCTCCCATTTGATCCCTTGGCCTTCTTTGTACCATGTTCGTCTCGTCCGTCCCTCTTCATCTTCCCATTTGATCCGTAGGCCTTCTTTGGACCAAGTTCGTCTCGTTCGTCCATCTTCGTCCTCCCATTTGATCCATTGGAATTATTTGGACCAAGTTCGTCTCGTTCGTCCATCTTCGTCCTCCCATTTGATCCCTTGGCCTTCTTTATACCAAGTTCATCTCGTTCGTCCCTCTTCGTCCTCCCATTTGATCCCTATGCCGTCTTTGGACCAAGTTCGTCTCGTTCGTCCATCTTCGTCCTCCCATTTGATCCGTAGGCCTTCTTTGGACCAAGTTCGTCTCGTTCGTCCATCTTCGTCCTCCCATTTGATCCGTTGGCCTTCTTTGGACCAAGTTCGTCCCGTTCGTCCATCTTCGTCCTCCCGTTTGATCCCTTGGCCTTCTTTGTACCATGTTCGTCTCGTTCTTCCCTCTTCGTCTTCCCATTTGATCTGTTGGAATTATTTGGACCAAGTTCGTCTCGTTCGTCCATCTTCGTCCACCCATTTGATCCCTTGGCCTTCTTTGTACCAAGTTCGTCTCATTTGTCCCACTTCGTCCTCCCATTTGATCCCTAGGCCTTCTTTGGACCAAGTTCGTCTCGTCCGTCCCTCTTCCTCTTCCCATTTGATCCATAGGCCTTCTTTGGACCAAGTTCGTCTCGTTCGTCCATCTTCGTCCTCCCATTTGATCAATTGGAATTATTTGTACCAAGTTCGTCTCGTTCGTCCATCTTCGTCCTCCCATTTGATCCCTTGGCCTTCTTTATACCAAGTTCATCTCGTTCGTCCCTCTTCGTCCTCCCATTTGATCCCTATGCCGTCTTTGGACCAAGTTCGTCTCGTTCGTCCATCTTCGTCCTCCCATTTGATCCCTTGGTCTTCTTTGTACCATGTTCGTCTCGTTCGTCCCTCTTCGTCTTCCCATTTGATCCGTAGGCCTTCTTTGGACCAAGTTCGTCTCGTTCGTCCATCTTCGTCCTCCCATTTGATCCCTTGGCCTTCTTTGTACCATGTTCGTCTCGTCCGTCCCTCTTCATCTTCCCATTTGATCCGTAGGCCTTCTTTGGACCAAGTTCGTCTCGTTCGTCCATCTTTGTCCTCCCATTTGATCCATTGGAATTATTTGGACCAAGTTCGTCTCGTTCGTCCATCTTCGTCCTCCCATTTGATCCCTTGGCCTTCTTTATACCAAGTTCATCTCCTTCGTCCCTCTTCGTCCTCCCATTTGATCCCTATGCCGTCTTTGGACCAAGTTCGTCTCGTTCGTCCATCTTCGTCCTCCCATTTGATCCGTAGGCCTTCTTTGGACCAAGTTCGTCTCGTTCGTCCATCTTCGTCCTCCCATTTGATCCGTTGGCCTTCTTTGGACCAAGTTCGTCCCGTTCGTCCATCTTCGTCCTCCCGTTTGATCCCTTGGCCTTCTTTGTACCATGTTCGTCTCGTTCGTCCCTCTTCGTCTTCCCATTTGATCCGTAGGCCTTCTTTGGACCAAGTTCATCTCGTTCGTCCATCTTCGTCCTCCCATTTGATCTGTTGGAATTATTTGGACCAAGTTCGTCTCGTTCGTCCATCTTCGTCCACCCATTTGATCCCTTGGCCTTCTTTGTACCAAGTTCGTCTCATTTGTCCCACTTCGTCCTCCCATTTGATCCCTAGGCCTTCTTTGGACCAAGTTCGTCTCGTACGTCCATCTTTGTCCTCCCATTTGATCCATAGGCCTTCTTTGGACCAAGTTCGTCTCATTCGTCCATCTTCGTGCTCCCATTTAATCCGTAGGCCTTCTTTGGACAAAGTTCGTCTCGTTTGTCCATCTTCGTGCTCCCATTTGATCCGTTGGCCTTCTTTGTACCATGTTCGTCTCGTTCGTCCATCTTCGTCCTCCTATTTGATCCATAGGCCTTCTTTGTACCAAGTTCGTCTCGTTCGTCCCTCTTCTTCTTCCCATTTGATCCCTAGGCCTTCTTTCGACCAAGTTCGTCTCGTTCGTCCATCTTCGTCCTCCCGTTTGATCCATAGGCCTTCTTTGGACCAAGTTCGTCTCGTTCTTCCATCTTCGTGCTCCCAAATAATCCGTAGGCCTTCTTTGGACAAAGTTCGTCTCGTTCGTCCATCTTCGTGCTCCCATTTGATCCGTTGGCCTTCTTTGTACCATGTTCGTCTCGTTCGTCCATCTTCGTCCTCCCATTTGATCCCTAGGCCTTCTTTGTACCAAGTTCGTCTCGTTCGTCCCTCTTCTTCTTCCCATTTGATCCCTAGGCCTTCTTTGTACCAAGTTCGTCTCGTTCGTCCCTCTTCGTCCTCCCATTTGATCCCTAGGCCTTCTTTGGACCAAGTTCGTCTCGTTCGTCCATCTACGTCCTCCCATTTGATCCAGAGGCCTTCTTTGGACCAAGTTCGTCTCGTTCGTCCATCTTCGTCCTCCCATTTGATCCGTTGGCCTTCTTTGGACCAAGTTCGTCCCGTTCGTCCATCTTCGTCCTCCCATTTGATCCCTTGGCCTTCTTTGTACCATGTTCGTCTCATTCGTCCCTCTTCGTCTTCCCATTTGATCCGTAGGCCTTCTTTGGACCAAGTTCATCTCGTTCGTCCATCTTCGTCCTCCCATTTGATCTGTTGGAATTATTTGGACCAAGTTCGTCTCGTTCGTCCATCTTCGTCCTCCCATTTGATCCGTTGGCCTTCTTTGGACCAAGTTCGTCCCGTTCGTCCATCTTCGTCCTCCCATTTGATCCCTTGGCCTTCTTTGGACCAAGTTCGTCTCGTTCGTCCATCTTCGTCCTCCCATTTGATCCCTTGGTCTTCTTTGTACCATGTTCGTCTCGTTCGTCCCTCTTCGTCTTCCCATTTGATCCGTAGGCCTTCTTTGGACCAAGTTCGTCTCGTTCGTCCATCTTCGTCCTCCCATTTGATCCCTTGGCCTTCTGTGTACCATGTTCGTCTCGTCCGTCCCTCTTCATCTTCCCATTTGATCCGTAGGCCTTCTTTGGACCAAGTTCGTCTCGTTCGTCCATCTTCGTCCTCCCATTTGATCCATTGGAATTATTTGGACCAAGTTCGTCTCGTTCGTCCATCTTCGTCCTCCAATTTGATCCCTTGGCCTTCTTTATACCAAGTTCATCTCGTTCGTCCCTCTTCGTCCTCCCATTTGATCCCTATGCCGTCTTTGGACCAAGTTCGTCTCGTTCGTCCATCTACGTCCTCCCATTTGATCCAGAGGCCTTCTTTGGACCAAGTTCGTCTCGTTCGTCCATCTTCGTCCTCCCATTTGATCCGTTGGCCTTCTTTGGACCAAGTTCGTCCCGTTCGTCCATCTTCGTCCTCCCATTTGATCCCTTGGCCTTCTTTGTACCATGTTCGTCTCATTCGTCCCTCTTCGTCTTCCCATTTGATCCGTAGGCCTTCTTTGGACCAAGTTCATCTCGTTCGTCCATCTTCGTCCTCCCATTTGATCTGTTGGAATTATTTGGACCAAGTTCGTCTCGTTCGTCCATCTTCGTCCACCCATTTGATCCCTTGGCCTTATTTGGACCAAGTTCGTCTCGTACGTCCATCTTCGTCCTCCCATTTGATCCATAGGCCTTCTTTGGACCAAGTTCGTCTCATTCGTCCATCTTCGTGCTCCCATTTAATCCGTAGGCCTTCTTTGGACAAAGTTCGTCTCGTTTGTCCATCTTCGTGCTCCCATTTGATCCGTTGGCCTTCTTTGTACCATGTTCGTCTCGTTCGTCCATCTTCGTCCTCCCATTTGATCCCTAGGCCTTCTTTGTACCAAGTTCGTCTCGTTCGTCCCTCCTCTTCTTCCCATTTGATCCCTAGGCCTTCTTTGTACCAAGTTCGTCTCGTTCGTCCCTCTTCGTCCTCCCATTTGATCCCTAGGCCTTCTTTGGACCAAGTTCTTCTCGTTCGTCCATCTTCGTCCTCCCATTTGATCCCTTGGCCTTCTTTGTACCATGTTCGTCTCGTCCGTCCCTCTTCATCTTCCCATTTGATCCGTAGGCCTTCTTTGGACCAAGTTCGTCTCGTTCGTCCATCTTCGTCCTCCCATTTGATCCATTGGAATTATTTGGACCAAGTTCGTCTCGTTCGTCCATCTTCGTCCTCCCATTTGATCCCTTGGCCTTCTTTATACCAAGTTCATCTCGTTCGTCCCTCTTCGTCCTCCCATTTGATCCCTATGCCGTCTTTGGACCAAGTTCGTCTCGTTCGTCCATCTTCGTCCTCCCATTTGATCCGTAGGCCTTCTTTGGACCAAGTTCGTCTCGTTCGTCCATCTTCGTCCTCCCATTTGATCCGTTGGCCTTCTTTGGACCAAGTTCGTCCCGTTCGTCCATCTTCGTCCTCCCGTTTGATCCCTTGGCCTTCTTTGTACCATGTTCGTCTCGTTCGTCCCTCTTCGTCTTCCCATTTGATCTGTTGGAATTATTTGGACCAAGTTCGTCTCGTTCGTCCATCTTCGTCCACCCATTTGATCCCTTGGCCTTCTTTGTACCAAGTTCGTCTCATTTGTCCCACTTCGTCCTCCCATTTGATCCCTAGGCCTTCTTTGGACCAAATTCGTCTCGTCCGTCCCTCTTCCTCTTCCCATTTGATCCATAGGCCTTCTTTGGACCAAGTTCGTCTCGTTCGTCCATCTTCGTCCTCCCATTTGATCAATTGGAATTATTTGGACCAAGTTCGTCTCGTTCGTCCATCTTCGTCCTCCCATTTGATCCCTTGGCCTTCTTTATACCAAGTTCATCTCGTTCGTCCCTCTTCGTCCTCCCATTTGATCCCTATGCCGTCTTTGGACCAAGTTCGTCTCGTTCGTCCATCTTCGTCCTCCCATTTGATCCCTTGGTCTTCTTTGTACCATGTTCGTCTCGTTCGTCCCTCTTCGTCTTCCCATTTGATCCGTAGGCCTTCTTTGGACCAAGTTCGTCTCGTTCGTCCATCTTCGTCCTCCCATTTGATCCCTTGGCCTTCTGTGTACCATGTTCGTCTCGTCCGTCCCTCTTCATCTTCCCATTTGATCCGTAGGCCTTCTTTGGACCAAGTTCGTCTCGTTCGTCCATCTTCGTCCTCCCATTTGATCCATTGGAATTATTTGGACCAAGTTCGTCTCGTTCGTCCATCTTCGTCCTCCAATTTGATCCCTTGGCCTTCTTTATACCAAGTTCATCTCGTTCGTCCCTCTTCGTCCTCCCATTTGATCCCTATGCCGTCTTTGGACCAAGTTCGTCTCGTTCGTCCATCTACGTCCTCCCATTTGATCCAGAGGCCTTCTTTGGACCAAGTTCGTCTCGTTCGTCCATCTTCGTCCTCCCATTTGATCCGTTGGCCTTCTTTGGACCAAGTTCGTCCCGTTCGTCCATCTTCGTCCTCCCATTTGATCCCTTGGCCTTCTTTGTACCATGTTCGTCTCATTCGTCCCTCTTCGTCTTCCCATTTGATCCGTAGGCCTTCTTTGGACCAAGTTCATCTCGTTCGTCCATCTTCGTCCTCCCATTTGATCTGTTGGAATTATTTGGACCAAGTTCGTCTCGTTCGTCCATCTTCGTCCACCCATTTGATCCCTTGGCCTTATTTGGACCAAGTTCGTCTCGTACGTCCATCTTCGTCCTCCCATTTGATCCATAGGCCTTCTTTGGACCAAGTTCGTCTCATTCGTCCATCTTCGTGCTCCCATTTAATCCGTAGGCCTTCTTTGGACAAAGTTCGTCTCGTTTGTCCATCTTCGTGCTCCCATTTGATCCGTTGGCCTTCTTTGTACCATGTTCGTCTCGTTCGTCCATCTTCGTCCTCCCATTTGATCCCTAGGCCTTCTTTGTACCAAGTTCGTCTCGTTCGTCCCTCCTCTTCTTCCCATTTGATCCCTAGGCCTTCTTTGTACCAAGTTCGTCTCGTTCGTCCCTCTTCGTCCTCCCATTTGATCCCTAGGCCTTCTTTGGACCAAGTTCTTCTCGTTCGTCCATCTTCGTCCTCCCATTTGATCCCTTGGCCTTCTTTGTACCATGTTCGTCTCGTCCGTCCCTCTTCATCTTCCCATTTGATCCGTAGGCCTTCTTTGGACCAAGTTCGTCTCGTTCGTCCATCTTCGTCCTCCCATTTGATCCATTGGAATTATTTGGACCAAGTTCGTCTCGTTCGTCCATCTTCGTCCTCCCATTTGATCCCTTGGCCTTCTTTATACCAAGTTCATCTCGTTCGTCCCTCTTCGTCCTCCCATTTGATCCCTATGCCGTCTTTGGACCAAGTTCGTCTCGTTCGTCCATCTTCGTCCTCCCATTTGATCCGTAGGCCTTCTTTGGACCAAGTTCGTCTCGTTCGTCCATCTTCGTCCTCCCATTTGATCCGTTGGCCTTCTTTGGACCAAGTTCGTCCCGTTCGTCCATCTTCGTCCTCCCGTTTGATCCCTTGGCCTTCTTTGTACCATGTTCGTCTCGTTCGTCCCTCTTCGTCTTCCCATTTGATCTGTTGGAATTATTTGGACCAAGTTCGTCTCGTTCGTCCATCTTCGTCCACCCATTTGATCCCTTGGCCTTCTTTGTACCAAGTTCGTCTCATTTGCCCCACTTCGTCCTCCCATTTGATCCCTAGGCCTTCTTTGGACCAAATTCGTCTCGTCCGTCCCTCTTCCTCTTCCCATTTGATCCATAGGCCTTCTTTGGACCAAGTTCGTCTCGTTCGTCCATCTTCGTCCTCCCATTTGATCAATTGGAATTATTTGGACCAAGTTCGTCTCGTTCGTCCATCTTCGTCCTCCCATTTGATCCCTTGGCCTTCTTTATACCAAGTTCATCTCGTTCGTCCCTCTTCGTCCTCCCATTTGATCCCTATGCCGTCTTTGGACCAAGTTCGTCTCGTTCGTCCATCTTCGTCCTCCCATTTGATCCCTTGGTCTTCTTTGTACCATGTTCGTCTCGTTCGTCCCTCTTCGTCTTCCCATTTGATCCGTAGGCCTTCTTTGGACCAAGTTCGTCTCGTTCGTCCATCTTCGTCCTCCCATTTGATCCCTTGGCCTTCTTTGTACCATGTTCGTCTCGTCCGTCCCTCTTCATCTTCCCATTTGATCCGTAGGCCTTCTTTGGACCAAGTTCGTCTCGTTCGTCCATCTTCGTCCTCCCATTTGATCCATTGGAATTATTTGGACCAAGTTCGTCTCGTTCGTCCATCTTCGTCCTCCCATTTGATCCCTTGGCCTTCTTTATACCAAGTTCATCTCGTTCGTCCCTCTTCGTCCTCCCATTTGATCCCTATGCCGTCTTTGGACCAAGTTCGTCTCGTTCGTCCATCTTCGTCCTCCCATTTGATCCGTAGGCCTTCTTTGGACCAAGTTCGTCTCGTTCGTCCATCTTCGTCCTCCCATTTGATCCGTTGGCCTTCTTTGGACCAAGTTCGTCCCGTTCGTCCATCTTCGTCCTCCCGTTTGATCCCTAGGCCTTCTTTGGACCAAGTTCGTCTCGTACGTCCATCTTTGTCCTCCCATTTGATCCATAGGCCTTCTTTGGACCAAGTTCGTCTCATTCGTCCATCTTCGTGCTCCCATTTAATCCGTAGGCCTTCTTTGGACCAAGTTCGTCTCGTTTGTCCATCTTCGTCCTCCCATTTGATCCCTTGGCCTTCTTTGTACCATGTTCGTCTCGTTCGTCCATCTTCGTCCTCCCATTTGATCCATAGGCCTTCTTTGTACCAAGTTCGTCTCGTTCGTCCCTCTTCTTCTTCCCATTTGATCCCTAGGCCTTCTTTCGACCAAGTTCGTCTCGTTCGTCCATCTTCGTCCTCCCGTTTGATCCATAGGCCTTCTTTGGACCAAGTTCGTCTCGTTCGTCCATCTTCGTGCTCCCAAATAATCCGTAGGCCTTCTTTGGACAAAGTTCGTCTCGTTCGTCCATCTTCGTGCTCCCATTTGATCCGTTGGCCTTCTTTGTACCATGTTCGTCTCGTTCGTCCATCTTCGTCCTCCCATTTGATCCCTAGGCCTTCTTTGTACCAAGTTCGTCTCGTTCGTCCCTCTTCTTCTTCCCATTTGATCCCTAGGCCTTCATTGGACCAAGTTCGTCCCGTTCGTCCATCTTCGTCCTCCCATTTGATCCCTTGGTCTTCTTTGTACCATGTTCGTCTCGTTCGTCCCTCTTCTTCTTCCCATTTGATCCCTAGGCCTTCTTTGGACCAAGTTCGTCTCGTTCGTCCCTCTTCCTCTTCCCATTTGATCCATAGGTCTTCTTTGGACCAAGTTCGTCTCGTTCGTCCATCTTCGTCCTCCCATTTGATCCATTGGAATTATTTGGACCAAGTTCGTCTCGTTCGTCCATCTTCGTCCTCCCATTTGATCCGTAGGCCTTCTTTGGACCAAGTTCGTCTCGTTTGTCCATCTTCGTCCTCCCATTTGATCCGTTGGCCTTCTTTGGACCAAGTTAGTCTCGTTCGTCCATCTTCGTCCTCCCATTTGATCCCTTGGTCTTCTTTGTACCATGTTCGTCTCGTTCGTCCCTCTTCGTCTTCCCATTTGATCCGTAGGCCTTCTTTGGACCAAGTTCGTCTCGTTCGTCCATCTTCGTCCTCCCATTTGATCCCTTGGCCTTCTTTGTACCATGTTCGTCTCGTCCGTCCCTCTTCCTCTTCCCATTTGATCCGTAGGCCTTCTTTGGACCAAGTTCGTCTCGTTCGTCCATCTTCGTCCTCCCATTTGATCCATTGGAATTATTTGGACCAAGTTCGTCTCGTTCGTCCATCTTCGTCCTCCAATTTGATCCCTTGGCCTTCTTTATACCAAGTTCATCTCGTTCGTCCCTCTTCGTCCTCCCATTTGATCCCTATGCCGTCTTTGGACCAAGTTCGTCTCGTTCGTCCATCTTCGTCCTCCCATTTGATCCAGAGGCCTTCTTTGGACCAAGTTCGTCTCGTTCGTCCATCTTCGTCCTCCCATTTGATCCGTTGGCCTTCTTTGGACCAAGTTTGTCCCGTTCGTCCATCTTCGTCCTCCCATTTGATCCCTTGGCCTTCTTTGTACCATGTTCGTCTCATTCGTCCCTCTTCGTCTTCCCATTTGATCCGTAGGCCTTCTTTGGACCAAGTTCATCTCGTTCGTCCATCTTCGTCCTCCCATTTGATCCCTTGGCCTTCTTTGGACCAAGTTTGTCTCGTTCGTCCATCTTCGTCCTCCCATTTGATCCCTTGGTCTTCTTTGTACCATGTTCGTCTCGTTCGTCCCTCTTCGTCTTCCCATTTGATCCGTAGGCCTTCTTTGGACCAAGTTCGTCTCGTTCGTCCATCTTCGTCCTCCCATTTGATCCCTTGGCCTTCTTTGTACCATGTTCGTCTCGTCCGTCCCTCTTCCTCTTCCCATTTGATCCATAGGCCTTCTTTGGACCAAGTTCGTCTCATTCGTCCATCTTCGTGCTCCCATTTAATCCGTAGGCCTTCTTTGGACAAAGTTCGTCTCGTTTGTCCATCTTCGTGCTCCCATTTGATCCGTTGGCCTTCTTTGTACCATGTTCGTCTCGTTCGTCCATCTTCGTCCTCCCATTTGATCCCTAGGCCTTCTTTGTACCAAGTTCGTCTCGTTCGTCCCTCTTCAGCTTCCCATTTGATCCCTAGGCCTTCTTTGTACCAAGTTCGTCTCGTTCGTCCCTCTTCGTCCTCCCATTTGATCCCTAGGCCTTCTTTGGACCAAGTTCTTCTCGTTCGTCCATCTTCGTCCTCCCATTTGATCCGTTGGCCTTCTTTGGACCAAGTTCGTCCCGTTCCTCCATCTTCGTCCTCCCATTTGATCCGTAGGCCTTCTTTGGACCAAGTTCGTCTCGTTCGTCCATCTTCGTCCTCCCATTTGATCCGTTGGCCTTCTTTGGACCAAGTTCGTCCCGTTCGTCCATCTTCGTCCTCCCATTTGATCCCTTGGCCTTCTTTGTACCATGTTCGTCTCGTTCGTCCCTCTTCGTCTTCCCATTTGATCCGTAGGCCTTCTTTGGACCAAGTTCATCTCGTTCGTCCATCTTCGTCCTCCCATTTGATCTGTTGGAATTATTTGGACCAAGTTCGTCTCGTTCGTCCATCTTCGTCCACCCATTTGATCCCTTGGCCTTATTTGGACCAAGTTCGTCTCGTACGTCCATCTTCGTCCTCCCATTTGATCCATAGGCCTTCTTTGGACCAACTTCGTCTCATTCGTCCATCTTCGTGCTCCCATTTAATCCGTAGGCCTTCTTTGGACAAAGTTCGTCTCGTTTGTCCATCTTCGTGCTCCCATTTGATCCGTTGGCCTTCTTTGTACCATGTTCGTCTCGTTCGTCCATCTTCGTCCTCCCATTTGATCCCTAGGCCTTCTTTGTACCAAGTTCGTGTCGTTCCTCCCTCCTCTTCTTCCCATTTGATCCCTAGGCCTTCTTTGTACCAAGTTCGTCTCGTTCGTCCCTCCTCTTCTTCCCATTTGATCCCTAGGCCTTCTTTGTACCAAGTTCGTCTCGTTCGTCCCTCTTCGTCCTCCCATTTGATCCCTAGGCCTTCTTTGGACCAAGTTCGTCCCGTTCGTCCATCTTTGTCCTCCCATTTGATCCCTTGGCCTTCTTTGTACCATGTTCGTCTCGTTCGTCCCTCTTCGTCTTCCCATTTGATCCGTAGGCCTTCTTTGGACCAAGTTCATCTCGTTCGTCCATCTTCGTCCTCCCATTTGATCTGTTGGAATTATTTGGACCAAGTTCGTCTCGTTCGTCCATCTTCGTCCACCCATTTGATCCCTTGGCCTTATTTGGACCAAGTTCGTCTCGTACGTCCATCTTCGTCCTCCCATTTGATCCATAGGCCTTCTTTGGACCAAGTTCGTCTCATTCGTCCATCTTCGTGCTCCCATTTAATCCGTAGGCCTTCTTTGGACAAAGTTCGTCTCGTTTGTCCATCTTCGTGCTCCCATTTGATCCGTTGGCCTTCTTTGTACCATGTTCGTCTCGTTCGTCCATCTTCGTCCTCCCATTTGATCCCTAGGCCTTCTTTGTACCAAGTTCGTCTCGTTCGTCCCTCCTCTTCTTCCCATTTGATCCCTAGGCCTTCTTTGTACCAAGTTCGTCTCGTTCGTCCCTCCTCTTCTTCCCATTTGATCCCTAGGCCTTCTTTGTACCAAGTTCGTCTCGTTCGTCCCTCTTCGTCCTCCCATTTGATCCCTAGGCCTTCTTTGGACCAAGTTCTTCTCGTTCGTCCATCTTCGTCCTCCCATTTGATCCCTTGGCCTTCTTTGTACCATGTTCGTCTCGTCCGTCCCTCTTCATCTTCCCATTTGATCCGTAGGCCTTCTTTGGACCAAGTTCGTCTCGTTCGTCCATCTTCGTCCTCCCATTTGATCCATTGGAATTATTTGGACCAAGTTCGTCTCGTTCGTCCATCTTCGTCCTCCCATTTGATCCCTTGGCCTTCTTTATACCAAGTTCATCTCGTTCGTCCCTCTTCGTCCTCCCATTTGATCCCTATGCCGTCTTTGGACCAAGTTCGTCTCGTTCGTCCATCTTTGTCCTCCCATTTGATCCGTAGGCCTTCTTTGGACCAAGTTCGTCTCGTTCGTCCATCTTCGTCCTCCCATTTGATCCGTTGGCCTTCTTTGGACCAAGTTCGTCCCGTTCGTCCATCTTCGTCCTCCCGTTTGATCCCTTGGCCTTCTTTGTACCATGTTCGTCTCGTTCGTCCCTCTTCGTCTTCCCATTTGATCTGTTGGAATTATTTGGACCATGTTCGTCTCGTTCGTCCATCTTCGTCCACCCATTTGATCCCTTGGCCTTCTTTGTACCAAGTTCGTCTCATTTGTCCCACTTCGTCCTCCCATTTGATCCCTAGGCCTTCTTTGGACCAAGTTCGGTTCGTCCGTCCCTCTTCCTCTTCCCATTTGATCCATAGGCCTTCTTTGGACCAAGTTCGTCTCGTTCGTCCATCTTCGTCCTCCCATTTGATCAATTGGAATTATTTGGACCAAGTTCGTCTCGTTCGTCCATCTTCGTCCTCCCATTTGATCCCTTGTCCTTCTTTATACCAAGTTCATCTCGTTCGCCCCTCTTCGTCCTCCCATTTGATCCCTATGCCGTCTTTGGACCAAGTTCGTCTCGTTCGTCCATCTTCGTCCTCCCATTTGATCCCTTGGTCTTCTTTGTACCATGTTCGTCTCGTTCGTCCCTCTTCGTCTTCCCATTTGATCCGTAGGCCTTCTTTGGACCAAGTTCGTCTCGTTCGTCCATCTTCGTCCTCCCATTTGATCCCTTGGCCTTCTTTGTACCATGTTCGTCTCGTCCGTCCCTCTTCATCTTCCCATTTGATCCGTAGGCCTTCTTTGGACCAAGTTCGTCTCGTTCGTCCATCTTCGTCCTCCCATTTGATCCATTGGAATTATTTGGACCAAGTTCGTCTCGTTCGTCCATCTTCGTCCTCCCATTTGATCCCTTGGCCTTCTTTATACCAAGTTCATCTCGTTCGTCCCTCTTCGTCCTCCCATTTGATCCCTATGCCGTCTTTGGACCAAGTTCGTCTCGTTCGTCCATCTTCGTCCTCCCATTTGATCCGTAGGCCTTCTTTGGACCAAGTTCGTCTCGTTCGTCCATCTTCGTCCTCCCATTTGATCCGTTGGCCTTCTTTGGACCAAGTTCGTCCCGTTCGTCCATCTTCGTCCTCCCGTTTGATCCCTAGGCCTTCTTTGGACCAAGTTCGTCTCGTACGTCCATCTTTGTCCTCCCATTTGATCCATAGGCCTTCTTTGGACCAAGTTCGTCTCATTCGTCCATCTTCGTGCTCCCATTTAATCCGTAGGCCTTCTTTGGACCAAGTTCGTCTCGTTTGTCCATCTTCGTCCTCCCATTTGATCCCTTGGTCTTCTTTGTACCATGTTCGTCTCGTTCGTCCATCTTCGTCCTCCCATTTGATCCATAGGCCTTCTTTGTACCAAGTTCGTCTCGTTCGTCCCTCTTCTTCTTCCCATTTGATCCCTAGGCCTTCTTTCGACCAAGTTCGTCTCGTTCGTCCATTTTCGTCCTCCCGTTTGATCCATAGGCCTTCTTTGGACCAAGTTCGTCTCGTTCGTCCATCTTCGTGCTCCCAAATAATCCGTAGGCCTTCTTTGGACAAAGTTCGTCTCGTTCGTCCATCTTCGTACTCCCATTTGATCCGTTGGCCTTCTTTGTACCATGTTCGTCTCGTTCGTCCATCTTCGTCCTCCCATTTGATCCCTAGGCCTTCTTTGTACCAAGTTCGTCTCGTTCGTCCCTCTTCGTCCTCCCATTTGATCCCTAGGCCTTCTTTGGACCAAGTTCTTCTCGTTCGTCCATCTTCGTCCTCCCATTTGATCCCTTGGCCTTCTTTGTACCATGTTCGTCTCGTCCGTCCCTCTTCATCTTCCCATTTGATCCGTAGGCCTTCTTTGGACCAAGTTCGTCTCGTTCGTCCATCTTCGTCCTCCCATTTGATCCATTGGAATTATTTGGACCAAGTTCGTCTCGTTCGTCCATCTTCGTCCTCCCATTTGATCCCTTGGCCTTCTTTATACCAAGTTCATCTCGTTCGTCCCTCTTCGTCCTCCCATTTGATCCCTATGCCGTCTTTGGACCAAGTTCGTCTCGTTCGTCCATCTTTGTCCTCCCATTTGATCCGTAGGCCTTCTTTGGACCAAGTTCGTCTCGTTCGTCCATCTTCGTCCTCCCATTTGATCCGTTGGCCTTCTTTGGACCAAGTTCGTCCCGTTCGTCCATCTTCGTCCTCCCGTTTGATCCCTTGGCCTTCTTTGTACCATGTTCGTCTCGTTCGTCCCTCTTCGTCTTCCCATTTGATCTGTTGGAATTATTTGGACCAAGTTCGTCTCGTTCTTCCATCTTCGTCCACCCATTTGATCCCTTGGCCTTCTTTGTACCAAGTTCGTCTCATTTGTCCCACTTCGTCCTCCCATTTGATCCCTAGGCCTTCTTTGGACCAAGTTCGGTTCGTCCGTCCCTCTTCCTCTTCCCATTTGATCCATAGGCCTTCTTTGGACCAAGTTCGTCTCGTTCGTCCATCTTCGTCCTCCCATTTGATCAATTGGAATTATTTGGACCAAGTTCGTCTCGTTCGTCCATCTTCGTCCTCCCATTTGATCCCTTGTCCTTCTTTATACCAAGTTCATCTCGTTCGTCCCTCTTCGTCCTCCCATTTGATCCCTATGCCGTCTTTGGACCAAGTTCGTCTCGTTCGTCCATCTTCGTCCTCCCATTTGATCCCTTGGTCTTCTTTGTACCATGTTCGTCTCGTTCGTCCCTCTTCGTCTTCCCATTTGATCCGTAGGCCTTCTTTGGACCAAGTTCGTCTCGTTCGTCCATCTTCGTCCTCCCATTTGATCCCTTGGCCTTCTTTGTACCATGTTCGTCTCGTCCGTCCCTCTTCATCTTCCCATTTGATCCGTAGGCCTTCTTTGGACCAAGTTCGGCTCGTTCGTCCATCTTCGTCCTCCCATTTGATCCATTGGAATTATTTGGACCAAGTTCGTCTCGTTCGTCCATCTTCGTCCTCCCATTTGATCCCTTGGCCTTCTTTATACCAAGTTCATCTCGTTCGTCCCTCTTCGTCCTCCCATTTGATCCCTATGCCGTCTTTGGACCAAGTTCGTCTCGTTCGTCCATCTTCGTCCTCCCATTTGATCCCTAGGCCTTCTTTGGACCAAGTTCGTCTCGTACGTCCATCTTTGTCCTCCCATTTGATCCATAGGCCTTCTTTGGACCAAGTTCGTCTCATTCGTCCATCTTCGTGCTCCCATTTAATCCGTAGGCCTTCTTTGGACCAAGTTCGTCTCGTTTGTCCATCTTCGTCCTCCCATTTGATCCCTTGGTCTTCTTTGTACCATGTTCGTCTCGTTCGTCCATCTTCGTCCTCCCATTTGATCCATAGGCCTTCTTTGTACCAAGTTCGTCTCGTTCGTCCCTCTTCTTCTTCCCATTTGATCCCTAGGCCTTCTTTCGACCAAGTTCGTCTCGTTCGTCCATTTTCGTCCTCCCGTTTGATCCATAGGCCTTCTTTGGACCAAGTTCGTCTCGTTCGTCCATCTTCGTGCTCCCAAATAATCCGTAGGCCTTCTTTGGACAAAGTTCGTCTCGTTCGTCCATCTTCGTACTCCCATTTGATCCGTTGGCCTTCTTTGTACCATGTTCGTCTCGTTCGTCCATCTTCGTCCTCCCATTTGATCCCTAGGCCTTCTTTGTACCAAGTTCGTCTCGTTCGTCCCTCTTCTTCTTCCCATTTGATCCCTAGGCCTTCTTTGGACCAAGTTCGTCCCGTTCGTCCATCTTCGTCCTCCCATTTGATCCCTTGGTCTTCTTTGTACCATGTTCGTCTCGTTCGTCCCTCTTCTTCTTCCCATTTGATCCCTAGGCCTTCTTTGGACCAAGTTCGTCTCGTTCGTCCATCTTCGTCCTCCCATTTGATCCCTTGGCCTTCTTTGTACCACGTTCGTCTCGTCCGTCCCTCTTCCTCTTCCCATTTGATCCATAGGTCTTCTTTGGACCAAGTTCGTCTCGTTCGTCCATCTTCGTCCTCCCATTTGATCCATTGGAATTATTTGGACCAAGTTCGTCTCGTTCGTCCATCTTCGTCCTCCCATTTGATCCCTATGCCGTCTTTGGACCAAGTTCGTCTCGTTCGTCCATCTTTGTCCTCCCATTTGATCCGTAGGCCTTCTTTGGACCAAGTTCGTCGCGTTCGTCCATCTTCGTCCTCCCATTTGATCCGTTGGCCTTCTTTGGACCAAGTTCGTCCCGTTCGTCCATCTTCGTCCTCCCGTTTGATCCCTTGGCCTTCTTTGTACCATGTTCGTCTCGTTCGTCCCTCTTCGTCTTCCCATTTGATCTGTTGGAATTATTTGGACCAAGTTCGTCTCGTTCGTCCATCTTCGTCCAGCCATTTGATCCCTTGGCCTTCTTTGTACCAAGTTCGTCTCATTTGTCCCACTTCGTCCTCCCATTTGATCCCTAGGCCTTCTTTGGACCAAGTTCGTCTCGTCCGTCCCTCTTCCTCTTCCCATTTGATCCATAGGCCTTCTTTGGACCAAGTTCGTCTCGTTCGTCCATCTTCGGCCTCCCATTTGATCAATTGGAATTATTTGGACCAAGTTCGTCTCGTTCGTCCATCTTCGTCCTCCCATTTGATCCCTTGGCCTTCTTTATACCAAGTTCATCTCGTTCGTCCCTCTTCGTCCTCCCATTTGATCCCTATGCCGTCTTTGGACCAAGTTCGTCTCGTTCGTCCATCTTCGTCCTCCCATTTGATCCCTTGGTCTTCTTTGTACCATGTTCGTCTCGTTCGTCCCTCTTCGTCTTCCCATTTGATCCGTAGGCCTTCTTTGGACCAAGTTCGTCTCGTTCGTCCATCTTCGTCCTCCCATTTGATCCCTTGGCCTTCTTTGTACCATGTTCGTCTCGTCCGTCCCTCTTCATCTTCCCATTTGATCCGTAGGCCTTCTTTGGACCAAGTTCGTCTCGTTCGTCCATCTTCGTCCTCCCATTTGATCCATTGGAATTATTTGGACCAAGTTCGTCTCGTTCGTCCATCTTCGTCCTCCCATTTGATCCCTTGGCCTTCTTTATACCAAGTTCATCTCGTTCGTCCCTCTTCGTCCTCCCATTTGATCCCTATGCCGTCTTTGGACCAAGTTCGTATCGTTCGTCCATCTTCGTCCTCCCATTTGATCCGTAGGCCTTCTTTGGACCAAGTTCGTCTCGTTCGTGCATCTTCGTCCTCCCATTTGATCCGTTGGCCTTCTTTGGACCAAGTTCGTCCCGTTCGTCCATCTTCGTCCTCCCGTTTGATCCCTAGGCCTTCTTTGGACCAAGTTCGTCTCGTACGTCCATCTTTGTCCTCCCATTTGATCCATAGGCCTTCTTTGGACCAAGTTCGTCTCATTCGTCCATCTTCGTGCTACCATTTAATCCGTAGGCCTTCTTTGGACCAAGTTCGTCTCGTTTGTCCATCTTCGTCCTCCCATTTGATCCCTTGGTCTTCTTTGTACCATGTTCGTCTCGTTCGTCCATCTTCGTCCTCCCATTTGATCCATAGGCCTTCTTTGTACCAAGTTCGTCTCGTTCGTCCCTCTTCTTCTTCCCATTTGATCCCTAGGCCTTCTTTCGACCAAGTTCGTCTCGTTCGTCCATTTTCGTCCTCCCGTTTGATCCATAGGCCTTCTTTGGACCAAGTTCGTCTCGTTCGTCCATCTTCGTGCTCCCAAATAATCCGTAGGCCTTCTTTGGACAAAGTTCGTCTCGTTCGTCCATCTTCGTGCTCCCATTTGATCCGTTGGCCTTCTTTGTACCATGTTCGTCTCGTTCGTCCATCTTCGTCCTCCCATTTGATCCCTAGGCCTTCTTTGTACCATGTTCGTCTCGTTCGTCCCTCTTCTTCTTCCCATTTGATCCCTAGGCCTTCTTTGGACCAAGTTCGTCTCGTTCGTCCATCTTCGTCCTCCCATTTGATCCCTTGGCCTTCTTTGTACCACGTTCGTCTCGTCCGTCCCTCTTCCTCTTCCCATTTGATCCATAGGTCTTCTTTGGACCAAGTTCGTCTCGTTCGTCCATCTTCGTCCTCCCATTTGATCCATTGGAATTATTTGGACCAAGTTCGTCTCGTTCGTCCATCTTCGTCCTCCCATTTGATCCGTAGGCCTTCTTTGGACCAAGTTCGTCTCGTTTGTCCATCTTCGTCCTCCCATTTGATCCGTTGGCCTTCTTTGGACCAAGTTCGTCTCGTTCGTCCATCTTCGTCCTCCCATTTGATCCCTTGGTCTTCTTTGTACCATGTTCGTCTCGTTCGTCCCTCTTCGTCTTCCCATTTGATCCGTAGGCCTTCTTTGGACCAAGTTCGTCTCGTTCGTCCATCTTCGTCCTCCCATTTGATCCATTGGAATTATTTGGACCAAGTTCGTCTCGTTCGTCCATCTTCGTCCTCCAATTTGATCCCTTGGCCTTCTTTATACCAAGTTCATCTCGTTCGTCCCTCTTCGTCCTCCCATTTGATCCCTATGCCGTCTTTGGACCAAGTTCGTCTCGTTCGTCCATCTTCGTCCTCCCATTTGATCCAGAGGCCTTCTTTGGACCAAGTTCGTCTCGTTCGTCCATCTTCGTCCTCCCATTTGATCCGTTGGCCTTCTTTGGACCAAGTTCGTCCCGTTCGTCCATCTTCGTCCTCCCATTTGATCTCTTGGCCTTCTTTGTACCATGTTCGTCTCATTCGTCCCTCTTCGTCTTCCAATTTGATCCGTAGGCCTTCTTTGGACCAAGTTCATCTCGTTCGTCCATCTTCGTCCTCCCATTTGATCTGTTGGAATTATTTGGACCAAGTTCGTCTCGTTCGTCCATCTTCGTCCACCCATTTGATCCCTTGGCCTTCTTTGGGCCAAGTTCGTCTCGTACGTCCATCTTCGTCCTCCCATTTGATCCATAGGCCTTCTTTGGACCAAGTTCGTCTCATTCGTCCATCTTCGTGCTCCCATTTAATCCGTAGGCCTTCTTTGGACAAAGTTCGTCTCGTTTGTCCATCTTCGTGCTCCCATTTGATCCGTTGGCCTTCTTTGTACCATGTTCGTCTCGTTCGTCCATCTTCGTCCTCCCATTTGATCCCTAGGCCTTCTTTGTACCAAGTTCGTCTCGTTCGTCCCTCTTCTTCTTCCCATTTGATCCCTAGGCCTTCTTTGTACCAAGTTCGTCTCGTTCGTCCCTCTTCGTCCTCCCATTTGATCACTAGGCCTTCTTTGGACCAAGTTCTTCTCGTTCGTCCATCTTCGTCCTCCCATTTGATCCGTTGGCCTTCTTTGGACCAAGTTCGTCCCGTTCCTCCATCTTCGTCCTCCCATTTGATCCGTAGGCCTTCTTTGGACCAAGTTCGTCTCGTTCGTCCATCTTCGTCCTCCCATTTGATCCGTTGGCCTTCTTTGGACCAAGTTCGTCTCGTTCGTCCCTCTTCGTCTTCCCATTTGATCCGTAGGCCTTCTTTGGACCAAGTTCATCTCGTTCGTCCATCTTCGTCCTCCCATTTGATCCCTTGGCCTTCTTTGTACCATGTTCGTCTCGTTCGTCCCTCTTCGTCTTCCCATTTGATCCGTAGGCCTTCTTTGGACCAAGTTCATCTCGTTCGTCCATCTTCGTCCTCCGATTTGATCTGTTGGAATTATTTGGACCAAGTTCGTCTCGTTCGTCCATCTACGTCCACCCATTTGATCCCTTGGCCTTCTTTGTACCAAGTTCGTCTCATTTGTCCCACTTCGTCCTCCCATTTGATCCCTAGGCCTTCTTTGGACCAAGTTCGTCTCGTACGTCCATCTTCGTCCTCCCATTTGATCCATAGGCCTTCTTTGGACCAAGTTCGTCTCATTCGTCCATCTTCGTGCTCCCATTTAATCCGTAGGCCTTCTTTGGACAAAGTTCGTCTCGTTTGTCCATCTTCGTGCTCCCATTTGATCCGTTGGCCTTCTTTGTACCATGTTCGTCTCGTTCGTCCATCTTCGTCCTCCCATTTGATCCCTAGGCCTTCTTTGACCAAGTTCGTCTCGTTCGTCCCTCTTGTTCTTCTCATTTGATCCCTAGTCCTTCTTTGTACCAAGTTCGTCTCGTTCGTCCCTCTTCGTCCTCCCATTTGATCCCTAGGCCTTCTTTGGACCAAGTTCTTCTCGTTCGTCCATCTTCGTCCTCCCATTTGATCCGTTGGCCTTCTTTGGACCAAATTCGTCCCGTTCCTCCATCTTCGTCCTCCCATTTGATCCGTAGGCCTTCTTTGGACCAAGTTCGTCTCGTTCGTCCATCTTCATCCTCCCATTTGATCCGTTGGCCTTCTTTGGACCAAGTTCGTCCCGTTCGTCCATCTTCGTCCTCCCATTTGATCCCTTGGCCTTCTTTGTACCATGTTCGTCTCGTTCGTCCCTCTTCGTCTTCCCATTTGATCCGTAGGCCTTCTTTGGACCAAGTTCATCTCGTTCGTCCATCTTCGTCCTCCCATTTGATCTGTTGGAATTATTTGGACCAAGTTCGTCTCGTTCGTCCATCTTCGTCCACCCATTTGATCCCTTGGCCTTCTTTGTACCAAGTTCGTCTCATTTGTCCCACTTCGTCCTCCCATTTGATCCCTAGGCCTTCTTTGGACCAAGTTCGTCTCGTACGTCCATCTTCGTCCTCCCATTTGATCCATAGGCCTTCTTTGGACCAAGTTCGTCTCATTCGTCGATCTTCGTGCTCCCATTTAATCCGTAGGCCTTCTTTGGACAAAGTTCGTCTCGTTTGTCCATCTTCGTGCTCCCATTTGATCCGTTGGCCTTCTTTGTACCATGTTCGTCTCGTTCGTCCATCTTCGTCCTCCCATTTGATCCCTAGGCCTTCTTTGTACCAAGTTCGTCTCGTTCGTCCCTCTTCTTCTTCCCATTTGATCCCTAGGACTTCTTTGTACCAAGTTCGTCTCGTTCGTCCCTCTTCGTCCTCCCATTTGATCCCTAGGCCTTCTTTGGACCAAGTTCTTCTCGTTCGTCCATCTTCGTCCTCCCATTTGATCCGTTGGCCTTCTTTGGACCAAATTCGTCCCGTTCGTCCATCTTCGTCCTCCCATTTGATCCCTTGGTCTTCTTTGTACCATGTTCGTCTCGTTCGTCCCTCTTCTTCTTCCCATTTGATCCCTAGGCCTTCTTTGGACCAAGTTCGTCTCGTTCGTCCATCTTCGTCCTCCCATTTGATCCCTTGGCCTTCTTTGTACCACGTTCGTCTCGTCCGTCCCTCTTCATCTTCCCATTTGATCCGTAGGCCTTCTTTGGACCAAGTTCGTCTCGTTCGTCCATCTTCGTCCTCCCATTTGATCCATTGGAATTATTTGGACCAAGTTCGTCTCGTTCGTCCATCTTCGTCCTCTCATTTGATCCCTTGGCCTTTTTTATACCAAGTTCATCTCGTTCGTCCCTCTTCGTCCTCCCATTTGATCCCTATGCCGTCTTTGGACCAAGTTCGTCTCGTTCGTCCATCTTCGTCCTCCCATTTGATCCCTTGGTCTTCTTTGTACCATGTTCGTCTCGTTCGTCCTTCTTCGTCTTCCCATTTGATCCGTAGGCCTTCTTTGGACCAAGTTCGTCTCGTTCGTCCATCTTCGTCCTCCCATTTGATCCCTTGGCCTTCTTTGTACCATGTTCGTCTCGTCCGTCCCTCTTCATCTTCCCATTTGATCCGTAGGCCTTCTTTGGACCAAGTTCGTCTCGTTCGTCCATCTTCGTCCTCCCATTTGATCCATTGGAATTATTTGGACCAAGTTCGTGTCGTTCGTCCATCTTCGTCCTCCCATTTGATCCCTTGGCCTTCTTTATACCAAGTTCATCTCGTTCGTCCCTCTTCGTCCTCCCATTTGATCCCTATGCCGTCTTTGGACCAAGTTCGTCTCGTTCGTCCATCTTCGTCCTCCCATTTGATCCGTAGGCCTTCTTTGGACCAAGTTCGTCTCGTTTGTCCATCTTCGTCCTCCCATTTGATCCGTTGGCCTTCTTTGGACCAAGTTCGTCCCGTTCGTCCATCTTCGTCCTCCCATTTGATCCCTTGGCCTTCTTTGTACCATGTTCGTCTCGTTCGTCCCTCTTCGTCTTCCCTTTTGATCCATAGGCCTTCTTTGGACCAAGTTCATCTCGTTCGTCCATCTTCGTCCTCCCATTTGATCTGTTGGAATTATTTGGACCAAGTTCGTCTCGTTCGTCCATCTTCGTCCACCCATTTGATCCCTTGGCCTTCTTTGTACCAAGTTCGTCTCATTTGTCCCACTTCGTCCTCCCATTTGATCCCTAGGCCTTCTTTCGACCAAGTTCGTCTCGTACGTCCATCTTCGTCCTCCCATTTGATCCATAGGCCTTCTTTGGACCAAGTTCATCTCATTCGTCCATCTTCGTGCTCCCATTTAATCCGTAGGCCTTCTTTGGACAAAGTTCGTCTCGTTTGTCCATCTTCGTGCTCCCATTTGATCCGTTGGCCTTCTTTGTACCATGTTCGTCTCGTTCGTCCATCTTCGTCCTCCTATTTGATCCCTAGGCCTTCTTTGTACCAAGTTCGTCTCGTTCGTCCCTCTTCTTCTTCCCATTTGATCCCTAGGCCTTCTTTCGACCAAGTTCGTCTCGTTCGTCCATCTTCGTCCTCCCGTTTGATCCATAGGCCTTCTTTGGACCAAGTTCGTCTCGTTCGTCCATCTTCGTGCTCCCATTTAATCCGTAGGCCTTCTTTGGACAATGTTCGTCTCGTTCGTCCATCTTCGTGCTCCCATTTGATCCGTTGGCCTTCTTTGTACCATGTTCGTCTCGTTCGTCCATCTTCGTCCTCCCATTTGATCCCTAGGCCTTCTTTGTACCAAGTTCGTCTCGTTCGTCCCTCTTCTTCTCCCCATTTGATCCCTAGGCCTTCTTTGTACCAAGTTCGTCTCGTTCGTCCCTCTTCGTCCTCCCATTTGATCCCTAGGCCTTCTTTAGACCAATTTCTTCTCGTTCGTCCATCTTCGTCCTCCCATTTGATCCGTTGGCCTTCTTTGGACCAAGTTCGTCCCGTTCGTCCATCTTCGTCCTCCCATTTGATCCCTTGGTCTTCTTTGTACCATGTTCGTCTCGTTCGTCCCTCTTCTTCTTCCCATTTGATCCCTAGGCCTTCTTTGGACCAAGTTCGTCTCGTTCGTCCATCTTCGTCCTCCCATTTGATCCCTTGGCCTTCTTTGTACCACGTTCGTCTCGTCCGTCCCTCTTCCTCTTCCCATTTGATCCGTAGGCCTTCTTTGGACCAAGTTCGTCTCGTTCTTCCATCTTCGTCCTCCCATTTGATCCATTGGAATTATTTGGACCAAGTTCGTCTCGTTTGTCCATCTTCTTGCTCCCATTTGATCCGTTGGCCTTCTTTGTACCATGTTCGTCTCGTTCGTCCATCTTCGTCCTCCCATTTGATCCCTAGGCCTTCTTTGTACCAAGTTCGTCTCGTTCGTCCCTCTTCTTCTTCCCATTTAATCCCTAGGCCTTCTTTCGACCAAGTTCGTCTCGTTCGTCCATCTTCGTCCTCCCGTTTGATCCATAGGCCTTCTTTGGACCAAGTTCGTCTCGTTCGTCCATCTTCGTGCTCCCATTTAATCCGTAGGCCTTCCTTGGACAAAGTTCGTCTCGTTCGTCCATCTTCGTGCTCCCATTTGATCCGTTGGCCTTCTTTGTACCATGTTCGTCTCGTTCGTCCATCTTCGTCCTCCCATTTGATCCCTAGGACTTCTTTGTACCAAGTTCGTCTCGTTCGTCCCTCTTCTTCTTCCCATTTGATCCCTAGGCCTTCTTTGTACCAAGTTCGTCTCGTTCGTCCCTCTTCGTCCTCCCATTTGATCCCTAGGCCTTCTTTAGACCAATTTCTTCTCGTTCGTCCATCTTCGTCCTCCCATTTGATCCGTTGGCCTTCTTTGGACCAAGTTCGTCCCGTTCGTCCATCTTCGTCCTCCCATTTGATCCCTTGGTCTTCTTTGTACCATGTTCGTCTCGTTCGTCCCTCTTCTTCTTCCCATTTGATCCCTAGGCCTTCTTTGGACCAAGTTCGTCTCGTTCGTCCATCTTCGTCCTCCCATTTGATCCCTTGGCCTTCTTTCTACCACGTTCGTCTCGTCCGTCCCTCTTCCTCTTCCCATTTGATCCGTAGGCCTTCTTTGGACCAAGTTCGCCTCGTTCGTCCATCTTCGTCCTCCCATTTGATCCATTGGAATTATTTGGACCAAGTTCGTCTCGTTCGTCCATCTTCGTCCTCCCATTTGATCCCTTGGCCTTCTTTATACCAAGTTCATCTCGTTCGTCCCTCTTCGTCCTTTGGACCAAGTTCGTCTCGTTCGTCCATCTTCGTCCTCCCATTTGATCCGTAGGCCTTCTTTGGACCAAGTTCGTCTCGTTCGTCCATCTTCGTCCTCCCATTTGATCCGTTGGCCTTCTTTGGACCAAGTTCGTCCCATTCGTCCATCTTCGTGCTCCCATTTGATCCGTTGGCCTTCTTTGTACCATGTTCGTATCGTTCGTCCATCTTCGTCCTCCCATTTGATCCGTAGGCCTTCTTTGTACCAAGTTCGTCTCGTTCGTCCCTCTTCTTCTTCCCATTTGATCCCTAGGCCTTCTTTATACCAAGTTCATCTCGTTCGTCCCTCTTCGTCCTCCCATTTGATCCCTATGCCGTCTTTGGACCAAGTTCGTCTCGTTCGTCCATCTTCGTCCTCCCATTTGATCCGTAGGCCTTCTTTGGACCAAGTTCGTCTCGTTCGTCCATCTTCGTGCTCCCATTTAATCCGTAGGCCTTCTTTGGACAAAGTTCGTCTCGTTCGTCCATCTTCGTGCTCCCATTTGATCCGTTGGCCTTCTTTGTACCATGTTCGTATCGTTCGTCCATCTTCGTCCTCCCATTTGATCCGTAGGCCTTCTTTGTACCAAGTTCGTCTCGTTCGTCCCTCTTCTTCTTCCCATTTGATCCCTAGGCCTTCTTTATACCAAGTTCATCTCGTTCGTCCCTCTTCGTCCTCCCATTTGATCCCTATGCCGTCTTTGGACCAAGTTCGTCTCGTTCGTCCATCTTCGTCCTCCCATTTGATCCGTAGGCCTTCTTTGGACCAAGTTCGTCTCGTTCGTCCATCTTCGTCCTCCCATTTGATCCGTTGGCCTTCTTTGGACCAAGTTCGTCCTGTTCATCCATCTTCGTCCTCCCATTTGATCCCTTGGCCTTCTTTGTACCATGTTCGTCTCGTTCGTCCCTCTTCGTCTTCCCATTTGATCTGTAGGCCTTCTTTGGACCAAGTTCATCTCGTTCGTCCATCTTCGTCCTCCCATTTGTTCTGTTGGAATTATTTGGACCAAGTTCCTCTCGTTCGTCCATCTTCGTCCACCCATTTGATCCCTTGGCCTTCTTTGTACCAAGTTCGTCTCATTTGTCCCACTTCGTCCTCCCATTTGATCCCTAGGCCTTCTTTGGACCAAGTTCGTCTCGTTCGTCCCTCTTCGTCCTCCCATTTGATCCCTATGCCGTCTTTGGACCAAGTTCGTCTCGTTCGTCCATCTTCGTCCTCCTATTTGATCCGTAGGCCTTCTTTGGACCAAGTTCGTCTTGTTCGTCCATCTTCGTCCTCCCATTTGATCCGTTGGCCTTCTTTGGACCAAGTTCGTCCCGTTCATCCATCTTCGTCCTCCCATTTGATCCCTTGGCCTTCTTTGTACCATGTTCGTCTCGTTCGTCCCTCTTCGTCTTCCCATTTGATCCGTAGGCCTTCTTTGGACCAAGTTCATCTCGTTCGTCCATCTTCGTCCTCCCATTTGATCTGTTGGAATTATTTGGACCAAGTTCCTCTCGTTCGTCCATCTTCGTCCACCCATTTGATCCCTTGGCCTTCTTTGTACCAAGTTCGTCTCATTTGTCCCACTTCGTCCTCCCATTTGATCCCTAGGCCTTCTTTGGACCAAGTTCGTCTCGTTCGTCCATCTTCGTCCTCCCATTTGATCCATAGGCCTTCTTTGGACCAATTTCGTCTCGTTCATCCATCTTCGTGCTCCCATTTAATCCATAGGCCTTCTTTGGACAAAGTTCGTCTCGTTCGTCCATCTTCGTGCTCCCATTTGATCCGTTGACCTTCTTTGTACCAAGTTCGTCTCGTTCGTCCCTCTTCTTCTTCCCATTTGATCCCTAGGCCTTCTTTGGACCAAGTTCGTCTCGTTCGTCCATCTTCGTCCTCCCATTTGATCCCTTGGCCTTCTTTGTACCATGTTCGTGTCGTCCGTCCCTCTTCCTCTTCCCATTTGATCCGTAGGCCTTCTTTGGACCAAGTTCGTCTCGTTCGTCCATCTTCGTCCTCCCATTTGATCCATTCGAATTATTTGGACCAAGTTCGTCTCATTCGTCCATCTTCGTCCTCCCATTTGATCCCTTGGCCTTCTTTATACCAAGTTCATCTCGTTCGTCCCTCTTCGTCCTTTGGACCAAGTTCGTCTCGTTCGTCCATCTTCGTCCTCCCATTTGATCCGTAGGCCTTCTTTGGACCAAGTTCGTCTCGTTCGTCCATCTTCGTCCTCCCATTTGATCCGTTGGCCTTCTTTGGACCAAGTTCGTCCCGTTCGTCCATCTTCGTCCTCCCATTTGATCCCTTGGCCTTCTTTGTACCATGTTCGTCTCGTTCGTCCCTCTTCGTCTTCCCATTTGATCCGTAGGCCTTCTTTGGACCAAGTTCATCTCGTTCGTCCATCTTCGTCCTCCCATTTGGTCGGTTGGAATTATTTGGACCAAGTTCGTCTCGTTCGTCCATCTTCGTCCACCCATTTGATCCCTTGGCCTTCTTTGTACCAAGTTCGTCTCGTTCGTCCATCTTCGTCCTCCCATTTGATCCATAGGCCTTTTTTGGACCAAGTTCGTCTCGTTCGTCCATCTTCGTGCTCCCATTTAATCCGTAGGCCTTCTTTGGACAAAGTTCGTCTCGTTCGTCCATCTTCGTGCTCCCATTTGATCCGTTGGCCTTCTTTGTACCATGTTCGTCTCGTTCGTCCATCTTCGTCCTCCCATTTGATCCCTAGGCCTTCTTTGTACCAAGTTCGTCTCGTTCGTCCCTCTTCTTCTTCCCATTTGATCCCTAGGCCTTCTTTGTACCAAGTTCGTCTCGTTCGTCCCTCTTCGTCCTCCCATTTGATCCCTATGCCGTCTTTGGACCAAGTTCGTCTCGTTCGTCCCTCTTCGTCCTCCCATTTGATCTGTTGGCCTTCTTTGTACCATGTTCGTCTCGTTCGTCCATCTTCGTCCTCCCATTTGATCTGTTGGAATTATTTGGACCAAGTTCCTCTCGTTCATCCATCTTCGTCCACCCATTTGATCCCTTGGCCTTCTTTGTACCAAGTTCGTCTCGTTCGTCCCTCTTCGTCCTCCCATTTGATCCCTATGCCGTCTTTGGACCAAGTTCGTCTCGTTCGTCCATCTTCGTCCTCCCATTTGATCCGTAGGCCTTCTTTGGACCAAGTTCGTCTTGTTCGTCCATCTTCGTCCTCCCATTTGATCCGTTGGCCTTTTTTGGACCAAGTTCGTCCAGTTCATCCATCTTCGTCCTCCCATTTGATCCCTTGGCCTTCTTTGTACCATGTTCGTCTCGTTCGTCCCTCTTCGTCTTCCCATTTGATCCGTAGGCCTTCTTTGGACCAAGTTCATCTCGTTCGTCCATCTTCGTCCTCCCATTTGATCTGTTGGAATTATTTGGACCAAGTTCCTCTCGTTCGTCCATCTTCGTCCACCCATTTGATCCCTTGGCCTTCTTTGTACCAAGTTCGTGTCATTTGTCCCACTTCGTCCTCCCATTTGATCCCTAGGCCTTCTTTGGACCAAGTTCGTCTCGTTCGTCCATCTTCGTCCTCCCATTTGATCCATAGGCCTTCTTTGGACCAATTTCGTCTCGTTCGTCCATCTTCGTGCTCCCATTTAATCCGTAGGCCTTCTTTGGACAAAGTTCGTCTCGTTCGTCCATCTTCGTGCTCCCATTTGATCCGTTGGCCTTCTTTGTACCAAGTTCGTCTCGTTCGTCCCTCTTCTTCTTCCCATTTGATCCCTAGGCCTTCTTTGGACCAAGTTCGTCTCGTTCGTCCATCTTCGTCCTCCATTTGATCCCTTGGCCTTCTTTGTACCATGTTCGTGTCGTCCGTCCCTCTTCCTCTTCCCATTTGATCCGTAGGCCTTCTTTGGACCAAGTTCGTGTCGTTCGTCCATCTTCGTCCTCCCATTTGATCCATTGGAATTATTTGGACCAAGTTCGTCTCGTTCGTCCATCTTCGTCCTCCCATTTGATCCCTTGGCCTTCTTTATACCAAGTTCATCTCGTTCGTCCCTCTTCGTCCTTTGGACCAAGTTCGTCTCGTTCGTCCATCTTTGTCCTCCCATTTGATCCGTAGGCCTTCTTTGGACCAAGTTCGTCTCGTTCGTCCATCTTCGTCCTCCCATTTGATCCATTCGAATTATTTGGACCAAGTTCGTCTCGTTCGTCTCGTTCGTCCATCTTCGTCCTCCCATTTGATCCCTTGGCCTTCTTTATACCAAGTTCATCTCGTTCGTCCCTCTTCGTCCTTTGGACCAAGTTCGTCTCGTTCGTCCATCTTCGTCCTCCCATTTGATCCGTAGGCCTTCTTTGGACCAAGTTCGTCTCGTTCGTCCATCTTCGTCCTCCCATTTGATCCGTTGGCCTTCTTTGGACCAAGTTCGTCCCGTTCGTCCATCTTCGTCCTCCCATTTGATCCCTTGGCCTTCTTTGTACCATGTTCGTCTCGTTCGTCCCACTTCGTCTTCCCATTTGATCCGTAGGCCTTCTTTGGACCATATTCGTCTCGTTCGTCCATCTTCTTCCTCCCATTTGATCCGTTGGAATTATTTGGACCAAGTTCGTCTCGTTCGTCCATCTTCGTCCTCCCATTTGATCCCTTGGCCTTCTTTGTACCAAGTTCGTCTCGTTCGTCCCTCTTCGTCCTCCCATTTGATCCCTTGGCCTTCTTTGTACCAAGTTCGTCTCGTTCGTCCATCTTCGTGCTCCCATTTGATCCGTAGGCCTTCTTTGGACAAAGTTCGTCTCGTTCGTCCATCTTCGTGCTCCCATTTGATCCGTTGGCCTTCTTTGTACCATGTTCGTCTCGTTCGTCCATCTTCGTCCTCCCATTTGATCCCTAGGCCTTCTTTGTACCAAGTTCGTCTCGTTCGTCCCTCTTCTTCTTCCCATTTGATCCCTAGGCCTTCTTTGTACCAAGTTCGTCTCGTTCGTCCCTCTTCGTCCTCCCATTTGATCCCTATGCCGTCTTTGGACCAAGTTCGTCTCGTTCGTCCCTCTTCGTCCTCCCATTTGATCCGTTGGCCTTCTTTGTACCATGTTCGTCTCGTTCGTCCATCTTCGTCCTCCCATTTGATCTGTTGGAATTATTTGGACCAAGTTCCTCTCGTTCATCCATCTTCGTCCACCCATTTGATCCCTTGGCCTTCTTTGTACCAAGTTCGTCTCGTTCGTCCCTCTTCGTCCTTCCATTTGATCCCTATGCCGTCTTTGGACCAAGTTCGTCTCGTTCGTCCATCTTCGTCCTCCCATTTGATCCGTAGGCCTTCTTTGGACCAAGTTCGTCTTGTTCGTCCATCTTCGTCCTCCCATTTGATCCGTTGGCCTTCTTTGGACCAAGTTCGTCCCGTTCATCCATCTTCGTCCTCCCATTTGATCCCTTGGCCTTCTTTGTACCATGTTCGTCTCGTTCGTCCCTCTTCGTCTTCCCATTTGATCCGTAGGCCTTCTTTGGACCAAGTTCATCTCGTTCGTCCATCTTCGTCCTCCCATTTGATCTGTTGGAATTATTTGGACCAAGTTCCTCTCGTTCGTCCATCTTCGTCCACCCATTTGATCCCTTGGCCTTCTTTGTACCAAGTTCGTCTCATTTGTCCCACTTCGTCCTCCCATTTGATCCCTAGGCCTTCTTTGGACCAAGTTCGTCTCGTTCGTCCATCTTCGTCCTCCCATTTGATCCATAGGCCTTCTTTGGACCAATTTCGTCTCGTTCGTCCATCTTCGTGCTCCCATTTAATCCGTAGGCCTTCTTTGGACAAAGTTCGTCTCGTTCGTCCATCTTCGTGCTCCCATTTGATCCGTTGGCCTTCTTTGTACCAAGTTCGTCTCGTTCGTCCCTCTTCTTCTTCCCATTTGATCCCTAGGCCTTCTTTGGACCAAGTTCGTCTCGTTCGTCCATCTTCGTCCTCCATTTGATCCCTTGGCCTTCTTTGTACCATGTTCGTGTCGTCCGTCCCTCTTCCTCTTCCCATTTGATTCGTAGGCCTTCTTTGGACCAAGTTCGTCTCGTTCGTCCATCTTCGTCCTCCCATTTGATCCATTGGAATTATTTGGACCAAGTTCGTCTCGTTCGTCCATCTTCGTCCTCCCATTTGATCCCTTGGCCTTCTTTATACCATGTTCATCTCGTTCATCCCTCTTCGTCCTTTGGACCAAGTTCGTCTCGTTCGTCCATCTTTGTCCTCCCATTTGATCCGTAGGCCTTCTTTGGACCAAGTTCGTCTCGTTCGTCCATCTTCGTCCTCCCGTTTTATCCGTTGGCCTTCTTTGGACCAAGTTCGTCCCGTTCGTCCATCTTCGTCCTCCCATTTGATCCCTTGGCCTTCTTTGTACCATGTTCGTCTCGTTCGTCCCTCTTCGTCTTCCCATTTGATCCGTAGGCCTTCTTTGGACCAAGTTCATCTCGTTCGACCATCTTCGTCCTCCCATTTGATCTGTTGGAATTATTTGGACCAAGTTCGTCTCGTTCGTCCATCTTCGTCCACCCATTTGATCCCTTGGCCTTCTTTGTACCAAGTTCGTCTCGTTCGTCCATCTTCGTCCTCCCATTTGATCCATAGGCCTTCTTTGGACCAAGTTCGTCTCGTTCGTCCATCTTCGTGCTCCCATTTAATCCGTAGGCCTTCTTTGGACAAAGTTCGTCTCGTTCGTCCATCTTCGTCCTCCATTTGATCCCTTGGCCTTCTTTGTACCATGTTCGTGTCGTCCGTCCCTCTTCCTCTTCCCATTTGATCCGTAGGCCTTCTTTGGACCAAGTTCGTCTCGTTCGTCCATCTTCGTCCTCCCATTTGATCCATTGGAATTATTTGGACCAAGTTCGTCTCGTTCGTCCATCTTCGTCCTCCCATTTGATCCCTTGGCCTTCTTTATACCAAGTTCATCTCGTTCGTCCCTCTTCGTCCTTTGGACCAAGTTCGTCTCGTTCGTCCATCTTCGTCCTCCCATTTGATCCGTAGGCCTTCTTTGGACCAAGTTCGTCTCGTTCGTCCATCTTCGTCCTCCCGTTTGATCCGTTGGCCTTCTTTGGACCAAGTTCGTCCCGTTCGTCCATCTTCGTCCTCCCATTTGATCCCTTGGCCTTCTTTGTACCATGTTCGTCTCGTTCGTCCCTCTTCGTCTTCCCATTTGATCCGTAGGCCTTCTTTGGACCAAGTTCATCTCGTTCGTCCATCTTCGTCCTCCCATTTGATCTGTTGGAATTATTTGGACCAAGTTCGTCTCGTTCGTCCATCTTCGTCCACCCATTTGATCCCTTGGCCTTCTTTGTACCAAGTTCGTCTCGTTCGTCCATCTTCGTCCTCCCATTTGATCCATAGGCCTTCTTTGGACCAAGTTCGTCTCGTTCGTCCATCTTCGTGCTCCCATTTAATCCGTAGGCCTTCTTTGGACAAAGTTCGTCTCGTTCGTCCATCTTCGTGCTCCCATTTGATCCGTTGGCCTTCTTTGTACCATGTTCGTCTCGTTCGTCCATATTCGTCCTCCCATTTGATCCCTAGGCCTTCTTTGTACCAAGTTCGTCTCGTTCGTCTCTCTTCTTCATCCCATTTGATCCCTAGGCCTTCTTTGTACCAAGTTCGTCTCGTTCGTCCCTCTTCGTCCTCCCATTTGATCCCTAGGCCTTCTTTGGACCAAGTTCTTCTCGTTCGTCCATCTTCGTCCTCCCATTTGATCCGTTGGCCTTCTTTGGACCAAGTTCGTCCCGTTCGTCCATCTTCGTCCTCCCATTTGATCCCTTGGTCTTCTTTGTACCATGTTCGTCTCGTCCGTCCCTCTTCATCTTCCCATTTGATCCGTAGGCCTTCTTTGGACCAAGTTCGTCTCGTTCGTCCATCTTCGTTCTCCCATTTGATCCGTTGGAATTATTTGGACCAAGTTCGTCTCGTTCGTCCATCTTCGTACTCCCATTTGATCCCTTGGCCCTCTTTATACCAAGTTCGTCTCGTTCGTCCCTCTTCGTCCTCCCATTTGATCCATAGGCCTTCTTTGGACCAATTTCGTCTCGTTCGTCCATCTTCGTGCTCCCATTTAATCCGTAGGCCTTCTTTGGACAAAGTTCGTCTCGTTCGTCCATCTTCGTCCTCCATTTGATCCCTTGGCCTTCTTTGTACCATGTTCGTGTCGTCCGTCCCTCTTCCTCTTCCCATTTGATTCGTAGGCCTTCTTTGGACCAAGTTCGTCTCGTTCGTCCATCTTCGTCCTCCCATTTGATCCATTGGAATTATTTGGACCAAGTTCGTCTCGTTCGTCCATCTTCGTCCTCCCATTTGATCCCTTGGCCTTCTTTATACCAAGTTCATCTCGTTCATCCCTCTTCGTCCTTTGGACCAAGTTCGTCTCGTTCGTCCATCTTTGTCCTCCCATTTGATCCGTAGGCCTTCTTTGGACCAAGTTCGTCTCGTTCGTCCATCTTCGTCCTCCCGTTTTATCCGTTGGCCTTCTTTGGACCAAGTTCGTCCCGTTCGTCCATCTTCGTCCTCCCATTTGATCCCTTGGCCTTCTTTGTACCATGTTCGTCTCGTTCGTCCCTCTTCGTCTTCCCATTTGATCCGTAGGCCTTCTTTGGACCAAGTTCATCTCGTTCGACCATCTTCGTCCTCCCATTTGATCTGTTGGAATTATTTGGACCAAGTTCGTCTCGTTCGTCCATCTTCGTCCACCCATTTGATCCCTTGGCCTTCTTTGTACCAAGTTCGTCTCGTTCGTCCATCTTCGTCCTCCCATTTGATCCATAGGCCTTCTTTGGACCAAGTTCGTCTCGTTCGTCCATCTTCGTGCTCCCATTTAATCCGTAGGCCTTCTTTGGACAAAGTTCGTCTCGTTCGTCCATCTTCGTCCTCCATTTGATCCCTTGGCCTTCTTTGTACCATGTTCGTGTCGTCCGTCCCTCTTCCTCTTCCCATTTGATCCGTAGGCCTTCTTTGGACCAAGTTCGTCTCGTTCGTCCATCTTCGTCCTCCCATTTGATCCATTGGAATTATTTGGACCAAGTTCGTCTCGTTCGTCCATCTTCGTCCTCCCATTTGATCCCTTGGCCTTCTTTATACCAAGTTCATCTCGTTCGTCCCTCTTCGTCCTTTGGACCAAGTTCGTCTCGTTCGTCCATCTTCGTCCTCCCATTTGATCCGTAGGCCTTCTTTGGACCAAGTTCGTCTCGTTCGTCCATCTTCGTCCTCCCGTTTGATCCGTTGGCCTTCTTTGGACCAAGTTCGTCCCGTTCGTCCATCTTCGTCCTCCCATTTGATCCCTTGGCCTTCTTTGTACCATGTTCGTCTCGTTCGTCCCTCTTCGTCTTCCCATTTGATCCGTAGGCCTTCTTTGGACCAAGTTCATCTCGTTCGTCCATCTTCGTCCTCCCATTTGATCTGTTGGAATTATTTGGACCAAGTTCGTCTCGTTCGTCCATCTTCGTCCACCCATTTGATCCCTTGGCCTTCTTTGTACCAAGTTCGTCTCGTTCGTCCATCTTCGTCCTCCCATTTGATCCATAGGCCTTCTTTGGACCAAGTTCGTCTCGTTCGTCCATCTTCGTGCTCCCATTTAATCCGTAGGCCTTCTTTGGACAAAGTTCGTCTCGTTCGTCCATCTTCGTGCTCCTATTTGATCCGTTGGCCTTCTTTGTACCATGTTCGTCTCGTTCGTCCATATTCGTCCTCCCATTTGATCCCTAGGCCTTCTTTGTACCAAGTTCGTCTCGTTCGTCTCTCTTCTTCATCCCATTTGATCCCTAGGCCTTCTTTGTACCAAGTTCGTCTCGTTCGTCCCTCTTCGTCCTCCCATTTGATCCCTAGGCCTTCTTTGGACCAAGTTCTTCTCGTTCGTCCATCTTCGTCCTCCCATTTGATCCGTTGGCCTTCTTTGGACCAAGTTCGTCCCGTTCGTCCATCTTCGTCCTCCCATTTGATCCCTTGGTCTTCTTTGTACCATGTTCGTCTCGTCCGTCCCTCTTCATCTTCCCATTTGATCCGTAGGCCTTCTTTGGACCAAGTTCGTCTCGTTCGTCCATCTTCGTTCTCCCATTTGATCCGTTGGAATTATTTGGACCAAGTTCGTCTCGTTCGTCCATCTTCGTACTCCCATTTGATCCCTTGGCCCTCTTTATACCAAGTTCGTCTCGTTCGTCCCTCTTCGTCCTCCCATTTGATCCATAGGCCTTCTTTGGACCAATTTCGTCTCGTTCGTCCATCTTCGTGCTCCCATTTAATCCGTAGGCCTTCTTTGGACAAAGTTCGTCTCGTTCGTCCATCTTCGTGCTCCCATTTGATCCGTTGGCCTACTTTGTACCAAGTTCGTCTCGTTCGTCCCTCTTCTTCTTCCCATTTGATCCCTAGGCCTTCTTTGGACCAAGTTCGTCTCGTTCGTCCATCTTCGTCCTCCATTTGATCCCTTGGCCTTCTTTGTACCATGTTCGTGTCGTCCGTCCCTCTTCCTCTTCCCAATTGATCCGTAGGCTTTCTTTGGACCAAGTTCGTCTCGTTCGTCCATCTTCGTCCTCCCATTTGATCCATTGGAATTATTTGGACCAAGTTCGTCTCGTTCGTCCATCTTCGTCCTCCCATTTGATCCCTTGGCCTTCTTTATACCAAGTTCATCTCGTTCGTCCCTCTTCGTCCTTTGGACCAAGTTCGTCTCGTTCGTCCATCTTCGTCCTCCCATTTGATCCGTAGGCCTTCTTTGGACCAAGTTCGTCTCGTTCGTCCATCTTCGTCCTCCCGTTTGATCCGATGGCCTTCTTTGGACCAAGTTCGTCCCGTTCGTCCATCTTCGTCCTCCCATTTGATCCCTTGGCCTTCTTTGTACCATGTTCGTCTCGTTCGTCCCTCTTCGTCTTCCCATTTGATCCGTAGGCCTTCTTTGGACCAAGTTCATCTCGTTCGACCATCTTCGTCCTCCCATTTGATCTGTTGGAATTATTTGGACCAAGTTCGTCTCGTTCGTCCATGTTCGTCCACCCATTTGATCCCTTGGCCTTCTTTGTACCAAGTTCGTCTCGTTCGTCCATCTTCGTCCTCCCATTTGATCCATAGGCCTTCTTTGGACCAAGTTCGTCTCGTTCGTCCATCTTCGTGCTCCCATTTAATCCGTAGGCCTTCTTTGGACAAAGTTCGTCTCGTTCGTCCATCTTCGTCCTCCATTTTATCCCTTGGCCTTCTTTGTACCATGTTCGTGTCGTCCGTCCCTCTTCCTCTTCCCATTTGATCCGTAGGCCTTCTTTGGACCAAGTTCGTCTCGTTCGTCCATCTTCGTCCTCCCATTTGATCCATTGGAATTATTTGGACCAAGTTCGTCTCGTTCGTCCATCTTCGTCCTCCCATTTGATCCCTTGGCCTTCTTTATACCAAGTTCATCTCGTTCGTCCCTCTTCGTCCTTTGGACCAAGTTCGTCTCGTTCGTCCATCTTCGTCCTCCCATTTGATCCGTAGGCCTTCTTTGGACCAAGTTCGTCAAGTTCGTCCATCTTCGTCCTCCCGTTTGATCCGTTGGCCTTCTTTGGACCAAGTTCGTCCCGTTCGTCCATCTTCGTCCTCCCATTTGATCCCTTGGCCTTCTTTGTACCATGTTCGTCTCGTTCGTCCCTCTTCGTCTTCCCATTTGATCCGTAGGCCTTCTTTGGACCAAGTTCATCTCGTTCGTCCATCTTCGTCCTCCCATTTGATCTGTTGGAATTATTTGGACCAAGTTCGTCTCGTTCGTCCATCTTCGTCCACCCATTTGATCCCTTGGCCTTCTTTGTACCAAGTTCGTCTCGTTCGTTCATCTTCGTCCTCCCATTTGATCCATAGGCCTTCTTTGGACCAAGTTCGTCTCGTTCGTCCATCTTCGTGCTCCCATTTAATCCGTAGGCCTTCTTTGGACAAAGTTCGTCTCGTTCGTCCATCTTCGTGCTCCCATTTGATCCGTTGGCCTTCTTTGTACCATGTTCGTCTCGTTCGTCCATCTTCGTCCTCCCATTTGATCCATAGGCCTTCTTTGGACCAAGTTCGTCTCGTTCGTCCATCTTCGTGCTCCCATTTAATCCGTAGGCCTTCTTTGGACAAAGTTCGTCTCGTTCGTCCATCTTCGTGCTCCCATTTGATCCGTTGGCCTTCTTTGTACCATGTTCGTCTCGTTCGTCCATCTTCGTCCTCCCATTTGATCCCTAGGCCTTCTTTGTACCAAGTTCGTCTCGTTCGTCTCTCTTCTTCTTCCCATTTGATCCCTAGGCCTTCTTTGTACCAAGTTCGTCTCGTTCGTCCCTCTTCGTCCTCCCATTTGATCCCTAGGCCTTCTTTGGACCAAGTTCTTCTCGTTCGTCCATCTTCGTCCTCCCATTTGATCCGTTGGCCTTCTTTGGACCAAGTTCGTCCCGTTCGTCCATCTTCGTCCTCCCATTTGATCCCTTGGTCTTCTTTGTACCATGTTCGTCTCGTCCGTCCCTCTTCATCTTCCCATTTGATCCGTAGGCCTTCTTTGGACCAAGTTCGTCTCGTTCGTCCATCTTCGTTCTCCCATTTGATCCGTTGGAATTATTTGGACCAAGTTCGTCTCGTTCGTCCATCTTCGTACTCCCATTTGATCCCTTGGCCTTCTTTATACCAAGTTCGTCTCGTTCGTCCCTCTTCGTCCTCCCATTTGATCCCTATGCCGTCTTGGGACCAAGTTCGTCTCGTTCGTCCATCTTCGTCCTCCCATTTGATCCGTAGGCCTTCTTTGGACCAAGTTCGTCTCGTTCGTCCATCTTCGTCCTCCCATTTGATCCGTTGGCCTTCTTTGGACCAAGTTCGTCCCGTTCGTCCATCTTCATCCTCCCATTTGATCCCTTGGCCTTCTTTGTACCATGTTCGTCTCGTTCGTCCCTCTTCGTCTTCCCATTTGATCCGTAGGCCTTCTTTGGACCAAGTTCATCTCGTTCGTCTATCTTCGTCCACCCATTTGATCTGTTGGAATTATTTCGACCAAGTTCGTCTCGTTCGTCCATCTTCGTCCACCCATTTGATCCCTTGGCCTTCTTTGTACCAAGTTCGTGTCATTTGTCCCACTTCGTCCTCCCATTTGATCCCTAGGCCTTCTTTGGACCAAGTTCGTCTCGTTCGTCCATCTTCGTCCTCCCATTTGATCCATAGGCCTTCTTTAGACCAAGTTCGTCTCTTTCGTCCATCTTCGTGCTCCCATTTTATCCGTTGGCCTTCTTTGTACGAAGTTCGTCTCGTTCGTCCATCTTCGTGCTCCCATTTGATCCGTTGGCCTTCTTTGTACCATGTTCGTCTCGTTCGTCCATCTTCGTCCTCCCATTTGATCCCTAGGCCTTCTTTGTACCAAGTTCGTCTCGTTCGTCCCTCTTCTTCTTCCCATTTGATCCCTAGGCCTTCTTTGTACCAAGTTCGTCTCGTTCGTCCCTCTTCGTCCTCCCATTTGATCCCTTGGCCTTCTTTGGACCAAGTTCGTCTCGTTCGTCCATCTTCGTCCTCCCATTTGATCTGTTGGCCTTCTTTGGACCAAGTTCGTCTCGTTCGTCCCTCTTCGTCCTCCCATTTGATCCCTTTGCCTTCTTTGGACCAAGTTCTTCTCGTTCGTCCATCTTCGTCCTCCCATTTGATCCGTTGGCCATCTTTGGACCAAGTTCGTCCCGTTCGTCCATCTTCGTCCTCCCATTTGATCCCTTGGTCTTCTTTGTACCATGTTCGTCTCGTTCGTCCCTCTTCGTCTTCCCATTTGATCCGTAGGCCTTCTTTGGACCAAGTTCGTCTCGTTCGTCCATCTTCGTCCTCCCATTTGATCCCTTAGCCTTCTTTGTACCATGTTCGTCTCGTCCGTCCCTCTTCGTCTTCCCATTTGATCCGTAGGCCTTCTTTGGCCAAGTTCGTCTCGTTCGTCCATCTTCGTCCTCCCATTTGATCCGTTGGAATTATTTGGACCAAGTTCGTCTCGTTCGTCCATCTTCGTCCTCCCATTTGATCCCTTGGCCTTCTTTATACCAAGTTCGTCTCATTCATCCCTCTTCGTCCTCCCATTTGATCCCTAGGCCGTCTTTGGACCAAGTTCGTCTCGTTCGTCCATCTTCGTCCTCCCATTTGATCCGTAGGCCTTCTTTGGATCAAGTTCGTCTCGTTCATCCATCTTCGTCCTCCCATTTGATCCGTTGGCCTTCTTTGGACCAAGTTCGTCCCGTTCGTCCATCTTCGTCCACCCATATGATCCCTTGGCCTTCTTTGTACCAAGTTCGTCTCATTCGTCCCACTTCGTCCTCCCATTTGATCCCTAGGCCTTCCTTGTACCAAGTTCGTCTCGTTCGTCCCTCTTCGTCTTCCCATTTGATCCGTAGGCCTTCTTTGGCCAAGTTCGTCTCGTTCGTCCATCTTCGTCCTCCCATTTGATCCGTTGGAATTATTTGGACCAAGTTCGTCTCGTTCGTCCATCTTCGTCCTCCCATTTGATCCCTTGGCCTTCTTTATACCAAGTTCGTCTCATTCATCCCTCTTCGTCCTCCCATTTGATCCCTAGGCCGTCTTTGGACCAAGTTCGTCTCGTTCGTCCATCTTCGTCCTCCCATTTGATCCGTAAGCCTTCTTTGGATCAAGTTCGTCTCGTTCATCCATCTTCGTCCTCCCATTTGATCCGTTGGCCTTCTTTGGACCAAGTTCGTCCCGTTCGTCCATCTTCGTCCTCCCATTTGATCCCTTGGCCTTCTTTGTACGAAGTTCGTCTCGTTCGTCCCTCTTCGTCTTCCCATTTGATCCGTAGGCCTTCTTTGGACCAAGTTCGTCTCGTTCGTCCTTCTTCGTCCTCCCATTTGATCTGTTGGAATTATTTGGACCAAGTTCGTCTCGTTCGTCCATCTTCGTCCACCCATATGATCCCTTGGCCTTCTTTGTACCAAGTTCGTCTCATTCGTCCCACTTCGTCCTCCCATTTGATCCCTAGGACTTCTTTGGACCAAGTTCGTCTTGTTCGTCCATCTTCGTCCTCCCATTTGATCCGTAGGCCTTCTGTGGACCAAGTTCGTCTCGTTCGTCCATCTTCGTGCTTCCATTTGATCCGTAGGCCTTCTTTGGACAAAGTTCGTCTCGTTCGTCCATCTTCGTCCTCCCATTTGATCCGTTGGCCTTCTTTGTACCATGTTCGTCTCGTTCGTCCATCTTCGTCTTCCCATTTGTTCCCTAGGCCTTCTTTGTACCAAGTTCGTCTCGTTCGTCCCTCTTCTTCTTCCCATTTCATCCCTAGGCCTTCTTTGTACCAAGTTCGTCTCGTTCGTCCCTCTTCGTCCTCCCATTTGATCCCTAGGCCTTCTTTGGACCAAGTTCTTCGCGTTCGTCCATCTTCGTCCTCCCATTTGATCCGTTGGCCTTCTTTGGACCAAGTTCGTCCCGTTCGTCCATCTTCGTCCTCCCATTTGATCCCTTGGTCTTCTTTGTACCATGTTCGCCTCGTTCGTCCCTCTTCGTCTTCCCAATTGATCCCTAGGCCTTCTTTGTACCAAGTTCGTCTCGTTCGTCCCTCTTCGTCCTCCCATTTGATCCCTAGGCCTTCTTTGTACCAAGTTCGTCTCGTTCGTCCCTCTTCGTCCTCCCATTTGATCCCAAGGCCTTCTTTAGACAAAGTTTGTCTCGTTCGTCCATCGTCGTCCTCCCATTTGATCCGTTGGAATTATTTGGACCAAGTTCGTCTCGTTCGTCCATCTTCGTCCTCCCATTTGATCCCTTGGCCTTCTTTATACCAAGTTTGTCTCGTTCGTCCCTCTTCGTCCTCCCGTTTGATCCCTAGGCTGTCTTTGGACCAAGTTCGTCTCGTTCGTCCATCTTCGTCCTCCCATTTGATCCGTAGGCCTTCTTTGGACCAAGTTCGTCTCGTTCATCCATCTTCATGCTCCCATTTGATCCGTAGGCCTTATTTGGACAAAGTTCGTCTCGTTCGTCCATCATTGTCGTCCCATTTGATCCGTTGGCCTTCTTTGTACCATGTTCCTCTCGTTCGTCCATCTTCGTCCTCTCATTTGATCCCTAGGCCTTCATTGTACCAAGTTCGTCTCGTTCGCCCCTCTTCTTCTTCCCATTTGATCCCTAGGCCTTCTTTGTACCAAGTTCGTCTCGTTCGTCCCTCTTCGTCCTCCCATTTGATCCCTAGGCCTTCTTTGTACCAAGTTCGTCTCGTTCGTCCCTCTTCGTCCTCCCATTTGATCCCAAGGCCTTCTTTAGACAAAGTTTGTCTCGTTCGTCCATCGTCGTCCTCCCATTTGATCCGTTGGAATTATTTGGACCAAGTTCGTCTCGTTCGTCCATCTTCGTCCTCCCATTTGATCCCTTGGCCTTCTTTATACCAAGTTTGTCTCGTTCGTCCCTCTTCGTCCTCCCGTTTGATCCCTAGGCTGTCTTTGGACCAAGTTCGTCTCGTTCGTCCATCTTCGTCCTCCCATTTGATCCGTAGGCCTTCTTTGGACCAAGTTCGTCTCGTTCATCCATCTTCATGCTCCCATTTGATCCGTAGGCCTTATTTGGACAAAGTTCGTCTCGTTCGTCCATCATTGTCGTCCCATTTGATCCGTTGGCCTTCTTTGTACCATGTTCCTCTCGTTCGTCCATCTTCGTCCTCTCATTTGATCCCTAGGCCTTCATTGTACCAAGTTCGTCTCGTTCGCCCCTCTTCTTCTTCCCATTTGATCCCTAGGCCTTCTTTGTACCAAGTTCGTCTCGTTCGTCCCTCTTCTTCTTCCCATTTGATCCCTAGGCCTTCTTTGTACCAAGTTCGTCTTGTTCGTCCTCCCATTTGATCCGTTGGCCTTCTTTGTACCATGTTCGTCTCGTTCGTCCATCTTCGTGCTCCCATTTGATCCGTAGGCCTTCTTTGTACAAAGTTCGTCTCGTTCGTCCATCTTCGTCCTCCCATTTGATCCGTTGGCCTTCTTTGTACCATGTTCGTCTCGTTCGTCCATATTCGTCATCCCATTTGATCCCTATGCCTTCTTTGTACCAAGTTCGTCTCTTTCGTCCCTCTTCGTCCTCCCATTTGATCCCTAGGCCTTCTTTGGACCAAGTTCTTCTCGTTCGTCCATCTTCGTCCTCCCATTTGATCCCTTGGCCTTCTTTGTACCAAGTTCGTCTCGTTCGTCCCTCTACGTCCTCCCATTTGATCCCTAGTCCTTCTTTGGACCAAGTTCGTCTCGTTCGTCCATCTTCGTGCTCCCATTTGATCCCTTGGCCTTCTTTGTACCATGTTCGTCTCGTTCGTCCCTCTTCGTCTTCCCATTTGATCCGTAGGCCTTCTTTGGACCAAGTTCGTCTCGTTCGTCCATCTTCGTCCTCCCATTTGATCCCTTGGCCTTCTTTGTACCATGTTCGTCTCGTTCGTCCCTCTTCGTCTTCCCATTTGATCCGTAGGCCTTCTTTGGACCAAGTTCGACTCGTTCGTCCATCTTCGTCTTCCCATTTGATCCCTTGGCGTTCTTTGTACCAAATTCGTTTCGTTCGTCCCTCTTCGTCCTCCCATTTGATCCCTAGGCCTTCTTTTGACCAAGTTCGTCTCATTCGTCCATCTTCGTCCTTCCATTTGATTCGTAGGCCTTCTTTGGACCAAGTTCATCTCGTTCGTCCATCTTCGTGCTCCCATTTGATCCGGAGGCCTTCTTTGGACAAAGTTCGTCTCGTTCGTCCATCTTCGTCCTCCTATTTGATCCGTTGGCCATCTTTGTACCATGTTCGTCTCGTTCGTCCATCTTCGTCCTCCCATTTGATCCCTAGGCCTTCTTTGTACCAAGTTCGTCTCACTCGTCCCTCTTCTTCCCATTTGATCCCTAGGCCTTCTTTGTACCAAGTTCGTCTCGTTCGTCCCTCTTCGTCCTCCCATTTGATCCCTAGTCCTTCTTTGGACCAAATTCTTCTCGTTCGTCCATCTTCGTCCTCCCATTTGATCCGTTGGCCTTCTACGGACCAAGTTCGTCCCGTTCGTCCATCTTTGTCCTCCCATTTGATCCCTTGGCCTTCTTTGTACCATGTTCGTCTCGTTCGTCCCTCTTCGTCTTCCCATTTGATCCGTAGGCCTTCTTTGGACCAAGTTCGTCTCGTTCGTCCATCTTCGTCCTCCCATTTGATCCCTTGGCCTTCTTTGTACCATGTTCGTCTCGTTCGTCCATCTTCGTCCTCCCATTTGATCCGTTGGAATTATTTGGACCAAGTTCGTCTCGTTCGTCCATCTTCGTCCTCCCATTTGATCCCTTGGCCTTCTTTGTACCAAGTTCGTCTCGTTCGTCCCTCTTCGTCCTCCCATTTGATCCCTTGGCCTTCTTTGTACCAAGTTCGTCTCGTTCATCCATCTTCGTCCTCCCATTTGATCCGTAGGCCTTCTCTGGACCAAGTTCATCTCGTTCGTCCATCTTCGTGCTCCCATTTGATCTGTAGGCCTTCTTTGGACAAAGTTCGTCTCGTTCGTCCATCTTCGTCCTCCCATTTGATCCGTTGGCCTTCTTTGTACCATGTTCGTCTCGTTCGTCCATCTTCGTGCTCCCATTTGATCCGTAGGCCTTCTTTGGACAAAGTTCGTCTCGTTCGTCCATCTTCGTCCTCCCATTTGATCCGTTGGTCTTCTTTGTACCATGTTCGTCTCGTTCGTTCATCTTCGTCATCCCATTTGATCCCTAGGCCTTCTTTGTACCAAGTTCGTCTCTTTCGTCCCTCTTCGTCCTCCCATTTGATCCCTAGGCCTTCTTTGGACCAAGTTCGTCTCGTTCGTCCATCTTCGTGCTCCCATTTGATCCCTTGGCCTTCTTTGTACCATGTTCGTCTCGTTCGTCCCTCTTCGTCTTCCCATTTGATCCGTAGGCCTTCTTTGGACCAAGTTCGTCTCGTTCGTCCCTCTTCGTCTTCCCATTTGATCCGTAGGCCTTCTTTGGACCAAGTTCGTCTCGTTCGTCCATCTTCGTCCTCCCATTTGATCCCTTGGCCTTCTTTGTACCATGTTCGTCTCGTTCGTCCCTCTTCGTCTTCCCATTTGATCCGTAGGCCTTCTTTGGACCAAGTTCGACTCGTTCGTCCATCTTCGTCTTCCCATTTGATCCGTTGGAATTATTTGGACCAAGTTCGTCTCGTTCGTCCATCTTCGTCCTCCCATTTGATCCCTTGGCCTTCTTTGTACCAAATTCGTTTCGTTCGTCCCTCTTCGTCCTCCCATTTGATCCCTAGGCCTTCTTTTGACCAAGTTCGTCTCATTCGTCCATCTTCGTCCTTCCATTTGATTCGTAGGCCTTCTTTGGACCAAGTTCATCTCGTTCGTCCATCTTCGTGCTCCCATTTGATCCGGAGGCCTTCTTTGGACAAAGTTCGTCTCGTTCGTCCATCTTCGTCCTCCTATTTGATCCGTTGGCCATCTTTGTACCATGTTCGTCTCGTTCGTTCATCTTCGTCATCCCATTTGATCCCTAGGCCTTCTTTGTACCAAGTTCGTCTCACTCGTCCCTCTTCTTCCCATTTGATCCCTAGGCCTTCTTTGTACCAAGTTCGTCTCGTTCGTCCCTCTTCGTCCTCCCATTTGATCCCTAGTCCTTCTTTGGACCAAATTCTTCTCGTTCGTCCATCTTCGTCCTCCCATTTGATCCGTTGGCCTTCTACGGACCAAGTTCGTCCCGTTCGTCCATCTTTGTCCTCCCATTTGATCCCTTGGCCTTCTTTGTACCATGTTCGTCTCGTTCGTCCCTCTTCGTCTTCCCATTTGATCCGTAGGCCTTCTTTGGACCAAGTTCGTCTCGTTCGTCCATCTTCGTCCTCCCATTTGATCCCTTGGCCTTCTTTGTACCATGTTCGTCTCGTTCGTCCATCTTCGTCCTCCCATTTGATCCGTTGGAATTATTTGGACCAAGTTCGTCTCGTTCGTCCATCTTCGTCCTCCCATTTGATCCCTTGGCCTTCTTTGTACCAAGTTCGTCTCGTTCGTCCCTCTTCGTCCTCCCATTTGATCCCTTGGCCTTCTTTGTACCAAGTTCGTCTCGTTCCTCCATCTTCGTCCTCCCATTTGATCCGTAGGCCTTCTCTGGACCAAGTTCATCTCGTTCGTCCATCTTCGTGCTCCCATTTGATCTGTAGGCCTTCTTTGGACAAAGTTCGTCTCGTTCGTCCATCTTCGTCCTCCCATTTGATCCGTTGGCCTTCTTTGTACCATGTTCGTCTCGTTCGTCCATCTTCGTGCTCCCATTTGATCCGTAGGCCTTCTTTGGACAAAGTTCGTCTCGTTCGTCCATCTTCGTCCTCCCATTTGATCCGTTGGTCTTCTTTGTACCATGTTCGTCTCGTTCGTTCATCTTCGTCATCCCATTTGATCCCTAGGCCTTCTTTGTACCAAGTTCGTCTCTTTCGTCCCTCTTCGTCCTCCCATTTGATCCCTAGGCCTTCTTTGGCCCAAGTTCTTCTCGTTCGTCCATCTTCGTGCTCCCATTTGATCCCTTGGCCTTCTTTGTACCATGTTCGTCTCGTTCGTCCCTCTTCGTCTTCCCATTTGATCCGTAGGCCTTCTTTGGACCAAGTTCGTCTCGTTCGTCCATCTTCGTCCTCCCATTTGATCCCTTGGCCTTCTTTGTACCATGTTCGTCTCGTTCGTCCCTCTTCGTCCTCCCATTTGATCCCTTGGCCTTCTTTGTACCATGTTCGTCTCGTTCGTCCCTCTTCTTCTTCCCATTTGATCCCTAGGCCTTCTTTGGCCCAAGTTCTTCTCGTTCGTCCATCTTCGTGCTCCCATTTGATCCCTTGGCCTTCTTTGTACCATGTTCGTCTCGTTCGTCCCTCTTCGTCTTCCCATTTGATCCGTAGGCCTTCTTTGGACCAAGTTCGTCTCGTTCGTCCATCTTCGTCCTCCCATTTGATCCCTTGGCCTTCTTTGTACCATGTTCGTCTCGTTCGTCCCTCTTCGTCTTCCCATTTGATCCGTAGGCCTTCTTTGGACCAAGTTCGACTCGTTCGTCCATCTTCGTCTTCCCATTTGATCCGTTGGAATTATTTGGACCAAGTTCGTCTCGTTCGTCCATCTTCGTCCTCCCATTTGATCCCTTGGCCTTCTTTGTACCAAATTCGTTTCGTTCGTCCCTCTTCGTCCTCCCATTTGATCCCTAGGCCTTCTTTTGACCAAGTTCGTCTCATTCGTCCATCTTCGTCCTTCCATTTGATTCGTAGGCCTTCTTTGGACCAAGTTCATCTCGTTCGTCCATCTTCGTGCTCCCATTTGATCCGGAGGCCTTCTTTGGACAAAGTTCGTCTCGTTCGTCCATCTTCGTCCTCCTATTTGATCCGTTGGCCATCTTTGTACCATGTTCGTCTCGTTCGTCCATCTTCGTCCTCCCATTTGATCCCTAGGCCTTCTTTGTACCAAGTTCGTCTCACTCGTCCCTCTTCTTCCCATTTGATCCCTAGGCCTTCTTTGTACCAAGTTCGTCTCGTTCGTCCCTCTTCGTCCTCCCATTTGATCCCTAGTCCTTCTTTGGACCAAATTCTTCTCGTTCGTCCATCTTCGTCCTCCCATTTGATCCGTTGGCCTTCTACGGACCAAGTTCGTCCCGTTCGTCCATCTTTGTCCTCCCATTTGATCCCTTGGCCTTCTTTGTACCATGTTCGTCTCGTTCGTCCCTCTTCGTCTTCCCATTTGATCCGTAGGCCTTCTTTGGACCAAGTTCGTCTCGTTCGTCCATCTTCGTCCTCCCATTTGATCCCTTGGCCTTCTTTGTACCATGTTCGTCTCGTTCGTCCATCTTCGTCCTCCCATTTGATCCGTTGGAATTATTTGGACCAAGTTCGTCTCGTTCGTCCATCTTCGTCCTCCCATTTGATCCCTTGGCCTTCTTTGTACCAAGTTCGTCTCGTTCGTCCCTCTTCGTCCTCCCATTTGATCCCTTGGCCTTCTTTGTACCAAGTTCGTCTCGTTCATCCATCTTCGTCCTCCCATTTGATCCGTAGGCCTTCTCTGGACCAAGTTCATCTCGTTCGTCCATCTTCGTGCTCCCATTTGATCTGTAGGCCTTCTTTGGACAAAGTTCGTCTCGTTCGTCCATCTTCGTCCTCCCATTTGATCCGTTGGCCTTCTTTGTACCATGTTCGTCTCGTTCGTCCATCTTCGTGCTCCCATTTGATCCGTAGGCCTTCTTTGGACAAAGTTCGTCTCGTTCGTCCATCTTCGTCCTCCCATTTGATCCGTTGGTCTTCTTTGTACCATGTTCATCTCGTTCGTTCATCTTCGTCATCCCATTTGATCCCTAGGCCTTCTTTGTACCAAGTTCGTCTCTTTCGTCCCTCTTCGTCCTCCCATTTGATCCCTAGGCCTTCTTTGGCCCAAGTTCTTCTCGTTCGTCCATCTTCGTCCTCCCATTTGATCCCTTGGCCTTCTTTGTACCAAGTTCGTTTCGTTCGTCCCTCTACGTCCTTCCACTTGATCCCTAGTCCTTCTTTGTACCATGTTCGTCTCGTTCGTCCATCTTCGTCCTCCCATTTGATCCCTAGGCCTTCTTTGTACCAAGTTCGTCTCGTTCGTCCCTCTTCGTCCTCCCATTTGATCCGTAGGCCTTCTTTGGACAAAGTTCGTCTCGTTCGTCCATCTTCGTCCTCCCATTTGATCCGTTGGCCTTCTTTGTACCATGTTCGTCTCGTTCGTCAATCTTCGTCCTCCCATTTGATCCCTTGGCCTTCTTTGTACCAAGTTCGTCTCGTTCGTCCCTCTACGTCCTCCCATTTGATCCCTGGTCCTTCTTTGGACCAAGTTCGTCTCGTTCGTCCCTCTTCGTCTTCCCATTTGATCCGTAGGCCTTCTTTGGACCAAGTTCGTCTCGTTCGTCCATCTTCGTCCTCCCATTTGATCCCTTGGCCTTCTTTGTACCATGTTCGTCTCGTTCGTCCCTCTTCGTCTTCCCATTTGATCCGTAGGCCTTCTTTGGACCAAGTTCGACTCGTTCGTCCATCTTCGTCTTCCCATTTGATCCGTTGGAATTATTTGGACCAAGTTCGTCTCGTTCGTCCATCTTCGTCCTCCCATTTGATCCCTTGGCCTTCTTTGTACCAAATTCGTTTCGTTCGTCCCTCTTCGTCCTCCCATTTGATCCCTAGGCCTTCTTTGTACCAAGTTCGTCTCGTTCGTCCCTCTTCGTCCTCCCATTTGATCCCTAGTCCTTCTTTGGACCAAATTCTTCTCGTTCGTCCATCTTCGTCCTCCCATTTGATCCGTTGGCCTTCTACGGACCAAGTTCGTCCCGTTCGTCCATCTTTGTCCTCCCATTTGATCCCTTGGCCTTCTTTGTACCATGTTCGTCTCGTTCGTCCCTCTTCGTCTTCCCATTTGATCCGTAGGCCTTCTTTGGACCAAGTTCGTCTCGTTCGTCCATCTTCGTCCTCCCATTTGATCCCTTGGCCTTCTTTGTACCATGTTCGTCTCGTTCGTCCATCTTCGTCCTCCCATTTGATCCGTTGGAATTATTTGGACCAAGTTCGTCTCGTTCGTCCATCTTCGTCCTCCCATTTGATCCCTTGGCCTTCTTTGTACCAAGTTCGTCTCGTTCGTCCCTCTTCGTCCTCCCATTTGATCCCTTGGCCTTCTTTGTACCAAGTTCGTCTCGTTCATCCATCTTCGTCCTCCCATTTGATCCGTAGGCCTTCTCTGGACCAAGTTCATCTCGTTCGTCCATCTTCGTGCTCCCATTTGATCTGTAGGCCTTCTTTGGACAAAGTTCGTCTCGTTCGTCCATCTTCGTCCTCCCATTTGATCCGTTGGCCTTCTTTGTACCATGTTCGTCTCGTTCGTCCATCTTCGTGCTCCCATTTGATCCGTAGGCCTTCTTTGGACAAAGTTCGTCTCGTTCGTCCATCTTCGTCCTCCCATTTGATCCGTTGGTCTTCTTTGTACCATGTTCGTCTCGTTCGTTCATCTTCGTCATCCCATTTGATCCCTAGGCCTTCTTTGTACCAAGTTCGTCTCTTTCGTCCCTCTTCGTCCTCCCATTTGATCCCTAGGCCTTCTTTGGCCCAAGTTCTTCTCGTTCGTCCATCTTCGTCCTCCCATTTGATCCCTTGGCCTTCTTTGTACCAAGTTCGTCTCGTTCGTCCCTCTACGTCCTCCCACTTGATCCCTAGTCCTTCTTTGTACCATGTTCGTCTCGTTCGTCCATCTTCGTCCTCCCATTTGATCCCTAGGCCTTCTTTGTACCAAGTTCGTCTCGTTCGTCCCTCTTCGTCCTCCCATTTGATCCGTAGGCCTTCTTTGGACAAAGTTCGTCTCGTTCGTCCATCTTCGTCCTCCCATTTGATCCGTTGGCCTTCTTTGTACCATGTTCGTCTCGTTCGTCAATCTTCGTCCTCCCATTTGATCCCTTGGCCTTCTTTGTACCAAGTTCGTCTCGTTCGTCCATCTTCGTGCTCCCATTTGATCCGTAGGCCTTCTTTGGACAAAGTTCGTCTCGTTCGTCCATCTTCGTCCTCCCATTTGATCCGTTGGTCTTCTTTGTACCATGTTCGTCTCGTTCGTGCATCTTCGTCATCCCATTTGATCCCTAGGCCTTCTTTGTACCAAGTTCGTCTCTTTCGTCCCTCTTCGTCCTCCCATTTGATCCCTAGGCCTTCTTTGGCCCAAGTTCTTCTCGTTCGTCCATCTTCGTCCTCCCATTTGATCCCTAGGCCTTCTTTGGCCCAAGTTCTTCTCGTTCGTCCATCTTCGTCCTCCCATTTGATCCCTTGGCCTTCTTTGTACCAAGTTCGTCTCGTTCGTCCCTCTACGTCCTCCCACTTGATCCCTAGTCCTTCTTTGTACCATGTTCGTCTCGTTCGTCCATCTTCGTCCTCCTATTTGATCCGTTGGCCATCTTTGTACCATGTTCGTCTCGTTCGTCCATCTTCGTCCTCCCATTTGATCCCTAGGCCTTCTTTGTACCAAGTTCGTCTCGCTCGTCCCTCTTCTTCCCATTTGATCCCTAGGCCTTCTTTGTACCAAGTTCGTCTCGTTCGTCCCTCTTCGTCCTCCCATTTGATCCCTAGGCCTTCTTTGGACCAAATTCTTCTCGTTCGTCCATCTTCGTCCTCCCATTTGATCCGTTGGCCTTCTACGGACCAAGTTCGTCCCGTTCGTCCATCTTTGTCCTCCCATTTGATCCCTTGGCCTTCTTTGTACCATGTTCGTCTCGTTCGTCCCTCTTCGTCTTCCCATTTGATCCGTAGGCCTTCTTTGTACCATGTTCGTCTCGTTCGTCCATCTTCGTCATCCCATTTGATCCCTAGGCCTTCTTTGTACCAAGTTCGTCTCTTTCGTCCCTCTTCGTCCTCCCATTTGATCCCTAGGCCTTCTTTGGACCAAGTTCTTCTCGTTCGTCCATCTTCGTCCTCCCATTTGATCCCTTGGCCTTCTTTGTACCAAGTTCGTCTCGTTCGTCCCTCTACGTCCTCCCATTTGATCCCTAGTCCTTCTTTGGACCAAGTTCGTCTCGTTCGTCCATCTTCGTGCTCCCATTTGATCCCTTGGCCTTCTTTGTACCATGTACGTCTCGTTCGTCCCTCTTCGTCTTCCCATTTGATCCGTAGGCCTTCTCTGGACCAAGTTCGTCTCGTTCGTCCATCTTCGTCCTCCCATTTGATCCCTTGGCCTTCTTTGTACCATGTTCGTCTCGTTCGTCCCTCTTCGTCTTCCCATTTGATCCGTAGGCCTTCTTTGGACCAAGTTCGACTCGTTCGTCCATCTTCGTCTTCCCATTTGATCCGTTGGAATTATTTGGACCAAGTTCGTCTCGTTCGTCCATCTTCGTCCTCCCATTTGATCCCTTGGCCTTCTTTGTACCAAATTCGTTTCGTTCGTCCCTCTTCGTCCTCCCATTTGATCCCTAGGCCTTCTTTTGACCAAGTTCGTCTCATTCGTCCATCTTCGTCCTTCCATTTGATTCGTAGGCCTTCTTTGGACCAAGTTCATCTCGTTCGTCCATCTTCGTGCTCCCATTTGATCCGGAGGCCTTCTTTGGACAAAGTTCGTCTCGTTCGTCCATCTTCGTCCTCCTATTTGATCCGTTGGCCATCTTTGTACCATGTTCGTCTCGTTCGTCCATCTTCGTCCTCCCATTTGATCCCTAGGCCTTCTTTGTACCAAGTTCGTCTCACTCGTCCCTCTTCTTCCCATTTGATCCCTAGGCCTTCTTTGTACCAAGTTCGTCTCGTTCGTCCCTCTTCGTCCTCCCATTTGATCCCTAGTCCTTCTTTGGACCAAATTCTTCTCGTTCGTCCATCTTCGTCCTCCCATTTGATCCGTTGGCCTTCTACGGACCAAGTTCGTCCCGTTCGTCCATCTTTGTCCTCCCATTTGATCCCTTGGCCTTCTTTGTACCATGTTCGTCTCGTTCGTCCCTCTTCGTCTTCCCATTTGATCCGTAGGCCTTCTTTGGACCAAGTTCGTCTCGTTCGTCCATCTTCGTCCTCCCATTTGATCCCTTGGCCTTCTTTGTACCATGTTCGTCTCGTTCGTCCATCTTCGTCCTCCCATTTGATCCGTTGGAATTATTTGGACCAAGTTCGTCTCGTTCGTCCATCTTCGTCCTCCCATTTGATCCCTTGGCCTTCTTTGTACCAAGTTCGTCTCGTTCGTCCCTCTTCGTCCTCCCATTTGATCCCTTGGCCTTCTTTGTACCAAGTTCGTCTCGTTCATCCATCTTCGTCCTCCCATTTGATCCGTAGGCCTTCTCTGGACCAAGTTCATCTCGTTCGTCCATCTTCGTGCTCCCATTTGATCTGTAGGCCTTCTTTGGACAAAGTTCGTCTCGTTCGTCCATCTTCGTCCTCCCATTTGATCCGTTGGCCTTCTTTGTACCATGTTCGTCTCGTTCGTCCATCTTCGTGCTCCCATTTGATCCGTAGGCCTTCTTTGGACAAAGTTCGTCTCGTTCGTCCATCTTCGTCCTCCCATTTGATCCGTTGGTCTTCTTTGTACCATGTTCGTCTCGTTCGTTCATCTTCGTCATCCCATTTGATCCCTAGGCCTTCTTTGTACCAAGTTCGTCTCTTTCGTCCCTCTTCGTCCTCCCATTTGATCCCTAGGCCTTCTTTGGCCCAAGTTCTTCTCGTTCGTCCATCTTCGTCCTCCCATTTGATCCCTTGGCCTTCTTTGTACCAAGTTCGTTTCGTTCGTCCCTCTACGTCCTCCCACTTGATCCCTAGTCCTTCTTTGTACCATGTTCGTCTCGTTCGTCCATCTTCGTCCTCCCATTTGATCCCTAGGCCTTCTTTGTACCAAGTTCGTCTCGTTCGTCCCTCTTCGTCCTCCCATTTGATCCGTAGGCCTTCTTTGGACAAAGTTCGTCTCGTTCGTCCATCTTCGTCCTCCCATTTGATCCGTTGGCCTTCTTTGTACCATGTTCGTCTCGTTCGTCAATCTTCGTCCTCCCATTTGATCCCTTGGCCTTCTTTGTACCAAGTTCGTCTCGTTCGTCCCTCTACGTCCTCCCATTTGATCCCTGGTCCTTCTTTGGACCAAGTTCGTCTCGTTCGTCCCTCTTCGTCTTCCCATTTGATCCGTAGGCCTTCTTTGGACCAAGTTCGTCTCGTTCGTCCATCTTCGTCCTCCCATTTGATCCCTTGGCCTTCTTTGTACCATGTTCGTCTCGTTCGTCCCTCTTCGTCTTCCCATTTGATCCGTAGGCCTTCTTTGGACCAAGTTCGACTCGTTCGTCCATCTTCGTCTTCCCATTTGATCCGTTGGAATTATTTGGACCAAGTTCGTCTCGTTCGTCCATCTTCGTCCTCCCATTTGATCCCTTGGCCTTCTTTGTACCAAATTCGTTTCGTTCGTCCCTCTTCGTCCTCCCATTTGATCCCTAGGCCTTCTTTTGACCAAGTTCGTCTCGTTCGTCCATCTTCGTCCTTCCATTTGATTCGTAGGCCTTCTTTGGACCAAGTTCGTCTCGTTCGTCCATCTTCGTCCTTCCATTTGATTCGTAGGCCTTCTTTGGACCAAGTTCATCTCGTTCGTCCATCTTCGTGCTCCCATTTGATCCGAAGGCCTTCTTTGGACAAAGTTCGTCTCGTTCGTCCATCTTCGTCCTCCTATTTGATCCGTTGGCCATCTTTGTACCATGTTCGTCTCGTTCGTCCATCTTCGTCCTCCCATTTGATCCCTAGGCCTTCTTTGTACCAAGTTCGTCTCGCTCGTCCCTCTTCTTCCCATTTGATCCCTAGGCCTTCTTTGTACCAAGTTCGTCTCGTTCGTCCCTCTTCGTCCTCCCATTTGATCCCTAGGCCTTCTTTGGACCAAATTCTTCTCGTTCGTCCATCTTCGTCCTCCCATTTGATCCGTTGGCCTTCTACGGACCAAGTTCGTCCCGTTCGTCCATCTTTGTCCTCCCATTTGATCCCTTGGCCTTCTTTGTACCATGTTCGTCTCGTTCGTCCCTCTTCGTCTTCCCATTTGATCCGTAGGCCTTCTTTGGACAAAGTTCGTCTCGTTCGTCCATCTTCGTCCTCCCATTTGATCCCTTGGCCTTCTTTGTACCATGTTCGTCTCGTTCGTCCATCTTCGTCCTCCCATTTGATCCGTTGGAATTATTTGGACCAAGTTCGTCTCGTTCGTCCATCTTCGTCCTCCCATTTGATCCCTTGGCCTTCTTTGTACCAAGTTCGTCTCGTTCGTCCCTCTTCGTCCTCCCATTTGATCCCTTGGCCTTCTTTGTACCAAGTTCGTCTCGTTCGTCCATATTCGTCCTCCCATTTGATCCGTAGGCCTTCTCTGGACCAAGTTCATCTCGTTCGTCCATCTTCGTGCTCCCATTTGATCCGTAGGCCTTCTTTGGACAAAGTTCGTCTCGTTCGTCCATCTTCGTCCTCCCATTTGATCCGTTGGCCTTCTTTGTACCATGTTCGTCTCGTTCGTCCATCTTCGTGCTCCCATTTGATCCGTAGGCCTTCTTTGGACAAAGTTCGTCTCGTTCGTCCATCTTCGTCCTCCCATTTGATCCGTTGGTCTTCTTTGTACCATCTTCGTCTCGTTCGTTCATCTTCATCATCCCATTTGATCCCTAGGCCTTCTTTGTACCATGTTCGTCTCGTTCGTCCCTCTTCGTCCTCCCATTTGATCCGTAGGCCTTCTTTGGACAAAGTTCGTCTCGTTCGTCCATCTTCGTCCTCCCATTTGATCCGTTGGCCTTCTTTGTACCATGTTCGTCTCGTTCGTCCATCTTCGTCCTCCCATTTGATCCCTATGCCTTCTTTGTACCAAGTTCGTCTCGTTCGTCCCTCTTCGTCCTCCCATTTGATCCCTAGGTCTTCTTTGTACCAAGTTCATCTCGTTCGTCCCTCTTCGTCCTCCCATTTGATCCCAAGGCCTTCTTTGGACAATGTTCGTCTCGTTCGTCCATCTTCGTCCTCCCATTTGATCCGTTAGCCTTCATTGGACCAAGTTCGTCCCGTTCGTCCATCTTCGTCCTCCCATTTGATCCCTTGGCCTTCTTTGTACCATGTTCGTCTCGTTCGTCCCTCTTCGTCTTCCCATTTGATCCGAAGGCCTTCTTTGGACCAAGTTCGTCTCGTTCGTTCATCTTCGTCCTCCCATTTGATCCCTTGGCCTTCTTTGTACCTTGTTCGTCTCGTTCGTCCCTCTACGTCCTCCCATTTGATCCCTAGGCCTTCTTTGGACCAAGTTCGTCTCGTTCGTCCATCTTCGTCCTCCCATTTGATCAGTAGGCCTTCTTTGGACCAAGTTCGTCTCGTTCGTCCATCTTCGTGCTCCCATTTGATCCGTAGGCCTTCTTTGGACAAAGTTTGTCTCGTTCGTCCATCTTCGTCCTCCCATTTGATCCGTTGGTCTTCTTTGTACCATCTTCGTCTCGTTCGTTCATCTTCGTCATCCCATTTGATCCCTAGGCCTTCTTTGTACCAAGTTCGTCTCTTTCGTCCCTCTTCGTCCTCCCATTTGATCCCTAGGCCTTCTTTGGCCCAAGTTCTTCTCGTTCGTCCATCTTCGTCCTCCCATTTGATCCCTTGGCCTTCTTTGTACCAAGTTCGTCTCGTTCGTCCCTCTACGTCCTCCCACTTGATCCCTAGTCCTTCTTTGGACCAAGTTCATCTCGTTCGTCCATCTTCGTGCTCCCATTTGATCCGTAGGCCTTCTTTGGACAAAGTTCGTCTCGTTCGTCCATCTTCGTCCTCCCATTTGATCTGTTGGCCTTCTTTGTACCATGTTCGTCTCGTTCGTCCATCTTCGTCCTCCTATTTGATCCCTAGGCCTTCTTTGTACCATGTTCGTCTCGTTCGTCCCTCTTCGTCCTCCCATTTCATCCGTAGGCCTTCTTTGGACAAAGTTCGTCTCATTCGTCCATCTTCGTCCTCCCATTTGATCCGTTGGCCTTCTTTGTACCATGTTCGTCTCGTTCGTCCATCTTCGTCCTCCCATTTGATCCCTATGCCTTCTTTGTACCAAGTTCGTCTCGTTCGTCCCTCTTCGTCCTCCCATTTGATCCCTAGGTCTTCTTTGTACCAAGTTCGTCTCGTTCGTCCATCTTCGTCCTCCCATTTGATCCGTTGGCCTTCTTTGTCCCATGTTCGTCTCGTTCGTCCATCTTCGTCCTCCCATTTGATCCCTAGGCCTTCTTTGGCCCAAGTTCTTCTCGTTCGTCCATCTTCGTCCTCCCATTTGATCCCTTGGCCTTCTTTGTACCAAGTTCGTCTCGTTCGTCCCTCTACGTCCTCCCACTTGATCCCTAGTCCTTCTTTGGACCAAGTTCATCTCGTTCGTCCATCTTCGTGCTCCCATTTGATCCGTAGGCCTTCTTTGGACAAAGTTCGTCTCGTTCGTCCATCTTCGTCCTCCCATTTGATCTGTTGGCCTTCTTTGTACCATGTTCGTCTCGTTCGTCCATCTTCGTCCTCCTATTTGATCCCTAGGCCTTCTTTGTACCATGTTCGTCTCGTTCGTCCCTCTTCGTCCTCCCATTTGATCCGTAGGCCTTCTTTGGACAAAGTTCGTCTCGTTCGTCCATCTTCGTCCTCCCATTTGATCCGTTGGCCTTCTTTGTACCATGTTCGTCTCGTTCGTCCATCTTCGTCCTCCCATTTGATCCCTATGCCTTCTTTGTACCAAGTTCGTCTCGTTCGTCCCTCTTCGTCCTCCCATTTGATCCCTAGGTCTTCTTTGTACCAAGTTCATCTCGTTCGTCCCTCTTCGTCCTCCCATTTGATCCCAAGGCCTTCTTTGGACAATGTTCGTCTCGTTCGTCCATCTTCGTCCTCCCATTTGATCCGTTAGCCTTCATTGGACCAAGTTCGTCCCGTTCGTCCATCTTCGTCCTCCCATTTGATCCCTTGGCCTTCTTTGTACCATGTTCGTCTCGTTCGTCCCTCTTCGTCTTCCCATTTGATCCGAAGGCCTTCTTTGGACCAAGTTCGTCTCGTTCGTTCGTCTTCGTCCTCCCATTTGATCCCTTGGCCTTCTTTGTACCTTGTTCGTCTCGTTCGTCCCTCTACGTCCTCCCATTTGATCCCTAGGCCTTCTTTGGACCAAGTTCGTCTCGTTCGTCCATCTTCGTCCTCCCATTTGATCAGTAGGCCTTCTTTGGACCAAGTTCGTCTCGTTCGTCCATCTTCGTGCTCCCATTTGATCCGTAGGCCTTCTTTGGACAAAGTTTGTCTCGTTCGTCCATCTTCGTCCTCCCATTTGATCCGTTGGTCTTCTTTGTACCATCTTCGTCTCGTTCGTTCATCTTCGTCATCCCATTTGATCCCTAGGCCTTCTTTGTACCAAGTTCGTCTCTTTCGTCCCTCTTCGTCCTCCCATTTGATCCCTAGGCCTTCTTTGGCCCAAGTTCTTCTCGTTCGTCCATCTTCGTCCTCCCATTTGATCCCTTGGCCTTCTTTGTACCAAGTTCGTCTCGTTCGTCCCTCTACGTCCTCCCACTTGATCCCTAGTCCTTCTTTGGACCAAGTTCATCTCGTTCGTCCATCTTCGTGCTCCCATTTGATCCGTAGGCCTTCTTTGGACAAAGTTCGTCTCGTTCGTCCATCTTCGTCCTCCCATTTGATCTGTTGGCCTTCTTTGTACCATGTTCGTCTCGTTCGTCCATCTTCGTCCTCCTATTTGATCCCTAGGCCTTCTTTGTACCATGTTCGTCTCGTTCGTCCCTCTTCGTCCTCCCATTTGATCCGTAGGCCTTCTTTGGACAAAGTTCGTCTCGTTCGTCCATCTTCGTCCTCCCATTTGATCCGTTGGCCTTCTTTGTACCATGTTCGTCTCGTTCGTCCATCTTCGTCCTCCCATTTGATCCCTATGCCTTCTTTGTACCAAGTTCGTCTCGTTCGTCCCTCTTCGTCCTCCCATTTGATCCCTAGGTCTTCTTTGTACCAAGTTCGTCTCGTTCGTCCATCTTCGTCCTCCCATTTGATCCGTTGGCCTTCTTTGTCCCATGTTCGTCTCGTTCGTCCATCTTCGTCCTCCCATTTGATCCCTATGCCTTCTTTGTACCAAGTTCGTCTCGTTCGTCCCTCTTCGTCCTCCCATTTGATCCCTAGGTCTTCTTTGTACCAAGTTCATCTCGTTCGTCCCTCTTCGTCCTCCCATTTGATCCCAAGGCCTTCTTTGGACAATGTTCGTCTCGTTCGTCCATCTTCGTCCTCCCATTTGATCCGTTAGCCTTCATTGGACCAAGTTCGTCCCGTTCGTCCATCTTCGTCCTCCCATTTGATCCCTTGGCCTTCTTTGTACCATGTTCGTCTCGTTCGTCCCTCTTCGTCTTCCCATTTGATCCGAAGGCCTTCTTTGGACCAAGTTCGTCTCGTTCGTTCATCTTCGTCCTCCCATTTGATCCCTTGGCCTTCTTTGTACCTTGTTCGTCTCGTTCGTCCCTCTACGTCCTCCCATTTGATCCCTAGGCCTTCTTTGGACCAAGTTCGTCTCGTTCGTCCATCTTCGTCCTCCCATTTGATCAGTAGGCCTTCTTTGGACCAAGTTCGTCTCGTTCGTCCATCTTCGTGCTCCCATTTGATCCGTAGGCCTTCTTTGGACAAAGTTCGTCTCGTTCGTCCATCTTCGTCCTCCCATTTGATCCGTTGGCCTTCTTTGTACCATGTTCGTCTCGTTCGTCCGTCTTCGTCCTCCCATTTGATCCCTATGCCTTCTTTGTACCAAGTTCGTCTCGTTCGTCCCTCTTCGTCCTCCCATTTGATCCCTAGGTCTTCTTTGTACCAAGTTCATCTCGTTCGTCCCTCTTCGTCCTCCCATTTGATCCCAAGGCCTTCTTTGGACAATGTTCGTCTCGTTCGTCCATCTTCGTCCTCCCATTTGATCCGTTAGCCTTCATTGGACCAAGTTCGTCCCGTTCGTCCATCTTCGTCCTCCCATTTGATCCCTTGGCCTTCTTTGTACCATGTTCGTCTCGTTCGTCCCTCTTCGTCTTCCCATTTGATCCGTAGGCCTTCTTTGGACCAAGTTCGTCTCGTTCGTTCATCTTCGTCCTCCCATTTGATCCCTTGGCCTTCTTTGTACCTTGTTCGTCTCGTTCGTCCCTCTACGTCCTCCCATTTGATCCCTAGGCCTTCTTTGGACCAAGTTCGTCTCGTTCGTCCATCTTCGTCCTCCCATTTGATCAGTAGGCCTTCTTTGGACCAAGTTCGTCTCGTTCGTCCATCTTCGTGCTCCCATTTGATCCGTAGGCCTTCTTTGGACAAAGTTCGTCTCGTTCGTCCATCTTCGTCCTCCCATTTGATCCGTTGGCCTTCTTTGTACCATGTTCGTCTCGTTCGTCCATTTTCGTCCTCCCATTTGATCCCTAGGCCTTCTTTGTACCAAGTTCGTCTCGTTCGTCCCTCTTCTACTTACCATTTGATCCCTAGGCCTTCTTTGTACCAAGTTCGTCTCGTTCGTCCCTCTTCGTCCTCCCTTTTGATCCCTAGGCCTTCTTTGGACCAAGTTCGTCTCGTTCGTCCATCTTCGTCCTCCCATTTGATCAGTAGGCCTTCTTTGGACCAAGTTCGTCTCGTTCGTCCATCTTCGTGCTCCCATTTGATCCGTAGGCCTTCTTTGGACAAAGTTCATCTCGTTCGTCCATCTTCGTCCTCCCATTTGATCCGTTGGCCTTCTTTGTACCATGTTCGTCTCGTTCGTCCATTTTCGTCCTCCCATTTGATCCCTAGGCCTTCTTTGTACCAAGTTCGTCTCGTTCGTCCCACTTCTACTTCCCATTTGATCCCTAGGCCTTCTTTGTACCAAGTTCGTCTCGTTCGTCCCTCTTCGTCCTCCCTTTTGATCCCTAGGCCTTCTTTGGACCAAGTTCTTCTCGTTCGTCCGTCTTCGTCCTCCCATTTGATCCGTTGGAATTATTTGGACCAAGTTCGTCTCGTTCGTCCATCTTCGTCCTCCCATTTGATCCCTTGGCCTTCTTTATACCAAGTTCATCTCGTTCGTCCCTCTTCGTCTTCCCATTTGATCCGTAGGCCTTCTTTGGACCAAGTTCGTCTCGTTCGTCCATCTTCGTCCTCCCATTTGATCCCTTGGCCTTCTTTGTACCAAGTTCGTCTCGTTCGTCCATCTTCGTCCTCCCATTTGATCCGTTGGAATTATTTGGACCAAGTTCGTCTCGTTCGTCCATCTTCGTCCTCCCATTTGATCCCTTGGCCTTCTTTGTACCAAGTTCGTCTCGCTCGTCCCTCTTCTTCTTCCCATTTGATCCCTAGGCCTTCTTTGTACCAAGTTCGTCTCGTTCGTCCCTCTTCGTCCTCCCATTTGATCCGTTGGCCTTCTTTGGACCAAGTTCGTCCCGTTCGTCCATCTTCGTCCTCCCATTTGATCCCTTGGCCTTCTTTGTACCAAGTTCGTCTCGTTCGTCCCTCTTCGTCTTCACATTTGATCCGTAGGCCTTCTTTGGACCAAGTTCGTCTCGTTCGTCCATCTTCGTCCTCCCATTTGATCCCTTCGCCTTCTTTGTACCAAGTTCGTCTCGTTCGTCCCTCTTCGTCCTCCCATTTGATCCCTTGGCCTTCTTTGTACCAAGTTCGTCTCGTTCGTCCATCTTCGTGCTCCCATTTGATCCGTAGGCCTTCTTTGGACAAACTTCGTCTCGTTCGTCCATCTTCGTCCTCCCATTTGATCCGTTGGCCTTCTTTGTACCATGTTCGTCTCGTTCGTCCATCTTCGTGCTCCCATTTGATCCGTAGGCCTTCTTTGGACAAAGTTCGTCTCGTTCGTCCATCTTCGTCCTCCCATTTGATCCGTTGGCCTTCTTTGTACCATGTTCGTCTCGTTCGTCCATCTTCGTCATCCCATTTGATCCCTAGGCCTTCTTTGTACCAAGTTCGTCTCTTTCGTCCCTCTTCGTCCTTCGATTTGAGCCCTAGGCCTTCTTTGGACCAAGTTCTTCTCGTTCGTCCATCTTCGTCCTCCCATTTGATCCCTTGGCCTTCTTTGTACCAAGTTCGTCTCGTTCGTCCCTCTACGTCCTCCCACTTGATCCCTAGTTCTTCTGTGGACCAAGTTCGTCTCGTTCGTCCATCTTCGTCCTCCCATTTGATCCGTAGGCCTTCTTTGGACCAAGTTCATCTCGTTCGTCCATCTTCGTGCTCCCATTTGATCCGTAGGCCTTCTTTGGACAAAGTTCGTCTCGTTCGTCCACCTTCGTCCTCCCATTTGATCCGTTGGCCTTCTTTGTACCATGTTCGTCTCGTTCGTCCATCTTCGTCCTCCCATTTGATCCCTAGGCCTTCTTTGTACCAAGTTCGTCTCGCTCGTCCCTCTTCTTCTTCCCATTTGATCCCTAGGCCTTCTTTGTACCAAGTTCGTCTCGTTCGTCCCTCTTCGTCCTCCCATTTGATCCCTAGGCCTTCTTTGGACCAAGTTCTTCTCGTTCGTCCATCTTCGTCCTCCCATTTGATCCGTTAGAATTATTTGGACCAAGTTCGTCTCGTTCGTCCATCTTCGTCCTCCCATTTGATCCCTTGGCCTTCTTTATACCAAGTTCATCTCGTTCGTCCCTCTTCGTCTTCCCATTTGATCCGTAGGCCTTCTTTGGACCAAGTTCGTCTCGTTCGTCCATCTTCGTCCTCCCATTTGATCCCTTGGCCTTCTTTGTACCAAGTTCGTCTCGTTCGTCCATCTTCGTCCTCCCATTTGATCCGTTGGAATTATTTGGACCAAGTTCGTCTCGTTCGTCCATCTTCGTCCTCCCATTTGATCCCTTGGCCTTCTTTGTACCAAGTTCGTCTCGCTCGTCCCTCTTCTTCTTCCCATTTGATCCCTAGGCCTTCTTTGTACCAAGTTCGTCTCGTTCGTCCCTCTTCGTCCTCCCATTTGATCCGTTGGCCTTCTTTGGACCAAGTTCGTCCCGTTCGTCCATCTTCGGCCTCCCATTTGATCCCTTGGCCTTCTTTGTACCAAGTTCGTCTCGTTCGTCCCTCTTCGTCTTCCCATTTGATCCGTAGGCCTTCTTTGGACCAAGTTCGTCTCGTTCGTCCATCTTCGTCCTCCCATTTGATCCCTTCGCCTTCTTTGTACCAAGTTCGTCTCGTTCGTCCCTCTTCGTCCTCCCATTTGATCCCTTGGCCTTCTTTGTACCAAGTTCGTCTCGTTCGTCCATCTTCGTGCTCCCATTTGATCCGTAGGCCTTCTTTGGACAAACTTCGTCTCGTTCGTCCATCTTCGTCCTCCCATTTGATCCGTTGGCCTTCTTTGTACCATGTTCGTCTCGTTCGTCCATCTTCGTGCTCCCATTTGATCCGTAGGCCTTCTTTGGACAAAGTTCGTCTCGTTCGTCCATCTTCGTCCTCCCATTTGATCCGTTGGCCTTCTTTGTACCATGTTCGTCTCGTTCGTCCATCTTCGTCGTCCCATTTGATCCCTAGGCCTTCTTTGTACCAAGTTCGTCTCTTTCGTCCCTCTTCGTCCTCCGATTTGATCCCTAGGCCTTCTTTGGACCAAGTTCTTCTCGTTCGTCCATCTTCGTCCTCCCATTTGATCCCTTGGCCTTCTTTGTACCAAGTTCGTCTCGTTCGTCCCTCTACGTCCTCCCACTTGATCCCTAGTTCTTCTGTGGACCAAGTTCGTCTCGTTCGTCCATCTTCGTCCTCCCATTTGATCCGTAGGCCTTCTTTGGACCAAGTTCATCTCGTTCGTCCATCTTCGTGCTCCCATTTGATCCGTAGGCCTTCTTTGGACAAAGTTCGTCTCGTTCGTCCACCTTCGTCCTCCCATTTGATCCGTTGGCCTTCTTTGTACCATGTTCGTCTCGTTCGTCCATCTTCGTCCTCCCATTTGATCCCTAGGCCTTCTTTGTACCAAGTTCGTCTCGCTCGTCCCTCTTCTTCTTCCCATTTGATCCCTAGGACTTCTTTGTACCAAGTTCGTCTCGTTCGTCCCTCTTCGTCCTCCCATTTGATCCCTAGGCCTTCTTTGGACCAAGTTCTTCTCGTTCGTCCGTCTTCGTCCTCCCATTTGATCCGTTGGAATTATTTGGACCAAGTTCGTCTCGTTCGTCCATCTTCGTCCTCCCATTTGATCCCTTGGCCTTCTTTATACCAAGTTCATCTCGTTCGTCCCTCTTCGTCTTCCCATTTGATCCGTAGGCCTTCTTTGGACCAAGTTCGTCTCGTTCGTCCATCTTCGTCCTCCCATTTGATCCCTTGGCCTTCTTTGTACCAAGTTCGTCTCGTTCGTCCATCTTCGTCCTCCCATTTGATCCGTTGGAATTATTTGGACCAAGTTCGTCTCGTTCGTCCATCTTCGTCCTCCCATTTGATCCCTAGGCCTTCTTTGTACCAAGTTCGTCTCGTTCGTCCCTCTTCGTCCTCCCATTTGATCCCTAGGCCTTCTTTGGACCAAGTTCTTCTCGTTCGTCCGTCTTCGTCCTCCCATTTGATCCGTTGGCCTTCTTTGTACCATGTTCGTCTCGTTCGTCCATCTTCGTGCTCCCATTTGATCCGTAGGCCTTCTTTGGACAAAGTTCGTCTCGTTCGTCCATCTTCGTCCTCCCGTTTGATCAGTTGGCCTTCTTTGTACCATGTTCGTCTCGTTCGTCCATCTTCGTCATCCCATTTGATCCCTACGCCTTCTTTGTACCAAGTTCGTCTCTTTCGTCCCTCTTCGTCCTCCCATTTGATCCCTAGGCCTTCTTTGGACCAAGTTCTTCTCGTTCGTCCATCTTCGTCCTCCCATTTGATCCCTTGGCCTTCTTTGTACCAAGTTCGTCTCGTTCGTCCCTCTACGTCCTCCCACTTGATCCCTAGTTCTTCTTTGGACCAAGTTCGTCTCGTTCGTCCATCTTCGTCCTCCCATTTGATCCGTAGGCCTTCTTTGGACCAAGTTCATCTCGTTCGTCCATCTTCGTGCTCCCATTTGATCCGTAGGCCTTCCTTGGACAAAGTTCGTCTCGTTCGTCCACCTTCGTCCTCCCATTTGATCCGTTGGCCTTCTTTGTACCATGTTCGTCTCGTTCGTCCATCTTCGTCCGCCCATTTGATCCCTAGGCCTTCTTTGTACGAAGTTCGTCTCGCTCGTCCCTCTTCTTCTTCCCATTTGATCCCTAGGCCTTCTTTGTACCAAGTTCGTCTCGTTCGTCCCTCTTCGTCCTCCCATTTGATCCCTAGGCCTTCTTTGGACCAAGTTCTTCTCGTTCGTCCATCTTCGTCCTCCCATTTGATCCGTTGGCCTTCTTTGGACCAAGTTCGTCTCGTTCGTCCCTCTTCGTCTTCCCATTTGATCCGTAGGCCTTCTTTGGACCATGTTCGTCTCGTTCGTCCATCTTCGTCCTCCCATTTAATCCCTTGGCCTTCTTTGTACCATGTTCGTCTCGTTCGTCCCTCTTCGTCTTCCCATTTGATCCGTAGGCCTTCTTTGGACCATATTCGTCTCGTTCGTCCATCTTCGTCCTCCCATTTGATCCGTTGGAATTATTTGGACCAAGTTCGTCTCGTTCGTCCATCTTCGTCCTCCCATTTGATCCCTTGGCCTTCTTTGTACCAAGTTCGTCTCGTTCGTCCCTCTTCGTCCTCCCATTTGATCCCTTGGCCTTCTTTGTACCATGTTCGTCTCGTTCGTCCATCTTCGTCATCCCATTTGATCCCTAGGCCTTCTTTGTACCAAGTTCGTCTCTTTCGTCCCTCTTCGTCCTCCCATTTGATCCCTAGGCCTTCTTTGGACCAAGTTCTTCTCGTTCGTCCATCTTCGTCCTCCCATTTGATCCGTTGGCCTTTTTTGGACCAAGTTCGTCTCATTCGTCCATCTTCGTCCTCCCATTTAATCCCTTGGCCTTCTTTGTACCATGTTCGTCTCGTTCGTCCCTCTTCGTCTTCCCATTTGATCCGTAGGCCTTCTTTGGACCATATTCGTCTCGTTCGTCCATCTTCGTGCTCCCATTTGATCCGTTGGAATTATTTGGACCAAGTTCGTCTCGTTCGTCCATCTTCGTCCTCCCATTTGATCCCTTGGCCTTCTTTGTACCAAGTTCGTCTCGTTCGTCCCTCTTCGTCCTCCCATTTCATCCCTTGGCCTTCTTTGTACCAAGTTCGTCTCGTTCGTCCATCTTCGTGCTCCCATTTGATCCGTAGGCCTTCTTTGGACCAAGTTCGTCTCGTTCGTCCATCTTCGTCCTCCCATTTGATCCGTAGGCCTTCTTTGGACCAAGTTCAACTCGTTCGTCCATCTTCGTGCTCCCATTTGATCCGTAGGCCTTCCTTGGACAAAGTTCGTCTCGTTCGTCCACCTTCGTCCTCCCATTTGATCCGTTGGCCTTCTTTGTACCATGTTCGTCTCGTTCGTCCCTCTTCGTCCTCCCATTTGATCCCTAGGCCTTCTTTGGACCAAGTTCTTCTCGTTCGTCCATCTTCGTCCTCCCATTTGATCCGTTGGCCTTCTTTGGACCAAGTTCGTCCCGTTCGTCCATCTTCGTCCTCCCATTTGATCCCTTGGCCTTCTTTGTACCAAGTTCGTCTCGTTCGTCCCTCTTCGTCTTCCCATTTGATCCGTAGGCCTTCTTTGGACCATATTCGTCTCGTTCGTCCATCTTCGTCCTCCCATTTGATCCGTTGGAATTATTTGGACCAAGTTCGTCTCGTTCGTCCATCTTCGTCCTCCCATTTGATCCCTTGGCCTTCTTTGTACCAAGTTCGTCTCGTTCGTCCCTCTTCGTCCTCCCATTTGATCCCTAGGCCTTCTTTGGACCAAGTTCTTCTCGTTCGTCCATCTTCGTCCTCCCATTTGATCCCTTGGCCTTCTTTGTAACAAGTTCGTCTCGTTCGTCCCTCTAAGTCCTCCCACTTGATCCCTAGTTCTTCTTTGGACCATGTTCGTCTCGTTCGTCCATCTTCGTCCTCCCATTTGATCCGTAGGCCTTCTTTGGACCAAGTTCATCTCGTTCGTCCATCTTCGTGCTCCCGTTTGATCCGTAGGCCTTCCTTGGACAAAGTTCGTCTCGTTCGTCCACCTTCGTCCTCCCATTTGATCCGTTGGCCTTCTTTGTACCAGGTTCGTCTCGTTCGTCCATCTTCGTCCTCCCATTTGATCCCTAGGCCTTCTTTGTACCAAGTTCGTCTCGCTCGTCCCTCTTCTTCTTCCCATTTGATCCCTAGGCCTTCTTTGTACCAAGTTCGTCTCGTTCGTCCCTCTTCGTCCTCCCATTTGATCCCTAGGCCTTCTTTGGACCAAGTTCTTCTCGTTCGTCCATCTTCGTCCTCCCATTTGATCCGTTGGCCTTCTTTGGACCAAGTTCGTCCCGTTCGTCCATCTTCGTCCTCCCATTTGATCCCTTGGCCTTCTTTGTACCAAGTTCGTCTCGTTCGTCCCTCTTAGTCTTCCCATTTGATCCGTAGGCCTTCTTTGGACCAAGTTTGTCTCGTTCGTCCATCTTCGTCCTCCCATTTAATCCCTTGGCCTTCTTTGTACCATGTTCGTCTCGTTCGTCCCTCTTAGTCTTCCCATTTGATCCGTAGGCCTTCTTTGGACCAAGTTCGTCTCGTTCGTCCATCTTCGTCCTCCCATTTAATCCCTTGGCCTTCTTTGTACCATGTTCGTCTCGTTCGTCCCTCTTCGTCTTCCCATTTGATCCGTAGGCCTTCTTTGGACCAAGTTCGTCTCGTTCGTCCATCTTCGTCCTCCCATTTAATCCCTTGGCCTTCTTTGTACCATGTTCGTCTCGTTCGTCCCTCTTCGTCTTCCCATTTGATCCGTAGGCCTTCTTTGGACCATATTCGTCTCGTTCGCCCATCTTTGTCCTCCCATTTGATCCGTTGGAATTATTTGGACCAAGTTCGTCTCGTTCGTCCATCTTCGTCATCCCATTTGATCCCTTGGCCTTCTTTGTACCAAGTTCGTCTCGTTCGTCCCTCTTCGTCCTCCCATTTGATCCCTTGGCCTTCTTTGTACCATGTTCGTCTCGTTCGTCCATCTTCGTGCTCCCATTTGATCCGTAGGCCTTCTTTGGACAAAGTTCGTCTCGTTCGTCCATCTTCGTCCTCCCATTTGATCCGTTGGCCTTCTTTTTACCATGTTCGTCTCGTTCGTCCATCTTCGTCATCCCATTTGATCCCTAGGCCTTCTTTGTACCAAGTTCGTCTCTTTCGTCCCTCTTCGTCCTCCCATTTGATCCCTAGGCCTTCTTTGGACCAAGTTCTTCTCGTTCGTCCATCTTCGTCCTCCCATTTGATCCCTTGGCCTTCTTTGTACCAAGTTCATCTCGTTCGTCCATCTTCGTGCTCCCATTTGATCCGTAGGCCTTCCTTGGACAAAGGTCGTCTCGTTCGTCCACCTTCGTCCTCCCATTTGATCCATTGGCCTTCTTTGTACCATGTTCGTCTCGTTCGTCCATCTTCGTCCTCCCATTTGATCCCTAGGCCTTCTTTGTACCAAGTTCGTCTCGCTCGTCCCTCTTCTTCTTCCCATTTGATCCCTAGGCCTTCTTTGTACCAAGTTCGTCTCGTTCGTCCCTCTTCGTCCTCCAATTTGATCCCTAGGCCTTCTTTGGACCATGTTCTTCTTGTTCGTCCATCTTCGTCCTCCCATTTGATCCGTTGGCCTTCTTTGGACCAAGTTCGTCCCGTTCGTCCATCTTCGTCCTCCCATTTGATCCCTTGGCCTTCTTTGTACCAAGTTCGTCTCGTTCGTCCCTCTTCGTCTTCCCATTTGATCCGTAGGCCTTCTTTGGACCAAGTTCGTCTCGTTCGTCCATCTTCGTCCTCCCATTTAATCCCTGGGCCTTCTTTGTACAATGTTCGTCTCGTTCGTCCATCTTCGTCCTCCCATTTGATCCGTTGGCCTTCTTTGGACCAAGTTCGTCCCGTTCGTCCATCTTCGTCCTCCCATTTGATCCCTTGGCCTTCTTTGTACCAAGTTCGTCTCGTTCGTCCCTCTTCGTCTTCCCATTTGATCCGTAGGCCTTCTTTGGACCATATTCGTCTCGTTCGTCCATCTTCGTCCTCCCATTTGATCCGTTGGAATTATTTGGACCAAGTTCGTCTCGTTCGTCCATCTTCGTCCTCCCATTTGATCCCCTGGCCTTCTTTGTACCATGTTCGTCTCGTTCGTCCCTCTTCGTCTTCCCATTTGATCCGTAGGCCTTCTTTGGACCATATTCGTCTCGTTCGTCCATCTTTGTCCTCCCATTTGATCCGTTGGAATTATTTGGACCAAGTTCGTCTCGTTCGTCCATCTTCGTCCTCCCATTTGATCCCTTGGCCTTCTTTGTACCAAGTTCGTCTCGTTCGTCCCTCTTCGTCCTCCCATTTGATCCCTTGGCCTTCTTTGTACCATGTTCGTCTCGTTCGTCCATCTTCGTGCTCCCATTTGATCCGTAGGCCTTCTTTGGACAAAGTTCGTCTCGTTCGTCCATCTTCGTCCTCCCATTTGATCCGTTGGCCTTCTTTTTACCGTGTTCGTCTCGTTCGTCCATCTTCGTCATCCCATTTGATCCCTAGGCCTTCTTTGTACCAAGTTCGTCTCTTTCGTCCCTCTTCGTCCTCCCATTTGATCCCTAGGCCTTCTTTGGACCAAGTTCTTCTCGTTCGTCCATCTTCGTCCTCCCATTTGATCCCTTGGCCTTCTTTGTACCAAGTTCATCTCGTTCGTCCATCTTCGTGCTCCCATTTGATCCGTAGGCCTTCCTTGGACAAAGGTCGTCTCGTTCGTCCACCTTCGTCCTCCCATTTGATCCGTTGGCCTTCTTTGTACCATGTTCGTCTCGTTCGTCCATCTTCGTCCTCCCATTTGATCCCTAGGCCTTCTTTGTACCAAGTTCGTCTCGTTCGTCCCTCCTCGTCTTCCCATTTGATCCGTAGGCCTTCTTTGGACCAAGTTCGTCTCGTTCGTCCATCTTCGTCCTCCCATTTAATCCCTGGGCCTTCTTTGTACAATGTTCGTCTCGTTCGTCCATCTTCGTCCTCCCATTTGATCCGTTGGCCTTCTTTGGACCAAGTTCGTCCCGTTCGTCCATCTTCGTCCTCCCATTTGATCCCTAGGCCTTCTTTGGACCAAGTTCTTCTCGTTCGTCCATCTTCGTCCTCCCATTTGATCCCTTGGCCTTCTTTGTACCAAGTTCGTCTCGTTCGTCCCTCTAAGTCCTCCCACTTGATCCCTAGTTCTTCTTTGGACCATGTTCGTCTCGTTCGTCCATCTTCGTCCTCCCATTTGATCCGTAGGCCTTCTTTGGACCAAGTTCATCTCGTTCGTCCATCTTCGTGCTCCCGTTTGATCCGTAGGCCTTCCTTGGACAAAGTTCGTCTCGTTCGTCCACCTTCGTCCTCCCATTTGATCCGTTGGCCTTCTTTGTACCATGTTCGTCTCGTTCGTCCATCTTCGTCCTCCCATTTGATCCCTAGGCCTTCTTTGTACCAAGTTCGTCTCGCTCGTCCCTCTTCTTCTTCCCATTTGATCCCTAGGCCTTCTTTGTACCAAGTTCGTCTCGTTCGTCCCTCTTCGTCCTCCCATTTGATCCCTAGGCCTTCTTTGGACCAAGTTCTTCTCGTTCGTCCATCTTCGTCCTCCCATTTGATCCGTTGGCCTTCTTTGGACCAAGTTCGTCCCGTTCGTCCATCTTCGTCCTCCCATTTGATCCCTTGGCCTTCTTTGTACCAAGTTCGTCTCGTTCGTCCCTCTTAGTCTTCCCATTTGATCCGTAGGCCTTCTTTGGACCAAGTTCGTCTCGTTCGTCCATCTTCGTCCTCCCATTTAATCCCTTGGCCTTCTTTGTACCATGTTCGTCTCGTTCGTCCCTCTTCGTCTTCCCATTTGATCCGTAGGCCTTCTTTGGACCAAGTTCGTCTCGTTCGTCCATCTTCGTCCTCCCATTTAATCCCTTGGCCTTCTTTGTACCATGTTCGTCTCGTTCGTCCCTCTTCGTCTTCCCATTTGATCCGTAGGCCTTCTTTGGACCATATTCGTCTCGTTCGTCCATCTTTGTCCTCCCATTTGATCCGTTGGAATTATTTGGACCAAGTTCGTCTCGTTCGTCCATCTTCGTCATCCCATTTGATCCCTTGGCCTTCTTTGTACCAAGTTCGTCTCGTTCGTCCCTCTTCGTCCTCCCATTTGATCCCTTGGCCTTCTTTGTACCATGTTCGTCTCGTTCGTCCATCTTCGTGCTCCCATTTGATCCGTAGGCCTTCTTTGGACAAAGTTCGTCTCGTTCGTCCATCTTCGTCCTCCCATTTGATCCGTTGGCCTTCTTTTTACCATGTTCGTCTCGTTCGTCCATCTTCGTCATCCCATTTGATCCCTAGGCCTTCTTTGTACCAAGTTCGTCTCTTTCGTCCCTCTTCGTCCTCCCATTTGATCCCTAGGCCTTCTTTGGACGAAGTTCTTCTCGTTCGTCCATCTTCGTCCTCCCATTTGATCCCTTGGCCTTCTTTGTACCAAGTTCATCTCGTTCGTCCATCTTCGTGCTCCCATTTGATCCGTAGGCCTTCCTTGGACAAAGGTCGTCTCGTTCGTCCACCTTCGTCCTCCCATTTGATCCGTTGACCTTCTTTGTACCATGTTCGTCTCGTTCGTCCATCTTCGTCCTCCCATTTGATCCCTAGGCCTTCTTTGTACCAAGTTCGTCTCGCTCGTCCCTCTTCTTCTTCCCATTTGATCCCTAGGCCTTCTTTGTACCAAGTTCGTCTCGTTCGTCCCTCTTCGTCCTCCAATTTGATCCCTAGGCCTTCTTTGGACCATGTTCTTCTCGTTCGTCCATCTTCGTCCTCCCATTTGATCCGTTGGCCTTCTTTGGACCAAGTTCGTCCATCTTCGTCCTCCCATTTGATCCCTTGGCCTTCTTTGTACCAAGTTCGTCTCGTTCGTCCCTCTTCGTCTTCCCATTTGATCCGTAGGCCTTCTTTGGACCAAGTTCGTCTCGTTCGTCCATCTTCGTCCTCCCATTTAATCCCTGGGCCTTCTTTGTACAATGTTCGTCTCGTTCGTCCCTCTTCGTCTTCCTATTTGATCCGTAGGCCTTCTTTGGACCATATTCGTCTCGTTCGTCCATCTTCGTCCTCCCATTTAATCCCTTGGCCTTCTTTGTACCATGTTCGTCTCGTTCGTCCCTCTTCGTCTTCCCATTTGATCCGTAGGCCTTCTTTGGACCAAGTTCGTCTCGTTCGTCCATCTTCGTCCTCCCATTTAATCCCTTGGCCTTCTTTGTACAATGTTCGTCTCGTTCGTCCCTCTTCGTCTTCCTATTTGATCCGTAGGCCTTCTTTGGACCATATTCGTCTCGTTCGTCCATCTTCTTCCTCCCATTTGATCCGTTGGAATTATTTGGACCAAGTTCGTCTCGTTCGTCCCTCTTCGTCCTCCCATTTGATCCCTTGGCCTTCTTTGTACCAAGTTCGTCTCGTTCGTCCATCTTCGTGCTCCCATTTGATCCGTAGGCCTTCTTTGGACAAAGTTCGTCTCGTTCGTCCATCTTCGTCCTCCCATTTGATCCGTTGGCCTTCTTTGTACCATGTTCGTCTCGTTCGTCCATCTTCGTGCTCCCATTTGATCCGTTGGCCTTCTTTGTACCAAGTTCGTCTCGTTCGTCCCTCTTCGTCCTCCAATTTGATCCCTAGGCCTTCTTTGGACCATGTTCTTCTCGTTCGTCCATCTTCGTCCTCCCATTTGATCCGTTGGCCTTCTTTGGACCAAGTTCGTCCCGTTCGTCCATCTTCGTCCTCCCATTTGATCCCTTGGCCTTCTTTGTACCAAGTTCGTCTCGTTCGTCCCTCTTCGTCTTCCCATTTGATCCGTAGGCCTTCTTTGGACCAAGTTCGTCTCGTTCGTCCATCTTCGTCCTCCCATTTAATCCCTGGGCCTTCTTTGTACAATGTTCGTCTCGTTCGTCCCTCTTCGTCTTCCTATTTGATCCGTAGGCCTTCTTTGGACCATATTCGTCTCGTTCGTCCATCTTCGTCCTCCCATTTAATCCCTTGGCCTTCTTTGTACCATGTTCGTCTCGTTCGTCCCTCTTCGTCTTCCCATTTGATCCGTAGGCCTTCTTTGGACCAAGTTCGTCTCGTTCGTCCATCTTCGTCCTCCCATTTAATCCCTTGGCCTTCTTTGTACAATGTTCGTCTCGTTCGTCCCTCTTCGTCTTCCTATTTGATCCGTAGGCCTTCTTTGGACCATATTCGTCTCGTTCGTCCATCTTCTTCCTCCCATTTGATCCGTTGGAATTATTTGGACCAAGTTCGTCTCGTTCGTCCCTCTTCGTCCTCCCATTTGATCCCTTGGCCTTCTTTGTACCAAGTTCGTCTCGTTCGTCCATCTTCGTGCTCCCATTTGATCCGTTGGCCTTCTTTGGACCAAGTTCGTCCCGTTCGTCCATCTTCGTCCTCCCATTTGATCCCTTGGCCTTCTTTGTACCAAGTTCGTCTCGTTCGTCCCTCTTCGTCTTCCCATTTGATCCGTAGGCCTTCTTTGGACCAAGTTCGTCTCGTTCGTCCATCTTCGTCCTCCCATTTAATCCCTGGGCCTTCTTTGTACAATGTTCGTCTCGTTCGTCCCTCTTCGTCTTCCTATTTGATCCGTAGGCCTTCTTTGGACCATATTCGTCTCGTTCGTCCATCTTCGTCCTCCCATTTAATCCCTTGGCCTTCTTTGTACCATGTTCGTCTCGTACGTCCCTCTTCGTCTTCCCATTTGATCCGTAGGCCTTCTTTGGACCAAGTTCATCTCGTTCGTCCATCTTCGTCCTCCCATTTAATCCCTTGGCCTTCTTTGTACAATATTCGTCTCGTTCGTCCCTCTTCGTCTTCCTATTTGATCCGTAGGCCTTCTTTGGACCATATTCGTCTCGTTCGTCCATCTTCTTCCTCCCATTTGATCCGTTGGAATTATTTGGACCAAGTTCGTCTCGTTCGTCCATCTTCGTCCTCCCATTTGATCCCTTGGCCTTCTTTGTACCAAGTTCGTCTCGTTCGTCCCTCTTCGTCCTCCCATTTGATCCCTTGGCCTTCTTTGTACCAAGTTCGTCTCGTTCGTCCATCTTCGTGCTCCCATTTGATCCGTAGGCCTTCTTTGGACAAAGTTCGTCTCGTTCGTCCATCTTCGTCCTCCCATTTGATCCGTTGGCCTTCTTTGTACCATGTTCGTCTCGTTCGTCCATCTTCGTGCTCCCATTTGATCCGTAGGCCTTCTTTGGACAAAGTTCGTCTCGTTCGTCCATCTTCGTCCTCCCATTTGATCCGTTGGCCTTCTTTTTACCATGTTCGTCTCGTTCGTCCATCTTCGTCATCCCATTTGATCCCTAGGCCTTCTTTGTACCAAGTTCGTCTCTTTCGTCCCTCTTCGTCCTCCCATTTGATCCCTAGGCCTTCTTTGGACCAAGTTCGTCTCGTTCGTCCATCTTCGTCCTCCCATTTGATCCGTTGGCCTTCTTTGTACCATGTTCGTCTCGTTCGTCCATCTTCGTCCTCCCATTTGATCCCTAGGCCTTCTTTGTACCAAGTTCGTCTCGCTCGTCCCTCTTCTTCTTCCCATTTGATCCCTAGGCCTTCTTTGTACCAAGTTCGTCTCGTTCGTCCCTCTTCGTCCTCCCATTTGATCCCTAGGCCTTCTTTGGACCAAGTTCTTCTCGTTCGTCCATCTTCGTCCTCCCATTTGATCCGTTGGCCTTCTTTGGACCAAGTTCGTCCCGTTCGTCCATCTTCGTCCTCCCATTTGATCCCTTGGCCTTCTTTGTACCAAGTTCGTCTCGTTCGTCCCTCTTCGTCTTCCCATTTGATCCGTAGGCCTTCTTTGGACCAAGTTCGTCTCGTTCGTCCCTCTTCGTCCTCCAATTTGATCCCTAGGCCTTCTTTGGACCATGTTCTTCTCGTTCGTCCATCTTCGTCCTCCCATTTGATCCGTTGGCCTTCTTTGGACCAAGTTCGTCCCGTTCGTCCATCTTCGTCCTCCCATTTGATCCCTTGGCCTTCTTTGTACCAAGTTCGTCTCGTTCGTCCCTCTTCGTCTTCCCATTTGATCCGTAGGCCTTCTTTGGACCAAGTTCGTCTCGTTCGTCCATCTTCGTCCTCCCATTTAATCCCTGGGGCTTCTTTGTACAATGTTCATCTCGTTCGTCCATCTTCGTCCTCCCATTTGATCCGTTGGCCTTCTTTGGACCAAGTTCGTCCCGTTCGTCCATCTTCGTCCTCCCATTTGATCCCTTGGCCTTCTTTGTACCAAGTTCGTCTCGTTCGTCCCTCTTCGTCTTCCCATTTGATCCGTAGGCCTTCTTTGGACCATATTCGTCTCGTTCGTCCATCTTCGTCCTCCCATTTGATCCGTTGGAATTATTTGGACCAAGTTCGTCTCGTTCGTCCATCTTCGTCCTCCCATTTGATCCCTTGGCCTTCTTTGTACCAAGTTCGTCTCGTTCGTCCCTCTTCGTCCTCCCATTTGATCCCTAGGCCTTCTTTGGACCAAGTTCTTCTCGTTCGTCCATCTTCGTCCTCCCATTTGATCCCTTGGCCTTCTTTGTACCAAGTTCGTCTCGTTCGTCCCTCTAAGTCCTCCCACTTGATCCCTAGTTCTTCTTTGGACCATGTTCGTCTCGTTCGTCCATCTTCGTCCTCCCATTTGATCCGTAGGCCTTCTTTGGACCAAGTTCATCTCGTTCGTCCATCTTCGTGCTCCCGTTTGATCCGTAGGCCTTCCTTGGACAAAGTTCGTCTCGTTCGTCCACCTTCGTCCTCCCGTTTGATCCGTTGGCCTTCTTTGTACCATGTTCGTCTCGTTCGTCCATCTTCGTCCTCCCATTTGATCCCTAGGCCTTCTTTGTACCAAGTTCGTCTCGCTCGTCCCTCTTCTTCTTCCCATTTGATCCCTAGGCCTTCTTTGTACCAAGTTCGTCTCGTTCGTCCCTCTTCGTCCTCCCATTTGATCCCTAGGCCTTCTTTGGACCAAGTTCTTCTCGTTCGTCCATCTTCGTCCTCCCATTTGATCCGTTGGCCTTCTTTGGACCAAGTTCGTCCCGTTCGTCCATCTTCGTCCTCCCATTTGATCCCTTGGCCTTCTTTGTACCAAGTTCGTCTCGTTCGTCCCTCTTAGTCTTCCCATTTGATCCGTAGGCCTTCTTTGGACCAAGTTCGTCTCGTTCGTCCATCTTCGTCCTCCCATTTAGTCCCTTGGCCTTCTTTGTACCATGTTCGTCTCGTTCGTCCCTCTTCGTCTTCCCATTTGATCCCTTGGCCTTCTTTGTACCAAGTTCGTCTCGTTCGTCCCTCTAAGTCCTCCCACTTGATCCCTAGTTCTTCTTTGGACCATGTTCGTCTCGTTCGTCCATCTTCGTCCTCCCATTTGATCCGTAGGCCTTCTTTGGACCAAGTTCATCTCGTTCGTCCATCTTCGTGCTCCCGTTTGATCCGTAGGCCTTCCTTGGACAAAGTTCGTCTCGTTCGTCCACCTTCGTCCTCCCATTTGATCCGTTGGCCTTCTTTGTACCATGTTCGTCTCGTTCGTCCATCTTCGTCCTCCCATTTGATCCCTAGGCCTTCTTTGTACCAAGTTCGTCTCGCTCGTCCCTCTTCTTCTTCCCATTTGATCCCTAGGCCTTCTTTGTACCAAGTTCGTCTCGTTCGTCCCTCTTCGTCCTCCCATTTGATCCCTAGGCCTTCTTTGGACCAAGTTCTTCTCGTTCGTCCATCTTCGTCCTCCCATTTGATCCGTTGGCCTTCTTTGGACCAAGTTCGTCCCGTTCGTCCATCTTCGTCCTCCCATTTGATCCCTTGGCCTTCTTTGTACCAAGTTCGTCTCGTTCGTCCCTCTTAGTCTTCCCATTTGATCCGTAGGCCTTCTTTGGACCAAGTTCGTCTCGTTCGTCCATCTTCGTCCTCCCATTTAATCCCTTGGCCTTCTTTGTACCATGTTCGTCTCGTTCGTCCCTCTTCGTCTTCCCATTTGATCCGTAGGCCTTCTTTGGACCAAGTTCGTCTCGTTCGTCCATCTTCGTCCTCCCATTTAATCCCTTGGCCTTCTTTGTACCATGTTCGTCTCGTTCGTCCCTCTTCGTCTTCCCATTTGATCCGTAGGCCTTCTTTGGACCATATTCGTCTCGTTCGTCCATCTTTGTCCTCCCATTTGATCCGTTGGAATTATTTGGACCAAGTTCGTCTCGTTCGTCCATCTTCGTCATCCCATTTGATCCCTTGGCCTTCTTTGTACCAAGTTCGTCTCGTTCGTCCCTCTTCGTCCTCCCATTTGATCCCTTGGCCTTCTTTGTACCATGTTCGTCTCGTTCGTCCATCTTCGTGCTCCCATTTGATCCGTAGGCCTTCTTTGGACAAAGTTCGTCTCGTTCGTCCATCTTCGTCCTCCCATTTGATCCGTTGGCCTTCTTTTTACCATGTTCGTCTCGTTCGTCCATCTTCGTCATCCCATTTGATCCCTAGGCCTTCTTTGTACCAAGTTCGTCTCTTTCGTCCCTCTTCGTCCTCCCATTTGATCCCTAGGCCTTCTTTGGACCAAGTTCTTCTCGTTCGTCCATCTTCGTCCTCCCATTTGATCCCTTGGCCTTCTTTGTACCAAGTTCATCTCGTTCGTCCATCTTCGTGCTCCCATTTGATCCGTAGGCCTTCCTTGGACAAAGGTCGTCTCGTTCGTCCACCTTCGTCCTCCCATTTGATCCGTTGGCCTTCTTTGTACCATGTTCGTCTCGTTCGTCCATCTTCGTCCTCCCATTAGATCCCTAGGCCTTCTTTGTACCAAGTTCGTCTCGCTCGTCCCTCTTCTTCTTCCCATTTGATCCCTAGGCCTTCTTTGTACCAAGTTCGTCTCGTTTGTCCCTCTTCGTCCTCCAATTTGATCCCTAGGCCTTCTTTGGACCATGTTCTTCTCGTTCGTCCATCTTCGTCCTCCCATTTGATCCGTTGGCCTTCTTTGGACCAAGTTCGTCCCGTTCGTCCATCTTCGTCCTCCCATTTGATCCCTTGGCCTTCTTTGTACCAAGTTCGTCTCGTTCGTCCCTCTTCGTCTTCCCATTTGATCCCTAGGCCTTCTTTGTACCAAGTTCGTCTCGTTTGTCCCTCTTCGTCCTCCAATTTGATCCCTAGGCCTTCTTTGGACCATGTTCTTCTCGTTCGTCCATCTTCGTCCTCCCATTTGATCCGTTGGCCTTCTTTGGACCAAGTTCGTCCCGTTCGTCCATCTTCGTCCTCCCATTTGATCCCTTGGCCTTCTTTGTACCAAGTTCGTCTCGTTCGTCCCTCTTCGTCTTCCCATTTGATCCGTAGGCCTTCTTTGGACCAAGTTCGTCTCGTTCGTCCATCTTCGTCCTCCCATTTAATCCCTGGGCCTTCTTTGTACAATGTTCGTCTCGTTCGTCCCTCTTCGTCTTCCTATTTGATCCGTAGGCCTTCTTTGGACCATATTCGTCTCGTTCGTCCATCTTCGTCCTCCCATTTAATCCCTTGGCCTTCTTTGTACCATGTTCGTCTCGTTCGTCCCTCTTCGTCTTCCCATTTGATCCGTAGGCCTTCTTTGGACCAAGTTCGTCTCGTTCGTCCATCTTCGTCCTCCCATTTAATCCCTTGGCCTTCTTTGTACAATGTTCGTCTCGTTCGTCCCTCTTCGTCTTCCTATTTGATCCGTAGGCCTTCTTTGGACCATATTCGTCTCGTTCGTCCATCTTCTTCCTCCCATTTGATCCGTTGGAATTATTTGGACCAAGTTCGTCTCGCTCGTCCCTCTTCTTCTTCCCATTTGATCCCTAGGCCTTCTTTGTACCAAGTTCGTCTCTTTCGTCCCTCTTCGTCATCCCATTTGATCCCTAGGCCTTCTTTGGACCAAGTTCGTCTCGTTCGTCCATCTTCGTCCTCCCATTTGATCCGTTGGCCTTCTTTGTACCATGTTCGTCTCGTTCGTCCATCTTCGTCCTCCCATTTGATCCCTAGGCCTTCTTTGTACCAAGTTCGTCTCGCTCGTCCCTCTTCTTCTTCCCATTTGATCCCTAGGCCTTCTTTGTACCAAGTTCGTCTCGTTCGTCCCTCTTCGTCCTCCCATTTGATCCCTAGGCCTTCTTTGGACCAAGTTCTTCGCGTTCGTCCATCTTCGTCCTCCCATTTGATCCGTTGGCCTTCTTTGGACCAAGTTCGTCCCGTTCGTCCATCTTCGTCCTCCCATTTGATCCCTTGGCCTTCTTTGTACCAAGTTCGTCTCGTTCGTCCCTCTTCGTCTTCCCATTTGATCCGTAGGCCTTCTTTGGACCAAGTTCGTCTCGTTCGTCCATCTTCGTCCTCCCATTTAATCCCTTGGCCTTCTTTGTACCATGTTCGTCTCGTTCGTCCCTCTTCGTCTTCCCATTTGATCCGTAGGCCTTCTTTGGACCAAGTTCGTCTCGTTCGTCCATCTTCGTCCTCCCATTTAATCCCGTGGCCTTCTTTGTACCATGTTCGTCTCGTTCGTCCCTCTTCGTCTTCCCATTTGATCCGTAGGCCTTCTTTGGACCATATTCGTCTCGTTCGTCCATCTTCGTCCTCCCATTTGATGCCTTGGCCTTCTTTGTACCAAGTTCGTCTCGTTCGTCGCTCTTCGTCCTCCCATTTGATCCCTTGGCCTTCTTTGTACCAAGTTCGTCTCGTTCGTCCATCTTCGTGCTCCCATTTGATCCGTAGGCCTTCTTTGGACAAAGTTCGTCTCGTTCGTCCATCTTCGTCCTCCCATTTGATCCGTTGGCCTTCTTTGTACCATGTTCGTCTCGTTCGTCCATCTTCGTGCTCCCATTTGATCCGTAGGCCTTCTTTGGACAAAGTTCGTCTCGTTCGTCCATCTTCGTCCTCCCATTTGATCCGTTGGCCTTCTTTTTACCATGTTCGTCTCGTTCGTCCATCTTCGTCATCCCATTTGATCCCTAGGCCTTCTTTGTACCAAGTTCGTCTCTTTCGTCCCTCTTCGTCCTCCCATTTGATCCCTAGGCCTTCTTTGGACCAAGTTCTTCTCGTTCGTCCATCTTCGTCCTCCCATTTGATCCCTTGGCCTTCTTTGTACCAAGTTCATCTCGTTCGTCCATCTTCGTGCTCCCATTTGATCCGTAGGCCTTCCTTGGACAAAGTTCGTCTCGTTCGTCCACCTTCGTCCTCCCATTTGATCCGTTGGCCTTCTTTGTACCATGTTCGTCTCGTTCGTCCATCTTCGTCCTCCCATTTGATCCCTAGGCCTTCTTTGTACCAAGTTCGTCTCGCTCGTCCCTCTTCTTCTTCCCATTTGATCCCTAGGCCTTCTTTGTACCAAGTTCATCTCGTTCGTCCCTCTTCGTCCTCCCATTTGATCCCTAGGCCTTCTTTGGACCAAGTTCTTCTCGTTCGTCCATCTTCGTCCTCCCATTTGATCCGTTGGCCTTCTTTGGACCAAGTTCGTCCCGTTCGTCCATCTTCGTCCTCCCATTTGATCCCTTGGCCTTCTTTGTACCAAGTTCGTCTCGTTCGTCCCTCTTCGTCTTCACATTTGATCCGTAGGCCTTCTTTGGACCAAGTTCGTCTCGTTTGTCCATCTTCGTCCTCCCATTTAATCCCTTGGCCTTCTTTGTACCATGTTCGTCTCGTTCATCCCTCTTCGTCTTCCCATTTGATCCGTAGGCCTTCTTTGGACCAAGTTCGTCTCGTTCGTCCATCTTCGTCCTCCCATTTAATCCCTTGGCCTTCTTTGTACCATGTTCGTCTCGTTCGTCCCTCTTCGTCTTCCTATTTGATCCGTAGGCCTTCTTTGGACCATATTCGTCTCGTTCGTCCATCTTCGTCCTTCCATTTGATCCGTTGGATTTATTTGGACCAAGTTCGTCTCGTTCGTCCATCTTTGTCCTCCCATTTGATCCCTTGGCCTTCTTTGTACCAAGTTCGTCTCGTTCGTCCCTCTTCGTCCTCCCATTTGATCCCTTGGCCTTCTTTGTACCAAGTTCGTCTCGTTCGTCCATCTTCGTGCTCCCATTTGATCCGTAGGCCTTCTTTGGACAAAGTTCGTCTCGTTCGTCCATCTTCGTCCTCCCATTTGATCCGTTGGCCTTCTTTGTACCATGTTCGTCTCGTTCGTCCATCTTCGTGCTCCCATTTGATCCGTAGGCCTTCTTTGGATAAAGTTCGTCTCGTTCGTCCATCTTCGTCCTCCCATTTGATCCGTTGGCCTTCTTTTTACCATGTTCGTCTCGTTCGTCCATCTTCGTCATCCCATTTGATCCCTAGGCCTTCTTTGTACCAAGTTCGTCTCTTTCGTCCCTCTTCGTCCTCCCATTTGATCCCTAGGCCTTCTTTGGACCAAGTTCTTCTCGTTCGTCCATCTTCGTCCTCCCATTTGATCCCTTGGCCTTCTTTGTACCAAGTTCATCTCGTTCGTCCATCTTCGTGCTCCCATTTGATCCGTAGGCCTTCCTTGGACAAAGTTCGTCTCGTTCGTCCACCTTCGTCCTCCCATTTGATCCGTTGGCCTTCTTTGTACCATGTTCGTCTTGTTCGTCCATCTTCGTCCTCCCATTTGATCCCTAGGCCTTCTTTGTACCAAGTTCGTCTCGCTCGTCCCTCTTCTTCTTCCCATTTGATCCCTAGGCCTTCTTTGTACCAAGTTCGTCTCGCTCGTCCCTCTTCTTCTTCCCATTTGATCCCTAGGCCTTCTTTGTACCAAGTTCGTCTCGTTCGTCCCTCTTCGTCCTCCCATTTGATCCCTAGATCTTCTTTGGACCAAGTTCTTCGCGTTCGTCCATCTTCGTCCTCCCATTTGATCCGTTGGCCTTCTTTGTACCAAGTTCGTCTCGTTCGTCCCTCTTCGTCTTCCCATTTGATCCGTAGGCCTTCTTTGGACCAAGTTCGTCTCGTTCGTCCATCTTCGTCCTCCCATTTAATCCCTTGGCCTTCTTTGTACCATGTTCGTCTCGTTCGTCCCTCTTCGTCTTCCCATTTGATCCGTAGGCCTTCTTTGGACCAAGTTCGTCTCGTTCGTCCATCTTCGTCCTCCCATTTAATCCCTTGGCCTTCTTTGTACCATGTTCGTCTCGTTCGTCCCTCTTCGTCTTCCTATTTGATCCGTAGGCCTTCTTTGGACCATATTCGTCTCGTTCGTCCATCTTCGTCCTCCCATTTGATCCGTTGGAATTATTTGGACCAAGTTCGTCTCGTTCGTCCATCTTCGTCCTCCCATTTGATCCCTTGGCCTTCTTTGTACCAAGTTCGTCTCGTTCGTCCCTCTTCGTCCTCCCATTTGATCCCTTGGCCTTCTTTGTACCAAGTTCATCTCGTTCGTCCATCTTCGTGCTCCCATTTGATCCGTAGGCCTTCTTTGGACAAAGTTCGTCTCGTTCGTCCATCTTCGTCCTCCCATTTGATCCGTTGGCCTTCTTTGTACCATGTTCGTCTCGTTCGTCCATCTTCGTGCTCCCATTTGATCCGTAGGCCTTCTTTGGACAAAGTTCGTCTCGTTCGTCCATCTTCGTCCTCCCATTTGATCCGTTGGCCTTCTTTTTACCATGTTCGTCTCGTTCGTCCAACTTCGTCATCCCATTTGATCCCTAGGCCTTCTTTGTACCAAGTTCGTCTCTTTCGTCCCTCTTCGTCCTCCCATTTGATCCCTAGGCCTTCTTTGGACCAAGTTCTTCTCGTTCGTCCATCTTCGTCCTCCCATTTGATCCCTTGGCCTTCTTTGTACCAAGTTCGTCTCGTTCGTCCATCTTCGTGCTCCCATTTGATCCGTAGGCCTTCTTTGGACAAAGTTCGTCTCGTTCGTCCATCTTCGTCCTCCCATTTGATCCGTTAGCCTTCTTTGTACCATGTTCGTCTCGTTCGTCCATCTTTGTGCTCCCATTTGATCCGTAGGCCTTCTTTGGACAAAGTTCGTCTCGTTCGTCCATCTTCGTCCTCCCATTTGATCCGTTGGCCTTCTTTTTACCATGTTCGTCTCGTTCGTCCATCTTCGTCATCCCATTTAATCCCTAGGCCTTCTTTGTACCAAGTTCGTCTCTTTCGTCCCTCTTCGTCCTCCCATTTGATCCCTAGTCCTTCTTTGGACCAAGTTCGTCTCGTTCGTCCATCTTCGTGCTCCCATTTGATCCGTAGGCCTTCTTTGGACAAAGTTCGTCGCGTTCGTCCATCTTCGTCCTCCCATTTGATCCGTTGGCCTTCTTTGTACCATGTTCGTCTCGTTCGTCCATCTTCGTCCTCCCATTTGATCCCTAGGCCTTCTTTGTACCAAGTTCGTCTCGTTCGTCCCTCTTCGTCCTCCCATTTGATCCCTTGGCCATCTTTGTACCAAGTTCGTCTCGTTCGTCCCTCTACGTCCTCCCACTTGATCCCTAGTTCTTCTTTGGACCAAGTTCGTCTCGTTCGTCCATCTTCGTCCTCCCATTTGATCCGTAGGCCTTCTTTGGACCAAGTTCATCTCGTTCGTCCATCTTCGTGCTCCCATTTGATCCGTAGGCCTTCTTTGGACAAAGTTCGTCTCGTTCGTCCATCTTCGTCCTCCCATTTAATCCCTTGGCCTTCTATGTACCATGTTCGTCTCGTTCGTCCCTCTTCGTCTTCCTATTTGATCCGTAGGCCTTCTTTGGACCATATTCGTCTCGTTCGTCCATCTTCGTCCTTCCATTTGATCCGTTGGATTTATTTGGACCAAGTTCGTCTCGTTCGTCCCTCTTCGTCCTCCCATTTGATCCCTTGGCCTTCTTTGTACCAAGTTCGTCTCGTTCGTCCATCTTCGTGCTCCCATTTGATCCGTAGGCCTTCTTTGGACAAAGTTCGTCTCGTTCGTCCATCTTCGTCCTCCCATTTGATCCGTTGGCCTTCTTTGTACCATGTTCGTCTCGTTCGTCCATCTTCGTGCTCCCATTTGATCCGTAGGCCTTCTTTGGATAAAGTTCGTCTCGTTCGTCCATCTTCGTCCTCCCATTTGATCCGTTGGCCTTCTTTTTACCATGTTCGTCTCGTTCGTCCATCTTCGTCCTCCCATTTGATCCCTAGGCCTTCTTTGGACCAAGTTCTTCTCGTTCGTCCATCTTCGTCCTCCCATTTGATCCCTAGGCCTTCTTTGTACCAAGTTCGTCTCGCTCGTCCCTCTTCTTCTTCCCATTTGATCCCTAGGCCTTCTTTGTACCAAGTTCGTCTCGCTCGTCCCTCTTCTTCTTCCCATTTGATCCCTAGGCCTTCTTTGTACCAAGTTCGTCTCGTTCGTCCCTCTTCGTCCTCCCATTTGATCCCTAGGCCTTCTTTGGACCAAGTTCTTCTCGTTCGTCCATCTTCGTCCTCCCATTTGATCCGTTGGCCTTCTTTGGACCAAGTTCGTCCCGTTCGTCCATCTTCGTCCTCCCATTTGATCCCTTGGCCTTCTTTGTACCAAGTTCGTCTCGTTCGTCCCTCTTCGTCTTCCCATTTGATCCGTAGGCCTTCTTTGGACCAAGTTCGTCTCGTTCGTCCATCTTCGTCCTCCCATTTAATCCCTTGGCCTTCTTTGTACCATGTTCGTCTCGTTCGTCCCTCTTCGTCTTCCCATTTGATCCGTAGGCCTTCTTTGGACCAAGTTCGTCTCGTTCGTCCATCTTCGTCCTCCCATTTAATCCCTTGGCCTTCTTTGTACCATGTTCGTCTCGTTCGTCCCTCTTCGTCTTCCTATTTGATCCGTAGGCCTTCTTTGGACCATATTCGTCTCGTTCGTCCATCTTCGTCTTCCCATTTGATCCGTTGGAATTATTTGGACCAAGTTCGTCTCGTTCGTCCATCTTCGTCCTCCCATTTGATCCCTTGGCCTTCTTTGTACCAAGTTCGTCTCGTTCGTCCCTCTTCGTCCTCCCACTTGATCCCTTGGCCTTCTTTGTACCAAGTTCGTCTCGTTCGTCCATCTTCGTGCTCCCATTTGATCCGTAGGCCTTCTTTGGACAAAGTTCGTCTCGTTCGTCCATCTTCGTCCTCCCATTTGATCCGTTGGCCTTCTTTGTACCATGTTCGTCTCGTTCGTCCATCTTCGTGCTCCCATTTGATCCGTAGGCCTTCTTTGGACAAAGTTCGTCTCGTTCGTCCATCTTCGTCCTCCCATTTGATCCGTTGGCCTTCTTTTTACCATGTTCGTCTCGTTCGTCCAACTTCGTCATCCCATTTGATCCCTAGGCCTTCTTTGTACCAAGTTCGTCTCTTTCATCCCTCTTCGTCCTCCGATTTGATCCCTAGGCCTTCTTTGGACCAAGTTCTTCTCGTTCGTCCATCTTCGTCCTCCCATTTGATCCCTTGGCCTTCTTTGTACCAAGTTCGTCTCGTTCGTCCATCTTCGTGCTCCCATTTGATCCGTAGGCCTTCTTTGGACAAAGTTCGTCTCGTTCGTCCATCTTCGTCCTCCCATTTGATCCGTTAGCCTTCTTTGTACCATGTTCGTCTCGTTCGTCCATCTTCGTGCTCCCATTTGATCCGTAGGCCTTCTTTGGACAAAGTTCGTCTCGTTCGTCCATCTTCGTCCTCCCATTTGATCCGTTGGCCTTCTTTTTACCATGTTCGTCTCGTTCGTCCATCTTCGTCATCCCATTTAATCCCTAGGCCTTCTTTGTACCAAGTTCGTCTCTTTCGTCCCTCTTCGTCCTCCCATTTGATCCCTAGTCCTTCTTTGGACCAAGTTCGTCTCGTTCGTCCATCTTCGTGCTCCCATTTGATCTGTAGGCCTTCTTTGGACAAAGTTCGTCGCGTTCGTCCATCTTCGTCCTCCCATTTGATCCGTTGGCCTTCTTTGTACCATGTTCGTCTCGTTCGTCCATCTTCGTCCTCCCATTTGATCCCTAGGCCTTCTTTGTACCAAGTTCGTCTCGTTCGTCCCTCTTCGTCCTCCCATTTGATCCCTTGGCCATCTTTGTACCAAGTTCGTCTCGTTCGTCCCTCTACGTCCTCCCACTTGATCCCTAGTTCTTCTTTGGACCAAGTTCGTCTCGTTCGTCCATCTTCGTCCTCCCATTTGATCCGTAGGCCTTCTTTGGACCAAGTTCATCTCGTTCGTCCATCTTCGTGCTCCCATTTGATCCGTAGGCCTTCTTTGGACAAAGTTCGTCTCGTTCGTCCATCTTCGTCCTCCCATTTGATCCGTTGGCCTTCTTTGTACCATGTTCGTCTCGTTCGTCCATCTTCGTGCTCCCATTTGATCCGTAGGCCTTCTTTGGACAAAGTTCGTCTCGTTCGTCCATCTTCGTCCTCCCATTTGATCCGTTGGCCTTCTTTTTACCATGTTCGTCTCGTTCGTCCATCTTCGTCATCCCATTTGATCCCTAGGCCTTCTTTGTACCAAGTTCGTCTCTTTCGTCCCTCTTCGTCCTCCCATTTGATCCCTAGGCCTTCTTTGGACCAAGTTCTTCTCGTTCGTCCATCTTCGTCCTCCCATTTGATCCCTTGGCCTTCTTTGTACCAAGTTCATCTCGTTCGTCCATCTTCGTGCTCCCATTTGATCCGTAGGCCTTCCTTGGACAAAGTTCGTCTCGTTCGTCCACCTTCGTCCTCCCATTTGATCCGTTGGCCTTCTTTGTACCATGTTCGTCTCGTTCGTCCATCTTCGTCCTCGCATTTGATCCCTAGGCCTTCTTTGTACCAAGTTCGTCTCGCTCGTCCCTCTTCTTCTTCCCATTTGATCCCTAGGCCTTCTTTGTACCAAGTTCGTCTCGTTCGTCCCTCTTCGTCCTCCCATTTGATCCCTAGGCCTTCTTTGGACCAAGATCTTCTCGTTCGTCCATCTTCGTCCTCCCCATTTGATCCGTTGGCCTTCTTTGGACCAAGTTCGTCCCGTTCGTCCATCTTCGTCCTCCCATTTGATCCCTTGGCCTTCTTTGTACCAAGTTCGTCTCGTTCGTCCCTCTTCGTCTTCCCATTTGATCCGTAGGCCTTCTTTGGACCAAGTTCGTCTCGTTCGTCCATCTTCGTCCTCCCATTTAATCCATTGGCCTTCTTTGTACCATGTTCGTCTCGTTCGTCCCTCTTCGTCTTCCCATTTGATCCGTAGGCCTTCTTTGGACCATATTCGTCTCGTTCGTCCATCTTCGTCCTCCCATTTGATCCGTTGGAATTATTTGGACCAAGTTCGTCTCGTTCGTCCATCTTCGTCCTCCCATTTGATCCCTTGGCATTCTTTGTACCAAGTTCGTCTCGTTCGTCCCTCTTCGTCCTCCCATTTGATCCCTTGGCCTTCTTTGTACCAAGTTCGTCTCGTTCGTCCATCTTCGTGCTCCCATTTGATCCGTAGGCCTTCTTTGGACAAAGTTCGTCTCGTTCGTCCATCTTCGTCCTCCCATTTGATCCGTTGGCCTTCTTTGTACCATGTTCGTCTCGTTCGTCCATCTTCGTGCTCCCATTTGATCCGTAGGCCTTCTTTGGACAAAGTTCGTCTCGTTCGTCCATCTTCGTCCTCCCATTTGATCCGTTGGCCTTCTTTTTACCATGTTCGTCTCGTTCGTCCATCTTCATCATCCCATTTGATCCCTAGGCCTTCTTTGTACCAAGTTCGTCTCTTTCGTCCCTCTTCCTCCTCCCATTTGATCCCTAGGCCTTCTTTGGACCAAGTTCTTCTCGTTCGTCCATCTTCGTCCTCCCATTTGATCCCTTGGCCTTCTTTGTACCAAGTTCATCTCGTTCGTCCATCTTCGTGCTCCCATTTGATCCGTAGGCCTTCCTTTTACAAAGTTCGTCTCGTTCGTCCACCTTCGTCCTCCCATTTGATCCGTTGGCCTTCTTTGTACCATGTTCGTCTCGTTCGTCCATCTTCGTCCTCCCATTTGATCACTAGGCCTTCTTTGTACCAAGTTCGTCTCGCTCGTCCCTCTTCTTCTTCCCATTTGATCCCTAGGCCTTCTTTGTACCATGTTCGTCTCGTTCGTCCATCTTCGTGCTCCCATTTGATCCGTAGGCCTTCTTTGGACAAAGTTCGTCTCGTTCGTCCATCTTCGTCCTCCCATTTGATCCGTTGGCCTTCTTTTTACCATGTTCGTCTCGTTCGTCCATCTTCGTCATCCCATTTGATCCCTAGGCCTTCTTTGTACCAAGTTCGTCTCTTTCGTCCCTCTTCGTCCTCCCATTTGATCCCTAGGCCTTCTTTGGACCAAGTTCTTCTCGTTCGTCCATCTTCGTCCTCCCATTTGATCCCTTGGCCTTCTTTGTACCAAGTTCGTCTCGTTCGTCCATCTTCGTGCTCCCATTTGATCCGTAGGCCTTCTTTGGACAAAGTTCGTCTCGTTCGTCCATCTTCGTCCTCCCATTTGATCCGTTGGCCTTCTTTGTACCATGTTCGTCTCGTTCGTCCATCTTCGTGCTCCCATTTGATCCGTAGGCCTTCTTTGGACAAAGTTCGTCTCGTTCGTCCATCTTCGTCCTCCCATTTGATCCGTTGGCCTTCTTTTTACCATGTTCGTCTCGTTCGTCCATCTTCGTCATCCCATTTGATCCCTAGGCCTTCTTTGTACCAAGTTCGTCTCTTTCGTCCCTCTTCGTCCTCCCATTTGATCCCTAGTCCTTCTTTGGACCAAGTTCGTCTCGTTCGTCCATCTTCGTGGTCCCATTTGATCCGTAGGCCTTCTTTGGACAAAGTTCGTCTCGTTCGTCCATCTTCGTCCTCCCATTTGATCCGATGGCCTTCTTTGTACCATGTTCGTCTCGTTCGTCCATCTTCGTCCTCCCATTTGATCCCTAGGCCTTCTTTGTACCAAGTTCGTCTCGTTCGTCCCTCTTCGTCCTCCCATTTGATCCCTTGGCCTTCTTTGTACCAAGTTCGTCTCGTTCGTCCCTCTACGTCCTCCCACTTGATCCCTAGTTCTTCTTTGGACCAAGTTCGTCTCGTTCGTCCATCTTCGTCCTCCCATTTGATCCGTAGGCCTTCTTTGGACCAAGTTCGTCTCGTTCGTCCATCTTCGTGCTCCCATTTGATCCGTAGGCCTTCCTTGGACAAAGTTCGTCTCGTTCGTCCATCTTCGTCCTCCCATTTGATCCCTAGGCCTTCTTTGTACCAAGTTCGTCTCGCTCGTCCCTCTTCTTCTTCCCATTTGATCCCTAGGCCTTCTTTGTACCAAGTTCGTCTCGTTCGTCCCTCTTCGTCATCCCATTTGATCTGTAGGCCTTCTTTGGACCAAGTTCTTCTCGTTCGTCCATCTTCGTCCTCCCATTTGATCCGTTGGCCTTCTTTGGACCAAGTTCGTCCCGTTCGTCCATCTTCGTCCTCCCATTTGATCCCTTGGCCTTCTTTGTACCAAGTTCGTCTCGTTCGTCCCTCTTCGTCTTCCCATTTGATCCGTAGGCCTTCTTTGGACCAAGTTCGTCTCGTTCGTCCATCTTCGTCCTCCCATTTAATCCCTTGGCCTTCTTTGTACCATGTTCGTCTCGTTCGTCCCTCTTCGTCTTCCCATTTGATCCGTAGGCCTTCTTTGGACCATATTCGTCTCGTTCGTCCATCTTCGTCCTCCCATTTGATCCGTTGGAATTATTTGGACCAAGTTCGTCTCGTTCGTCCATCTTCGTCCTCCCATTTGATCCCTTGGCCTTCTTTGTACCAAGTTCGTCTCGTTCGTCCCTCTTCGTCCTCCCATTTGATCCCTTGGCCTTCTTTGTAACAAGTTCGTCTCGTTCGTCCATCTTCGTGCTCCCATTTGATCCGTAGGCCTTCTTTGGACAAAGTTCGTCTCGTTCGTCCATCTTCGTCCTCCCATTTGATCCGTTGGCCTTCTTTGTACCATGTTTGTCTCGTTCGTCCATCTTCGTGCTCCCATTTGATCCGTAGGCCTTCTTTGGACAAAGTTCGTCTCGTTCGTCCATCTTCGTCCTCCCATTTGATCCGTTGGCCTTCTTTTTACCATGTTCGTCTCGTTCGTCCATCTTCGTCATCCCATTTGATCCCTAGGCCTTCTTTGTACCAAGTTCGTCTCTTTCGTCCCTCTTCGTCCTCCCATTTGATCCCTAGGCCTTCTTTGGACCAAGTTCTTCTCGTTCGTCCATCTTCGTCCTCCCATTTGATCCCTTGGCCTTCTTTGAACCAAGTTCGTCTCTTTCGTCCCTCTACGTCCTCCCACTTGATCCCTAGTCCTTCTTTGGACCAAGTTCGTCTCGTTCGTCCATCTTCGTGCTCCCATTCGATCCGTAGGCCTTCTTTGGACGATATTCGTCTCGTTCGTCCATCTTCGTCCTCCCATTTGATCCGTTGGAATTATTTGGACCAAGTTCGTCTCGTTCGTCCATCTTCGTCCTCCCATTTGATCCCTAGGCCTTCTTTGTACCAAGTTCGTCTCGCTCGTCCCTCTTCTTCTTCCCATTTGATCCCTAGGCCTTCTTTGTACCAAGTTCGTCTCGTTCGTCCCTCTTCGTCATCCCATTTGATCGGTAGGCCTTCTTTGGACCAAGTTCTTCTCGTTCGTCCATCTTCGTCCTCCCATTTGATCCCTAGGCCTTCTTTGGACCAAGTTCTTCTCGTTCGTCCATCTTCGTCCTCCCATTTGATCCCTTGGCCTTCTTTGTACCAAGTTCGTCTCGTTCGTCCCTCTACGTCCTCCCACTTGATCCCTAGTCCTTCTTTGGACCAAGTTCGTCTCGTTCGTCCATCTTCGTGCTCCCATTTGATCCGTAGGCCTTGTTTGGACAATGTTCGTCTAGTTCGTCCATCTTCGTCCTCCCATTTGATCCGTTGGCCTTCTTTGTACCATGTTCGTCTCGTTCGTCCATCTTCGTCCTCCCATTTGATCCCTAGGCCTTCTTTGTACCAAGTTCGTCTCGTTCGTCCATCTTCGTCCTCCCATTTGATCCCTTGGCCTTCTTTGTACCAAGTTCGTCTCGTTCGTCCCTCTTCGTCCTCCCATTTGATCCCTTGGCCTTCTTTGTACCAAGTTCGTCTCGTTCGTCCATCTTCGTGCTCCCATTTGATCCGTAGGCCTTCTTTGGACAAAGTTCGTCTCGTTCGTCCATCTTCGTCCTCCCATTTGATCCGTTGGCCTTCTTTGTACCATGTTCGTCTCGTTCGTCCATCTTCGTGCTCCCATTTGATCCGTAGGCCTTCTTTGGACAAAGTTCGTCTCGTTCGTCCATCTTCGTCCTCCCATTTGATCCGTTGGCCTTCTTTTTACCATGTTCGTCTCGTTCGTCCATCTTCGTCATCCCATTTGATCCCTAGGCCTTCTTTGTACCAAGTTCGTCTCTTTCGTTCCTCTTCGTCCTCCCATTTGATCCCTAGGCCTTCTTTGGACCAAGTTCTTATCGTTCGTCCATCTTCGTCCTCCCATTTGATCCCTTGGCCTTCTTTGTACCAAGTTCGTCTCGTTCGTCCCTCTACGTCCTCCCACTTGATCCCTAGTCCTTCTTTGGACCAAGTTCGTCTCGTTCGTCCATCTTCGTGCTCCCATTCGATCCGTAGGCCTTCTTTGGACGATATTCGTCTCGTTCGTCCATCTTCGTCCTCCCATTTGATCCGTTGGAATTATTTGGACCAAGTTCGTCTCGTTCGTCCATCTTCGTCCTCCCATTTGATCCCTTGGCCTTCTTTGTACCAAGTTCGTCTCGTTCGTCCCTCTTCGTCCTCCCATTTCATCCCTTGGCCTTCTTTGTACCAAGTTCGTCTCGTTCGTCCATCTTCGTGCTCCCATTTGATCCGTAGGCCTTCTTTGGACAAAGTTCGTCTCGTTCGTCCATCTTCGTCCTCCCATTTGATCCGTTGGCCTTCTTTGTACCATGTTCGTCTCGTTCGTCCATCTTCGTGCTCCCATTTGATCCGTAGGCCTTCTTTGGACAAAGTTCGTCTCGTTCGTCCATCTTCGTCCTCCCATTTGATCCGTTGGCCTTCTTTTTACCATGTTCGTCTCGTTCGTCCATCTTCGTCATCCCATTTGATCCCTAGGCTTTCTTTGTACCAAGTTCGTCTCTTTCGTCCCTCTTCGTCCTCCCATTTGATCCCTAGGCCTTCTTTGGACCAAGTTCTTCTCGTTCGTCCATCTTCGTCCTCCCATTTGATCCCTTGGCCTTCTTTGTACCAAGTTCGTCTCGTTCGTCCCTCTTCGTCCTCCCATTTGATCCCTTGGCCTTCTTTGTAACAAGTTCGTCTCGTTCGTCCATCTTCGTGCTCCCATTTGATCCGTAGGCCTTCTTTGGACAAAGTTCGTCTCGTTCGTCCATCTTCGTCCTCCCATTTGATCCGTTGGCCTTCTTTGTACCATGTTTGTCTCGTTCGTCCATCTTCGTGCTCCCATTTGATCCGTAGGCCTTCTTTGGACAAAGTTCGTCTCGTTCGTCCATCTTCGTCCTCCCATTTGATCCGTTGGCCTTCTTTTTACCATGTTCGTCTCGTTCGTCCATCTTCGTCATCCCATTTGATCCCTAGGCCTTCTTTGTACCAAGTTCGTCTCTTTCGTCCCTCTTCGTCCTCCCATTTGATCCCTAGGCCTTCTTTGGACCAAGTTCTTCTCGTTCGTCCATCTTCGTCCTCCCATTTGATCCCTTGGCCTTCTTTGAACCAAGTTCGTCTCTTTCGTCCCTCTACGTCCTCCCACTTGATCCCTAGTCCTTCTTTGGACCAAGTTCGTCTCGTTCGTCCATCTTCGTGCTCCCATTCGATCCGTAGGCCTTCTTTGGACGATATTCGTCTCGTTCGTCCATCTTCGTCCTCCCATTTGATCCGTTGGAATTATTTGGACCAAGTTCGTCTCGTTCGTCCATCTTCGTCCTCCCATTTGATCCCTAGGCCTTCTTTGTACCAAGTTCGTCTCGCTCGTCCCTCTTCTTCTTCCCATTTGATCCCTAGGCCTTCTTTGTACCAAGTTCGTCTCGTTCGTCCCTCTTCGTCATCCCATTTGATCTGTAGGCCTTCTTTGGACCAAGTTCTTCTCGTTCGTCCATCTTCGTCCTCCCATTTGATCCCTAGGCCTTCTTTGGACCAAGTTCTTCTCGTTCGTCCATCTTCGTCCTCCCATTTGATCCCTTGGCCTTCTTTGTACCAAGTTCGTCTCGTTCGTCCCTCTACGTCCTCCCACTTGATCCCTAGTCCTTCTT